>OU538826.1:5000-2513750 GCA_912999785.1 Hydriomena furcata
CTAACCTAACCTAACCTAACCTAACCTAACCTAACCTAACCTAACCTAACCTAACCTAACCTAACCTAACCTAACCTAACCTAACCTAACCTAACCTAACCTAACCTAACCTAACCTAACCTAACCTAACCTAACCTAACCTAACCTAACCTAACCTAACCTAACCTAACCTAACCTAACCTAACCTAACCTAACCTAACCTAACCTAACCTAACCTAACCTAACCTAACCTAACCTAACCTAACCTAACCTAACCTAACCTAACCTAACCTAACCTAACCTAACCTAACCTAACCTAACCTAACCTAACCTAACCTAACCTAACCTAACCTAACCTAACCTAACCTAACCTAACCTAACCTAACCTAACCTAACCTAACCTAACCTAACCTAACCTAACCTAACCTAACCTAACCTAACCTAACCTAACCTAACCTAACCTAACCTAACCTAACCTAACCTAACCTAACCTAACCTAACCTAACCTAACCTAACCTAACCTAACCTAACCTAACCTAACCTAACCTAACCTAACCTAACCTAACCTAACCTAACCTAACCTAACCTAACCTAACCTAACCTAACCTAACCTAACCTAACCTAACCTAACCTAACCTAACCTAACCTAACCTAACCTAACCTAACCTAACCTAACCTAACCTAACCTAACCTAACCTAACCTAACCTAACCTAACCTAACCTAACCTAACCTAACCTAACCTAACCTAACCTAACCTAACCTAACCTAACCTAACCTAACCTAACCTAACCTAACCTAACCTAACCTAACCTAACCTAACCTAACCTAACCTAACCTAACCTAACCTAACCTAACCTAACCTAACCTAACCTAACCTAACCTAACCTAACCTAACCTAACCTAACCTAACCTAACCTAACCTAACCTAACCTAACCTAACCTAACCTAACCTAACCTAACCTAACCTAACCTAACCTAACCTAACCTAACCTAACCTAACCTAACCTAACCTAACCTAACCTAACCTAACCTAACCTAACCTAACCTAACCTAACCTAACCTAACCTAACCTAACCTAACCTAACCTAACCTAACCTAACCTAACCTAACCTAACCTAACCTAACCTAACCTAACCTAACCTAACCTAACCTAACCTAACCTAACCTAACCTAACCTAACCTAACCTAACCTAACCTAACCTAACCTAACCTAACCTAACCTAACCTAACCTAACCTAACCTAACCTAACCTAACCTAACCTAACCTAACCTAACCTAACCTAACCTAACCTAACCTAACCTAACCTAACCTAACCTAACCTAACCTAACCTAACCTAACCTAACCTAACCTAACCTAACCTAACCTAACCTAACCTAACCTAACCTAACCTAACCTAACCTAACCTAACCTAACCTAACCTAACCTAACCTAACCTAACCTAACCTAACCTAACCTAACCTAACCTAACCTAACCTAACCTAACCTAACCTAACCTAACCTAACCTAACCTAACCTAACCTAACCTAACCTAACCTAACCTAACCTAACCTAACCTAACCTAACCTAACCTAACCTAACCTAACCTAACCTAACCTAACCTAACCTAACCTAACCTAACCTAACCTAACCTAACCTAACCTAACCTAACCTAACCTAACCTAACCTAACCTAACCTAACCTAACCTAACCTAACCTAACCTAACCTAACCTAACCTAACCTAACCTAACCTAACCTAACCTAACCTAACCTAACCTAACCTAACCTAACCTAACCTAACCTAACCTAACCTAACCTAACCTAACCTAACCTAACCTAACCTAACCTAACCTAACCTAACCTAACCTAACCTAACCTAACCTAACCTAACCTAACCTAACCTAACCTAACCTAACCTAACCTAACCTAACCTAACCTAACCTAACCTAACCTAACCTAACCTAACCTAACCTAACCTAACCTAACCTAACCTAACCTAACCTAACCTAACCTAACCTAACCTAACCTAACCTAACCTAACCTAACCTAACCTAACCTAACCTAACCTAACCTAACCTAACCTAACCTAACCTAACCTAACCTAACCTAACCTAACCTAACCTAACCTAACCTAACCTAACCTAACCTAACCTAACCTAACCTAACCTAACCTAACCTAACCTAACCTAACCTAACCTAACCTAACCTAACCTAACCTAACCTAACCTAACCTAACCTAACCTAACCTAACCTAACCTAACCTAACCTAACCTAACCTAACCTAACCTAACCTAACCTAACCTAACCTAACCTAACCTAACCTAACCTAACCTAACCTAACCTAACCTAACCTAACCTAACCTAACCTAACCTAACCTAACCTAACCTAACCTAACCTAACCTAACCTAACCTAACCTAACCTAACCTAACCTAACCTAACCTAACCTAACCTAACCTAACCTAACCTAACCTAACCTAACCTAACCTAACCTAACCTAACCTAACCTAACCTAACCTAACCTAACCTAACCTAACCTAACCTAACCTAACCTAACCTAACCTAACCTAACCTAACCTAACCTAACCTAACCTAACCTAACCTAACCTAACCTAACCTAACCTAACCTAACCTAACCTAACCTAACCTAACCTAACCTAACCTAACCTAACCTAACCTAACCTAACCTAACCTAACCTAACCTAACCTAACCTAACCTAACCTAACCTAACCTAACCTAACCTAACCTAACCTAACCTAACCTAACCTAACCTAACCTAACCTAACCTAACCTAACCTAACCTAACCTAACCTAACCTAACCTAACCTAACCTAACCTAACCTAACCTAACCTAACCTAACCTAACCTAACCTAACCTAACCTAACCTAACCTAACCTAACCTAACCTAACCTAACCTAACCTAACCTAACCTAACCTAACCTAACCTAACCTAACCTAACCTAACCTAACCTAACCTAACCTAACCTAACCTAACCTAACCTAACCTAACCTAACCTAACCTAACCTAACCTAACCTAACCTAACCTAACCTAACCTAACCTAACCTAACCTAACCTAACCTAACCTAACCTAACCTAACCTAACCTAACCTAACCTAACCTAACCTAACCTAACCTAACCTAACCTAACCTAACCTAACCTAACCTAACCTAACCTAACCTAACCTAACCTAACCTAACCTAACCTAACCTAACCTAACCTAACCTAACCTAACCTAACCTAACCTAACCTAACCTAACCTAACCTAACCTAACCTAACCTAACCTAACCTAACCTAACCTAACCTAACCTAACCTAACCTAACCTAACCTAACCTAACCTAACCTAACCTAACCTAACCTAACCTAACCTAACCTAACCTAACCTAACCTAACCTAACCTAACCTAACCTAACCTAACCTAACCTAACCTAACCTAACCTAACCTAACCTAACCTAACCTAACCTAACCTAACCTAACCTAACCTAACCTAACCTAACCTAACCTAACCTAACCTAACCTAACCTAACCTAACCTAACCTAACCTAACCTAACCTAACCTAACCTAACCTAACCTAACCTAACCTAACCTAACCTAACCTAACCTAACCTAACCTAACCTAACCTAACCTAACCTAACCTAACCTAACCTAACCTAACCTAACCTAACCTAACCTAACCTAACCTAACCTAACCTAACCTAACCTAACCTAACCTAACCTAACCTAACCTAACCTAACCTAACCTAACCTAACCTAACCTAACCTAACCTAACCTAACCTAACCTAACCTAACCTAACCTAACCTAACCTAACCTAACCTAACCTAACCTAACCTAACCTAACCTAACCTAACCTAACCTAACCTAACCTAACCTAACCTAACCTAACCTAACCTAACCTAACCTAACCTAACCTAACCTAACCTAACCTAACCTAACCTAACCTAACCTAACCTAACCTAACCTAACCTAACCTAACCTAACCTAACCTAACCTAACCTAACCTAACCTAACCTAACCTAACCTAACCTAACCTAACCTAACCTAACCTAACCTAACCTAACCTAACCTAACCTAACCTAACCTAACCTAACCTAACCTAACCTAACCTAACCTAACCTAACCTAACCTAACCTAACCTAACCTAACCTAACCTAACCTAACCTAACCTAACCTAACCTAACCTAACCTAACCTAACCTAACCTAACCTAACCTAACCTAACCTAACCTAACCTAACCTAACCTAACCTAACCTAACCTAACCTAACCTAACCTAACCTAACCTAACCTAACCTAACCTAACCTAACCTAACCTAACCTAACCTAACCTAACCTAACCTAACCTAACCTAACCTAACCTAACCTAACCTAACCTAACCTAACCTAACCTAACCTAACCTAACCTAACCTAACCTAACCTAACCTAACCTAACCTAACCTAACCTAACCTAACCTAACCTAACCTAACCTAACCTAACCTAACCTAACCTAACCTAACCTAACCTAACCTAACCTAACCTAACCTAACCTAACCTAACCTAACCTAACCTAACCTAACCTAACCTAACCTAACCTAACCTAACCTAACCTAACCTAACCTAACCTAACCTAACCTAACCTAACCTAACCTAACCTAACCTAACCTAACCTAACCTAACCTAACCTAACCTAACCTAACCTAACCTAACCTAACCTAACCTAACCTAACCTAACCTAACCTAACCTAACCTAACCTAACCTAACCTAACCTAACCTAACCTAACCTAACCTAACCTAACCTAACCTAACCTAACCTAACCTAACCTAACCTAACCTAACCTAACCTAACCTAACCTAACCTAACCTAACCTAACCTAACCTAACCTAACCTAACCTAACCTAACCTAACCTAACCTAACCTAACCTAACCTAACCTGACCTAACCTAACCTAACCTAACCTAACCTAACCTAACCTAACCTAACCTAACCTAACCTAACCTAACCTAACCTAACCTAACCTAACCTAACCTAACCTAACCTAACCTAACCTAACCTAACCTAACCTAACCTAACCTAACCTAACCTAACCTAACCTAACCTAACCTAACCTAACCTAACCTAACCTAACCTAACCTAACCTAACCTAACCTAACCTAACCTAACCTAACCTAACCTAACCTAACCTAACCTAACCTAACCTAACCTAACCTAACCTAACCTAACCTAACCTAACCTAACCTAACCTAACCTAACCTAACCTAACCTAACCTAACCTAACCTAACCTAACCTAACCTAACCTAACCTAACCTAACCTAACCTAACCTAACCTAACCTAACCTAACCTAACCTAACCTAACCTAACCTAACCTAACCTAACCTAACCTAACCTAACCTAACCTAACCTAACCTAACCTAACCTAACCTAACCTAACCTAACCTAACCTAACCTAACCTAACCTAACCTAACCTAACCTAACCTAACCTAACCTAACCTAACCTAACCTAACCTAACCTAACCTAACCTAACCTAACCTAACCTAACCTAACCTAACCTAACCTAACCTAACCTAACCTAACCTAACCTAACCTAACCTAACCTAACCTAACCTAACCTAACCTAACCTAACCTAACCTAACCTAACCTAACCTAACCTAACCTAACCTAACCTAACCTAACCTAACCTAACCTAACCTAACCTAACCTAACCTAACCTAACCTAACCTAACCTAACCTAACCTAACCTAACCTAACCTAACCTAACCTAACCTAACCTAACCTAACCTAACCTAACCTAACCTAACCTAACCTAACCTAACCTAACCTAACCTAACCTAACCTAACCTAACCTAACCTAACCTAACCTAACCTAACCTAACCTAACCTAACCTAACCTAACCTAACCTAACCTAACCTAACCTAACCTAACCTAACCTAACCTAACCTAACCTAACCTAACCTAACCTAACCTAACCTAACCTAACCTAACCTAACCTAACCTAACCTAACCTAACCTAACCTAACCTAACCTAACCTAACCTAACCTAACCTAACCTAACCTAACCTAACCTAACCTAACCTAACCTAACCTAACCTAACCTAACCTAACCTAACCTAACCTAACCTAACCTAACCTAACCTAACCTAACCTAACCTAACCTAACCTAACCTAACCTAACCTAACCTAACCTAACCTAACCTAACCTAACCTAACCTAACCTAACCTAACCTAACCTAACCTAACCTAACCTAACCTAACCTAACCTAACCTAACCTAACCTAACCTAACCTAACCTAACCTAACCTAACCTAACCTAACCTAACCTAACCTAACCTAACCTAACCTAACCTAACCTAACCTAACCTAACCTAACCTAACCTAACCTAACCTAACCTAACCTAACCTAACCTAACCTAACCTAACCTAACCTAACCTAACCTAACCTAACCTAACCTAACCTAACCTAACCTAACCTAACCTAACCTAACCTAACCTAACCTAACCTAACCTAACCTAACCTAACCTAACCTAACCTAACCTAACCTAACCTAACCTAACCTAACCTAACCTAACCTAACCTAACCTAACCTAACCTAACCTAACCTAACCTAACCTAACCTAACCTAACCTAACCTAACCTAACCTAACCTAACCTAACCTAACCTAACCTAACCTAACCTAACCTAACCTAACCTAACCTAACCTAACCTAACCTAACCTAACCTAACCTAACCTAACCTAACCTAACCTAACCTAACCTAACCTAACCTAACCTAACCTAACCTAACCTAACCTAACCTAACCTAACCTAACCTAACCTAACCTAACCTAACCTAACCTAACCTAACCTAACCTAACCTAACCTAACCTAACCTAACCTAACCTAACCTAACCTAACCTAACCTAACCTAACCTAACCTAACCTAACCTAACCTAACCTAACCTAACCTAACCTAACCTAACCTAACCTAACCTAACCTAACCTAACCTAACCTAACCTAACCTAACCTAACCTAACCTAACCTAACCTAACCTAACCTAACCTAACCTAACCTAACCTAACCTAACCTAATCTAACCTAACCTAACCTAACCTAACCTAACCTAACCTAACCTAACCTAACCTAACCTAACCTAACCTAACCTAGCCTAACCTAACCTAACCTAACCTAACCTAACCTAACCTAACCTAACCTAACCTAACCTAACCTAACCTAACCTAACCTAACCTAACCTAACCTAACCTAACCTAACCTAACCTAACCTAACCTAACCTAACCTAACCTAACCTAACCTAACCTAACCTAACCTAACCTAACCTAACCTAACCTAACCTAACCTAACCTAACCTAACCTAACCTAACCTAACCTAACCTAACCTAACCTAACCTAACCTAACCTAACCTAACCTAACCTAACCTAACCTAACCTAACCTAACCTAACCTAACCTAACCTAACCTAACCTAACCTAACCTAACCTAACCTAACCTAACCTAACCTAACCTAACCTAACCTAACCTAACCTAACCTAACCTAACCTAACCAGACAGTGGACAGGAAGATGTACGCCTGCCCAAGAACCCCTCCACCTTCCACATCCAATCCAGAAGAGACCCTCTTGGTCGACCTTAGTGTGGACGTCGAACAGCCCCAAGAAGTGGGACCAGCTGTCCTCGACAAGACAGTGCTTCTGGCGCAACACACGAATTCAGCGGACACTTCAATAGACCTCTCATCGGAACCTCCGACAACATCCTCACAGACAACACCCCATGAGGGTATCGTAGCGCAACTTGTGCGGAGGCACTCGACTGAGGCGGTGAAGAGCCCGCCGAAAAAGTGTGCAAGCAAAGTGCTCGAAGGCAAACATTGTCTCACAAAACTTAAAACCCACTTAGGGACGTCGCGAAACACCAAGACGGAGATAAAAGTAGTGGTGCTGCAATCTGCCGATAGACTATTCGAACTGCTAAAGGAGATGGATGCGAGCAACAAAAAATTAGAAAAAGACCTAAAAGCCGCAAAGTCAGGCACCCAACAAAAAGGGAAAGAGACAGAACAGGATAAGAAAGAGGACAAAAGGAGGGAAGAGGAGAAGAGGAAGGAGGAGAAGAAAAGGGACGAGAAGAAGAGAGAAGGCACGGAAACCGAAAGGGACAAAAAGGAGAGGGAATTCTTAAGAAAGCTCGATGAACACACAAAAAAGATAGACCAAAATAGCGAGGAAATGGTAAAACTCAAGACTGAGTTGGAGAAGTTCAGGGAGGTCCAGGAGTCACGCAGCTATGCGAGTGTGGCGGCGGAACCACCCAAGGATCACCCCGGGGTAAGACCGGCGCTACACTCGATAGTCGTGACAGCCCAGAACGGAGAAGAGACTGGAGAGCAAGTATTAGAGAGAATAAGAAAGGTAGTTAGGGCAAAGGACGGTGACTTAGCAATCGAAAGAGTAAGGAAGGCAAAGGATGGGAAAATTATCATGGGTTGCAAAACAGAGAAGGACAGAAACATGGTTAAGGAAAGAATAAAGAACTATGGAAAGGAGCTAAACGTGGAGGACATAAAGAACAAGGACCCTCTGGTTATACTGATGGACGTGATGAAGTACAACTCAGACGAGGACATCATCACGGCCATCAGGAACCAGAACAAAGAGATAGCTATAGGAGGAAAACTAGAGATTGCGTACAAAAGAAAAGCCCGAAACCCACTCGCACATCATGTGGTGATGAGGGTCTCACCGCACATCTGGAGAATGATGATAGATGTGGGCCACCTCCGCATCGACATTCAACACGTCAGAGTGGCGGACCAATCGCCCCTGGTGCAGTGCTCGCTCTGCCTTGGCTACGGGCACGGCAGGCGGTTCTGCACCGAAGGGGTAGAGAAGTGCTGCCACTGTGGAGGTCCCCACAAGAAAGACCAGTGCGATGAGGCCCTCACCGGAATGCAGCCGACTTGCTGCAACTGCAAGAAAGCGGGAATAAATAGCCTGGAACATAATGCCTTCGATAGAGCATGCCCGGTGAGGCGAAAATGGGAGGCCCTAGCCAGGTCCTCCATAGCCTACTGCTAAAGGCACCCCTGCAGTAACCTCCGATCGCCAAAAAATGTACGCCGTAGCACAAGTCAACCTCAGAAGAATGAGAGTAGCTACAGACGAGATGATGGTTGAAGCGGAAAAGCGCAAGATCGCCTTTGCACTGCTCCAGGAGCCCTACGTCGGTGCCATTAAACGGATGAAGAACTATGGGGGGGCGAGGATCTACCAAAGCCACTGTCAGGCCGAGGGACCCGTCAAAGCAGCAATTGCCGTATTTGACGGAGACCTCGACGTAATCCAATACCCGAATCTTACCACAAATAACATCGTTGTGGTAAAAATCAAGACTGAGGCATGGGAGATCGTCGCCATCTCATACTACTTTGAGCCGGATCCAGCGCCGATCGAGCCATACCTGGAGCAGCTTAGGGCCATCGAGCGCTATTTCGCAACACCGAGATTGCTGATCGGGGGAGACTCCAACGCGAAGAGTCCCTGGTGGGGAAGCGACAAAATTGATAACAGGGGAGAGAATATGGCAGGAACTATCGAAGAGATGGGCCTCCAGGTACTGAACGATGGAGATTTACCGACCTTTGAAGTTGTAAGAAGCGGAAAGCTGATAAAAAGTCATGTTGACGTAACGGCTTGTAAAACGGAAATGCTCGACATGGTTGAGGACTGGAGAGTTGAAGACGCCATGGTAAGTTCAGATCACAACGCCATCCTTTTTAAGCTGAAGCTGGAAAAGTCAAAGGGAATTAGCATAAAAAGGACAACAAGAATCTTTAACACTAAAAAAGCCAACTGGGTACAGTTTCATGAGAAACTGACCGAGTTAGTAGAAGCAAATAACATAACAGTAGAGGCAATAGATAACCTAGATAGTAAAGCAAAATTAGATCAAGCAGTTAATAAATATATAGAAATAATTAGTAAAACATGCATAGAAACCTTACCTAAAAAGAAAGAAATAGATAAACTGAACTTACCCTGGTGGTCTGAAGAACTCGCGAACCTGAAAAGAAGAGTACTTACCATGAAGAGGAGAATCCGCTGCGCAGCGCCGAGGAGGAGAATGAAGGTCATCGCTGAGTACCTGGAGGAAAAAGAACAGTATGAAAAAAGAGCTACAAGGGACGCAATTGAAAGCTGGAAGAGTTTCTGTGGAAAGCAGGAAAGGGAAGGCATGTGGGAAGGGATATACAGGGTCCTAAAAAATACGGGGAAAAGGCAAGAAGACCTGCCGCTGATGGCAGATGAGAAGATGCTGGACCAGAAGGAGTCCGCTGAATTGTTGGCGGGGACTTTCTACCCAGAGGACAGAATGGAGGATGACAACGAAGAGCATCGACGGACCAGAGAGCTGGCTGGGCAAGTAAATGGCACGGAGCATGATGACAACCATGATCCACCATTTACCCTCGTGGAACTGAAAGCCGCCGTCGATGGCTTCAACCCCAAGAAGGCACCAGGGTCGGATGGTCTTACCGCCGACATTTGCAAACGGGCAGTTGACGCGAATCCGGGACTTTTCCTGGCACTGGCAAACAAATGCTTAGAGTTGGGTCTTTTCCCAACCGCATGGAAAGAGGCTACTGTCGTAGTACTCAGAAAGCCAGGAAAAGACAATTACACGGCACCAAAGTCATACAGACCTATAGGACTATTGCCGGTGCTAGGAAAAGTCCTGGAGAAGATGGTCATGACAAGGCTGAAATGGCACCTCGTCCCGAACATCAGCCAACGCCAGTACGGATTCATGCCCCAGAGAAGCACCGAAGACGCCCTCTATGCCTTAACACTTCACATCCGCGAGAAGATTAAAGAGAAAAAACTTGTTGTACTGGTATCTCTTGACATAGAGGGCGCCTTCGACAGTGCATGGTGGCCAGCTATACGGGTCCGACTGGCGGAGGCAAAGTGTCCGGTAAATACCAGACGGATGATAGATTCCTACCTGGAGGATAGGGGGGTGAGGGTGAGGTTCGCAGGACAAGAGGTTTACAGGAAAACAACAAAAGGCTGTATACAAGGTTCAATCGGCGGCCCAATACTATGGAACCTCCTCCTCGACCCCCTCCTGAAAGGATTGCGAGAAAATGGCGAATACTGCCAAGCATTCGCTGACGACGTAGCCATAGTGTTTGACGGTGATTCCGCGCTGGAGATTCAAGGACGTGCAAATGCCGCTCTCGAGTATGTTCGGGGGTGGGGTGTTCGTAACAAACTGAAATTTGCTCCGCATAAAACTTGTGCGATGTTACTAACTAACAGGCTAAAATACGACACCCCACACCTGACCATGGGCGGGACCGACATTTGCATGTCCAGGGAGATTAAGATCTTGGGGCTCGTGATAGATGACAAGATGACATTCAATAGCCATGTTGCGAACACCTGCATAAAGGCATTGAATGTCTTCAAGCAGCTGTCGCGAGCAGCCAGGATCAGCTGGGGTCTCCATCCGGAAATCATCCGAACAATATACACGGCTTGCGTAGAGCCTGTGGTGCTCTATGCAGCAAGCGTATGGGCTCCCGCTGCACAAAAAATAGGAGTACGGAGACAGCTGAACGTAATCCAAAGAGGCTTCGCACAGCGTCTCAGTAAAGCCTATAAGACGGTCTCCCTGAACGCCGCACTCGCGATGACCGGACTACTTCCCCTTGACCTGCGGATACAGGAAGCAGCCGCTCTGTATAAGGCCAAAAAGGGATTTGCGAGACCGGCGGCACTGGCAGACAGGGAACTTGAGCAGATGACCAGCTATAGCAGCACCCCGCATCCGGCAGAAAAACAAGGACTGGAGTTCCACTGCCTGGATACTGCCGAGCAACTGAACGAGAACAACAAGCAAGCAGTACGGATCTTTACGGACGGTAGCAAAATTGACGGGGGAGTAGGTGCTGCTCTATCCATTTGGAACGATGCAGCGGAAACCGGATCCCGAAAATTCAAGCTAGCGTCCTACTGCACAGTATACCAGGCTGAACTCTTGGCTATCCTGGAAGCAACCCGCGGGATTCTCAAAAGATCTGAAAGTAGCTATGGGGTGTACAGCGATTCCAGATCGTCCCTTGAGACGCTAAGGAATCTATCCACTGTACACCCCATGGCTACTGAGATCCGGAGGAATCTTGCGGAATGCAAGAGGCAGAACAAAGAAGTCACCCTGTTCTGGATCAAAGCCCATGCCGGATTTGCGGGGAATGAACGAGCGGACGAGTTGGCGAAAGAGGCGGCCACTAAGTCAAAGACTAGACCATATTATGACGCGTGCCCGGTTTCATTCGCCAAACGACAGATTCGGAAGGACAAGATTGACGAATGGAACCGGAGATACCAATCCGGGGAAACGGCATCAACAACGAAAGCATTCTTGCCAGATGTCGTAAAGGCTTATAAGATCATGAGAAAGATCGGGCCAGTGGAGGGAACTCTGACCCAGATACTAACGGGGCACGGTGGATTCTCCGAGTACTTGCACAGGTTCAAGTGTAAGGAGAGTCCATCGTGCATCTGCGATCCGGACTCGGAAGAAACTGTACTGCACCTGATCTTAGATTGCCCCGTGAACTCTAGAAAACGACACGACGTGACACAGAAATTGAACACGCAATTAGACAAAAAGAGCATAAGCGAACTGATGGGAAATGAGAGAGAGCGGAGCATTTTCCTGGACTACTGTCTAGTGGTGGCAAAAACTGCGATAGAGAGAAACAAAACTGATAAATAAATTCTGCTGACAACATATTTGGATATATGTGTGTACAGCAAAAGCATTAAGTAGATAGTAAAAACGGGCAAGTCAAAAGGCAAATGTAGTAGTTAAATGTGTAAAATAAAAATGTACTAGATTAAAAATAAAATGTAAAATGTAAGATTTAGATATAATAAAAGAAAATATGTAGAGTGAACCATAAAACATGTAAATTAGCATATAAGCAAACTAATTAGTAATAGAACCCTGTAATAGGTATAAGCAAAATGTAACTAGCGCTAAGAATTTTTTGAAAGAAAATAAAATAAAAGAGTAGGGGCCCTGAAAAACTTATTGTCCTCCTAACCATGAAAGATGAAGAGTGAAAGAAAGATCAGGAATGAAGCATGAAAGTAAGATAAGAGTGACTGTAGAGATAGAAAAAGACTCTTGACACAAGTCAGAGGAAACGTAGATAGGCTTAGTAGCTCGCAGGCTACCCCTCAGCGGGTAGACGGTAGGCCAACTAGGAAAAAAAAAAAAAAAAAAAAAAAAAACCTAACCTAACCTAACCTAACCTAACCTAACCTAACCTAACCTAACCTAACCTAACCTAACCTAACCTAACCTAACCTAACCTAACCTAACCTAACCTAACCTAACCTAACCTAACCTAACCTAACCTAACCTAACCTAACCTAACCTAACCTAACCTAACCTAACCTAACCTAACCTAACCTAACCTAACCTAACCTAACCTAACCTAACCTAACCTAACCTAACCTAACCTAACCTAACCTAACCTAACCTAACCTAACCTAACCTAACCTAACCTAACCTAACCTAACCTAACCTAACCTAACCTAACCTAACCTAACCTAACCTAACCTAACCTAACCTAACCTAACCTAACCTAACCTAACCTAACCTAACCTAACCTAACCTAACCTAACCTAACCTAACCTAACCTAACCTAACCTAACCTAACCTAACCTAACCTAACCTAACCTAACCTAACCTAACCTAACCTAACCTAACCTAACCTAACCTAACCTAACCTAACCTAACCTAACCTAACCTAACCTAACCTAACCTAACCTAACCTAACCTAACCTAACCTAACCTAACCTAACCTAACCTAACCTAACCTAACCTAACCTAACCTAACCTAACCTAACCTAACCTAACCTAACCTAACCTAACCTAACCTAACCTAACCTAACCTAACCTAACCTAACCTAACCTAACCTAACCTAACCTAACCTAACCTAACCTAACCTAACCTAACCTAACCTAACCTAACCTAACCTAACCTAACCTAACCTAACCTAACCTAACCTAACCTAACCTAACCTAACCTAACCTAACCTAACCTAACCTAACCTAACCTAACCTAACCTAACTTAACCTAACCTAACCTAACCTAACCTAACCTAACCTAACCTAACCTAACCTAACCTAACCTAACCTAACCTAACCTAACCTAACCTAACCTAACCTAACCTAACCTAACCTAACCTAACCTAACCTAACCTAACCTAACCTAACCTAACCTAACCTAACCTAACCTAACCTAACCTAGCCTAACCTAACCTAACCTAACCTAACCTAACCTAACCTAACCTAACCTAACCTAACCTAACCTAACCTAACCTAACCTAACCTAACCTAACCTAACCTAACCTAACCTAACCTAACCTAACCTAACCTAACCTAACCTAACCTAACCTAACCTAACCTAACCTAACCTAACCTAACCTAACCTAACCTAACCTAACCTAACCTAACCTAACCTAACCTAACCTAACCTAACCTAACCTAACCTAACCTAACCTAACCTAACCTAACCTAACCTAACCTAACCTAACCTAACCTAACCTAACCTAACCTAACCTAACCTAACCTAACCTAACCTAACCTAACCTAACCTAACCTAACCTAACCTAACCTAACCTAACCTAACCTAACCTAACCTAACCTAACCTAACCTAACCTAACCTAACCTAACCTAACCTAACCTAACCTAACCTAACCTAACCTAACCTAACCTAACCTAACCTAACCTAACCTAACCTAACCTAACCTATTTCTGTGTTAAATCATCATCCCCTATTGTGTCTTACCACCCCCATATAGTATCGTCCCTATTTCCTGTAAAAACCTTCAAATTTTTAGTGTTTTAGTCGTTTTTCACCGTTTCTGTAAATTTATAGCATTTTTTGTTGAATTTTCGAAGTTTTTAATTCAAACTTGTCGATTTTTCGCGCTGTTTCTGCTCCAACATCTTCCTGCAGCTCTACCGCGTGTACCTGCAAAGAAACAAAACGATTAATCGCAAGAAAATTTGAAAATTGTCAAATAGCCTACCAAAAGTTCATATACCCAGGCCATACTTTGAAAATTTTCGACAATCAAAAATTTTTATTTCGAATAATACAGGTTTAATTTCTGTGTTAAATCATCATCCCCTATTGTGTCTTACCACCCCCATATAGTATCGTCCCTATTTCCTGTAAAAACCTTCAAATTTTTAGTGTTTTAGTCGTTTTTCACCGTTTCTGTAAATTTATAGCATTTTTTGTTGAATTTTCGAAGTTTTTAATTCAAACTTGTCGATTTTTCGCGCTGTTTCTGCTCCAACATCTTCCTGCAGCTCTACCGCGTGTACCTGCAAAGAAACAAAACGATTAATCGCAAGAAAATTTGAAAATTGTCAAATAGCCTACCAAAAGTTCATATACCCAGGCCATACTTTGAAAATTTTCGACAATCAAAAATTTTTATTTCGAATAATACAGGTTTAATTTCTGTGTTAAATCATCATCCCCTATTGTGTCTTACCACCCCCATATAGTATCGTCCCTATTTCCTGTAAAAACCTTCAAATTTTTAGTGTTTTAGTCGTTTTTCACCGTTTCTGTAAATTTATAGCATTTTTTGTTGAATTTTCGAAGTTTTTAATTCAAACTTGTCGATTTTTCGCGCTGTTTCTGCTCCAACATCTTCCTGCAGCTCTACCGCGTGTACCTGCAAAGAAACAAAACGATTAATCGCAAGAAAATTTGAAAAATCGCCCGCCCCCCCACCCATATTATCATTACCAAGGTAAAAGGTCTCACTCTGGTATATGGGACTTTATTATTAGTGGCTGTATAAATAGTTTTAAGGATTTATTTTAGTGTAGGACCACCGTACGGTGTTTTAGGGACCCTTACTGTAATTTTAAGTCCTTCCTGTAATTTATTATCTTAGTTTCTAGTGTGAAAATCGTGTTTTTAGTTAGTTTTATTTTGTAAGGACGATAACTTTTTAGTCTTAAGGGCTATCGACGTACTTTTTATAGGGATAGTTAGGGCATTAACCATGCCTCCTCCCAACACCGGAACTCCGCCCCTCCCCGCTTGCGCGGAAGAGGTAGCGGATTTTAAAAGTTTCTCCGATGTTGTCGGGAAGTTGGTGACAGCCATCAACACAGCGGTCACCGAAGGAAAGAGCGTAACGGCTGCGAACAAGCGGTTCATCTGCATCGCAGCCGACGAGATCCGACGGGCGACTCGCTTGCTGTCTACAGTGTCTGCTCTCACGCTCACGCCCGCCCCCGCAACCACGGCAATAACACCGGCCATTACACCGGCAATGGCAACACCATCAGCTACGCCGCGGGAAGAAGGCCTCTCTACCGATCTCAAACAAGAGATCGTCACCTGCATCCGTGAGGAGATTCGTGGAGAGATGGCCCAAATAAAGAAGATCGTGGCTTCTCAGGCGCGCACCTACTCCCAGGCGATCCGTGGAGATTATGCTCCCCAAACTACTGCGCCCACTACTGCGTCCGGTCCCACATCCCAACCAACTGCGAATACCACACACAGCAAACCGGCGATAATAATCACCCCCAAATGCGATGTAAAATCAAAGCAGGACAGCATAGAAGCTTTCAAGAAAAGCATAAGCTTTAGAGCCTCCACCTATGCGCCTGCACGCGTCCAAGCGGTCTCCAAAGGCAAGCTTCGTGTCGAGTTCGATAGTGAAGAACAGCGCGAAGACACTCTAAAGCGCCTATCGAACTCGGAGCAGGTCAGCGCAGAACCCGCCCGCAAGCTGTCTCCTATGATCATCCTCAAGGGGATATCTAGGGACGTTCCGGCAGAGGACATTGTGGGGATCCTCAAAGAGCAGAACACCTTGCTCAAAGATCTGGTGAAGGATGGGGAAGATCTGCGTCTCCGCTTCAAGCGGGATAACCGCAACCCCACCCTCTACAATGCGGTGTTCCTCGCTCGCCCTCTGGTACATCGGACCATGATGAAGATGGTCAGGGTGAGCCTGGATCACCAACGGGTCCATGTGGATAATTTCTCCCCATTCCTGCAGTGCTACAAGTGCCTTCAATTCGGGCACTTGAAAGGAAAATGCGTCTCCACCACTTCACCGTGCGCTCATTGCGCGGATACCACCCACAGCGCTGACCAATGCCCCCTCAGGGCCAAACCCTTCACTGCGAAGTGTATAAACTGCACCACCCATAACGCGAAATTTCAAACAAAGCTTGACCCCAGGCACTGCGCCAACTCCACCCAATGTCCCAGACTAAGGAGCATGCGGGACAAAATTCTCAGCCGGGTCGATTATGGCTTTTAGCTTTATAATTAAAATTTTAATGTGTGATTGTCTATTTTAATATTTAATCTATTTAATCGGTGTATTCTATTTATGTTCTCTGTATATAGGGGTCTCTGATCGGGTTGAGTATCACATCGCACAACCCGTGAAGAGACTAACTCAACCTATTTTACAATTTTATTTCAAAAGAGGACATAATATATTATATTATATTTTATTATATTATATATTTATGATAGTGCATTTTAATTGTCTCTTTAATCTTATTGTCGTGTCTTTTGTTTTTATAGTTGTCGCCACCTTTAATTATATATTTTTATTAAATATGTTCTCTGTACCGATCGGGTTAAGTATCAAATAGCTTGCCCGAAAGGAGACCAACTCTACCTATTTACGATCATCTTAATAGTGATCATATTTTATGAATATGTATATTTTTAGTTGGTTCATTATTGTATACTATTCTATTGTGTATTGTATTTAAATTTTTGGTCTTTTGTTATTGTGTATTTTTGTTGCCATTTTAATTATATATTTTTATTAAATATGTTCTCTGTATTTAGGGGTCTCTGATCGGGTTAAGTATCAAATAGCTTGCCCGAAAGGAGACCAATTTTACCTATTTACGCTCATCTTAATAGTGATCATATTTTATGAATATATATATTTTTAGTTGGTTCATTATTTTATATTATTCTTTGTCTATTTTGGTCCTTTACTATTGTGTATTTTCGTGATAATTGTATAATAATGTAATTTAAAATTCCTTGTTTCCCAATTCGTTGTAAAAGTGTGTATGTAACATTGTCCAATTATATTTATTTATTAAATGTGTCAACATATGTAGGGGTCTCCAATCGGGTCGAGTATCCAATAGCACGGCCCGAAAGGAGATCAACTCAACCTATCATATGATTTATTCTTAAAAGTTGACATTTTTGGTATGTATATGTATTTGAATTTTGCTCTTGGTCTTGTATTTTGTTTTGTATTGTAATAATCGTGTCATATTTTTGTATCTCAAAATTTTTAATTATATGTATTTATTAATTATGTTCACTGTACGTAGGGGTCTCCAATCGGGTCGAGTATCAAATAGCACGGCCTGAAAGGAGACCAACTTTACCTACAGTACGATTCGTCTTAATAGTGAGCATATTTTGTAATTACATGTATTTAAAATTTTTGTTCTTTGTTTCGTTTTTGTGTATGTAATTTGTATATTTATAATTTATACTATTTTGTAACTAACGCGTCTTCTGATCTGATGGCGTATCAAATCGCGTCATTAGTGATGAAGTCGTTGCGAACAACCCTTTTGTGACTCCAACAGGGGTAATGTGTATTAAATTTAAAATTGTGAAACAAATAAAATAAGAAAAAAAAAAAAAAAAAAAAAAAAAAAAAAAAAAAAAAAACCTAACCTAACCTAACCTAACCTAACCTAACCTAACCTAACCTAACCTAACCTAACCTAACCTAACCTAACCTAACCTAACCTAACCTAACCTAACCTAACCTAACCTAACCTAACCTAACCTAACCTAACCTAACCTAACCTAACCTAACCTAACCTAACCTAACCTAACCTAACCTAACCTAACCTAACCTAACCTAACCTAACCTAACCTAACCTAACCTAACCTAACCTAACCTAACCTAACCTAACCTAACCTAACCTAACCTAACCTAACCTAACCTAACCTAACCTAACCTAACCTAACCTAACCTAACCTAACCTAACCTAACCTAACCTAACCTAACCTAACCTAACCTAACCTAACCTAACCTAACCTAACCTAACCTAACCTAACCTAACCTAACCTAACCTAACCTAACCTAACCTAACCTAACCTAACCTAACCTAACCTAACCTAACCTAACCTAACCTAACCTAACCTAACCTAACCTAACCTAACCTAACCTAACCTAACCTAACCTAACCTAACCTAACCTAACCTAACCTAACCTAACCTAACCTAACCTAACCTAACCTAACCTAACCTAACCTAACCTAACCTAACCTAACCTAACCTAACCTAACCTAACCTAACCTAACCTAACCTAACCTAACCTAACCTAACCTAACCTAACCTAACCTAACCTAACCTAACCTAACCTAACCTAACCTAACCTAACCTAACCTAACCTAACCTAACCTAACCTAACCTAACCTAACCTAACCTAACCTAACCTAACCTAACCTAACCTAACCTAACCTAACCTAACCTAACCTAACCTAACCTAACCTAACCTAACCTAACCTAGCCTAACCTAACCTAACCTAACCTAACCTAACCTAACCTAACCTAACCTAACCTAACCTAACCTAACCTAACCTAACCTAACCTAACCTAACCTAACCTAACCTAACCTAACCTAACCTAACCTAACCTAACCTAACCTAACCTAACCTAACCTAACCTAACCTAACCTAACCTAACCTAACCTAACCTAACCTAACCTAACCTAACCTAACCTAACCTAACCTAACCTAACCTAACCTAACCTAACCTAACCTAACCTAACCTAACCTAACCTAACCTAACCTAACCTAACCTAACCTAACCTAACCTAACCTAACCTAACCTAACCTAACCTAACCTAACCTAACCTAACCTAACCTAACCTAACCTAGCCTAACCTAACCTAACCTAACCTAACCTAACCTAACCTAACCTAACCTAACCTAACCTAACCTAACCTAACCTAACCTAACCTAACCTAACCTAACCTAACCTAACCTAACCTAACCTAACCTAACCTAACCTAACCTAACCTAACCTAACCTAACCTAACCTAACCTAACCTAACCTAACCTTTTTTTTTTTTTTTTGCTTTACGGGCGGTAAAAATCTGCAACCAGATACCTAGTTTGTCCAGGGGCGACAAACTAGGTTATGTGAGGTTGTCGAGCACTCTGCACTCGACGACTCACTAAAAACGCCCGATGGCCAGCCTCGATGCATGTCGAGGGGCTCCGGGATCTCCATACGGAACGCACCGGTGCCCCTCTCGCATCGTTGCTAGGAGCATCGTCCCGGGAATGACACCCACTGCCACGCCCGGTCCCGCGCACTACGTACGCGGAGCTCACGACAGCACTTAACTTAAGCGCCATCGCCCTCCCGGGGTCCACAGGCGAGCAGCCGAAGCCCCCACTTCAGCCACTCACGGACCCAAACAGCAGAGCCGGCAACGCCGGACTCCACACCACGACTGGTGGCAAGGCCAAAAGCCAGAACGGCCACCAGTCACCATCCCGGTAGGGGCAGGCACCCACTGTCGCCTCCCCTCCATCCCAGAGTGGGATCAAAAAGATCCCACTCGGCGGCCTCGCTCCCGGCAAATCGCATGATCGCCAGGAGGAGGAGAGTTGCGGAGACGGTGCGTACACCGTCCCATCACTCTCAGATCTCCTGCCGCTGGTAATTTTTTACTGAGGTTTTCTTCCTCTCCATTCCCGTCTTGCATCCATCACCTCACATTCCTATCCCTTTCATTCTCCGCCGAAGAGATGACGACTCGTCGATCAAGTGGTGGGTTGACACACACTGATCGACGCATCGTCACCCTCGGCAGACCTTCCGACCTTCATCAACCATTCCCTTCCATACGGAGGCCTATAAGAGGCCTCACTACCTTCCTAATAACTGGCAGCTAGGCAAGTGCATCGCCCAAAACCACGATGAAGTCACCAAGCCGCCAGTCTGTGCCCCGTCGCGGGGCCCCTCCCTGGGTGGGATCAGCCGTGTTCTAACCCCACCCACTTGGTTGGCCTCACTCCCTACTGATCGGGCAATTGGCGTCAAGGCAAGTCAATCATGGCTCCCCGCCGCGATCAACAAGCCAAGACACCTACCCGACTTTCAGGAAGACGACCCATCCCTCATCTCTATCATCCCTCATCTCTATCATCCCTCATCTCTATCATCCATCATCTTGCCCTACCCTGGACGCTGGCAATAGAGCACCCCCTCTATTCCCTGCTCGGTTGGCTGTTGCTCACCGAGCACGTCCTGCTTCATCCACTGCGCCCTTTGCTAATCAAAGGGTCGCGCGGAGAAGCCTTCCCCACCCCCCTACCTCTCTCTCTTCGTGTTTTGTCCGCGCCGGTGTGCCAATACCTGAGACGTGCTCTTACGAGCACTATTGGACACACCGGTTACCGGTACCGGTTACCCGGTACCGGCTACCCCTATCCGCAGCCCGGGGACGCGCCACGTCGCAGTATCACCTCTGCGCCTGTAGGAACTCCATTCCTAGAGGTTCGTGGAACCTAACCTAACCTAACCTAACCTAACCTAACCTAACCTAACCTAACCTAACCTAACCTAACCTAACCTAACCTAACCTAACCTAACCTAACCTAACCTAACCTAACCTAACCTAACCTAACCTAACCTAACCTAACCTAACCTAACCTAACCTAACCTAACCTAACCTAACCTAACCTAACCTAACCTAACCTAACCTAACCTAACCTAACCTAACCTAACCTAACCTAACCTAACCTAACCTAACCTAACCTAACCTAACCTAACCTAACCTAACCTAACCTAACCTAACCTAACCTAACCTAACCTAACCTAACCTAACCTAACCTAACCTAACCTAACCTAACCTAACCTAACCTAACCTAACCAGTCTGTGGCCATCCGCAGTCGAGACCGCCACGAATCAAAGTCGCTCCGCACGGGAAAATTCGGAAAAAGTGGTTTTTTGTGAGCTACAAACCCGTGCGATACCTTAAAAGAAGCGGGCTCACGAGGCGCACGCGCGAGTGGAAGAAATTTTGTGCTGTGACAGTTATTCGCCAAGTTATTTGCAAAATAGTGTTTTTTGCAAAAAATTGGATTTTCAAAGTGCGTTTTCTCGCGATTTACAGCGGTGACCTACACATATTTTTGTGCCTCCTGAAAGCCCTTCAGGAGTACTACAAGCTGACACTTTTTGCCTTTACTTTCCGCAAAGGATTGCGGAAATAAAGGCAAAAAAACAAGTACCACGTGGCCACGAGGTCAGTGACCCGGGCCCCTTGGACACCATCTGACCACAGGATTACCTGGACCTTGGAAGGACCATACCGGAGGCACTTTAAAAACTGTGAAAAGTTAAGTTTTGGCAGATTTATGGACATTTTTCGATTTTTTAGATTTTTCAAAATTTTATATCTCCCTCAAACGATCTGTAACCCATATTTTTGACTAGCTTATAACGTAAAGTACTAGGTCTTCTACCTATATACAAAAAATTAGATATCATTGATCAACCAGTTTTCGAGTAAAAAATATTTTTCACTTTTTGAGGTTACACGTGGTACCCTTCCTATTAGAGCTAGATTTTTAAACTAAATTTATTTACATGTAAGACTATATTTTAAGCATATTACCACTTTTATTTTTAATTTCTAACTATATTTGAATTTTTTATGTAACTTTTTGTGTTTTTTATTACTTATTTGCATTTTAAAAATCAGGGGATTGTAAATCTGCCACGCAAAGGAGCGCGTTGGATTGGGCTTGCAAATACCTTTTAAACAAGCCCAAACACCGACCCCCTAGGTCGAAAACTGCCGAAGTTAGGTTTTTACAGGCATTTCGGCGGCCATTTTGAAATTTTTTAAACTCATGCAACTCTCTTGTTTATTGTCTGTTTTGGACGGGATTTTCGGTCTTGACATTGCCTAAGCCCTCACTACCAAATTTTGGACTCTTTAACTCTATATAGAGTCGCTTACCAAATACTGATTTTAACCAACGGAAGTGATCGATCACGGTGAGACCACCACAAAGACCCGAAGCACCATCCATCTAGGCCGAAAGCTGAGGTAGCAGCGAGCATTTTAAGTTTTGGCCGCCATCTTGTCGGCCATCTTGGAAATTTTTAAACGCCCGTATCTCTCTTACCAAGGCTCCAAATCGGATGCGGTTTTTTGCATACGATAGAGCGCAGACTGGACTATACTAATGAGAACAGAGACTGACTCTACGTAGAGTAGGAAAATAAATTTTGACAACTTCCTTCGGGAAATCGACACATCACCTAAAACAAAACTGACAGACGCTTTTTAGACTGACTCTACATAGAGCAAACATTTTACACGACGACTAACTAACTTATAAATTTCATTCCATAAAAATCGCTACAGTTTGGCTATTGACTTTTACGGTACCCTAAGTAACATCACTTTCCTGCATCGGCACTTACCCTCTGGACGAAGCCGCAGACCGTTACCCAGCAACAAAAACCTGGAAAAGAAAACAAAATTAAAACAAGTATAAGAAACACCATATACCTGATACTTACCTCGCTGGGCGAAGTAGTGGACCGGAACTCAGCAGCTGAACCTGGAAAGGAAACATAAGATTAGAACAAAATAAATAAATAAATATAGTGTACATTTGTTTACATTTTATCTTTACAGTTTATTTATAAGTACATGACTGTGTAAAATTTTATTTTACAAATTAAATATAAGATTTTTTATATACACTTTTTACAACTTTTACAAATTTACTTACTTCTAAATACCTGTTTGAATTAATTTGTGTGTTAGCGTGTTTACCTCCCTCAAACATGATCAGATCACCACCAGTGAAGGCGACGGCGGTGCCTACAAAAGACGACCCCAAAAAAGTGACGACTACAAAGGAGAATCCAAAACCAACGGGGGAAGAAAAAGAACAGGAGAAGAGCCGTACGCCCAATGTAAGGAAAAGTATCGGAGAGTGGGAGAAACCGAAGCCGGACGCTAAGAGCAAAAACCTGACTCCCCCGAAGAAAGCCGTGGCGATGGTACCCCTAAAGCCGAAACCGAAAACAACGCCCTCGCAGGTGAGTGGACCAAGCGAGGAAGTGCCTCCAACGGTGTCGGTAGAGGCAGCAGGGAGCCCATCCAAGCAAGCGGAAAAAACAAAATACCTGGATAGACTGACAGAAGCAAGAGCCTGCGTTAACAAGGCAAAGCTACAGATCGGAAACTCTAGGAACCTCAAAACAGAGATAAAAACGGAGGTTATACAAGCGGTTGAGAGACTCTACCAACTGGTAAAAGAGGCAGAATCAGTGAAGGGACAAGGAAGGAAGACTAAAGGACAAGATAAAGAAGAAGAACAAAAACCAGAAAAAGAAAAGGAGAAGGAAGTCGAGAATAGTGAACTCATAAAGAAGATAGAAGAGCATACCAAGCGTATGCAAGAAAATAATGAAAGAATGGAAAGGCTCAAAGACGCACTGGAGAAGCAAACAGAACTCTTAGAAACGAGAACGTACGCGAGTGTGACAGCGACAAGCTCCAGTAGGCAGCCCCAGGAGCAAACTGCGCTGCACTCGGTCGTTGTAACATCTAAAGACGAAACAGAGTCTGGAGAGGAAATCCTCGACAGGATTAGGGAAGTGGTTAATGCAAAGGAGGGAGGAGTAAAGGTAGATAGGATTAGAAAAGCAAAAGACAGGAAGGTTATAGTAGGATGCAGAACGGAAGAGGAAAGACAGGCGGTAAAGGAAAGGCTGAGAAAGGCAGAAAAGCACCTCCAAGTAGAGGAAATGCAAAATAAAGACCCAATGGTGATCCTTAGGGACGTACTCCACTACAACACTGACGAGGAAATTATCAGAGCTATGAGGAACCAAAATAATAACATATTCAAGGACCTCAACGCAAACGCGCAAAAAATGGAAGTAGCATACAAAAAGCGAACAAAGAATCCTCACACTAGCCACATCATATTGAGAGTATCTCCAAGGATCTGGCAGCGTATGACGAACGAGGGCTCCGTCCATGTAGACCTCCAGCGAGTTAGGGTAGCGGACCAGTCACCACTGGTCCAATGCTCACTCTGCCTCGGGTATGGTCATGGCCGCCGCTTCTGTAAAGAGACCCTGGAGAAATGTAGCCACTGCGGAGGACCCCACATGAGGTCAGAGTGCGCAGACTGGCTCGCCGGGGAAACTCCGTCATGCTGCAACTGCGTTCACGCCAAGATAGGTAAAACCAACCACAACGCCTTCAGTCAGGAATGCACAGTGAGGAGGAAATGGGAGGCTCTGGCTAGGGCCACCGTAGCGTATTGCTAAGGTGGTCCCTGGCGCCAAAACTGCCTCATATAACGAAAGACCGTACCTCGTAGCTCAAGCTAACTTGCAAAGAAAGAAACTGGCAACATACGAACTAATGCTTGTAGCGAACGAAAAGAAAATGGCTTTCGCGTTGCTCCAGGAGCCGTACGTGGGGGGCATAAGGAGAATGAAGGATTACAGAGGCGTAAAAATCTTCCAGTGCACTAACAACGAAGACGAGACCATTAAAGCAGCAATTGCCGTTTTCAATGATGAAATGGACGTCATCCAATATCCGGAATTCACCACGACTAACATCGTAGTGGTGAAAATAAGAACAAGTGCCTGGGAGATAGTAGTGATTTCGTTCTACTTCGAGCCCACAGAGGACATACAGCCATACCTGGAGCAACTGAGGAATATAGTACGAAGTGTAGGGCAGAATAAAATAATTATAGGCGGCGATGCGAACGCAAAGAGTACCTGGTGGGGCAGTACTATAGTTGACGATAGGGGGGAGGAAATGGCTGGAACTATTGAAGACATGGGCTTGCAGGTACTCAACGAAGGGGATACCCCAACCTTCGACACAGTTAGAGGAAACAAGGCGTACACCAGCTTTATCGACCTTACGGCCTGCACAGCGGAAATGCTTGCACTGGTGGAAGACTGGAAGGTGAATGTTGGCCTGACGAGTGCCGATCATAACGCGATCACATTTCAATTAAGATTGTCGAAAGCCAAAGGCATAAATGTAAGCAGAACCACACGGATCTATAATAGTAAAAAAGCTAATTGGACCCAGTTTCATGAGAAACTGGGCCAATTGCTAAAAGAGCACAAAATAAACAAAACAGAAATAGATAAAATTAAAGATAACACAGAATTAGAGCAGAAAATAGAACTATACATTAGACAAATAACAGAAACATGCAATATTAGTATACCTAAAAAGAAATTAAATGAAAAACTTAACTTACCGTGGTGGTCGGAAGAACTCGCCAAACAGAAGAAGGAGGTCACCACCAAGAAGCGTAGAGTCCGATGTGCAGCGCCGATCCGGAGAGAGAAAGTCGTCAAGGAGTACCTGCAAGCAAAAGAAACATATGAAGAAAATGCAAAAAAGGCCCAAATAGACAGCTGGAAGGGATTCTGTGAGAAGCAGGACAAGGAGGGTATGTGGGAGGGTATCTACCGAGTCATAGGGAGAGCCACAAAGAGGCAGGAGGATCTGCCACTGATCAAGGATGGCAGAGTACTGGATCAGAAAGAGTCTGCAAAGTTAATGGCAGAAACCTTCTACCCAGAAGATAAAGTGGAGGACGACAACACCGATCACCAGCGCACCCGAGAAAAAGCTGATCAAGTAAACAGTTTGGGGCATGATGAACCCCATGACCCGCTGTTTACCCTGGAAGAGCTGAAAGCTGCGGTGAACGGGTTTAACCCAAAGAAGGCCCCAGGATCGGACGGACTAACTGCAGATATCTGCAAACACGCAATCACCCAGGATCCCGAGTTATACCTATCACTGGCAAACAAGTGTCTTATACAGGGCCACTTTCCTGACCTTTGGAAAGAAGCGACGGTGGTCGCGCTAAGAAAGCCGGGGAAAGATAGGTACACAGACCCCAAATCTTACAGACCAATAGGACTGCTGCCAGTGATGGGGAAGATCCTGGAGAAACTTGTAGTGGGCAGAATCAAGTGGCACACCCTCCCCCGACTGAGCATTCACCAGTACGGATTCATGCCCCGCAGGAGCACAGAGGACGCCCTTTATGTCCTGATAAAGCATATACGCGCAAAGCTGATACACAAAAAACTGATAACAATGATATCGTTAGACATAGAGGGAGCGTTCGATAGTGCCTGGTGGCCAGCAATAAGAGTCCGACTGGCAGAAGAAAGATGTCCCATTAACATCAGGAGGATAATGGACAGCTATTTGCAGAACAGGAAGGTTCAGGTGAGGTATGCCGGTGAAAGCCACACGAAAAAGACGACCAAGGGATGCGTCCAGGGATCCATTGGGGGCCCGATCCTTTGGAATCTTCTCCTTGACCCACTGCTGCAGGGACTGGAGCGGCGAGGCGACTACGCCCAGGCCTTCGCAGATGATGTGGTCCTGGTCTTTGACGGCGACACAGCGATGGAGGTCCAGCAGCGCGCAAATGCCGCTCTCGCCTATGTTCAGGAGTGGGGAGTGAGAAACAAACTTAAGTTCGCACCGCATAAGACGAACGCGATGATCCTTACGCGAAAGCTGAAACACGACACTCCTCTCCTGGACATGGGGGGGATCGGCATAAACATGTCATCGGAGATTAGGATCTTAGGCCTTACAATCGACAACAAGCTGACATTCAACACCCATGCAGCGAATGTGTGCACAAAGGCACTTAATCTCTACAAACAGCTTGCCAGAGCCGCGAGGGTTAGTTGGGGCCTCCATCCTGAGGTCATACGTGTCATATACACTGCGGTGGTGGAGCCGGTTATCATGTACGCGGCCAGTGTCTGGGCACCGGCAACTGAAAAACAGTGCATCAAGAAGCAACTAAATGTAGTCCAGAGGGGTTTCGCTCAGAAACTGTGCAGAGCCTATCGCACCGTCTCATTAAACGCCGCGCTGGTGCTAGCTGGAATACTACCTCTCGACTTAAGAATACAAGAAGCAGCCGCGTTGTATGAAGCCAAGAGAGGCGCACTTCCGCCTGCACTAGTCGATCGAGAGGCGGAGAGAATGGCACCGGAGAGAGTACACCCGGTTGAGCATTTGGACCTGGAATTCATATGCCTGGAAGACCAACAACAAGTAGATGCGTACAGCAATAAAGCAGTACGTATATTCACCGACGGCAGTAAAATTGAAGGCAAGGTTGGAGCTGCACTCTCCATGTGGAATAGTGAAGCCGAAACCAAAGCCTGCAAATTTAAACTGTCTACTTACTGCACGGTCTACCAAGCTGAATTACTGGCCATATGTCAGGCAACCAGGGAGATACTCAGGAGCACAGAAGCGAACTTCGGCATTTACAGTGACTCAAAATCATCACTCCAAACCGTCACAAACAACTACTCCACACATCCTCTAGCTGTCGAGACCCGTAAGAACCTAAGGGAAAGTAAAAACCAGAACAAGGACGTATCCTTGTTCTGGATAAAAGCTCATGCGGGACTACAAGGGAATGAACGAGCAGACGAGCTGGCTAAAGACGCAGCACTTAAAACTAAAAAGAGACCCGATTACGACCAGTGCCCAATGTCATACGTCAAGCGCCAAATCCGTCTGAGGACGCTAGAGCAATGGAATCAAAGATACCAAACAAGCCAAACTGGAGCGTTGACCAGGTTGTTTCTCCCGGATGCTACTGATGCCTATAAGTTAGTTAGGAAAATAAAACCGACCGGAACACTGACGCAGGTGATGACAGGACACGGAGGGTTCTCTGAATACTTGAACCGCTTCAAGTTGAAAGAGAGCCCATCGTGTGCCTGTGAACCTGGACAAAACGAAACGGTAAGCCATATGCTACTTGACTGCCCCATTTATGGTAAAGAGAGATACGAGCTGGAACAAAATTTAAACATTGCATTAAAACTAGACATGATAAACAAATTGATTCGTGAAAAGACGACTAGGGAGGATTTTATTAACTACTGTATAAATATAGCGAATAAGGTTATAAAAAGGAACAAAACAGATAAGTAAGCTATGTTGAATATATTATATATTAAATATAACTACTAATCAGCATAATGTAATAAATTAGATATATAAATAGATAAGGCAGATTAGTTAGTTAATAATAGTTTAAGCTAGTTGTAAAAGGAAAATGTAAAAACTTAATAAAAAGAAAAAAGAACAAAGAAAAAAAAAAAAAAAAAAAAAAAAAAAAAAATGAATTAATGATAAGGAAAGGAAAAGAGGAAAAAGGAAAAAAAAGAAAAAAAAAAAAAAAAAAAAAAAAAGTTGTCTATATTTATGTATTGTCTACACACGCACACACAACTAATAAAAAACAAATATACATAACACACAAATTAATAAAAAACAGTTATACAATGTATTTAAAATTGACAGAAGTTATCATAACTCTTGTTGACAAAAAGTACATATAGCAAACTGACCTGGCTCGAAATGTAAGCTAAATAACGACTCTGACCCATGTCAGAGGATATTTTTGCATACAAACAAAAAAAAAAAAAAAAAAAAAAAAAAAAACCTAACCTAACCTAACCTAACCTAACCTAACCTAACCTAACCTAACCTAACCTAACCTAACCTAACCTAACCTAACCTAACCTAACCTAACCTAACCTAACCTAACCTAACCTAACCTAACCTAACCTAACCTTTTTTTTTTTTTTTTTTTTTTTTTTTTTTTTTTAACGATGGAGAAATGCATTACGCATCCCCAACAGCTCGGGGGAGCTGAAGGGGTATGTCGGGCTCTCCGCCAGTTACTAGGGCTAATGAGACCCTAGCAACTGACGGCATACCGACTAAAAAACCATCGGGGTCCTTCTTAACGCCTGATGCCGGGGCTGTGGGCACGCTTTCGCACTCTTCCATGGCCCCAGCGGCGTTGGCTCAGCGAGCCTCCTCTTGTGGTAGTTCTCATCACATCTCTTGCGAGAGGCGCACGGGACCTCCGCGCGCGCCAACTCGAGGCTTGTTGGTTGGCAGCAGACACCCCCCAGTGCCGCCGCCTAAGCCTTTATCATGGAGGACGAATGTCATGGAGGCTATGCCTCCGTCGTCGTCTGACTCTCCTGCTGCGGATGGGGTTAAGGGTTGTTATCTCCCGTTCCCTTTCCGCAGCCTCCTTTTGCGTCAAGACGTTTTCGCAAAAGGTTATCACGGCTTGCCATGACTCGTTGCTTTCAACCATTGCACTTGCTAGGGCTGGAAGCGACAAGTCGTTGCCCACCTTGTCTGTTAAATCACTCCTGGCAGTAGCCCAGGCTTGACAGTCTTCTAACGTGTGCTGTGCATCATCGACACTGCTGTCACAATGGTGGCATGCTGCGCTCGGTTCTCTTCCGATGCGACACAAATACCCTGAGAAACAACCGTGACCCGAGAGTATCTGTGTCAATCGGAAGGTCATCGAGCCATACTCCCTTGTAAGCCATTCTTTTAAAACCGGACGTATCGCTTCCACGGTTCTTAAACCAGCATTTGGTTCCGCCAGCCTACATAACCACTCTTCCACGAGGATGTTATGAGTGTTTCGCCTTTTGAGTACTATTTCTCTAGCCGCTGGACGGTGACCGCTAGCTATTTTCTGCTCTCGCCAATGATGAACCTTTGCGAGACCTTTCGCATCCAGGTCCCATGGTAATGAACCCGCTAGTACGCACGCGGCTTCATAGGATACCGTGCGGTATCCCCGAATTACTCTCAGCGCCAATGCTCTTTGCGGTTTCCGCAACAGAGCAATGTTCTGGCTGCTGAGAGTATCGGCCCACACCGGTGCTCCATACATCGCCATAGAGCGTACCACTCCCATGTACAACTTTCGGCATCCTACTTTTGCACCTCTTACGTTGGGAAGCAGCCCCCCAAGAGCAGCCGCCGTCCCCATCAACTTTGGTTGGAGTTGTTCAAAGTGCGCAAGGAAGTCCCATCGGCTGTCGAGGACGAGTCCCAAATATTTCATCGTCGACTCGACGCCGATGCGGACACCTCCAACAACAATGTGCAATCCAGCAGGTGGTTTGTTCCGAGGCCCATGAAAACAGAGAGCCTCAGATTTCCTTAGTGCCACCTCAAGCCCCAGACGTCTTATACGGGCCACCACCTGGGCAACCCCAGCTGTGGCAAGCAGAGCCGCTGCCCTATGGGTTTTCCCTCTCGCTGTTATGAGCGTGTCATCAGCATAACACGTCAGAGTGATGCCCCAGAGTGTTGCACCCCGTAATACCCAGTCGTACCCGATGTTCCACAGGAGCGGTCCAAGGACCGATCCCTGTGGAACACCGCACGACATTTGGTGTTGTCTCCAGCCATCACTTCCCTCAAAGGATACAAATCTGCCGGAGAGGTAATCCGCGATTATTCTACGGAGGTAGCAAGGGACCCTATGATATTTTAAGGCCTCCCTGATACAGCTCCAGGGCAAGGTGTTAAAGGCGTTGGCGATATCGAGAGATACCGCCAAAACAACCTCACCCCTGGCTACTGCGTCTTCAGCGATTTCCCTGACTCTAAGGATCGCACCAACTGTCGATTGTCCTCTCCGGAAACCAAACTGGTTGTTGTCCAAGTCTGGGCCAACGCAGTTCAAGTGTCCGTTGAGGCGACCGGCAATTATGCGCTCCAAGAGTTTACCCACTTCATTCAAGAGAACGATGGGACGATAAGCTGATGGTGAATCTGCAGGTCGCCCATCCTTCTTCAGGAGCACTAGTCGGCCCGTCTTCCAAGGTGTCGGGAAACATCCTTGACCAAAGCAGGAGTTATAGAGGCATCTAAGCCGAGGTCCTAGAGCCTTTATAGCCAATGCCCATGCTCGTCCAGGAACTCCGTCGGGTCCAGGTGCTGTGTTTTTGGCACTCATTTTCAAAACCGCCATTCGGAGTTCGACATCGCTTATTTCCGGAACTTCATCTTCCGGTTCACTTTCCTCACTAAGCGATGCCATAATTGGCGGTATGTGTTCCGCCCTAGAAGGAAATAGGGACGACACTACTTCTCCGAGAAGTTCGGGCTCTAAACTCTGCGTCAGTGGTGGCGCCCATGGCCTGAGTTTGCCTCTTACCATCCTGTAGGGTCTCCCCCAAGGGTCCTGGTTCAAGGTCTCCAGCATGTCATCCCGACCTTGTTCCTTTTCCTGGACAATGGCCAACTGAAGGGCTAGTTTGGCTTCTTTGTACAGGCCATATAACCTCGCTTCCTCTTCTACGTCGCGACGACGCCTTCTGCGATACCTCGCAAATTGACGTCTCGCTATGACGCATTCGGCTCGCAGCTCTTCAAGTCGCGTCGACCACCAGTAAACTTGAGGTTTAGTGGGATGTCGCCCAGCTCTAGGCATCGCTGCATCGCAGATGTGCGTTAGAGTTTCACGAAACCACTCCGCCTCATTTTCGACATCCACTCTTCCCGGTGGTGACACCCAGGCCTGGACCAGGGAAGCTTCCTCAAGTGCGTCTCGATCAAGGCGCTTTAGGGCCCATCGTGGACTTTGTCCAAGTGCGCTGGCTTGGTGAGTTCTATTTGAAGCCGTAGGCAGATGGGAGACCTCGAACCGGATATACCGATGGTCCGAGAGGGTCTCCACATCTACCTGGACCTTCCAACCACTAACGCGGTTCGCCAGATTGCGACTCGCAAAAGTCACGTCCACAATGGACTCTCCTTGAAGCCGCACGCAAGTAGCCACCGATCCCTGGTTTTGGACTACAAGTCCAGAGCTTAGGGCCCACTCTTCTAGAGTCTCTCCCTTCACATCTGTAACGGGAGACCCCCATGCGGCAGCTTTCGCGTTTAAATCCCCAAGGAGAAGCACCGGATGTGGGTGACTCTGCCCAACGAGGGCCCCCACGTCAACGAGAAAGTTCTCGAACTCAGCTAAGGTTCTATTAGGTGAGAAGTATGCTGCGATAACCATAACTCCTCGCACCAGGGCTGCTACACAACCCCGGCCCTTGAGGACCTTATCAAAGATGGCTCCTCTGGACACTATGGCAACTAACCCTACATCATCTCCTACCCAGTTGGACCGAGGAGGGATGAAGTAGGGCTCAGAAACGGCTGTTATGTCAATCAACCACTCCGCCATGCTCTGGGTCATGAGATCCTGAGCTCTGGCGGAGTGGTTGACGTTCGCTTGTAAAAAGCGTAGGGCCATCTAATTAACGTCCATATGAACCCTCTTTTCCCCAGTTTGTGTCGGGGGACAGCTAGCAGCTGCAGGCGTTTTGGTTGAAGAGTTTCCACCCTTAGTGGAAGCTCTTCCTCTTCTTGGATTAGGAGGGGCACACCCCTTGCCACCTAGTCTGTGCGCCGAAGGCTTGTTTGCTGCTGCGCAGATGGAGCACTTTGGCGTGGCCGAGCACGCGGAGGACTTATGTCCAGTTTGACCACACCTGTAACACTCCTCGCTACGGTCAGTCTCCGCTGTGCATTGTGCTCGCACGTGTCCGCTTTGAAGGCATCGGTAGCATCTGATCGGTCTGGGCTGTAGCAGTTCTACCTTCGCTGACACCCAGCCGACCAGCAGTCTTCCTTCCTGGCCCAACCTCTTTGCAGTGGCAATTGGACAGCTCACCAGAGCTACGCCTGTGCCTTGGAAGGTGAGTTTGATGTCTCCAACTTTTACTGCATCTTGCGAGCACAACCCTCTTTGCGCAACAGCTGCAGCAATGTCGTTCTTTGCCACTGAGTCATCAAGGCCCGAAATCCGGAACTCGGCACATTTCATGGGCCTTGATACTCGAGCTAAATCCTCGCTGAGAACTTCCTTCAGCTTCTGGGCAAGGGAGTTCGCTTTGTCCCCGCTGGTATCGCCCGCAGCCACTTCCAGTATGCGAGCACCTGTCGCAGCCTTGCGGAAACGCAAGCTTGTGATGCCGCAGCTGGTAAGGTCTATTTTGGCCTTAGCCTCCGATATCACTTTGGCATATGTTGCGCCCTTCTCCTCAGCTCCCGGCTGCAAGGTTATCACCACTGCTGCGGTCCGAGGGGCACGCAATTTTACCTTTGCCGGTTGCTTCGAAGGTTGTTTACCAACCTTGCTCTGTGCTGCAGCAGTAGTTGGTTTTGCCGCTGCTTTCCCTTTCTTTTTCCGCTTGGTGACCGTGGACCACTCTGCGTCCATTGTCTCCGGGGCTCGCGGTAGGTCACGGGGTTGCCCCTGTGACGAAGCTGCAGGTGCTTTTGTGGCATTCTGCTTTTTCTTTTTGCCCCTCTTGGCGCTTGGAGGCTGAGAAGCTGCTTCAGGAGTAGCTTGCTGTTCAGGCGCAGCCTCTTTTCGTCTATCTGCGGCTAAGGGAGGGCGGATACGCTTCTCAGGAAGCAGTCTACCCTCCATTCCTTCTAGCCGAGCATTGATCATGCTGCCTACTTGCAGCATGATGGAACGCGTTATCTCCTCATGGTCGCCTGACAGTGACGATTGGCTCGTCCTAGGTTTGGCTTGGTTTACCGGTGGCAACTCCTCGTCCATTCTCTCAGTCTGTGCCACTCTGATTTTTAAATCCCCTAGTTCTTTACGAAGCTCCGCCAACTCCCCCCGCAGGCGGGTGTTGTCAGCCTGGAGCTTTGCTGTCTCTTCGGAGGCCGATCTGGCATATAGGGTTTCAACAGCTACCTTTATAGAGGCAGCTGAATCCTTCAGAGCCCTCGTGAAGGTTCCCTTAAGGTTGCCGGACTTTGTGGCTACCGTAAGGATAACCTCAGCTGCATCTGTGACTTGCTTGACCAAGTCAGAAGCCAACCCGCTATCTATTTCCTCTTGGGCTGGTGGAGCCACTTTGCGTTTGGCTTTGTGACTGGCCAGCTTTGCCGCTACATCCTCCTCTGCTTTCCGTTGGACCTCTTCCCGTTTCAGAGCGTTTAGCTCTGTCTGGGCTTTGGCAAGGCCAACGTACTTGCCTGTAGAAGGAGGACGACCTCTTCCTCTTTTGGCAGTTGGAGTAACATGGACCTTCGAGACTTCCTCATCGCTCGAATCTGTCTGCTGCTCCTCCTGCTCACCACGGCGTCGTTTGTCGCCAGCCTTCTTCTTCCAAAACTTGGATGATAAGGGCTCAATTGACACACTACATTCACTGAGTCTAGAATCGGAGCCCGATTCTAAACTCTGAAAGAGCACGTCGTCGCCCGACCCTCTCTCCAAGGAAACAAGACGCTGTTCCCCTCGAAGGGGACTTCTCGTCCTTGCATCATCATCCCTCTTCGCCTTCCCGGCGTAACAACGCGCAACAGATGCGCCCTTCGTCTCCTCTCCCTCTCCTCTCCTCTCCTCTCCGTCAAAAGGTTTAATTTGAGTATCCATAAGTATTCCCACGAGTGGGAGGGAAATATTCGGTCACCCCGGTCAGTGCCCTCTGTAACCGGGGAAGCCTAAGACCGCTAGGAGTCGGCTGGTTCCTAGCGGGTGGTGCAGTAGCGACCGGAACTCCGTCCGGCCAAGCCCTGAAAAGGGCTTTGAGCCTGCGCTGCACCGCCGCCTACCCTCGGGTTATTTTTTATAGAGGATTTCTTCCTCGCGGCCCAGGCGACCAAGCCAAGGCCCTCAGTCCTACAACGATTACGAGACATGACCGCCATCGTTGTAGGATTCCGAGCTTCGAGCGGTGGCAACAAAAGTTGCCTGTCCGGCGGCAGGGTTAGTGCACACCGGACCCGACTCACAGGCATAAAATGCCCATTACTTTATACTCCCGACCCCAACCCATATGAGGCGAGGAGCATAAAGTAATCCACCGTCATCTTTGAAAACTCAAAGAGACCCTCTCTTGAGGCGAAAAACCCGCCTCCCTCTCTTGAGGCGAAAACCCGCCTCCCTCTCGGAGCAGCAGAGAAAGGAACTAACTCCTTTCCACTGCCCTCCCGTGTTTTGTCCGCGCCGGTGTGCCAATACCGGTTACCCCCTATCCGCAGCCCGGGGACGCGCCACGTCGCAGTTTACACCTCTGCGCCACACTAGGAAACTCCCTTTCCTAGCAGGTCCGTGGAACCTAACCTAACCTAACCTTTTTTTTTTTTTTTTTTGGTTACCCAGGAAAACCTTTTATAGGTACCATTCGGCCAGGGGGGGCCGAATGGTTATGTGGGAGTCCCGCCTTGAAAAAGGCAGTGTACCCACTAAAAACCTGGGGTGTTCCTCAACTCCGCAGAGTGAGGGAGCCACGGGATCGCTTAGCGCATCCGCAACTCCCTCAGCGGTTGCCCGTTTGGGCCCTTCCCTGGGAGGAGTTTAAATCCCTCCCCCCCCCCTTTCTCCGCTTAAGGCACCTCGGAACACAGGACGAGGTGCCTTACAGCCCGGGACCTCTCAGGTCAGGCAACAGATCCCCCGATCCATCACCTGAAGGTCCCCATTCACGGAAGTATGCGGCCAGCATAAGCCAGCCGCCTACGACCTATTCTCCTGCGGTGTATGGGAACCGAGACAGCGTCGTCCTCTCGGTCCCTCTCCGCCGCCTCCTTCTCCCGCATCACCGACTCCGCGAAGCCGGTGACCGCCCTCCAGTTTCTATCGCTATCGACCATTGCGTTGACAATGGCCGATAGCGACAGATAGCAATTTGCATCGACGACTCCGCCAGGCTCTAGAACAGGAGATCCTGAGCCCTAGCGGAGCCGCCGATGCTCGCCTGGAGGAATCGGATGGCCATACTAATTGGCGTCCATCCGATCCTCCTCTCGCGCTTCAGGGCGCGCTGATGGCTGCGAGGGGGCCGTGAAGCCTACGCCAGCCTTCGTTTTTCGGCCCTTTGCCTTGTTGGGGGCCGAGCCTTTGCAGGCCTTGCCCCCAACACGGTGGTCGGCTTTTTTGCCGGCCGCTTCGCACACCGGGCAATGAGGCTCGGCCTCACATTGTGCCGCCTTGTGTCCGGCCTTGCCGCAGCGGTAGCACAGGGTGCTGCGGTCCTCTGCACTTGGGCATTTCGCCCCCATGTGCCCGGCCTCCAGACACCGGTAGCACTGGAGGGGCCTGGGTTCCAGTACCTTCACGGACACCGAAACCCAGTTCACCAGGATCCTACCGGCGGAGGCTTTCCTGGCCGCGGCAACTGGGCATCTCAGCCAGACCGTGCCTAGGCGCCCGGGTGGCCGCACAATGTTGCCGACCTTCAGCGAGTCGGCTGTGCAGCCACCCACCTCTGCAACGGCGGCCGCAACATCCTCTTTTGTTGCCGAGTCATCAAGTCCCGAGAGGCGCAACTCCACGCACCTCTCAGGACGGTTGACTCGGACGAGAGCCGGACTGAAGGACTCCCTGAACTTGTTAGCCAGGGAGTTGGCTTTCTCGGCACTCGTAGCCCCCGGTATTTCTAGTACCCGGGCCCCTGTGGCCGCGGTCCGGAACCTGATGCTTTCTATGCCCAGTGCTTTCAAGTTGATGCGCTTTCTGGCATCGGAAAGCACCTGGGCATAGGTGACCCCATCCTTCACTGCCTCAGGCTGCAGGGTCAGAATGACCGCTGCTGAGGTAGGCGGCTTCGGTAGTTTGCGCGCAGGGCGCGCAGCGGGCACCTTGGCAGGCTTTGCCGCCGCTGCCTTGGAGGCTTGGGCGGCTTTGGCCGCTTTGGTGCCTTTACGGACCACCTTGCTCCATCCCTCGTTCATGTTCTCGGGGGCTGGCTTGAATGGACGCGGCTCTTTGACCGCCTCCTTCTTTTTCCCCTTTCCCTTTCCTTTTGCACTCTTGGCACCACTGGTGCTGGCTGTTGCTGCCAGAGGAGGGGAAGGGGCCCGAGTAGGGGTCGCCGCGGTTGCGGCGTCCGCGCTCGCCTGCTTTTTGTCTGCGGCCAATGGTGGTCGCATTCGCTTCTCTGGGAGAAGGCGGTCCTTCAGCCCCTCAAGGCGCGCGCTGACCATGGATCCGCATTGATCCATGACAGCGCGTACAATGTCCTCGACTACCGGAGCTGGAGTTGGCACTGGGGCCGAGGTCGGCCGTTGCACCAGCTGACGAAGCTGGGCAACTTCCTTGCGGACCTCCTTCAGCTCATGTGAGAGCTTTGAATTTGTCGCCTCTAGTCGGGCGACTTCCTCGGTCATTGAACGCGACCTCTGCTCTTCAAATGAAACTTTAATAGTTTCGGCCGCGTTCTTCAGGGCTCTCACATACGTCCCTTTTAAGTGAGCAGATGTCGTGGCGACCTTTAAAATAGTCTCCACGGCATCTGACACGAGTCTGACCAGATCCGATGAGTCTTGGCTCTCCTCGCCAACGACCATCGAATCCGGGGATTTGCGAAACAGGGCGGCTCTCGCCTCCCTCTTCCGCTTCTCCTCCTCCGCCAACTCCATTTCGGCATTCAGCCGAAGCTCTTCCGCCTTGGCTGCGTTCAGCTCTGCCATTGCCTTAGCAAGGCCAACGTATTTTCCAGTGGTAGGAGGACGACCAGGCCCTCTCCTTGCCACCGGAATTTTAATCGGCCTTGCGTCATTATCCGCTGCGTCGCATGTGTCGCCGCTTTCGTCTCTAAGACGCTTCCTCCATAAGCGACTTCTATCGGATATCCCGGAAGACACCGATACAAGGCTCCCGTCCGAGTCCGTGTCTGACAGATTAGGCAATTTGCCCAAAGCCGTCAGCATAACGTCCTCCAATACTATTATAGGTGAGCGGCTCCGCGAGCGAACCACAACGCCAGAGGATTCTCCAGCATCGCTGTTGCTCACAGAAGCGCCACCTCCACACACCTTCTCTCTACGGCCACTTCGGCCACCAACATCATTTTTGTTTTTAAATTGTTCCATAATAAGACCCACGAGTGTGAGGGAAACATTCGGTCACCCCGGCCAGTGCCCTCTGTAGCCGGGGAAGCCTAATACACGCTAGGATTCGGCTGGTTCCTAGCGGGTGGTGCAGTAGCGACCGGAACTCCGTCCGGCCAAGCCCTGAAAAGGGCTTTGAGCCTGCGCTGCACCGCCGCCTACCCTCGGGTAATTTTTTAGTGAGGTATTCTTCCTCGCGGCCCGGGCGATTAAGCCAAGGCCCTCAGTCCTACAAACAGCTACGAGACATGACCGCCACTGCTTGCAGGATACCGAGTTTCGAGCGGTGGCAACAAAAGTTGCCTGTCCGGAGGCAGGGTTAGTGCACACCGGACCCGACTCACAGGCATACAATGCCCCTTTACCTTACACTCCCGACCCCAACCCACATGAGGCGAGGAGCATAAGGTAAATCCTCCCACGAGGCAGCTCAAACCGAGCCCGCCTCCTCCTCGGAGCCGACAGAGTAGGAACTCCTTTCCTCTGCCTGACTTCATCCACTGCGCCCTTTGCTCAGTCAAAGGGACGCGCGGAGAAGTCCACCTTCCGCTCCCGTGTTTTGTCCGCGCCGGTGTACCAATATCGCTCGTAAACGAGCGCTATTGGCACACCGGGACCCCCTATCCGCAGCCCGGGGACGCGCCACGTCGCAGTACACCTCTGCGCCTGTAGGGACTCCCTCCCTAGAGGTTCGTGGAACCTAACCTAACCTTTTTTTTTTTTTTTTGGTTACCCAGGAAAACCTTTTATAGGTACCATTCGGCCAGGGGGACCGAATGGTTATGTGGGAGTCCCGCCTTGAAAAAGGCAGTATACCCACTAAAAACCTGGGGTGTTCCTCAACTCCGCAGAGTGAGGGAGTCGCGGGATCGCAAGGCGCATCCGCAACTCCCTCAGCGGTTGCCCGTAGTTGGGCCCTTCCCTGGGGGGAGTTTAAATCCCCCACTTCTCCGCTTAAGGCACCTCGGAACACAGGACGAGGTGCCTTACAGCCCGGGACCTCTCAGGTCAGGCAACAGATCCCCCGATCTATTACCCGAAGGTCCCCATTTATGGAAGTATGCGGCCGGCATAAGCCAGCCGCCTACGACCCGTTCTCCTGCGGCGTAGCACACATCCCTTGCCCCTCGCTGTCTTTTCGAGGGGCAGGGAACCACCAGTAGTTATAATGGCCACCAAGCCCTCCCGGTCTCCCACCCAGTTATCCCGGGATGGGATCAGGTAGGGCTCAGCGACCACTGCTATTTGGGTCGACGACTCCGCCAGGCTCTGAAACAGGAGATCCTGAGCCCTGGCGGAGCCGCCGATGTTCGCCTGGAGGAATCGGATGGCCATACTAATTAGAGTCCATCCGATCCTCCTCTCGCGCTTCTGGGCGCGTCGATGGCTGCGAGGGGGCCGTGAAGCCTACGCCAGCCTTCGTTTTCCCTCCCTTGGCCTTGTTGGAGGCCGAGCCTTTGCAGGCCTTGCCCCCAACACGGTGGTCAGCCTTTTTGCCGGCCGATTCACATACCGGGCAATGAGGCTCGGCCTCACATTGCGCCGCCTTGTGGCCTGGCTTGCCGCAGCGGTAGCAGAGGGCGCTACGGTCCTCTGCATTTGAGCATTTCACCCCCATATGCCCGGCCTCCAAGCACCGGTAGCACTGCATGGCCCTGGGCTCCAGTACCTTGACGGACACCGAAACCCAGTTCACCAGGATCCTACCGGCGGAGGCTTTCTTGGCCGCGGCAATCGGGCACCTCAGCCAGACCGTGCCTTGGCGCCCAGGTGGCCGCACAATGTTGCCGACCTTTAGTGAGTCGGCAGTGCAGCCACCCGCCTTTGCAACGGCGGCCGCAACATCCTCCCTTGTTGCCGAGTCATCAAGGCCCGAGAGGCGCAACTCCACGCACTTCTCGGGACGGTTGACTCGGACGAGAGCCGGACTGAAGGACTCCCTGAGCTTGTTAGCCAGGGAGTTGGCCTTCTCGGCACTCGTAGCCCCCGGTATTTCCAGTACCCGGGCCCCTGTGGCAGCGATCCGGAACCTGATACTTTCTATGCCCAGTGCTTTCAAGTTGATGTGCTTTCTGGCATCGGAAAGCACCTGGGCATAGGTAACCCCCTCCTGAATAGCCTCCGGCTGCAGGGTCAGAATGACCGCTGCTGAAGTAGGAGGCTTCGGCAGTTTACGCGGTACAGGTCGCGCAGCGGGCACCTTGGCAGGCTTTGCCGCCGCTGCCTTGGGGACCTGGGCGGCTTTGGCTGCTTTAGTACCCTTACGCACGACCTTACTCCATTCCTCGTCCATGGATTCTGGGGCAGGTTTGAAAGGACGCGGTTCTTTAACCGCTTCCTTCTTCGCCTTACCCTTCCCCTTCCCTTTCCCCTTGGTACTCTGGGCTGCTCCACTCGTGCTGGCTGTAGCCACCAGAGGAGGGGAAGGGGCCCGAGTAGGGGTCGCCGCGGTTGCAGTGTCTGCACTCGCCTTCTTCTTGGTGTCTGCGGCCAGTGGAGGTCGCAGACGTTTCTCGGGAAGAAGGCGGTCCTTCAGCCCCTCGAAGCGCGCGTTGACCATGGACCCGCATTGGTCCATGACAGCGCGCACTATTTCTTCGACCGCTGGGGCCGGGGTTGCCGCTGGAGTCGGGGTCGGCCGCTGCACCAGCTGACGAAGCTGGGCCACTTCTCTGCGGACCTCATTCAGCTCCCGAGTGAGCTTCGAATTTGTCGCCTCCAGGCGGGCGACCTCCTCTGTCATTGAGCGCGACCTTTGCTGCTCAAAGGAGACTCTGATGGTCTCCGCCGCGTCTTTCAGGGCACGGACATACGTGCCCTTTAGATGGCCAGACGACGTGGCGACCTTTAGGATGGTCCCCACGGCGTCCGACATGATCTTCACCAGATCCGATGAGTCTTGGCTCTCCCCGCCAACGACCATCGAATCTGGGGATTTGCGGAACAGGTTGGCTCTAGCCTCCCTCTTCCGCTTCTCCTCTTCCACCAACTCCATTTCGGCGTTGAGCCGAAGCTCCTCCGCCTTGGCAGCATTTAGTTCCGCCTTCGCCTTAGCCAGGCCGACGTATTTTCCCGTAGTGGGGGGACGGCCAGGCCCTCTCCCCGCCACCGGAACTTTGATCGGCCCCGCACTATCAGCATCATCGCCGCATTCCTCTCTCAGTCGCTTCCTCCAGAAGCGACACTTTCCAGGCGATGACGCCACGGAAGCCACCGACAGGAGGCTCCCGTCTGAGTCTGTGTCCGACAGATCGGGCATTCTACTCGAAGCTGTCAGCAACACATCCTCCAACACCACTACAGGTGAACGGCTCCGCGAGCGAACCACAACGCGAGAGGATTCTCCCGCATCGCTTATGCCCTCAGAAGCGCCACCATCCTTCTCTCCTCTACGGCCAGTTCGGCCACCAACATCATTTTTGTTTTTAAATTGTTCCATAATAAGACCCACGAGTGTGAGGGAAACATTCGGTCACCCCGGCCAGTGCCCTCTGTAGCCGGGGAAGCCTAATACACGCTAGGAGTCGGCTGGTTCCTAGCGGGTGGTGCAGTAGCGACCGGAACTCCGTCCGGCCAAGCCCTGAAAAGGGCTTTGAGCCTGCGCTGCACCGCCGCCTACCCTCGGGTAATTTTTTAGTGAGGTATTCTTCCTCGCGGCCCGGGCGATTAAGCCAAGGCCCTCAGTCCTACAAACAGCTACGAGACATGACCGCCACTGTTTGCAGGATACCGAGTTTTGAGCGGTGGCAACAAAAGTTGCCTGTCCGGCGGCAGGGTTAGTGCACACCGGACCCGACTCACAGGCATAACATGCCCCTTTACCTTATACTCCCGACCCCAACCCACATGAGGCGAGGAGCATAAGGTAAACCACCGCACCGACCTCCGATAAATCGGAGTGGTCCTCCACGAGGCAGCTCAAACCGAGCCCGCCTCCTCCTCGGAGCCGACAGAGTAGGAACTCCTTTCCTCTGCCTGACTTCATCCACTGCGCCCTTTGCTCAGTCAAAGGGACGCGCGGAGAAGTCCACCTTCCGCTCCCGTGTTTTGTCCGCGCCGGTGTACCAATATCGCTCGTAAACGAGCGCTATTGGCACACCGGGACCCCCTATCCGCAGCCCGGGGACGCGCCACGTCGCAGTAACACCTCTGCGCCTGTAGGGACTCCCTCCCTAGAGGTTCGTGGAACCTAACCTAACCTAACCTTTTTTTTTTTTTTTTTTTTTTTTTTGACGCTGGGAAAAATGCATTACGCATTCCCACCCATTGGGGGATATGTGGGACTCCCCGGTCTGAGACCGGTATACCCACTAAACGACCCAGCGGCTGTCCTGCATCGTCTGTGTGGAGGAGGACTGGGAAACCGGCAGAGCCTTTACGTCCAGTCCTCCGCCGACGAGCCCCCGCTTTTGCAGCGGGGCCAGCACGCCCCTCCTTAGGAGGAGGGGCCCGGGAACGACCTGCGGCCATTCCCGCCCGGCGGAGGTGGTGAATATGTGCAATGCGGGAGAGTTAGAAGGCGCCCCCGCGCCTCTCTCCCGCTATTCACCACCCCATGAGGCGAGAGAAGACGATTACGATCGCCTTCTCCCACCTCTTCTCACCCTTCCTCTCCTTCTCCTCCGCCGTGGCGCTGCGAGAGGGTCCTCCTCCCGCGCGCGCTCTGCCGCCTCCTTCTGTGACATCACTTCCTCACAGAAGGAGGCGACAGCTGCCCAGGCCACCTCGCTTCCCAGCATGGAGTTGACCACACCGGGAAGCGAGAGGTCCGGCCCGACAGCCGCTGTCAGGCCGCGGCGCGGCTCGGACCACGACGGGCACACCTCGAGGGTGTGCTGCGCCGTGTCCTCCGCTGCGCCACAATCGTGGCACAGCGGGGCCTCCTCCCTTCCGATCCGGTGCAGGTACGATCCGAAGCAACCATGCCCGGATAGCACCTGCACCATGCGGAAGGAGAGGAAGCCGTGGTCGCGCTCGAGCCAATCCTGCAGGACTGGCCCGAGAGCGTCTAACGTTCGGCGTCCGAACGCGGCGGAGGCGAGGTCCTCCGTCCATTGCTGGACGATTGTGTCCCTCGCCTGCCGCCGGACGGCTTCCCGCTCTTCCGGGGCGACGCGCTCTCCCAGCGCCCTTCGCCCCGCCGTCCACTCGTACACTCTGGCGAGCACCCACGCCTCGAGCTCCCAGGGAGGGGTGCCCGCCAGAGCGCACGCCGCCGCGAACCCAACCGATCGGTAGGCCCTGGCCACCCGCTGCGCGATGGCCCTTTGGGGCCTACGGATCGCGGCGGCGTTCTCCCTCCTTTGGAGGGAGTCCGCCCAGATGGGGGCCCCGTAAAGGGCCATGCTCTTCAAGATGCCGGCATAAATCTGCCGGCATCGCGCTTTGGGCCCTCCCAGATTCGGGAGGAGCCACGAAAGCGCCCCCGCGACCTTCAGCAGGCGCGTCGACAGCCCGCTGAAGTGCGGGCCGAAGCGCCACCTGCTGTCGAGCACCAGGCCCAGATATTTCATCTGGGCCTTTACCTCGACCCTGACACCCTCCACGACAATGTGGGCGTCAGTGGGGATGCGCTGCCGAGGCCCGTGGAAGAACACGGCCTCGGTCTTGTGCAGCGCAACCCCCAATCCGAGGCGGCGGATCCTTCCCGCGACCAGGCATCCGCCGGCTGAGGCAAGGCTCGCCGCCTCCCTGAAGCTCCTCCCCCGGGCAGTGAGAAGAGTGTCATCCGCGTAGCAGATGACACTCGTGCCACGGAGGAGAGCTCCCCGCAGGAGCCAGTCGAAACCGATGTTCCACAGGAGCGGTCCTAAGACAGACCCCTGTGGAACACCGGACTCCGCGCCGTACCGCCGCATCTGGCCAGTTTTGTCTATCAGGAGGACCGCTCGGTCCTCCAGATAGCTGGCCAGGAGGCCCCGCAGGTACTGAGGCGCTCCATGGTAGCGGAGCGCCTCGAGTATTGTGGAGTGGGGGACGGAGTTAAAGGCGTTGGCTATGTCAAATGACACAGCCAACACCCCGTCACCTGCCTCCACGGCCTCGCTCACCTGGCCCTTGAGCTGGGCCAGCGCGTCCACTGTCGAACGCCCCCTTCGGAAACCGAATTGGGCGTCCGACAGGTTCGGCCCCACCTCCAGCAGGAGGCCATTGAGCCGGCTGGCGACAATCCCCTCGAACATCTTACCGACCTCATCGAGCAGTACGATGGGTCGGTATGCCGAGGGGGAGTCTGCCGGGCGGCCCTCCTTTCGGAGGAGGCACAGCTGCCCCTCTTTCCAAGGTTTCGGGAACCTCCCCGATGCGAAACACGCACCGAAGAGGTCCCGAAACCTCCCTTCCATCTGGGTGGCGGCAATGGCCACCACCCGCGCGGGGACGCCGTCCGGCCCGGGGGCCGTCTTCTTGCTGCGGAGGCGAAGAACCTCCGCAGCAAGCTCCTCCGCCGTGACCGGTGGGGGGACTCCCTCCTCCGGCGCACTCCGCGGGGGGTCCATTGCTGGTGGGGTGAAGTTGGTTCCGGCCGGGAACAACGACCGAACCACCCCATCCAGCAATGCCGGCTCCAGGGACTCCGTTAGCGGGGGACCAAAGGGGCGCAGTTTGTTCCGCGCCGCCTTGTATGGTCTCCCGTACGGGTCCCTGTCGAGACCCTCCAGCATCTCAGCTCGCGCCGCGTCTTCAGCGGCGGTCATTGCTGACTTGAGGACCGTCTTTGCCTCTACATAAGAGGCGTAGAGACGGTCCTCCTCTTCGGGGTCTCGCCGGCTGCGCCGCCGACTCCGCGCGTACTCCCGCCTTGCCGCCACGCAGGCAGCCCGGAGCCCCGCCAGCTCCTCCGACCACCAGTACACGGCGCGCCGGGGGGGCGGGCGACGAGACCGAGGCATGCTGGAGTTGCACACCTCGGTCAGGGACCTCCGGAGTTTGGCCGCCGCGGAGTCCACGTCCAGGACTTCGACAGGTGGCGCGAGCCAGTCCTGGACGAACGCCGCCTCCTTAGCCGCCTCGCGATCGAGGCGGGTGAGGGCCCACCGCGGGAAGGATGATCGGCCCGAGGGGGCCGTCGTCCGGGGGCTGATGGAGATGTCGAACCGCACGTATCTGTGGTCCGACAGTGTCTCCATCATCTCCACCCGCCAGTTCACGACGCGGGCGGCCAAGACGGGGGTGGCGAACGAGACGTCCACCACTGACCCTCCCCGTCTCCGCACGCACGTCTGAACTGTCCCTCTGTTGAGGAGGGACAGACCGGACGAAGCCGCCCAGAGTTCGACGGGGCGGCCCCTTTGGTCGTAGGCCCGGTTGCCCCAGGCCGTCGACCAGGCGTTCAGGTCGCCCATGACGGCGACCTGGCGCGGTGCCGCCCTTCCCACGACCGCTGCCAGGACTGCGAGGAAGTCCTCGAAGTCCTGGAGAGAGCGGTTTGGGGAGAAATACACGCCCACTAAGGCTATCTCTCCCCACGCGGCGGCCACGTATCCCGGTCCCCTCTCTAAGAGCGAGAGGGGAGGGGAGTCTGTGGAAGACCGCGACACCAATGCCACCAAGCCGTCCCGATCACCCAGCCAACGGCTGGGGACCGAGTACGGCTCGGCGATCACCGCCACGTCCACCAACCACTCAGCCATGATCTGCGTTAGCAGATCTTGGGCTTTTTTACAGTGGTTGGTGTTCGCCTGGAGGATGCAATGTTCGACCCTATCCATCAATCGGACATTGCACCTCCCTCCTCAGCCGCCGAGGTCCCTGCCTTAGGGGCGGCGGCGGTCGTAGCGGCAGGCCGGGTCGGCGCCTGCGCTTTGCCCTTCTTAGGGGGAGGATTGCAGTTCCTCCCCCTCATGACGTGCTTCGCCGGACGGCCGCTGGCTGCGCACACAGCGCAGTGCGGCGTGGCGGCCTCGCATGTGGCGGACTTGTGCCCCTCCTTCCCGCAGCGGTAGCAGCTGACCGATCTGTCCACCTTGGATGGACAGAGGGCCCGCGTGTGTCCGATTCCGCAGCACTTGAAGCAGCGCAGAGGCTGATCTTCAAGTGCGCGGACTCTGCAGGAGGTCGAGAGACCCACTGTTAGCCGTCCCTTGGCGAGGACGGCTTTGGCCGCGGTAACTGGGCACTCAAGGCGGATAGTGCCCATGCCTCCGCGGCCGGGTCTTATCTCCCGACCTTGCACCGCTGCGGTGTCGCAGCCCCCGATAGCTGCGATCGCCGCCATCACCTCCTCTTTGGTGACCGTATCATCCAGATCGGTCACCTCCAAGGCCGCCGACTTGACGGGCCTGGCCACCTTGGCCGCGTCCGCGATGACCTCTCGCAGTTTACCTGCGAAGAGGTCCGCGTTGGCGCCGCCCTGGGCCCCTGGGAACTCGAATATTCGAGCCCCAGCTTGGGTCCTGCGGCACGTGACCGCTCCGATCCCAAGCTGGGAGGGATCGGCGTGTGTACGAGCCCGCTTGAGGACGGACTCGTACGTTTCTCCCCGCTCTGCGGCCTCCGCGGTGAGCGTCACCACGACGGCCGCAGTTTTGGGAGGAATCAATTTCCTCCCACCGGCGGGGGCCCTTTTGGCTGCAGCGGGGGCAGCAGCAGAGGGTTTGGGGGCCGCCTTTTTCCCCTTCCCCTTCCCCTTATTCTTGGCAGTCGCCTGGGACTGGCAAGAAGGGGTGACGGTGGGGGCGGTAGGGGCGGCGGCCTTTTTGGCCTTCTTGACCTTGCCCTTTCCCTTGACCACTTCGGTCCAAGACTGGTTGGACGGAGTGGTCGAAGGGAGTTGGGCGTCCTCCGTTGGGGAGGATGGCCCCGGCTGTTTCTGCCTCTTGTTCGCCGCTAGCGGCGGTCGGAGGCGCTTCTCCGGTAAGAGCCTGTCCTCGATGCCATCGAGACAGGCTCTCGTGAACGCCCTTTCCTCCATGACAACCTTGCGGATGATATCCTCAAGGTTGGAGGAGGAGGGGCTTTCAGCTGCCGGCGCCGGTCTGGGATCGGCCTGAGTAGGCCGAGCCGCAGCTTCAGAGGCCGCCGGTCGTCGATCGGCCTGGGCAGGCAGGGCCGTAGCTTCAGCCAGCTTCTTGTGAAGCTGGCTGACCTCCGACTGCAGGCGGTCTACCCTCACCTGCAGTTGCCGCGTCTCGTCCGTGGCGGTGCGCTGCACCAGCTCCCGGACGATACCGCTCATGCTCGCGGCCCTACTTTTTAGGGACTTTTGAAAAGTCCCCTTCAAGTTGGAGGACTTAGAGGCGACCTCCGCGATCTCCTTCTCATCCTCCTGGGCCATGCGCTCTAGCTCCGCCAGAGAGTGGTCCGCGTACTGGACGCAGGATGCGCCGTAGCCAGACTTGGCTCGCGCAGTACGCGCCTGCTGCTCCTTAGCAGCGACCTGCTCTTCCAGGTCCTGCTGGAGCTGCGCCCGACGAGCCAGATTTAGCTGGCGTTGCGCATCCGCCAGGCCTACATCGTGGGTGCCGACTATGGCGGCCCGCTTTTTAGCCTTAGCCTTCAGCTTAGGCTTGCTCGCCGTCGTCGACGAATCTGAGGAGGCGGAACCTTCCTTCAGAAAGGCCCGCTTCCGCGTTCGACCCTCCGCGATTGCCGCGGGAGGGCCCTCCAACATCGAACCAGTGTCCGACATCCCTACGGACTCGTTGTCGGACTCCGACAATTCGTCCGCACGTCCATACTGGACGACCGCTTTACCTTTGTCGGATTTTACCCCGACAGAGGTAGAGGTTTGGCCCTGAGAAGGGCCTTTTAAGAAACGCCCGGAGGCGTCTCGCGCAGGCATTGGCAATTTAGGCATGGTAGCCTCCGCCAGTGTTGTAGAAAACCGCAAGAAAGTCTACAACGCACAGTGCACTTTAGCCGAACCCAGTCTGCCACTCCGTTACGGTGGTCAGAACTGGGGATCGTTACCAGGGGACGCGACGTGGACGCAAGCACTGTGGGGGGTCCCCCAACCTAACCTAACCTAACCTAACCTAACCTAACCTATGGAGAAATGCATTACGCATCCCCAACAGCTCGGGGGAGCTGATGGGGTATGTCGGGCTCTCCGCTAGTTACTAGTGCTAATGAGACACTAGCAACCAGCGGCATACCGACTAAAAAACCATCGGGGTCCTTCTCAAGACTATTGCCGGGGCTGTGGGTACGCTTTCGCATTCTTCCATGGCCCCGGCGTCGTTGACTCAATGAGTCTCCTCAATGGGTGAGCGATCGCTCCACTCCATTTCTCGTGTGAGAGGCGCACGGGACCTCCGCGCGCGCCAACTCGAGGCTTATACAGGAGACGGCACCCCCCAGTGCCGCCACTAAAGCCTGCTATATTGGGGACATAAAACGAGGGTAACACTTCCTCTGTCCCCTTCTCTCTGACTGCGTGTCAAGATGGAATCTCTCGCAGCTTCCACACCGGTATATATTTGTCGACTTAAATGTCCATTACCACTTCCGTCTGTGACGGAAGGTTGGTGCTGGCTGTCGTTTTCGGGTCGGGTGCTCTATTCCTCCTTGATTTAGGAGGGGCACACGTCTTGCTGCCTAGCCGATGAGTCGACGGCTTGTTTGCCGCCGCACAAAGTGAACACTTTGGCGGGGCTGTGCAGGACGCCGACTTATGGCCTGGTTGGCCGCATCGGTAGCACTCCGTGCTCCGGTCCGTTTCGGCAGAGCACTGGGCGCGAACGTGCCCGCTTTGCAGGCAACGATAGCACCGCAATGCTCTGGGTTGGACCAACTCCACTCGGGCTGAGACCCAGTCTACTAAGAGACGGCCTTCCGCCCCGATCTTTTTGGCAGCGGCCATCGGGCAGCTCACAAACGCAACTCCAGTCCCCTTAGGAGAGCGTTTGATTTCTCCCACCTTTATTGAGCCTTCTGGGCATCCTCCTTGCTTCGCTATAGCAACGACCAAATCTTCTTTGGTCGCTGTGTCATCCAGACCTAGCACCCGAAACTCTGCACACTTTGTGGGTCTTGTCACCTTTGCGACCTCCACGTCCAAAGCTGCTCTGAGTTTCTGAGCAAAGCAGTCAGCTTTCTCAGCACTTGCCTCGCCCGCGACTACCTCCAAGATGCGGGCACCAGTTGCAGCTTTACGAAAGCGCAAACTGGTGATGCCGCAGCTGGCGACGTCTACTTTCGACTTAGCATCCGCCAGCAGCTTGGCGTAAGTCACTCCTTTATCTGCAGCTCCCGGCTGCAGAGTTAACACCACCGCTGCAGTTCGAGGAGGACGCAACTTTACCGCAGTCAACCTAACCTTTTTTTTTTTTTTTTTTTTTTTGCTTTACGGGCGGTAAAAATCTGCAACCAGATACCTAGTTTGTCCAGGGGACGGCAAACTAGGTTATGTGAGGTTGTCGAGCACTCTGCACTCGACGACTCACTAAAAACGCCCGATGGCCAGCCTCAATGCATGTCGAGGGGCTCCGGGATCTCCATACGGAACGCACCGGTGCCCCTCTCGCATCGTTGCTAGGAGCATCGTCCCGGGAATGACACCCACTGCCACGCCCGGTCCCGCGCACTACGTACGCGGAGCTCACGACAGCACTAACTTAAGTGCCATCGCCCTCCCGGGGTCCACAAGCGAGCAGCCGAAGCCCCCACTTCAGCCACTCACGGACCCAAACAGCAGAGTCGGCAACGCCGAACTCCGCTCCACGACTGGTGGCAAGGCCAAAAGCCAGAACGGCCACCAGTCACCATCCCGTGTAGGGGCAGGCACCCGCTGTCGCCTCCCCTCCATCCCAGAGTGGGATCAAAAGGATCCCACTCGGCGGCCTCGCTCCCGGCAGATCGCATGATCGCCAGGAGGAGGAGAGTTGCGGAGACGGTGCGTACACCGTCCCATCACTCTCAGATCTCCTGCCGCTGGTAATTTTTTACTGAGGTTTTCTTCCTCTCCATTCCCGTCTTGCATCCATCACCTCACATTCCCATCCCTTACATTCTCCGCCGCAGAGATGACGACTCGTCGATCAAGTGGTGGGTTAACCACTCACTGATCGACGCATCGTCACCCTCGGCAGACCTTCCCACCTTCATCTACCATTCCCTTCCATACGGAGGCCTATAAGAGGCCTCACTACCTTCCTAATAACTGGCAGCTAGGCAAGTGCATCGACCAAAACCACGATGAAGTCACCAAGCCGCCAGTCTGTGCCCCGTCGCGGGGGCCCCTCCCTGGGTGGGATCAGCCGTGTTCTAATCCCACCCACTTGGTTGGCCTCACTCCCTACTAATCGGGCAATTGGCGTCAAGGCAAGTCAATCATGGCTCCCCGCCGCGATCAACAAGCCAAGACACCTACCCGACTTTCAGGAAGAGCACCCATCCCTCATCTCTATCATCCATCCTTCTAGGCAGGCACCCACTGTCGCCTCCCCTCCATCCTCTCCGCCCCCACGGGTCCAGATCGGCGTGGCGACACCGATCTCCCCCAGGAGGTGTTATTTTTTAAAGAGGTTTTCTTCCTGTGCCATTTTTTAAAGAGGTTTAGCGTCCTCTCCCTCACCCGCCCGGGGCCTGACCGGCGTGGCACTCCGGTCTCCCCGACGGGCAAGTCCGCCTCCTCTCTCTACCATCCCTCATCTCTATCATCCCTCATCTCTATCATCCATCATCTTGTCCTACCCTGGACGCTGGCAATAGAGCACCCCCTCTATTCCCTACTCGGTTGGCTGTTGCTCACCGAGCACGTCCTGCTTCATCCACTGCGCCCTTTGCTAATCAAAGGGACGCGCGGAGAAGCCTTCCCCACCCCCTACCTCCCTATCTTCGTGTTTTGTCCGCGCCGGTGTGCAACAACACACCGGTTACCGGTACCGAACTCGGTACCGGCTACCCCTATCCGCAGCCCGGGGACGCGCCACGTCGCAGTATCACCTCTGCGCCTGTAGGAACTCCATTCCTAGAGGTTCGTGGAGTCAACCTAACCTAACCTTTTTTTTTTTTTTTTTTTTTTGATAACGGGTGGAAAGTTGCAACCAACTATCCAGCTACATTGGGGAATGCAGCTGGATTATGTGAGGTTGTCGAGATAAACTCGACGACTCACTAAAACCAACCCGGTGGCCGGCCTCCGTGCATGTCAAAGGGCTCCGGGATCTCCATACGGAACGCACCGGTGCCCCTCTCGCACGTTGCCTATAAGCACCGTGTCCCGGGAATGACATCCTGCCATCCCCGGCACCCGTGTAGGTGCTCACGGCGACAACTTGCCACAAGTGCCGCCGCCCTCCCGGGATCTGCGTATGAGCAGTCAGAGTCCCCACTCCGACCACTCGCAGATCCAGAAAGACCCCTATTCGGAAGGGGATCCGCTCGCCCCCTTACGGGGCAGGCAGCGCGGGGCGGCTGTTACCAGCAGCACCCCGTCGCCGCCTCCTCCTCCGAGCGGGATCGGCCCTTTCGCGATCCCGCTCGGCGGCCTCTTTCTGGACCATTACGGTCTCACAGAAAGAGGCCACGGCCCTCCACGCCGTCTCATCTGCCAGCATAGTTGCCACTACGCTCGGCAGAGAGAGATCCTGCCCGATCCTGTTGACCAGGATTCCGCGTTCCTCGCTCCACGCTGAGCAGTGCTCAAGCGTGTGCTGCGCGGAATCCGAGTCCCACCCACAATGGTGGCATTGTGGTGTCGGTTCGCGTCCGATCCTACACAGGTACTCACCGAAGCATCCATGCCCGGTGAGTACCTGTGTAAGACGGTAGGTGACGTACCCATATTCCCTCCCTAGCCAGGCTTCGAGGATTGGCGCTATGGCGCCGACGACGCGTTGGCGCGAGCTTCTCGGCTCCTCGAGCCGCTCGCACCACCTCCCTAGCGCCCGTCGGCGCTCTTGCGCCCGCACTTCAGCTGGCGCGGCACCGCCCCCGGCATCCTGGCGAAGACGAACATACATACGCATGTCCATCTCCGCCAAGATGTCGAGGGGCGGGAACCGCGCCAAGATGGTGGCCGCCTCGTGGGATATCGTTCGATATCCCCGTGCGATCCGTATGGCAATGAGACGCTGTAGGCTACTGTAAAGTAGCCTGTTGCGTCTCACCCCCGTCAGTCTCGATGACCAGACGGGTGCTCCGTAGAGCGCCATGGATCGCACGACCCCCCCGTAGAGGCGGCGGACGCTCTCCCTGGGTCCCCCAAGATTCGGTAGCAGTCGGTGCAACGCACCTGCTACCTTCTGAATCCTGGGGACCGAGCGTCTGAAGTGCTCCCCGAAGTCCCAGCGACTGTCCAAGGTGAGGCCTAAGTACTTCATGTACTGCCCCACCTGGACATCCACGTCACCTACGCGAACCGACAAGCTGGGTGGTTCCCGTCCCCTCGGGAACTTGTGGAACCACAGCGCCTCGGTCTTGTGAGGCGCTATCCGTAGACCCAGCTCGTGGATCTTGTCCACGACACATGCCACCCCAAGCTCGGCGAGCCGTTTGGTCCCGTCGAAGGAGTCCCCGCCGGCTAGTACAAGAGTGTCGTCTGCATAGCAGACGACTTGTACGCCGGCGGGGAGATCGACGCGCAGGACCGCATCGTATGCGAGGTTCCATAGTAGGGGGCCTAAGACGGACCCCTGCGGAACCCCGCAATACACCTCCCTCTGGTGTACCGTCCCATCTCTGCCTGCGTATTGCACGCACCTGTCTCGCAGGTACGCCCCAACCACGCGCTGCAGGTAGAGGGGCACTCCGTGAAACACGAGAGCACCCCTGATCGCCCTCCAGGGCAGGGAATTAAAGGCGTTGACGATGTCCAAAGACACCGCCAACACCTTCCCGCCCCGGGACACTACCTGCTGCGACAGTGTACGGACGCGAAGAATCGCGTCCACTGTCGAGCGCGCGTGTCGGAAACCAAACTGGTTATCCGACAGGTTGGGGCCTACCTGCCACAGATGCGTGCATAGACGGCCGGCAAGTATTCGTTCGAATAGCTTGCCGGCTTCGTCCAGCAGGCAGATGGGACGGTACGCCGAGGGAGACTCCGCGGTCCTGCTGTCCTTCTTCAAGAGGACCAATCTTGCTTCCTTCCATTCCTTGGGGAACAGACCTGAGTGGAGGCAGCCGTCAAACAGCCGCCTCAGTCTGTCCCCCAAGCCGGCGGATAGAGCCAGCACCCAGGCCCGACCGGGAATCCCGTCAGGCCCGGGCGCTGTATTTCGAGCCTTGAGACGCTTTACGGCTCGGTCCAACTCCTCTTCGGATACCCCCATATCATCGGACCAGATGGTCGGGTCCGATGATGGCACGGGGGTAGAGGGACTGTCCTGGACCCGTGGGAAGAGTTCGTCAACGACTCTCCCCACTAAGGCTGGGTCCAGGGTTTCCGTCAACGGAGGGACCCATGGTCGGAGCCTGCCCAGTACAGCCTTGTACGGGCGGCCCCATGGATCCCTATTCAGTCCCTCGAGGAGTTCGCTCCAGGACCGAGACCTGGCGTCGGCTATGGCGCCTTGGAGCGCCATGGTAGCGTCTCTGTAGGCTCGATACACTCTATCCACATCGGAAGCAAGGGCTCGCCTTCTCCTCCGGGCTCTGGTGTACTCCCGGCGGGCTCGTAGGCATGCTTCGCGCACAGCCTCGAGCTCCGCCGACCACCAGTACACCGCCCGGTGCTTGGTTGGCCCGGTTCGGGGCATCGATGCGTCGCAAATCGACGTCATCGTTGTCCGGAACCAGGCTGCCTCCCTCACAGGATCGGGCAGGGCGTGGCTCTCCGGCCAGGCCGCGACGATGGCGGCGGCTTCCAACAGATCCCTGTTAAGCCGCTTAAGGGCCCATCGTCGCGGCGGACTGCCATCGCGGCGGGACGCACGGTCGGGAGGGCGGAGGGCCACATCGAAAACGATGTGGCGGTGGTCGGATAATGTGACCACCTCCTCCGCAACTCTCCATCCCGACACCATGTGTGTGGCAGGAAGAGTCGACCATGACAAATCCACGATCGACTCTCCCTGCCACCGCACACATGTGCTTACAGACCCCCGATTAAGCAATCGGAGGTCCATACCCGCCGCCCATTCTACAATGGTCTCTCCCTTTCTGTCGTCTTGGGGACTCCCCCACTCACGAGAGTGAGCGTTGAAGTCGCCCAAGACGAGAACAGGACGCGGTAGGCATCTGCGTATGCAGCTACCTACCGCGTCCAGGTACACCTCGTATTCGACGAGGGTACAGTTGGGAGAGATGTAGCAGCCCACAATGGCAAGGCGACCCCATTCCGTGGCGACGAAACCCTGCCCCTTCTCTAGAAGGGCGCAGTGGGGGTCACCTTGCCTTCCACCCCAGTAAATAGCGACGGAGTCCATATCGTCCCCGAACCAACACGGATGGTTCGGGACACTGTAGGGCTCCGCCACCACCGCAAGTGCAATCCGCCACTGCGCGAAGGTTTGCAGGACTAGGTCCTGCGCGCTCCGGCAGTGGTTGAGATTGCACTGGAGGACTCGTAAGGTGTGATCCATTACGAGGCCTCCATGGCGTCCTGGGGCGGCGGGTCGCTTTGTGAGCGACCCGTCTGAGCAGCCCCCTCTGGCGGGGCCGCTCTTTCTTCCGGTGCTGGGGCTGGAGGAGCTTTGCTCCTCTTGGCCTTAGGAGGGGTGCACCTCTTGCTCCCCATCCTGTGGTCAGCCTTACAGCCCTTGTCAGAGCAAAGCGGACACCTGTGCGGACGCGTGCATTGGCTCGCCCGATGATCGGGTTCGCCGCACGCGTAGCACAGGTTTGTACGGTCCTCCTTGCTCTGACATTTGGAGCGGACGTGCCCGAACTCCAAACACCGGAAGCATTGGAGTGGCCTCGACGTCAGGTAATCTACCCTGGCCGAGGTCCACCCCACCACGATGTGCCCCGCCGCAGCTAGCTTCTTCACGGAAGCCAGCGGACAGCGGACCCACACCGTGCCCAGAGCAGAGGGTGAGCGCCGTATTGCGCCCACCCGCACGTCCCCGACCGAACATCCTCCCACCTCGGCGACAGCGGTCTGCACCTCTCGAGGTGTGACGCTGTCGTCGAGGTCCTTCAGCCGCAGCTCCCCTGTCTTCGATGGGCGTGCAATTTTCACGCCCAAGTCCAGGAGAGCTGCGCGCATCTGGTCGGCCAGTTTGTCGGCTTTGGAGGCGCAGTCAGGTCCTGACACCTCCAAAATTAGGCCCCCCGTTATGGCCTTCTTGGAGCGAACGGAGTCCACCCCAATATCGGCCAGCCTGATGCGGGCTTTCGCAGTGGCCATCACCGCGGCGAGGGTGACTTCCGACCCCTCCGGAATCGTCACCGTAACCGCCGCAGATGATGGCAGCCGCCCAGGCTTAGGGCCTGCCTTGGGGCCAGCCTTCTGGCCGGCCTTTGGGCCAGCCTTCTGGCTAGCCTTCTGGCCGGCTTTCGGACCTGCGTTGCGTTGTCCTCCCGTTGGGGGGGGCGCCGGTGTTGGGGCCCTCTTCTCCTTCTTTTTCCCCCTCTTCCCCGCCACTGTCGCCCATGAGGAAGCCGGTGCCGATGGCACCTGCTCCTCTGGGGACCGCGACTGCACAGGTGGCAGGGAAGTCGCTGGCGCAGGGCGGGGGTTTGTTCGGCCGTCTGGCCTCTTCGGGGGCCCTGGCGCTGCAGAAGCCGCACTGGCCTGGGGGGGACGACCTGCCTGCTGAGGTCTACCCACAGCAGCCAGCTTTACGTCAATTAGGGCGGCCATGCGCTCCATGAGCCGCTCCTCCCACCCTTTCCCTCCGGCAGCAGTTGGTGCTGCCGCTGGTTTAGCCGCGCTCTCAGCGCCGGCCTTCGGTCTCTCCTGCTGACGGATTGTATCCGTCAGCTTGTCGACCTTTGTGGCGAGGGCGGCCAACTTGGAGCGGAGCTCAGCGTTTTCACGCTCCAACCGCTCCACGTTGGCGTCGGCTGCAGCTCGCTGAGAGACCACACTCATGATGGCCCCAGCTTTCCGCGCCGACCGCCGCAGACCCTTGATGTAATCGCCGCGCATGTTCCTGGAACTGTCGGCGATCTTCTCAATGGTCTGCAACTCGACCACCATGCAGGCCTCCAGCTCCGATGATGGGAGCGCCCGCATCTCCTCCTCCAGGCTTTCGGCCGAAGGCAGATTCGCCTTCGACCTGATGTTTTCCGGTGCGACGCGGGGATCGAAGACTTCGTCTTCCTCCGCGTCCACCTTGTCCTTCAAGTATGTGGCACGCTTGGACACAATGTCCGAGGTGCCACTTATTCCTCTCTTTGTCGTCGTGCGCTTACGCGGCACGCTTGACGCCCTCGAGGCGCTAGAGGAGACGGACAAGATAGAACAGTCCGACTCCTCTTCTCCACTTACATCGTAAGGTCGAGCGAAAAGGGTAGAAACCCTCTTCGCCGAACCCTCTCCCACAGTCTTCTTCGAGCTCCCGCTCACTCCATCTACAATTTTGTTAATTAGGTTTTCCATAATTGTTCCCACGATTATGAGGGATATAAGTGGTCACCCCGGCTGGTGCCCTCTGTAGCCGGGGAAGCCTAATACACGCTAGGAGTCGGCTGGTTCCTAGCGGGTGGTGCAGTAGCGACTGGAACTCCGTCCAGCCAAGCCCTGAAAAGGGCTTAGAGCCTGCGCTGCACCGCCACCTACTCTCGGGTAATTTTTTATTGAGGTGTTCTTCCTCGCGACCCAGGCGATTAAGCCAAGGCCCTCAGTCCTACAAACAGCTACGAGACATGACCGCCACTGCTTGCAGGATACCGAGTTTTGAGCGGTGGCAACAAAAGTTGCCTGCCCGGCGGCAGGGTAAGTGCACACCGGGCCCGACTCACCGGCATGGCCATGCCCTTTACCTTAATACTCCCGACCCCAACCCACATGAGGCGAGGAGCATAAGGTAAACCACCTTCTTCAAGAAAACTCGAAGAAGCTCGCAGGCAGCTCGAAAAACGAGCCCGCCTCCTTCCTCGGAGCGACAGAGTATAGGGACTCCTTTCCTCTGCCCGACTTCATCCACTGCGCCCTTTGCTCAGTCAAAGGGACGCGCGGAGAAGTCCACCTTCCGCTCCCGTGTTTTGTCCGCGCCGGTGTACCAATATCGCTCGTAAACGAGCGCTATTGGCACACCGGTTACCCCCTATCCGCAGCCCGGGGACGCGCCACGTCGCAGTAACACCTCTGCGCCTGTAGGGACTCCCTCCCTAGAGGTTCGTGGAACCTAACCTAACCTAACCTAACCTAACCTAACCTTTTTTTTTTTTTTGCTTTACGGGCGGTAAAATCTGCAACCAGATACCTAGTTTGCCCAGGGGCGGCAAACTAGGTTATGTGAGGTTGTCAAGCACTCTGCGCTCGACGACTCACTAAAACGCCCGATGGCCAGCCTCAATGCATGTCGAGGGGCTCCGGGATCTCCATACGGAACGCACCGGTGCCCCTCTCGCATCGTTGCTAGGAGCATCGTCCCGGGAATGACACCCACTGCCACGACCGGTCCCGCGCACTACGTACGCGGAGCTCACGACAGCACTAACTTAAGTGCCGTCGCCCTCCCGGGGTCCACAAGCGAGCAGCCGAAGCCCCCACCTCAGCCACTCACGGACCCAAACAGCAGAGTCGGCAAAGCCGAACTCCGCTCCACGACTGGTGGCAAGGCCAAAAGCCAGAACGGCCACCAGTCACCATCCCGGTAGGGCAGGCACCCACTGTCGCCTCCCCTCCATCCCAGAGTGGGATCAAAGGGATCCCACTCGGCGGCCTCGCTCCCGGCAAATCACATGATCGCCAGGAGGAGGAGAGTTGCGGAGACGGTGCGTACACCGTCCCATCACTCTCAGATCTCCTGCCGCTGGTAATTTTTTACTGAGGTGTTCTTCCTCTCCATTCCCGTCTTGCATCCATCACCTCACATTCCCATCCCTTTCACTCCGCCGAAGAGATGACGATTGTGTCGTCAGGTGGTGGGTTTGCCAGTCACCCCTGATCGACACGTTTCGTCACTCTCGGCATGCCTTCCACGCTTCGTCCATTCCCTTCCATACGGAGGCCTATAAGAGGCCTCACTACCTTCCTAATAACTGGCAGCTAGGCAAGTGCATCGCCCAAAACCACGATGAAGTCACCAAGCCGCCAGTCTGTGCCCCGTCGCGGGGCCCCTCCCTGGGTGGGATCAGCCGTGTTCTAACCCCACCCACTTGGTTGGCCTCACTCCCTACTAATCGGGCAATTGGCGTCAAGGCAAGTCAATCATGGCTCCCCGCCGCGATCAACAAGCCAAGACACCTACCCGACTTTCAGGAAGACGACCCATCCCTCATCTCTATCATCCCTCATCTCTATCATCCCTCATCTCTATCATCCATCATCTTGCCCTACCCTGGACGCTGGCAATAGAGCACCCCCTCTATTCCCTGCTCGGTTGGCTGTTGCTCACCGAGCACGTCCTGCTTCATCCACTGCGCCCTTTGCTAATCAAAGGGTCGCGCGGAGAAGCCTTCCCCACCCCCCTACCTCTCTCTCTTCGTGTTTTGTCCGCGCCGATGTGCCAATACCTGAGACGTGCTCTTACGAGCACTATTGGACACACCGGTTACCGGTACCGGTTACCCGGTACCGGCTACCCCTATCCGCAGCCCGGGGACGCGCCACGTCGCAGTATCACCTCTGCGCCTGTAGGAACTCCATTCCTAGAGGTTCGTGGAACCTAACCTAACCTAACCTAACCTAACCTAACCTAACCTAACCTAACCTTTTTTTTTTTTTTTTTTTTTTTTTTTTTTTTTTTTTTTTTAAACCTACAAAAACAGTATTTAATCTACAAATAATTAGCAAAACAATTACTTCTATCTCTTTCCTTCTCTCTTCTTCTCTTTTCTTATCTTTTCTTCTCTTGTCTTCTCGTTCCTTCTTCACTTTCCTTTTTTTTTTTTTTTTTTTTTCTGCTTATCCTATTCCTTTTCTACTAATTTAGTGACCGTTTCGATTCAATCAAAAAGCATTGGCACACTAATGCATCGTGCAAGTGCAAGCCGTCTCATTTTTTATGTCGATTCCCACATATATACATGCTGCACCATGCAATATGTGAGGCTCGACAAATTCACATATAAAACTTAATGATAAGTTATAACCGATTCACAACATCACATGGTGCAGCATGCAACATTTTAAATCGAATATAACACATCATTATAGTTTTTGTGAATGACGCTTCGCAAAAATTCCTATTGTTCCATAAAGATTTTGCCTTTTAACTATGAATATTTTTTACATTGTCAGTATACCTTATTCCACTTCTCTTTCTTCCTAGAATTGTATTTACATAGAAAACGAGTTAAATCCATTTTTTATAAAATGGCTCGTTATTTAGTTTTTTTTTTTTTTTTTTCCAAATAAATACATACCACTACACTATTAATGTGTGAGAAGGCGACTTTGGGTCATGTATATGCATCAATATGGTGCAGCATTATGTTGTTTGAAATTCAAATCAAACGGATAGGTTTTTCTGATTTTCATCCTTGTTTTAAGTTACAATTGTTCCTTATAGCTAATACTGTTCGCTTTTGGTATAATTTTGATCAAATTTATATTACGTTTGGTCGGGGTGACTACAGTTTATTTTCATTTTTAATTTCTTGCCACAATCACGCTTATAATGTGAATTCCCATATAAATACATGCTGCACCATGCATCATGTGAGAGTTCGACATATTTACTTGATTGCGTTCACTGGACTTTCGAAAATAATTATGTTTTCTCCCACATTATCACATGCTGCACCATACAACACGTGAGAGTTAGCATAACAATCTCAAAGTCCCAATAAATGTTGCCTTTCACAGAAACCTAATGTTGTTCTATAACAATTCGCAACATCACACGGTGCAGCATGAAACATTTTAAATTGAATATATCACACCATAAGTTTCAGTGAATGACGCTTTACTTGGTTGCAGGATCAACGATGACCGTTTAGTTTCACTCAAAAGCATCACATGATGCAGCATGCGATGTTCAAAATTCCACGTCACGATCAAGTCGACCCGCTTTCCAAGCTTATTTTGAATTCCAATTGTTCCTTAGTCATAATAATTTTCGCTTATGAAGTCATTTAGTTCAATAATAGTAATGGTATTTATTTCATTGGGTTCCGATATAATAGGTGCCCTTGAGAAAATAATTAAGTCACAGTAAAGTAGGTAAATTGGAAAACGTTTATTCTAAGCATCAAAGTTACCTAACTTTAGATAAACTGAGTAAATGAACGTGAAATCAGTATGTAACATCGCTCGGTGCCGAGTGTATTTAGTTCAAAAACTTATGAATTTAAATAGTCAGCTCATTTCTTTTTGAATTTGTATTTCGCATGGGCATGTATTCTCATTAGGTCCCGACACGGTGGGTAACCTCGAGAAAATTACTACAATCATATTAAAATATTAAGACAAATTAAATAACGGTTATTTACGGTTTATTTGAAGCATCTTATTAAATAAAATATCTTTGTAAGAGAACAGTTGCACGTATGCTCAATTGCTCAGTCCGTGACGCGCCATTTGTAATTAGTTCAATAACTTATGAATATAAATTAAATATTAGTCTGAGACCGGTTCACTTCTTTTGAAAGTATTTGTAATTGTATGTCGCATGCATGATGGAGACTTGTAAGACTCAGTGAGCATTCTCATGGGGTTCCTATGTAATAGGTAATCCTGAGAATATAATTAAGATCACAGTAGAGTAGGTAAATTGAAAAACGTTTATTCATTAAAAATCAAATCAAATTTACCTAACTTGAGATAAACTTATTAACTGAACAAACACGTGGACTCAACCGGAGCCGGCGCCTCCTATTTCGAGTAATAACTTATCAATTTAAATTATGTACTGAGAGAGAGTACTTTTAGTGTCTGAGACTAGCTCATTTTTTTGGATACTTGTAAGACACAATGGGCATAGTATTCCTCATTAGGTTCCAACACGGTGGATAACCTTGAGATGATAACCAAAATCACAGTAGGTGAATTTAATAACTTTTATTCTAAACGTCATTAAAATCAAGATCAAAGTAAGGTAATAAAGTTAGTTATTGAACAGTCACGTGAGCTCAGTCCGTGCCACAGATTGTATATAAAGTTCTTTGAAATATATCATAACTATAAATACATAGTTACTGTTACCCTTTAACTACAAATTATTACCCAAAAGATTTCTCCGTGAAACTTAATCTAGTTCCAAACACATTTTACTTTCCATTTTTTTTTTTTTTATTCACTTATATTGTGATAACAATGCATAACCTACTTTCGGAGGAGGGCGTTGATGTCTACAATCTACAACATCTTGCTTTTCGGTTCTTAGTCTCAGTATCTCTCTTTGCCCTCCTCACATTATACTACGCGCCTGAGATCGTATCTAATTGTCCGCGTTTTCTTTGCCTTGATGCTAATTTCGTAGTTAACGTTCCTAAGTTTCCTAACACGTTCGTACCAAACAAACCTACCATTCATATACGTGCGTCGGCACACTACAAGCGCTACGAGTGCTACAAGCGCTACGCACAACTCGTAGCGCTTGTAGCACTCTGATGCGCGAACGCAACGCACAACGCAAGGCGCAGACAGACTAGACAGAGAACTCGTGTTTTCACAAATCGAGTGGCGCAGTCTTCGCTTCGGCCCCTCCCTGTGCTACGAGCAGCTACGTGTTCGCTACGAGTGCTACGAGCGCTACGCTCATATCGCAGCGCTTGTAATGTTATGTGTGCGGAACCTGTTGCAATATTCATGTTGAAAGTTAGATTCCCAATTCGATTTGAGCTGCAACATACAAAGTTACCACTTGTACGACCGCGAGGTCAAAACTTGGTAGCTAGGTAACAAGGGTTATTAATTTTATTATTTTTAATTACTTAGTTAAGTACATAATTTTATTTTATTAGTTATTATGTAGACAGTTAGGTTTTTGTAATTTACTTTGCTACTACTTAGGTACTACCTACCTACTAGGTACTAACCTTCCTATCTAACCTACTAAATATTTACTACTAATATTTATAAAAACTAACTAAAGATAAAGAAAAAAATGCCGAATTGCTTATAAGATAAGTGAATACAGTTAGTTACCTAAGTATACCTATAGGTAGTAGGTAGTAGGAGATAGTAACTAATGATGACAGATGACTTCGTAGGCACATGAAGAAAGACAGCCTACTTAACTATCTACTTAATACTTACTCGTATGGGACATAGGTAAGTAGAGTTATAAAGTCACGGTTAGTTTAAATTTCGTACCTAACTTTTTTTTTTACCTAAACAAAAACATCCAGGTCGTTGGTTAAAAAAAAGAATACTTAAAATATATTTTTATTAACGAATTATTGAATTGAAAAATACAGACAGCGGTCGGAGTAAAGAAGACAACATAGTTTTTATCCACAGAAGGGTCCTGCGGGTCGAGGAGGCGCCGTCGTTCAGGTGCACCGTCCTCGACCTTCGCAGGACGTTCCGGTGGAACGTAACGTAAGGTCGAACGGCCATCGCATCTATCGCGAAGGAGGAGACCGAACTGGAAGAGTTTAGTGAACATTATTGTCGAACTCGCCGAGAGGAGCGCGCGAACGCAGCCTACGGCGGACGCGGCTCTCGCGTGCGATAACGCGGGTGCGAAGGCCTCTGCATCAACCCGCCCGCCCCAACCCCCACCCCCGCCCCCAGAGCTACCCCCACAACGCCGCCCTCCGGCAGCTGAGCAGCCGCCGCGGCCAACGAGTCACCGCGCTCCAAGGACCACTGTCGCCTGAGCACCCCCCCGAGGCGCCCCGGATCCCCTCGCCAGCGATAGCGAGGAGGGCTACTGTCGGCAGACATGGCGCCGCGATGCAAGGGGGAAGCGTGGAGGGCGGGAGCGGGAACTATCGCTCGATTAGGAGAGGACGACGACGCTTCGCTGTCGTTCTCGGCATCCGTCTCGAGCAGAACATCCTCCGATCTGCGAAAAGAAAGCGAACCGGTAAAGTCTCGCGGTCGAGAGGAACGAGACTCGCCTCCAAGAAGCACTCACTCGAGAGGTGGCGGCGTCGGCAAAGGTTTGTCGAAGCCCTCCTTGCCTAGCAACCAGTAGGTGTGCATGGCGCCCTTGCCCTTGATCTGAACCGCTCCGCGAGATCGCAGTCGGTAGCCTCCCGCCGCTGTCAGTCGCGCTGCCGTCGTCGCCGACACCTGCACCCGCCACGCGGCGCCTGCGGAGAAGAGAACTTAAAACGCATCGAACGTAGGTGGACAAGTAGGGGAAATATGTGCAAGAGACGCTCACTCGTGGACTCCATGCGGCTCGCCGTGTTGACGGTGTCTCCGAACAGGCAGTAGCGAGGCATCGTGAGTCCGACCACTCCCGCGCAGACCGGCCCCGAGTGCAGTCCGATGCGCAGACGCAGCGGCGTGTCGGGCAAATGTCTCACGCGGAATCTTCCAGCCAGATGCAGCAGGTGCAGCGCCATAGTAGCCACCTGCTCCGCGTGATCGGGTGCGCGAGCCGGCAAGCCGCCCACCACCATGTACGCGTCGCCGATCGTCTCCACCTTGTACACTCGGTACCGTTCGATCGCCGCGTCGAACGTCGAGTACAGATCGTTCAGCAGATCGACCACCTGCACGGGAGTGGAGCGCGCCGCCAGCGCCGTGAACCCGACGATGTCGCTGAAGTAGATCGACACGGAAGCGAACTCCTCCGGCTCCACGCGCCCGCCCAGCAGCAGTCGCTCCGCCACAGACCTGCGAACCGAAGGTTGCGATCGATGCGGTTCGATCCGATACCTTACCTACCCGCCTCGGCACCGGACCGGATACATACCTGGGCAGCATCCTGTTCAGCAGCTGCTCGGTCTTCTTCTTTTCCATGTCGAGCTGATCGGTTCGCTCCTTGATGAGCTCCTCGAGATTGTTGCTGTACTTCTCCAGCATCTCAAACATCGAGTCGACTATGTTCACCTTCCTGAAAGCGGAGAAAAACGTTAGAGACCGCACGAGCGGTTTCACGAAGCGCGAAACGTTCCGAAACGCGTACGCACCGGCCCCGATGCAGGCGGCGGAAGGTGTCGTGCAGTCGGTGAAAGTCGGGCCGATGTTCCGGCGCCTCGCTCCAGCATTGTCTCATGACGCTGACGGCCTCGGGAGGCGCCGCGCCCATCGACACCGAAGGTCGGATCAGCGGCGGCGGCCGCGACAGCTTCTGCACCAACTCTGCAACAACCGCGGATCGCGTTACCACTTTTCCAGCACCCGGATGGCAGAGGGATTCCGCTCTAGCTCGCGGCTCTCACCTTCCGGCGATAGCGACAGCATGCAGTAGGGCTCGCCGCGCACGATGACCTCCTGCATCACGATAGCGAACGAGAACACGTCACCGGCCTGAGAGCCTCGCGCTCTCGCCGCTTCGTCTCGCAACAGTTCCGGGGCCGTCCACAGGAGCTCTGCAACCGGAGAGAGGCGGGTGAGTGCGATGTCGGGCGAGGTTGGGCGGGAACGGGCGAGAGCGAACATGCGGTGCGAGAGCGGGCGGGCGGAGCGTGCAGCGTGCGATGCGGACCCCGGGCGACTTGCAGCGGCGCTGGCCCGGTTTGGGCGCGGCTAAGAGCCGGCAGGCCGTAGTCGGAGACTCGCAGCACCCAGCGGGAATCCACGACGCAGACGCGCGAAGTAAGGCGACCGTGCACGCGCAGAGGCGATGCGTGCAGGTAGCGCATGCCCTTCACCAGATCCGTCAGCAGCGACAGCCGAAACGTCCAATCCAGTTTGATGTCGTCCTCCTTCAGCACATCCTCCAGCGAGCCGCGCCAGCAGTGCGCCCACACCAGCGCACCGGGAGCGGGCAGCCAGCCTGTAACAGCCCGAAGCGTGAGCGATCCGCTCGCTCGCTGCGAACCAGGGTTCGAGCGAGTCGACCGTACCGACCTATGAACGGATTCAGATTCTCGTGCCGCAGACCCTGCATCACCAGCAGCACGTCGAGCGCCTTGCGCTTCAGCTCCAGCGTGCCACTCGCCTGCGGATACTTGACGTGCACCGGATCTCCCTGCAAGATGCGCAACGGACGTTAAGCATCGCCTCGCGCTCGGACGGCGGCGGATCTCGGTCGAGGTCCGAACTCACCTTGTATCTCGTGCGGCGATCGACCGGGAATCGGTTCACGCTGCACGTGGAAGAGGGCAGAGATGGCGCCCTCGGCGTAGGCGTCGGCTCCGCCAGCAACGCGCCTCTCGCCACCGCCGGTGCCGGCTCCGGCCCTCCGAACTCGTGCAACCTTCGCAACCAGCAGGACAGCATCGTTTCCATGCCGTCTCCGATGCGACGCTCGTCCGGAGGAAACGAGAAGTCGGCGGGAGATAGCAAGGGCGCCCCGCGTCCGCCGGCTCGGCGCCGACGCTGTCGCGCGAGCATCGCCAGGAGGGCGCCGCCCAACGCCGCCAATAACGCGCCCGAGAGGGCGGCCACGCCCAACGCCGCGGTCGGCCCCGATGCCGCCCCGGCGTCGCTCCATCGCGTGCGCATCTCCTCGGTGAGGTTCGCGATGTGCGCTTTGAGAATGCGCTCCGCTCCGCCGTCGAGGAGGCGCGTGCCTTCGACGAGCACAGTGGCCTTTTGGCGCCATTCCGAGGGGAAAGAGGAGACTCGCTCGTGAAGCTGCAGCACCTCGCTAACGGTCTCCTCGCGGGCGACTCCTTCGGCGGCGGAAGAGCGAGCGAGCGCAGCGAGGGCCGCGGCGAGGGCGGTCGCGGGCTCGTCGCTGGAAGAGGCGGTCGGCTCTTCATCGCTCAGCAGCAAAAGGGAGCCGGTCGGAAGGTGCGAGTCGGCTATCGCGAGAAGATCTCGCCTCTTCGACGTCCCCTCACCGGAAGAGGTGGGGAGGGGCGCGGAGCGGTGCGGGTCGTACGCGTGCAGCAGTAGCACGCGCAGCGATGTCAGTGCGGAAGCTGTCGAGCCCCGTTCGCGAGAGATGCACAAGATAGCGACTGAAGAAGAGTGAAGAAGGTTTTCATTTTGGGCCATCATAAGCGAAGGTCGCTATTTGGATTCCGTTAATGGGTTAGTGGTAAGTGGTTTTTATAATATTAAAATACCTAAAGCTTACAGATTTGTTACGAAAAAGTCGAACGTAGACTTTTAGTAAACAAGGAGATAAAAAAGGCGGATAAAGCGATGGCACAAGGTGAGCAAAGCGAGTTTATTTGATTGAATAATAATTTATTTACATTTGGGAAAAGCCAACAGCTAAGAAAAATAATATAACAAGAGAGAACTAATTACAGGTTTTCACTGATGTTAACGTTGTAGTTAGAAGAAGTTACCAAGCTGACACAGCAAACTTAGTACCGCTTTAGAATTAATCTATACTAATATTATAAAGAGGAAAGATTTGATTGTTTGTTTGTTTGTTTGCATCGAATAGGCTCCGAAACTACTGGACCGATTTGAAAAATTATTTTACCATTAGAATCCTACATTATCCCTGATGAACATAGGCTATAGAATATTTTAAAAAACGTTAGGGATCCGTATGAAAACTTCAATATTGTAACCCAAGGTGTAAAAAATATACAAAAAAAATCCTTATTAGCAAAGTGATGTACTACAGTTTTAAAGAGGACATTAATATCTACAAATAAGTCAATAATACCATTTGTCTAACTATTAGGGATCCGTATGAAAACTTCGATAATGTAACCCAACGTGTAATAAAAAATCCAAAATAAAATTTATATTGCGTATGCTGCGAAAATTATTGACAATAGAGCAAAGTAATGTACTACAGTTTTAAAGAAGACATCAATATCTACAAATAAATCAACAATATCATTTATCTAACTATTAGGGATCCGTATGAAAACTTCGATAATGTAACCCAACGTGTGATAAAAAATCCAAAAAAATCTTTATATTGCGTATGCTGCGGAAATTATTGACAACAGAGCAAAGTAATGTACTACAGTTTTAAAGAAAACTTCAATATCTACAAATAATCAACAATACCATATGTCTAACTATTAGGGATCCGTATGAAAACTTCGATAACGTAACCCAACGTGTGAATCAAAAGCAAAAAAATCCTTATATCGCGTACGCTGCAAAAATTATTGACAATAGAGCAAAGTGATGTACTACAGTTTTAAAGGGGATATCAATACCTACAAATAAGTCAGCAATACCATATGTCTAACTATTAGGGATCCGTATGAAAACTTCGATAATGTAACCCAATATGTGAATAAAAAGCAAAAAAATCCTTATATCACGTAGGCTGCAAAAATTATTGCCAATAGATCAAAGTGTACTTACTGCAGTTTTAAAGATTACATCAATATTAACAAATAAGTCAGCAATATCATAAATTTGTCCAACTATTACAGTTATGTCACAATAACTACTTTTTCATGTTAAAATGTGCAATAGTAACGCCGCCTGTACAAACTAGGCCACATCATTCGTACCTATACCTAGGTATTAATCCTTTTAAAAAAAACCGGCCAAGTGCGAGTCGGACTCGCGCACGAAGGGTTCCGTACCTGTTAGGGTAATTTCAGGGATTTCACAGGATTCTTAATTTTATAAAACACCGGCACATATTGTCATCTTCCTGTTTATTTCGTTCTTGTCAAAAAAGCACAGATAATACTCACTTCCGAAAAAGTGCGTTCAATACATGAATACAAGTAGGTATACAAAACACAAATCTTAACATTCTCCCGGGCAAAGGACAACTATAGTCCTTTGTAATAATAAAATTATAATAGTTAAATTAAAATATACGTCAATTGTAATAATAAATGGAATTTTTAATTGCTGAAGGCCGACATCACTAATATCTAATAAACTAACAAAATCTCGGGCGCCAGATGCCTTACTTCAATTCAATTTAATAATAATAAAAACTTACCGGGATAGAACAGTCGAGAGAAAGAACCTTTTTAATCTAGGGAGGGAGAGCAAGAAAGAACAAGTAGTAAATTTCACATTCTATATTGGAAAGCTCCGTAAAATTTGTTCTTAACCTACGTTGGAAAAGGTGGTTACAAATAAATTCACTTAGGTGGTAGCGAGAACTTATTTTAGAAGTGGCTTGTCGAATCCAATTGATTAAATAAGAAAAAAATAGGTTTACCTTAATACATCCTAGGTAATTCTAATAAGAGTAATTAAACCTGGCTCCTCCTCGCAGATGGAAAATGGCCATTGGACCTCTGCAGGTTCTGGAGTCCAGTGTAACAGGTTAATAATCCATAAATGTGTGGTCACAGGGCGAGGTTATATCCGCTCCATGTGGTAAAGGTTTAAATTTTAATTAATCCAAGAATAAAAATCCAAAGTAAGTCTAAAAAAAGAAAAAGGACATCTGCCGTGTATAGCTGAAAACGAGAGAATAATTTTCGTCAATTCCAATCTAACAAGAAAACGTGGTAATAAATTTTATTTGTAGGAAACTCACCAAACATCCTTTCTGGTTTAACAAAATCCAATTAGAACAAATGGGAACAAAGTAGCATCTTGCAGTGCATTCTATAAACAAAAAATGAAAAGTTTGTAGAACAAATTTGCTTTGAGACAAATACGTGTCTTTGTCAAGATCCAAAAATAACTTACTTGCCACGAAATATATCTAATGCAAAATAGCCAGCCTAAGAATACGGCGACTTGTGAACAAAACTAACGCCAAACATGATCCTTTAATAAGGATTTAAATAGATTTATTACACGACAATAAAAATAGCCATGACTATATCTGCTGACTCCGAGAGAAAAAGTGAGAATCTTTTTGTCAAAACATAGTGAAGCGCTTTTTCCGCTAGGGATGAAGTTTCCTTTCGCAAAACTGACGATTCAAAAAGAAATTGAACTAAAAACCAGATGAACAACACTATCGTTCGTTCACGAATGTCACTGTCACTAGAATGTGACGTTGTCAAACAGACAAAATCGAATTATTTTGTAAACAAATGTCTACTGTAGCGAGATGCTGAATGCACTCGTTACAATACACCCTTTCCAAAAAAAAATAAAAGAAAGATACTTTCTTTTATGACAACAAACCAAATAAAACCAGAAAAAAAACAAAGAAAATTCTCCAAAAACTCTACTCAAAACTCTATAAATGACTCTATAATTTAATAAGACTCTATAAAAGACTCTATCAAAAACTCTATAAAAAATCTCTAGGAAACTCTATAAAAGACTCTATAAAAATTATAAAGATCTCCACAAAATTCCACAGGATTCTAATTGTATAATGAAATTCTTGCAAATGTTAGAGTCCGACTAGCAACACTAACGATACAAGCCATCGTCTAAACAAAAGAAGTAGTTGAGAAAACCAAAAATTATGTCAAAAGACATTCTAAAACAATGATAACAATAATCATCAAACAATGAAATAACTAAACAAAACAAAGAACAACGTTCTATAAAAAAGTTGTTAATCAAACAAGGAAATAATCAAACAAGGTAAAGAACCAAAGTTGCGGTTAGACACCATCGTCGCCGACTCTAGAATATACCTAAATTAACGTTAAAGTTGCGGTTAGACACCTTCGTCACCGACTCTACACCTATAATCTAAATCAATCCAAAAGGATAACTAATGTTAAAGTTGTAATTTTAAATCTATCTAAAAAGATAACAAATGTTAAAGTTGCGGTTAGACACCTTCGTCGCCGACTCTATGAAAATGAAAACAAATGATTAAAATATTTTAACGACAAAAGATGCGTTAAAATCTAAATCAGAGAATGTCGTGGTCGGCTCAACTCAACCCACTTTCCGAACACGAGCACTTCTGTCAAACAAACAAACACGTGAGTATTGTGATCGGCATAACTCCACCGACTTCCCGAACACAACCTGCACAATAATATACGGTACCGGGTGAAAAACCGATAACCGTATCTAATGGTTAGAGAATAATCTCAAAAAAAACACGTGAGTATTGTGATCGGCATAACTCCACCGACTTTCCGAACACAACCTACACAATAATACAGTTTCGGGGGAAAGGCCGAAAACTGCCTAACAAAATTGGCGAGATAAAAATCTCAAAAAAAAATGGTGTGGATTCCATGGAAAAATGGTCTCCAACAAAATGTCTAATCAAATGGGTAGGCGTAACCGTTGCGCGTGCGGCGTACCAAAATTGTCAAGTCCGAGTAATTTGTTAAAATGTCTAACTAAAAACTACTGGAAACAAAACATTACAAACCAACAAACAAACTTAAATGTATAAACAAATGTGAGGACACAAAAACAAAGACCTCAAAAAAATATACAAAAATGTACATAAGATCTAATGATGTTAATGATAATAAGTGTGTGGAAAATTTGATAAAAACCGAAATGACCTAAGTTAATTTTTGAACATTTAAACAGGAAATTAATACTAGTTCTGAATTTTACCTTTCATCCATCATCTACATAGGCGTAATCCTTGCATACATCATTCTTCTTTCATCACTTACAAAACGCCACTCAAAACAGAATACCAAAATCAAGAAAAATGAGAATTCCAAAACTTAATATTTTATAATATCTTTGACGTGAAAACGTCCAGAAGTACCTTTACTAATATCCTTTAAGAGATAAACATTATCAGAAATCTTTTCAACAATTTTACATTTAATAAACTTAGGAGCAAATTTAGCCGAAAAATAAGTTGGAGCATTAGACTGAACAAAACTTCTTCTCCACACAATATCGTCAACATCAAAAGAAATGACTTTTCTCCCGGAGTTATAATAAATAGCGTTACGTTTGTAAGCTTTTAACAAATGAGTTTGAACCCTAACAAAAATATCACCAAGCGACTTAAGAGAAAAAGCAAAAGAATTCCTTTCTCCTACGTCTACCTGATCTAAATTTTCTAACGAATTACTAAAACGATGTAAGGAAGCATCAAAAATTAGTTCTCTTCCAAACATAAGAAAATTAGGAGTGTAATCTGTAGCAAGATTAACACTACTATTCAAAGCTAACTGAATATGTGGCAAAAACTTCGACCAAGTGCGGTGGTCATTTTTAACAAAACATGAGATGCAAGTTTCTACAGTTTTATTATACCTTTCCACAGGGTTATTCTGAGGAGTATACAAAGTATTATAAAATATTTTAGTTATATTAAAGCTTTTCATAAAATCTACAAAATATTTTGAAGTAAATTGAGTTCCATTATCACAAACTATAATCTTAGGACAACCGAATTTTAGAAATATTTCCTTTTCAAAGAGCCTACAAATTGACAAAGTAGTAGCCTTTATCATGGGAAAAATCCAGCAAAACTTTGTAAATACATCAACTACTGAAAGAATATATTTATGACCCGAATAACTTTTAGGTAAAATTCCTATAATATCAACAGAAAGCATAACCATGGGGAAATCTACTTTTTTAGGGTTGACCATAATACCAAAAGGTGGAGCTGTACTATGCTTATAAGCTTTACAAATATCACAAGATTTTATATAATTCTGAACGTCAATAAACATACCATTCCAAAAATAGTGTTGTTTTAATTTTCTTAAAGTTTTATGAATTCCAAGATGACCAGAATTCATATCGTCATGATTTGATCTAATAGTATCTAAAATATGTTCTTTAGGAATAACAATTTTCCAATCTAAACGACTGTTAGGGTTGAATTTACTTTTACAAAATTTATATAAAGTGTTATCTTCGACTCTAAAATTTTTAAACTTTGAAGGGGTTTTTTGACAATTAATAAATATTCTTCTAAACCAAGGATCATCAATATCATCATCAGGAGTGACTAAACTTACAGGAGCAACAAAAATAGTTTCTGTTTCTATCCTAGACAAAGCATCTGGAACTAAATGTAAGGAACCTTTTTTATGAACAATCTTGAAAGTAAACTGAGAAATTCTAGCAGCCCAACGAGCTAAACGTCCACTAGGATTATTTAATCGCAAGAGCCATTTTAAACAAGCGTGATCAGTAATAACTGTAAATTCCATTCCTTCAATATAAGGTCTAAAATGTTCTATTGAATCTAAAATTGCAAGTAATTCACGTTCAGTGGTGCTATAGTTACGTTCACATTTATTAAGTGATCGAGAATAAAACGCAATGGGATGTTGTTCACCATCAGAGTCGTCTTGACTTAAAACGCTACCAATACCAACAGAACTAGCGTCACAATGCAAAAAGAAAGGTTTCTCAAAATTAGGGCATTGTAAAACAGGAGATGAAACTAAAGCCTGTTTCAAACTTTGAAAAGCAATTTCAGCATCATCATTCCAAATAACAGATTTCTTAGAATTTTTACTACCAGCAGTTAATTTATTTAAAGGTGAAGCAATATCAGCGAATTTATTAATGAATCTACGATAATAAGAACATAAACCAAGGAAACTTCTAAGATGTTTAACAGTATCAGGGCGAGGAAAATTTTCAATAGTATCTAACTTAGATGGATCAGTGTGTAAACCATTTCCATCTACAATATAACCAAGATAACGGAGTCTATCTTTACAAAATGCACACTTCTTTAGATTGACGGTTAAGCCGGCTTCTCTAAGAGTAATATAAATTTTATTCAAGTATTCAATATGAGTTTCAAAGTTATCATTGATCAAAATTAAGTCATCAAGGTAACAGAACAGAACGTTATCAAATTCAGGACCAAAAAGCTTATCAACTAATCTCTGTAATTCAGCGGGCGCGTTGGTTAAGCCATACGGCATACGAACAAAATGAAATAACCCTTTGCCAGGAACTACGAAGGCTGTTTTCTCACGAGAGGATTCCTCAAGAGCAATCTGAAGAAAAGCTTTAGAAAGATCAATAGTGGTAATAAATCGTGCTCCTCTCAAACTATCCAGTATCCGAGAAGGATATGGAAGAGGGTAAGAGTCTCTAATAGTGATTGAATTTAAACGACGCGAATCTAAACATAACCTGGTACTACCATCTTTTTTCTCAACAGCAAGGACTGGAGAACACCAAGGAGATTTAGAAGGTTCAATAATTCCTTCACTAAGCAAAACTTTAACTTCATCAAACAATTCCTTTTGTTTAGCAGGACTCAAAGGCCAATATCTTTGTTTAAAAGGTTCGCTAGTAACATTAATTTTATGTTGAACAAGATGAGTAAGACCTAAACCTTTCTTCTCATAAGAAATATCTTCAAAAAGTGAAACAATTTTATTTAATTTAGTTTTCTCAGAAGGAGAGAGTTCAGCAGCAGAAGTTACTGAACACATTGGAGTTTTATTTTCTCCAAGGTAAATTATATCTTTCCATAAATCTTTAGCTAAATCAAAATCAAGAAAGAAGTTAAATCCTAAAATTACTTCATAATCGAACAAAGGTATAACCAAAAATTTTATAAGTTTAGTAATGTTATCGCAAGTAACAGGAAGGTTCATAGTACCAATAACTTTTTGTGAAGTACCATCTGCAGTAAAAGCTGAATCAGGAACATTAATAGGCAACGAATCCATTTTATAACCTAAATCCAAAAATTGTTTGTGTCCGTTAGAACCAAGAATACAAGAGTTAGCCCCACTATCTAATAACCCAGAATATTTTTTATCCCCAACTGAAAATTCTAAGAAAGGACGAGTGTCGTTTCTTTTAACAAACAAAACCGGAGCAGCCCTATAGACTTTAAAGAAAGTTTTTAAATATCCTAACCAATCCGAAAATTCCCTATTACAAGTAGCAACGTCAGGTTTACTACTGTGACTAATAATTTTATTCATCGAGACACTACTAATTTTCTCAGAAACCGGTGCTCGATGGAAGCTAATTAGTTTTTTGAATTCGTGGAGTTAACCTTCTCCGAGTTGCACACATCACAAAATTTTGTGATAACTCCTAACTTCTGGCACTTGAAACAAATCATGCCTGGAATGGCAGGACAATCCCTATAAGTGTGACCAGCAGTCTTACACTTCAAACAAACAATGCTATCAGGCTGTACGGTGTTAGTGTGAACAACGCTAGACTGTACCCTTTCGAACCTTGAAGGCTTAGGTACCTCTTTAACTAAGGGTTTCCTACTAACAAAAGCCTCAAGCTCTTTGCCTAATGATAAGAAAGAATCTAACGAAGAGATGGATCTACCTACAACGTAAGGTGTGTAAATAGGAAGCATGTTATGCTTGGTAATAGTAATAATAACCGATTCTGCAATAGGAGTGGTGAGACGACTTGCCATGTCAACAAGCTCGGTAATGAAATCTGGAAGAGATTCATTAGTCCTTTGCTTTCGAGTACGCAGTTCATACTCCAAAAAATAGTCATGTTCTAATTTGTCAAAACGTCTAAGTAAAGCAACCTTCAAATCCAACCAAGAAGCGATATTAGCTCGGTTAGCGCGAAACCATTTAGCGGCCGAACCAGAAAGCAAATCCGAAAAAGATCCAACCAATAGAAATTCATCAAAGTTTTTATAAAGGAAGTATTCCTCAACTTGAGTAATAAACTCTCTAACACAAGTTTTTCCTTCATAAACAATCCTACTTCTTTTTAAATCTGGTAATTTAGTATTAGGCGAAGGCAAATTTTTCTTCACTGAATCATTCATAGTGTTAAACGAAGAAACGGGTGCAAAAACAGAAGAGCTATGAGCAAGCGCACCATGAAGCAAAAATGATTCTGGAACCGGAAGCAAATTATCTGAACGTTGAGCCATAGGCGCAGCAACATCAGAACCCAAAGCTGTGTCACTATTCGTAACCTCAGGTAACGGTGGAAACTGAACTTCTTTATCCATAATGAAACAATACTAAAATCCGCCAAAAGATGAAAAGGTTAAATTTTAAGTTGAGTAAAAGTTGAATTAAACTTCCGAAAAGTTAATGGAAAGTTAATGAAAAGTTAATGAAAATTTAATGTAAAGTTAATGTAAAGTTAATGTAAAGTTAATGTAAAGTAATGTTTAAGAAAGTTGAATTTAATCTAAGATAAATTTAAGTTAAATGATCTATCACTGGATGCAACAACCACTTACACTTTTTTAATATTAAAGTTTTTAAATTTCTAATTTAATTTCTAATTTAATTTCTAATTTAATTTTTAATTTAATTTTTAATTTTACAATCTTTATAAGGTTTATTTTTTATAAGGTTAACACGTTGAATATAAACATAAAAGTTTTTATAACGTTGTATCGTTGAACATAAACATAAAAGTTTTTATAACGTTGAAGACGTTGAACATAAAGGTTTTTTATAACGTTGAAGACGTTCTCAAGTAAAAGTATTCAAGAAGTTATCACTTAAAATTTGGTTTTATCTAAACTAAGTTCACAAACACTTGATAAACCACTAAAGTAATATCACTAAATAATAACCGCATATGTTAGAAACTTATACAATTAACCGCATGTAAAATTAAGGTATAACAAACCGCAGGACAACTTGTGTTGTTACCGTTATGTTGAATATAAACACCAATAAACAATGTGTCAAAAAATGTTGCACAATGTTTGTAAAAACAAGCTAAATTCACAAAATAAATGCACCAAAAATACACAAAAGAAATGCACACAGTTCAATAAAATAAATGCACATAATTCAAAAATAAATGCCACATAAACATAAACATAATAACTTGGATTCAACAATAAACACAGGTTGAACAAACTTTACTAAAGGTCCCTGAACTCTGGCGACAATTGTAATAATAAAATTATAATAGTTAAATTAAAATATACGTCAATTGTAATAATAAATGGAATTTTTAATTGCTGAAGGCCGACATCACTAATATCTAATAAACTAACAAAATCTCGGGCGCCAGATGCCTTACTTCAATTCAATTTAATAATAATAAAAACTTACCGGGATAGAACAGTCGAGAGAAAGAACCTTTTTAATCTAGGGAGGGAGAGCAAGAAAGAACAAGTAGTAAATTTCACATTCTATATTGGAAAGCTCCGTAAAATTTGTTCTTAACCTACGTTGGAAAAGGTGGTTACAAATAAATTCACTTAGGTGGTAGCGAGAACTTATTTTAGAAGTGGCTTGTCGAATCCAATTGATTAAATAAGAAAAAAATAGGTTTACCTTAATACATCCTAGGTAATTCTAATAAGAGTAATTAAACCTGGCTCCTCCTCGCAGATGGAAAATGGCCATTGGACCTCTGCAGGTTCTGGAGTCCAGTGTAACAGGTTAATAATCCATAAATGTGTGGTCACAGGGCGAGGTTATATCCGCTCCATGTGGTAAAGGTTTAAATTTTAATTAATCCAAGAATAAAAATCCAAAGTAAGTCTAAAAAAAGAAAAAGGACATCTGCCGTGTATAGCTGAAAACGAGAGAATAATTTTCGTCAATTCCAATCTAACAAGAAAACGTGGTAATAAATTTTATTTGTAGGAAACTCACCAAACATCCTTTCTGGTTTAACAAAATCCAATTAGAACAAATGGGAACAAAGTAGCATCTTGCAGTGCATTCTATAAACAAAAAATGAAAAGTTTGTAGAACAAATTTGCTTTGAGACAAATACGTGTCTTTGTCAAGATCCAAAAATAACTTACTTGCCACGAAATATATCTAATGCAAAATAGCCAGCCTAAGAATACGGCGACTTGTGAACAAAACTAACGCCAAACATGATCCTTTAATAAGGATTTAAATAGATTTATTACACGACAATAAAAATAGCCATGACTATATCTGCTGACTCCGAGAGAAAAAGTGAGAATCTTTTTGTCAAAACATAGTGAAGCGCTTTTTCCGCTAGGGATGAAGTTTCCTTTCGCAAAACTGACGATTCAAAAAGAAATTGAACTAAAAACCAGATGAACAACACTATCGTTCGTTCACGAATGTCACTGTCACTAGAATGTGACGTTGTCAAACAGACAAAATCGAATTATTTTGTAAACAAATGTCTACTGTAGCGAGATGCTGAATGCACTCGTTACACCTTTTATAAATTCACAAGGTTATAGACTCTAAATTAAAAACAAATTCTAAATGACTCTACTGTACTTCAATAATAATATAGCATCTAGGGAAAACAGCAAAGTTCAAACAATCAAATCTCTTAAAAAATAACAAAGTTAAATCACAATTTAAAAAAAAACAAATGTCATGCAAACTTCAGCAAGAATAAAATACAAAATAAGCAGAAGTTTATCTAATTTCAGGACGGTATATAAAATCAATTAGAGGAATCATCCAGAGGTAAAGGGCTCAATTTTGAGACAGGGCGCTTAAACAGCTGATTCTTATATTGCAAAGTTACAACACGGGTAATCCCATCTGTACCTGGATGTTTTTCTACAATTTTTCCAAAAGCCACTTCTAACAATATTCAAAGTGAGTTGGTGTCCATCATGAAAACAACGGGTAAGGGCATCTAAAACAATCAATTTAGCTAAATGACAATCAGAAGCCAGCAGAATAGGGGATTTCATGTCATAGGGAAGTACTGAGTTGGATAATCTTCCACCTACTCGCAGGATTCCATTGTCATCTATCACAGGGTTCAGTGAATTAATTTTACTATTTTTTGGAATAGCACATTTCTTAGTTATCAAGTGAATTTCCTTTTCAAAACTTTGGATTTGAGACATTTTAATACACACATTTAGAGCAATTTTATGTTCATCAGCTGTTAAATAGGTTTGGAAATCAATTTCAGGCATTATGGTTTTTGTTCGTTGAATTTTCAGTTTACACATTTTGACAAATTTCAGACAATAGGCAGTTACACGGATCAGTTTCAATAGATTGGAATATTTGTTCAGATATTTCTTAGTTTCACTATCATCATTTGTGACTAGTAAGTTACATAACTTTATCTTAGATTCTAAATCAGTCTCGGGTATCACAATATTTTTGTTAGTATTTTGATAGTCAATATTCAATTCTTTCAAGAATGTGGGTCCGGTCCACCAAAGGTCGGTCAAGTCTTGGGGTCTAACACCTCTTGAAGCACAATCAGCGGGATTGTCTTGGGATTTCACATGGTGCCATTGACTACAGTTTGTCGTGGTTAAGATTTCAGCAGTACGGTTAGCAACAAAAGTTTTCCAAGTGTTAGGCATTTTTCTTAACCATGACAAAACTATCATTGAATCAGTCCATGCAAAGACTTCATGAACATCAAGGCTACATTTCACATCATGTAATAATTTGGATAGGAGTACTGCACCACAGAGTTCAAGACGTGGGATAGACACTTGTTTGACAGGAGCCACTTTAGTTTTAGATGTTATTAATCTATCCTGTACATCTGTCTCGGTGATTACTCTGAGATACACTACACCTGCATAAGCAGAACAAGAAGCATCACAAAAGCCATGTAATTCTACTTTCGTATTAGTGTGACAAGTTCCTAACCAGCGTGGTAGTTGGATGGGAGTCATTTCGGCAACACTATCAAGGTAAGTAAACCATAAGGTTTTCAATTCATCGGGTAAAGGTTCGTCCCACTCCAAGCCAGTTAACCACAGTTTTTGCATCAGAATTTTAGCTACTACTATGATTGGTGCTAACCAGCCTAGGGGATCAAATGTTTTGGCAATAGCCGAAAGTACAAGTCTCTTGGTTATCACTTCACTTGTATGAGAGTCAGTGTCAATCTTAAGTTCAAACACATCACTTTGGGGGTTCCACAACACTCCTAATGCTTTAACTGATTCATCTAGTTTTATATTCACTACACTGGGGAATACCTTAAGGGCATCTGGGATTTGACTCAGGACAGATTCACTATTGGATGACCACTTGTGGAGGGGAAAGCCGCCTCTCAGGAGGAGAGCAGTCAGGCGTTGCTGCAGAACGATTGCATCTTTTTCTGAACAGGAACCGGTAAGTAGGTCGTCCATGAACATTGAGTTTCTCAGGATATCAGCTTCAGCAGGGTAGTTCTCTTGCTCATCATCAGCTAATTGTTGTATGGTTTTGATGGCAAGGTAGGGAGCACAAGAAGTACCGTAACTAACAGTCAGGAGACGATATTCTTGTATGGAATCGGTGACATTTTCTCTCCAAACAATTCTTTGGTAATCAGCATCATCTTTGTTTATTTGGATACATCTATACATGTGTTTGATGTCTGAGACTAGGCATATTTTGTGCCTTCTCCATCTGGTGACTAAGTCTCGCAGGTCTTGCTGTAGGGTAGGTCCAGTCAATAATTCATTGTTTAATGAATTTCCATTTTCAGGTTTAGCGCTGCCATCGAAGACAACTCTCAATTTTGTAGTGATACTGGATTCTCTCAAGACTGCGTGGTGGGGTAAGTAATATAATTTCTTTGGATTCATTTCTTTGTTGGGAATGTTTTCACAATTCAATGTTTTTGTTTCAGGGTTTGCAGTGACCAGCTCCATGTGTCCTTGGGTTTCATAATCTTTCATAAACTTTGAGTATTGCTCTCTGAAGTCAGGTTTGTATTTGAACCTTTTCTCCATCTGCATCAATCGGTTGACAGCCATGGATCTTGTATCACCTACATCAGGGTTATTCTCATTCACAAATGGTAAACGAACTTCATATTGTCCATTTTCTAATCTTCGGTGTGTTTTCTGGTAGTGTTCCTCACATCGGATATCATCCTTTGATATTGGTCTTATTGTGTTTTGGGTTGGCTCTTCAAGCTCCCAAAATCTCCTCAATAAATGATCCACTTCAATTTTTGTGTGTAAAATCAATACTTCATGGGGTAGTGGTCCATTTTGTGTTATCTCCCCTGAGATCAACCAGCCCAGGTGGGAGTTCATAGCTAAAAGAGATTCATGTTTCTTTATGCCTTCTTTTATCAATTGGGCATGGATTTTTGCTCCTAGAAGCAAATCAATGGTATTTCTTCTATTGTAATTTGGATCAGCTAACTTGAGATTTTCAAAACAAGTGAATTTTGCAAAGTCTTGGGTGGGCAAAGGTGAAGTAATTCTTTTCATGACATATGCCATCAAGCAGAATGAAGTTTTTCCGGTGTGACTTGGTTGAAAGTTCAGGGTGACATAAGCCTTTGTTCTTCCCACTTCAGTATTTTGCAATCCAGTGACTAGTCCATCAATGTGTGTGCGATCAAGATTCAGTAATTGGGTTGCAGCTTCGGTGATAAATGATGCATGAGATCCTGGATCAATAAGTGCTCTCAAAACATGGGTATTTCCATCTTTGGATTTGACAGCTATGTGTGCTGTAGCAATCAGTGCTTGGCCATCATTCATGCCTGTGCTCATACTTACTACAACATTATCTGTGGGTTTCTCAGGTTCAGTAATCATTTCCTTTGTGTGTGACTGATGAAGGGTTGCGTGGTGACGTTTGCCACATTTCTTGCAGCTTGTGCTTTGCTTGCATTGTACTACAGTGTGACCCTTGATCAGGCAGTTGAAGCAAATTCCTTTCTTTTTTATGAAATCTTGTCTCTCGGGTAAATTCAATTGTGCAAAATCTGTACAGTGGCACAGATAGTGGTTTCGGGTACAATATGTGCATGATGGTTGTAGCTCGGTGTGTAGTGACTTGATCGGTTGTTGGTTCGGTTTATATGTGTGGGTACTTGCTGTGTTCTTGGTTTTATTCTCTTTTGGGTATTGAATCATCTCCATTGAGCGGAATCGGCTTTCTAAATAATCACATAAATCTTGATAGGTTGGTGTCTCTTGTGATATCCCGAGGTGCTGCTCCCAAAGCTTGTGTGATTCTGGATCTAATTTGGAAACAGTGATGTGTACTACCAGGGCATCCCAAGTTTTTGTAGGTATCTTGAGATTCTCTAAAGAATGCAAGCATTCTTTGGTAGTATCTAGCAATTGCTTCAGCTCTCGAGGACATTCTTTGGTAAGTTTCGTTTGAGACAGAAACCGGTTCAGTATTGTATTCACAATAACTCGTTTGTTGTTATATCTGCCTTCTAGTGTTTCCCATGCCATAGTGTAGTTGACTGCTGTCACGGAGAAATGTTTGAGCAACTGTTCAGCCTCACCAGACAAACTGCATCGGAGGTATTGATGCTTTTCAACATTTGTGAGAGATTCATCATTGTGTATGAGGGATGTGAACAGATCTTTGAAGTTTAGCCAGTCATTGTAATCACCCGAAAACTTCGGTATGGCGATAGGTGGTAGTCTAACCCTAGGTTTCTTTTCACTAGAAGTTTGAGGTTGGGTAATTTCCTGTGCAGATTCTTGTTTTGTTACGCTACGTTTCAGATCAGAAAGACCGTCTTTTAAATGTGACTTTAGCTCAAGGTATAATTCTTCAGTTTGGTCATAGTGATTTTCCATTTTCGAAAGATTTTCAGGCATGGCGTCGGTAACCATTTCGTCGTAAATCGCATTGTATTTTCTCCAATTATCTTCTGCTGACTCTAACCGTGCTTCCAAATAACCGTGTGTAATGCGTATTTTGGGGCATTTCTTTGCATTGGAAAGCAACTTTTCGAGTCTGAGTGAGAGGATCTTTTGTGAAGAACTTGGTTCCAACATTTTGTATGTAAAATGGAAAAATCTTACCAAATTTCAGCACCCACAGTATATATCTCTTATTCGGTGACGAAGGACCATTAAATGTTAGGGTAATTTCAGGGATTTCACAGGATTCTTAATTTTATAAAACACCGGCACATATTGTCATCTTCCTGTTTATTTCGTTCTTGTCAAAAAAGCACAGATAATACTCACTTCCGAAAAAGTGCGTTCAATACATGAATACAAGTAGGTATACAAAACACAAATCTTAACAGTACCGTTATCTATAAAAGCGGCAAAAAAATCACGTTTGTTGTATGGGAGCCCCCTTAAATATTTATTTTATTCTGTTTTTTGTATTTGTTGTTATAGCAGCAACCAAAATACATAATCTGTGAAAATTTCAACTGTCTAGCTATCATGGTTCATGAGATACAGCCCTGTGACAGACAGACGGACAGACAGACAGACAGACGGACAGCGAAGTCTTAGTAATAGGGTTCCGATTTTACCCTTTGGGTACGGAACCCTAAAAATCACTTCATTTTCAAGGCCATATCAGTACCTGTAAATTACTTTTTAGGGTTCCGTACCCAAAGGGTAAAATCGGAACCCTATTACTAAGACTTCGCTGTCCGTCTGTCCGTCTGTCCGTCTGTCCGTCTGTCCGTCTGTCCGTCTGTCCGTCTGTCCGTCTGTCCGTCTGTCCGTCTGTCCGTCTGTCCGTCTGTCCGTCTGTCACAGGGCTGTATCTCATGAACCATGATAGCTAGACAGTTGAAATTTTCACAGATTATGTATTTCTATTGCTGCTCGAACAACAAATACTGAAAACAGAATAAAATAAATATTTAAGGGGGGCTCCCATACAACAAACTTGATTTTTGCATTCCAGAGCCATCTAGTTTCATTTGATGTTACTACGTATTATAGGTACTTTTCGCGGTCTCATGCGACCGCTCGGGGTTTGAGAGGTAAGATGAAAGAGGTTTGCGATTCCGCTGGCAGGTGGCGCTATTTTACCACTATCGGTAAAGTAAGTCGGTAAATAGGTGGTACCTACTTCACATGATCGAATAAAAAAGTTTGAAATTGAATTATTGAATTCATGTAGTTAGGTAAATAGGTACCTAGGTAGATATAATAAATTTCCAATTAATTTCGAGTTCGAATCCTGGCCGTGCATCAATGGATATTTCTGTTCGAAAAATGTACCTATATGCGCGTTACACGTGTTTATAACAGTGAAGGAAAACATCGTGAGGAAACCTGTTAGTATTCTTGAAAGCGGCGACGGGATTGCAACCTGTCACGTGTGGAATGCTAACTACGTAGTTAGGTAAATAGGTAGGTTACGAGATATTATGAATTATTTTTTATGTTTCTAGGGTTCCGTATCTAAAGGGTAAAAAACGGGACTACTAAGACACCGCTGTCCGTCTGTCTGTTACCAGGCTGTATCTCGTGAACCGTGATAGCTAGACAGTTGAAATTTTCACAGATGATGTATTTTTCTAAAATCAGCATAAAATAAATATTTAAGTGAGACTCCCGTACAACAAACGTGATTTTTTTGCCGTTTTGATAATAGTACGGAACCCTTCGTGCGCGAGTCCGACTCGCACTTGGCCGGTTTTTTTAAATATACCATTCCCAAATTCCATACGATTCAAAAGTTATTATAAGTGTAATAATCTATAGGTACTAATATTATTATGAGGAAGATGTCTATACTAATATTATAAAGAGGAAAGATTTGATTGTTTGTTTGTTTGCATCGAATAGGCTCCGAAACTACTGGACCGATTTGAAAAATTCTTTTACCATTAGAATCCTACGTTATCCCTGATGAACATAGGCTATAGACTATTTTCAAAAACGTTAGGGATCCGTATGAAAACTTCGATAATGTAACCCAAGGTGTAAAAAAGAATACAACTAAAATCCTTATATCGCGTACGCTGCGGAAATTGTTGCAAAGTAATGTTCTACATTTTTAAAGAGGACATCAATATCTACAAATAAATCAACAATACTATATGTCTAACTATTAGGGATCCGTATGAAAACTTCGATAATGTAACCCAACGTGTGATAAAAAATCCAAAAAAATCTTTATATTTTGCGTATGCTGCGGAAATTATTGACAATAGAGCAAAGTGATGTACAACAGTTTTAAAGAGGACATCAATATCTACAAATAAGTCAACAATACCATATGTCTAACTATTAGGGATCCGTATGAAAACTTCGATAACGTAACCCAACGTGTGAATCAAAAGCAAAAAAAATCCTTATATCGCGTACGCTGCAAAAATTATTGACAATAGAGCAAACTAATGTACTACAGTTTTAAAGAGGACATCAATATCTACAAATAAATCAGCAATACCATATGTCTAACTATTATTAGGGATCCATATGAAAACTTCCATAATGTAACCCAACATGTGAATAAAAAGCAAAATAATATGAGTGTAATAATCTATAGGTACTAATGTTATTATGAGGAAAGATGTTTTGTATATTTGTATGGAATAAATCCAAAAACTACTGGATAGATTTCAAAAAATCGTTTACCATTAGAATGCTACATTATCTCTGAGTCTCTGAGTCTTATCTCTGAGAGACATAGGCCATATTTAATGTTTGAAAAAAATAGGGATCCCTATTAAAACTTCGATAATGAAACCTGGGTAAAAAAATACCCATAAAATCGTTATAATTCGTTACTCCCGTGCGGAGCCGGGGCGGACTGCTAGTAAACTAATAATTATGCTTCCGATTCTATCTGGGGGCACGGCAGTGCCCCCGCCAAGTCAAGCAATAAAGCGGCACGGCTGTACCATTTACCATCCTTTTCTCGAAGCAGTTCAGGCCATTTTCGACCCCCTATAACTTCGTTGTGGATAAAACTAGGTCGGCCCTACTTTAAGGGTCCTTCTGACTTATGTTATTACGTAATTAGCTAACCTTTACGTAATAACTTAAGACAGAAGGACCCTTAAAGTAGGGACTGAATAAATTAACCGACTTGGTATTACATGGATCTCACAACTTTTTACGGTAGAAGAACTGAGTTGCGTTGCGAGACTTGGCTTTTTTTACAAGTTATGTTTTTGATGGCATCTTGTTTCCGTTGTATCAAACTAAACCACAAAATACATATTGCGATTTATTTTACCAAATATTTCCAAATTTTTAATAGTTTATTCCGTTATTTGGATGGAGACAAATCCAACAAATCAAAAATCATGAAAATTTGTCTAGCCGTTCTCGAGTTATAAATGATGTAACTAACACGACTCTGTTTTATAAGACAAATTATGTTTTCATTTCTAAGCTCAAATAAATAACCCTAATATCATTAAAAACGTAGTTTAAAGTAACTAAAATTTTCATAAAAATCAGCAACCTTATATTATTTTGTTAGAGTAATCAGCAAGGCAATCAACCTACACAAGGTTCTATTTCTAAAGGTTACCGAAATACGGAACAGTTTTGTTTTATACCTACGAAGGTCCAATTTCGCGCTTGAGCCCGCTGGCCGCTGTTTGAGCTTTCTTCCACTCACGCCTCACGACGTTTTTAAAATAATATCCACGGGGGTAGAGCATAAACCGAACGAAGACACAAGCACTTGATTTTAATCTGCTAAAAAAATCGTTAAAATACAACTAGTACCTACATAGTACACATCTTTCTATTTCTATTCAGAGTAAGTGAAGTAAGAGCCCATGATTGTCTGCAATGTTTCTATTCGTGAGAACCTGTAGCCTGTAGCTCGATAAAACTACAGCAACGTATACCTACTTAATCGGTTGTAATTTTATTCAGCTGTTGCTTCTCCAAAATATAAATAAATCAAAATCAATGTTTTCGTCGACAGGATCGAATACAACGGTTCAGAAATTATTGAGGTGAAGCAAAACTACCGCCCTTGTAGCACCTTCGATGGGTCAGACTCACCTTCGTACGGAGCTTCTTCAGGGAGTGAGAGACGACGTACGGCGACTCCCTCAGAGCGCAACGCCCGTTCCGTCTCCTCCAAGATGTTGGCACATTCCGCCTCCGACTCCGTGGCCTCCACTAACGCCACTCGCCTCCACCCCAAAGCGATGGCCAATCGCGCCACTCCGCTGGCCAGCATCGCGCTGCGCCAGCACGACTCCGGCGCAGCCCGACCTAGCGCCCGCGCCGCCGCAGCTAGCGCATCGCACGCCGCCGCACCTAGCGGCCCCGAAGCTCCGAGCGCTCCGCCCGCGCTCATCGCGCCCAACGCCGCCCTCGACACGCCGGCGCTCCATCCGGCACCGCACGTCTCTGCGCACAAAGATCACAAACCTCGTCAGAACATAAGAATAACCGCCGCCCGCCCTAACCGCTGACCGAACACTCACCCTCGTATCCGAGCACCCGCATGCCTGTCGCACGCGCTGCATCTCGTGATCGGTTGAGCAACTCCATTGGCTCTGGAGCGAAGCAGACGTCGCGCAGTACGAGCAGCGGCTGTGGCGGAGAATTGGCGCTGAGCGCAGTCACCAGCGCGGTGAAGGCGAGCGTGAGGCGCATCGCTTGGCTCCCTCGACTCGCTCCTCTCGCTCGGCTGAACCGCGAGAGATCGTTATCGATCGCGCCTCTCTCCACCAGTCTCCTAGTCTCGTAGGTGACCGACGAGGCTGGACCCTGATTCGGTTCGCGTTCCGTTGGCGCGGCTTCTCCTCGTAGGCTCATTTTTCGCACGGTTCAACATGATGCGTTTGATGAATAAAATAAATTGCGTTTAAACCAACAAGAATCATAATTTGGCTTACACTAAATATTATGTTTTGGATCTAAACGTAGTCGTACGTAGGTCACCTAGGTCCAAAATGAAGACTATTATGAAGGCGTTGCTAAACACAAATTTATTTTAGCGATCCCACCACTTATTGTCCTTGTTGCCCTTTATTACCTGTACTATGTCAATTAATGTTCCTAGGTAGGTAGGTACTCATTAAAAATTTAAAAGGTATTTCATGAGGTGATAAGTGATAAATGAGTGACGTCACATCCCAAAACCTCAGGCGCGCTCTCATCATTGAGTTGCGATTAAAACCATTTTTATTGGTCCGTTGCGCGCTACACCACATTATAATATCACATCAACATTTATGACGTGTGTTTCTCTGTCCATGAGAGCTCTCCTCGAATACAATGAATCGGTTGCGCGTTGCCGATACCCGCGAAAAACAACGCATCGTGCTTGTAGTCGTTCGCAGCGTTTATCGGCTCACGCGCGCGGCAAGCGCTAACTGACTGCTTGTGCTTGCCTTGGCCACCCGCCTTATGCCGCGCATGCGCCCTGCGAGCTCCGGGCCCCGGGGCCGCTGCCGTCATTCCGTCTGGCTGCTCCCGTGCCCTAACCCGTAGACCCGTACTATTAGTAATGATTATCTTCGCGTCGAATACGATTTCCCTTTTTGACATAATGGGCTATTTGACAGGATTTTGAAAACCATTCTAGATTATTCAGTAGTGACTGTGGAACCCATAAAAAAATATTATTTGAATTCTGTTAAGTATTGGCCCTAAAAATGTAAATTAAATATCGACAATTTAAATAACCCGCAAAAACGCTTCTTTTTGCCAATGGCGTCGCACTAGTTTCTGTGACGTTACACGCTTGTCAACAAATACACAAACGTCAAGTTTTTCAAGGCAGGCGATGACATATTGACAAGCTTGTTACGTCATCGTCAACTCGACCAATCATAACCGTTTTGTGTCACGTGACTGGCGTTTAACAATTGATCATTTTAATTATGGGTTTTTTAATAAATCATTGTTTATTTTCAAGTTATTTTACTCCATAACGCTTTATGAAGGCATAATTTACATAGATTACTATCAACAACACTTTATTTTTCATACTGCCAAATAGCCTATTATCTAAATTAAATCTTCGGTAATATCAGCATGTTTTGATCAATGTAAAGGCAAACCTTTAGGTACTTACCTAAATAAATAAAGATCTTTAATTTATGTTGTAGATACCTAAGTAGGTACTTTTATGAAAAAATAATGAGATTTGTTGATTTTTATCTTTAATAATGAAATAAATGTGATAAGGTTAAAACTGATGACTGTTTTATAAATTTATAATAACTAGGTATGGGTAGGTACCTAATTAAAAATATTTTATTATTCACTAATGTAACTAATATTATTTCATATCTATGTACATAATAATACTGTTTAAATAGAAATGTCTACCAAACAAATATAAAAAACAATAATTTTAAAAGCATTTTTTACAGTGATAGTCGAAAAGACTTGACTAATGATTAGGTACATTAGGTAGATTACCTAGTAGTATGATTAGTAATATTCTAGGGTTAAAAGTTAATTATAAAAGTGCCGAGCTTAACTAGGTACCTAGTAAGGGTTCTGGCTACTGGTATTCGAGTGTCGTAAACTAACCAAATGATTTTTTTCCAGCGATCACAGGTATCAATCCTTACGAGGGAGCAGCACCAGAGCGATCGTTCTCGGCTGTGGCAGCGATGGAAGGCGCATCCAGCCGCAGCGCCAAGCGCCCTTCCGTCTCGCGCAAATCACGCGCACCTATTTGCGCGTACAGCGCCCTTGCGTCCGCGTTGCTCTCCAACACGTGCCAGTCCACTCTCCTCGCGCCCAGCGCCACACCCAACTGCAAGAGTGGAGGTCGGAAGTCAGTGGAGGAGTTGGGTGTTTACCTAGGTACTTATTACCTAAATGCAGATGTTCAGATGTTCAGCCCTCACCCGGCACAGTCGCGCCATTAGCGCACTAGCGACGCCTTGACGGCGTGCGTGTGGTCGCACGTAAAGGTCCTCCAAGTAAAGTGCGCGACGCGTCCAACTGGAGTATGCGCGGTTGCAGAGCGCGTACCCGACCACTTCGCCGTTCAACTCCGCCACTAGAGCGAAGAACCACGCCGGCGAACTCTCGAATCCGTCCGCGATCAGATCTGTTAGAAAACTACATAAATCGCAGAAACTTTGACTTTGACTGTAGGTAGGTATCTACCTACCTAGTACCTATGTCAAAATTACAGGAAAAATAAAACAAACTCAATAAAATGAAATGGTAAGAACCCTTGAATAGTGTTGCTTTAGTTTTGCGAAAGTAAAGAATAAACAAATAAATGAAGTCACCTGCAACGCTGAGCTGAGGGCCGTCGGGCATGTCTTCGAAGGTGGCAAGCTCCTAACAGAAAAACAGAATTATGATGATTAGATCTAGGTAAATTCCACTGTTGATGTCGGCAGAAAGGTCTCCTATAGGACAATAGGAATCAGCTCTTAACCAATAGGTGGTGAGGCTGCAAAGTAGGTAACTTAGAAATTTTACCTATCTGTGATTAATGCTTCCACTTCCTTGAAGTTGAACGTAACTAGATAGATAGGTAACTAGGTACAATATTGACGAATCAAAATAGAGTGGTAGGTAAGGTAGTTACGTATCTACCGCTATTTATATTATCATCTGCTAATATCATAATGGTGGTAATGGAGAACACAACTGGGTCAAAATATTACTATCAAATACACCTAAAATCACCAAAATTAGGCCAAATTTTGACCTAAAATCGGAGCGTAGATCATGTACATTACCTACATGAGTTTTTATTTCACTTTAATACATCTGGGGGCACGGCAGTGCCCCCGCCAAGTCTAGCAAACAGCGGCACGGCCGTACCATCCTTTTCTCGAAGCAGTTCAGGCCATTTTCGACCCCCTATAACTTCGTTGTGGATAAAACTAGAAGCCTGAATTTTCAGTTACCAAGCAGGCATAGTATAAACTCGGTATATTTCTAATTTCATTCAATTCGAACCAGTAGTTTAAGAATTATAACTAGTCAAAGTTTCCTATTTTGTCACTCACTCACTCACTCACTCACTCACTATTACTACTATTATTAATTATTAATCAACAAATGCTAATAAAATATTAACGATTTTATGACAGATAAATTTTGACATTACCATATTTCTATTGAGCCTGTTACTATTATTACTTTTTTTTTTTTTTTTGACATTAATTATAATATAATATTGTCTTTATCTTACTATAACATTTGCATGCTAATTTTAGTAGAACATAATTGAATCTAAAATATTATTTATTATCATCTGTGTAACCTACATTGTGTTCAAGCAAATAAATGATCTTTATCTTTATCTTTACTTCTAGCAGACATAGAAGCTTCAAATTTTGAATACAATTAGTGGTTTGTGTATAAATCAAGGAAAAACCTAAATATTTTGCAATTTCGATCCAGTTTTCTAGATATACCGACTGCATAAATAACTTTGTAACCCCATATAAATATATAGGATTACAAAGTTACATTTGCAGTTAGGCACCTAGTTATGATTATGTTCAAAGGTAACTTGTAAAATGGTCAACGGAATGATAGTAGAAGGTACCGGAAAGGAAAAAAAAACCGGCCAAGTGCGAGTCGGACTCGCGCACGAAGGGTTCCGTACTATTATTTATAAAAAACGGCAAATAAATCACGTTTGTTGTATGAGAGCCCCACTTAAATATTTATTTTATTCTGTTTTTAGTACCTATTTGTTGTTATAGCAGCAACAGAAATACATCATCTGTAAAAAAAATTACTGTCTAACTATCATGGTTCATTCAGCCCTGTGACAGATAGACGGACAGACAGACGGACAGCGGAGTCTTAGTAACAGGGTCCCGTTTTTAACCTTTGGGTACGGAACTCTAAAAACTAGGACTATCTACAAAAATAAATGAGATGCTATCAAAAACATAACTTGTAAAAAAAGCCAAGTCTCGCAACGCAACTCAGTTCTTCTACCGTAAAAAGTTGTGAGATCCATGTAATACCAAGTCGGTTAATTTATTCAGTCCCTACTTTAAGGGTCCTTCTGACTTATGTTATTACGTAATTGATAGCATGCAGTATTTCCGAAGTTATAACGACGAGAAGTTGAAGCCCTTTTTAGGGTTCCGTACCCAAAGGGTAAAAACGGAACCCTATTACTAAGACTTCGCTGTCCGTCTGTCTGTCCGTCTGTCTGTCCGTCTGTCTGTCTGTCACAGGGCTGTATCTCAAGAACCATGATAGCTAGACAGTTGAAAGTTTCACAGATTATGTATTTCTATTGCTGCTCTAACAACAAATACTAAAAACAGAATAAAACAAATATTTAAGGGGGGCTCCCATACAAAAAACGTGATTTTCGCATTCTAGCGCCATCTAGTTTCATTTGATGTTACTACGTTATTATAGGTACTTTTCGCGGTCTCATGCGACCGCTCGGGGTTTGAGAGGTAAGATGAAAGAGGTTTGCAATTCCGCTAGCAGGTGGCGCTATTTTACCACTATCGGTAAAGTAAGTCGGTAAATAGGTGGTACTTCACATGATCGACTAAAAAGTTTGAAATTGAATTATTGAATTCATGTAGGTACCTAGGTAGATATTATTAATTTCAAATTAATTTCGAGTTCGAATCCTGGCCGTGCATCAATGGATATTTCTGTTCAAAAAATGTATATGCGCGTTACACGTGTTTATAACAGTGAAGGAAAACATCGTGAGGAAACCTGTTAGTATTCTTGAAAGCGGCGACGGGCTTGCAACCTGTCACGTGTGGAATGCTAACTACGTAGTTAGGTAAATAGGTAGGTTACGAGATATTATAATATATATATTAAGACAACGAGATATTATAATATGTCTGTCACCAGGCTGTATCTCGTGAACCGTGATAGCTAGACAGTTGAAATTTTCACAGATGATGTATTTCTCTAAAAACAGCATAAAATAAATATTTAAGCGGGACTCCCGTACAACAAACGTGATTTTTTTGCCGTTTTGATAATAGTACGGAACCCTTCGTGCGCGAGTCCGACTCGCACTTGGCCGGTTTTTAAGCTATTGCATAGCTTCTATCGCGGGCCTTGAGCGTGGAGACCGAATCCAGAAATTTCGTAACGAAAATTTACACAAAATTTTACGAGACACTCACACTCACGCAATATGCGTGAGTGTGAGTGTTAGAGATCTCTTTTTGGATTTCAAAAAATCGATTTTTAAAAAATCGATTATGTAAATTATACATATAAATCGATTTTTGTAAACTAAGTTTTCCGAACGCGAACCGAATCGTTCGTTGGCCATTTTCGCGGACGTGAACCTACATATAGTCGCCTCCCAAACGGAAACCGACTCATCGGTCTTGTCTCCGAACGCAAACCGAACCATTGATCGTTTTTCCGAACGTGATCCGACCAATAGTCGCTTCACAAACGGGAACCGACCCATCGATCGTCTCTCCGAAAGCGATCCGAACCATATAATTCGATTTTTTGGAAAATCGATTTATTTGTAGGGACAAAAAAATCGATTATTAATTAATAGATTTTTTTCAATCAATATTACATCCCTATGACTCATGTCATGCCTGCTTAGAGTGATTTTCGCATTCCAGCGCCATCTAGTTTCATTTGATGATACTACGTTATTATAGGTGCTTTTCGCGGTCTCATGCGAAAGCTCGGGGTTTGAGAGGTTCGCAATTCCGCTGGCAGGTGGCGCTATTTTACCACTATCGGTAAATAGGTGGTACTTCACAGACATGATCGACTAAAAAGTTTGAAATTGAATTATTGAATTCATGTAGTTAGGTAAATATCGAATCCTGGCCGTGCATCAATGGATATTTCTGTTCGAAAAATGTATATGCGCGTTACACGTGCTTATAACGGTGAAGGAAAACATCGTGAGGAAACCTGTTAGTATTCTTGAAAGCGACGACGGGCTTGCAACCTGTTACGTGTGGAATGCTAACTACGTAGTTAGGTAAATAGGTAGGTTAAAGATTTTGACATCTATCGATGAATAGCAGAACTTTTAATGACTTTTTGAAATATCACGCTTGTCTCTTTAGTTTAGCAACTCGCCAATAGGTGGCATTGGTTGTATCGGCGTTACTGCGCATGCCTAATCCCCCTCTTCCCCCGCAATCTAGGGATGTAAAAAAAAAAAAAAAAAATCTTTTTCTTTTCTTATCGGTCACCACGCTCAAAAAGTTGAATATCAAAGAAAAACAAAGGAAAAAAGGATAAATAAAATAAATAAATAAATAATTATAAATACATAAGTTGATAAAAAATGTTATGCAATAGCTTTACCGCGGCAGTCTCCGAGTGCCACACGTCTTTTTTATTTGAATTTCTAAGATTTGAGTAATTCAAAAAGTTTTCTATTGGTATTGAAACAGTTTTGAATATGAAATGATTTATAAGTTGATCTTTAATAGTTTCCGCATAATAGTTTCCGAACAAAAAAATGTTCTACAATATTAGAGAACATATCAATATCTACAAAAAACATTGCGATACTATATATTCAACTATTGTAGTTATGTCACTATAACCACTTTTTACATTTTAAAAGTTAATAAAAAAGCTGACCATTATCAGACCATGATAACTATACCTTCGTACTAATCCTTATCCAAATAAATCATTTCATATTCAAAACTGTTTCAATACCAATAGAAAACTTTTTGAATTACTCAAATCGGACATTCCATTCAGAAGATATTACGATCGAAACAAAACTAAGCGCCGCAACCCGCGTCGCGGTCGCGGTCGTCCCGGGGTGTGACGTCATCGGCTAGAGAGCGCCCGCCCGCGTTCTTAAAAATCTTCGGCCGGAAATACGCACTTTGATCGTAAATATCTCAGGCATTTTTTAAGATATTAAAAAACTAAAAACACAGTTTTTCTCGTAATTTTTTGTAGATTAATTTGGCATGTTAAAAAAAAATGTTGGTGTTCTCCATTCTGTTGTGTTCACGCTAAATTTTAAACTTCCTAGAAATACGATCGCTTGTCTAAATTTGACCTCCACCTCGACCTCGACCTCGACCTCGACAGCAGTCAGCTTGTATCTATATAAATTATGTAGGTACATCGCGCGTAATTCGATGATCAAACTCTTAATATCGTTATTTTTGTTCAAATTTTTTGAATGAATAATTGTTTTGGTGTGTAATTACATAAGTTGATAATAAATGTTATGCAATAGCTTTACCGCGGCAGTCTCCGAGTGCCACACGTCTTTTTTTTATGTTTTTAGGGGACCCAAAGAGTAAAAACGGGATTACTAAGACTCCGCTCTCCGTCTGTGTTCTAACCATATTCACCCCCTAAGGAATCAAAAATACGTTGAAGTATAAAAACAAGTATACCTAATACCGCTTAAGTACCTACGAAAATTATTTCAGTACAGAAATACTTTCAAGTACACACAATAAATTCAAAATGATACATTTTAGAATTTATTATTTAAATACTTTGATACCTACTATTAGGATCAACTTGTGATTTATTGTTAAAGATAGGTACTTAATATGTTTTAGGTTACGCTAATTTAGACTTAAACATCCAAGGAATAAGAGCGATCGTATCTTTAGGAAGTATTAACTTTAGCGTGGGCAACAGAATCTCCACCAATAACACCTTCAAACTCTATTGATGTTTATATTAAAACAAAATAATATAACAATTAATCACTACATAGTATAAAGCAAAGTCGCTTTCCGCTTCCCGCGTCTGTATGTAATATATATGTATGTATGTATGTATGTATGTTTGCTTATATCTTTAAAACTACACAACGGATTTTGATGCGGTTTTTTTTAATAAACAGAGTGATTCAAGAGGAATGTTTATATGTATAATACATGCATAATATAGTAGAGAAACACTGATAATTTTAGAGGTTTCTAATGTGATGTCGTAAATAAACACATTTTTTTGCGCTTACATTGCAAATGCTGGCTGAACCCCACGAGATATATCAAAATAATGTACTACAGTATTGTACACCTTAAAAACGTCTACAAAAAAATCCACGATGGTACCTATTAGAAATGTCTTACGCACAGCGAAGCGGGCACGGGTCAGCTAGTTGCTAATATAATAATGATAAAGAACTAAATGAAAAAAACTTAGCCAACCTCTCTACCTACTACTCGTAACATTGGTGTGTGTGTGTGACATTGACATGAGTTGTGAATTGTGATGCACTCACGTGTATCATAGCATGTATGAGCGGCATGTCACTGCGCATAGCGTCACGCACTGTGAGCGCGGCTGCCACTGCCACTGGAACTGGCACTGGCATTGGAAGTGGAAGTGGCACGGAGACTGAGAGGGCCGGGGAGGCAGCTGGACCGACGTGTCCGCCGGCTGCGGTCGCCACCACCGCCGCCTCGTGTGCGTTTAATGACATTTTCTATTTTGGAGCTGAAACCGAGAGCGAGCAACGTTCGCTCCTCGCAAAATCTGATTGTGCACTGATTTATGAATACCTAACTAACCTATGAATGGTGTTCGGTAGCGCTAGCGGCCCCCCCCCCCCAGAAGCAAGCAGCGTATTACCTACTGGCATTCATTACACTATATACATGCAGGTATAAAATATCATAGATATAAAAGTGATATACTAATCTATACTTATAATAAATCTGTAGAGAGGTCAATTCTGTACATGAAATATATTTCCAAAATAACTATCAGGGGGTGATTAGGGATCGATACTGATGCCAAAAATGCAATCAGTAAAATTTTTGTCTGTCTGTCTGTCTGTCTGTATAACCGTTATAGAAACAAAAACTACTCGACGGATTTTAACGAAACTTGGTACAATTATTTTTCATACTCCTGAGCTGGTTATAGTATACTTTTTATCACGCTGCAATCAATAGGAGCAGAGCAGTGAAGAAAAATGTTGGGAAAACGGGAGAAGTTACTCCATTTTTTAAGCTTCCGTCGCGTGTGCAACCTTAAAGGTTAAAGCTACACAGAAATCATGTATGACGGAAATGTTCTCCTTAAAATTATATAAAAAATATCCCACGACAGCATATGTCTATCTTTTATGGTTGACTCACAATAACACGTGTAACTCCCGATAGCTTAGCAGTTCGAAGCTTTCTGATTATATTTGTCTACTCTTACGTTTATAACACTCTCAGTCATCCCTAATTAAAAACGCGAACGCACAGGCAGGCGGCTTGCTTGGCACCTAGAGGCTAGCGAGTCACCTAGCGAGTAGCTTCGTAAAACGAACATTCTCGAACGTTCGCGACCGGCCTAGCAGCTAGGCGTCAAACGCGCAGTTCGGCCGGTCGCAAACGTTCGAGAAAAAAAAAATCATCAATGGTGCAACGGTCCAACCCCACCTAGCGTTTGAACAAAAAAAGAAATCATCTCATGTATTGTCTAATGACAAAAAAGCTGTGAAAAAAAAACGTTTTATATATATAGACATTCTGTAGTATATTTAGTATCAGCATTGCACCCGTGCGAAGCCCGGGCGGGTCGCTAGTAAATAATATTATAATTATTTTTAGCAGGCTCGGCCACGCGTTGCTGTTTCAACAGATATCGCGACTATACATTTTTGACTTTAATAAATGTTAGCTATCCTATCTTTCAAGTTGGATCAAACTGCACACGTTATGCAAAGTTTGATTAAAATCGGTTGAGCAATTTAGGAGTCCATCGCGGACAAACAACGTGACGCGTAATTTAATTAAGTTAAGATATTAAATTATAAAAAAAAAAAAAAAAAAAAAAAATCATTTTATTTCGAGCAACTTCTACTCATAAATGGCACATTATACATTTTCTTATCTACATAAAAAATATAAAAAACATAATAAAATAGAATAATTAAATAACGCAAAATACTATATAAATTAAATTAAATTAAATTAAAACATCCATAAACTAGACTAACTTACACTAGACACAATAAAATAAACAGGAATTATACAGTGTGACCATTGATAAAACCCACCCAGGATGGTCAACCCTAGGTCAATTATGAGCATAGCAATAAGGAAAGGATCATAGAAAACAATGATAGGCCCCAAGCCGTGTTTGAAGACAATGCTTCCGAGGAACAGGCGTAGCTTCACTTAGCTCCTAACGTTTCAAAGTGATCCTTGTGATTTTATTTAACTAAATGCCTTTTTAAATTTGAATATAAATTGGTGATAGTTCAAATTCACGATTAAAACTTAAATATTTATATATTTTTTTGACTCCTATTATAGTTCAGACGGAGGTTTCATTGATGTCGCTTACAGTTGTGATTCAAGTTGAAGAAAGTTTTTAACAATGCGGTAAACGTTAGAATTATAAGAATCAGAATAATCTATTCAGAACAATAAATAAATCAAAGGCTAAGGTCTAAGCCTGACATCTATCTATACTTATAATAAATCTGTAGAGAGGTCAATTCTGTACATGAAATATATTTCCAAAATAACTATCAGGGGGTGATTAGGGATCGATACTGATGCCAAAAATGCAATCAGTAAAATTTTTGTCTGTCTGTCTGTCTGTCTGTCTTTCTGTCTGTCTGTCTGTCTGTCTGTATAACCGTTATAGAAACAAAAACTACTCGACGGATTTTAACGAAACTTGGTACAATTATTTTTCATACTCCTGAGCTGGTTATAGTATACTTTTCATCACTCTACAATCAATAGGAGCAGAGCAGTAAAAGGAAATGTTGGGAAAACGGGAGAAGTTACTCCATTTTTTAAGCTTCCGTCGCGTGTGCAACGTTAATGGTTAAAGCTACACAGAAATGATGTAGGAGGGAAATGTTCTCCTTAAAATTATATAAAAAATATCCCACGACAGCATATGTCTATCTTTTATGGTTGACTCACAATAACACGTGTAACTCGAACATTCTCCAACGTTCGCGACCGGCCTAGCAGCTAGGCGTCAAACGCGCAGTTCGGCCGGTCGCGAACGTTCAAGAAAAACAGAAATCATCTAATGTAAGCTGTGAAAAAAAAAACGTTTTTTATAAAGACATTCTGTAGTATATTTAGTACCTATCAGCATTGCACCCGTGCGAAGCCCGGGCGGGTCGCTAGTTCATAATAAAATAAAAATAAATAGGAACTCGACTGTAATCCCCAAGTACGATAGACATCCTCTCAGATCTCCAGACGCTTAGATCCTTCGAAGATGTCTAGTGGGGGAAGTCAGAGGCACGCCCAAACATTATTTTTGGCACATGCCCACATTTTGCAGTAGTTAGCATTCCATACGTGACAGGTTGCAAGCTCATCGCCGCTTATAAGAATACTAACTGATTTCCTCACGATGTTTTCTTTCACCGTTTTAAGCACGTGTTTTTTAATGCGCATATTCAGCTGATTGAAAGTCGAGGTATCTCCCACTCAGACACCACGTTTTATTAATTTCCGCCTTTCCTAGGTAGACTTTGTCCATACAAATATCGAAAATTTGATATATTACTCTACCATTTCAACTTGCCTTAGGCCATGACCACAATGCAACCGCCTAACTAAGCATCTAGCATGTAATCTATATACATATAATAAAACTGTAGAAGAGTTCAATTCTGTACATTGAATAAAAACTAAAAAAAATACTCCTAGGGGTCTTCATACATGTAACACAAGCCAAAAAAATACATTTTGAAATTTTTGTCTGTCTGTCTGTCTGTCTGTCTGTCTGTCTGTCTGTCTGTCTGTCTGTCTGTCTGTCTGTTGTCAGGCTTTCACGCAAAAACTACTGGACGGATTTTGATGAAACTTTTTGTGTTATGTAGTTATTAGTCTTCGGCAACATATAGGCTATAGTTTATTTTGAAGATTGTAATACCAGATATGAAACTATCTGTCCCCCAGCAGAGCGGGCACGGGTCAGCTAGTTTTAAATAAATATCAGGTAAATTAAATGATATGAATACGTCGGCTAATAATTACGTTTAGATAACTAAAAAGAAAAGCGACGAAAATGTTCTGATCAACCAAAAATAATTCTATCCTTAATAAAAAGAGTTATCAAAATTGGTCAAGTCTGAAAAAGTAATGCGTGGTCTAACATAAAACTTATTATATACTTACCTACATGTCGAATTGAGTTTTTATTGTCGGTTAAAAATGATAATAAAGTTGTCATGCACAGCGACCCCTAACATCTCCCTAACAAACTACAAAGTGCTCTCTTCCCGCATGTCGCGATAAATTATAGTTCGCTGGTTCACACGTTTTACAATGCTTTTACGTTCCGACTACATAACTCTGTATCTAATAATGTGACCAGCATTCGCTAGATGGCGCTAGCTGCGTTCTCGGCAGATACAACTACAACAAGACGAGCTATTTGCTAACTATAACTAAATAGTGTCGGAGAAGCCGTACAGTGTTGTTTGTGTTTGTACTTTGTACTGCTTCAACATATAGTTTTTTTAATTACTTATAATAAAATTATGGGAACATAAAAACTTAAATTATTTATTACTAAGTATCTAGATCAATCAAAAGTATCTTCAAACAATTGGAAAAAACTAAAAATACTAAAATACAGTTTTCGAAAAATGTGATCCCACCAAAAACATTTTCATGTAAAATGTTGTATAATTCTTGCGGAATTCTTTTGCCGTAGGTATTTATTCAATGGAAAATTAATTAAGGATATGTACGGAAAATCTATATAAGTACCCTAAAGGTACCAAAAGCTAATATTCGGTGAAGTTACCATTATTAACCAAAACCTTATGACATCAGCGAGAGGGATCGGCGGTAGAGTAGACGAGTCAACATCAAATTATTGTTCCATGAATGGTCGAGTTGCAGAATGAGTCTACGCTGAACGCAGCAGTGGTCTATCTATAGAGATCTACATCGCTTATATATGGTCTGCAATGCAGTAGAGGTTTCAAGTGGTAGAAAAGCAGGTCACTCAAAATGTTAAATTAAAAAAATAAGAGAAAACTTAAAAAACAAGCAAACGTCTTCGAGATTCGATTTTTGTGGTGGACAAACCATCAAGATACAAGCTTATATTAGGTACAAGCTGACCCCGCGAACTTCGTATCGCTTTAGAATTAACAAATGTTGTCTTCCGTTCCCGTTCCCGTTCCCATTCCCGTTCCCGTTACAATTCCCGTTCAATAGTTTTTGTAGGGCACACGAAGAAAGCAAAATTTTTAGCAATTATTTACACCTTGCTTCAAACTATCGTCATTCTTATAAAGAATTATTACTTTTTCAAAATAAAAAATAGCCTATGATACTCAGGGATAATGTAGCTTGGTAATGGTGAAAGAATTTTTGAAATCGGTTCGGTAGTTTTTGAGTTTATCCATTACTAGCAGTCCGCCCCGGCTCCGCACGGGAGTAACGTATTATAACGATTTTATGGGTATTTTTTTACCCAGGTTACATTATCGAAGTTTTAATAGGAATCCCTATTTTTTTCAAACAATAAATATGGCCTATGTTACTCAGAGATAATGTAGCATTCTAAAAGTAAACGATTTTTTGAAATATATCCAGTAGTTTTTGTACTTATTCCATACAAATATACAAAACATCTTTCCTCATAATAATATTAGTACCTATAGATTATTACACTCATAATAACTTTTGAATGGTATGGAATTTGGGAATGGTATAATTAAAAAAGTAATTTACAGGTACTGATATGGCCTTGAAAATGAAGTGATTTTTTGTATAAGGATTAATACCCAGGTACGAATAATGTGGCCTAGTTTGTACAGGCGGCGTTACCAATTTTAAAAGTGCATATTTTTAACATGAAAAAGTAGTTAATGTGACATAACTGTAATAGTTGGACATAATTATGGTATTGCTGGCTTATTTGTTAATATTGATGTAATCTTTAAAACTGCAGTTCATCACTTTGCTCTATTGTCAATAATTTCCGCAGCATACGCGATAAAAAGATTTTTTTGGATTTTTTATCACACGTTGGGTTACATTATCGAAGTTTTCATACGGATCCCTAATAGTTAGACATATGGTATTGTTGACTTATTTGTAGATATTGATGTCCTCTTTAAAACTGTAGTACATTACTTTGCTCTATTGTCAATAATTTCCGCAGCATACGCGATATAAAGATTTTCTTGGATTTTTTTATCACACGTTGGGTTACATTATCGAAGTTTTCATACGGATCCCTAATAGTTAGACCTATGGTATTGTTGACTTAATTGTAGATATTGATGTCTTCTTTAAAACTATAGCACATTATTTTGCTCTATTGTCAATAATTTCCGCAGCATACGCGATATAAAGATATTTTTGGATTTTTTATCACACGTTGGGTTACATTATCGAAGTTTTCATACGGATCCCTAATAGTTAGACTTATAGTATTATATTTTTTTTGTAGATATTGATGTTTTCTATAAAACTATAGTACAATACTTTGCTCTATTGTCAATAATTTTCGCAGCAAACGCGATATAAAGATTTTTTTAGGATTTGTTTTCACACTTTGGGTTACATTTTCGAAGTTTTCATACGGATCCCTAACGTTTTTGAAAATACTATATAGCCTATGTCCATCAGGGATAATGTAGGATTCTAATGGTAAAAGAAAATTTTGAATCGGTTCAGCTATTCGATACAAACAAACAAACAAACAAACAAACAAACAATCAAATCTTTCCTCTTTATAATATTATAGTATAGATATTAGTATAGATATAGATAATGTTAACCTTTACTCGTCGAGGGTATAATCATAAATGTATTTATTAATTCTTATATATTTAAAGTGTATTAAGACTATCACTGAATATACATATATAGCTCAAGGTAAAAATTTATTTATTTCAATAAAATCACAAAGATCACATTAAAACATCTCAGGAGCTGGGTAAAGCTACGCCTGTTCCTCGCGACCAAGCCTAGAAGAATCAGGCAACAAATACGGCTTGGTTTCTATAATTTTATTGATGATCCTTTCTATAAATTTCTCCATCTACAACTAGGCCAGGTCTTAAATTAAAAGACCCCTTCGAAAGTTGATCAGGGGCAATCGGCACCGGCGAAAGGCAAAGGCAGGCCGAGAAGGGAAAATGGAAGCCCTTCACTTCGAAGGAGGTCTGCGGCCGACGGGGTCAGTAGAGTCGAAGACGTTCATGTCTTTCGTTGCGTAAGCGACGAAGGCGCGAGAGCAGAGGCAGAGGCGCGGGTGTAGGGGAGTAAAGGCGGGGGGGTTGGGGGGGACAGCTCGGTGCGAGAGGCGGGCGGTGGCGGGTCGCGGACTCGCGCGCACACGCGCCTCGCGATCTCACGTGCATCGCGCGCTATGTTCGCCTTCGGCAATCGTCAGTCGCTAGTCGCTAGCCGCTAACCACCATCGCAGCCAGTCGCGCCATGGAGAGCCCCGTGCAGGACGCCAAAAGCGAGTATCGCTTCGGTGAGTCTTACCGTCATCATCACCGGTGTAGTAGGCGGCGTGCATCGTTACCGCGATCTGATCAGAACGTGAGTGTTGAAAACGCTAGGTGGAAGGAACGAAACCGGTGGAGTCTTGTTGATGTCATTGAATACGTCGGTCTCTAGAGAGATGATCACAGGTACCGATGTAATGCATCGTCTGCGTTGATCGGAAGTTAACGAACTAGACAGGTAGGTACTTGAGATGGAATGTAAAAAAAATCGTTGAAGCGATATTTGAATAGATCGTAAGAGTTGCTCTAGGTTGTCGATGCGATGTCTGCTGGTGACAGTACCTACGCGATATCGCTTGGGTCGCGGCCCACGAACTCGACGACAATGTCACGCCGTCGCCGGCCGCTGATAAGGGAGTTTCACTTCTTCATTCAGTAACAGTCATTATGTTTCGTAACGGAACCCATAAAACGTTAACCAAAATTATCTTTTATCCGCAAACTTTTAATCTTCCGTGAAACTACCCTACCATTTACTATTAGGTAAGAGCATTGTTGGGCGTGAGCATGCGTTTTTCTAAACAAATGTATTCCCCTGTTTCCTCCCTGGATAATGACACCACACCAAATATTTCCTACCACACAATCTATGAGAAGAGAACCACTGTAAACATAAACCCTCTAAGACATTATTGACAAGATTGATGAATCTTTGGAGATGCTCCATATTATCGGATAATACATGCATGACACATTCACATGAGACTTAGGTACTAGGTACACATCGCATCGTTAGCCTAAAGTATCTCTAAAATATATATCTGATCTTCTGTAAGTTGGATTTAGCTCTGCCTGAAGTTTACAATTTCAAACGTTCCTTTTTCAGTACCAAAATTAAGCAGAATTTGGTTACTACGACATTATAACAAAATTTTACAGCATTATCTAACCCCAAACAAAGAAAAGCTACTAAGGGCCTGATAGAATACTCTTACTTAAACTCCTACTACTTATTTTTACAAGCTTTTATTAACTTGCAATATATGTATGTTTGTTCGGGTCAAATCTTTCAACTGAATTTTAACCAGCAGGGCTCTCTTTTAAAAACATGATTATCATGTTATAATGTTGAATGCAATACCTAATGTTAGAGAATACCTAATCTGTACACTTCTAATAACACACACTATATATCAGTCTGTATAGTCTATATATCAGGTATATATAGGGGTGTATGGCATTCAGTATCAATAAAGTTATTAAAAAATAGCACCACAGCCCCCCTCCCCCCCCCCCCCCCCCAACCAATTAAGCTGAAATTCAACATACCTGTGCAACTACGGTGATACATATGGTGATAGTGAGCTGATCAGATGATGTAGTCAGGAGCTGTTAAACGAAACTCCTCAGTAAATAGTTCGATTGAGTTAAAACTTTGCATACCTGCCTGCAAAGTTATGTACGATGCCAACGTAGTATTATATGACAGGATCGAAGAATTTTTGAAAAGCTTAAATTGAAATAAAAAAATATATATATATATATATACCTACATTACATAATTAGCCCACTCGCAAATAAATGAAAACCTATAGGGCACTTACCTCCAGGTCCGGAGACCAAGAATCTTTATATTGTTAATTTGTAGTTGCATTACATTATAAAAATGTGAATGATTATGTATTATTATTTGCGGTGGTATAACAATTATTGATCGTGACGATTTACGTAGTGTGTGTGTGTGGGAGAATATTATTTAAGATTTAAATTTGTTCTTCAATTAGACTTATCTTATCGTTAGAGCAATGTTCCATACTTTCGTAGCATATGAACTTAAGTAATGTTTTGTTTACATTCTAATGACTAATGAAATACCAATAAAAGCGTTTTATTATTAATAAAATTAATAAACAAATACACATCATTTGATTGTCTATTTGGATCCTGTGCATGGTGCATGAAGCATTCAGACTGTTTGGTTTGCATGGATTCGATTCCCAAAGAAGGTATTTAATTATTACCTACATGTGTGTGTGTGACATGGTGTGTGATTACATGAACACAGTCAGTATTTAAAACAAAAGATACCAATGTTGTGGTTTCGGGGACTGATTTTGCGGGAAACTTAAAGAGGGGCAAAAAACTTCAAGAGCTGATTTCCGTGATGGACGAGCCATTCCGACCATTCCTCATTCCTCCTTGAGAAAGCACGAGTGTAGGAGTTAGCAGTGCGGGCTGCGGCGGCGGCGGCGGCGGCAGCGCGTTATCATCCAGCGATTAGATAAAACGAAATCGTTGAAACTCGTCGCGCGGCAGTAGGCTCTCGCGCGCCTCGCCAGCGCCAGCCTAGCGCGCCGCGCTCGTCCCGGCCCGGATCCACCTCGGACCCACACCCACTGTGCCAACTACCAACTGCCAACTGACAACTGTCAACTCGTTCCTGGACATGCAGTGCGTTGACGCTTCGGATCCAGAACGCTCTGCCAGAGACGACCGAATGTCCATTTGTGAGGTACCTACCTACCAATTGAATCTGGCCAGAGTTTCTATCAGAATTTACGAGAGGCTTTCAAGTAGACTTTGGTTTACCTACGTACTTATAATTATATTATACTCGTTCACTGTTTACAATGAGTAATAAAATCGGCTAGGAGGATGGTATCGCAATTTTCATTCCATAAATGCAACTATTTTCTATTTTCTAAAAATATCTCATTGAAAAAATGTACTTGCACACTGAAAACTAGGTACCATAAAATAATGTTAATGTTACGAACGTATGAAACGTTTGAATACTGGAAACGAGGTTTATGACGACTGCGGAGAGAGAGAGGGTCGAGGGGGAGGGGGGCCGACACCAGCGATAAGCGCTGACCCCGGCTCCGGCATCGACATCGGCACGGGTATTGTGTATGTGGTGCGCTGCAACTACATATTTATTACATATTACTAAAAACACAATTTTCCACGTTTGCAACATGCATGCGCTACGCGGCGCGTCACCGTAGCACCTCGTTGCGTTGCGTTCATCGATCAAGCGACAGGACATCTCTATATTTGTCCGAGCATCTGTCCAACTGTTAAGAATTGGGGTCCGAATGTGCTATTATTTATTCATAGAATATGCTCGTTATTTTTAACTCTCACCTACTATTTGTTTACTCTCAAGACTCCAAATGGGATTACCTTTGCGGGGTCTGATGAAGATTACCTACAAATTCATCCTTAAGAGGCTGCCAGTCGCTGATTGCTCTTTTTCGAAACGAAAAAAGAAATACTTCTGAACAAGCCACATCTCCTATTTTATAAGTATATTACTTCAGGTTCCTACCTAGATTTCTATTAAGCTGAAAACATAATAGCAGAAACTTTTCACGATAAAAATATTGTTTCAAAATGATACGTTTTAGAATTTATGATAATGAAATATTTTATATACCCCTACTATTTAAATCAACTTGTCATTTATTGTTAAAGTAAAGATAGGTAATATGTAGATCTAGATTTCTATTAGGATAGATTTTTGATAAGTAATTATACATAATTTATATCATTAATTTATTCGAAAAGCTAAGGTGGACCACGCGCGGACGTGTGTTTGTCATCATTGCAGCGGTCGGTAGGATTATTTATCGAAGTGATTAAAGATGGGTACATCTTTATTCACATATACTATACATTATAAAATAGGAGATGTGGCTTGTTCACAAGTATTTCTTTTTTCGTTTCGAACCAAAATAATCGTCGACTGGCAGCGTCTTAAACTTAATTATCACAAGTCGCAACTCTCTAAATCACTAAAAAATCACAATCTCGAAAACGATAAACGATATATCGGGACAAACCTCACATCGATCGTTCCGACTATATTTTGAAAGATGGAACGACCGACATTACTTTTGACAAATTTGGGGGCATGGCAGTGCCCCCGCCAAGTCGAGCGCGAAGCAAACACTGCCGTACCATCCTTTACTAAAACCATTTAGTCGTGCCAATTCTGAGGTTCCTTACTGCGATTTTGCGATAATAAAGAAATCGCAGTAAGGAACCTCAGAATTGGCACGACTTTGTCTAGATTTCATTACTTTTTAGAGATAAACAAGCAGCTCCATCGAGACTTGGCTAGTTTTTTACAGAATGTTTTTGGTGGGATTTACATTACACATTCTACTAAGACAGACGAAGATTTGTAAGAGTGCGGTTTGGCGGAATATAATTATCGGAGCACTGTCACTGTCGTCGATAATATGTCCAAATTATACATCTAATTAGAGGATTACTCGTAATTGATAAATCTAATTAATCTACGCGAGCCGTCGACAACGTCGAAGCGCTAGACAACATCTTATTCCCAAAGAGGGTTGCCGTTCGGTAAAACATCCTAAGCCAAATCCCTCTTGTTTTTTCTGTATTTTGTGCCAACCCCGCATGAAGTGGGATAAGGGCAAGGAGATGATGATGATGATGATGTATACATCTAATTTCCCTTTCTATATTGGCCGCACCCGCTGGAGCGCCATTGCTCGTGGTCATTACAATGTTTACATTCATTATCAACGAGTCGATAACGCGCGCGTTAGCAGTTAGTTAGCAGCCGCTCTATCGTAGGTATACGATGACCGACGCGAGACGTATAACCAATTCAGGCACAGGTTGCTCTACTTCATTCACGAGGAGCATCAGCTTTAGAGCCGAAGAGGGACCACCTGAACCACCGTCCAGTCACCAGGCCATGGGAGATACGATACTCTTACTTTACTTTGTTTAAAAATTGTTCGATTGCATGGAAACAACTAGAAAACTTAGGGAGTAATAACATCACAATGAGAGAGCGGTCACGTAAAAGAGCATTGAAATCATTATTTATATTTTTGTAATAGCTACGAGTAGTTTGTGTGTTGTGTACGTGAAGTGGCCGCTGGCTCTGTGCGGAGGTGCGGGGTGGTGCGGGGGGGTGCTGATAACGACTGAACTGACGACCTACGCTCTGCTGCTATTATTACTCGCTGGCGCTGGTTGGAGCTTCACTTCACCCGACTGACACCCTCCCCGAGCCCCTCGAGCTTCCTCTGACCGACAACACACAAATTTTTAATTCAGACGTTATTTACAATTACAACCATTCTTCTAAATTAATTCCTACGCGATAGGTAGGACAACTTAATACTCAAAGTGGGGATACCTAATGATAAGCGATCGATCGGTCTTGGGAACATGGTAGCGGGAGCCCAAATGCATAATAATGATGGCGTTTATGGCGTTGCTAAAGTTGCATCACCTTATGTTAATGAACGAGCATGTTAGAGTATGCTGAGTTGTATATTACATTAGGTAGGTACCAAGGTATAAATATAATAATAGGTACCTGTCTACTTTATTTAGCTTGGTCTAGTGTTCGCTGCCTACGCTTTGCACTTGCCTTGCACCTTGCACGTATTGTAACTACCTATTCCGTATTGTTTGTGACACGTGAGCTTTTCTCACACGGACGCTGCACTTCTCATGTGCTGAAGCAGCTCGCAGTCTCGGCACATAATTCAAATTAGGTACCACCTTATATCTAGGAACTAAGTAACTATCCTTTACTTTATTGCACACGACAATATTAACATACACCTACTTAACTTACTAAGTAAGGCATAACTATTTTGGATGAGAGCGCTGGTTGTGGGCATTTTAATTATTAATTTAAAACAATATTTGAATTTTCTAATAAACGGTTTATATTGAAAAGATAATTAAAATAAAAGGATAATTTATAAACAACATAGAATAGATCATTTATTTATCTATCTCTTAGGTTAAGCAAAGGTTTTGTAACAGGCGATATTTATTTATGAATTATTATATTTAAAAAGACAAATCGAAAAATAATTAGTTGTGGTCAATCAAATCAAGTATAGAGGTAGGTATAATGCAACACAACGCTGTCATTAATTAAAACGGACCATAGACAAAACTGTATATAATCATTATTTATATATGTTAGATATTGAAAAAAAGTTTTTTTGCTATTCTTAGTTATTGACTGCCAAAATTGTAAATGCCCAAAGCCGGGGTAAGCACCACAACCCTTGTTTATTATTTTTATAATTATTTTTAATATTAGGTATGCTTTATTGATCTATAGTGTAGTGCCGATCTAACTTAAGGGAGGGACACTTGACTCTGACAAAATTTAGCACTTTAAAGCTTAATATTTCACAAACGGATCCTGTAATCAAAAAGTTGTCTTGATAAACTCATAATGGTTTTTAAAGACCTATCCAACGATACCCCACATCATAGGGTATGCGTAAAAATAAATAACATCCCCACTTTAGGTGTAGGGAAGGTAACCCTAAAAAAAAGTTTTTCCAGATTTTATTGTACCACTTTGTTGACGTGACTATTATGTATATTCATGCCAAATTACAGCTTTCTAGCACTTAAACTCTCTGAGTTAAGCTGCGGACGGACGGACGGACGGACGGACATGGCAAAACTATAGAGTTTCTTGTTGACTAAGAATTAAACCCTAAAAATTAGTCATGTAGTTGTTTATTTTATTCATTACAAGTATTTAAATATTACAAACAATTATTACAAAAAAAAAACATTTTTTTTTCTTAGTTTAGAGCTAGATGGCACGGTGTGAAATTTTTACTAGTACCTATTTAATTAACCCAAAGCAGAAATAGTGTCAGTGATTTAGTGACCATTGCAAATGTTTGGTTTAATTGTATGTGAGTCTCACTCAGCCCTCAGCTGGCAACTGGCATGTACCTACTGTGCAATGTAGTTACATAAGTACATTGTACAAGTAGGTAGGAACAGGAACCTACGAGTGCCTTCGCAATTAGTCACCTGCTAGTTGTATGAATTAGGCCATCTCTATTGTTCCACCCTGGGAATGGGAATGGGAAGGGAACTCGGGATTAGTGAGTGACGTGACTAACGTGTCTGGCTTGGCTTATTATCTATTATCACAGGTCAAAAACAGGTAACAGGTAACAAATAGCTAGAACCACATCCAAATATTGCCGGAATTATCAACTCTACCTACTAGCATAGCAATAAATAGCCTCATATTTGGAATAATCTACCTATAGGTAAGGTAGGTACCTATACCTACTCGTACCTAAGGACAAGAAGGTAGTAAACTAAGTACACTAGACTCGTCAATGTAGGTACGAGAACTATTATTATATTTTGTGGATTTTAGTAGTTAAGGGATAATAAATAATAGTTTTTCAGATTAATTTTAACATTTTAGGCAAAACTTAAAAATATAACATAACTACTTAACAATTTGAATGAGCATAAGTGAGTCTGGGGGTTTGAGATAGTGTTAACAAGGAAATTCGTTAAAATCGGTTCATCCGTTCCAGTCCCAGAGATTGACCCGGACAAACAGAAAGACAGAAAGACAGATAAACCAAAATTTTTTAAAGATTTGTGTGTGTTTTAGTATAGTGTAAATATCTAGGTATATAAGCAATTGAGAAAATACTGTTATTTTGAAATCGCAGACAGACACTTTAATTTTATAAATAGGTATAGAGATAATTTATAAACAGATAATTATGCACGTCTACGGTCTATGCCTCAAAATCAAAACTGAACACTACTAGAAAACTAGTGGACCAATTTTGAAAATTCTAACTCATATCAAAAGCTACATTATCTGCAAGTAACGAAAATAGGCTATAGTTTATTTTCAAAAAATAGGGATCCTCACTAAAATTTGAATAATGAAACCTAAGGTATCGAATATTTGCCTATAATTTCAATTAATTTCACGGGTGTCTTCGCACGTACCCGTGCGAATGGGCGAACTGCTAGTCTTTTGTATTTTAGATGGTAGAGTCCACAGCCACACTCCACAACAGTAGAGGCGATGATGATACCGACGACGTGAAAGTGACCACATCTTACAATTATTAGGACTCTCTAGGAGGCTCAATGTATTTACGAGAACGTACTTTCGTAATGTATAAACTACCTTTATTATTTCTTTACTTATGGCTGTACCAACATAATATTATAAAAAATTCTGACATGATTGTATGATTGTACCTACTTATATGAATAAATAGCTAAAAGTGAAATTATATTGTCTAGCTTCGCTTCGAGCCACACCACACCACACACCAGATGTGACGAGAATAGGTTTCTATTTGATGCTTCGTGTTTTTATGGCAAATTCTTTTCGTTTGTATTTGTTTATTTAATTTGTGAGCAGTATGAAAGCAAGCATTCGTCGTTAATCCGCAGACGCAGACGCAGAGGCACCCCGCGGTGCGCAGCGCGTGTAAATAAACAACCCTTAATGAGCCCTCATCTCATCAATAAGAGATTTACAGCCTCCGGCCGCTGTCCGCGACGATGTGTCGTGTCACAACTATTTTTTCAATCAAAACCCACCAACATACATATTATATTGGATACCCGGAACGGCGTACAAGTCGTAGAACCGTTCGTCCCGTGATTTACAACACTCATATCACATAATGTACGATACAATTTATAGGTTCCCGGGAGCCACGGCCAGGGACCAAAGGGGAAAGGGCACACACATGCTACTCGGTTAACATTTTTATGAGTTGCACTGAATTGCCAAACCTCTCGGAATTGAGATAAGACATTGTAAAGAAGTTGATGATTTAAGAATCCCCAAATCAAACCGAGCGATGGAACCCTTTAAAACATTGGACTTTTGCCTTTGGAGCAGCAGCAGCAGCAGCAGTGGCAAGTGGCAAGTGGCAAGTGGCAAGTGGCAATAATGAATGGCAATGGCAATTGGCACGCGGTGGGTGATAGGTGGCTGCGCGTGGAGTAGGTCGGGAGGAGATGGGCGATAAGCGCGCACGTGCGTGCCGCGATACCTTATCTCCGTGGTAGTACGACTCTATCGCCTACTATCGCCTTTACCCACCCACCCACTGACGCTACGTCTGCATCAGCTGACGCGCAGACGTCGGTCGCAGACACACCGTCTCTGCGTCTGTTCAGCTGCCTCTACCTCTATCGCCCTTCTTCACCGCAGCTTCTTCCTGTTTATATCCTGACCTATACACAGGTCTATGAAAAAGTGATTTAAATTCCAAAACCATTTGTTTTGTGTAAGTAATTCAATTACTGATTTTATTAAAATACACGAGGTTCAACTGCTACGCGCATTAGAAACCTAGACTTTTATTAATTTTAGTCGATGCTCTTACAACCTGTCACGTATGGTATGCTCGTATGACGTGCCTCTGACTACCCCCACTAGACATCTTCAAAGGATCTAAGCGTCTGGAGATCTGACTTGGGGATTACAGTCGTGACCCTATTTATTTATTTTTTAATGTTAGTTTGTGCTATAAGTACCTAAACAACGTAAACGAATAAGAATATTCTTGCGTTCGCGTGTATTTCTGTTTATATTCTGTTGGTTGTGTTACAAGCACTTTGGTATGGTTTTAAAAATTGGGGCAGTGTTTGTAATGTGTACCTATATTATATTTTGTAACATTTCAACAATTCGGTACCAATAGGTATATATAAAAAGTAATTTTTAGATAGATTTTATATTTACAATTAGCGAGGAGCAGGGCTCTTTGGAAAGATTTTTTTTTGAATGCCATTTAAATGGGCTGATATTGTTGGATCCGAATGTATTATTAGAGAACTTTAGCAACTCGTGTAACTTATAAGGCAACATTAAATAGCTTGGTAAATGTCCAATAAGCACGTAGGTATAGGTAGGTAGGTACCTCATATTTAAATGACCAATAATATACCTTACCTTTCTTGATTAATTAAACTCTAAATAAATTGTGAAAGTAAATAAACTATTTAGATACCTACAACAAGTTATGTGTAATTTTATGGTATCTAATTGCGTCGCGACCATAATTATCTGCTAATATCTTTAGTAGGGTAAGTCCGAGATAGATGACCGATAGATGTACGGGAGAGATGGCTAAACAAAAAAACTGACTTCAACATAATATATTTACCTAGACGGTGTTAATGCCATTTTAGTTATGGTACCTAATAATAATATAATATATAATATATAATATAATATATATATAATATAATATATAATATAATATTATAAAGAGGAAAGATTTGATTGTTTGTTTGTTTGTTTGTATCGAATAGGCTCCGAAACTACTGGACCGATTTGAAAAATTCTTTCACCATTAGAATCCTACATTATCCCTGATGAACATAGGCTATAGACTATTTTCAAAAATATTAGGGATCCGTATGAAAACTTCGATAATGTAACCCAACGTGTGAAAAAAATCCAAAAAAAATCAAAAAAATCCTTATATCGCGTTTACCTACTTTGCTTAAATTGTTGACAATAGAGCAAAGTGATGTACTACAGTTTTAAAGAGGACATCAATATCTACAAAAAAAGTCTGCGATACTAAATGTTTTATTAGGGATCCTTATAAAAAAATCGATAATGTAACCCAAGATGTAAAAAAATTTGCCATATAATCATTATAACACCCGTGCGACGCCGGGACGGACTGCTAGTGGTACCTAATTCTGTTGCGACTAGGTATCTCTGCTAATAGGTATCTCTATTCCCTAATTAATATCTAGTACCTAGTTAGTAAACATAAGGAAACAATACTAGGAATCTTTTAGAAAAGTAAACAAAGCAAGTGGCCAGAACATCCCGTGGGAAAATTGAGTCACACAATATGTACCTACCTATGTTGTACATGAATGTAAATTTTTTCTACTAGACTAATAGTTCTGAAATCAAAAAAAAAATATTTACTGATTCTTAAACAGTTTACATTTGCTCATTTTTAGGGTTCCGTACCCAAAGGGTAAAATCGGAACCCTATTACTAAGACTTCGCTGTCCGTCTGTCCGTCTGTCCGTCTGTCCGTCTGTCCGTCTGTCTGTTTTTAGGGTTCCGTACCCAAAGGGTAAAATCGGAACCCTATTACTAAGACTTCGCTGTCCGTCTGTCTGTCTGTCCGTCTGTCTGTCACAGGGCTGTATCTCATGAACCGTGATAGCTAGACAGTTGACATTTTCACAGATTATGTATTTCTGTTGCTGCTCTAACAACAAATACAAAAAACAGAATAAAATAAATATTTAAGGGGGCTCCCATACAACGAGCATGATTTATTTGCCGTTTTTATAGATAATGGTACGGAACCCTTCGTGCGCGAGTCCGTCTCGCACTTGGCCGGTTTTTTTTATATGATGTGAATGAATGAATTGTTATAATAGAATTAACCAAACTAAATTTACCGGTCAAATTATTAATGGAGGGAGGTAATACAGGTAGATACTAGTTAGTTGGTAGGTAGGTAGGTATAGGTACCTACTTCGTAATAGTAGGCAAAAATGTATGTTAACTATAACTAGTTAGTTATGTCCGACTGCGACTGCCTGTTAAGTAGGTAGGTACCTACGATTGAAACGTGTTTGCTTGATCTTATCGTCAGACTCCTCCTCTTTGCATTATAAAGCTCATCGGTCGCGCACGTAAACGAGGGTTCCTCACAAAAATAAAAAGATCGTGCAGGATCGAGCGGAAAGGACTCAAGGGGCGGGAGCGAGTAGAGGGGATGTCGGGGTCGGGACTGGGGCCCCGGCGCCCGGCGCCCGCGCCTCTTCAGTCTGCGCGCTGCCGCCGGACCGAGAGCACGCGCAACGAGCGCGTCCTGCATCTATATCGTAGTACCTATATTAGTGTCAGTGAACCACCATGCTGCACGACGCTTGGCCCGCCTACACCTACGTCACTTACAAGACGGAGCCGTTTGAGCTGGAAGCGCTCATCGACGAGGTCAACAACAATAACTACCTGAAGGGTGAGTGCCGCCTACTGTTAGTGGCTTGTTTGTGGCTATTCAACATTGTAAACGGCGTTAAAGTAGATATTATGCCGATAAGGTGGAACCGCCACGGGCCACAGCCAGCACCGACACGCCCCCGTGGCACGGGCAGAGGCGAGAACACAGGCGGAAAAAAAAGGTTCTCAATTCGACGTATGTTATATATTTTTTTGTATGACCGCACACCGCACATATCTTTGTACCTACCTGGCAACCGGATTTGGATGTTTTTTTTTCTATTGTGTACTGTTGTAGAGAATACTTAGTCTAAAGTTCTTCCCATTTAAATTGTATTTCCTACATAGGACTAATGGTTCCTTCATAACACTTGAAAAACTAATTTAACGTCTTGACTATTCGATTGGTCAAAACATTTTCGTCAGATTTCTTTTTAGTCATCATTTTCTTCTCCTTTGCCCACTTAATGTGAGATAGGCAATCGGCATAACATGTTGCGAAGAGGATTTGGCTTATACCTATAAAACTAAAATTATGTTCACCTTTTTTCAGCGGTTCTTATAAGATGTTTTCGTTGTTTGAGAAGTAGGATCGTGTGGTTGATATTTTATACTTCCTATGTTCAGTGTATTTGATTTATGTTGCAATTTACACCTATGTTAGGTATCTACCTAATATATACCTTACCTACCTATCTAGGTAGGTAAGGTACCTACCTAAGTAACTAGGTATATCGATATCATATTTTACCTAATAGGTACCTACCTAGGTAGGTAGGTTAGGTATCAACTGAATGACCCCGTCTCGATAGTACCTAGATAAATAATAAACTTTCTTGTTATTTTTGTTAAACGACATTGTTTATATTTGACTAATTACTTACCAAGTAAACGTCATTAGCTAACCAAATAAGAACGTGATAATGATCTCTCATTTAATTTAATTACCTTCTACAGTAGGTACGAATCTGTTGAGTTCTTCCTATTCCTACATAATCCTAAGAACATTATGTTAATTAAAGCTTGTTTTATGAGACGTAGAGCAGATAATTTTTCAAGTGAATAAGATAATCAAGAATAATCAAGTGGTAAGGTAGGTATTAACTATTGTATTATTTTTAACTGTCGAAAAGTAGGTACCTACCTATCTACTATCCCAACTATCGTGAAAGTCTGATAAGGATTTATTCCATTATCTCTGAAAATCTCTGTCAGATCTTTAATTAGAATAAGTCCGGGTGAGGTGAGAGGAGGGCTTACTAACTTTGAGGACGTGTTGTTGGAAACCATGATGATCGAATAAACCATTTTATTAGTGATGTATACTTACCTAGGTAATTTTACTTAGGTATAAGTGCAGGTACCTACCTAATTTCTACAAAACAATCATCAATTAATTATAATGATGATTGTATGTAGGTAGGTACCTACCTACGAGTAGGTAGATTGTATTTTTTTGAGTTTTAACATTTTAACGACCAAACGGATTCAGATGAAACTTTAAATACGAGTAAGTATACATACATAGCCTATTTTCTGGAATAGAAAATAGGCTACTTTTATCCAGGTAGTTATCCTAATTGTACAAGTGTTTTTTTTTGCAGTAGGTATTGAAATACTTAACCATAAGTAGGCAAGGCAGGCGCGTCAGAGAATTTCTTTATCCCTTCGATTTCGAACGAAGAACGTCCTACCGACTTTTGTTTTTTTTTTTATCCTACGGTAACCTATTTAAAAATTCATCGTTACGAAGATGCGGCTCGCCCAACCGAGTAAATAATTAAAGCGAAGTAAGCACCTAAGCAGTAAGCACCTACCTACCAATATTAACGGATAGTATCTGTTACGCTCAGGAGAGGCGGAGGCGGAGTGCGGCGCGTCGGCGTCGGGCGGCTCAGCGTCCGCCAGTCCGCCCCCCCCACTCGGCTTCGGCTACGCCCACCCCGCGCCCGCGCCACCGTCGCCATCCCACTCGCGCAGCTACCAGGAGCTGAGGCCTGCGCACGCGCACGCGCCACACGCGCGCGACATGCAGGCCTACGTGCACCTCGACGAGGCGCTCTTCAAGCAGCAGCAGCAGCAACAACAACAACAACAACCACAGCATCAGCAACACGCGAGTGGGACGGACGGATCCTACTTGCGCGGACGCAGTCCCGACCTCAGCCCTTCGCCTGAGCGTCGCGAAGACTATCGGCAGTTGCATTACGAGCAATATCGGCAGCTGCAAGTGCATCCACCATCCTACGAGCACGATCACCATCATCACGTCGACGCCGGCGCCACCTCCACGTGAGTACCCCTCGCCTTTACTCTAACCACCTGATCTACTATAAGCTAACTTAATAACCGCAAGGTCCGGTTTATTATTATGTAATGATTAAGATGCGCTGATTATGGACATGAAAAATATAATAACATTCAAGTGAACGACTTGAATCACGTAATGAACGTCCCATAAATAGCATTAACGAACCTAACAGAATAAAAATAATAATTAAATTGGTGGAAAAGTGTTTGTCTGCAAACTGGCACAAGCAAGGAGTGACGTCAAGACCGCAACTAAGTACAAAACACATTATGGCATGGACGAACAGTGGACGGTAGACGCGACTGCATTCAAGACGACTAGGTTAATCATAAAACACGCTAGAATTTTATTATGAGCAATTTGTACCTACGCTTCTGTAACAAAGTCCCATGCTAAAGTTTTAAATGATTTCAAAACTAGAAAATATCTTGGTCCTTACTTTGCAAAACGATTTTGACATAATCGACAACAGTGACAGTGCGCTGTGTGCAGATATATTCGACAAAACCGCACTCTTAGAAATTGTCATCTGTCGTAGTAGAATAAATAATTAACTGTCAAAAGTAATGTTGGTTGTTCCATCCTTCGGAATTGGAATCGATGTGACATTTGTCCCGATATACCGTTGAACGTTTTCAAGAGTAATTATTTAGATAACATAAAGCCTAGGACTGAATAAGCTTCTTCTTAAAAAACGAACTCGCTCTATCAATAATAATTATGTTATTAAATTATAAATTCAAAACATTACGAGTGATTAAAAAAAATTGGGGTGTCTTGTCTATACATATACGTTTACACCAAAATTTAAATTGAAAATAAAAACTACACAAAAATACATAAAACATCTTCAAACAAACAAACATAATATATAAATACCGAATTAATTAAGATCTGTCCATTGAATGGATTCATGAGAGCCGTCATTCAGTACCTTTGCAGATTACTTTCATGCTGACCTGCCAAGATCCCAAGTAGACTGTTCAAATAAATGAAAATTTATTTGAATACGACTAAAACTTAAACAGTCAAAAAACTGACAACCTGGCTGTTGTTACCCACTATCGACTCCATAACTACAGCGCATGTTTTCTTTCTGGCAATGATGTCTAGGCTCACGCTTCTATTAAACAGGTGTTTCAATTTCAATACAATGTTTAGCTTAGCTTAGCACATATTTTTCGGATCCTAACGCAATTACAAAGGAAACACCTATTGATTTTGTTGATTTAAAATCGTCTGCATTTGAATTGATTAACAAGGTTTTGCTTTCAATTAATTATTTCTTTTGAGCCTAATCTCTTATTCAGTCCGAGACAAAATATGTCACATAATTTTTCAAAGAATATTGTAAAGTACGTGACCCTAAAACAAACTCTTTTACGAGTAAGACATCGACAGAGCTCAAATTACTTTAAACATTTTTATTATAACTGAAGTAATATACAAATGTATCGGAAAGACTCATGAAAATACGATTTTGAGCATGTCTGAGTGATGGAGTCACGCGCGCTCGTCCGGTACGTGCCTGCAGAGGGTCGGCGAGCTGTCGATGCGATGTCGGTCTGTCCGATCGCTTGCCAGTTACGCGTTGCGATTGCGACACATTGACATCAGTAAGTGAAGTACCAAGTAGGTACATCACACACAGCACAAGGGCTCGACTCCAGAACAACTTTCTGGGACTGAGAAAGATTTCTGCAATACGATTTCGACATTAACGACGACAGTGACAGTGCTCCGACATATTCGACCAAACAGCACTCTTAGAAATCGTCGTGTGACGTATGAGAATGTATGATGTCAATTGTCAAAAATAATATTGATCGTTCCATCTTTCAAATATAATCGGAAACGATGTGACGTTTGTAACGATATACTACCTACATAATCATTGGTCGTTTTCCAAGAGTATAATAACCCTCGGGTTTGGCAATAAACTGTAGTTTGTTGCATTATACTAACATCTGCTTCAGTCGTCTGAGTTTTAACCTACTCCAATCAAGTTCAGCATTCGATCGTATTAATTCTTATCATAAACAGCTAGGTACACCTACTTACCTATTATGTTTTAATTAGGTAGCTACTAGCTACTAGGTACATGGTTTTTACGGTTATTTAATTTATTTTTGCCCCATCATCGTCATAATTTGAGCTGGTTTCAAATTAGTGTAAAATACATAAAGTAGTTTTTCATAACGATGTTAATACAATTATAGGTAGGTACTTAGGCGTGCGGTCATATTTAGCTGGCTGTGGTCAGTGAGATCGACATTTTCATTTTATAAATGTTGGTAGGTACCAAAGGTTAGGTAATCAACTAACGGGGCATTATTTATAACTGCGTAGGTATGTAGAATAGAAACAGCTCTCGTATGTCGACCGACTGGTCTGGCACCTACCAACCGCGCTGTTTTACTTGTCAAGCGAGTACCTTGGTACCTATTAAACGAGCGAGTCGGATAAATAAATGATCGATTAAAATAAATTATTACAGTTCTGTTGTTTGTACGAGTCGAGGAGTGTTTTGGGTAGTTAGTTATGTGGAGCGAGCGTCGCTGTCCTCGACGGCCTTATCAGTAGCGTACGTTGGTGTGTGTGTGTGCGTGTGTGGGTGACAGTACGCATGTGTGTGTGTGCGCGCTCAATTAGTCCGCGCTGCATGCCGATGCCGAGTCCCTCTGCGTTACCGCCACACGCCGCGTGGCGGTGCCGCATAGGTAGGTAATTAATTTTATGTTGGTACGTTCTTACGAAACAGCACAGAAAAGTTCATAAATAAGTATTAGCTATGTAAGTTCGCCGGCTTCTGTGTTTGGCCTTTACGCTTTCTTTTCAAATAATACTATTTCCAAATGTTTTTTTTTGTTCAGACATCTGAATGTTTACTTTGTATCTGAATAAATTTTTGATCGCGTAGCAGACGAGTTATATAGATTGAATTTGTTCAGTTTGGCAACGTCGCAATTAGAAGTTAAAAAGCGTATGAAATATGCAAAAAAATAGTACCTCGTGTGGCGTTTTTCACTCCAAGATTAAGTGTTATGTTGTTTCTCAAAATAAACAATCATGAAAAGCATTTCATAAAGTTTTTTACCGGTATTCTTCTTCAGGTAGTTTTCTGTTTGTTGTTTGGCATCTCTCTCATCTTGAAAAAACACTCAAAAGTGTAGGCATCTTCTTGGCAAAAGTTAGGCCATCTATCCCGGATGACTGAAAAAGAAGACCATATCATTATAAGAAAAAAAAAGTAATCTCCGTTATTTCTAGGTTATAATCCAATAAAAGTTAATTACTTTACAATAAAAATACAAAAACGCAAGTTTTCAAAACTATTGTGTGACCACATAATATGTCAATCCTTCATTTTATATTAGGCATATTGTGTTCAATCAACAAAGTGGATTTTATATATCTTTAATTCTTTTTTTGCAAAAATCACGATTGACAGTAACACTGTCTTTATGTTAGAAGTCAGTTTTTTTCGAATGTCCATCTCTTCCATGCGGCCATCTATCCCGGACTTACCCTATTAGTATAAGTAGGTATAAGTAGGTACCTACTTAATTATAGGTACAATCGTACTGAGGTGTTCATGAAGGTGTAGTCCGTTTTCAACCCACGTTTTCTCACCACAAGCAAAATATAATAATAGTTATTCCAGTTTCTACCCAACTAGTTTTTGAATTCCGTTTTCAACCCGCATAGACCAACCTGCATCCTTCAATAGCGGACGTTGGCAACATGATTACAACCCTGACTTAATTTTTGCCAGTGCCAACGTGGGTCCCCTATGCAGGAAAACAGTGCTTCCTACCATCCCTAGAACCCAGCACAGACCAATTGCATGTAGCATCGAATGTGCCGTGAAACCAACTACCGTACCGTTCAAGCGTCGTTTTAATTTTTCAAAAGCCAATTGGGATCAGTACACCCATGATATCGACACCACTCTTTACAATTTAGAACCAACTTCAGACAATTATGAACAATTTGTCAACATTATCAGGACTGTCTCGCGTAAACACATCCCAAGGGGCTGTCGCACATCCTATATCCCAGGGCTGAACAAAGACACCGCATCTCTCTTAGCCATATACGAAGCTCAATACGATCTAGACCCATTCTCAGATGATACTCTTGAAACTGGCGAGGAGCTCATGCGAGAAGTTGGAAAAAGCCGCAAAGAGAACTGGATGTCACTTGTTACTGGCATTGACTTGACGCACAATAGTAAAAAGGCATGGCAAACTATCAAAAAGCTCACAGATGACCCTTCTGAACCAACAAATCCTGGTCTAGTCACTGCAAACCAGGCCGCGCAACAGCTCCTACTTAATGGCAAACCAACACATCGTCTGCCCAAACCTGGAAAGCTGGTTATGCCTGATTCGTGTTCCGTCCACATCAGCAAGCCTTTCACACTAGCGGACACTTTACTGGGCATTAAAAGTATGAAGTAAAAGTAAAGCAGCTGGTTTCGACGATTTGACTGTCGAACAAATAAAACACCTTGGACCAGCTGCCGTGTCATGGCTTTTAGCTTTTTTTAACACCTGGTTCAAAGAGGTCATGATCCCAAAACTGTGGAGGCGAGCAAAAGTGGTCGCCCTGTTAAAACCCGGAAAATGCCCCAAAGATCCCAAAAGTTACCGGCCTATATCTTTGTTGTGCCATACGTTCAAACTCTTTGAAAGACTACTATTGAACCGTTTGATGCCTATTATCGACCCAGACCTTATCTCTGAACAAGCTGGCTTCAGACCCGGAAAATCGTGCACAAACCAAACTCTAAAACTAACTCAGTTTATAGAAGATGGTTTTGAAACAAAAAATATCACTGGTGTTGTTTTTGTAGACCTCTCAGCAGCATATGGCACAGTTAACATAAAGCGACTCCTCCTAAAAGCTAACGATTTGACTCGGGATATGGGTTTTGTGCGTATCCTAAGCGAAATTCTACATAACCGGCGTTTCCAAGTACACCTCAACCACACGAAAAGCAGGTGGCGATGCTAAAAAAACGGGCTTCCGCAAGGAAGTGTTCTAGCACCGGCATTATTCAACATCTACACTAATGACCAGCCTAGTTCTCAACATACGCAACGCTTTCTATATGCAGACGATCTTGCGTTAGCGGCTCAAACGCCGAGCTTTGATGAGGCCGAAGAAAGACTGATGAAGGCACTGGAGACACTCGACTCGTACTACAACGAAAACTCTCTCCGTCCTAACCCATCAAAGACACAGTCGTGTGTCTTCCATCTCCGCAATCATCAATCCGGAAGGACTCTCGGTCTCCTGGCGCGGCGTCAACATTGAGCACTGCGATCACCCACGCAATCTATCCCTAGATCGAGCTCTTACATACAAAGCACACTGCTGTAAAGCTAAAATGAAGGTCGCGTCGAGGAACAACCTGCTTCGTCGCCTAACTTCTACCAGCTGGGGAGCATCACCTCAAGTATTGCGTACATCCGGCCTATGTCTCTCCTTTTAAGCCGGCGAATTTGCATGTCCTGTGTGGCATCGGTCCGCCCATGCCAAGGAGGTTGATGTAGCGCTGAATGACACTTGCCGCATTATCACAGGGTGTCTAAAACCCACGCCCGTCAAGATGCTTTATCCTCTGGCAGGTATAGCCCCACCTTATGTTAGACGAGAAGTGGCATGCTGTGTAGAAAAATACAAACAAGAATCTGACAGCCGGCATCCACTCTTTAATCACCGGCCACCACCCGCCCGACTCAAGAGCCGTAAAAGCTTCCTCACACATACGGTTTCTACGGACAAAAGTGCAGGAGAAGCGAGATGCGAGTTATGGAAGAGCGAACACCCCCCTCCACTGGACTTCATTACCCCGGCAGAACGTTTGCCCCCCGGTCATGAATTGCAGTGGCCAATTTGGAAGTCGCTTAACAGACTCCGTACCCAAGTTGGTCGCTGCAGAAGTAACCTAGCCAAATGGGGTATCATAAATTCGTCACGGGTCCAGTGTGAGTGCGGCGCCCCAGCGCAGGATATGCTCCACTTGTTATCCTGTCCTCGGTGCCCGACCACCTGCACCCGAGAGGACTTACTTGAGGCATCGGATAGGGCCTTGGAAGTGGCAACTTACTGGAAGCAACATATCTGACGAAAATGAATGAGTACATTGACTCGAAGAATGAATGAATGAACCCGCATAGAAGCAAAATGACATAAGTGCGTCAAAGGTACCGACAGCAAACAAAATTTTAATCTTCACCATGTTTTCATTTAGTTTGTCGTTTGCGTGCATCTATGGATTTTTCTGTTCGAAAAATAAATATGCGCATCAAAGCACGTGCCCAAAACGGTGAAGGAGAACATCGTGAGGATCGGCAATGGGCTTGCAACCTAACACGTATGGAATGCTACTAACTGTACTGTGGACTGCAAAATGTAGGCATGTGTCAAATGTAATGTTTGGAATTGCCTCTGACTACCCCCTTTAGACATATTCAAGGATCTAGGCACTTTGAGATCTAAGAGTATCTATGTCTCTCGTATTTGAGGATTACAGTCGTTGTCCAAATTTTTTTTTTATGTTTTAATTTCACAAAATATTCATTAAAAACAATCAACAATGTAAGTACCTACTACCTACCTAAAAACGTTAATTTGTTTTACCTGGGATCCATACAATAGAAGTTATATGGTAAAACATGCCAATGCTGACTGCATTTTTAATAGGATGATTGCCATTCAAAACTGCAGATCCTAACATTTTAAATAATATTATTGCAAAAAAATGTAGGGTACAATTTTATTTGCATTTTGTCTAACCATACTAATTCCATTGTCTTAGGCTGTGAGTTGAAACAGGCATAGATTTTGGGTAGAACACGAACTAAATATTATTTTATTTTTTCGTGGGTTGAAACCGGCCTACATTTTGGGTTGAATCTGGAATTTATTATTTGTGGTGAGAAAACGTGGGTCGAAAACGGACTACACCTTCATGAAGAAGTCTCACTTCTTCCTCTTTTTCTTTAAACTTTCAGCATTTACCTATTTCGATCTATTACTTTTCTTACTAGGTACCCATGGATGGTTTGACAAGTGTAAACCGAGAACCAGAAAAAAAATTGCAGATCTGGCAAACATTAGTAAGTAAAGTACCTACCTACTTCTGCGATGATTAGGTAGTTAGGTAGGTACTTACCTACTGACACAAAATAAGTAAACTTGTTAACTAATATTGGTAGGTATAGTAGAGTAGGTAGACAAGGGCTCAACTTTCTCATAATGAATGTAAGGGAGCCGAACCGGTCACAGGACGAGGCGACGACGCGACGGACGCCTGACGAGGCAGAGTGGACGCGGATGTCGTGTGACGTCACACATCGCCTTATTATTTTATAAACAAACATAACATATTATCCCATGAATGAGCCAAGTGCGAAAGACGCTGATAATGCAAACTGCACATTATTGGGTAGGTAGTTATAGTTAGGTAGGTACAATCGTACTGAGGTGTTCATGAAGAAGTCTCACTTCTTCCTCTTTTTCTTTAAATGATAGAAAGAGAGAAAACATTTGGTTAAACAGGCTTTACAATTAATAGTCTAGTCTTTGAAAACTTGTTTTATTTCATTCAGGTTTATTAATTTAATCATTATTTTTTATATATCATTGTTTAATCGTTTCTCAAACAACTCGAATGAATAGGGGCGAGTTAGTGGATCCGATTTGCATAAAAAAAATAATAATAATAATAATAATCCCTACTGTAATCCCCAAGTACGGTAGACAACCTCTCAAATCTCTCCAGACGCTAAGATCCTTTGAAGATGTCTAGTGGGGGTAGTCAGAAGCACGGCCAAACATTATAATAATCACTACATAGTATAAAGCAAAATCGCTTCCCGCGTCTGTATGTATGTCTGTATGTATGCTTATATCTTTAAAACTACACAACGGATTTTGATGCGGATTTTTTTAATAGATAGAGTGATTCAGGAGGAAGGTTTATATGTATAATAACATGCTTAATATATTAGAGAACCACTGATAATTTTAAGATTTCTAATATGAAGTCGTAAATAAACACATTTTTTGCGCTTATCCTTTTGAAAATTTTTGATGCCCATATCAACGTCGAGTTGTGCAGTTCAATAAAGTCAATCCAATACGTTACTAATTACATTAATAAGAGTAGTGAGTAGTGACCAGGCCACTTTCAGCATACAATCACCAAATGAAGTGGAAAAACATCAGTCTGGACGTTACATCTGCAGCTCTGAAGCTGTATGGTGGAATGAATGCTGTTAACGAGTATACAAAGACATTCTGTAATATATTTTGGTATCAGCTTTGCACCCGTGCGAAGCCGGGGCGGGTCGCTAGTAATAATAATAATAATAAATAACAAAATCTTTATTCATTAACTTAGTGCTAACTAATATTAACATAACGGAATAGTACCTATCTAATTACATATAAGTAATATCTGTATATCTATATCTCTATTATATTTGGCACATGCCTAAATTTTTCAGTAGTAGTTAGCATTCCATACGTGACAGGTCGCAAGACCATCGCCGCTTATAAGAATACTAACTGGTTTTTTCCTCACGATGTTTTCCTTCACCGTTTCGAGCACGTGTTTTTGATGCGCATATAAATAACAGAAAAATCCATTGATTCGAACCCACGACCTTCAGATTGAAAGTCGAGGAACCTTCCACTCGGCCAACACGGCTATATAAATTAAATAGGGAACTATCTGCATATATAATTAGGGAACTTCGAAAATTACTCCATACATAGGTTTTTTTGTTATCCTATACTGTCCCACTGCTGGGCAAATGCCTCCCTCGTCATCTTCCACTTTCATACTATATTTTAAATAAAATCACAGTCATTTTGGCGGCTGCAACCTAACATGTATGATTGTATATTTCTTAAGTTTAGCCAAGTCAATCTATTTATTTAAATCATAAAAGCGTTTTAATATTGATATGGTCACTAAAAGACTGAATAAATGAACCGACTTAGTATTACATGATGTTTTTGATGGCATCTCATTTCTTTTTGTAGATAGCTTTACTTATTTTCCTTTCCAGTACTTTCTATTTCTACTATCATTCCGTTGACCATTTTACAAATGTTACCTTTGAACATAATTATATCTGCAAATGTATACCAACATGTGTTTTGTGTTCATAGGTTAACTACGTAATCAATAATGATTAATTCGTTACTTAAAAAGTTAACTTCGATAATAGGGAGGGAGTGAAATTCTCGAATATTTAACGCAAGTTAATCGTCAAGAATTAACCTATTAAAACTTATACTCATTTGGGTCTGAGAGAAATAGATAAATAAAACAAAAACAAGTAGAAAGAAGAATTAAACATACATTTAATTATTTCGAGAAATTAAGTCCAAATAAAGCTACCTACTATACGAGTAGTTACTATTATTCAGAATTTTGCATTTTAGGTAATTAGGTGCATGTTCCCCCCTTCATTAAAATTAGCATATCGTTTAAAAAACTAAAAACAAAACCGACTTCATGTTATTATTAACCGAAAATATGTAAATCCGGCACTGGGTAGATACCTACCAATTAATAGATACTAGTACGTAGATACTAACCCTTATTTTATGTGTTGTTTGTAGGGTATTATGATGTAGGTACCTGGTATAGAGCAGTACCTAGACAACATACTGTTAAAGGTACATAATATAAGTTTCAGGGCATAGTGCGGTTTCTGCGAACAAGTAGGTAGGTAGGTACCTACGAGTAAGTACTCTCGAGGCGACTTCCTGTCGGGACGCGGCGCGCAGGCCGTTGCTCATACCCACACCACCACACTGCTCGTACTTGTATGTTATTCGAGGCTATACCTACTTAATAATAGCTGCTCTGTTTTTTTGTTTTGTGGTAATATTGTACGAGTTACTAATAAATATGATTCGTGGCTAAATAAAACGAGAATTATTGTAAAAACATTAACTTTGCTTTGAACGGGAGCTGTCTTATGTAAAAACTAGTTTTCGTCCGGTAGGTAGGTACAAATAAAAGTAACTAGCTAATAATGAAAGCAAGCCATTCTTTTGTAATTTAGGTATCCTCGTAGGAGGATAAATTAGGTACAAAAGAATGGCTTGACCAATGAATGGTTTCATGAAATGAAATAGGATCACGACTCCTCTCAGATATTCAGTAGGTACTTAAGTGTTAAGTTTTATTCCCACCTAATGTTACTATTTTAAAGTATTTAGAAAAGACATAAGTAAAACATTTGAGCCAACTTAACTGTTGCTTTATTTAAAAGCGTTGGCACAAGGTCTCCAAAACACACAATATTTTTTACATGTTTGAGATCCGTTGAGACGAATTAATTTATGGCGACGACCCTAAAGCTAAAAGCAAACACCCTCAAAACTAGTCGATTGTTTGTGCAAATAGCGGCTCAGGTGAGAAAGAGAGAGAGGAGAGCAATGGCATCAGGCATCTCATCTTCTTCAACGATCGAGCGACCACAAACCGTGCACATTCATATTCATACTACCTACACAAAAACTATTTCAACTGAATTGGTGTAAGCAATTCAAATTCAAATATGACATGTTATAATTGAATGAGTACAGAAGATCTGTTGACCCTTTGATTGAATAAATGAAAGAACTCAGCGCGCATTATTAGCGAACCTCCCTCCTGCCTGTTGGCATAAGCTACGATTATTGCCAATTAGCCATTGAGAACACAATAATGCCATCAAAAACATAACTTGTAAAAAAAGCCAAGTCTCGCAACGCAACTCAGTTCTTCTACCGTAAAAAGTTGTGAGATCCATGTAATACCAAGTCGGTTAATTTATTCAGTCCCTACTTTAAGGGTCCTTCTGTCTTAAGTTATTACGTAAAGGTTAGCTAATTACGTAATAACATAAGTCAGAAGGACCCTTAAAGTAGGGCCGACCTAGTTTTATCCACAACGAAGTTATAGGGGGTCGAAAATGGCCTGAACTGCTTCGAGAAAAGGATGGTACAGCCGTGCCGCTTTATTTCTTGACTTGGCGGGGGCACTGCCGTGCCCCCAGATAATTAGGTATTCATAAATGCTAAAATGTTGGTGGTGTGTGTTAGGTAGGTAGGTACCTAACTGTTACAGTTAAAGCAAAAAAGGGATAGCGATCAATTTTCATATAAAGTTACCTATTAAAAATTATTAAGTATATTAAAAGTTAGGTGTCAATGTGTCCCCTAAGTAAGAAACTTTTCTTGAAGCTGTCCTTCATAATCCCATCATGATTCGAACACTGAACTGATGAATGAATTGAAGCATAATATCGTATGTAACCCCATAATGTTTATGGGGCATTGCATTCTGCTCTTGCAGTTACGAATGAGCCAGCAGCCAGCTGTTCAGTACATGGATCAAAGATACGACCCTACGTGTACCTAACCCTACTTATAATAAGAAAAAACATTATTTAAAAGAGCTTTTAAAGAAATAATTAAGACTAAGTACATCATTTCAATGAACATTTGCGCCCATCTTACAAATATTTTTAGATTTTTAGTAATAAGTACCGAATACCAACGTTGTATTGAAACTGAAACAAATAAACAGTTTTAATGAACTACCTACCTAGTATATATGCAATGGTATTGGTATGCCACAATGGCAAAAGTGCGCTCATTCATATTTTTGTCCATCTTTGTCTACAAAAAGTATTGAATAAAACAAGGAAAACCTTCGATAGGTATAGGTACCTATACCTACCTACCAACGTACCAACCGAGTACGGTTGCCACCAATTGCCAATTGCCAGCTCCATAAGTACATTTACAACGCAACTGATCTCAAACTGGTACATCGAAGCTTACTCAATAATTACGTAAAAACAAAACCGACTTCATGCATGTTGTTATAAATTGAATTGAATAAGTCCAATACAAAATTTCATCCCCATTTTTTCACCCTTAATAGAGGTATTTTTTACACGGGAAGCACCAGTTTCATATAAAAAAAGAATTATTAAAATCGGTTCAACCAGTGGAAAGTTACAAAAAAAAATGGAGAACCTTCTCCTTTTTTGAAGTCGGTTAAAAACATGTTCGTGGTGATATCCTTGGACTCGGACTTTTCTGATCTTGTTGGTTTACTGATATAGTTGTACGTCTACAACTTACTCAATTGTAACTACAAAAAAACATATTACTCATACAAACAATAAATATGCTTTATTATACTGCGCAACTAATACCTACTTGAACAAATACTTATTCCTAACAATAACAACTATATAGGTAGGTACCTACGAGTAAAGCACCTACTCTCTACGTAGGTACTTTACTTACAAACAAAACGTCTGCACAAACTTACATAAATGGCATAAATAAAACAAATGTAATTTATATTTCATGCATTCATGTCCTTACTTATCCTTAACAATTACAATGCAATTGTCTAATGATCCAGTCTATTTAAATACACAACATACCTAATATTATAATAAATGTTATGAATAGAGAGATGTGGTTCTGGTAACCTATCCTTTATGTACTTACTTACCTACTACGTAAAGTGCGTTCGTAGACACTATTTGCAACCGACAAAAAAATTACGTTCTTAATTCGCGTTTATTATAATTATTCACATAATTTTATTAATATGTCTTATGTACACATAATAAATACACTCCGCACATTATAATCTTTTTACCTGGTTATACGATTTTGATGTGAATTAGGGTTCTGTACCCAATGGGTAAAAATGTGACCCTATTACTAAGACTCCGCTGTCCGTTTGTATTTCAGTCACAAGGCTGTATCTCATGAATCGTAATAGCTAGACAGTTGACATTTTCACAGATGATGTATTTCGGTTGCTGCTATAACAACAAATACTAAAAACAGAATAAAATAAATATTAAAGGGGAGCCCCCCATACAACAAACGTGATTTTTTTTGCCGTTTTTATAGAGAGATAATGGTACGGAACCCTTCGTGCGCGAGTCCGACTCGCACTTGGCCGGTTTTTTTTCTATTGTGTTGTTGTGTATAGAATAGTCCTAAGGCGATCCGATTACATTTTTTTTTTATGAAGGACTTCTAATAGAAGAAAAAAAAAACCGGCCAAGTGCGAGTCGGACTCGCGCACGAAGGGTTCCGTACTATTATCAAAACGGCAAAAAAATCACGTTTGTTGTACGGGAGTCTCACTTAAATATTTATTTTATGCTGATTTTAGAGAAATACATCATCTGTGAAAATTTCAACTGTCTAGCTATCACGGTTCACGAGATACAGCCTGGTAACAGACAGACGGACAGCGGTGTCTTAGTAGTCCCGTTTTTTACCCTTTAGATACGGAACCCTAGAAACATAAAAAATAATTCATAATATCTCGTAACCTACCTATTTACCTAACTACGTAGTTAGCATTCCACACGTGACAGGTTGCAATCCCGTCGCCGCTTTCAAGAATACTAACAGGTTTCCTCACGATGTTTTCCTTCACTGTTATAAACACGTGTAACGCGCATATAGGTACATTTTTCGAACAGAAATATCCATTGATGCACGGCCAGGATTCGAACTCGAAATTAATTGGAAATTAATAATATCTACCTAGGTACCTATTTACCTAACTACATGAATTCAATAATTCAATTTCAAACGTTTTATTCGATCATGTGAAGTACCACCTATTTACCGACTTACTTTACCGATAGTGGTAAAATAGCGCCACCTGCCAGCGGAATCGCAAACCTCTTTCATTTTACCTCTCAAACCCCGAGCGGTCGCATGAGACCGCGAAAAGTACCTATAATACGTAGTAACATCAAATGAAACTAGATGGCGATGGAATGCAAAAATCAAGTTTGTTGTATGGGAGCCCCCCTTAAATATTTATTTTATTCTGTTTTTAGTATTTGTTGTTCGAGCAGCAATAGAAATACATAATCTGTGAAAATTTCAACTGTCTAGCTATCATGGTTCATGAGATACAGCCCTGTGACAGACAGACAGACGGACAGCGAAGTCTTAGTAATAGGGTTCCGATTTTACCCTTTGGGTACGGAACCCTAAAAAAGAGCCTTGACATTTTTTGTCGGTTTTTATTTTAAATTTTGTAAACGTAACTAACTAATTTAGTTGTTATTTGTAGGTAGGTAGTTAGTACTAGTTAGGTACGGAGCAAAAACAGTATTTATGATTTTTTAATTAGTGATTATGTAGGTACCTACCTAATTACAAAGTACCCATATTCTTGAAAATAATAATTAAAATAAATAGGCTCGCGACTGTGGGCTCTTTAGTCAACTGGGCCCGCTCGAACTAGCCCCGCGGGCCCAGTTGACCTAATGCATATTTTGAATTGGTCAACTGGCCCCGCTTACAAAATTTGGTATTAGAATAGACAAGAAGAAAAGTGTTTCAACTATTGTCGAATATTTTAATGGAATACATAAATCCAATATCAACATCGCTCTACTTTTAGAAGGGATATGTAGTGATAAGGCTTACTTCTTGATTGCGTTGAAAAACCCTACAGATCTCAAATTTCAAAGAGGTTGCCTGAAACCATAAGAGAAAAAAAAAATGACTTTGCAATAAACGAATTACTTAGTGGCAATATTACTGGTAAGCCATTGTTTAGAGAAATTGAGCTTTTAATTTTTTGTGATCATTAATGAAATAACTGTGATTTTTAAGTAGCTATTTTTATTTATGATTGATGTAATAGTAAATTATAAATAAATAATAGGATTACGACTGTAATCTCCAAGAACGGTAGACATCTTCTTAGATCTCCAGACGCTTAGATCCTTTTAAGATGTCTAGTGGAGGTAGTCAGAGGCACGTCCAAACATTATATCTGGCCATGCCCACATTTTGCAGTAGTCAGCATTCCATACGTGACAGGTGGCAAGCACATCACCGGCACCGCTTAGAAACCCAACGAATAATATAATGTAAAAGTTAGCATGGATGTTTGTACGATTTGAATGATGATGCTTGTTTATACTCGTACCACAATCAACCACATCGTTATTTATTACCTAATTAAAATGTTGCATGGTGGTTTCCACATTATCCCTAAATATTTTGATGCTAGTTATTTTTATTATCCTCATTCGGTCAGAATTAACTCTTATGATTTCATGTGATTTTCATGCATTAATTTGTTTGTTTTTATGGAGCTTCATCGGCCATCGCGCAACTGGAAGAAAACTGATAGGCGAAATGAAAACAAAGTTCTTAACTAATTGGGTTAGATGGTAGGCTAGGTAGGTATAGGTACCTTACCTTTGCAGTTTGCAGGCAGGTGAGGCTGAGGCGTTGAGTTGGGTTCGTCCTCTTACAACAACTAATTTTATACGTTTTAAATAAAGAGTGTTCGCTTCGGCTCCTTTCCAAATTTGTCAACAATTTTTTGTGACCGTTTAGTCGTTTTATTTTAAGTGTCTCGAAATGAGTTATTTGTATAGGCTCTTAGCGTTCCGGTGTCGGATTCGGATTCGGATTATACGGATCACGTGCTAATAACGATTGTTATACTTTTGTGGCGAGAGCTCCACTATTTTTTATGAGATTATTTAGATGTTTTGTAATAGGTATAGGATCATGACTCAGATCTCCAGGCACTCGGTCTTCGAAGATGTGTAAAAGGGGTGGTCAGAGGTACGTCTAAAAATGATGCTTGCTAACATGCAAGTTATACCAACGGGTTTCCTAACGATGTTTTCATTTACCGTTTTATTTTATCCTTTAGCGGAAGGATTATAGGGAGTTCCCCGGAAAGGTGCGTCTCTGGGGACCTCAATATGAGTGGGTGGTTTGGGGTAATCATACGATGTTTTTGTTTCGGTGAAGTAGCCACACGTGCGATTCACTCACTGGCGCGGGCGCCGCACTGCTAAATGCGGGCCACTTACAAACCTGTAAGTAATCGTTAACACCATAATATTCCCTTCCCGCGCCCGCGTTTACATTATGAAGATGCGGGTCCCAGTTCTCGACACGCTCGGTGACATCGATCGACTCGTAGTCGTACCTAAGTGCCTAAGCTCTGGCTCATTTTGTTGCGTAAAATCGCATCCAAATGGAGCCTTATTGGGTTTGGAGTTTGGTAGTGAGGCAGTAGTCACTATAGTGCCTCGGCAGAGGATCTGGTAGATAGAGGCAGCGCAATGAATGCAAGCAGGTCGAGGGCAGAGAGGCACGTAGGGGAGGAAAGAGGAAGAGGGGGGCATGGTGCTGATAACGCTTACCCACTTCCGAGACGTTCCAAGCCATTAGCCTCAGCACCGCGCTCTACTTAGCAACAACAAACTCTAACTCGTAGCAGTTCAAAACTAGTTCAATGAATGTCGCTCGGCTATGGCTATGGCTATGGCTATGGCTATGGCTGATGTGTAGTGTACGAGTGTAGGTACCTACGAGTCGAGTCGAATAGGTAGGTACGTGCCTTTGCGAGGCTCCTTCGCTTTGCGACACAACTCACCGTTATCGGTGGATTGCTCCACACGTGTTGCATCAATGTTGATGACATTTCGACCGTTTTATTAGCCGATTCGGTGAAATCGGTTCACTTTTTAAAATCCCAAAATTAGACGCAACGCAATATAAATCCAAAAGTTCATTTCGTGGAATCACGTTGATGTATTTTTCTAATAGAATTTTCCCATACCACAGATGCTTAATGCATATAAAGCATAAACCGTAATACTACACTATACAATATACATATATATGTACGTACTAAACAAACTTTCTCCATTATTATTTATTTAATTGCTAAGTACTTAATTAATTTTCACTAATCCGCCAGTTCGGTCGTCACTGTTGTCACTGTCACTGACTCGCTCTTTTTTCTATGAATATTTTATTAGGTAAAAAAACTTGGTCGATTCTAAATCCGAAACTCGAAAACAAAGTAAAGTCTAACTAACCAATAACGAAAGAAGATTTTCAATATAAAAATATATTTAAAAAAATGTATGTCGGTAATGAAGAATTCAGATATATTCCAAGTTAGAACGGCTACAGTACGAACGGTAGATCTTGGCGTACCTACTACGTGAAGAAAGCCGCTTGACTGCTTGGCAGTTGACAGACAATTTCAATTCGATGTTATGCAAACAAAAAAGCAATTTTGCACACTACGTCTACGGCTAACTTTACTTACCTACGCCTAGTTTCGCAAACCGTACTCTGAATGGATAGCTAAGTTAACTGAGATCGATTGTTACTTTTTTGTCAATACAAACAATAATAGTCTTTGATTTCTTCCAACTCTGAAAGCGTTGTGTTGTGTGGCTTTCAAGAAAACGTCCTCGCGTAACTAAACTTCAGAATCTCTTCAGCAGTTGAACTTATAGTAGGTAGGTATAGGTACCTATAGCAAGTGATGATGCAGTTCATTAAATTGCGGAACTTCATGAAGGGGGTGACTTATCTTTTTGACACTATTTTTAGAGGTTGATTATACTCGGAGTTTTTTTTTTACTTTTAGTACATTCCATTCCATTGACTACTTAGAGAAGGATAAAAAAAACATTCTTTAGCATCTTTACTATTCACTCATTATTGCACTTGTAAGTACTTGTAAAATCATAATTTAGGAGCTAGTTATAAAACACTTTCCAAACAAAGGTAGTTCATAATAAATCACTAGATCATGTACATTATAATATATCGAATCAAATCCTTGTATAATTAATTACAATAGAACTTCAATGATAAAATTTTGTTCAAATATGTAATTATATCGTTGCATTATTCTAAACTAAACTAAACTAGGTATAGATCTGATCGATGTTCCTTACATTCATTGAGATAAGTATACCTTACATTCCATCCATCTTTTGTTTGGTCTACTTCTACTCCAATATCTATATAGGTACATTCATTATCTAACACCTTCTTTTCGTTAAGTAGGTACATGATTTCCATCTCTCCGCTTGACGTGCCCATCGTCCATACTACCCTCTATTACTCTTCAACCTTTCTGTCACGGGTGCTACTTCTAATCTTAAATAAAACAAAAGTCCAATAAGATGCACTAAGCAATGTGTATCTATACGTCCAGGGGAGGTGGTGCTGGCGCAGTGTACTCTCGCTGCGCGTACGGCGCAGGCGCGGGAGGATCGTCGCCTTACTTCACCGCCGACCTCACAACGCAGCAGCAACTCTGGAGCCCCAGCGCAGGTACGTACCTACTTTCCGCGAGTCTCTCACGCGCGTTAACCGCTCGACTAACGCGACCCTCTGAACGTTTCAGGTGGATCTCCGAACTACGCTGGTTCCAGCGGAGGCGCCCCGTTAGGGGAGGAGTACGGTGAAGCTGGTGGCGAAGCGGGAGGGCCGGGAGTAGGCTCCTCGCTTCCCTCTTTCAGCGCTCGCTTCGGAGGCGCCTTCGCGTGTGCGCCCAACGCCACTCGCCCTTCCGCCTTGTACGGTGCGCCAACACCCTCCGGTACTTACGTGCATCAGGTCGGTGTCAATGCCGTTCTAGCGGAATTTCTACGCGACGAAGGTAGCAGGTTTCTGGGAGTTAATGGCTCAGGCTTGATCGTCCCCGGCGACCTGCTGTACCTATCTGTATCGTGACATTCATAATGTTTATTTCCGTTTCCAGGATGTATGGAGAACATCGCAGCCATCTGCCGCCGTCAGCCTCTCTGCGAGTGAGTATCTAATCTACCGCTACGTAACTATGTTTATGCGTCTGTTTTTGCATAGATATTATTTAGTTTAGTGAGGAAGTAATACAGTAGGTATATAATATTAACCCTGAAAGTAGATGCTACTCGTGTAATTTAAAAACGGTTCGATGAGTATGTGCGCGAAGTCCACTGAGTGATTCACGTGTTCCGTGTTAGTGCTTGGTGTATTTTATGAGTTTGGCTCGGTTCGTCACCGCAGGCCGGCACCGAGCGAGCGATAGAGGGCCCAAGTTTAGTATGTAGCATTTGCACGTGAATTGGTAATTCGATAATTACTTACTTACTTATACGATCATCCGAATCCGAATTTATCGAAGCCAACCCGTTCCGATATCGCTTACAAAAAAGCGTCGACTGTCACAAAAATATGAATCGGGCTTGGTATTTATGATAATAAAGCGTGAACGGGTATGATGATCCCGATAGCGGATAGCGACAGAACATATTGTTTTTGTGGCGCTGCGGCTGCGGGTCAGACGCGATAGCCTCCGCCGCACCAATGGCGGCCGAGAGAGAGAGAGAGAGAGAGAGAGAGAGAGAGAGAACACTGCTCCCGCGCCATGTTTTTTTGTTGCGATAAAGCAATTTCCAAAAGACAAAGCAGATAAGGAGAGTTCCGGCATTATTTACGAGCGCATCGAAGCTCCATTTTTTCAGGGGCTCATCCACTTGAAACCTTCGTCTATCTTCGCAGCCAAACTTCATTTTATATTGCTTTTGTGACTCATAAACAAATTAATCACCATTAGAAAAAGTTATGGCAGTTTTCAAATTAAGATAAATCTTTTAACTACCTACATTTTAATGATACTTATTTTAGTGTGTTAACTCAACTTTAACGTTTCCTGACAATAAAATCGGTTTTGTTAACTTTGTTTTGACAAACGACACACTTGGCTCGTGCACAGAACCCTCGAGACGAGAGCCTCGAGCAGCGTGTCGCCCTTAGAGGTGAACCGTAACCGAGACTAGTAAACACGTTTGTTGGGTCGCGAGTGTAGCGCCTCGCGTCGGCCGACACTGGTCGCGCGTGTTTGCGTAGGTCGACACAAAAAAACACGTCTCCTTTTAAAATAAAGTCATTCCTTTTAAGCGCATTAAAATCGCATTCCGTAAATGGTGTCGGATAAGGCACGTGCCGCGCAAACAGCCGCGTCCGGCGCCAGCAAACAAACCGCTGGCCTGCTGGCGAACTAGTCACCGCGCCCGACTGCGCTCACTCGTCACCGATTGCACTTGTTATCGCCGAAGAGACCATTACCGCAGATTACTAATAGTTACTTTCCCATTACAATGGGCATTATCGTCGCCATTAGGGCATGGTTGCACAGTGACGTCACTTGCAGCCAGCGCAGCGCTTTGTTCGGACAATGGGGGCGGAAGCGGCTCATGCGGATACAGCTTAGGTGTACACTGTACAGTACACCAAACACCATCAATATATGTATGTTTTGACTCTGAGCTTATACGAGTAGAAGAGAAGCGTGCACAAGAGAGGCTAGACGCGTGACGCGTGACCCCGTCGACCGACGCCGGCGCCGGAAGCGAGCTCACACCACTAACATACTCGTACATACATATGTAAGGTACACACTACACCCGACAATGACGATGACAACTCTTTCGCAGTTTGCAAACACGATATTATACCATAAGTAGGATTTGTATAACATTATGAGGAATGGGGATTGTGTCACCACTCTGCGCCGAGCGCACATGGCCGCGCACGCCGCTCTAACGACTTCCATGTTTAACCCATTACGGGTAATCGGAACCACCGCGCCATGCGCCATGCGCCATTCCAGCCACTGGCCGCCATCCGCCAGCTGCCCCAGCGCCAGTACCTATATTCATATTCAGCTCAATAAAATATCTGTTAAATGTCATACTGCCGCAGACTCGCTGTGCTGTTAGTGTTAGGCCTTTAGACTACATCTCTTGTAATTCGATACACATCTGTCAGAGAACGTCTAATGTACCTACCTAGAGTGTATGTTTATGTTTATAATATGTAAGTAATAAATTGTTTACACATTTCAAAGAATTATTATATCGTATTGTGCTAATGCTTAGAAGTAATATTTGCTAAACATTATGAAATAGGAATAAATCAAGCTGCTGATCACCAAACATTAAGTTTCTAAAATGCATTTAGCGATGAAATTTTCAATTAATTCACATTGCTAAGAAAGAAGTACGTCCTACAGACTACAGATTACCGAATACCGATACGTTTGATAAAAAATAACTTTATTGTTTGAAGTAGGTACCTATTACATGACTCTGGGCTCGGGGTAGGTAGGTACTGCTTTATGTTTGAATGTTTCATTTACATACCTATCTTTTTCTCTCTCTCATTGTGGGTTATCATACCATTATCAGGATGCTCTGCAAAACTAAGGCAGGAGTAATACATAAATGTATAATCGAACTAGCAAAAGCGCCAACAAATAAGCTAGACGATGCAGGTAGGTAGTTATTATTTATGTTTGTACCTAAGTATATAGAAATGGTCGCTTGTAATGGTTAGGTCCTATGAACTGGAGTGTTATTGTTCGTAGGTTCCGAGTAGTAAGTAACGGTCGCAGCGCGATGCCGTTGCGCAGGCGCACGCATTATTGTTACAATGGCACAGAGTTCACCCATAGTTCACACAACCAATGCACAAGGTAGGTACAGTAGGAACTGTACTATACTTACTACCATTCATCTCATAAAAATAAATACTTACTATGTTTATTCCTATCTTTTCAAGAATATTTTATAAAGAATAAACGAAATTTCTAAAAGGGGCAGTGCTACCACCACACTTATTTCTGCCGCCAAGCAGCATAGCTGAAATTCAAAAAGTATGATTGTCGTATCGATGAAATAACAGGCACAGCCTTAACGCCAACGCCATGTGAGTTCGGCACAACATGCATTTTTTTCCATAACCCTCTATCAGCAGTCATCTCATCACTCGATGCTTTCTTACCTATGTCATCTTTCACAACAGTCCATCCAACTTTTCTTTGGCCTCTAGTTTTACATCCATCCACTTTCATCCATATCCTTCTCGTCACATGACCTTCATCCCTTCTCATAAATATGCCCATAAAATATCTCAGCCAAGAAGATAAGGAAGCTCTTTATTAATTTATTTATCTTTTCTGCCACAAGGAGGTAACTCCTTTCAAACTTATAACTCATTCCTAATGTTATTCCATCCTCTTCACTCCACACATCCATCTCTCAACATTCGCATCTCCGCCGCGCGCAATTCTGCTTTTATCCATCCCTTTGGTTGGTAGCAATAGCAACACTTAGATCCATACAAAACAACAGTTCTAACGATCGTTTTATAAATTTTCTCCTTAAGTTTAAAGGGAATTCGTGGATCGCACGTAGTTCCTGTGACCCTTCGCCATTTCATCCATTCTGCGCTTATTCTGTTCTTAGAAATAAATAATATATACATATGTAGTGATAATAATATGAGTAGACCAAGGATATTTATTATTCATGTATCACGCAAGTTAAACTCTGCGGCAAAGCTAACAGCTTCAAACAGTTGTTGCAAGCTCCTTAGTTTGCTATTATACCTATATTAAAGAACTTGACAATTAAGTCTAAGCCTAAGCATAAGCATACAGGACACTTTGGCAGATTAGAAAAACATGTACGGTCCGGTGGGCGGTGATTTAATATTATGGTCAACGGTCGTAGCGCGGTTATAGTGAAGCCAAGTGCCTCGTGAGAGTACAGTAGGTAGGTACAATAACCTTATTGTACCTTATTGTACCACCACCTGGTGGGAACAATAAGCACGGTGTCGGGTGGCGCGGTCGACGCTCCTTTCGCCAACACCCAAGTCACCCAACGAAGGAAGCTATGATCGCCACTTTGGGAAGGTTTCGGTTAACACATCTTGAAAATACTTCGAGATATCTCAAATTTTACGTTCACAGCTAATATTATTTTAAACCAACAAAAAGTCCTAAATAAATTAAAAAAAATATTATTCATTAATTACATTAAGATCATTAATTATTATAGGAACAACTTAAAAAAAAAACAATAACTTTAGAGATTGCATCGTTTACATCGTACATGACTCGGGATCAGGCCGTGTTCTGTTTTCTCTGAATGCAATTTCTCAATGTGACATCTATTATAGCACAAGGATCTATATGGCCGGTAACATGATACCGCTCATCACCCAAGTTGCACCATTAGGTTTAGGTAAGAGACGACCGAAGCGGGGTGTCCTCGTACGTGCCTTTCGTTCGTCACGTGGCGTCGTCCGATGCGCGTGAATCACTCAATGCCAAGGTCGCGGTTGCTGAATCGAGCCCGATGCGAGAAAGAGCACTTCGCTCGGAGATCTAACCGTAAACAATGAACCGATTCAAACAAAGCAACGAAATCGAAACTATCCAAACGTTACGTAACTACATATGTCAAGTTATATTAATAATAATGTGTTTGATCGGAGTCGGACGCTCGGCGGACGCTGAGCGCGCTGTGATCGCTAACGGATATGTGTTGCGCAGTCGAGATGGCGGAGTTTTTCACGGAGGGACGCGAGTGCGTGAACTGCGGAGCCATCCACACGCCACTGTGGCGTCGCGACGGTACCGGCCACTACCTCTGCAACGCGTGCGGCCTCTACAACAAGATGAACGGAATGAACCGCCCGCTGAAGCAGCCTCGGCGGCTGGTACGTCAGCGCAGCGCATCGCACGCGCCGCTCGCGCCGCACGACGTACGCACCACTCGCATCGCTCCCTTCTCGCTCCTCTTCGCTCCCCATTTTTGCAACTTCCGCTCGATCCGCGTCCGCCGCGCGTCCGCTCCGTCGCCCTTTGGCCTCTCGCCTCTCGCCTCTCTAGTTAGTCTAGACTCTAGACGATAAATGTTGGTTGCAGTGGCCGCGGAGAGGACGCCGCCGGGCGCGGATTACTACAAGAGCTACCTGTATAACGGACTCGCGTCGCACAATCACTCGCTGCCTGCGCCTGCGCCGCTGCAGCAAAGTGGCAGTGGCGCTCCTCCCCCCGACTACAAACAGAAGAAAGGGGTACGCTCGCAGCCCCAAGGCCCCTTTGCACGCACTTTGCACGCATCGCTAACCCATCGCTTATCCCGCTAACCGCACTTTCACCACTAGCTAGTTCGCCTACGTATTCCCTATTGCCTATTTGTAACGTTCCTCTCTGTGTGCAGATGGGTACTAAACGACCGGGCATGGCGTGTACCAACTGCCATACGACGACGACGTCGCTTTGGCGCCGCAACGTGAAGGGCGAGACTGTGTGCAATGCATGCGGCCTCTATTTCAAATTGCACAACATCAACAGACCGCTAGCTATGAAAAAGGACTCCATCCAGGTAATTTTCGCACAGTTCTGTCGTTCGCTTGAAAAAAAATTTGCTATTTTAACTTCCAGATCATTGTTGTGACCGAATGATTCCACAATCATGATATCTTCGATCCGGAACTTCTTCCCCTACTGAGCTCTCAAATCTTCCGATGTTTGTCGTTTCAGACTAGAAAGCGAAAACCCAAAAACAGCAGCATAAAAGCGGAACGGAACCTCAAAAGCACGATCTCTCGCGCCGTGTCGTCGGGCAACGTCAAGATCGAGAACTTACGTGAGTTAATGTGATGCATCCGAACCAAACGAGCTTTCAGTCTACCTACCCGACCTAACCGAAGAGCTTATTTAAATTGTAATCGAAAACGCCTCCTAGGTAGCACAGTGACTGTTAAGCTGCAAGTTTTAAGAGCCCTAGTTGTTGGTTCCCATTTTCCCATTCGAGCATCTGGAGCTAAGAGATGAAAGGTTTCGTTCGTTTGTTTGTTCGCAGTGGATAGCGGCGCTCCTCGCTCGCCGCTGCCGATCGCCTACTACATGCAACACGCCTTGAAAATGGAAGATCCGCCGCACGCACACATGCACGCACACGCACACATGCACCCTCTGTACGATGAGCCAGACTACCGACGTGAGTCTGTGTCTGGCTCAGACCGTGCCGCAGTTTCTCTCGCCAGCTGAGCGCGCGTCTTCTTCCAGCCAGACCCAAGACAAGTAGAATCTCAGTTAGGTAGGTAGCGGAGCGAGGCGTTCCTCGTTCATGTACGTTTTGTTTGCGGCTCGTGCCAAAGTCTATTGAATCGAATATTTTTGAGAGTTAATGTTAGTACGAATGTGTCCTGTTGTAGGTTAAGTGATAATTATGTTATATTGTATCGAGTCGAGAACGTAGGTGATTATATCAGGGCGTGTTCCGCTGTTACCAAATATACCTAGTAGGCGCAAGACTGACGCGCCATGATCCTAGGCGTCGCGTAGTCGGTGATTATTCCTATCGAACGAGGCTGTTAACGCGATTACAGACTATCATCTGATAATGTTTAGTTTAGTGAGTACGGTTGATAGCGATTTTCGTAATTCCTATTTCCTACCATAATAAGGTGCGTTTCTTTTTTAAGATAGGTAATCAAATATTTAAGAATCGTATGAACTCCATGACTTGAATGTACATTCCACGAATTTATCGAAGTAGCGAATAGTTAGTTAATGAAGCGCTCGCCGTGAGTTCTTGCTCAATGAAGAGAACTGAACTGATATCCAGGAGTGTAGTGGACTATCTGCGGGCGATGATAGCCTGGAGTGGACTATCTGAGGGCGATAGCCTTCCGCGCAACATGGCGTGCACCTGCGCGTTACAGAACTGCGTGGTGCGTCTTACGAGTAGCAATGTTGTTTTATTACAATTTAAACGATTCAACTGAATGTCGAAGCTGTAACATACAACTTTTAGTCATATCTTCTTTTCAGGAAATAATATTACATAGACGTGTAAGAAAGAATATATATATATTTTTGATTGGAACAAAAGAAAATCTCAAGTCTGGGTGCTACTGGCTACGTTTTTAGTAGGTTTTCCTCAAAGTCTGAATTTCTGCTCATTCCACCAATGATTTTTGCTCATCAAGACAAACGGAAGCTAAAGCAGGACGCTGTTTACTTACAAGCCTTACACAATAATATGGGCTGCAGTAGTTGTTGGACAATATAAATTATAGTTGGCATCAGCTAAGGGATAGTAGGGTAGGTATGCCCAGCAGAGGGTGAAGTCGGGCTATGCTGTACTATAGATAACGATGATGGAATAAAACTCTTTAAGGAACATGGTGTTACACAACAAAATTATATACCTATAAATAACACCTAATAGACTTTACCTTCGTTGGAACCTGAAGTTGAATCGTCTCATTTGCAATAAAATAATAATATTTAGATCATATTTTTTCTATTCAGAACAACGAAGATCTGTTTTGTCCGTTATAATAAAATTAATACATACGAATTTATCGATTTAAAGTAACTTTTTGTTGTGTTTATTTGTAGCCGATCTCTAGTAGGTAGAAATGAACGATTAGATCTGAAACACCTCTCTTACATTATTTTTGTTATAATAAATTAATAACTTGAGAATAATAACGAATAATAATATTGTAAATGTAATTTGTTAGTTATTATAATTATATTAGTGTGTTGCCGAATTGTGTGCGCCGGCGCCGATGCTTGAACGTTGGACTCAAGTCCAGTCCAGGCCGAGTGTCGGCGCCTGCGCATAAGCGGCGCTCATCTTCGCCAAATATACAACATAGTAATCGCTATGTGATGTTATACTATTTATAAATGATATATTATTTTAGTTTTGAAGGGAGATGAATTGATAAACATACATATATTATTTTTGTGTAAATATTGTATAAGCGACCAGAAGTACAGGTTAATAAACAAATAGTATGAAATAACGTTTAGTTTATATTTATAACTAGCTGTCCCGACAGACGTTGTTCTGTCAAATTCATTTTTTTTTCATAAGAACCTTCTCCTGATAATAACGAATACAACAACAAAAAGAATTAGCGAAATCGGTTCAGCAGCTTTAGAGATTAGTGAGAGATTAGCAACGCATTCAGAGATTCATTTTTATATTAAAAGGTAGATAAAGAACCGGATCCCCCAGAAATGAGCACAACGACCATTCAAATCCCACATATTATAGTCGGTAACTTTTTTATCGATTTGAAAAGATGAAAAATTGTTGAAAAATTGTTTCAGAAAACCTATGATAATGGAAGTGCAACATTTGTAGCAATTTGTTTTTTTCGGTGAAAATCGATCGAAGTACTTGTGACCTGGGTATCCAATTTCAGTATTCGGAAAGTAATTGCAGAAATGAACTCATCTAACTAGATACATTTCGGTGCAATGTTTAATACGAGTTTTTTAAGGTAAATAAGAAACATCTATTCTGGCTTCAACGCTGCAATGAAAGGTACCTACTGCCTGTAAGTACCAACCACCAACCACCTGCATGCAGTAGGAACCTACTGCAACCCAGTAATTATTTAGTTTGGTCCTGATTTGCACCAAGCTCGAAATATTTTAGTATAATTTTACTATAATAGAGTCGAATGGTTGAAAGAAAATAATTATGCACCTACTGATTTCATCAGAATGTTTTCTTCAACGACGAAAACCGTTTATAATTTAAGTAAAGGTAAGTAATATTCCTTTAGGAAAACGTCCACTTTTTTATGTAGTTAGAATGTACCTACGAGAATAATATTATGTTTAGCTAAGTACTCGCTCTCTCCAAACACCAAGTAGAAGTATGATCATTCTTTGTTCAGTCGCAAAACAGATTTTGTACCTGGTGGAGACGCACGTAGTCACCGACAGAGTGATTCAACACTCATATTTGCCTACAAATAACACTTCAGGGAAATCGAACGTGAAGGGTGTCGAGGTAAGGCGGCATGGAGGGGGGAGCGCTGAAACAATATGGCTGCTTATCGCACATCACGTGTGCCTCCCGCCACCCGCGCCCACTTCTATTTTATTAGCTTTTCACGGAAAGTATTCGAAAAAACAAGCGATAAGATCGCGATGAGGTCGAGCGGCCCATCGATAATCCGTTGACGTGTCGATGAGCTATCGCGGGATTACACACATACACAAACACTCACGCGCGCACGACGTGGCTAAACAAGCGCCTTTCCCTTCTTCGCACACTGCACTCCAATCCAAAGCACTAGTGTTTCCGGAACCGGTATTCTTTGTAAGAACCGGGAATTTCGGTACTTTTTTAAATCGGTACCGGGATTTCCCGGTTCTTTCGGTATTTTCGGTTCTTGGCAGTTTTTGATTTATAAAACAAGTGATAAGGTTCAAAAGTCAACTACAATTAAGATCGACGAGAATAGATAACATTAAGAATGAATATATATCAGAAAAATGATATAGAGCCGATAACATTACCAGAGGTTCAACGCGCGCTTTGCAGCATGAAATATAGCAAGAGCCCAGGTGCAGATGGTGTTATCACCGAAGCCTTAAAAATCGGAGAACCAGTACCACTCCCACACCTTACGAACCTTTGTAACTACATTCTTCAGACCGGTTCTTTTCCTCATAATTTCTGCCACTCCACCATTATACTCATACATAAAAAGGGTGAAAAGTCCGACATTGGCAATTATCGTCCCATCAGTCTTATCTCACACCTTTTTAAACTATTCATGAAAATTATTGAAAATCGAATATCCGGTGAGCTCGATTTACATCAACCACCAGAACAAGCGGGTTTCCGCCGTGGCCTCTCCACGACGGATTATTTCCATTCTCTTAACCAGCTCTTAGAAAAACATGTAGAATTTAATATCCCACTTTATCTTGAATTTGTAGATTACTCAAAAGCTTTTGATAGCATAAAACATAAACCATTATTCGAGGCACTTTCTAATCAGAACATAAATTAAACGTACATTCAACTTATCCGTAATATCTATAGCAATAGTACAGCATCCATGAAAACCTCACTCACGGAGCTCTCTTTCCAAATTGTAAAAGGCGTGAAACAGGGAGACCCGCTTTCTCCTAAATTGTTTACAGCTACTTTGGAAGAAGTGTTCAAGCGATTGAAGCCCAAATGGGCTGAGAAGGGCATCGTCGTCGGAGATAGCAGGCTAACAAACCTGCGCTTCGCCGACGATATTGTCCTTTTCTCCCCCACAGCTGCAGAACTAGGCGATATGCTTCAAGGACTGAACCAAGCAAGCCGACCAAGATGTGGGACTCCGAATGAATATGAGCAAGACCAAGCTGATGACCAAAGGCACGAAGAGGAGATTTTACGTGGAGAATGTGGAGATTGAGTATGTCCATGAGTATGTGTATCTCGGCCAGATAGTTTCATTCCAGGCACAACAAAACGAAGTTGCTCGACGCACCGAAAATACCTGGAGAAGCTTCTGGTCGATGAAACATCTTATGAATGGCGAACTGCCACTCTGCAATAAGCAAAGACTTATGGACATGTGCATTCTCCCAATTCTAACGTACGGTGCATAGACTTGGTTCCCGACAGCTCATGAGAGATACCAACTCGAGGTTTGCCAAAGAGCCATGGAGCGTAGTATCTTAGGAGTCAGACTCACAGACCGCATACGAAACACGATACTACGCTCCAAAACAAAAATAGTTGACGTCACCCATAAAGCGGCCAAACTCAAATGGGATTGAGCAGGGCATGTCGCTCACATGCCGGACGATCTTTGGGCCAAAATAACAAACGATTGCTCCCCACAAACTACACGCCTTCGAGGCAGACTCCGGAGTAGATGGCAAGACGATCTCGACAGTTATTTAAATGACTGGCGCAACTTAGCTGGAGATCGAAAGGTGTGAAAAGAAGGGAGGGAGGCCTTTGCCCTGCAGTGGGACGATATAGGCTAAGATAAGATACCGGCCCCTAAAATTACTGTGGTTTTGTTTATAATATCACAAAAATCATATTAGGAGTATGATAAAACGTCGTATTTGAAGTAAATTACATTCTGTCACCATTGTTTGGTATGAGGAACAACGTAATACTTACCTTGGAGTCAAACGCGCGACACTTTTTTCTTACTTTTCGCACGTGGCGAGTCCTGCGAGGCCCGCCGAGTTATAAAAATAAAATTCCCGAAAGTACCGAAAGAACCGGGAATCAAATTAGATTTCCCGGTTTATTTTTACTGACAAAAGAACCGGGAATTCCCGGTACTTTCGGTACCGGGATTTCCCGGTTCTGAACCCTACAAAGCACTCCGCAACAGTAAGCAAAGCAGTGTAGCGAGACGCGCGGCAGAGGCTCATCCACGAGCAGAGAGCATCTCGCACGCGGTACCGACCGACCGACGGTGGTTCGACTGTAATGAGTCGAGTAGTCAGCGCAGATACGAGCTCTCCTAATCAAATCTCCGAGCCTCTATCTGATAATTACCCCGTATCGGGGATGGTATCGCGGTATCTCGGAGATACGGCAAGAGGCATAGCCCTGCGCTTGCCTGCGCCCTGGGGTGCATCAGGCAAGGGGAGGTGGAAAGATAATGGGGAAGGGGGGAGGAACCGTGGCGTCGCAGACAAATATTTGCAGTGCGCTCATCGGATGTGTTTGCTCTGCTTATCGCGTCACAACGAACACACCCAGCGAGCGGAGTCGAACAGGGCACACATCCGCGCCGTACAACCCGCGAGTGCGCGCCCGCGTCACGCCCGCGTCACGTCCGCACCGCCCCGCGCCTGTCGAGGGAACTGCCGGCTGCAACGGGGAACCCGCTGCGTTACTCACCGCTGTTAACTAGATACAGTATCTGCTAGATACGATTAGGTATCAAAACTCTAAGATAACCGTTCTCACATTAGCGCCTAGTTAAGATAAACGAGATAACAATTTGCATATCTCTAAGGAAGGCGATATGCCCGCGGCCGCGAGGATACCTATCTATGGGGTCGTTGCACCGAGATATGGTAATCGCACCCATGGATGGAGCCGATGTCATTCCGATTACGTATTCTATCATTATCTGCCGTGATTAGGAGTCAGCTGAAAAGCTTGATAAATAACTTGGATAGACATACTCGTAGTACAAATATGTATTATCTAATACATATTTGTATGTTAATATACAATATATCATAAAGTTAGTTCATATGATATTTTAGCTTACGAGTGTAGCAGAAAGTACCTACCTACCTGTGTTACCCCAGTTACTTCATTATGTCGCAAACATAGAGCAGAGCACACGCACACTTGCATCGCTTGAGCCCTGCGTATGCGCACGCATGGCATGTCGTTGTGCAACATTAGATATACCTAGGTAGGTACCATGCGCTACGTAATGACATTACACCTAATCTAATTTGACCAAACACATTCTGGTTCATAACATTATAATCAGCAAGACGAACCAAACGAAGCGCATGCCTTTTTACAAACCGGTTCGGTGTATTATTTAGAAGCTAGATGAAGCTACGCCTGTTCCTTCGCGACCATTGTCTAGACTAGAACAATCAGCCAACAAACACGGCTACGGCTTGGGGACTCACTAAGGATAGATGGTCACACAAACACAAACACAAACACATACCTATCTTCGCTTACTTATAGCATTTTCATTATAAAAAGTTCATTAATTTCGTCACGCACTTAATGGCTGATTATCATAAAAACCTCGTAAGTACATATATTATTTATTTGAAATCATAGTAGGTTAAAAGTTGACATCTGAAATTGTGATTCAAAAACTCACAAACGTTTCAGTACATAAAAAAATCATGGACTTGCAAACAAATAAGCAAATAAGTTAGAACTACTTCATTGGTCATCTAAATATAAGGGAGTTAAGAAGGGAAAAGGAGATTCTTAACATTGGAATGAAAAAAGGGCGAGGCCTTGAACAAAGTAGAAAAAAAAACTACGAGACGCTGGGTTTGGACGTTATCTAGCAGAATTTAGGCATCGGCATCGGTCGCGGGAACCCACACCGTTATCTCGCGTTATCGGATCGGCGTGACAAGTGTCACCGCGCATCGATCGATGGATCAAACATCTGGCTCATGGTTTCGTAAGCCGACTTGAGCGCACTTGTCTCTCCATCTGTCTCCGAATGACAATTCTGCGGACTCCATCTTCCGCAGAATTAGATAAAAACTCAAAATGATAACAAACTGTCGTATATCTTTAGTTTGTTTTGAATTTTGGAGATTTTATTGACGGATTTATTTACTTGTGATAGAAACTGACAATCTGGCATGTAACAAAAGTGGATGAAGGATTAGTATCATAGCATCGAATCTATTGTCGTGGGTGTAGTTTTGTCGTGTCTGATATCACTACATAGTATAAAGCAAAGTCGCTTTCCGCTTCCCGCGTATGTATGTATGTTTGCTTATATCTTTAAAACTACACAACGGATTTTGATGCGGTTTTTTTTAATAGATAGAGTGATTCAGGAGGAAGGTTTATATGTATTAAACCCGTGCGAAGCCGGGGCGGGTCGCTAGTGAAGTATAAATTACATTCTGTCTGAAGGTTGACCTACCTAATTGTGAGGTCCTGTTCTGTTAGGTCTTTGAAAATGCCTCAAAGGCCAAACATCAGGTACAAGCTCACATTATGCACAGTAGTTACTCGTAGGTATCATAAGTTACGTGACATGTTGCAAGCCCAGTAGGTTTATACCTACCTAATATTCCATTTTGCAATTATCAGTATCTGAAATCGGGTCGATAAAGTGCTTTTGTTGTAGTAATTAGGCTTTTAGCAGATATGAATATAGGAACATACCTAATACCCGCCGTAGAGATGTCAAAGTACCAACGCAGAAGTTTTGTTTAAATAAAATGCAGAGTATCTTTTTCGATATTTATAAACTGTAGTAGAAGGTACTAAAGTCGCGTCGCGCTACGAGGTCTGCTTAGAATATAGGTGAAAACCGATGATTTTCCTACGAAAATGTATTAAGCATATTAGCAGTATAAGTGGTAGGTATATTGTCGATATCCCTTATTAGGTCGAGAGCGAATCTAATGAAATTCAGTAAATAATGTAGGTACCTATGACTTAGTATTAAGCACCTCAATAATAATTATGATGAATTACGTATTAAATATTAAGTGCAAATACCTACTTTAAAACAACTCAAACAATAAATGAAATTAAACTAAACTAAATTTAATTAAACTTAACTAAATTTGACGATTCTAAACTACACAAGTGATTTCAATGAATAAATGCTTTTTTGATTTTATTTGATTAGATTTGATCTAACGCCAAACACAAAGGTGGGTCGCACCGCACAAGAGCAGGCACCGCGAACCATCCGCGGTTATCGCGTCAAGTGCCTATACTAGATATTATTAAGCAGATAGCAACACAATATAACTCCTCTCGTTGCAATATATTTTGAGAATATAAACCATTAGCTTCTGGGTGCGGATTCGCACACGTTGCTACCCGGTTCAAATGTAGTCAGCCGGAAGCTGATGAGTTGAAAAAATCATAAGAAAGACAAACCAATAAGTCGATCAACATGAGCGCATTGGCTAATTATTGTCATTGGGCCGGCCGTGCGTCATAAAATTCATGATATAGGTAAATATGAATGCGAAAGTTTGTGTTTGTGTTTCAATCAAGTCTTAACTTAGAACTAAGGACCTTATTTAACATAATAATATTATATTTATAATGCGTGCGAACAAACTGGCGGCGGCAGAATTAGAAGAGTTAGGTAAATGGCTCAAGGCTCCATTCCTCCACCTACTCGTACCGTCGCTATTGACACATTATAACTATTATGATTTATAGATAGTGTAAAGTTGCGTCGGTACGTAGGTACGAGTAGGTAGGTACTAGTACGATACAGGGTATAGATAGATTAAAGAAAATAGGTAACCGACCTAAAAAAAGTAAAAATCAGAATGATACAACGATGTTATAGGAGATCTCGCTCTTCCGTATACATTTTTCCTAAAGATTACTTAAAAAATGCTAGTTTGCAAAAAGTTAGTTGTTAACAATTGCAAAAAGGGTTTACCTAATTAATTGAATAGACGTTTCCTTATTTACTTTGTAACAGTATGTGTATTTGAGGGGGTGTAGTTATTGGTGATATGTTGATTGTTATGTAGGAGCAGTGTAACAGTGAGTGAATTCAGTGTTCGGGAGACTTGGATTTTTCCACCCTGCATTTTATTGAATGAAGGCGGCGCGGTAGGTATATGACTCACGATATTCGCTACATGTAGGTAGGTACCTATTGCGAGCGTGCGTCATGCTCATGCACTCCTCGGAATCAGAAACAATACTTTTAAAGGTCTTACAACGTTTTTTTAAATCCGGGTAGATGACGATGACTGAAACATTTATCTGATTCAATTAGGAATTACTGCTAGTTGTTCACAAAGTATGAATCCTCACGTAAAATGCAAGAAGATGCGCATCTAAGAATGAAACAAGCAATGTTACGATGTAGGTAAATTAACATTTATTTATAGAATCTACTTTTCTTTCTCTATTAAACGTCTTTTTTTGGTTGACCACACGAATACATTTTATTTGCGGTTTGTTTTGTTTGTTCATTTAATGATACTTTTAGTTTTCATGAGAAACTCCAGTTACCTTGATTACCACCCCATAGGTAGGAACTCGTCTTTATACTCGTTTTTACAATACGAGTGTATTACCTACCAGTGATATTTGTAAGGTAGGTATTAGGTGGTAGCTGCGCCTGCGCTTGTGCCCGCAGATTAGAGCTAGGTATCTGGTAATTAGAGCGATGATCGATGTCTCAACAAAAGCCGATAATGCGATCTGCGATTAGGTATCGCGGCCGTTGCTTATCATTATCAAGCTTTATTATTCTCTAGCTATCGTAAATTAATTACAGCTCGCTGGACTGCGCTTATAGTTATAGCACCTATTTATATTTATGGGCCCGAATGTCAACTATATAAAGGCAAGGATTAATAAACAGAAATGTGATGTTGTAGGAATAGAGCTTTATTTTAACACTAGCAGTCCGCCCCGGCTCCGCACGGGAGTAACGTATTTTAACGATTTTATGGGTATTTTTTTACCCAAGTTACATTATCGAAGTTTTAATAGGGATCCCTATTTTTTTTCAAACAATAAATATGGCCTATGTTACTCAGAGATAATGTAGTATTCTAATGGTAAACGATTTTTTGAAATTTATCCAGTAGTTTTTGCATTTATTCCATACAAATATAAACATCTTTCCTCATAATAATATTAGTACCTATAGATTATTACACTGTTAATAACTTTTGAATGGTATGGAATTTGGGAATGGTATAATTAAAAAAGTAATTTACAGGTGAAAAAAATGAAGTGATTTTTTTTGATAAGGATTAATACCCAGGTACGAATAATGTGGCCTAGTTTGTACAGGCGACGTTACTATTGCATATTTTAACATGAAAAAGTATAGTTATTGTGACATGACTGTAATAGTTGGACATAATTATGGTATTACTGACTTATTTGTTAATATTGATGTAATCTTTAAAACGTACATCACTAATACTCATAAGGATTTTTTTTGATTAGACATATGGTATTGTTGACTTATTTGTAGATATTGATGTCTTCTCTAAAACTGTAGTACATTACTTTGCTCTATTGTCAACATAAAGATTTTTTTGTATTTTTTATCACACGTTGGGTTACACTATCGAAGTTTTCATACGGATCCCTAATAGTTAGACAAATGGTATAGTTGACTTATTTGTAGATATTTATGTCCTCTTTAAAACTGTAGTACATTATATATAGTATTTTAAAGTATAGATAAAGTCACTCTTGTGGTGATGGTGATACATTGTAAGCAATGCGGCTCTAGTCTGTGATTGTGAGGTGGTGATATTACCCAAATTAACAATTAACATAGTCGTAGGTAGATATCTAAATCAATGTTTGCTTTAAACTCCTACTTTATCAATTAGGTACTGAAAAAATGCAGAGAGAATGCTTACAAGGTTCTCCAGTTTTTCATTTTACTTAAAAAAATATCTAAATGTTGTATCTACGAATAGATACAATAATTAAATTATAAGGCGATGCACATAAATAATAGAGTCTCGAACGTAAATACCTACCTAATGAGAAATCCCTTCATTATCCTACCCTATAATTGATAAGAAATAAACATTATGATAAGTTATTATCTATAATTTTTCATTCTGTTGTAGAAATTGCACTAATAATGTTATTTTTAGGTTCACAACAAAATCTAAAATCTTTTTAGATCTCCAGAAGCCAGGTAAAAGAAACAGACAGGTTGTAAGGCCAATTAATCGTAGCTTATAAAAATAATGATGTGACCCACTGTTTTTAGAGTTTCGTAGTCTTAAGAAACCCGTATAGTTTCGCCATGTCCATCCGTCCGTCCGTCCGTCGAATGAGTAATGTTAGTAATGTTAACAAAGTCGTAAAATAAAATCTAGAAAATCTTTTTTTTAGGGTACCTACCTCTCCTACACCTAAAGTGGGGATGTTATTTTTTTTCTCGCATACCCTATAGTGTGGTGTGTCGTTGGATAGGTCTTTAAAAACATTATGGGTTTGTGAAGACAACTTTTTGATTAAGGTATTCGTTTGTGTACCAGCTAAACGGTTGGTTTTGGAGGTGTGAAAAGATTCACGGTAGTAGTACATAAAACTACATAAAATTACTTAGATAACGTTGTTAGCTGTGTAAACTACGAAACCCTACATTGCGCGTGGCTCGACACGCACTTGGCCAGTTTTTATTACTTATTAATAGGTAATATTAATATACATATATCGACTAGTTGGTAGTAACTCTGCCTTCTACGCTGTAGGTTGTGGGTTCGATCCCCACCCAGGGTAAACATTTGTGTGATGAACATAGATGTTTGTCCTGTGTCTGGGTGTTACTATGTATAATAAATAAGTATGTATTTACAAAAAAAAAGTATATAAGTATTCTATCAGTTATCTGGTTCCCATAGTACAAGCTTTGCTTAGTTTGGGGCTAGATAGTGTTGTGTGTAAAGTCCGCCAATATTTATATTTATATTTTTTTATGTATGGAATCAGAAAAATATGTTGTTTTTATTTATTAAAATTTTCATTTAAATTATGGGAGACGGGCTGGTGCTGGAACAAACGAAAGATCTAACTAATATGTGAATGAAAATTGAAGTACGATATCTTGAAAATATTCAATAAGTAGATAAGCTTTTCACAAAGTGTTAAAAAGTGACTTGACTAATGAATTTAGCAAGATGCTCTCAATAAAACATCAAAAAGAAATATTTACAAAAAAAAATGTAAACTCAGGAAAAGTGTTTTCCTCAGCTGAAAAGTACGAGGCTAGGCATTTGTCGCAACAGCGAGCATCGTACAGTAGCGCTGGCCTGGCTCAGCCAATGGAAGGGCTCGCTGACACGCACACACGCAGAGAGTGAAGGTGTCCGCGCCCACCGCCACCTGCCCGCGCGCCTTCCTATCAATATCAGATAAGTCAGATAGCGTCCGCGCCCGCGCCGAACCTCGCGCCCGCGCGCCCGCCCCAGCGCTCCCGACATATTATTATAACAAAAGTTTATTCCGTTTTTTTTTGTGATCTTCATTTATAATATCGGTAAGTTATATTGCGACGTTAAAATCAATAGCTAATAAAAATTTAAGACCTGCATTTCCATTATGCTCAGTTCATTCATTTTCTTTCTTTTTCAGTTAGATCATGTTAGTATCAGTTAAAGACATTGGTGCACTGAGTTCCTGTCTATCCTCGAGGATCTACTCGTACCTATATATTATACTGACTTAATTTAGATCTGTTGCCTTCTAGTTACAATTCCGATAATCGCTTCAGACGGTTTCCATCGGGTTATTGCACTAAATTATTTTATTTTAATAATAAAATTTTAATAATAAGAAATTGGTAAAAAAAAGCTCAGACAATAATGATAATAAATGGCTCCCAATAACAATTTTTTTCAATTAAGGTACAAATCCAAAAAAAAATTGCAGATATTTTTTCATAAATTAGTTTAGATAATCCTAAATAAATAAACAGTACCTACATTATGTATTTGTAGATATATAATGGAATAACGGTTAATGTTCATATTCTTAATAGGTAAGTACTAAAATTAAATGTTTGTCATAAAATAAGCAGTGGTTCTTGTTTAACAAAACATCTCACTTGGATAAGGTTACACCCAAGTATGATGTTCTTCGTTTCTTGAGGGAGGAAAGGAAAGAAAGACGCTCCTCTTTCAGGTTTCATGGCTACACGCTACAAGTACATAGCTACCTATATTTATAGGAATACAGATTTTTACTCATATTTTAACAGGAAATCCTAAACGAAAACCATGGAAACCATGGAAAACAGAAACTATTCATGATCAAAAAATGCATATTGTAACAAAGTATAATTTGTAGAATTGTTTTTTTCAATAACCGCAAAACATACATTTTTGTTTTTTATGACAAAGATAACTTAAGAATTTAATCTAGATTATATGAAAAACAGAAACACGATTGGTGAAAATATTCTCGATAGATTTATCAAAAACTCTTCAAAAACACTATTTACGTTTTTACTCAAAACTATGAATAGCTGAACAGTTCATTTTTAAGGTTCCATATCCAAAGGGTACCCTATTACTAAGACTACGCTTTCCGTCTATCTATTATCAGGCTATATCTCATGAACCGTGTTAGCTAGACAGTTGAAATTCATCACAGATTATGTATATTTGTTACTGCTATAACAACAAATACTAAAACAATAACATCAATATTTATGTAGGGCTCCCATACACAACTAGCATGATTTTTTCCCTGAACCTTCAAGTGAACCCTTCGTGCGCAAGTCCGACTCTAACTTGGCTGGTTTTTATATAATTTGTTAGATAATCATACTAGCTACATAAATAAAAAATAGTTTTTTTTTTAAGTTTGATGGTTTTGAAGATAATAAGATTTTATCACTTTTTCCGTCTTCTTATCCGGGAGGCTCAGCCCGTAGCTCAGCCCATACATACCTACATAAAACCAAAAATATGCTTTTTTCACCAAGTTTTGATAAGTTCAATGATGGATGATTTTTGATATTTAGTTTATTTTACTTATTATACTTTTTAATAGTTCTTGTATTGCAAGATATTCTCATAAGAGTTTAACAATGTTCCTAAGAATACCTGAAAACATTGTTTACATTGCATTTTCATGCGATGACCAAGTCAATCTATTTATTTAAAACATATAAGATTTTTAATATTGATATGGTCACTATAAGATGTTAGGTAATAACTTAAGACAGATGGACCCTAAAGTAGGGACTGAATAAATAAACCGACTTGGTGTTACATGAATGGAGTTGCGAGAATTGTTTTTTTTACAAGTTATGTTTTTGATGACAATCATATTTTCAATAGCAACTGTTTTCCATACAATCAGTTTACATGTTTTTATAATATATCTCTATACTTTTTTTTAAAATGGTCAAAAATAGTAGAACTAAAAAAAAAATTTGATTTGAAAATGAAGAGCTCCGGCGCTCTAAGTGGATTAACTTGGTGTGCGCATTGATCTAAGGGGCACTCACTAAAACACTTTTCGAATCGAGTCGACCCCGACGGCTCGATAGATGCTCTTCCATCATCTGACAATTGCAACACTTTAATTTTATTTTCATAGTTTTCCGGCTGAGCTCTAGTCTAAATATTGGATGGCTCTAGTATCATCGATTAGTAATGTATGTCCCGGTGCCTATTTAGCAGGAGATTTCCATGACCCCCTTGTAATAGAGTGCTTATTATTAGGTGGTCGTTATCAAAGGTGTCCCGGCGTTATCGCGGGACGCGAGCAAACAGAGCCGCGCCATAAACCGCGCGTCCTCCTCCACTCGCAGCCAGAACTGAACTTTATCACCTAAACTCAAAGTCCATTTTAGATCACAGGTGGCCCTAGGCCAGATGATTTGCTAGAATCAGCCTAAGTTCAGTGGATAGAAAGAGTATTTTGGCTCAAGCGAGTGAATATTTACGCGCCTCGAGTGAGCACACATTGCGTCTTCCGTCGCGTCGAGTTCACGCGCCCGGTGTGCCTCCAAACTTTTATTATTATAAATTTGGTTGTTGATATTTTAGGTATTAAATAAAATTCTAGCGTATTAATACAAATATTAACGTTTGATTTTTAAAGTTTAAATATGATGAACGTTCTCATAAATAAATTAAAATATTATTGTATTTATAATTATTGAGTATTTTAACTGCCCAAAACACGGATAAAAATACGTTTTCTAAAAATGAAACCTAGATAGATCGATTTATCGCCCCCAAAACCCCGTGCATACTAAATTTTCTGAAAATCGTTGGAGCTATTTCTGAAAGTCAAATTATATACATATATACTAGAATTGCTAGTAGGTATTAGGCCATGCGCCATTCTAGCATTTTCATCAAACAAATTGATCCATTATAAGGGGATTATAATATAACTTACATACCTACAAATGTACGATTTATTATCTACTAGCGACCCGCCCCGGCTTCGCACGGGTAGCATGTTATTATACATATAAACCTTCCTCCTGAATCACTCTATCTATTAAAAAAAAACCGCATCAAAATCCGTTGTGTAGTTTTAAAGATATAAGCAAACATACATACATACATATTACATACAGACGCGGGAAGCGGAAAGCGACTGCTTTATACTATGTAGTGACTATGTAGTGACTAAGTAATATTATTTTATAAAAAAACCAATAGGGTTTCGTTTATTTCTCTTGAGATACGGAACCCTAAAAAAAGGCGCCGGTTTCCGGAGCCTCTTCCGCTCCACAAACGGCAGTACCTGTATTTATTCGTTTCGAAACCTGATTCCGAGACGACGACCTCATCATCATCAGAAGAGGAACGGTCGTTTCAAACGGTCGTTAAAACAAATGTCTCGTTACAGACCGAGCGATGGAGAACGTTCAACAGCAGATGCTCCGCGAGGGTCAGGAGGAACATCGCGAGGAACCGAACGCGGAAGCTCTGCAGCTCGTCAAGAGCGAAGAGAGGCTGCAGGATTCGGAGGCCGAAGCGGAACAGCAACATCAGCAGAATCAGCAGCAGCAATTGCAGCAACAGTTGCAGCACCAACATCACCAACAGCTCCAGCACCAGCAGCAGAGTGAGCTGAGAGGAGAAGGGCCGCAATCGATGTCAGTCATCACGCGACGAGGGCGAACCATCACCACCGCAGGACACATCACGGAAGACGAACTAGGAGATGACGGAGTCAAGGATGAGCCCCCCGAGGCTCCCCCCGCAGAGGAGCACGTCCAACCCCCACCCCCGCCCGCCCTCCCCCATTATCCGCCAAAACTGGAGGAGGCACATTACGAGGATGAGCGAATGCGCCTCACCGAGGCTGAAGCCGCTCGCTATCTCGCCTTCAAGCAGGAACCTTACCGCGAGCCACCCTCTCCCGGGCCGGGCTCTCGCTCCGCTCCGCCGCGCGCTCGTCCCCCGCCCTCCGCTTTCCCGCGCGGTTTGGCGTTACGCTACGGCCCTCCACCGCCCCACCACGTCATCGTGCAGCAAGAGGGCGAGGACGAGCACGGCCCTGACGCCTTTCTCGCGCACAAGGAGCGCGCGGAACAGGCGCAGTACGCGGGAGGCGATGGAGACGGACGGCAGTACGCGGGCGCGCTTGGAGAGCAGGCTTCTGCCGCGTTGGAGATGATCCAGACGACGTCTCTCGGCGACCAGCAGGCGGTCGGCGTCGCCTATCAGCCGGTCAAGTACGAGTCGCGCGCGGGAGAGGGCGAGGCGCGAGTCGGAACGTACGCGAGTCTGCAGCCGGTCACCTCGGTCGGCGGAGGGTACGCGTACGCGACCGGCGGAGCTCAGTACGCCAGCGCCTACGGGTACGGGGGCGGCAAGGAGCTGCTCGCTCTTTACGGGGGTGCGGGGGGAGGGGGCGGTGGAGAGCGACGCGGGGATGAATCGCCGCCCTCGCAGCTGCTGTATCGCACGGATCCCACTCTGTCTTCGTCCTCGCTAGGCGGCCGCGCGGCGCACGTCGTCTACGGCTCCGTGGTGCCGCAGTCGCAGGGCGTCTACGAGGCGCCACCGAGCCCCAACTCGCAGCAGGTAGGCTCACGTTCGTTTGCTTCTTTTGAGGACTCTCGCGTGCCACGTTTCGAGATCATGTTCACCTTCGATGATTACGATCCGTTTTTAATTTCTTTTTTTCGTTTGCGCGCGGCAGGTCACCCTGTACACGCACGGCAACACTGTGCAATACAAGGTTGGCGGGGAACACTACCTGTCGCAGGGAGGCGGTGTGGAGTACGTGCCGGTTTCGGGGTACGAGGGCGGCTTGCTGGTGGAGGGGTACCCGGCACCCGGCCAAGCTTGGCCCGCACACAACCTGCTGCCCATAGACGATGGATTCGACCCCAGTGAGTACACATAGTAATCAGCATTTGAATTATGAATATCGTGCGCACGTAGTATTGTAGCTGTCCTTGTTATATCTTAAACTGTATCTTTCTACGAAGTCTGATCAGTCACGAAGTGAGTTGATGACACCGAGTGTGTTCCTCAGGTATGGCAGGCATGGGCGAGGTGAAGGAGTGCGTGAACTGCGCAGCAGCCACCACGCCGCTTTGGCGCCGCGATGGCACCGGTCATTACCTCTGCAACGCGTGCGGACTCTACACGCGCATCAACGGCGTTAACCGCCCACCGCTCAAAGGACAGAAGGCCAAGCCGCAGCAGGCCTTGGTCAGTGTACTGTATCATTATTCTTCAATACTTCTCTCTGTGATAAATAACCCCTATTCTTTACAATACTAATATTGTTTATTGTCTCTGCAGCCCACAAACGGGAACCGGCGCGTCGGTGTGACCTGTGCCAACTGCCGAACCTCAAACACTACGCTGTGGAGACGGAACAACAACGGCGAGCCCGTCTGCAACGCCTGTGGACTTTACTACAAACTGCATAATGTAAGTTACTGTACAATTCAGGATTATGATTGAAAACCCTGGTGCTGGTGTTTATTATCATTAGGTATAGGTAACGATGAGTTAGTTGGATAGAGAAAGAAACGAAAAGTACCTTTAGGATTTCTCTCTACATTTTATAATGTAGAGTAAAGTAGAGTAGTGTGGTGACGATTGTGCATCGATTACAGCTGGTCGCGATTAGAGGAAGGTATCTAATCGCTGCAGTGGTTATCGCGGAACTCCTCGGCAAACAACGGGTCGCGTAAAAAAACCAAAACACAGGGTCTCATCTAATCTTGCGAGATAAACGCGGGGCTACCGACTGATAGAGAATTATCACTGCGACCACGAATATTCATAATGAGATAAATAATCTTTTATCAATTATCTCCTCGTGGTTAGATACGCTTGTTTAAAGGATGATAGGAGCGCGTGGCGGCAGATTACGAGGGTTCCCCGGCGTCTCCACGCGCTCAGTGTCTCGCTGCCCTTCGGCAGGACACCTACGAAAGCATTATGTGTAAGTGATCGAACGTGTGTACGCAGGTTAACCGGCCGCTCAGCATGAAGAAGGACGGCATCCAGACGCGCAAGCGCAAGCCGAAGAGCATGGGCGGCGGGCACGGCGTCTCGCGCCCTGCTTCTTCCAGCCTCTCCGGTACGTTCTACTCGTGACCGACCAACGCGCTCACGTACGCATCTATTTTTAATATTATGCAGGGTGAGTTTTTTTAGGAGTTTCTTAGGCTCGACGTTATCGACCTAAGTAAAATTAGGAACTAGCAAAAGTCTGCCATAGACTGAGCCTAAGCGGTTCCTGAAAACAAAATCACCTTTATTAGAATAAAATAAGCATCAGTAGAAATGTGTTTCGATAAAGTTCAAAGTGTTGAAGTGAGTGTGTGTGGTGGTCCGCAGTGGAGGGGCACTCGCACAAGGTGCTGCCCCCTCTTTACGCGGCAGTGGAGGGGGGCGCGGGGGGCACGGGGGGGCCATTGCTGCTACAGCTGCCCACGCGCCACCAAGTCGATATGTGAGTAATCGCCACTGCAAACTCTTTGCTACGGAACTGCGTAGCACCGTAGCCACTCGTAGCAGCTACTAGACCCGACTACGCGGCGGCTACGGCGTAGTGCTTGGGAATGTTCTACTTTTTTTTGCAAACTTGAATGCTGTGACTGTGTTTGATTACTTGTTTCTTACTTTTATACTAAAGCTGTTTATTTTCCTTGCTTTCTATTGATTAAATGATCATAGCAGTAGGCACGTTCGCGCTTCAAGATCTATTTTATACGAATTTATTAGATTGTTATTTCTTTTGAATATTTTGCATAAACTTTATATAAGTGTCTATTTTGAAGACATTACATTACATTACACTACTAAAGTAATAACGAGCTGATCTCATAATGCAGTCAGAGGTGCTACACGAACACCTCAGTTAATATCAGTATCAATAACAATCTACTTGATGTTAATATTGATAATCCAGTGAAAGCCAGCTGATCGGTTTTTTTAAGAGCTTATTTTTGATGTATTTCCTGAGTGAAGACTGTCGCTTCCACACTTACTACAGCAATCTGCATTCTGAAATTGTTGCACTATTTGTTACCGCATGTCGACTAGCACTCGCACTAACTTCTAACGCTTTGTACTTGGTATTATTTAAGAATAGTTTTATTATATGTATTCTGGGTTTAAATGTTTCTTCAATCCAACACCATACCATTTGCACGCCCTATAATTTGGTTTTTATCAGTGTGAAGTTTGTTTAGTAAATAGTTGGCTATTTAGTAGAGCAGCCTCCATGTTTGGTGAGCAAGCTTATCTCAAGGCGAGAGCCGAGTGCCGACAGACTTTAGCATTACTACGAGGATATACTGCACTGCAAGGCGCACTTTTGCGCAATAGCTTTCTTTTTAATATTGGTGGACATTTTATATATCGTCACGTCACCTAGCCCTAATTTAAGCAAAGCTTGTATTATAAGAACCAGATTACTGATAGAATACTTATATTTAATTATTATTTTCTGATAAATATAACTATAGATTTAAACACGGGTGTTTATCACGTAATTACCATTAATTTATTTTCCGATTTTATGATAAATACTCCCAGACGCAGAACAAACATCTATGTTTATTCATCACACAAATGTTTTTCCCGGGTGGAACCCGCAACCTACAGCGCATAGGGCAGAGTCACTACCAACTGAGTTGTGAGGCCAGTCAAGTGCTACCTTCAGTTTTCAGGAGTCGTTTTAATACATCCTGTATATTCGGCTAATGTTTGTATGTGTGTACTGGAAATATAACTTTAATATGTAACAATGAACAATAAATGATAATTGCAGGTTATCAACGCTAGAGCGTGGAGGCCCAGGCCTGCCCCCAGGCCACTACCGCCCTTCGTAATGCCTCCTTCGTCCATCTGCATCTGTCATCACTCTGATCCATCCATCATCCATGAACAATGTAGTCAGTCAGTCTTTTGACAATTATGTAAATAAACCGAGATTATTTATTTAGCTCGCTATGCGGAGAACTCGTTTAATATTGACAGTAGGCTAAATAGCTATATACGAGTAGTGGTGTCTTGTGTAAATACTGAAAGCATTCGACGTATCTATCAATCGTGAACAATATACCTATCTTATGAACAATTAATTGCTTGCCGTTGAGTTGTGCAATTCAAAGTAAGTACCTTCGTTTTATTGTACATAGTTCTAGAAGGAAAGTGAATTGTGGTCGTTTTATTGTGAGATGTCATCGTTGGTCAAACAGTTGTACGTGTGTAGGTGTGTGTGTGTGTGTAATTAAGTGCACTTAATACTTAAGCCTGTATTCTATTGTATATCCTTAGGTACTTAATAATGGCACAATTGTATTAATATACCTAATACAGCTTGGATCCTTAAAATAGAATTGATTAATTATGAATGCGAAAATCAATGTTGTGAATTACTAGTAAAAAATATTTTGTATAAATAGTTGGTAACTTGGTAAGCATAGGAAAAGTACAAGCACTTTGGTGACGAATTTATTAATATATTTTATTTTATGTTTGTAACTAGATCCTTATTAGACTTTTTTATTGCATGTAATTGTGTTGTATAAAATAATGTAGATCTAAGTAAAGTATGTGTGTGTGTGTGTGTTGTACATGAGTGTGCGTGTAGTGAGTGTGTGATGGTGTAAGCGGTGTATTTATATTATGATAACTCTCTGTATGTACTTACACATTCCAGTAAGAATTTAAAATTATACGGTAAATGAAACAGTTGCCATGACACTTTTGTTTACTTTACTTTTACAATTTATTTGTTCCCTATTCTTTTCCCTAGGTGTAGTACCTACCTACCTACTTGGACATTTATTATCAAAGTCCCTAAAAAAGATAATGGAGTGATGCGAAACATTCACTGACTTCACTGCACAATTGGTAGCTCTGCCTTCTGCACAGTAGGTTGTGGGTTCTATTCCCACCAAGGACAAACATTTATGTAATAAACATAGGTATCTGTTTGCTCTGAGTCGGATTGCTATACCTTATTTATGTACCTAATTATCAAATGATAATAAATATTCTATCAGTTATCTGTTTTCATAGTACTTAGATAGGTACTACAATCTTTGCTTAGTTTAGAATTAGATGGCAAAAAATGTGGTATTGGTAAAAAAACTTATTTATACATTTAATATTATTAGGATAGTAGGCCTAAAGGGGAAGCAAATAAGTATATTAGTAAGATGAAAAAAACCATTTTACATACTAAGTAGGTACTACCAATATTTGTAGAAGTACCTACCTATATAGTATGGTATAGAGAGCATTAAAAAACACTCATATGCGGCACCAAAAGTATAAAAATAACATCATCAATCAAACTGATAAGCAATCAGAGCGGTTTGTTCATCTGATAACACATTTTGAAACTCTACAAGTCTACATAAGTACCTACGTACGCTACCCACTTCTGAACTGTAAATAGGTAGGTAGGTAGTCGTTTTATCTATTTGAGTAAAGAATGCATAGTAGTGACATCTAGCGGAAACTTGTCGAACCAAAACCACTTGACGCGGTGCTTGCGTACGATACCCAGTGGTCGTGGTTCATGTTGAGCGCGAGAGAGTCTAGCTAGAGATACATTTCACCTGACTTGACGTAAGATGGCGCTATATGTTTAGAACAAGTGTTAGATTGTTGTTCTGTGCCCTTAATCAGATTTTCTCGCAGTTTTTCTCTTACCATTGTATAGAGGCTTGTAATAGAAAGAATATGTAGGTATATTTGTTTTGGTGCGGGCCAAGAAGGACTTTTATGAATTCGCATCCAAAGGGTTCCAAAATTAGGATTCAGTGTAAATAAATGTTCTGCATTTCAGAAATCGTTTCTAGTAGAATATAACATTAAAAAAATAATCAAATGGCATTTTAAGCGATTTTCCTTATTACAGGGCATAGTTATAACACTTTTAACCAGATTTTAGTCACCCTTAAATCTGTAAATGATACATTTTGAAATATTTATAATTAAATTATTAAACAAATATTGTTTTCTTTGTTTATACTAATATACCTAATATCCCTAAAACGTACTGCATCTGTTCCAAAAGTTTAATTCCAATCGGTTGAACCATTACAGCATGATTGAAACACAAACTTAGAAACACGTGTTTCTAAGTTTGTGTTTCAATCATTATCAAAGTTATTTCACTTTCAAAACTTTCGTGAGTTGTACTACACATTATTACAACAACGGGAAATTACTCACGTAAATGATAAATTGTCAATGAGGACACCATCGACTACACAGATGTAGTCGATGGAGGACACCGACAATGTTTCGATTAATCTAGAGAATCTTCTTCAGGGTGAGTGGACCATTAAACGCGCCTCACTCACCCTGAAGAAGATTCTCTAGATGAATCGAAACATTGTCGGTGTCCTCATTGACAATTTATCATTTACGTGAGTAATTTCCCGTTGTTGTAATAATTATCAAAGTTGTGTTCATTCATAAGAAAAAATTCTAAAGTTTGTAGGTACCTACAAACTTTAGAATTTATAATATTAGAAGACTCAAGCCGGAAGTCGTGTAGTCAATTTAGCTGTGCATCATCACAAAATGCATGCAATTGATGGGGGTACCTACTCTTGATTATAACATTCATTCACAACAATATTATGTATTTAATGAATTCTTGAAGAAGAAGCGAAGACTTCATAAAAAAGTTGTGAAGATATTTTATCTATTTGTGATCAGTTGATATTTCTATTTCCAAATTAGCAACCGAGACGGTTGCAATACTCGTATATAATACCTATTTTTTTTTTGTTTATTATGTACCATTCCCGCTTATTTGTCTCTTTGTTCAGTCCTGTAATGCCACAAATAAAATATTTTCTATCTTTCTTTCTTGCTCCTTTTACTATACATTTGCTGATTTTGGTAGATCGGCCGTATTATTGTCGTGCACCTCACCTAACAATCTAAGTAAGTACTTACCTACAGCGCTGTTTATACGAACATTGTCGTGCTAGAAATTAACCCCGTGCACTTGAAGAAAAAATAGATTTATTTATATGTTGCAAAAGTATTTGTTGTCCCTTGAGGCGTCTTCTCTTTGCACTTTCCCTATTTCAATAATTTTACAATTTGACGCTAAATTTTGTCAAAATTTTCTTTCATAAAAACCTTCTCCTGACACTATCGAATACAATAAAAAATTATTAGCAAAATCGGTCCAGCCGTTCACGCGTGATGCCTTGAACTAAAGAAATAGGGATTCAGAAATAGGGATTCATTTTTGACCGACGAAAAAACGGAGACGTTCAATTCGACACGTTTATATTTTTTTTATGTTAGACCACGCATAACTTTTAAGTCTTTTTTTAATGGATAGGGTTTTTTTGATTGGCCGGAACATTTTCGCCTTTTTTCATTCATTACGTTACGTTCATTATTATATTTGGGGGCACGGCAGTGCCCCCGCCAAGTCGAGCGCGATTATATATTTTCGAAGATACTATTTAAGTAGCTAGAGTTATGGAAATTATTATTCAGTGCCGTAATGTAGATTTTAACAATATTGATTTTTTTCATTGACGTCCAAGTCTCGAGTTACAAATGGGTATTGTAATGAATATTTACTAACATAGATTGACTTCAAAAGATTAATCTATGTAGGTATGTCTCTACATTGTATCAAATACAATTATTTCTCGTTTAGAATTAGCATGAAAGGCTCACGTCTGGTACAAATGTGTAACACGCAAGACATAGCTCCACGTGTATCTGCATAGTTACAGCCTCTAGGCATCGCTATCTGCCACTTGTCAATAAGTTATGCGGGCGATAGGGCCGAGGGCCGCAATCAACGCGCTCATTAGCTGCGGCTGCGGCCAGTCCCGGACGGACGGACGGCAGACGGCAGCAGCGCACTGATATATTACTCGTACACACGTATCGGTTAAATTGTCCGATCGATAAGTGGGCGGACGAGTCTTCAAAGACACAGACGTTTACGATGCGATCTCAACGAACAGATGTAGACTCTACGCGGACATGCTAAGAAGCAAAGTTGCGAGCGTGGTGTTGGAGATGCAATCTATAGGAGCGATTCAATTCACCGATGACCTGGTTCCGAACGCAGGACGGCTCATCTGGATCCGATGGAAGTTGTGCTCTATCTCGCAGTAGGTAGAGTGCCTATCAGCGCGCCTTCGAGCGTCGTTTGCTTCTTGCGAGCTCAGGAGGAGTTGCGCGCGGGCTAATGTGTAACCGATGTCACGAAACGGCCACTAATGTAGCAGGCGCCGGCGCCGGCGCCCGCCGAAAACAAAAATCTACAACATTCCTGCGTTTAGGTCGCCTTTATTCCTTTTTTATCGGATCATGAAATAATAGAATAGGTACAAAGCAGCCGCTGATCCGTCGCCCGCTCTCTCCTCGCGAGAGGTAGCGGCGACTTATCGAGTCGCATTCTGAGGAGAAAAGGTATTTCGTGTAATTTATTCGAGGGCGCCATGCGTCTCGGCCGAAATGCGCCCAACACGACATAAGAACATGCCGGTGCTCTTTGATACTTGTCTGGTTATATTTGATTTCACAAGATTCACGGGACAACGGGAAAACACCCATCATCATTTTGCTTATTCATATCACAATTAATAATTTCGTACAAAAGACATCAACGCGCGTGGTTTCCTTGTAAATTAATGTAGGATTTTTACAATACATCATCATTTTCCTGCCCTTATCCCACTTAAGTGGGGTCGGCACAACATGTGTACTTCTTCCATATCCCTCTATCAGCCATCACCTCTTCACTCACTCCTTACTTTTCCATATCATCTTTCACACAGTCCATCCATACGCCTTAACATTTTCAATACATCCATTTACTCGTACTGTCATTTTGTAAGGGGATTTGACTAGTGGTTTTTACGACAGGCCGCCTGCTTGACGTCAACTCTCCTTGGGAAAACTTGTTTTGTGTCTAGCCGACGACAACTAGATGGCCCCTATTGTCGCCTTTAAGGTCTTCCACCATGCCCTGCTGTCTCGCCACCGTAGGTGGATTGATACCTATTTTTACAATGCAAAATACTATTTTTCAACTAGTACGTAAGTAAGTGTATTGCAACATTTGCATCGATAATGCCTTACTTTGTAAATAAAAAATATTATCAAAAACACCTTCTCCATGTTTGTCACAAGCAAATCATCGTTGTCTGACCATTATAACTGCATGTTCCTAAAGTCATATAACAAATTCAACAATAAGGTCCATAAATTGGATAATATTTATTAGACTGGCTGACTTTTATATGTATAAGTAAACTTGATTTGTAAGTTATAAGGTAATCTATATGATATGAGTCACAATGTGAACAAAATAGACAATACCTAATGTATGTATACTTACTTACATATCGCTTGTCATAAATGCCTATTGTCCCATAATAGCTACAAGGCATTGTGAAGGTAGGTAGGCATTGCTATAGGTAGGTACAATGCGACACAATGCGAGTAGCCAGAACGGTCGATAGAATACGAGAGTCACAGTCACAAGTGCCGCCCAATAGGTTACCTATTGGTATAATGCATCGAAACAATAAGGCTACTTACCAGGAAAGTATAATCTCATTATGGTTTATACTTGTGTGTTCTGTTCTTTCTTGAAACAGAAGGAAGCACTTTCCCACGAGATCAAAACAAATTGTGGAAGAAGGAACGTCATTCATTTTAGAGAACCGTGTGAAAATGTTTTAGTTAAGAATGAAGAACACAGTGCTCGTTAGTGTTTTAAGAAGGATTACTTAAAATGGATTGATTTTGTACTTACACAAAAAGTTAGAAAGAAGATTTTCTTTAAATTCAATTAAAACACTAATCTTTAACAAATTTTATTGAGATCAACGATCAAGACTTTTATGGCATATTAATATATACTCTTCTTTACTTATCTTTACAAACTTTCGCATTAGAAGAAAGGGGATAGCAAGATGAAAAAAAAACTACTGGTCCTTTCATGGGCTTTGAAATCTGGAGAAAATATAACTATCCAATTCCAGAAAATGCATCAGTTTTAAACTTCTTTCAGCTTCAGGAACTGCGTCGTGCGCCAGATCATTAGCTAAGTAGTAGTTATAGAATTTATTTTAATGATATAATTAATATTATTTTTCGGTTTAAGTGTTATCATTGGTTAGGGGTCCCGTTTTTCCTTTTGGGTACGGACCAAAAGGAAAAACGGGACCCTATTACTAAGACTCCGCTGTCCGTCTGTTGTCTATCACCAGGCTGTATCTCATGAACCGTGATAGCTAGACAGTTGAAATTTTCACTGATGATGTATTTCTGTTGCTGCTATAACATCAAATACTAAAAACAGAATAAATGGAGCTCCCATAAAACAAACGTGATTTTTTCGCCGTTTTTAGGGTTTCGTAAGTAGTTTACAAGAAACCCTTATAGTTTCGCCATGCCCGTCCGTCCGTCTGTCCGTCTGTCCGCAGCTTAGCTCAGAGGCTATCAATGCTAGAAAGCTGTAATTTAATTTAATATATACATTGTAATGTCAAAAAAGTGGTAGAATAATATCTTGAAAAACAATTTATTTTGGGTACCTCTCCTACACCTAAATTTTGGATGTTTTTTTTTCTCGCGTATTCTATGGTGTGGGGTATCGTTAGATAGGTCTTTAAAAATTATTGATTATTGGTTTGTCAATACCACTTTTTGATTAAGGGATCCATTTGTAAAATATTAAGTTTAAAGTGGCAATTTTTGTTAGAGTCGAGTGTCTCTATTTTATCAAAGTGGCAACTCCGGATCGAGCAACTTTTTCAAAAGTCATCTTGCTTCCGATTACTTAATTATCTATACTAATTTTATAAAAGCGAAAGTAACTCTGTCTGTCTGTGACTTTATCACGGCCAAACCGCTGCGCTGGGCCGATTGTGATGAAATTTTATATAGAAATAGTTTTAGAATATAGGAAATCTTGGGAGACTAAATTTTTCCCCAAAATTGTCTTTTGGTTTTCAAGAATTTCAATATTTTATGATAATAATAATGCTTTATTTGTTTTTTTTTATGATAAAGTAAGCAAAAATCGATTTAAATCTACGCGGAATAAGTCGTGGGTAAAAGCTAGTGCAGCTATAAAAGCCTGAAATCAATGGTGTTGCTGCGCCAAATGCTGCCTTATTGTTATCATGAATAACCCTGATGTCGTCGGCACCACTAAAGTCGGCTTTGAACTAAAGCCAGTCTAGCAACGCTCAAAAAACCTATTCATTTTCATTTGTCATTAAACATTTTCTTGCAAAGCAAAATAATTTTAACTAGGTATAGTCATATAGTTATGTGTGTGTGGCCTTTCTTAGAAACTATTTGCCTAAAAACTGCTCTGTATTATTGATACCTATCATGTTTTAGTAAATATACTGATTAAATTAAATATCTTTGTGCTAGTAGGTATCTCTTGAATGTTCTGTGACTTGTGATAAGTAGTAACTGCAAAATAGTAACTATATTATGATCTGACTATGATATGACTCATTATGACTGGCCTCACAGCTCAGTTGTTAGTAACTCTGCTTTCTGCGCTATAGGTTGTGGGTTTGATTCCCATCCAGGATAAACATTTGTATAAAGAACATGTTTGTTCTGTGTCTGGGTGTTAATATGTATAATAAGTATTTATTAACAAAAAAAAAGTGTATATGTATTATATCAGTAATCTGTATCCCAATATTTATTTATATGTATTGTGATAAGTAGTAAGTACATTATGATCTGTTGTGTGTGCTAGTAGGTACTTCATGCGTGTTTGTGAAGGCAAAGGCAGGGACTGTGCGGCGTCCATACCATAAACAGAGCGGCGCTAATTCCATTAGGGCGAGCTGACCCCAACATAAATCTCTCACTGGTACCTACTGACCGCCCTCCCCTCACTCCCCTCTCACATCACGCAGCCTGCACTCGGGGGTCACTTGGCAGGCTATCCCTCGTATTCAAGAACGACACTATGAGAACACGCACCCACAGTGGACGAAATCTTTTTTCCTAAAACTCACTTTATGTGTTGTGCGACACTGCATAGTATGACTATAGGCACATTGTCGTGTGCCTCTAGCCAAAGTTGAGCTCTAAAGGCACACGGTAGCGTGCGCCATAGTGCCGCTCAACACATAAAGTGATGTTTATGAAAAAAGATTTCGTCCACTGTGGGTGCGTGTTCTCATAGTGTCGTTCTTGAATACGAGGGTTAGCCTCGTATGACCGACTTCAAAAAAATCGACAATTCGACAGTTTTTCACTTCAAAACTTTCGACTGGGTGGACCGATTTTGATGTTTTTTTTTACAAAATCTAGTGCTTCCCGCATCTCATTTAAATTTGAGGAAAAATACCGCTTATTTAATTCAATTTACATGAAATCGGTTTCGTTTTAGTTTTTTAAACATAATTATCACTAACACACCTACGGATGGTTATCGTTTACTCCTAATTCATGTACCTACGCAATGGAACTTGCTAAAGTCGATATACCTACTCTTTCATTTGTATTATATGAGAAGTCTCCCCGTGTTTTTTTTTATGTAAAATTAATAAAAAATAAAGTTTATATTTATAGTTATAACATTTTAATTAAAATAACTATATTATGTCAGATAAATTATGATTATTATTTATTAAAGTCAGCAACAAGTAGGTATCTAAGCTTTTTATGAACAGATGATTGAGGGCGGAGTCAGTCGGCCTTCGCGTCAACACTCAGGAACTCAGGATGGTAGGTACCTATACCTATACCTACCCATCAAGTCAAAATTATTGTACCTACCAACCTATAACGTTTCACAAAATTCAATTTCTATCTGTCCGCCGGATTAAACTGAAATAAGAAATAACTAAAAAATTTGACACATTTATTTCACAAACTATCGTGATTAGTACAAATAACTTTAGATTTTGAGAGGCGGGCAGATCTGCCTCTAATGGCTATTGTAATACGAGTATAGTCGAAACGTCGGGAAAATAAATGAAAAATAATAAAGGTAAACGTGATAGGTCTTTATCACGTTTACCTTTATTATTTTTCATTATAAGAAAGTATCTTGTTTATGTAAAAAACTACAATAGTAAATATGTGGTATGAAGTCTATGGTGAACTTTCAATATCATCTTTCAAGCAGATTGTAGTAATATCGTCGAGCTTTAAAAGGCACGAGAATGAAGGTAGTTATTATTATATTAAGTCCATCAAATGGGAAGTCTGAGTCAACCGTTGGAACCAATAGACTGCGTTAAAGGCTCTATTCATGGTAACTTGCGTATAAAACGGGGCGGTAGGTACATCCGCGTTTCTTCAATAATATACTTGTAAGACTAATAAATATTCTCTTGAACTCTGGAAGAATGCAACAAAATATTCAAAATGATGAGCCTTTTCACGTCTTAACAACGTTTGCCTAATGTAGGTACGATTAATGTAACTCGTAGCGCGAACACGAATACATTATACAAAAGTAATTTATAAGTCATTTTATAAAACAAAATATTCTAACATTAACATCTATTTATATATACGAAATTTGTAGGTTTGTAAGAACAAACCAACTATTTTTTACATTATCTAAAAACACATAAGTACACAAAACAACACAACTTAAGAAATAAAGATAAATTAAACCTTCCTTACACAAAACTACAGATAGTCAGAACTGGAACATATCACATGTCCATTCAAATATATAACAAGCTCCCTTCAAAATTAAAATCAATAGAAAAAAACTCAATATTATTGAAAAATCTTAAAACCTATTTAGTGTCTAAATGTTTCTACAATATAAAAGAATTTATGGTTAAAAATTAATAAACAAAGATTTCTATTTTAATTATATATATTTAGTTATATAAATATATATTATTGTAGTGCCCTAGCGGGGCCCATGTTGAGAAACTCTGTACAAATATGTTAAGACCATTGTACCAACTGGAGCAATAAATGAATATGAATATAATATGAATACCTCGGTACGAGTAGCGTCACGTCAGTGTCTGCGTCGCATGCGGCTGCACGTTCCATGGCGCTCATGACGCGATCGTGACGCGCACGATTTATGGAAAAGCGCATTTTCCATTAGTCTCCGACGCCGCCCTGCCCCGCCAGACTCCGCCCATGGGGCGTGGCCGAGGACAGAACGCCGCCCGTCGGGTCGGGGCCCGCAGTGCCTCCGCGCGCGCCGCTTCGCACACACGCGCGATCTGATCCCTTAGCGATCTGATAAGGATCTTTGTCTCACCGCATCCCGGCTTTCGTGTTGTGACTAAGTGATATTGACGAAGACGTTGCTGATTGTGACTCTCTGCTAACGGACGACAGCATTATTTTAAGTAAGTAATCTAAGTTTTCTTTATTATCTTCATCTTAGATACCGCTCGACTGTCACATTGCTGAATACTTTAGACCGGGTACTGTCAAGGACATTACGGTCTAAAGTCCTCAGCACCCACAGGAGTAAACATTATAGGTACATCAGTTTTGAAGCGTCAGTTTAGATTAGGTAATACTGATCTAGCCTTTTATCAAAACGACACCGATCCAAGAAAATACGCCTTCCTTTTTCAGTGGTCCTATTTACACTCGACTTATATTCCTGTTTTGATAATCTTTTTTTGTTCTCTATCCGCTTTAACAGCATAGCACAAGTAAGCATAGGTTCACGGCACCTGCCTTAATCTTCATCACTACTTATCACAACGTTCTCTTATATATCACACGACTTACCTAATCCTCATCTTTTAAAGTTATCCCTTACTTTCTCAAAGCTCTTATGTTCGTTTATACAATTTTCTTACTGATATAAAGACAATCAACCCCCAGACAGTCAGTTAACTGTCTGGGCGTTGATTGATTGCAAGACAAATTTCTTGATTTCAACTTCCAAGTGGGTGAGTGCACCAGGAGTTGAAGTTAGTAAGATAAGAAATCCCCATTAAATTCCTCTAGTAGTCTTTAAACTTAAAACGAATGCAGGTCATGAAAAACCTCCTTAGTTTTTATTTTATTTTTATTTTAAAATCTTTATTAAAATCTTTAAAAATTTCTTCACGTGCAGGTCACGTGAAATTTTTTTTAAAGATTTTAATAATATCTCGAAGTTACCGACAGAGCAGGATTTAAACCCACTACCTTTGATTTAGAGCCATTCCTACCTCAATCATTATTTTCTTCTTTGTTATTTAGTATGTAATTAATAAAGATTTAAGTCCAAACACACACAGTTATATACACAGTTATATCACAAAGTAATCTTCAGAAAAAGGGAATTCCATGTCTTACAATGAATGGAATCTTACATTTTACAAACACTCACTGTAACGTAAAAACGTAAGTTCTATAATGATATTAATCGGTAGCCTAACAAGTTAACTACTTGACGTTCCCTGGGTTTTTTAGCGGCGTCTCGCCGTGCTGCGCGCGCGCACACATCGCAATATATTAACCAATTAATTATCCATATCAGCAGCTGCAGGGAGTGGAATGAAACTGTTACACGCTTTTAACTGCTTCGGTTATAATATAATGTTACAAACAAATATTCTTTTATTCACTGATCATAGGCATCTAATGCTGCCTAGACGTTTGACGGCAACAGAGCTTTCGTAGAGCTTTTATGATAATTAAACTAAAGTTTAGAGAACTCGTATGAAAAACATACTTTAGGCATACTTTAGGCGTTAATGAGAACGCTTCGAAACATTCCGAGACGAAATATAAATAATTGCAAACAACCTTATTTATGGTACAAGCTAGGAAGCAGATGCTCTCGGCTAAAACGCGCCAGATCTTTGTTCCCCCTATTAACTGTGGCTTGTAAGAATTCAAGAACTCTGGGAAATGCTTTAAGCCAACGACAGCTAAATGAATAAGTTCAAAACGGTGATATATCCTCGGAAACACAAGATAACCTTGACATTTATGGAATTAATTCACAGTCAATAAAATAAAGTTAAGATCGGCTATTCGAAACTGAAGTCGGAGCATTTTTATGAATGAGATCTACGTTATACTTTAGTCAAAAAACAAAAACAAACGTCTTTGTAAATTCCATCTTCCAGCTGCATCTGAAAATGAAAGCATATATCTACTCTGGTGCATGAAAATTATACGACTTGTATTTAGTACACAAGATATTATTACGGACAGTTTATAGAAAGCTCCATTAATGTTAAGAACACGAACTAACGAAGGCAGCACAAGCACAATCGAACGTTCTTGAAGTACCTAATTGTTGAAAAGTTTTCGATTTTGTAGCTTGAAATTATTGTTTTTGTTTTACTAGCCAATGTGTGATGCAAACTGAAGCAAATATGTCACAAAATACCACAGACGAACCACAAGAGGATCGATCGAATTCAACCGTCATTCAGTTCAAAGTTTGGGAAAGGCACTGCAATATGAAATCTTTGTATGCTACGAGTAATAATTGTTATATTAGCTTGCTGTCACTATGTTATCATTACATTGTCATTGGAATTTGGCAGATACGAGTAGGTTTACGGAATTTTAACTAAATCAGAGTGTTTGTAGTTTAGTGAGGAGTTCCGTTAAACGGCTCCTTAATCGATCATCAGATCAACTCGCTATCACCATTTTATTAGAATGTCACATGCGTATGCCAATTTTCAGTATAATCATGGGGAAAACTGGATTAAAATTTAGTTGAAAGATTTGACCTAAACATATATATTTTTTTTTTGATGAAACTTTTTTTTGTTTTGTAGCTATTAGTCCTCGGCAACATATAGGCTATAATTTATTTTGAAGATTAGAATACCAGATGTGAAACTATCTGTCCCCCAGCGAAGCGGGCACGGGTCAGCTAGTTGAGAATATATTTATAAAACCTTAAGCCTTAAACATACGTGTACCTACATAAATATAATTATATTTGTTTTCATAACATTTTAGTTAAATGAAAAAAATATATATTGTATAAAAATCATTGATGGTTAGCATTTATTTTGGCTCCATTCCAAGAGGAAGTATGCCGGGAATGTGCAAGTGAATAACACGTTGCCTTGCAATAAGGGTCCCTGGAATGGAATGCCATGAATCACTTACTCAGCACGAGCCGCGACTGCCATCCGTCCAGACGACGCGTTGCACAATGCGACGGCAAAAACTACGCAAAGTGGCCCAACAGAGTTATTGAGCTATCCGTGACAAGCCCGACCCCACCGACTAATTGTTTGCTGGAGAGAGACAGCGTGATGCACTGCTAGCGATCAGGAACGGGACAAAGAACTACACCAGTAATCTCAATATAAATAACCGGGCTCCCAACGCGCAGGCGCCACGATTTTTTACCTTCTCTCGCCTCGACGCACTCGATACTTGCGGAGAACGCAACGGCGCGGCCTCATCGAGATAACCAATAGATAAACGCATTAAACGTTGTCACAAAGCCGACAATTGAAATTCGTAGATTCTGGAGCGTTTTCGATAGCCGTTCGTGACCGGTCCCAACAACCTCCGTATTGCGCCATAACTAGAATCTAAGTAATATGCAAATGGTTTGAATTAGCAAGTACAAGCCGCGCGAGTTGCATGCACTGTGTGCCGTGCCACTGGCTGGGGCGTGCTGAGTGCACTCGACGCATTTCAATTTCTCCAACTGCACATATTACACGTCACAGCCACACTCATATCGTGGCTCGCAAGACAATTAGCGAATGTCATCCAACACACAATGCACACTTACGAATCATCTCACGTTATGCTGATTTTTAATTTGTAAAAATAAACCTAACATGTTGATGGTTATCGAGGTATGTAGTGTCACCCTGTTCCGATGCGCGCCGTGAGAGCCTTAGCGGTAGTGGCCGGCTGAAACTGTCAAGAAAGGCTCTAAAAGTGTAAACCGTTGCGTCTGAGTGAGTGGCGCGCCGAGTGCCAAATATTTGTGTGGTTGGGACGAGTGTCGACGGTTTTTTGTCAGTTTACGAGTTGTTAATCCGGACCAAGAGCGGCTAATGGCGGCGCAAGTGCGGGGGCGGGGGTGCAAATAGTTGTATCGATGACAGGGTGTTTGTCATCAACCAATTTAAGAACTGCATTTAACGACCCATATCTGTTTTTTGTTCTAAGTTTGATTTATAGCTATCATTTAGAATTAATGATGGTTCAATTCAAAATGGATATTTTTATATAATTATATAAAACAAGCTGACCCCGCGAACTTCGTATCGCTTTAGAATTAACAAATGTTGTCTTCCGTTCCCGTTCCCGTTCCCGTTACAATTCCCGTTCAATAGTTTTTGTAGCGCACACGAAGAAAGCAAAACTTTTGGCAATTTTTTACACCTTGCTTCAAACTATCGTCATTCTTATAAAGAATTTATTACTTTTTCAAAATAAAAAGCCTATGTTACTCAGGGATAATGTAGCTTGGTAATGGTGAAAGAATTTTTGAAATCGGTTCAGTAGTTTTTGAGTTTATCCATTACAAACATACAAAAAAACAAAAAATCTAAACTTTTGTCTTTATAATATTAGTATAGATAGTATAGATTACTAAAATCTCTACTCTCACCAGTAAAATAAATTACTTGCCAACTACCAAAGTTTCGGTAATATGATGATTGTTAACATAATTTCCATTTCATGAAATTAAACAATTTTCGCTAAAAAAAATAAGTTATAAGATTGTTGTCCAGTTGACTACGTGACTGCATTTTAAAAAGGAACGTAAAAAAATTCTCCAATAACTCACTAATTGAGGTTCAGCGTTATCCTAGAAGAGACGGGGTCGATTGCAAAAGCTATTACCCTAATGGCTTCGGAATGACACACTCTGGAGTCGCATTCATCAGCTGCGACAAGCGAGTATTGAGGAGGCGATCCACTATCGGTGATAAAGATCATCAGATAACCCTATTCCTGGTTTCTGAGAAATCCGGAACTCGGTTAAGTTCGCGTGATTGCCGAAACAGCACCTACCTGCTGGCGACAGGAAGCATCGGCGCCGGCGAGACCTGGTGACGTCATCTTAATGCCCGAACGTTGCGCATGAGTTGCCCTAAAGGATTGCATTCTGAACGCGCAGGTACGTTAACGAAGGGAGCGAGAGCGAGGTGTGGATTCATGACTAATTATCACTCTTTGTCTCACACTTAAACATACCTAAATAAAAATGTTGTTCCCAGACTATTTACTATTAAAAGTCCTCTTTGGACCGCCAGGTTCATGAACACTTAATATAAAATCCATCTCAATTTCAATTTTTTTGTCATGACAATACCTAAGAAGTAAGAACATCTTTCCCTTTTGTCTTGTTCCTTACCTTTGTAGCTGATATCTCATCTAGTAGCCTTCTTAGAACACTAATTGCCATACCAATACTACGTTTTGAGACATTGACATCTATTTGGAAAGGAGACTTTTAATATACGGTTTTACTATGAGTAAAAACTTTTGAAGGCTCACTTGCACCAGGTCGACACCGACTTCGCTTGCCTGCTGAACTTGGTGCCGAAGGCATAACCTGGGCCGTACCACAAAAGTAATATCAAAACACTGTTACTCACGGTGCAAAAGTGACAAGGCAATACAAACTTGTACAGCGTCGTCACTTTTGCACCGCGAGTAATATTGTTTTAATGTTACTTTTGGGCCTTGTGGTATGGCCCCTGGTGTAAGTGAGCCTTCACTGGTTGTTCAAGGTAGGTAAGTGTTTATCTGTGACCGAGCTTCAGGCTCATTGCGATGTATCGGCAATTTGTACCTCCATTAAAACGGCATTCATTACAACATGTCACTTAGAACGTTGATAAATGCAATTGCAATTGCAATTGCAATCTATAAGAACAAAGAATCAACCCATTTCTGTGTATCTCAGGAATGTTGCTTGATTCTGTATAACCTTCTATCGCTGCCTTTGATTGAGATGAAACATAAAACTCAGGCACTCTTTGGATATTAACTGATCTCGATATAGCTTAATGCACTATTAGTAAGATTACGTTGTCTCTTTGAATCATTGGGAGAAAAAATGAAATTCAGAGAGCGGCTTATCCCCATATTTTTAGTTGTCACCTCGAAATATCTAAACCTCGACTCGACCTCGAAACCGTGTTTTGGTAGCATTAGTTAATAAAATTACCCCATGTTTGCTTATATTCGAGGATTCCTCAGTCAACAGAACTCTCAAGGTATCTTGAGATGTATCTTGACATTCCTCGACAGCTTCTGAACGATGCATATGCATATGACCTAGGCACGACCGCGACCGCGTTTCATAGGGACGACTGACTAGATCAAAGGTTTCGGCATAATAACAGCGCTGACCTATCCTCGTATAGGAAAGCATAATGCTGAGCCAGGACCCTTTTGCTGCTGTAGCACATAGCATTACATATATTTATTTTGGAACGAAGTTCCTTATCGCGCGTTGTGAAAGGGGGCTAGACGGAAAAAATTCTTACGAAAAGTTGTCACGAAAAGTTGTCACAAAAAGTTGTCACGAAAAGTTGTCACGAAAAGTTGTCACGAAAAGTTGTCACGACACTTTTTTGCTATAGTATATCTATTAATATATAAATAATAATAATAATAATAAATAATAAATAATAAATATTGGTGGACATTTTACACATCGCCATCTAGCCCCAAACTAAGCAAAGCTTGTGCTATGGGAACTAGATAACTGATAGAATACTTAAATACTTTTTGGAACGAAGTTCCTTATCGCGCGTTGTGAAAGGGTCGAGGTGGGGTCGAGGTGGGGTCGAGGTGGGGTCGAGGTGGGGTCAGGTGGGGTCGAGGTGGGGTCGAGGTGGGGTCGAGGTGGGGTCGAGGTGGGGTCGAGGTGGGGTCGAGTTGGGGTCGAGGTGGGGTCGAGGTGGGGTCGAGGTGGGGTCGAGGTGGGGTCGAGGAAGGGGTCGAGGTGGGGTCGAGGTGGGGTCGAGGTGGGGTCGAGGTGGGGTCGAGGTCGGGTCGAGGTCGGGTCGAGGTCGGGTCGAGGTCGGGTCGAGGTCGGGTCGATGTCGGGTCGAGGTCGAGGTCGAGGTCAAAGTTGATTCCCCTTCCCTTGTCCCACGTTATTTTGTGTTCAGTACAACATAACTGTAAACTAATAAACGACTTATTGTGCAAGTAGGAGATTACCGAGGAAGCGGAGATAAATCTCGTTGTGAAAATTATCGCCCAATTAGTTTACTCTCGTGTTTTGCCAAATTGTTCGAGTCCCTAGTTTACGGTCATCTCTATAGTCATTTCAAACCAATTATCTCTGATAAGCAACATGGTTTTGTGAAACACAGGTCGACAGTCAGTAATCTGTTGGAGTACAAGAACTATCTCTGTCAAGCTTTTGCTAAAGGTGGCCAAATTGACTCTGTCTACACAGATTTTTCCAAAGCTTTTGACAAAGTCAATCACCGTATACTATGTCACAAACTATATTTACATGGTGTCCACGGGAGCTTGTATCGCTGGATTTGCTCATATTTGGACAACAGAAATCAACTGGTGGCTTTGAAGGGTTTTGTTTCGTCGCCTGTGGTAGTCACTTCAGGAGTTCCCCAAGGTTCTCACTTGGGACCTCTTCTGTTTGTGATTTTTATAAATGACCTCATTATGCGGCTTTCCTGTGATCTTCTTTTATATGCTGATGATTTAAAGATTTATAATGTCATTTCTAAGAAGGATGATTGCTTGTTGCTACAAAATGATTTAGATATTATATCCCAATGGTGTAAAACAAATCATATGTACTTAAACGTCGACAAGTGTTTTACAATATCGTTTACAAATAAGCGTAACAAAATCATTAATGACTATAATATAGACGGTCAGGTACTAAGCCGGTCTTCTGTTGCTAAAGACTTGGGTATTTTGTTCGACGATAAACTATCGTTTCGTGCACACTACCAGCACATTGTTTCTAAAGCCAACCAACTACTAGGTTTTGTTCTACGAACTACAAAAGGTTTCAAAAAGCCACGTACTTTACTGTATCTTTTCAATACCCTTGTAAGAAGTGTGCTTGAATATGGTAGTCCAGTCTGGTCCCCTAACTATAAAGTTCATAGTCACAATATTGAACGAATTCAGAGAAAGTGTCTTCGGCTATTATGTTATCGTTTGCAACCTGGTCGCTTATCTCTAAGTTACGAAGAGAGGTTAACTAAATGTAAGGTCCAATCATTGGAAATAAGGCGTTATTATTTTGATTTGCTCTATCTCTACAAAATAATTCACTCCTTAATTGATTCTCCTAGGTTATTATCTGTGATATCATTTAACATTAAATTTAGAGCACGTAACTCCAATAAAGCTAATCTTTTCGCTCTACAGATATACAGAAATAATATTTCATTCTATAATCCATTAACTAGAATGGCTCGTCAATACAATGACTTAGCTAGTAATAACATTGAACTCGATATCTTCGTTCCAAAGCTGAGCCACTTTATTAAAATTGTTAAGACCATCCTCAATTTCGATTTTGCTAATAATGTGAGCCACTCTAATGATCAGAGTAACTCAGTAGTTCTTAGCATAAGATAGTTTTAGTTTATGTTATATAAATCTGAGAAATCTAATTTCTCAGATTTGCCCTAATTGTATTATTATATATTTATTTATTTTTAAGTTTAGTTTAGTTGATCCCTGATCTTATTTAAGTTAGATGTAGTTAGGTAGTCTGCTCGGTATTTATGTGTTGTTTAGTTGTGCGTACATATGTTTACGTTGCAATCAAGCTCAGAAATCTTTGTTAACCTATAATTTTATACTTATGTGATTGTGATGTGTTTTGTGCGCTTAAATAAATAAAAAAAAAAAAAAAAAATTACCAAAACATCATTAGTTGGTAGGTGGTATCTACTTAGGAAGGTAGGTACTTACCTATTTATTTGCTTTGCGTTTGTTTCTCATCTAACTAGCTAGATTGACAAAAATTGAGCCTACTGATTAAGTTTATATTACATTATATTTGATAATAATAAAAAACATATTATTTTAACTTAAAAGAAATAAAATTTTATTACAATTCCTTCACTAATTAATCGAAAAGAACTTCGTTTCATCCGGGTGTCCCTTGACACCTCTCAAGTTTTAGTTTTATAATTTTCTTTGATTTTTTTTTTAAATTAAGTTTTTTGTACTTCTATGTTACTTATTTTATTTTTTTTCCTCTTTATGTTATGTTATGTGTTGTGTGCTAAAGAAGTAAATAAATAATTGTCTATGTCTATGCATGCGTGTGACGATTACTTTTATGAAAATCTCCTCAGACTGATGACGTAATTGAGGAACCTTCAAAGTTTGAAGAAAAAGAGAAAGTTCGAAGGGCCTCGAAAGAGTTTGAGTTGAGGATACAACTAAGAATATGGAAATTAGTCTCATAATAATAATAATAATAAAAGCTTTTATTTCCTTGCACAATATAAAATTAACTTAAATATGTATCTATGTATAGGTATATAAAATTATGTGTAAGGACCGCTTTCAGCGGTAAAAGCCTCCTCCAGCTCTTTCCATTTTTCCCGATCTCTAGCGGCTCTACTCCATGTTTTGCCTGCTACTTTCACGATGTCATCATCCCATCGCATAGCAGGCCTTCCTCTTCTTCGTCTTTTATGTATTGGGTCCCAATTCATAATTGTTTTAGATCACCTCTCATTTTGTAATCTTTGGATGTGCCCGGCCCATTTCCATTTTAGTGATAATACTTTCTGGACAACGTCTTTTGCTTTGGTTTTTCTTCTTATTTCTGTATTTTTTATTTTATTTCTTTGTTTGAGGCCTAAGAAACTTCTTTCTATGCCTCTTTGGCAAACCAGTAGCCAATTAGTCTCATACTCGTATTAAATACGACTTTTAGACTGTCTAGTTATTATCGGTTGTACTGTACATGTACAGTATGTTATTTAAAGCTCCGTTTTCAATAATTTAAAAGTATTTTTATCGTAATGCAACTATGCAATAAGTATAAAATCCAAATAAAGTGCAGTATGTTTGAGAATATGAAATGTATTAGTATATCCAATCCATGCAACATTGTGGGCGGGTGAACGACCGCGCGACTAAGGTCCGACGCGACACAGTTGCCGCGAGACACAGAAGCGCATCTACATACTTGCAAGTATAATTATCATTCGATGGGTTCATTCAGAATGATAAAGATCAGAAGAACATCTATTATAAAAAATATTTTGAAAACTATATCGATTACAATTAATTGGTAATTTAAAAATACAATGTTAGCAATGGTTTCCACAATAGATAAATCTGCATACGATTTACAAAAGTTTAGAGTAATGTGACTACTTCTAAATTTTCGATTTAGATATTGAACAGAAAAAGCCGGATACGACGGCAAATGTGATACAAACGCATTACCTTTAAAAAACATCAAAATAAACTATTAATTAAGCTTGAATAAAAAAGTGGGTTTTCAGGGTTAACTTTAACAAATCAATCTATTGATAAAAGCTGAACGATCGATGATTTAATTTACCCATTTTAAAGTTAAAACACGTAACCTTGTTTTAACTTTAAAATGGGTTAATTAAATCCTCTTGATAAAATCTAAATAAAATATATATATATATATGAAATCTTTTTAAACGACCTATACACAATGGAAATGAAGCCTCTTACCGACACGCAGGTAATTCTTAGCTGGCGTATTACAAGCGTGCTACTGCATGTTAAACACTATGTTGACTATAAAAATGTTGTGTTGTAGTAAATGTAGCGGGACGTCTGCTGCTGCCTGATGCCGCGCTCGTGTCATTGCTACCCCTTTTTAGGATTCCGAAGTTCAACAAAGAACCCTTATGATTTCAATATGTCTGTTTATCTGTTTGCCCGTCCGTGGTCTTCTTAAGCGTTTATTGTGCATATTAGTGGCATAACTAATACAAATATAATTAAACAAAAACTTAAGCAAGTGTGTTTCAGGGTAAGTGAAGTGGAGTTGTTTTTAGGGTTCCGTTGGGCTCCAAAAGATAAAAACGGTACTATTACTAAGACTTCGCTGGCCGTCTGTCTGTATGTATGTCTGTCACAAAGCTGTATCTCATGGAACCGTTATAGCTAGGCAGTTGAAAATTTCACAGATGATGTATTTCTGTTGCCGTTCCGTTGCCAAATACTAAAACAAAATCAAATCAATATTGAAGTATGGCTCCCATACAACTAATCGCCAACTAAACAGAAAGAAAGAATACATTTATTTTGTGTCAGCGAGGAGTAATTTTACAAGGAGAAAAATATCTAGGCATCATAATTATCACAGCTAATTAGACTTTACTAGTTTATTTAGGTGGTTTAAAAAAAAACGCCATTCTAAATTGTTTTGTTTTTAATAGCCAAATACCACCTTTCCTCTTTTAGTTTGACTAGTTACCAAATTGATAAAAACACGCGTTTGGCCAATTTATTTGAACTAATATAAATATTATTTAAAGAGTTGGGGTTGTTTTATCTAAGGCAAAACCTAACTCTTTAACTAAAAACCCAACCCAGATCAAAAAGTTAATATCGTGAGTTGCACCAGACTTACATACTACAGAACCCGAACCCTTAATCATTTATTTTTTCTCCAATTAGGTCTGTTCCCATGGATTTTTCGAACTTATTCTTTCTAGGTTCTGTCCTTTTAGCTTTCCTAAGAAAATCCTCAATTATCCCTATTATAATATAGTAATCATTCTACAATAGCACTTCACGTGAAGCCAACAAAGGAAGGTGATTAGTGAACACTGCACTGGATGGATGAGCTCCACTAGTAGGCAACTGGCAACTGTGACACCGGCACCGTGGGAACTTGCTGTCTTTTGAACTTTTGCTGAAGCTCTTGAATTATACTGAAGTTAAAAGCAAAGCTAAGTATCACAGCTGTAGGCTATACAAGTTTACGGGTAATCGACGTAATAGTCAACCAACTTATAAAATAAAAAGCTTGTACTATGGGAACCAAATAACTGTTAGAATACTTAAATACTTTGTTTTTTTTTTTTTAATACATACTAACACCCAGACACATAAGAAACATCTATGTTCATCACACAAATATTTGCCCTGGGTGGGGATCGAACCCACAACCTACAGCGCAGAAGGCAGAGTTACTACCAACTGAGCTGTGAGGCCAGTCAAATTTGAAGAAGAAATAATGTATTTTTTTAGTACAAATAACATTAAAAATGACTTATTATAACGTTGTTAGCTGTGTAAACTACGAAACCCTACGTTGCGCGTGACCCGATACGCACTTGGCCGGTTTTTTATTTAATATATAGATTTAAATCGGGAGTAACTATAATAGGTCGTTACGTTACTTATTGTTTATTCAAAGACACATCATTTTGAAAGGAATTTAAATCATCAATAAAATAATTCAGTTAATTCGTTTTTAATGTATTTTAAAATTTATCAAAATTTTGTTTGCCAAGCCGTGTTTGTTACCTGATTCTTCTAGACAATGGTCGTGAGTAACAGGTGTAGCTTCACTTAGTTCCTAAGACATTAAATTTCAGAGTGATCCTTGTGATTTTATTGAAATAAATACCTTTTGACTTTGACCTTGAATGGATTTTTAATAATACACAATATAAATGTATATAAAAGCACATTCTAATAATAGATCGTTTGTACTCGTATATTTTGTTTAGACACTGAATGTATTTCTACCAATTTAAAAGAGAAAAAATGTATTTAGAATAGTTCCATAGTGGTAGAGCGTGCCGCGCGGGAGCGCGTTCAAGTCTTTTGTAAGGCGCATTTCAGCTGCGCGTGTTGTGCGTGGCTTCATTATCGCTACACCTTTTTTCTATTTTAATAATAATCTTGTTAATAGCTCGAAGCTACCTAACATTTTTAATAATGTATGAGCTTATTTTTATTCTACAATAAAAACTTAATTTTTGACGGAAGGTACCAACCAACTAACACTAAACATTAATATTTAATATTTAATAAAATGCTCGAATTTATTCGTCTTTCATATTAGTGTCGGTCTTTTAGGGTCTTTTCGGTCTGTGACGGTTTGTTTGATGAAAATCTCCTCGGACTGATAACGTAATGACGTAATTGTGGAACCTCCAAAATATCGATTTAAGATACCAAACATGAGGTACTTTTCGAGGAAATAATCGAGGGGCCTCGAAAGAGTTTGGTTCAAGGTAGAGTTGTGGTTACAACTAAGAATACTTATGTCTAAAGTGAATCGAGAGTCTCCTCCGTAGTATTTATCGTACCAATGACGTCAATTCCAACAATAGAACAATATAATTGAAGTGAATTTCTGAATTCTCTGGTTGCATCTTGCTTCGTCGCGTCGGTTATGTCTCGCTAGCGGTAAGAGGATGCCGCGGTTTGTCGTACAGGTACATTAGCGTTATCAGAGATCGGACACGGGGCCGCAGACAGCTCCTAATTTAAATCGATATTAATGCAGTCCCAACACACACACAGCACACCATATTAAACTTAGGATTCCACTTAAAAAAGCAATACAAAAATGTGAAATTTAACTTAGACATTAAAAGATTATATTCTGAAATTGTGCTCAAACGTAAATCGAGAGTATAACAATACGAGTAGTATTTACTCGTAGGTATAATATAATAAATATATGCCAAATGACCGTTTTAAATCGATATTTAGCTTCCGAACGCGGCTCATGTAATAAAATACGAATAATACATATTTGCATATTATAAGTATTACGAGTATCGCGTGATGACGTTATTTATAAAATTCCCTCCAGTAGGCATTGCGGTTGAAATGTAAACAGTGTCTTCTGTGAGACGTCTCTTACGGAGACTCTCACTCAACCGAATGTAATGTACCAGTCGTGAGTCGGCTAATGTGGGGCGCCGGCGCTCCACTGCGCAGTCCACTGAGGCACACCCAGAGATAACAAGGCGGCTCACTCGTATCGTACATCTGTTATGTTATGTAGATATCAAATAAAGTCATTTCGGTTATTTAATTTTTACGCGTGACTGGTGCATACGATCACGGTAGGTACTTACCTACTCGTAATAGTGTTGATGAAAAATAAACTCCACATAAACACTAATGAAATTTGAGTTATTACTTCGTAGTCATCAAGCGCGGCTCTTAAAGCGCCGCCGACGAATACCTTTTATGATATCACTTACAGCATTATCTATACTAATATTATAAATGCGAAAGTAACTCTGTCTGTCTGTGACGTTATCACGGCCAAACCGCTATATCGATTGTGCTGAAACAGGTAAAGATAGTTTAGAATCTTGGGACGGACATAGGCTACTTTTTTCCCAAAATAATCTTTTGATTTTTAGGAATTTCAATGTTCAATGTCGTTCAACAATTAATTCAAATTGAATCAAGTCATTAACCAAATCAGTAAATACAGTCTCAATCTACGCTGACAAAGTCACGGGTAAAAGCTAGTAAATACATACGAGTAATATTAATGATTTAAAATGAATGTTGTCATATTACAGTAGTGCAGTGTGCGCGGTGTGTCGCAGGCCTGGTGCCGGCGGCGCGCCCTGTGAAGGCGCCGCCTCGAAAGCCTTTCCGTGTTTCGCTCCTTCTCTCCCCCCCCCCCTAACCCCTACCCCTGTCCCCCTTAACCTCCCGCCTTACGGCTCCGTCCCCTACAATTAGAGAGGTTGATTAATTTTGGAAACATTACGTAATTTTATCGAGGAATGCCTTTGAGCTATTTATATCCGTGATACGCTATAATGCTGACTTTTATATTAAACGACAATATTAAGAAGAGGTTCAGAAGTTGAAATTTATTTTCGCTATTAAAATTAATTATTAAAATTCGTCTAATATCATAAAAAACACATACTTTTACCAAGTAGTTTTTGGTTTCTTTGCTTTTTCTTGATTTAATATAATATATAGAAAATATTAGTTACCTAACGTAAATAGACTGTCGCCAAGCATGCTTAACATCCTCTCTAAATTAAATGACGATTCTAAAAATGATCCAAGTGATTTAAACGAATAAACACTTTTTTGACTTTGACTTTTGACTTATCTAAATACCCAGTCATTATTTGACGATCGTCGCGATATCTCGAATCACTAGTTTAATTTTAGTATAAAGTAGGTAACGATGTGGATCAAATGAATCTACTAATTTTAGCAATGAACCAATTAAGATGTTTTCCTCTTATTGTGTGCTACGAGTATCCTCATGGAATGGAAGTACTTACTCACTAGCAAGGAGTGCTACTTTCCTCATCCATCCTGTGACAGACGTCACTATTCGTGGAACCGTTATCCAGTGATTCAAAACAATAACAACACTTTAATTTACTAATACCAACATTTCATGATAAAAACTCGGTTACGACAAAGCAATCCTAACCTAACTATCCGTTAGTAGGCTATCATAACTGTGAAAGTTTGTGCACATTTTTGCTTGTACAAATGTACAGATTGAAAAACGTTTAGAGATATGCAAGATGTTCCGCGATTTTAGTTTTGAAGGTATGTTTTTTTTTCTACATTAGCTGATTTGTATGTATAGGATCACGACTGTAATCCCCAAGTACGGTAGACATCCTCTCAGATCTCCAGAAGCTTAGATCCTTTTTGAAGATGTCTAGTGGGGGTAGTCAGAGGCATGTCCAAACATTATATTTGGAACATGCCTACATTTTGCAGTAGTTAGCATTCCATACGTGACAGGTTGCAAGCCCATCGCCGCTTATAATAATACTAACTGGTTTCCTCACGATGTTTTCCTTCACCGTTTTAAGCACGTGTTTTTGATGCGCATATATATTTTTCGAACAGAAAAATCCATTGATGCACGCCGGGATTCGAACCAACGACCTTCAGATTGAAAGTCGAGGTACCTCCCACTCGGCCAACACGGCTAATTTGTGAATAAATAAATAAAATAAATAAATATTGGCGGACTTTACAATGTGGGACTAGTCTAGTAATCTCTCTAAATGTTTCTTACAACACACATTGACATTATTTTTTTGGGACAATCTGTATTGTGTCTATATCAGTCCATACATAATGTGCCGTCACTATTAAGTAGGCACGCCCCGGGCACGGCACGGGCGTGCCGTGTATGTGGCCCGGACGTGGCACGGATTTGAAACGTTACATAGATAGATAGAAGATAGAAAATACTTTATTGCACACCATAAAAAGAAATAAAACATACATAATAAGAATACACAACAAAAAAAAACTATGCTGAACAATGGGCCGTCTTATCGCTAATCAGCGATCTCTTCCAGACAACCTTTGGATGGAGAAGGACTGATGAAAATTATATGGGGCATTGATGATGCAAATTTATAGTGCGACTTACATTTATGACATAAATGAAATAAAAATAAAATAACTACATAATACATATTTAAGGAAAAAGAAAAAGAAAGCAAACAACTCAGCGACAACAGGACAGATAGTGTTCCCTTAACATGGATTTAAAAATAGGGAGAGATTTAGCACTCCTAACAGTCACAGGCAGCGCATTCCACAACCGAGCAGCCTGCACTGTAAAAGAGTTATCATAATAGGAGGAGGAGTGAACAGGTGTCTTAAGTTGGAAAGTTTCGGAGGAGCGCAAGGAACGAGGGTTGGATTGATGGAGGAATTGGAAACGTTCTTTAAGATAGGAAGGTGAAGAAGGGTTAAATAAAATATTATATAAAAGATTTAAAAAGTGAGTATTCCGACGAAGACGTATGAGCTTACTGCGAAACTCCGAAACATTTGTATGAAGCAGTTTATATTAAACAGTGCCTGATCTGTGTTCCGTCCAAGCCCGTCTACTCACTTAAGGCTCCGGCCCGGCTCGGACATGGCCGAACATTTCAAATCCGTGCCCTGTTCGGGCCACGTACAAGGCACGCCCTAGACACGGCCCGGTCTAATATAAATCTACCCTTATGCGTCTACATATTGTGGGCACGTCACCGTGACGTCACATATCATAGCGGTTTCCTATTTTGTAAACAAACAGGAAATATTTGAGGGCTTATCTTAGGACTTACAGAAGGTACGAGTATATCTGGCTCTTTGTAGCATCAGTTCGCGTTAGTCATAAACTAGTGGAACAGAAATAGGACAATCGAACAACAACGCATAACTTATATCGGAGGTATGAGGTGATCAAACCACAACCGCAGCTTGTGACGACGCGATAATGCTAAACAAACAGATTTTATTCATTATTATTTTACTTAATCAGACATCCATGATACAAACACAGAACTCGATTTAAATACGTGATCGCGGTCAGACTATCCTCTATTGTTTGTTATGGTTATAGGGTGAGAGCGCTGCTTGTGGCTATTTTAATAACATTTTGATTAAAACGACGATTTTTAAACAACATAGAATAAAGTATTCATCTATCTCTTAGTTTAAGCAAAGGTTTTGTAACAGGTGATATGTATTTATTAATTATTCATATTGATATAGTCAAAACGGGAAATCATTGGTTGTGGGCAAAAAAATCCAGAGGTACAAGGCAAGAGGCACCACAAATGTCACTAATCAAAACGGACTATGGACAAAGAATTTGCTATAGATTTTAAAAAAGTTTGTTTGCTATGCTTAGTTATTGACTGGCAAAATTGAAAATGCCCAAAGCCGGGGTTTGTCATCATTCAATATATAGCACCAAAGGTGATTAAAATATCAACATGAAATCTAACTGAATCAGCCTATGATTCAGTCAGATGCTATGATCCAGAAGATGATAATTTAATGATCTCATGGTTTATTTACACTGTTCATCCCAGTAGTGGGAGAGGGGGGCTTAATGGCCTAGTTAGCCTAATATTCCACAATTGCACATACCTATACCAGTTGAAATCACGTAATTTCACAGAAACTGATTATTTGCTTGATGGATACTGAAATCATGAAGCTACGCCTTTGGTAGATCATTTTACCTGGAAAATATTACCTACCTATAAGTATCCCCCATATCCTATGCAAATATATTTAAATTTCAACTTCACAGAGTTCAGTAGGTACCATCTCGTAGGTATGTTCAAAAGCTAAGTCATAGCACTACACTGGAACTCCACATATATATATATATATATATAGGTAGGTACCTATTTTACAGTAAGGATCATCTTTAATAATGCGATGTTGGCACGCGCACCGTGTGCATTACCCGAGCTCTGAGCTCTGCATCTGAGCTTGGTCACGAGGATCAGGCGTAGCTTCCTTAGCTCATAAGACTCTTCAAGGTGATCCTTGCGATTCTGTGTGACTTCAAAAAAAAACTGTCTTTTTGTTAGTGTATACACTAACAAGGATTTTGAGGTGGTCACATGTAAAAAATTGTTCTTGTAGAATTGCTAAAATATAATAAAAACTTGAGCTTATCACTTTATAACATTTTTCTGTTGAATTTTGTTTTGAACTTATAATTCCACGGTTTTATATACGTACATACTAAAATGGATACGCATGGGTATTTCTTATTATTATTAGTAGGTTAATATGCGCTACTCTCTGATTAAATAGGGCATTCATTCACGGCCAACAAACTCAAGAGATTTGAAGTCTGTTCTTTTTTTAGTTATTATGTGAATACCAAATTATGTTAATTGTTTTGCCAAAGCCTAAATACAGCTCACGGTCAGCTTTATTCTTCACTATAACGAGTGGTAGGTATCCATCAGTCCGTCGAACGCAAACCATACAAAACTCCAGATGGATTAACAGGTTTTTTCTCTTACTGTAATGGGTCGTAAATTGTATCGGATCTATTAATAGCTATGGGTTTAACTCGTAGTGTTAGTGGTTTAGTGTGTCCGTTTGTGCGCCGTCTGAGGGGGTGCGGGGTGAAGTATCAGTGGCGCCTACAAGCCCTACTAATTGATTCAGCGCCTCTTCCCGACTTGTCACCAAATTACGTGGGTACAAGTTATAAAAGCTGCCGATTTCAAAAATTGAAAGACGAATGATGGTTTGATTAATTATATGAAAGCTTTCGTGTTTGCTGTTTCGTGCAACGTTATGAAACTTTAGTTGTGAGTTAATGCATTTTCAACTTGGCTTGTTGAAAATGCATTAACTCCCCCTAGACTTGTATTATATTATTTTAAGAGCAATTGAAGTATTAATAAATAAATAAAACTAAGTAGGTATAAAAGTATCTACAAATATATTTCTGCTATTATTAAAACCAGTTTTGAAAAGTGACGTCGCCAAATTTTAACTTATTATCGACCTATTTATGACATTCTAAACAAACAGAAATGATTTTAAAATTCCCGGAGTAGTGCTTACCTCTGATCAAAACACAAAGACGCATTCAAGTTGCAATGCATTAAAACGGTGTCGTGTGTGTGCCGACAGAACCTTCCCAATTCCCCCCCCCCTTTCCCTTCTCGTGAGCGCAACACTCTCCAGGAATGCTTTTATTCCGGCGACAGGACCTGTTAATGTGTTAATCCACTCCGAGCGGTGTCCCTTAATCATTAGTGTCAAACGGCAGGCGGCGTCTCGCTTCCACCTACGCGACTCACATTCGCGGACGCGACACTGCCATCCTCGGCGACAAAAAGCGGATTATTAATAATGATGTGTGTGGTTGTGGTAGGTACGACTATTATTGTTTTACACAACTCAAATTGCACCTTATATATATCAAGTTAAATTTGTTACTATTTCATATTACCTACATTGAAAAACAGTTTAATCTTTCTTTTAGTTTTCTGATCTCTGATAATATCAGTCTGCATTGGACTGCCATTTTACGTTATCTATCCATCTCACCTTTTTAGGTGAGTCATTTGGAAGGATCGTTACGTTACGCAACGCCATCAGTATCGGACAAAGACAAAGGCAGCCGAGTTCCTGAGACACGCGCTCACAAACGTTCCAGATACACGTTTTCAATCAAAATAAAACAAAGACATTCTTGGGACATATTTTGGCAATAATAAACTACCGTTACGAGAGTGGAATTTGTGGACAAACTTGTAATAAGAAGTACTTACCTACAACCTAAGTGAAACGCTTATATTTAATTACTTACCTATTGTTCAAAATATGCACATCCGCAAAAACTACAGAAATCATTTAAAAAGGAAGTACCGTAGTCGTTCTACAAATGCGTCAGTTTGTTTACACTGATATGATACAAACTAATTGGTTCGAGTACTTACTTAGGTAAACGAGTAGGTACATTCTTCGATGGTTGAAAAAACCCTCACGTCACATTGTACTTGCAACCTTACACAATTCTCATTACCTACTTGACGCACGCGTCTATGCGGACATGCTACGTTGAAGTTTATGAGTTGGAGTTACCCGTGTCCGCTTAGGTAATAAACTTTAGGACCTGCCTACCTACAGATGTATGGAGTGGAGTGTTAGGCTACAGAAATTGGTCCAAAGCTTTCTGGAGATCGCAAATCCGAGCGGCTTTCCCACAGAGTGCCCTAATTAATTACCTTCGACTCGAGAGCACAAAAAACAACCAAAAATGAACTTGTCGCAGCTAAGAGCCGCGGCGCCATGTTCCCCTCCGCGGGCCTTACGCATGGGGGGGGGTAGGGGGGAGGCAAGAAGGGCTAATGCAGGCTCGATAACGCGCATGGGAAACCGTCACCACCGCTGACCATTACCATAATAATTCCCTCGATGCCATGCGTTTATGGACATCATCACTTATCGATATAGCGCTATCCACACAGATTACTTGACAGTCACTACAGCCCTCTAGCTTACTTTGACCGCGCTAGTGAACTTTAATTAAATATCGAAGTAGAGAAGTGATATCAATACCGATAGGTTTTATAACTCTACTCTTTGATGCTTGCGACATAGGTTGAGCTGATGTTACTATCATATCAACAGATGTCGACATCTGATTCTTTTGAAGGTAGATTATACATAAACACATAAACAGGCTTTCTTTGATGAGACGTGGTCTCTATTCCATATTCATAATATGATGAAACTCATCAGCATCATAAACTAATGTACCTTAGGTGTTGATCTATTTGTAATGAATGTAGTGTAAAAGAAAACTGTAGTAACGTTTGGTCAAACGGTGAAGGTAAACATTGCGGTGACGCAAATGCATAATGATAATGCGCGAATGATGTGTGGGAGACCATGACCATGGGCAAGGATGGGCAAGAATGGGCATGGCGGGAGATTAAGTAGTAGATTATGTTTATGTTGAGAAAAAAACCGGCCAAGTGCGAGTCGGACTCGCGCATAAAGGGTTCCGTACTACCAATCGCCCTTTTGGATCATTAAAAAAAATAAAAAATTATCTATAAAAAACGGCAAAAATCACGTTTATTGTATGGGAGCCCCACATAAATATTTATTTTATTCTGTTTTTAGTATTTGTTGTTAAAGCGGCAACAGAAATATAAACATCATCTGAGAAAATATCAACTGTCTAGCTACCACGGTTCATGAGATACAGCCTGGTAACAGACAGACAGATAGACAGCGGAGTTTTAGTAATAGGGTCCCGTTTTTACCCTCTGGGTATGTACAGAACGCTAAAAAGTGGTTTGATTTCATACTAGCTGTATAATTTGATATAAATCAAATTATACAGCTAGTACGTTATCTATAAAGATAACGTAGGAAAATAACCGACGGTCACTCCATTGCTACAGCTTTCATAAAAATAAGTTGGTTAAGTGAATCGCGCTCATACAAAACAAACTGATAGATAAAACCATAAAGGTACAGGATCATTAAAAAAAATAAAAAATTGGTAGCACAGTAGGTAGATAGTAGATACTCGCAAAATAATAGCAAACAAAAGAAAAAGGGAATTGAATGGTCACCTCTGATCTAATCCGTTGAAAAATTAAAAATGATAATGTGAAGACTTTTTACGGAACTCTTCCAGTTTTTAGGGTTCGGTACCCAAAGGGTAAAAACGGGACCCTATTACTAAGACTTCGCTGTCTGTCTGTCCGTCTGTCTGTCACAGGGCTGTATTTCATGAACCTTGATAGCTAGACAGTTGAAATTTTCACAGATTATGTATTTCTGTTGCTGCTATAACAACAAATACTAAAAAATATAATAAAATTAATATTTAAGTGGTACTCCCATACAACAAAAATGTTTTTTTGGCGTTTTTTTATAGATAATGGTACGGAAACATTCGTGCGCGAGTCCGACTCGCACTTGACCGGTTTTTATTGTACTCGTAGGTAAATTAAATTTTGTAACTAGGTTTCATTATGAGTAGGTATATACTAGCATTTAAATATGTAAACGAATTGAAAGTTGATATTGGAGCTCAGAAGATAAGTAAATACAATGCATTAATTTGTTTGTTCTTACGCCTACACAGTAGGTACTAAATTGATTAGAGTTTGTCTACGTAGCCATCTGTGTACCTAATATAGCCAACGCATTACTGCATTTAATTTTGATACCTACTGCCTTGCTTACTACGACTAGTATTGTTAGAGGAGACTAGATCCTTGGATGGAAATTATATGTACCTACCTAAGCGCTTTCATTATTACTTTTTGTACCAAACTGATCGATTGGAGTAATATACGATAATGTTGAATTGAACAAACGAGATGTGTTTATGTGTGGTAGAGTAAAACCTAAAAACAAGCACAATTTATAATGCTTTTAGCAAACATCGGTATCATAAACATGAGATTCGTGCTGTTCACTCGTAACATAAAACTAACTAAAATGCATCGTCTAAAAACCCAAACACATTTACCGCCGCGCGCTGATTAATGGTTCCATTGATTATAATAATTTACTTATGTGGGTCCGATACGGGTCACGAGCTGCATTCACACAGATTAGTGTAGCAGTTAGTACTCTCACCCTTCACCCCTTCCCTGCGGGGGCGGAGCCAGCAAAGGCGGGGGCGGTGGGGGGCAAGGCAGGGTGGGGCCTTAACACGTTCCCGTAGCGCGCCCGTAGCCGACACAGAATAAACAATAGTGCTACGATTCGAAATCGTGGTTTGCTTTTCTCTTTTCTCGTTATCGGGACTGGTTATAGGTACCTAACTAAGATAAACTATGCATTGCACTATAAACTGAATCTAAATGCAGGTATGTATTGTATAAGTGGCCCCTTTATTGTACCCTTTAGTGAGTTTTCATAAGCATGTTTCGTAACATACAGTACGAGTCATTTTTATCCCTTTGAAACTGGATTCCGTGATGGTATCGCGCCGTTGACCGTATTCGCTCAATCAAGAGTTTCATTATGTCTATCGAGTTTTTAAAATGGGATAATCCACTGTGTAATTTGATATAGGTACCTTTTATGGGATTTCATTAAGAAAGCTTGGAACCTCTTAGTCGGCCATAGGTCAGAGTTTCCCACCCTCTATCTTCCGTAGATAATACATTTTCCTCTTCGTTGTTGCGTTGAGTCCCAATCTCAAACTTCTTTCCTTTGATTCTCTCTAACACATTAAATCTAAATTACTGCTCAATCTTTAACTGACTTTGATCAGTGAGAAAACCCCTTAAACTCTTATAACGAAAATAGAGGGTGTTGTACCTAAGTCTAGTAGCTACCTACATAATTGTGGCTCAACAAGGTAGATATTGTATTTTGTCCGGTTCAATGTAAGTGCCTGTTAACATTTATGGAACTCGATAGGATCATCAAGTAGGTAGGTAACAATAAACAGTACCTATAAAATGTAATTACCAACAATAAAACTGTAGACTCTAATTAGCACTGGATACCTAAGAATATATTACTTTTGTCTTTATGTTTTTTTTACGATCAAATACTTCCAGTAGGTACTTACACGAATTTGTCCCATTCTGTTTAGAGCCTTACTTGTAGGTGGATAAATCACAAATTCACTCAGCAAATGAATCGGTACAAACCGTACTAACTCGTAGCACGGACCTCCCAGATTTTTAAGTATCCCTTGCTAACGACTCCGGAACATATGAAAATAAAATCATTTGAGCAATTTTATTGTTGCATTTGATGAATGTTCTCATTCGGCGTGGAACACCTTCTTGAGTACCTTAAACACGGGAATTGAGGATATAAAGTTAAATCAAAGTCATCCGAAGTAAGCACCGTGACGAAACGCATTCAATTCAAATGTAGATTGATGCCGTTGCGAGTTAGTGATTATTATAGATGACTAGCGACCCGCCCTGGCTTCGCACGGGTTTAATACATATAAACCTTCCTCCTGAATCACTCTATCTATTAAAAAAAACCGCATCAAAATCCGTTGTGTAGTTTTAAAGATATAAGCATACATACAGACGCGGGAAGCGACTTTGCTTTATACTATGTAGTGATTAATTGACTGATGAATATCTAGAGCTAGATTTTCCTAGATAATGTTACTATACTTAGCTGAAATATATCGAAAAAATTGTAACATATTTAATATCATGTTCCATAGCAAAATTATGTTTGATACAGTCAGTAGCAGAAGTTTATTATGTTTTTGGGATTGTGATCTTAACTTCTTTTTTTTCATCTTCATTTTCATTTTAATCTATATATAATATGGTTGCTTACAATAATTTTTATTTTATAACTTACCTATTCCAATCATCTTTTGTATTTTGATATTGACCGTGGTATAAGTGGTAAGGTAGTTGTACTCTAATCAACTACCGATATCCAACCCTGGGCTCATAGTGTGAGGAAAGTAAGAACTAGGTACCTACGCGACTTATTTTAAAAAAACCGGTCAAGAGAAGGTCGGATGTGCGGACGAAGGGTTCCGTACCATTATCTATTAAAAAACGGCAAAAAAACACGTTTGCTGTATGCTGTAAGCTACATTTAAATATTTATTTTATTGTTATTAGTATTGTTGTTATAACGGTTTATGAGACTGGTGACATAAAGATAGACAGCAGAGTCATAGCAATAGGGTCCCGTTTTTACAACAAAAGCTAGAGCGGTAGGTACTGCTGCCGTTGCCAACGGCAGGCTTTCAATCATAACGCAAGCTGTAACGGTACTCAATACCTGCAAGCTCACTCCACCAAAACTCGAAATATTTCAGCCCTTATCTAATCTGCAGGAGGGTAGCCCCGCGCCCTACCTCCGCCGACAGATGGCGAAACGTATACGCGCGCCCCAAGGCGCATGCGCAACAAACTCACTAATTACACTATGATGACGACAAACGAGATGCTAAGATAAGACTGACTGGCCTCACAGCTCAGTTGGTAGTAACTCTGCCTTCTGCGCTGTAGGTTGTGAGAGACGAGATGACGGGTACAGGGTATTTAAATACTACTCCCGTAAACTAAACCTGGATTTTCAGAACATGCATCTTGATTAATTATCACTGAAAATAAATTAAACACTAACCTAACGGAATAAAAGTCATAGTTTTTCACTTTGTTTTAAATAAATTTGCAACAATTACTGCTTATTCTATGGCATGTGTTGTTGTGTTGTATTGCCATCATATAATGACTAAAAAAAAACAGCTTGACTCGAATCAAATTGTAGTAACAAACATATTATAATGTTATTAGTGTTCTTGCGAGTTTGAGTACATTTTTGCGCAGGTACCTATTTATGTAATTTTTAAATCTCATTAATAGGTATCCATCTATCCATGCTATATCAAAAAGACTAGGTAGGTATACACATTCGGCAAGAACAAAAAAAAATATTTATTAATAAGATGAGTTGGCATTAATGAAAGATTTATTAATTAACGTAAATTTAATCATATCAAAGAAAACAGATAAGATCGATATATGTATATTCACCATCGTGTCTTTATCTAAATGGTATCTCTTGATCTAATGGTATTGGACTTCTACAACATGTTGCGAAACTTTGCTTTCTATAATAATGACGACCTCGGTGGCATGGAGGGTGAGTGCCCGACTGACACGCAAGAGATCCGGCTTCTATCCCCGTGCCTAATATTTGCGTGTGATACCATGGTACCTACTCGTAGTTACCCACGATACAGGGGAATATCAGTGTGGGATCTCATTATTGGTTATTTTATATTTATATAATATATAAAATTATTTTCATTAGGTACTCGTACTACTAAATTTAATAAACTTAAATCAATCGTTGTTTTCGCAACAAATAAAAAGATTTCTACGCTCCTTTGGAGGGCGAGGAGGACTCGAAGACGTCTTAATGTGAAGTTTCATAATGATGATAGTAATAGATTAACGGGTTTTATGATTTTACGGGTCAACATATTTATTTAGTAAAATTTAGAAGTGCTAAGTATTTTTAAAAGGTACAAGTTACCTATGTAATGTTAGATTTAATTTTATTTCCTTAAAAAATGTATCTGCAAAAATGAATATAAAAAGGTTGGATGTCATCGACTCCGACATGAAGCGGAGCCACCTGCCGCCACTTGACGCCACATGCAGTCGCTGCGAAGCTTTTTGTGTGGGAATCCACCATCCTCTACTCTACCTACCCTACCCAGGGTGCACCGTTACTCGGCAGTCTGGACATAAGTGTTGCTGCTAAAAAATATACGCTGACAGATAAGTAGACGTGATTTCAAAAATACACAGCTTCTACGAATGCGAAAGTTGCAGCATGTCTTGTATTGGTAATAATAGGTACACAACTTTTAGCATAAACTATTTAAATTAGAAACGTTGCATGATTCTTGAACCCGACACATTAGAATAGGTACACTTAAATTGAAACGTTGAATTCTCCAGATATACTCGTACATTTTGTTTGTGGCAAAATGAAGTGATCCTATTAATAGTTGATCTGTTTTGATCTCACATTAGCCGTTCGAGCAGATGTGAGGTAAGTCGGGGGCTGGAGTGCTATCGTAGCGTAATGAACATTGATTGATTATCGAGTGCGATGCGATGCACAGATACAGATAGTCACTTCAGACGGATCGGAACGGACACGCAGCGCGATCCTGAGATCAAGATCACGATCTCCTTGTCAGCTGACACGAATGCGTAAACGAAAACATCAATTATGCGAGATTTCTATGCAAAAGCTAACAGGACGCGAACAAACTGTCAATCTCTAAACAAAAATAAACTGTTTTCGCCAGAACTGAGATCTGGTTGGACTTTCGATATCTTTTGGTTTGGCTTAATACTCCGATTTGCATGAAACTTTAAAATTATGAATATTTAAATGAGTTATTATGCCTTAGATGATAATATTCTGTTTTTTATTTAAATGTGTATAAAGTTTTTAATCACTACATAGTATAAAGCAAAGTCGCTTTCCGCTTCCCGCGTCTGTATGTCTGTATGTATGTTTGCTTATATCTTTAAAACTACACAACGGATTTTGATGCGGTTTTTTTTAATAGATAGAGTGATTCAGGAGGAAGGTTTATATGTATAATAACATGCTACCCGTGCGAAGCCGGGGCGGGTCGCTAGTGTAGAATAAGTTTAAGTATGTACTTACCTTTAAGCAATGTGACTTGTGATAGCACCAGTTTTAAAGCTCTGTGGTTTTTTAGTGCTATTTTTAATTTTCTTTTTGTGTAAATGATAAATAAAAAAAAATGTAAGCAATTTCTATTAGTGTTTAATTAGTGATTTGTTTGAGAAAACCGTTGGTTGTTGAGTTTTAATTCCTGCTGATACAACAACGAAATAATATAAGAAATAACTTCGTTTGGTGAGTAACACTCGTAACACATCAGTCCCAAATGTATTTTAGAGATGAATAACAAAGGTCACAGGTCCCTCCATCTGTAGCAAGTGTGCTTTGGCGCCAGCGCGGCGCATCTCAAGTGGGCTAAATGTACCACGCCGCGCCGCCTCGCCGCCGCCGCCGCCACAGACGCCGACCTAGGGCAACGCATGCTTCTCATCATCTCGAAAGTGGTCGACAAACTCACCACTAATGCCTGTCAGATCACAACAATTCCTAATAGAACGGTCCAGAAGTAGGTACGGTCTACGGTGAATGTAGCTTCTGGTAGCAATTGACGAGGCTGAAAATAAATAATACAAATAAGTAACAAAAAAAGACATTCAATACTAATCCTTTCTTATGCCTTAACAATAAATATCAAGTGTGAGTACAGTAAAAAGCGTAGGTAAGTAGGTAGGTGCAGTATTTTTCTAGGCATTATATACAAACTAGGTACATTTAGATTGGGCATTAGTTCAGTTTTTCTCAGAGCTTTGAAAAAAATGTTTGCATGAATGTACGAGTTCAGAGATCAATATGGGGTTTTGTACTAATTAAGTACAACAATTCTAATAAAAGGTATTTTATTAAACACAAAGCTCTACAATCGAGACATAATAGACATAAAATGTAATTTATTTATTAAAATACAATTCGACATCATCGTTTTCGGCAAGTAGTAGAATGTAATGATGGCCAATGTCAACCGTAACTTACATTGTGATAAACAAATGACATAATTTACGAGATAAATAATAGCATACCTTCTGGTGGAAATGTCTCTGACAGCCCCAACTAGTCCCAAACTAAAAGGCGAAATCTTTTGTTGAACCAGCCCGATCAATAATGGCGCTCCTCCACTCAATTTTATAAAGCGAATAACCTAGTTCCGATAACAGTAAATTCATTCATTACACTAAAGCTGGAAATTGCAATATAAATTCGATGCATAATTTTTGCGCGTCGTCCATAAATTGGTGAGAATATACCGGCCGCGTCCGCCGCTAATGCATCGCGTAAATCAACCTCTGGCGTTCGTTGGCCACACAGCCTTTACAGGCACACAGCGACCTTAACGCAACTGCATAAAGTTCAAAGTCCCACTTTGCTGATATGTTGCCAGTTGGCGGCGATCGGGTTGGACGAGTAAGGTTGGCCGACGGTCGATGTCTTTATGTCCGACTTGTAGCTGATACGCGCTAGAATGCGGAAAGTAAACAGAGTTGAATGAATTCCAATATTTGTCGCAGATCAAATCAGTAACTGCACTCTGTTAGTTATCTATTGTTGTAAGGCTATCGTCAATTTAGCCGAGATAGGCGACCGACGTCGAAACTTACATTGTTGAAACAGCCTATCGTAGTAATACCGTTCGCGTTGGAAGAACTCTTATCTATTATTGTGTTAATATCTACTATGAACAAACCCGTTCGACCAGTGTAGGTATTTATGAATCAGCTAACATTACGGTATTTCAAAACTTCAAAGATAATTGCCATACTTACACAAGTAACAATTTCTTCAAACTCTCCTCATCATCACACTAAATCACCAGCTTCTGACAAGGAAGCAGAAACGCAGCCTAGGTACTGAAATAATGTAAAGATGACACCCTTGAGGAGCAGGAATGTCGGAATGCATCTAACGAGACGAGACTAAGCATCGCGGGGCTCACCTCTACCTAGTAGGTGTCGCGTTGATTTACAATAACAAGCAAACACGTGTGAACAGCGGCACACGCGGCTCAAGCTATTTCTGTTCAAACTCGATAATATATGAGGTAGGTAACATTCGAACCAAACTCCTTTTGCAAAGCTTAATAGTAGAGTCAATCCTGTGTAGAGCACTGTACCTGTACTGAGAGAATACCAAAAGCTGATAATGATTTCAATGATAAACCTTGAATATACCTACTGGTGACAAACCGAGTGAATCGTCATAATACGCAAGCTACGAGGTCATACCTACAACTCTGTCAATCAACCGATTATTTAGAATTTATTAGGAGCTGTTCAAAACCGAGAATGAACGCGCATGTCTATAAAACCCTTCCTCCGGCTCCAGCAGAAGATCCTCCTAATTTGCGCTCATCGTAAATCGGCCACATTACCACATGTCTTGTCTGCCCCGACCGGCTGCGCAGGCGCCATTTTTTGCAGCAACACGTAAAATGCGCGTTCTACACGCGACGCTAATAGCTGCTAATTTATTGAAGCGTGTGAACGTCGCTTTATATTTGTCTAAGTGCATAGAGCCTGCGTGCGAGACTCGATAATAATTTAGTCCATTTAGATAAAATATCGTACTTACGAGTATATCCCTAGAAGAGAATTTATAATAAATTGGTTCGTTATTTTTATATTTTTAAATCCTATAATAGAATATCTCTACAACTAAAAACAACCACCGAGACTGAAAAAATATTGTGATGAATTATAGAGGTATAAATCAACACAATCCATAAACTAATTTGTCTGTAACATGATCCCTGCAGCCGTAGCTCTCACATCATGTCGCTACTTGGGATCGGGAGACACTCAATAGCTCCAAACTAATTATATTTAAAAACTGATGGCGGAAGGAGCTCATGAGTGAATATGAGTACCACTCAAAGAATAACTGTTACAACTGTTCTTGTCATTAAAAATAATAACTACAAATACAAATACCTGTTACTAAAATAGCAATCTGATATTTACATCTATTTTTATGGTTCCGTACCCAAAGGTTAAAAACGGGACCCTATTACTAAGACTTCGCTTTCCGTCTGTCCGTCTGTCTGTCTGTCACGAGGCTGTATCTTGTGAACCGTGATAGTACACAGTTGAAATTTTCACAGATGTTGCATATCTGTTGCCGCTATAACAACAAATATTAAAAACAGAATAATATTAATATTTAAGTGGGGCTCCCATACAACAAACGTGACTTTTTTGCCGTTTTTTTAGATAACGGTACGGAACCCTTTGTGCGCGAGTCCGACTCAAACTTGGCCAGTTTTTTTTTTTTAATTTATCAGGTAACGGACCTTTATGTTTTTGCGTACCTACGTTCTAATACGTTTATGTATTCTATCAATATTTTATTAGATAATTAAACTTAGTAAAGATTTTAAATACGGTTTTAATACTCATAAATGCAAATGACAGTCTGTCAGCAAAGTGTTTACTTACGCTTTCGGCTCGTAAATGTGTTGTTACTATGAGATGAGCGTCTTTGCATTTGCACAGAGGACTTATCTACTCTACTATCTACTTTACTTACCATATCTAATATCGTAGACTAATGAAATGACGTATCTGTGTTATTTTAATCTGTTATTTAAATCAAAATAAATAGGATCACGACTGTAATCTCCAAGTTAGGTAGACATCCTCTCAGATATCCAAGCGCTTAGATCGTAGAAGACGTCTACTGGGGTGGGGATAGAGGCCAGAGGTACGTTCAAACATTATATTTGGCACAAGCCCACATTTTTGCAGTAAATAGCATTCCATACGTTGCAAGCCTATCGCCGCTTATAAGAATACTGTTATATAAGTATTTTCAAAATACCTGTTATTTTTAATTACGATTATACACCTCATTCTTGAATAGTTGTCTTGTCACTTTTCTACCCTTGTGCCTATTTTATTCATTTCCATTAGAGATCGAAGTTTGTTGATGAAGAATAGTCGTTTATGTAGGTATTTCACGTTTTACCAATTTACCAAAACAAATCGACAAAGATTATAAGTCACGGACTACATAATAAGTACTTATACATATTACGCCTATTAGCTGTACCTAATTCAGTAGAAAATACTTAAAATTAAATTAGCTTTCTCCCCCGGAATTACCCTTTAATATTTCATATTTTTTTTAGTATAAATTATAATTAAATCATATATCAAAGAATATTTGTTGAAATATAAAAAATAAAAATGTATTACTTATAAGGTTTTTTAGTTCCTAAATTATAGACTAGATGGCGCTACGCTACTAAAAGCTATTTTCTGTGCTTACGTATTTAATTTATGTACTTGAATAAATAATATCTAACTACATATTATTTTTGTACTCATTGGCATTGTTGAAATATCAATACAATACGGTTAGCAGGTATTAATACTTACCTAAGTACATACCTACTTATTGGTTAACATCATTCTGACGTCACAACTCACTTGAGTAGAATCTACGTTCAATAAATAACACGCCCAGTCACAAAACAGATAATCTAATACTGCAAATATATGTACAGAAAGTACTCGTTTCTTACTAATCCCCATTTTCTTAGTTGTAACCTCGATTCTACCTTGACCCAAACTCTTTCGAGGTCCCTCGAAAAGTACTTCATGTTTGGTATCTTAAATCGATATTTTGGAGGTTCCTCATTTACGTCATTACGACATCAGTCCGAGGAGATTTTTAAAAAACAAACTGTTAAAAACACGCATGCGTCGTTCAGAATCTGTCGATTAAAGTCAAGGTACATCTCGAGGTACCTTGAGTTGACAGTTTTATTGAGTGAGGAATCGTCGACTAGAAGCAAACTCAAGGTAATTTTATCAACAAAAACTACCAATTCACGAATTCGAGGATGAGTCGAGGTACTTAGATATATTTCGAGGGTACAACTAAGAATATGGGGATAAATGTCGTCTATCGTAGGTATATATAATCCTAATGAGAACAGGATAATAGTTTTTGTAACATAAACTCGGGACACTTTACGACATAAAAGTACCAGATGGCATCAGATAAGGTGGACACGCTTTTTGCATAAACAGTGAATATGAGCTCGTCAACTGCGCTCTTTGAGAGCCGAATAAAAGGTTACTTGATGGTCTCTGCAGAGCCGTCTCCATATTAAAACCGGCCAAGTGCGAGTCGGACTCGCGCACAAAGGGTTCCGTACCATTATCTATAAAAAAACTGCAAAAAAAAAATCACGTTTGCTGTATATGGGAACCCCACTTTAGTATTTATTTTATTCTGTTTTTAGTATTTGTTAATATAGCGGCAACAGAAATACATCATCTGTGAAATTTCTAGCTATCACGGTTCATGAGATACAGCCTTGTCAGACAGACAGACAGACGGACAGCGGAGTCTTAGTAATAGGGTCCCGTTTATACCCTTTGGGTACGGAACCCTAAAAATATAATAACTATAAACAATGCAAGTGTACGAGTCTCACACACTCTCAATTCAATAATGTTGGTACCAAGGCTTTTATAAATGTTGAACCCGAACCGAGTCCAAGGTCTACGAAACGTATGGAAAAGTTTTTACTTACGTTTATATAATGTCGGGATAAAAACTTGCAAAGGAAAGTGCGCTTTGGTGCGCACTAGGTTTGACATAATGTATTAAAATTATCCTCATGCTGGTACAACATACGAGTAGATAAGGTTCGGCTTCTCAGATAACAGGGGATTCTACTTATATTACAAACTCTCATAAGTATAACTATAGATTTTAACACGGGTGTTTATCACGTAATTAACTTTAATTTATTATTTTGTAAACACCCGTGTTAAAATCTATAGCTATCTCTCATAGTACTTATTTTATATTTGTGTAGGTATATTCACTTCCACTATTAAAAAAAAATCTAGTACAATATGCTCAAATCATCGATCTAGTTTAAATGTCAATAGTTCAATGGCTCAAATGCAACGTTTTAAAATAAGAGCAAAAGCACTTTAATTTTTGACAGGCCTCACGGCTCTTTGGTAGGAAGACTGCCTTTTGAACTGTTGGTTGTGGGTTTGATTACCAAGACAAACATTTGTATAATAAACGTACCTACTGGTAGAATCTGGTTCATATAGTACAAGTTTTGATTAGGCAACGGAAAATTTCCATTATTCCAGTATTTTTTTTCTAAGACAGTAAACTAGTAAAAACTATAAGATTTTTATGCATTCAAAACTTTCACATAGCCAACTTAAAAAGTTTACTATCCATCATATTTATGTGTAATAGTTATTTGCGCAACAGCTCTATTCTTTACTAAATAAGTAGGTATTCCCATTATATGTAACACGCCGATGCAGCTATGCTGTTTGTCATTACTGACACAGTTTTGTCGCAATGATATTCATTGCGATATTAGGTAATTCAGTCACCGTGGCAAGTGCTAGCCAACATACAATTACCACCTCAGAAATCAATATAAACTTTACTCAGCTAATATAGAGTTGAGATTATCTTGACAATGTGATAGAAAGCAAGTGGCAAGAGGGTGTGCTCTATCTGCGCGCGCGTATCAGCTGTTGCACGCGCACGATGCGATTTCCCAAGAGAGCATATCACACATCGCTAACGAACATTTATGATAGGCATAACTATGTTCATTATACTATGTCAAATATATGCCTCAAAAAAATCTGCTGTGACACGTTTTTAAGCCGCCCTAAGAAGTAATTCGTAAGTATGACTTGAATTCATGGGACAATACTATTATTGGCAGCATAAACGGTTACTACACGTGAAATGCTGCGGACTACAGCTGGTTGAACATCTATACATTATATCATAAATGCGAAAGTAACTCGGTCTGTTTGTCTGTGACTTTTTCACGGGGGTGATAAAAATTCATACAGTGATAGTTTAAAGTGTTGGGACGGAAATAGGCAACTTTTTTATTTTTATTAGGAATTTAAACGTTTTACGATAATAGAACTAAAACTATGGTGGTTGTTAATCATTATAAATATAAACACGGCTAATTACCACGTTTTTTTCTTGTATTGCTGACGCTTCGAGACAATTACGACGGTAGATTCGCCGATCTACTGTTGACTACGGTCACGGGTGGTGCTCATGACAATTGTCCCGAAACGTCAACAATACAGAAATAAGTGTTACTTAGCCGAATTTATATTTAAAATGTTTTACGATAAAGTCGAAACAAATCGAATCGAATCAGTAAATACACTTTGAATCTACGCGAAGTCGATGTCGGTTTTAAGCAAGTAAAATAATAATATGCATCGCTTGCCCAAATTTGAACAGATTGTTTCGTTTTTGCAGGTTGGATGACTAGAGGATGCGAACACTCTCCCAGTGAGGTCGGTTCGAGTATGTTCGGCGCAGGGTCCGGAGGGGCAGGAGGCAGTTCAGCGGCCGCAGGAGGAGGATATGGGGAGTGTGGAGAAGGCTACGGACTTGGAGTGTCAGGATATGTGCCGGGAGGAGGAAGGCTTCAGCAGTACGCAGCTCACTTTGCGCCTCACCAGAACGTGTGGCATCACCACCATGCCGCGCACCATGATACGTACGGTACGCATTACCAAACTCAAATTCAAATTCAAAAGGCATTTATTTTCATAAAATCACAAGGATCACTTTGAAACGTTAGACCATTGTCTAAAAGAATCAGGTAACAAACACGGCTTGTGGCATATCATTTTAAAAGCTTTTATGCTACTATGTGTGTTAAGGTGGAATCTTGCAACTCAATTTTGAAGCAGTTATCTTCAACCGATTGATCTGCAATTTTGCACACTTAAGTAACTTCAATGACAATGCAATAATATGGCGAGCTGATCTGATGATGAAGTCAGGAGCTGTTTAACGGAACTCCTCAGTAAATATTCTGATTGAGATAAAACTTTGTATACATAACAATTTTCAATGACAATGTAAAATGATGGTCTAATGAGTGAGCTCGGATGTAGCCAAAGGACGTTACCACGTCGTGTTCACATCGTTGGATTTGTCTTGAGGAGTACTAGAGCCCTAGAATTTATAAAAGCTTGATTTTAAAAAATAACTTATTTTTCAATGATCCTTTCCTTAACGTAAGAACAATGGTACAAACAGGACAAATAAAGACAAGAAAATGAAAAAATAAAGAGCTTCAGTAAAAGTTCTAAAGTACTCACTTCCTAGTAATCTAGTCGAAAATGTAGTCATATCAAAATTTTGGCATAAAGCGATCTAGTCACCTGCTATCTAGTCAAATTGAGATGAACCTAAAGTCATAAAGTACCCAGTGATCTAGTTCAGAACCGTGCCACGGCCACACCACACTACGTATGGTACGTTAAACGCGCGCGCTACCCTGCTCGCATTGTCGCGCGCGGTTTTAATGGTCCACTCACCCTGAAGAAGATTCTCTAGATGAATCCAAACATTGTCGGTGTCCTCATTGACAACTTATCATTTACGTGAGTAATTTCCCGTTGTTGTAATAATATCACTTTATGTGTTGTGCGACACTGCATAGTGTGACTAGAGGCACATTGTCGTGTGCCTCTAGCCAAAGTTGAGCTCTAAAGGCACACGGTAGTGTGCGCCATAGTGTCGTTCAACACATAAAGTGATGTTTATGAAAAAAGATTTCGTCCACTGTGGGTGCGTGTTCTCATAGTGTCGTTCTTGAGTACGAGGGTTAATCTAGAATAAGTTTTAGAACCATGAAACATGAATGAATGCAAAATGTGGGCATGTTCCAAACTAATTGTTTGAGGGTGGGTGTGCGTCTGACTACAACCTTTAAACATCTTCAAGGATCTGAAATAAAGTTTACCGTGACAGTTGGGGTTGCTGACGATTCGGACACAATAAATTCGGACACTTTGTCCGAATTGTCACTTTGCAATTTTAATATTTTTTTCACTGACGATTCGGACACCAATGTTTTGTACAGTCGGATATAAAAACTTAAACTGCTAAGAGGAATATAATCAGCATGCATTTTGGCAGTATGGTAATAAAAATAAGATGAAATATTTGTCCAGGTACAGCAACTAGCGAGGGAGAGCTAATGCATAAACTAGATCTCAATAGTATCATCACTGTATTCCCAAGTACGGCACTTAGATCCTTGACGATGTCTAAAGGGGTTAGTCAGAGGCACGTCCAAACATTACTCAGCAGCATTCTACACGTGACGTTGCAAGCCCCTCGCCGCTTACAAGAATTCTAACTGGTTTCCTCACAATGTTTTCCTTCGCCGTTATAAGCACGTGTTCATGCGATATAATTTTTTTAAACAGAAAAAACATTGATGGACGGCTGGGATCGAACCCACGATCTTCAGATTGAAAGTCGAGGTAACTCCCACTTGGCCAAAAAGGCTTTTAAAAAAAAGTTATATAAAAAACGGAATATGTGTCAGTTTATATTGTTTTTATGTTTTTTGGAGGTAAGTTAAATATTCAACTAATTTTTAACTGAGTTTACAATAATAGTTAAGAGAATCGATAGATTTGGATAATTATGTTTATTAATTTTAATCTTTTCTGTATTTTTGTCCTTATCTATTGATTAATAGTGAATAATAATATGTGAATACTTACATATACCTAGGCAAACAGTTATCATTCGAAGACAAAAATGAAGAACTAGAGATCGAAAGGCGTATCAAAATGAGCTGGAAAAAGTTTTGGTCCCTGAAGGAAATTTTAAAAGGAAAATTTCCCCTTCACCTAAAGAAAACTGTGTTAGACACCTGTGTATTACCTACTCTTACATACGGTTGCCAAACGTGGACATATAACACAAAAATAAAAACTAAAATAGTAGCGTGCCAGAAAGCAATGGAAAGAAGCGTACTAAAAATAAGAAGAATACAAAAAGTAAGTAGCGAAAACATAAGACGAAAAACCAAACTTGTAGACGTCTTAAGCTATGCCTTAACACAGAAGTGGCGGTGGGCAGGACATACAGCAAGATGCACAGATAAAAGATGGACTCTAAAGACAACTATATGGGAAGGACCAAGGGGAAAAAGGAAAAGAGGACGCCCTACAAAAAGATGGATAGAAGATATAAAAGCGATAGCAGGAAGCGAATGGAGAAAGAAAGCTTTGAATAGAGAGATATGGAAAAAGCTGGAGGAGGCCTTTACCCAAGAAGGGGTTCCGATCAATGGTACTGAAGAAAGTTACAATAGCTAATAAGAAAAAGGAATAAATACATACATTTACAATATTGTAACATATTATATTATATTATAACGCATGTAAACAATCTGTTGATTAGAAATAAAAAAGGCTTTATTATTATTATTATTATTATTATTGATTAATAGTAATAATAGGGTTTTTTTTATTATTAACGCTTTTAGCAAAGTACTCTAAATAGTACATCTCGTTATAAAAGATTTATATCTTTTTCATAATGGTGGTCATTTTTGGCATCAGCATTCAATTTTTCGTCAGAGGTAGAGACTAGTTCTACTTTGGTCTTCTTTATACACTGACCTGAAATATCAATATCACATGACATCTTTGACATTTTCATTCTCAGGAGATGGGGAAACATCATGTTCATCTAATTCTAATTAAAACCTAAAATACTCAGTTTCGGTAACTTTTTCTTAGGAGTGATATAATGTAGTTTAAAATTTTCTAAGTGACTGTACAAAACAGCTTCAATATTTTGGTGGTGTCCGAATCGTCAGTGAAAAAAATATTAAAATTAAAAAGTGTCAATTCGGACACAGTGTCCGAATTTATTGTGTCCGAATCGTCAGCAACCCGACAGTTGAACTTAAGATATTTTTTTTAAACTTCTAAAAAAATATAAATGCGATATAAATAAAAAAATATCTAATCAATATTATTAACAGAGTAATCTTTAGTAGTCAGAATTTCGTTTTTTAACGTGACATGTTACAAGCTCATAGCCTCTTTTGAAATATAATATCCGTTCTCAAGTGCTATTTAGAGAAAAATAGGGACTTTTAAACGAGGACGAAGTTGCGGTTACATTATGGAAATCGATTTTTGACGACATTATCGTAAAATATTGAAATATTCCAGAAAATCAATAGAAATTTTGAGAAATAAGTAGCCCCAAAACATTAAATAAGCAGTCCCAAAAATTCAAGCTATCTCAAAATGAAATTAAAACTATAAAAACTATTATGAAGATAAAACTATTTTATCTCAATGATCCTCCTTTATAACCCTTTTTGTAGTTTTATTATTATTATTATTATATTTCTCTTAACATAATATTGTAACATTGTGTATATTTATATATATATTTCTATTTGTGTAGGTATATATATTGTAAGTTTTTAAGTAGTCATATTATATCATAGTATTCATAGGTTCTTTTTATGCTTATCATAGGTATTATGATGGTCATAAATTTTGTTGCTTGTACACTGCCTTCCACTGTTTACTTTGCTCACTACTTTCCATCCTTAGGTTGCCTGGAAGAAATCACTTTTTAGTGATAAGGCCGCCCATTGTACGTAATTCTAAAATTATTTTTTAATGTTTTGCTTGTTTATTTCTGGTGTACAATAAAGTATTATCTATCTATCTATCTATCTTTCATCACAATCGGCCCCGCGGTTTGGCCGTGATAACGTCACAGACAAACTGACAGACAGAGTTACTATCGCATTTATAATATTAGTATAGATAATGCATGCCAGTTGCCACCTCTGATGAGTAACCTCAGTCCCTATACCTACCTAAGTAGATAACGGGAGGGTACTAAAGCTGTGATAAAGTCTGATAACGCCCACTCCACTCTGCTACACATATACATTGGTACCTACCTGCATCATGTACTCGTTTCAAGTACTTAACATAATAATATAATGTACATTATCCTTATTATTCAACAAAAGGAAACAAATGAGCCCGATTTCAGAATTTTGGATTGAAACCTCCTTTGTGTAAACTTCCTTCCTCGAGCATGAATCGCGGCAAACCTGTATTTTGTAAAAACTAGGATTATCATGTTATTCATGCCAATATTAATGGTACTGGTACTGAATGCCATAATACCTACGCTTTTTATACAGTTAAGGCACCTACCTATACCTAATACCTAAGCTTCCAATACCAGTATAGTATATAGGTGCCTAAATTGTATAAAAAATGTAGGTATTTTGGCATTCAGTACCAATTGGTATGAATATCATAACATGATAATCGTAGTTTTTACAAAATAGCCCCCCTGAGCTGATTATTCTTCTTGCATGTGACTCCCATTTTATAATATTAAGAATACGACGTAAATTCATTTAGAATTCAACCTCAATTATATGAATTTTTGATTTTCGTACATTATACAATACAAACATCTTTATATATATATATATATATATATATATATATATATAATAAATTATAATGACTAGCAGTCTGCCCCTGCTTTACACGGGTGCACTAATTTATATCATAGGCAACTTTTTGACAACTTACAATTATTGAAATTTTATGGAGATCGCTAATTTTTTCGAAAATAAAATATAGCCTACTATGTTACTTCGCTAATAAAGTAGCTTGTCAAAAATGCATGATTTTTTTAATATTAGTACAATAGTTTTTTAGTTTATTCGGTACAAAAAGAAATACAAATGTACAAACTTTAAGTCTTTATAAATAGGTTAGAAACACATCTTAAATTAGCAAAATTGAGTTTCCTAAACTCATGCTAAGGAAAGTAGAATATATGTGATATACTTTACCTCATCATCAACATTATCATCCTACTTCTTGTGGGATCGGCACAACATATTTTAGATTTTAGTTTTATCCTAATCAGTTCATTATAACGATGTGATTAAACCACAAAAACACATCAGTTTCAGATTTATATCGATATTTAGTTTGAGGAAACAGAGTTATCAGCGTCATTCTAACTGTTAGTTTAGTTTAGAGGATAATGCCAACTACGGAATTACCGGCTCGCATATTAAGGTACACTTAACTTTTTTTATTGATAGGAAGGTAAAACTACTTTATTGGGATTTTTGAAGTTTCAATAAAAAAAAACCGGCCAAGAGCGTGTCGGGTCACGCGCAATGTAGGGTTTCGTAGTTTACACAGCTAAATAATTTTTAATGGTATTTGTGTTCAAAAAAATCTGGGGACACGGCAGTGCCCCCACCAAGTCAAGCAATAAAGCGGCTCTTGAAGCAGTTCAGGCCATTTTCGACCCCCTATAACATCGTTGTAGATATAACTAGAAGCCTGAATTTTCAGTACCCAAGCAGGCAATGTATAAACACGGTAGGTATATTTTAAATTTCATTCAATTTGAACCAGTAGTTTAAGAATTATAACTAGTTTTTTTTTTCTGACATAAAAAGAGACTGCAAGCTAATTAAACGCAAAATAGATACATAATTGTAAGATCTTTATCGATAATTTTATTTAATACAAGCTGATCCGGCAAAAATGTTGTTTGAAGTTCCCGTTCCCGTTCCCGTTCTTAGGAACACACCTACATTGCTTAGACAACAGTGAACTTTATTCAATAGCAATAAAGCTCAAATTGACTCTACGTTTTAGTTAGAAATCTTTTGTATGGGAAAAAGAAAAGGGCTGTTTTTAGGGTTTTTCCAGCAATTATTCTAATTTATCTCACCTTTTAAACCTTTCCTAGACCTCCACGAACATTTCAAGACCAAGATAAGATAAATCCGTTCAGCCGTTCTCGAGTTTTAGCGAGACTAACGAACAGCAATTGATTTATATATTTAAAGATTATTACTAGTAGGATTTGCAGTTAAACATTTAAAATAAACTTAAACTATTTTTTGAAGACAAATCAGGAACACAATAGGGAGAGCTATGTTGTACTTTCGAGCTCCATCATCATATTACATTATTATCGGAACTTGACAGGGATGCGAATTTTAAACTTCAATCAGACATCTACCTGAAGAGTTTAGTTATACAGCTAGCCTGACTCCATGTCTATCATAATATTATTGTATAGTGACAATTTCTGTTACGCTTCCTTACGTCAGAAGGCCGTGCTCAAGGCCATCAGCTCACTCGGACACCATTTCTCTAGAAAACCAAAGTAGACACATAAATAGGTACCACACAACTTCGCGCGTGGTCTAGCAGAGCTGGTAGCGTCACAAAACAAAACTGCAAGTCAACTCTCACTGCGTTTCCGGGAAAAAGTTAGGCTATTTTTTTTTGTATATTTACGTAATCCTAATAATTTTATAAATTTCGAAAGTTTGTGATAAGGCTGCTATGTTTGTTCCCTAATCAAAAATAACCGACAAAACAGATTAAGATGAAATTTGCTGCAGTATATAGATAAAAAATCAGAATAAATAAAGGGGGAACTTATAATCCGATAAACAATCCCTAAATTATAAAAAAACGGAAAAAGGATAGATAGCTGAAATGATTTTGGTATAGATGGCACTGATGTGCAAAAAAATTAGAATTCGTAATAAAATTTATTTTATCAAAAAAATCGGACAATAGTTTTGACTACTGAATGATACGCATTTTACCAAAATTCGTAATTTATTTTATCAGGACAAAGTTTATAGGGAAAACATTTGTAGTTTGTCGTAGTTGGTCGCGTGGAATCGGCGTAGCTTCACCTAGTTCCTAAGACGTTTCAAAGTGATCCTTGTGATTTTATTGAAATAAATGATTTTTGAATTTTGAATTTTTTGAGTTTCCTGAAAGTGCTTTTTTCTATGCGACTATTGAAAATTGGGCAGGACAAAGTCTGTCACGGGTCGGCTATATATTTATCGATTAGGAATATTTCAGATTTTATGCTTTCCAAAAATTTTGAGAGGAATGGCAATTTTTATAAAAAATAAAACCGAGCATAAACACATGGCCACGAAATGAAGACCTTTTTAGGGTTTCGAGTCTACAAGAAACCCCTATAGTTTCGCCATGTCCGTCCGTCTGTCTGCATCTTAGCTCAGTGACTTAGACGGTTTGTGAAAACAACTTTTCGATTAATTGATCCGTTTGTGAAATATTAAGCTGAAATAAGTGCCAATTTTTGTAAGAAACGAGTGTCCCCCCACCCCCTTCTAAAATCTAAACTATTGGGTTTAGAGGCATGAAAAAATGTACGGTTGTAGTACATATAACGAATTTAAAAGGAAAACTATCACGGCTAAGTAGGCCTTACAAGTTTTCGAGTAATAGACGAAATAGTCGACCAACTTATAAAATGATTTCGAAGAAGAAATTATATTTTTTTTAGTACATTGAAAGTTACTTATTATAGCGTTGTTAGCTGTGTCAACTACGAAACCCTACATTGCGCGTGGCCCGACACGTACTTGGCCAGTTTTTTTACAAGGTTTTCTATAACTTTACTTGATAGTAGGTATTTATGTAAGCAGGAATCATTTCACACAAGAAAATAACCCGAAAATCAAGTGGAAGTGGGAGTTAATTTATATACGAAAATAATTTCACGCAAACGTAGTCGCGGTGCTTTACAATAGTCTAGTGCTAATAAGAATCGGTGTGTTATAAATAAATAATGTTGTAAGACATTCAACAGAAGTATGCAGTGATGGCGGTACCTCAGTTAACCAAAGTTAAGAAATCTCTGTGAGGGCTTTTTTATGCTTCTATAACATAGTCCCAAATGACCATGTTAAAGCGGTCTATTAGCAGATTTAAAAACTTAATAAAAATATCTAATTATTTAGATGACAAAAAAGTCTGGGACTGAATATGCAATCATTTAGGTATTCGTTATTTTTTTAATTTGAATTTACGATTAAGTGAATTCTGTTTTTAATGTTCGTTTATTTTAAACGTATTTTAGATATTTGATGTGTTTTTTAATCATGTATTAGGTACCTACTCGTATTAGGAGAAACGTTAAAACAAAACGGTTTTTTCAGTTTTAAAAATAAAATTAATAATTTATGAATCACTATAAAATCATTATCATGACTACACATAATCGCAGTTGTGACGAATTACAAAAATATATATTTATTTAATTTTAATTATTATTTACATTTACTTAATTTCCTTAAAATTAATAAAACTAAACAAGCAGTTTTGTTATAACGACTATTTGTAATCAGAGGTTTCGCTTGAAAAACAGGATAAATTGATGTTGTAGGTATTTCAGATCATTGTAACCTAAAAAGTTCCATTGCGAGCGACCGCAAATTACTCACAATCCAATGTTAATTCCCCGTATCAAGACAAAGTGTTCTTGCTAAATAAACACACTCGTTTTGACCTGGGAGGAGGGGAGGGTGGGCAAATGAGGCATGACGGATGAGGGCAGGAAGATTATATAATAGTTCAGTGTTACGCGAACAGAACACTAAAGTTTAGCTAGTATGGCCTTAGATTCATATTTTCGGCAAAGACAGCAATGTTATGTAATATGTACGTTAGATTCACAAATATTTTTTTAGAAATAATATGTAAGTAGGTATTTCAATTCAATTCATTTATTCATCCATAGACATATTTTTATGCACTCAGATAATAATATAATTATGTTGACAAACATTTGACATGCACACGTAAACTAGAAATAAACGTAGAAGACCTACTGACTTTGTACCGGCCTGGCTGCGTAGAGCTTCAGAATAAAGTTGCGGAGAAACCTACCCTTACATGTTGTACTTAATTTTTTTGTTTATCATGTAGACCTTCATAATAGTTAGTTATGCATATTGCTGTAATTTAAGCTAAGTTTTCCTTTAACTCGCTTGGCAAGCATGTGCCTTGCTTGTCCGCGAAGCTAACTGTCGGTCTGTGAATCAGTTGATAAGAGAAGTGAGGGAGCGAGTCGCGCTCCGGCGATGCGATCAGTCCTCGCCTGACCTCTGACCGACAAGGCTGCTTCACTGGCACACTTCAATTATCATCATAAATATTATAAAAGTTGAAAGTGGCTCATTTAATGATGGACACGTTGCCCGCTGCGTACTGGTTGCAGACACACTTGCAGAATGGAGCGTTACTGGCAGGTGGGTGGCAAAAAGGTGACAAAAATGCACAGTTTTAAAACATTCTATAGAATGAAGATTTTCCTTGATTGATTTATAAATTGTAAATGACATTGGCTGCATACAGGATAATTCGTAAAATCAAAGTGATAATGGATTTATTCTCACTGTTTGATGTTACTCGTACATTAAGAATACATATAATATTTGGGTGAATTTACAAGTACTTTACCTACTAATTAAGGAAAAGAATAGCTTGAAACACGATTTACAATATTACAACCTCAAAGATAAATTGACATTATTTTGAATGGAATCATTTGATATGAATCATTTTTCATTCATGAATCATTATGAATAATTGAATTGTATTACAAATGTTAACTGATTCATTAAAAGAGAGATAATATCCTCTAAACTTTAGCTCGATGTGAAATATTTTCGGAATGGTCAATACTGTACGTAGTGTACCTAGTAGTGTAGTAATACCTAGCTGTAACTGAAAGTATCAAGAGTGTAAGATGGGGAATTGAGCACGCGTGTTGTTTGTTGTGACAGGTGGTGGCAGCGTGGGCGGCGTGGGCGCAGTGGCCGGAGGACTCTACTCTCAGAACATGGTCATGGGTTCGTGGTGCGCACCCTACGATGCGCTCCAACGTCCTCCAGCTTACGGTAACAATTTTATTTGCTTTCATTTTATTGATTGAACTTTATTTTATTCTCTAGTTTTTACGTACCTATTTTACAGAGTGAGACAGACTATAAATTATGCTTTAATTGAAAATAAATTCAGGTTGGTTCAATGCAAATCATTGTAAGTACCTATACCATCATAGTTTTAATTCAGAGTGACAGTAACCGCTTTATACTCGAACGGATTGAACTGGTATTATATTAAACATTAAAACCCTAAAAATATAGTTATTTGTCGATCATTTAAGCCAACATCTCAAGCCAACCAGCCTGCAACAATAATTAACAACTGTAAACAAACTTATCTAATTTATCTCACATAAAAATATTATTTTATCACGAAAGGGAATCGAGCAAGCTTAGGGCTTTTTGAACCAAGAAACATTATTCTACTTTTAGCTATGGATTTCAATTAATTACATCTTTATGTACCTGCTATTTAACTAAGTAATATTTTAAATACGAAAGTTGGGAGGATGTTTGTGCCTCTCAATCACACCCAAACTACTCGTACCAAAGGGATTTGATTGAATCTTTGTATATATTTACATAGCTTATATCCTGGAATATGACTCGCTCGTATTTAGTATCTAGTGGCCGCAGGTGGAGGTTAGTTTGTTATATAACGTAAAACTAATTTCGCTTCATCCATCAATTTTAGTAAATAGATATTTTCGCGACATTAGTCAACTCGGTCCTGGTTTTGGGGTTTTCATGACATCATGTTTAGTTTGAGTTTTATACATATTGCAAAAACCAATATAAAGGGATTAATGGGGAAAACGTGGTAATTAGCCGTATTTATAGTTAAAATAGGATTAATATCCTTAAAAAAGGAAAATATTTATTTGATTTTGCTGGCACTTTTAGAACGTAGGTACTAAATAACAAATTCATAATGCATTTGCAGATAAAGAGTTCATTAGCACTTTATTCCTCAAAATATTATAATTTTTGTTATGTACCTAGATCAGAAATCTATCCTCGAAGTCATAATGTATACATACTGACTAACGATATACACAATACAGACTAATAATCTGTTTATAAAGCCAGTATTTGGAATTCAGGGATTTTATGAATCATTTTTATTTTATATTATCATTACAATTTGGTTTTCATTGTTTTCTAATTAAACAGAATTTTCCTCTATTTTTGCCGTAATATATTGAGTTTGTAAGTTTATAGAAAATATGTTGGGTTTTTTTTATTAAAAATATAAATGTACTTACCTAATTTAATTTTTCATATATAATAGAATAAATAGGCGATACATTTTATTCTATGACTTTCTCAGATCTTTGAAGAATAAAACATTTTGCAAATATAGATCAGCGACTTTAGAACTATAATAAGTAATGAGCAGTAGCTCAAAGACACATAAATACAAGCACAATACACGTAACGTGGAACTCAATTAGGTATGTAGAATTATTGAAATGAAGGTACAAAGACTGCGTTGCTGTGCATAACGGCTGGTAATTATGCGCTTATCGCAGCTCAGATTGCGGCTCAGCTCAGTCGAGACAATGGCTGTTTAACTCCAAAAAATCCATCCAATCAACTGTGGGGTCGAAGCATCACCAAATACAGAAAACATTAGAGCAAGTTGTTTTAGTAGTTAAATTTAGAGATTTGATCACAAACAGCGCTCAAAGTAAATAACGAATTCTCCCAAAAGCCATAATATGCATTGCATATCCAAACTATGAGTACGACTCTACCGGACAAGACATGCTTAGCAGCTAACTTTGTAGCCGATATCTGTAACGCTGTAGGCCGTATTTGGCAGAAACTTGTTATTGTGCCGTTCTGGGAAGCGATATCTACAATGTATGAACTGCGAAGATCAAATCTAGCATCGAGACACGTGCGACTGATAACAAGCGTATCGCGAAACCACTTTGCCCAGCTTTGTGCAAGCCATTCATGTGTCATTGTTTTTACGATGAGATAACGGCCAAGGCCCACACAGAGTCCGAACTGTCGATAATTATGAATTAGGATTAAAATATCTTTGGAGTACATACGAGTATTTGCGTTTTGCTGGGCAACAAAGTAGAAAGGTAGATAGGCGACTCTAACTAGGTCGGATCATTGTGCATGGCGTGACAGGTATGTTGCGAACAGATGGCGAGTACGAGGAGGGACGTGAGTGCGTGAACTGCGGAGCTAACAACACGCCGCTGTGGCGTCGCGACGCTACCGGCCACTACCTCTGCAACGCGTGCGGCCTCTACCACAAGATCAACGGCGTCAATCGCCCTCTCGTGAAGCCGAGCAAGCGGCTGGTGAGTGTTCTGCACCAATCATTGTAACGCGTCTGTTTGAACAGGTGCCGACGCGGATCTGCTCACGCGCTTCTATAAGGACGGCTCCGTGCAGAGATGGATGAGTGTGGAAGGCATGGCTCGGGGTATGAAGAAGGTGAGTCGGTGGCGTGTAGACTAGTGCATGTACCCCTCTTCCGTTCGACTTTTCTATCGCACGCGTCCTCTTTCTTGGCTTAGCGGGTGATGATCCTACACGCCTCCGCTCCCCACTTCGCTCGCACGGTAGTTCGCTTGTCTCGGTCGTAGATACATTATACAGTAGATGCTAGAATAGATGGCATGGATAATGGATAGGCGGCAGAGACGTCGCGTTGCACGCAGGACAGGTTGCGGACAAGACGGAGTCGACATCGGCGTCCAATGGCGCGCGGCCCCGCCTGACTCGCGCTCCGCTTCCCGCCTCTTATTGGACAATGCAGCCTCGCTCGCGCATGCGCATAATTACAATCCGTTGACAACTGATACAAGATGGCGGATAGATAGCTCCCGGCCGTGGTGATGGATGATAACTTTGCATGATCGTAGTTGTGATGTTGGTGTTTAGTACGTAGTTAGATTTTATGGCACTACCATTTCTCTTTCTTCTAACTCGCTGGGAGGTAAGGTTGTTTCTTTTATTAACCTCTTGCAATTAGCAGACAGCTCTGTCAACTTATCGATTATTAACATCGCTTCGTTGGGCATATCCTCGCATTCATCCTTTTTACGTGGAGTGTAAATGGATGGATCTAAATTACCTACTATCTATGTACAGATTATCTTTTACCCTTTTGCCGAAATATTGGCACTTTTTAACCCTCCTTGGTGCTTTACCAATGGCACTGGAAAGAGCCTCTACAAGAGCCTACCTTCTCATCAGTATCGAGACCTTGACTAACAGGCTCTCCCCACAGTCGGCCGCTCGGCGCCATGGCCAATGCTGTACAAACTGCGGGTCGCGTAACACGACTCTGTGGCGACGCAATAACGACGGTGAACCCGTCTGCAACGCCTGCGGTCTCTACTACAAGCTGCACGGCATCAACCGGTAAGATTTTAACTCTTACCTATACCTCTGTCACCCAGGGCTTCTCTTGCTTATAAAGACTATTTTGTTCAACTTAATTCAAAAGATGATCCAAATGCAGGGTACATGTAGGTTCTTTTCTATAAATTGAAAATTAAAGGGAGCTGTTGTGGGAACGAATGATATAAATAATGCAAAAGATCAAATGACTGGCCAGGTAAAACAGGAATCTAAAAGTAAACGTGAAGGAAAATAGATCTGCTTACAAAGATACAACTTTATCAAACTACGGTCATTACATGTATCGTGTATTTTACAGACCGCTAGCAATGAGGAAAGATGGGATCCAAACAAGGAAGCGCAAGCCGAAGAAGTCAGGCAACGGCAATAAGCCCCCGGGACAGGACAACAACAAACGAGATGGACATAGTTCTCCAGGAACCGATGGTACGTTTTCTATTAATCAACACTTACGTCATTTACTTTTCATGACAGTAAAGTATACCTACCAGGTATACGGTAAAAAGCACTGAAATTCACAATAAGTTACTCATGTAAACCTTCGTCAGGAGATTCCATTTTCAATATTAAAATCTATCATCTAAAAATCACCTGTCCTACCACGTTCCTCACAAATATAAAAAAAATAAAAATGTCCCATTTGAATAGCCGAGTAGGTAGAACAAAATGCATTTTATAATATGATATAATACAATTTTTTGTCACAGCAGATAGCAAGCTAAGCATAGCGGAGGTATCGATGCCACTGACTCCCTCTCTGGGCAGTCACAGTCACAGCCACAGCCACAGCCACAACCACAGCCACAATGGCAGCAAACATGAGCGGGAGTCGCAACTCCAGTCGCCTTCAGCGCCTGCAACTCCGCAGCACCCAGCTCTGGTTGGCAGCTCGGCACCTTTCTTGCACAACCCCGCGCTCTTCAACATCAAGAGCGAGCCCAGTCATGCGGCTCCTTACGACCACTACTCCTCCCATGCGCCGCACTACCACTCGCAGCAGCATTACTTGCACGCGCTGCAGGTAACGATCTCTTCTTTTTTTGTCGACATAATATCATTGGCCTATCATCTAATTTACATAGCATGGAACATTGTATACAGCGACTGGTAAACGTAGTGACAATTCCATTGATTGCGGAAATGTCCTTGAATTAATTAGTAAAAGGTCATTGGTTATTGTGATTTTTCCTTATGATGAAAATGTTAAGTTTACTCTCTACCAGTTTGGCCGTTATTTAAAGCTGTTAGATATGAATCCACTTACATTGTGTATTGTGTATTATCTCTTGCAGTACGGTCTGGGCAATGGCGAAGACGAGGAAGGCAGCGGATTCCTTCACCAACGCAATGTGACCGCTCATGCCAAACTCATGGCATCCACGTAGCAAGAGCAACACTGACGCCTGACTACAACGAGTAACCACTCGTCTAATGTAAACTTGTGTATCTTCTCAATAATATCTGATATCTGAGATAGACAGCCAGAATCACCATGAGAACTTCGCATGGACTCTACATTGCTGCTTGACTCATGACTGTTGTGTGTTTAATTTAATGGTAAATACTTTTAGAGATAGTTGAGCTTTCGAGTAGTATGGACTTTGTAAAAATTGAGAGAAATAATTTTATTTTAAGTATATCATTTAAATAACAAGTTGATTTCATCCGACTGCCACAAAAAAACTGTGGAAACATTGTTCGAAAATCATTAGTGTCTTATAATGGATACATAATAAATATAATATGTAATATGTATGTATTAAAAATTGTAATAATGATACTATTCGCATTAAAATAAACATTATACATAGGTATTCAAGTATTCATCGTATTCGTATGTTGTCATCATCATTTTCCTGGGCTTGTCTCACATTATGAGGGGTTGACGAAACATGTAAGTTTCTTCCACATCCCCCAGCATATCCAGCATCCCACATATCAGCAGATTATATCTCATTAATCACTTCTTTCTTACCCATAATACTATTTTTTACGAAATCCATAATTTCTTTGACCTACCTATATCAATCCACATATCTATTACGTAACGAGTACCTTGTATTAAAATAATATGACTGTTTAGATATATCTTTTAATATTGTTCAAAATTCATGACAATTCAAAAAGTTCTGTAAGCATGTGTTTTAGGTACAGGATTCCATATTGATAGAATAAACTATCTAACGTGCTGATTGCTGCAAGAAACAATCATTAACTTTTACCTCTCACACTAAACTAGGTAGGTACTTTCAAACAACATACATACATACCTGTATCGAAATAAGTTCCTTAAATATTAAGAGAGTGCATACTCTGATGCAATTGTTTGTAAATTGCAAGATAAATGAGACTAATTCCACATAGACTAAGGTTTCAATCTTTATCTCAATACTAGTCTAACGAACCCCTGTATTCTAATTCGTAATAGTTAGTAAACTTAGATAGGAAATTGTGAAGATAATACAAAGTAAGTACGTGCTATTGTAAATAAGGCTTAGTAAATAAGTAGACGATAAGAATTGAGCAGTATTTGACGCCACCTACTCTACATGTTGTAATTATTATTTCCAGTGCGCGATAAGCGTAAGCGTGGTATAAGCGTGGTGTTGGTGCCCACAGAGGACTTATCACCACTCCAACCTACCTACCTACCTACCTACGACTAACTTAGGTACAATTACTGTATAAGGTATAATATATGTTATACCTATATAATATATGTATGTGTATATTTAAATCTAATTCAAACGGATGTGATTTTGATAACATTGTGTACCGAAACTAAATGTAGAGTTTAAAGTCGATTTGGCATTTATTTTAGCTAGATGTAAATATTAGGAGGAAACGGAAACACTGCGCACTGTACCTTAAATACCTTCGCAAACTGAACTGTTGTTTATTATTTTATAAAAGTAGCTTTCAAACATGAATATTATGTGAACTCAAAAGGCAGATAGCGGTTGGGAGTTTAGAGGAACGATGGACTCGATCTCTGGTCAAAGTGAGACAATGTCTTATAATAAGCTTATGGTAAAATGTACAAAATAAATCAGTTGTGTATAAAATTGAGAAATATAATGATGAGCACATTTAATTTTGTTTTAATTAGAAAAATATAGGTACCTCCTGGTGCGTATCTCTCGGTGTTCTGAAAATAAACAAATTTTGACTTAGCACAGGTAGGTAAGTTAAGAACATAACTAACTTACCTTTTTATTTGCTGCAGTAACTCGTTTACTTACTTGTAGATATAGGAAGTGTGATATTAAAATATATCGAATAATACCTAAATACAAATAAATTTAAAATGAACAGTTACAAGTTCAGTACTATAGTACATCGCCCTGAATCCATGCAAGGATGCTCTGCGGTAATACCATGGTACTACAAAACCTAGACTCATAAACACCGTATAATATCACCGAAAAATATTGCCTAACTCTTTATCCACAGAGAAAAGATCAGCGTTTAGATAAAAGAGAGAGTAACCTACAGAGCAAAATTGTTTCATGTTTCATGTTACAATACCATACCTATCCTACCTACCTACCTTTAAAAAAAATTATTTGTATAAAATATTTGAATAAAATTGTTTTATTCAGACTTGTGTTCTCAGTGAGAATAGAGTTAAACAGGACTGAAGGGGTGACACCTGGGATCTAGGAACAATGGTATAAAATAGCTGACATAGGCTGAAAGGTCATCAGATTGAAGAAGAAAGGATAGGATATAAGAGTACCGTATGCCACAGCTGCTCCTCTCCTAGTCCTTGGCACTGGCACTGTTGGCATTGGCATTGGCATTGGCAGTGACGCCAGAGAGCTGTTCGCCGTCCAGTTCCAGTCTGTACAGACACCATTGCTCCCTCTGCGAGAGATTGTTCGCCCCTTTCGCCTCGTAGAAGGCGCGAGCAGGATTCCACTCCAACACGTGGAAGTCCAGGCGGGTACCGAACAAGGCTGCCTCCTGGGAGACGAAACACACCCGACGATCAATAATCATGATGGCAGGCAGGCTGTACCTAAAGGTATTTTCAGTGCCGCATTAACCCATAAGCTAATTAAACAACTGCTTGGTGCATCACGTCTTGGGAGGTACCGAAAAAAATGTTTGCTAGAACATGAAAGATAAGGCTGTTTCAAAATGAGGGCACCAGGCACGGAAGAGTATTACTCCTTAGGGAGTGGTAAGTAGGAGCTCGCACCGGGCACATGGGCTTGGATTGCTTAGGACATCAAGTAGTCTTATTTCGGCACTGGTGATCCTCATCGTGTCACGATTATTTATCACCCAGGCCCTCATATACCTACCTACCTACTAACTCCTAGTGAACGATGATGGTACCTAAGAACAAGAACCAGAGTCCTATCATAAAATCCTAAATACCAATCCCTCGAAGGGAGGTTTCTATAGGTATGTAGGTAAGTCGAGGCAAGGACGGCAATAGACAACCTAATACGTAGCTATAAATAAAAGGTTTAAACATGAAGTAGGTAGGTACCTAAGTTTCTAAGCAGTTTGCGTAAACGCTGACCGATCACAATACGATCAGTCCACGTGCGCCGATCGTTTAGTTACATAATGCAGTGGTAGGTACCTATGTGAAAATCAGCGTTTGCAGATTCTCATTGAATGGACTTTGAATGACGATTCAGCATTACGTGACTGCACCAACAGACAGACGCGTGTCCGCACAATAAACAATTAGGTATCTATACCTACTAAATTATGCTGAACTAAGTCATTTGCGAATCGCATTGTCTGCTAGGTATCCAATTTAATTGAATGTTGGAAAGAATACCCATGCATGCACTGCGCTTAGGAGGGTAGGTAGGTCTACATAGATATAAGCAACGATGAAAAATATCTTTTAACTAGTTACTGGACTGGATAAGCTGACTGGAGTAGAATCTACCTATCTACTTTAAGTCAGGTACTCTAGGCAGGTAGGTACTAGTTTAGTAATAATCACAAACATTTTACCTTCGCCACAGCCTCAAACAGTCTCTCTCCCACTCCGCGCCTTTGCTCCTCTCGTCTCACGCAAAGGTCTTCCAGCATCATAGCTGGCCCTTCCCAAGTGGAGTATGTCGGGAAGTATATCGCGTAGCCTACAAGGCGACCATCTGCCAATTCGGCCACTTTGCAGCGGAAGGCGGCCGGTTGCCGGTCGAAACAGTCATGCTGCAAATCTGCAGGTAACGACATCTAGTCTTGTGATATGGAAATGTTATTTACAGTGACATCTAGCGCCGGGGCTTTAAACTTTATTTACGGTGACATCTAGCGGCTTTTGGAAAGTTGACACGTTGGCTAGATAGGAAGAACGACATCTATTGACAAAGTAGTAGATACCTACCTCTACCTACTGTCTCTGACCAATTGAGTATAATGTTTTGTTATTATTCGTTATCGTTGGAAAACTTACCTTTCACAGACAGCTTCGGGCCTTCGGGCATCTTTTCGAAATCTGCGAGCTCCTGAAAACAAAAAGCATTGAATCATTTACTTTACTGTACCTACACTGTACTTATAATGAAATTAGGCATTTTGCATGATAATTTAGACACCTACTTGTATCATTTCTGCGACGGCCGTCATGTCTTCTCTACTCGCTTGGCGAACTGTTACTTCACTGCCTTTATATTTCTTGCTCATTTTTCGGATTGATTTATTTGCTTTTTATTCATTCAGTGTATTCGTTTGTAGCTATTTGTAAAGATAAACAAGCGCAAATGTTGTATTTATTCAATCATTGATCAACAGCTGATGACCGGACCGGCGGCAACTATCTGTGTTGCTGCTAAGGAAACACTGATTTACCCATTTTGTGTTATAAATTCTTATCAGGTTTTGAAGTAGGTAAATCTAGATCGATGGTAAATCTACAATATTACCTGTCTACATTACTATATTACCTACATTCGGCGAGTAAAAGTCAACATCTTATTTTATAATAATAAACTATGCATAACGATTCATGGTCCGCTCCGCTCCACTCCGCACAGCTCCGCGTCAGTGGAAACCCACCCTAAGGCTTATTCACGAGCTTAATTATTCTAAAGAATCTTATTTACTATATCTACTTTTACACAATAACTTACAACCTATTTATATTTTGTTTATAATTTAAATAGTACTTACCTGAATACTAAAACATTATTTTTCTTTACATACTAGGAAGGAACTTAGGAGCATTAATTTCCCGATTATTGGATAATTGGAGTATCGGCCTGGCATGGCAACCCTGCGCAGAAATTACAAAAATAACGCGCGCGAACAGAGATGGGCACTTACCCGGTAAAAATAATTTTTACCCATTCATTCCTATTTATACCCATTTATACCGGGTAAAAATGATTACATCTTTTTTTTTTACTTTTTTGACACTTATCTAATTATGGATCACGATTTTCATATTTTCATTAGTTTAGATCTTTCGAAGATGTCTAGTGGGGGTAGTCAGAGGCACGTCCAAACATTATATTTGGTACATGCCCACATTTTGCAGTAGTTAGCATTCCAAACGTGACAGGTTGCAAGCCCATCGCCGCTTATAAGAATACTAACTGGTTAATACTTATTAATTATGGTGTTTTCTTGTTATTTTTTAATTTGGATTATAATTATTCAGACTTTAGTAAAGAAATAAGAGCGGTCGTTTTTAGGAATTTTAAGTTTAGCGTGGAGACAACAGAATCTCCACCAACAATGTAACAAAATCAAACTTAATACAAATTCCATAAAATATTACCGAAATTCTATCTATTTTGATTATTCATAATATGCATGGTTGTGTAGATTGTTTGTCCTGCCTCTATGACGTGTAATCTATAAAAAACCGGCCAAGTGCGAGTTGTACTCACGCACGAAGGGTTCCGTACTATTATCAAAACGGCAAAAAATCACGTTTGTTGTACGGAAGTCCCACTTAAATATTTATTTTATGCTGTTTTTAGAGAAATACATCATCTGTGAAAATTTCAACAGTCTAGCTATCACGGTTCATGAGATACAGCCCTGTGACAGACAGACGGACAGACAGACGGACAGACAGACAGACGGACAGAGAGACGGACAGACAGACGGACAGACAGACAGACGGACAGAGAGACAGACGGACAGAGAGACAGACGGACAGAGAGACGGACAGACAGACGGACAGACAGACAGACGGACAGACAGACGGATAGACAGTCGGACAGACAGTCGGACAGACAGACGGACAGGTAGACGGACAGACAGACGGACGGACAGATGGGCGATGGGCTTGCAACCTGTCACGTTTGGAATGCTAACTACTGCAAAATGTGGGCATGTACCAAATATAATGTTTGGCCCTATAAATGTGCCTCTGACTACCCCCACTAGACATTTTCGAAAGATCTAAACTAATGAAAATATGAAAATCGTGATCCATAATTAGTTAAGTGTCAAAAAAGTAAAAAAAAAGATGCAATCATTTTTACCCGATATAAATTGGGTATAAATAGGAATGAATGGGTAAGAATGACGTAATTTTTACCCGAAATAAATTGGGTATAAATAGGAATGAATGGGTAAGAATGACGTCATTTTTACCCGATATAAAATGGAATGAATGGGTAAGAATGAGAATGGGTAAGAATGAGAATGGGTAAGAATGACTTCATTCTTACCCATTCATTCCTATTTATACCCAATTTATATCGGGTAAAAATGATTGCATCTTTTTTTTAACTTTTTTGACACTTTCAAGAATACTAACAGGTTTCCTCACGATGTTTTCCTTCACAGTTATAAACACGTGTAACGCGCATATATACATTTTTCAAACAGAAATATCCATTGATGCATGGCCAGGATTCGAACTCGAAATTAATTTGAAATTAATAATATCTACCTAGGTACCTATTTCTAACTACATGAATTCAATAATTCAATTTCAAACTTTTTAGTCGATCATGTAAAGTACCACTTACTTTACCGATAGTGGTAAAATAGCGCCACCTGCCAGCGGAATTGCGAATCATTGTTTTACCTCTCAAACCCCAAGCAAAACACCTCCCTTCCTACTTACTAGCCATTATTATTATAATGCTGTAGCCAAATGTAATGTTTGGACGTGCCTCTGACTGACTCCTTTAGTATTTTTTTTGTGGATCTGAGATCTACCGTACTTAGTAACCCACCTACTTGGATTAAAGTCGTGATCCTAAGTATTTAATTTCATTTTTTAATAATTATTACCTACCTACTTCCTACCTACTTAGTACTTGGTATTAGCTAAAAATAAATGAAATAAAATATATAGTTAGGATCATGACTGCAATCCCTAAGAAGAAATCCTCTCAGATGTCCAGGCGCTTAGGGGGTAGCCAGAGGCATGTCCAAACATTGTATTAGGCATATGCCGTCATTTTCAAGTAGGTAGGTACCTACCTACTTATTTAGCATTCCATACGTGATACATATAGTTAGTTAGTTATAACTAATAATACGCGATGTACCTACCTACCTACTTATAAGTACTTAGGTAGGTAGGTGTATAATAATATATAAAATAATAACATGGGACTATGGGACTCTCATTAGAATCTATACTAATATTATAAATACTAACGTAGGTAACTGTCTGTCTGTAGGTACCAGCGTTGCCAGACTTCCCTATATATATATATTATATTATACTCATAATTTTATTACATTACTCAACACATAAGTAAAAAAACAAAACACCTCCTCCTTTTTTGAAGTCGGTTAAAAAAATTGCTTTGATCGGCACTCGGCACTCGTTTACACGCTTCGATTTGAACGCCGCGTTGAATGTTGAATTGCTTGGTGCTTTGAATGGCGAGGCCCGATCGCCTGTTCACACTTCACACGCGGCTTGCTGCACGCCTAGATGAATGGACGTTTAAACGCGCGTGTGTGAACGTGCGCGGGAGCGCGCACGTACGTCTAGTAGAGGTGGTGCGTATTTACTCGACCAGGTTTGCAAACCTGGTATAGGCAATAGGCATAAAAAAATACGTACCAGGTATTACGACACAGTTTGAACGCGTATTTTGTACTAAAATACTCAAGTATTTCTCTACTTAAAAGTAATTTTGTACGTACTTCAGTGTTTTTCAACAAATTACCAATCCTAGGTGGGGGGGATGCTGGGTGGAGAGTTGGTTCGCCTGAAACTAAATACTTTAAAGTATTTTAAACCTGGTATTTCAACCTGGTATTTGATGGAGGTGGTATTAATTAGACCTGGTACGTCAAAACACAAGTACCCACCTCTAACGTCTAGGTACTAAACAAAATGGCCGCAGTACCAAGTACAACGCAATGCATCCCCCACCCACCCCATCTTCCCGTTAAACTTGTCTCTAGCCACTCAAACCCCGGCCGCAACGTCGGAATGTATGGCGCAGTGACGTCACAGCGCGAACGCCGGCATTCGCTTGGGGATTGACGGGCTAGTCTACTTTTTTCCAAAGTACCTACTCGTACCTACGCTCGACACAAAACAATATATTTAAATATGTTACCTAAACACTAAGTGCTTATATGAAATACTACTTGTTTAAGTTATTTTTAGATTACTTATTATAGATTAAACCTCAAAGTACCGATATAAATAATATTCCGATATAAATTGGGTATAAATAGGAATGAATGGGTAAGAATGACGTCATTCTTACCCGATATAAATTAGGTATAAATAGGAATGAATGGGTAAGAATGATTGGGTATAAATAGGAATGAATGGGTAAGAATGACGTCATTCTTACCCATTCATTCCTATTTATACCCAATTTATATCGGGTAAAAATGATTGCATCTTTTTTTTTACTTTTTTGACACTTAACTAATTATGGATCACGATTTTCATATTTTCATTAGTTTAGATCTTTCGAAAATGTCTAGTGGGGGTAGTCAGAGGCACGTCCAAACATTATATTTATAGTACATGCCCACATTTTGCAGTAGTTAGCATTCCAAACGTGACAGGTTGCAAGCCCATCGCCCATCTGTCCGTCCGTCTGTCTGTCTGTCCGTCTGTCTGTCCGTCTGTCTGTCTGCAGGTCTGTCTGTCCGTCTGCCTGTCCGTCTGTCTGTCCGACTGTCTATCCGTCTGTCTGTCCGTCTGTCTGTCTGTCTGTCCGTCTGTCTGTCTGTCCGTCTGTCTGTCTGTCCGTCTGTCTGTCCGTCTCTCTCTCCGTCTGTCTGTCCGTCTGTCTGTCACAGGGCTGTATCTCATGAACCGTGATAGCTAGACTGTTGAAATTTTCACAGATGATGTATTTCTCTAAAAACAGCATAAAATAAATATTTAAGTGGGACTTCCGTACAACAAACGTGATTTTTTGCCGTTTTGATAATAGTACGGAACCCTTCGTGCGTGAGTCCGACTCGCACTTGGCCGGTTTTTATAGATTACACGTCAAAGAGGCAGGACAAACAATCTACACAACCATGCATAATATGAATAATCAAAATAGATAGAATTTCGGTAATATTTTATGGAATTTGTATTAAGTTTGATTTTGTTACATTGTTGGTGGAGATTCTGTTGTCTCCACGCTAAACTTGAAATTCCTAAAAACGACCGCTCTTATTTCTTTACTAAAGGTTGAATAATTATAATCCAAATTAAAAAATTACAAGAAAACACCATAATTAATTAGTATTAACCAGTTAGTATTCTTATAAGCGGCGATGGGCTTGCAACCTGTCACGTTTGGAATGCTAACTACTGCAAAATGTGGGCATGTACCAAATATAATGTTTGGACGTGCCTCTGACTACCCCCACTAGACATCTTCGAAAGATCTAAACTAATGAAAATATGAAAATCGTGATCCATAATTAGATAAGTGTCAAAAAAGTAAAAAAAAAGGATGTAATCATTTTTACCCGGTATAAATGGGTATAAATAGGAATGAATGGGTAAAAATTATTTTTACCGGGTAAGTGCCCATCTCTGCGCGCGAATTTAGAAAAATTATATGTCTAATGCTGGGGCCACACTAGCGTTTAACAAAGAGAATATAACCACTATGGCGTTTAACGTCAATGCCCATTATCTCGATAATTATTGCGATAATTTTTAACGCATTAAAGTGGGTGGCTACACTTTAACGGTCAACATGAATGCTCATTATTGGCGATAAAAACGGCGTTGAATTTACTTCAATTCAGGCAAGATGGACGTCGACAGAGCTCTATATTTCATGAGTGTAAATTTATATTATTTGACTTTATTGAATCATTATCGAATAAAGAGAAAACGGAAACAAAGAAAAAGAAGATGGTGGATGATACAAATGCACAGGAATCGTACACTGTAAGTCTTACTAAGATTTTGAGGCAAATCCGTCGTAAAAAAACTAATACGTCCGAACCCGTTGCGCTCTGTAGTGTGGCCGCTTCATCGCATCAATTCTCGCGTTAATCTCTTTGATGTACCGCCTCCTGAGCTATCGCCTAACGCCAAACGGCATTGTTAATGCCATTGTCAAATTATCCCGTTAAATTGTGGCTACACCTATAGTTAACGTCCATTATCGCGATAATTAATGGCATTTCTCGTTAGTGTGGCCCCAGCATAAGTGCTACATACCGATTCCTCTAATAGTCGTAATTTTTAGGGTTCCGTACCCAAAGGGTAATTTTTGACAGTTTTCTATTGAGTTTCGTAAAAAAAAAACGAACATCACTACATAGTATAAAGCAGTCGCTTTCCGCTTCCCGCGTATGTATGTATGTTTGCTTATATCTTTAAAACTACACAACGGATTTTGATGCGGTTTTTTTAAATAGATAAAGTGATTCAGGAGGAAGGTTTATATGTATAATAACATGCTACCCGTGCGAAGCCGGGGCGGGTCGCTAGTTATGAATAATTGCTTATTAAAAATATAAAAGAGGATAAGAATTAGAGCCGACGCAGCACCTTCTTGATTTTTTTGTAAGTGACATTTATTATGCCCTATTTGGCTAAAAATATTTTTTTTTGTGAAAATCATCTACGGGTTCTGCGACGAGATGATAGTAGGTATTGGTCAAGTGGAAAGTACTTACCACTACCACGACTTTCATTCCGAAAGTCGTGGGTAGGCTTATTGTCATTTCTTACGTTCTATTGTTAGGCAATTTTTGATCGGATAAAAGACAAACAGACCTTCAAGACAGTCAAAGTAAAATGTGTTTTCAGCTCACTCACTAAACCGAATTTATGATTGGATAGCAGTAGAACACTATTTGCAAATAAAGAACCACCATGAATTACATAAAGTGTATTTATTCCATTAACTGTGTAGGTAATTATTTTACAGTGTCCTAAACTAAAATTAATCAGTCGCTAGACCACAAATAACCATAATGTATTTATCAAATACTATAACATAAAAATGGTGCTAATTATAATTAGTATAAAAATATTGTATTTATAATGTTTCTAAACACTAAAGTAGGTAGACTATAATACATTACTTCCGATAGTGACGCTACCTACATATATATTTGTTTTTTTCTCTCGAATTAATTTGCTTACACTACCTACCTAATAAGTATCTTTAATTTGAATTTTCACTGTCAGCGCTGCTTTACATTTTTAATAATATAAATTAGAAATTGATTAGAATTAACCGATTCCACCAAACCAAATCCATTCCGATCATAAAACAATCAATAAAATAAAATTCCTATAAATAATTAATTATAATGTTTACTGTAACAAAATATAGAGATTATGGATAATACTTTATACTAATACAAGTACTAAATGTTGTTGGTAATGTAGGGTAGGATTGGTTTTGTTTAAATGCATAATAAGATAACTTAATAACCATATATAGTAGCGTGATGTAGGTAGGGTTACCAGGTGGGATGACCAAAATGTCTGGGCAAAATTAAAAAGAAGTCTGGATTATGGGTTTATTGTCGAGACAAATAAATTATAAAAAAAGTTATTTTTTACTATTCAAATTAAAGTTAAGTTAAGTTATTACAACAAAATACTGTTTCAATTGATTTGACAGCTTAATTTTAAATTTGTGTTTTTTTGTTAATTTATTTTTAGTGATTTGTATTTTTCCTGGACTAGTCCCTCTATGTCGGGATTGTCCCGACATAGAGGGACTAGATCCCTCTATGTCGGGACAATCCCGACGAATCCCAACCGTCTGGCAACCCTATAATGATGATTATAGATGTAGGTATCTACAGTACAAACAATTTTACCAGGATACAGAATTATCATGCTGTGCATTCTGAATATTTTTATGAATTATTCTTGGTTATTTAATCATTATAGACATCAGTAGTATAGTAACTGATGTTTATTGCGATGATTGTGGCACAGACTTAAGGGGGCTACCAACGTAAAACGCTCACATCAGCATTGCCCAAGCGCGTGAAGTTGCACAAACACAAAACGTTTGTTGTCAAATGGAAGTTATCGATGGAATTAGAAGATAATGGAAGTTTATTAATGGAGTTATCACAGCCAATACTCAAGTACTACTGCAATACCAAGTAGATATTGGTTTCCGTGATTGGCAGTCTTCTAGGGGTTCTGAATGTTAACATTAAGAAGCTTCAAGTCATCCAACTTGTTCCAGATGTGTTAAGGTTGCGAGTAAGTCAACTCAGCATAAGGGGCTCCCCACGAGCCAGTTATTAGTGAAGGCGACGCTGAGGCTGAAACAAGCGAGCTGTTTCATATTTTAAGATTTTAAACAATGTACCCTAATAATATTACAATCTAGCCATCCGATTAGATTATAGAATGTGTCCGTTTACATGTTTCTTACAGTCTCTGTTATTGTGCCTTTAAACGTAGTACAAGTAGAACAAACATCTGATGTTCATCACACAAATATTTACCCTAGGTGGGAATCGAACCCATAATCTACAGCGCAGAAGACAGAGCTACTACCAACCGAGCTGTGAGCTGCGAGGCCAGTCCATTCGCGTAATGGTTCAAAATGTACTGAAATGAAGAATGTAATAAATACATACTGAGTTGCGCTAAGAGCTTGGAGGGTGCTATTGCAGAGATCTGCGTTCGAGACTCGGAAGTGCTGTCTTTAGAGTCGCCTTCTGAAATCAAACGATCGATTCATATTCAGAAACAACAACTTTCCTTAACGCTATGCCCAGAGTGGATTCAAACAAATAGGCAATAACCTCTGTTCAGAAGCGAGGTAGGTAGGTGGTAGGTGGTAGGTGGTAGGTAGTGGAAGTTACCTTTAGAGTCGTCTCCATGTTGTCTCGCTTGAGCTTGCGCTTTCAGCAATTTGCTCATTGTGTTGCGAGGAGTTGGAGGAGGCCTTTCTAGAGTTCGACCATGTTGAGTGGACATGTGGCGTTCTAGCATGTATCTGCAAGTAAACGAGAGACTTTAGTATGATGGATATGATACCTTTAAGTGGTCGGCCTCATCGCTAAAATGAACAGATAAAGAGAAAGGGCATGAACATTGATGTATGTAAAATCACAAGTGAATAAAAGAATACCTTCTCTCGAAGCGTTCCGTGCAGAAGTGACACCGGAACAATCTCCTCCTTGGCCCAGAAGGTTCGGGGATTGGGGGAAGTGGGGCTTCGTGGGCCTTGCCGTGGGCAGCCAGGTTGTATCTGATGGACATGGATATCCGTTCAATACAAACACGAATCCATCATATTTAAGTTAACACAACATTTGTTAATATAAAAGCTTTCACCTTTCGGAGAATCTCTTCCCGCAGACATGACACTCGTGTCTCTTCTCTCCGCTGTGAATCCTTTTGTGTCTCTTGAGATGAGATCTGGTCATTAAAGCGAGTCCACAAACATCGCACGCGTGAGGCTTCACTCCGGAATGAGACAACTTGTGCATCTTGAAGGACGATGTGTGGATGAAAGACTTGCCGCAAAGATCGCACTGGAATCGACAAAACAACAAACGTTCATTCATTCCATCGTTTTTTAACAGACAGAGATGAGCACATATTTTAAAACACTAAACGGAAAAAGATACGTTCATTATTTATACCTTTGTCCGTTTAGTATTATGTAGATTTTCAGCAATAAAACCAATATAGAATGTTAACAGACTGAACTGTTTTTTTCATAAAATACAATTATTTTCATACATGATTAAGAAAATGATGATTATCTTTTGTAAGTACCTGGTAGTTGAGTTTTCCAGTGTGTATGTTATTATGTCGCTGCAGAGCATTCTTAGAAGGGAATAGTTTATTGCATTCTTCACATTTCCAATCGCTTATACCTGGAAATAAAAGAAATGGTTGTCGGATTATTAGGCAATAATTATCACAAACAAAAATAGTTTGACTACGGTGGGATTCGAACCCACGCCCTCCAAGAGCAGGCTTATTAAAAAATCGTAAAAATCGATCCTCGTATTTATATGTATTTCCATGAATACCATAGCTTTTAATTCGGAAAATACCACTTTCATAGTAACTACTAGAGAATCATTAACTCAAATCCTTGACGATTTCCAAAGGGGTCAGTCAGAGGCACGTCCAAACATTAGATTGGCACATGCCCACATTTCGCAGTATTTAGTATTCCAAACGTGACAGGTTGCAATCCCGTCGCCGCTTACAAGAATACTAACCGGTTTCCTCACGATGTTTTCCTTCACCGTTTTGAGCACGTCTTTCTGTTCTAAGATTCTATAATAGTTACTATGAAAGTTGTATTCTCTAAATTGTATCGATGTTCAGCGATTGAGTTCAGAGATTGAGCTATGGTAATGAAAATGGAGTGATTTATAAATAAAATGTGATCAATAAGTACCTTTATGTAGTGCAATATGTATGTCACAGGCTCGCTTGTGCTTGTAATGAGCTCCACAGACCTCGCAGATGTAAGGCGGCTTCGATCCATCATGCTTCTGTTTGTGTTGCTCTAGTCGAGCTGAAATCGATGATAAACTATGTAAGAACCTTATTGACAACTAGCGACCCGCCCCGGCTTAGCACGGGTAGCATGTTATTATACATATAAACCTTCCTCCTGAATCACTCTATCTATTAAAAAAAACCGCATCAAAATCCGTTGTGTAGTTTTAAAGATATAAGCAAACATACATACGCGGGAAGCGGAAAGCGACTTTGCTTTATACTATGTAGTGATACTCTATGCCAGGTCTGCTAGCTTGCAAGCTTGTAGGCTGCTATCTTAGTTGTGACCGCGACTTTCCGCCTAAATCCCATTCCCTGATCCAGTAAAAGTCCCATTAAAATCGCTTCAGCCGTTTCAGAGATAACCCTGGGCAAAGCAACAATTTTTTTTAAAATGTGTTTGTGCTTTTTTATTGTTTAAATAACTATAAGCATCCCAAGACTTTGAACTATCTCTATAATATGAAGTTTCACAGCAATTTGGCCGTGATAACATCACAGACAGACATAATTACTTTTGCTTGTAATATTATTTAATTTTGAATGACTATTTAGCTAGGCAGTTGAATATTTGATGGATCATTATTACGTACCCAAGGATGAGTATCTAGAATTGCATTGGTCACAGCGATGCCACACTTTGGGTCTTTTGAGACTGGCTTTTGTTTTACCCTTCTTTTTGGGTTCTGTGATAAATTCATCTGGATTGAATGTGCTGTCTGCGTCATCATCACCAAAATCATCACCAAAATCAACCTCAGAATTATTGTCTACTCCATTATTGTAAGGGCTTTGAGACCTGAAATTTGTTAAAACACTGTTTAGATCAGAATGAAGCATGCTTTCTTTAAGAGTGCCGCTTCACTATTAAGTGTAAAGACAATTTTATAATCATTAATCCATTAGGAAAACTTTAATTCTTAAAGCACTCCCAAAATTATTTGGAATATAGGTACATGGTAAGCTTCTTATTTAATGCAAATGTAAAAGTATGTTATATTGTTAAATCAGGCTAAGCTCAAGCTCACAAATGCCTCATATATGCTTCAGTTCTACTGAACTGAATGAACAGTATTAAAAATCATGACATACATTAGCATACATCCTAGTTGATACATAAATAGGGCAAAAATAGTACCTATCAGCTTCAATATCATTAGTATCCTCAGTCTTGATGACAGCAACTTCGGTGAAGGAGTGCTCGGTGATCTTGTGCGCGGCCAACGCTATGGCCCCACCCGTCTCCCCGTGCGCATGGCATTCATCACATTCCCATCTGAAACATTTAAAGTATATTTCTCAAAGGACTCAATAATAAGCTACAGAATAATTCACCAAAATTGATCACATACATTTCTATAATATCAATACAATACAATACAATTACTTAGATTTTATTGAGGAAATCCAGTAAGCCGATTCTCAACACTCAAACCATCTCAGGATGCACAAACCTCGAACAAACAAAAACCTTTCCAAGCAACCGCAACACTCACTCGTATTCGAATTTGGGAGTCTTGGCCTTTCTCCCAGCGGTGGAGCCGGGCTTCCTCTTCTTCTTGACCGGACGCTTCTTCTTGGCGCGCGCGAGAGGCTCGTCTTCCGAGTCGCCTTCGACGGGCGCATTCTCTCCGATCTCACTCTTGACCGGCCAAGGGGAAGCGAAGAGCGGGTTGCGGCGCAGAACCACCTCGAAGGCTTCTCGCAAACGCAGATACTCCAGCTCGGCTCGTTCCAACACGCTGATCAGATCCAGACAAGCGCGACACACGTGAGGAGGCGCTGGGGGTGAGGGCGGAGGGGAATAGCGCGAAAGCCAACATTCCAACGCTGTGCCAGCTCCTTTGGTCTTCGCCAATCTCAGTTCCACAGCATCGAGTGACTTCGCAGCGCAAACGAGGCATTCCAGCGATTCCACCTTCACGGTCACTTCCTCCTCTCGCTTCACGACGGACGAGGAGGAGACGTTCGCGTTCATCTCGTTCATCTCGCTCGTTCGACCGGTTCTTTCGGCTGCAGATCGGCCCGACCAGGCGGGAGCTCCTTCGAGGGTCTCGCCGTTATAGCGGATCCTAATGGGAACGAAAATTAAAAACTAGGATTATCTAGGACTCCTCGTCCTCGAGCGTCATTTTTCCACTGTGTGACCGAGTGACAAGTTTGACAGACAGATGAATGTTTGTTTGTCAATGTCTCTGTCGGTGACGTTTGTTTGGATTTTTTTAAGATTTACATTTTGTGTGTAACTATCTACTTATTCTACCTCGCTTTCGTTTTTATTCTAAACAAAACAACAAAATTTTACAATTAGAACTAGAAAGGTAGGTACCTACTTAATATTTCAGGGAAAATGGCGAGCACCGGTCTTTATCTTTACTCTGTACAAATATGTTAAGATTAAGACCATTGTACCAACTGGAGCAATAAATTAATATGAATATGAATACTAACAAAATTATAAAAAAGCTCTCAACTCAATTGAAATTTAATAACGAGGTAGTAATTTAATTTAGCCGTTTTTCTATTTAAAATTATTGACAATCACGATAGTTTTAATTCTTTTAAAATTACGTTTAGAAAACTAAAAAGAAAACCGACGAAAATGTTCCGATCAAACAAAAAATATTTATGGGATATATACTAGACCTACCTAGGTAGGTATACCCATTAGATAATGGATAGGGCCTATCCATTAGAATTATCATAATATCAAAATCGGATTAGGTACCTACCTACTTACTCTGTAAAAAGTTATGCGTGGTCATGGTCATACATTACAATCACTGAGTGAACAATCAATCATCCCTTGGTTTCCTACCCTTAGGGTTAGATTTTTTCAAATTTATAGGACCAACTTCGAGGTAGGTACCTACTACCTTTGTATATACCTATACCCTATAAAACGGACTAGGTACCTACCTAACTAGTTAATCTGGAAAAAGTTGTGCGTGGTCATACAAAAAAATTAAAAATAAAAATATTTTACGCGTCGACTTGAGAACCTCCTCCGTTTTTCGTCGGTTAAAAATAGTCAAACTTACCTAGTTAGGTATCCAGATAAGTATTAACTTTATACATTCTAAAGCTAGCTATACATGTTGGCCCAACGTTGCCGAGCGAGGGCCAATACCAACGTGTAGACGGCATGTTTGCCTTGCCTTGCCATCGCTCGGTGTCGCTCGCCTAGCTGGCCGAGTGAATACAAGCGCCAACGTGTATAGAGGTCATTTGCAATTACTTGTCACCACTCGCGGTCGCTCGCGGCCTCTCGCCTCACTTCGGAGCCGTGTCGGTTTTTTGCGGCCAATCGTGTCCACATGTTTGTCAGCCCGCCATTCAATTTAAATTAAATTTTATTACCCGCCATTAAATATACAACTTTCTTCCGGTATACACTGACGTAATTAATAAACGTGCTCATCAAATAAATAGCAGCAGCTGCAACAACTTCTACGTCCATATTGTCCGAACCAAATAAACACCGGATAACCACGTAGGTAGTTCGAATGCACAACAAGAACTGACAGCACCCAACGTGTGGGCAGCTTCACTCGTCCAACTCATCCATTGGCCGCTTGCAATAGTTTGCGTAAACTTGCCGAACGTCTAGACGGTAGCACTTGCCTTGCATCGATTTGCCTACGCTCGCGTTGGCCATAGCTCGGCCAACATGTATTGCAAGCTTAAAACGGATGGCAGTTAGGTGTAGGTAGGTAGGTACCTACCCACATAAATTTACTTACCTAGGGTAGGTAGGTACCTACCTACTACCTTTCACATGAATTACAATTATTATTCTGTAGCTGCTGATTGTCCACCCTTCGGATCACGTTTCGCCCCCTTTCGCCATGCACCACTGCCTTTACTATTACCAGCCAGCCACAAGCCACAGCCAGCCACCAGCCACCCGCCCGCGGGTGCCGGTCAAGCAAAGCAAGCTTCGCTTCAGTTCAGTCAGTCAGTCGAGCTTCAGACAAGTCCCCGGCAACTCGCGTCGAGATCCAAAGCCCAAAGCCGTTACGAGAACTCGCGCGGAACGCATTACGACTTCTTGCTCCCGATGTGAACTCTTCGGAAACTATTGTTTTACTATCCGTTTGAAATTAATTTTGCTGTGGTGATTATTTTGGTGGTGTTGCGTTTTACCCTGCCTACTTAATAACTTGGAGTGTCTGAAAGTTGGAGCTTACTAGAGCACGTAAGGTAAGTTCTTAACATTTTTGATCTTTAGATAGGTAGGTAGGTACCTACCTAGTACCTATCTACTATTTTTTAGGTCTTACTTAAATCCTGAATTAGTCTAAGACCTGGACTTGGACTTGGATTTTTAGAGTTCTAAATTCTTTAACTAAAACATGGAAGATCCCGGCCCTAGAATATACCTACTATACTAGAGACTGTAGAGACATAAAACATAATATAGGTAGGTAGGTATTTAGGTACCTACCTACTTCTTCCCATGATTTTACAAAAATTAGGTTCCATTTCGTGGAGTTGGTAGAGGTACCTTACCTACCTACCTAGGAGTATGATACCTAGGTTAGGTACCAACTCCTAACATAGGAGGTTCCTATCCTACCTATTTACTGTACCTACCTGACGCAGCGCCGATGGAATAAAAAAAAATAGGATCTACCCAGGTAGGTACTACGGTATACATTCTCTAGACCTCCAGTCAGATCCTTTAATACCCCGTTTACACTCGCGTACGAGTGGCGAGACAAGGCGCGAGACGAGCCACGAGCCCTGAGTGTGAACAGACGCTAGCGGCTCGCCTCGCGCCTCGTCTCGCCACTCGCGGCGCTCGCGTCCGGAGCGGTTTTTGGGCACGAGTCAAAGGACCTCGCGGCAGACGCGAGCGCGGTGTTTACACTCGCGTTCAGCGACGAGACACGAGACGAGACACGAGGCGAGGTACGAGGCGCGAGTGTAAACGGGGTATAAGATGTTGAAAAGGAGTAGCTACGTAGCTAGTCATGTCATGAGCACGAGCAAACATTTCCTACATTTATACTTATGTAAGTAGTTAGGTAGGTTCTTTTTTAGAATTAACTGGTTTCCTCACGATGTTAGTAGTTAAAGTAGGTACCTACCTACCCATGCCTCGGGGTGCCCCGGTCTAAAACTTTACGAAAAATAACGAAGATTTTTAAGATAGATGAGCAGCGAAGGGGTCTCATTATTTTTAATTTCCGCACCGCCCGCGCCCTCCATCTAGGAGATGGGATGACCAAAATATCTGGACAAAATTTAATAAAACCGGCGAAGTGCGAGTCGGGTCACGCGCAGTTTGTAGTTGATACAGCTAACGACGTTATAATAAGTAATTAAATTATCAATCATACCAATGGTCAATGGTTTTTAGTACAAATATTACTAAAAAAAAAATCTATTACGTTTAATAAGTACCTACTCGAAAACTTGTAAATAGTTTCCTTTTATGTTCGTTAGACATATTATTATAATGTACCTACTACCTACTACCGATTTTTGTTACGCCTCCAAACCTAATAGTATAGATTTTAGAGGGAAGGCCGGTTTTTTAATTACTTTTATCGGTACAATTTGCATTTTGTCAGGACTCTGGACATCATGACCACCTGGCAACCCTACCTCCAGCAGGCACCTGGCCCTGCGTCCAGCACTGTGAGACTAGTTATCCCTTTCAAAGTTAAAACGATTCTAAAAACACTGCGTGCATTTTAGTTTTGTAAAATATGCTCATAACTCAAAGGCTAGTAGGTACTCTAGGTACAGTGCGATATTGAATTTGACACCTCCAAAACTGCTCCCATTTCGCAGGGAAAAGTGGAAAGTTGTTTGTACTGAGATAACATCTCGTTAAGTGAATCAGATACATTTTAATGTTGCTCTACAAACAGTCGTGTGCCATGCATTATGATGGCTGATAAAAGCTGCAACTTGCAGCCTGTAGCGGGTGGACCCAGTTTAGCACACGTGCTAAATGTACTAACAGATGGCAGATGCTGTCGTTTCAATTTCAAACAGGTGGAATCTACATAGAATTTTAGATTATTCCTACAGTTACGTACCTACCCACCTACTCATGCATTTACATAAACACAACTGATATTGAATCAATTGATTGGATGTCGTTTGATTGAGGGTACTTTATTTACCTATAGCCGTGTTGGCCGAGTGGAAGGTACCTCGTCATTAAATCTGAAGGTCGTGGGTTCGAATACCGGCGTGCATCAATAGATTTTTCTGAAAATTTATATGCGCATCAAAAACACGTGCTCAAAACGGTGAAGGAAAACATCGTGAGGAATCCAGTTAACATTCTTATAAGCGGCGATGGGCTTGCAACCTGTCACGTATGGAATGCTGACTGCTGCAAAATGTGGGCATGTGCCAAATATAATGTTTGGACGTGCCTCTGACTACCCCCACTAGACATCTTCAAAGGATCTAAGTGTCTGGAGTCTGGAGATCTGAGAGGATGTCTGCCGTACTTGGGGATTACAGTCGTAATCCTATTATGTTTTATTTTTATTTTATTTACCTACTACTAGTATTTGCACAAGTTTATTATACCTTACCTTAGGTGCCTACTATAGGTACTTTGAGAGCAACTACGAGTAAACCCGTATGACTCAAACCAACACAGTTTGTGTCGTTCTGCTGATTATACTCGTATCTGAGTTACCTATGCTCCAGATGTGAATCTGACTGAACCATGTTTTATGTTATTGCGAATCGGCTTGTTCTGTTGAATCACTCAATAAAATACCTGTACTTACTGTAAGGTAAGACTCTACTGTCTACCGTAACGTTCCGAACGAGTTGCTATAGCGCGCTCTCACCGGTGCGGAACGCGGCCACGACTTTGCGCACACATGGAACCATATTCATATACCTACTACCCTTGTCAATGATATCTACCTACATTACCTACTCGCAGCAAAACCTAGGAATCACGTTGATACATTGCTCCTCAATAAATAGATCACTCTGTAAAATCAAGCAACAAGAATGACAGCAATCACAGGTAGATAGAGTGCCAAGTTGCATGTAAATTTTGTAACTGTTCTCTACATTGCATGAGTTTGAATGGTCGTTAGTAAAATGCATTATTGCAAAATAAGTTCGCAACATAGCCACAGGTTGATTTATCGAGTGTGTTCAAGATTTTGTCTCATTTGTGTTATGGGACAACATGAGGTAGGTACCATGGAATTTTGGGCATGTGCGTGTGCGTTCCTTGACAGGCTGCGATCCGTGACGCCCTTCGTCATCCGATCCTGTACGTGCGTATGTTCACTCATGTGTGCAGCGAATGTTAGGACAGGTTCTTCTCATTGAATTTGGTCCGGAAAAACGTTTTTTGTATACTATCGTATGTTGAAATAGCATTCAAGCTGTTGTTTATTATTATATGCAGGCTCTCCTCGCTTCGTAGCTCATCTGAACTATTCGTAAGCTTCAGGTTCGAGGCATAAAAGGAAGGCATTTCTGTTTCTTTAAATTTAATGGAAAAGCAACTCACTACTTCCCACGCACCATTCATCATTCCACATCTCACAGCAGCTGGTTATCAGAACAACGCGTCATTATCGCGCCATTATCAGATCGTTATAGTTTTTGTGGATGTTAATTGAACTGATTGTTAGTATTGTCAAGTTAGCTGGGGCTAGTGGAGCTTGTTCTTTGTTAGATTGAATACGTTCGGTATTTCATTGGAGTAGGTCGTGGATAATCCGTTTTTCTTGGTATTAAGGAATTCCAGCTATCATCATCATCGTTTCAGCTGTAGGACGTCCACTGTTGAAGATGGGCCTGCACCCGAACGGCTTGCTGGGCAACCCTTATCAGGTCGTCTTTTCATATAGTGGGGGGCCGCCCTATACGCTGCGCTTTCTGACTTCTTTTGATTTTCGTTGCCTCTGTAAAAGTTTAACTAATTAATCATAGGTTAGTTACTGTAAGTACCATAATTTCGACAATGTTTTGCCCTGCTTTCAAATCGCATGTTGTAAACAATGAACAATTTCAATTAAAAGTCCAGTAAAATGCCGTTTTATCACGCCAATTACCTGATCTTATTGCAACCACTGTGTTCAAGCGTTTGAGATCCTATCGTAACTTTGTGTCAGTTATAGGACCTACAGCCTAAGCTAGAACTGCTAAGTTAGATTACATCCCCTTCATCCGATGCGGGGCGCTCTCGGGCGCTATCCAAAATAATATCCCTCATCTCATCACACGAGGATTTTATATTAATTAACGCTTAACGCATCATCAATGCATCACAATGTTAGAGGTTTATTTTACTCGTGACAGGTTTCATGTAGTTATAAACACTAATAATTTTCAGTGGTAATCGATCGGTCTGAAAATCCAGTTTCGGTTTTCAAGAGCAGTTTACACTCTGTATACAGGGTTGGTTTCTATTTCTAGGTACTAGGTAGCTGATATATTTAGAGTAGGTATGGATGGTCACACCTTGCTAAGCGTTGGTTTGGTTGCGCGAGATTGCCTAAACAATGGCCACATGTAAATATGTTCCGTGCTCCATGTGCGTTGCCGTTGGCTGATGGAAGAAAGCGAAATGAGCAGCGATCGTTGCGATTTTGAGTTTTTACGCTTTCTAAATACGCACTTGAGGAGTTTGTTGACTCGTCTAGTATACTTAATAGGATTTACTGATGAGTAGTCAATTTAGTTTCGATTGGACGTAGGTATGCCTCGAAATAAAAATGATCCTTTTTTATCAGTTTAACCAAGAAAAGCACACAGGTAGGTACTTTTACAGACATACTTTTTATTTCATCCTTCCCATCTCAAAAGTTTCTTTAAAAGTTAGTTATCTTTAAAATAAACGTGTGGTGAGTGGTGAGTGAAACGGCCATCTTGAGGCCTGGACTGCCTAGCTACTTCCTTTTAAGTAGGTATTATGTTATTTTCTCGAACTAATATTTTCAGCCTGTAGTATGGTCGATAGGTAGGTACTAGGGCATGTAAACCGATTAATCGATTAACCGAAAAACCGATTAACCGACCTGATTTTACGTCGGTTTATCACCGGTTTTTTTTGGCAAAATAACCGGGTTTTCGGTTTTTTTTAATGAGTGTTACTAAGTGTAATACACTCATTTTATTCTAAACTGTGGACTTCTCTGGACTGATTTATGATAATATATGAGGGTAGCTATAATATTGTCGATTATTATAACTGTTTAAGTAAGATTGAGTTGAATATTACCAAATGTTTTAAACTTTATATAAGTCTGAATTATTTTAATGTTTAAAGATACTTATCGATTTTGTTAATTTTTGGTGTTCCGTACCCAAAGAGTAAAAACGGGACCCTATTACTAAGACTTCGCTGTCCGTCTGTCTGTCTGTCTGTCCGTCTGTCTGTCACAGGGCTGTATCTCATGAACCGTGATAGCTAGACAGTTCAAATTTTCACAGATAATGTATTTCTGTTGCCACTATAACAACAAATACTAAAAACAGAATAAAATAAAAAATTAAGTAGGGCTCCCATACAACAAACGTGTTTTTTCCGTTTTGTATAGGTACGGAACCCGTCGTGCGCGAGTCCGACTCGCACTTGGCCGTCACACTTCCCTCTATCAGCCGTCATCTCATCACTCACTCCTTTCTTACCCATATCATCTTTCACACAGTCCATCCATCTCTTCTTTGGCCTACCTCTACGTCTACATTCATCCACATTCATGCCTTACACTCTTTTCGTTACATGACTTTCTTCCCTCCTCATAACATGCCCATACCACGCTAACCTATTGCTCCTCATTTTTTCCGTCACAGGAGCTACTTTCAAACTTTTTCTGATATACTCATTCCTTATCTTATCCATCCTCGTCACACCACATATCCATCTCAACATTCGCATCTCCGTCGCATGCACTCTTCTTTCATCTGTCCCTTTTGCCGCCCAACACTCAGATCCATACAATACGACAGGTCTAACGATCGTTTTGTAGATTTTCCCCTTAAGCTTAAGGGGCATTCTCGGATCGCATGTTGTTCCGGTGACCTGACGCCATTTCATCCATCCTGCATTTATTCTATTCTTCACATCCCTATCTATCTCACCATCATTCTGTACTACTGACCACCGAAGTCACAAAACAGATGTTCTGTTTTGGTTCTGCTGATCTTCAGTCCGACACTCTCCAATTTCTCCTACCATTTTACCAGCCTGCTCTGGACCTCAGTTGCATTTTCTCCAACAAGAATAATGTCGTCGGCGAACAGCATACACCAGGGTGCCACTTCCTGTATGTCCGATGTCAGTGCATCCATTACCAGGAGAAACAAATAAGGGCTTAAAGCCGATCCCTGGTGCAAGCCTACAGCCACATTGAACTTGTCCATAAGGTCCATACGCCAGCTTCGGACCGGACATGTGTACAGGCTCGGCTGTATACCAATATTTACTGGTATATTCTCTAACACTCCATTCCAATCGTTCTCCTCATTCATCAAGTTTTGAAAATATCCCTTCCATCGTTTTCTTATTTCTTCGTCGTTCGTTAATACCTTTCCTCCATCATCTTTTATGCATTTCACATGGATAATATCCCTTGCATTATTTTCTCTCTCTTTTGCCATTCGGTACAGGTTTTTCTGTCCATGTGGGCTATCTAAAGATTGGTACAACTTATCCTGTACTTTAGCCCTTGCAATAGCAACAGATTTTTTAGCTTTCCTTTTACACTCCATGTATTCAATTATTTTGTTCTCTTTCATACTATCATCACGATCTCCAACACTTTTCCATTCTTTGAACGCATTCTTCTTATCTTTCAAAATCTTTTGTACGTCCTCATTCCACCACCACGTAACCTTATCTATCTTTCCTTTACCTTTCGTTTCACCAAAAACGTCCTTCGCTACACCTCTTATGCTAGTAGCCATTTCAACCCAACATTCATTCACCGATTTCTCTTTCATATCATTCATTTCTATCATTTTATCAACTACTTGTCTTTGAAATGCTACTGCATACTCATTCTTCTACATTAAATGCCATCTGATTTTGGGTAGGGGCTTTGATTTAGTTTTTAAATTCTTCTAATAAATATTTATTTTAATTTCTAAGAGTACTTAATAACCTATCTGTGAGACTACCCCTTCTCCCGGTATAACTTTGCAGTTTTTAACACTGCACTTATTTGTATCCTTTTTACTAAAAAGTAGTCTATTTAGGTTTTGTGATTGCCATATTATATATTAATACTACCAAATAAAAAAGTTATTTATTCTTATCACTATATTCTTTGTTACCTCGAAATATCCTAACCTCGATTCGACCTCGTAACCGTGTTTTGGTAGTTTTAGTTAATAAAATGACTTCGAGTCTGCCTCAGGTCGAAGACATCTCAACATATTTCCTCAGTGAAGGAACTGTCAACTCAAGATATCTCGTGATCTACCTTAAGCATTCCTCGACAGCTTCTAAACGGCTGTGTAACGTTTCTTTGACTTTCGTGACATTTAGAATTCACCAAAGGTAATTGAGAAATTGAGAAACCTCGAAAAAATCGATTCAAGATCCAAACATGAAGTACTTTTCAAGGGATATTCGAGGCGCCTCAGAAGAGTTTGAATCAAGGTAGTTTCGAGGTTACAACAAATAATTATGGGGTATTAATGGTAACTATTAGGACTGATTTATCATGTTTTTGCATTTTATTACTTTATTCGAGTAAGGGTGAGTTTTGAGTACATCAAAATGTTTTAAACTTTAGAAGTTAATATAATTGGTGCTTGCTTATTTAAATAATAACTTATTTTTTATTAAATGTATGGTTTTATTATGTTCTAAGACACCTATATAAAAAACTTGAAAAATAACCGGATAACCGGTTTAACCGGTTATTGGAAAATAAAAACCGAAAAACCCGGTTTTTCTAAACAACCCGGTTTTTACACGCCCTAGTAGGTACCTACGCTTGGTTAATTTGACACAGTTTTTAACACGCAAGTGCGTTATCATAACACTGAATCATGGTCGGAATCAGAAAGGCAACATGGTTGCGCAGGCGCACGCGGTAGACAGCCATCATCACGAAAGTGAGGAGATCTTTGTCTGGAAAATTGTCACGTTTACTTACTGTGCCTACCGTCCATTAGAAAACTTCACGATTAGTTGTGAATTTAGTATGAAGCGTTTTGAGGAACTCTCTATTAAATAAACAATGTTCTCAGATAGTTACCTAACACTTTAAGTCTAATAATGAATACTGTCTCCTGAATACTTTAATACTTTATGCCTTTTTTAGTATTTGGTCTACTGGTCTCTTTATTTTAGTATTTTTGGTCCTCGTCCAGAATCCAGAACTCACCGAGATATGTTTAGCCCACATGACAGGCGAGGATATAATGGTAATAGTAGCATGCGTAGGAGTAGTCGAGATAGATACTCTCTGGTTGAACTGATCCATATCTAAATTGTTGTTTTCCCAGGGTTACGTGTGCGGATCCGGGGGCAGGCGGCAGGCGGCATGTGTTCGCCCGGGTAGCAGCATGGGGGCCCGCCTGGTGCTCTGCCTGCCTTTGCTCATGCTGGCCACTCCCTCCAAGCTGTCAGCTCAAGGTATTTAACCTTCACACTAGTGAAAAAGAAATTTCAACCCGAAATTGCCTCGGTTTCCCCCGAAATAAGAGTATTCAGAGACAATTACTTATTTGATATCGCGTCCTTGAAAGTGAATCTCTCAATCGTCTATTTGCCGAGACATGTTATTAGACTTAAATACTTTTATTCCTCTATGAAACAGCATGTAACAGCATTTGAGTTTCGCAAATGTATTGCATTATTTCACATAGCCAGAAAGCCACACGATATGGTTATTATGGTGTGTGACATTTGGCAATGCCTACTTTCGATTGACGAACAACAGTCAATTAACGGCAATTGAATTGGCTATTTCACGGTATAGGTTGTCAATTGCTCGCATAATTGATCGCGTGCGAGCTGCACTTTGGATCTAGGGCTGACCCAGTGTGCCCAGTTAACTTGAGACCTTGCAGAGATGACGTTACAACTCAAACGAAGAGCATTATTTCAAACAACATTGTAAGAATGCAAAAAAGCATGGAACTCATAGAAATGCCAAGAAAATTGTCTAAGTAGATAGGAATGCAAACAATGAAAATAAATCAAAACGATTAAAGTGCTTTCTTGGCATAAACAAGCAATTTTTCTTTGCTATCAGCAGTCCCGCTTTTAGGTCAAGACGAGGAATTCACCGTTTAAAGAAATTAAGTATTCATAATGGCGGGTCACCGGTTCACCACCCCTGCCTACTAGGCCGTGATTTGTAGGTAGAGGTAGCCAGCTCCCAGCACGTAGAAAGAGCCATAGTGAACGTATTTCTTACTAAGGCAGTGGGTAAGTACAAGTACCTTATTAGGTAGGTATAGGTATTTGTGTTGCGATTATTGACTGCAGGTTGTGAACCGGTCAAGTGCCCCGTACACGCAACTCTCCTTTTTTGTTTATTTATATTTTCTTGTACCTACCAAAGAACATGACTGAATCCATTGAATTATTTGATTGGTATGAGTAAAAACTTCATCATGGTTCATTACCCACGCTTAGCTGAAAAATGTTGGAAACCATTCACAATTTCGACTCTTCTTGTGTGGAAATAATAATATTGAGTGAGGTAGAGGCTTTTTGTCAGTAATTAAGTAATCTTATAAAATAGTCATCATTCAAGTCCTTCCTACTTTACTTCCGAAATAAATGTTTCCTTCTGAAAGCTGTTAAAAACCTGTCAAACGGCAAACAAATCTTTTAACGACTGAGCTGTTAACAAGTGATTACTTGGTCGCTGGGGTTGGTTTGCTTTATTTGCAGAGGTCGTTCGCCGAACTGACCGCATTACTTCTATGAGGTCATTCCGAATTCCGTTCCATAGATATAAATACCTGTCAGTTTGTTATCGTAGGCACTCCTCGCCCGTATGGTGATAGTTGGTTGGTATGTCTTCGTTGCTGATTTATACCACCCATATTGTCTAACGCAATTGTTTAGAAAAAATCAAGATAAATACCTACATAAAATGTCCAAGAAAGTCACAGGCAGATACATGGAAATGCATTTAGCAACTCGGAAACTTGGAAGTTGTGTTTCCACAACAGGGGTTCCCTTGTAGCGGTGACTGATTTTAAGAAGCCTTAGACAAAACCAGCCGTTATTTTTTTTGTTTTGGAATTGTTTAGTCGATATTTTTTAATAAGCATAGGTATAGGTACTAGTAGGTATCATGCAATAAGTGGCGTATGCTAATGCTGCCGTGTCCGCACGTGCCAAGTGCTCCCGTGCCTGAACTAATTAGACGCTTGCTTCGGCTCCTAGATATCGTAAGCGTAAGGCAGGCTTTGTCGCCGCGGCGGCGCCGGTCGCTGACCTGACGATACCCACCTGCGATAATCAATTGTACACATGGAAGGCGAAGAAAACTAAATTCAAAATTAAAGCTTCAAACTTAAAAATAATGACCCTGAAATGAGTAGGTTCAATACTCGAGAAATGTCCGGAAAAAAATCGTGACAATATTGCACCCCAAAGTAACCTTAACACTTATGTACCTAGGTAAGGTATCTAGGCGTAGGTAGAGTCAGTTCCAAATAGCTTTATTTATAGTGTCTCTAAGCTACCAACAAACTGTCGCGTCAGTCCAAGAATTAACCTCGTGTACGTCCCAAATGGTCATCCCGGTTTGAAAACACGCGAGATCATTTCAGCAAATCTTCAGACGATTACAGTTACAGTTACAAACACCAGCCTTATCGGTTCGGTTAACAAGCTTAGCAATGTGCCAACACGGGAAGTGATTATTCCAAAGTTGCATCGGTATTCATAATTAGGTATTATTCTTCACGCTGCTTACGTCAACGTCATGTCGTCACTGTTTTCGTGATCTTTGAAAATCTCTTGTGTAATTTTGAAATTTTGTATTGGTTTGGTTAGTATTGCACGGTGAGGTGAGGTTGTCTATTGTCTAAGGTGCGAGGGTCGGCGCTTCCTCTTCGAGTCTTTAACTAACTGTTATCGTTAAATTGGTGACAATCGGGTTACTAAACACTGTGACGAAACCGGGACCTGGCGTAACTATTTGCAAACAATGCGGATAACATCTAAGTAGAACTATATTAGGTACTTGTTTATTTTGCTCAATTACCTACATTAGTACCTAATGGTAAGAAATAAACGTCTTTATGTTGTCGTGTTTGGTGTTTGCTTTATGCTGTTGAATTTAATGCATCCCAGCCATCGACCACCCAGCCTAGACTCCTCATGCAAGGCGAACACTGTCAGACAACACATTATGGGCTACAAATCCTGTGTAAACACAGAGCACGGTTCACGAACCGGCCAATCAGAATGTATTTTACTACCCCTGAACCGCACACCTCATTGTTTGTTTGAAAAAATGAAGCCATTAGGCGTCTATTGAGCTATGTGGTCGATGATCCCAGCAATTGGAGTCTGGAGACAAACTTGTCAAATAGAACTCATTTGTTGGTAACGAGTGTGTGAGTGAGGACTATTCCAATGGCCTTTATAGGTTTGCCCTTCGTAAAGATGAATCACTTCCTCTAAAACAAAACAAATCAGACAGGGAAGAATTCGGTTGACTTGTCTAATGAGTTGTAGAGTTATTGTCCGTCGGAAACGCATTGTTCTTTGTAATCATTAATCCAACACATTGTAATGAGTGGCTTCCTCAAATCTTCAGATTAACAGCTCTTTTCCGTTCTTTTCTAAAATTCAATAACAATAATTAAGTTTAAATGCCTTAAACGTTGTTTTCTCTTTAGAATACAGGAATGGATTGAATCTGGTCATGTTTCATCCTGCGCTTTGGGCCTACTTTATTTAGAAGCGATCGATGGGTATGAGAGTTGACCCGCATTTAGATAATTTACTGATCTGATTCTGAAAATTATTTTACAAATAGAAAGTGACATTATCCCTGAGAGCTATAGACTATTTTTATTTTGATAAAAAGAAGTTTCCGCGGGAGAAACCGCGGGATGCAACTAGTGCCAAAAATGGCTTTAAAAAAATTGATTAGAAATTAAATTTCAAATCAATTTGCTGCTGAAATCAAATTGCTATTTGATCTTCGAGATGAACTACCGTTACATAATCGTCCGATGAAATGTTTAACGGTGAATTGGATCGATTACAATTTAAATGGGAACTTGGCGGTCACACTCTCTAACGAAGATGGTAACGCTATATTATTTCACAAAGATTGATTATTTGTCAATTTAATGAATTGCAATATTGATATCAAATATCTAGGCGTTATTTCGGTTGCTTTTGCTTGGAATCATATTTTCTGTGATAGCCGAAAAAGCGTGTTATCTCTCTATCTGTGTGATGTGAACCCCGAAACATACTCGTAAATCCCTGCGCTACTCGTACTTACTAGGGTTTGGTTAGTTGTTTGGAGAGGGTTGTTCCCCAAGCCAAAAGCTCTGTTCATGAATAAGGTAAATGTTGTCGGGCCCCGGTGTTGCGCCGCCATGCGTACTTCCGCCGCTGCAGCTGCATTGTGCCGCTACTCACCGCTCCAACGCGACAGAACACTTCTGCGATGCTATTCTTACTCTTTGTGGTTTACTATTGTATTTAACCTTATACAAAGTATCTAAACAGTAGTCAGTGTACATTTTTGTTACTCACAGTTGGCAAAGTCGCCAAGGAGCCTAATCCTTTATTATTTACCAACACAAACGCAAAAGCGGAACACGATTAGAGCGTCACATCCGTCCACAGGTGCATTCAATAAAAAGGAGAGTTTTGTAATTTAATAAAAGCACTTATCTACATACGTCTAGCTAGATATTATCTCGTAATACCCATAATAAAACAATGTCAGTAATGAGGGCACTTAGTGCCGACGAATCAGATCGGAAACTATCGTCGACAATCTGTAATTTGCCTGAAATCGTCTCCGGCCGCTGAGCGCCTGCCTTCTCTTGAGAATCAGTATAAATTGTGATCATTTCATAAAATAAGACAAGTTATTGAAATTTACTTTCTATAACTGCAGAAAAGGTAAAAAGTGGGTATCCTTTAGTTTTACATTGGAATCCGGGTGACTATGGGCAGTCTAAGGCTAGGTATTGCCTCTATTTTCAGTAGAATAGTTCTACTAGGGCAATAGGACAGTAATTAAACATTTTCACGGCAGGTGCACAGAGACAAGTGAGTGGGGGCACCGGAAACGTTTCGCAATAAATCCCCCGACTCTTCCGGCGGGTTTGTTTCAATCCAACATGGCCGCGGGTTCATAGTCTCGCATGTAGGCCGCGACGACACTAGCCTACATCACATACCGACGCGCAGGGCTGCTAGATACTTTCAGTTTCAATACTATTACTTACGGGTACCTACATCCTTTGTTTTTTTAGAAACAATGAATAGAATGCCTGCAATAACATTCCTTTTTCACACCCTTTAAACTTAATTTACCAAAAAGACGCATGTTGGTAGGTATACAGGTTGCTAATAATGCTTTTATCTTTGCCTTTTTCCTGATGGGCCTGAAGAGCTGGCTTCAGAAAGTCGTATTTATTTCAATGAAATCACAAGGATCACTATGCTACGCCTGCTCCTCAGGACCATTGTTTAGAAGAATCAGGCAACAATGTATCGGATTACGGAAATGTACCTATGCGGATGCAAAAATCGACTCTTTGAACGTCAATAGCATCTTTTATGTCTAAAGTTGTGTGGTGTAGCTAATTGCCACCTGAAACTATTTTTTGTATTTTATCACCATTTTTGTGTGTTTTATTTATAGCTTATCACATGGATCACGTGTGTTTGTACGAATACTTTAATAATCTACGGAAAAGCTTGAGATTGTGATCGAATTTATACTGATAAATTGTGCTCAGACATGGGCCAGACAATCTGATTCAGGTTCAAAATATGCCCGATAGTATCTAATCAATAACTAGCAAATGTTCTACCACTGAAAATTGTTTTGTGGGTCCAGTCCGCGATCCTTGGCGAGTCGACATCATGGCTAGCACGCAGAGTTCCGTACCTGCGCCCGCCACCATCGCCTCCATAGCTCTGTCAATGAGGTCCCGCCGTGAGTAACTCTTCGAACACTCCACGGTTTCCTAAATATTAACGACATGAAAAACTTATATGTGGAATACGTGTAGCACAATTAAATAGTCGCACTATCCCATTGACACATCACATTAGCTTAAGCCAGCAGTAGATGGTGATCAGCAAGTGATAATGAGCTCATTTACAATTATCCTGTTTACAGTGACCTAATAGACTAGTTAGTTTAGTAGTACGTACCTATGTAGTTGTTCTATTGTCACCGCATAGAGATACCATCACCGTACAATTGCATTTGTTATGCACGTTTGTGTACTGTCCACTCTACCACAGTATAAAACAGATGGTTTTTTTTTTGAACTTCACTGTACCTACCTACCTACCTATTTAGATGCATCGTTGTTTCAATTAAATTTTCACTTTTGAAGTGTTGTTAGTTACGGAAACCGTGACTCACCTCACCTTGGCTGAGCTTGCTTTTCGTGCATCACTTTCACTGAATTAAAGATTGAATAATGGGTTATTATCGTAATTTAGCACTCGCATGAGATTTGTGTTATTTTGATAGCGAAGCGACCTGTGGCTGAGGTTAGTCTAAATTGCTATTATCGACATAATGATGATCGCCTCACGCTGGGAACGGAAATACCGGGTTAGAGTTCATCTTCATTCTTTCAATATTCTTGACCAGTTCGACCTTTAATCGATTAGGCACAAAGTAAAGTACTTAGGTTTTAATAATGATTCAGTTCTCATATTTTTTTGTTTTATTTTTCCATGAGTAGCTTCTATATATACCTACACAATAATACACATTATTTTAGAACACTTGTGTCCGTTTCGGCACTGCATCCATAGTATTGAAAATTATTAGTATTGGAAATATCAAATACCTACCTACCTACTACCATCGAATAACAAAATAAAAACATCAAGTTAACTTACTGTTTCCTGGGCACTGGTCGATCGTGCATCGGAAGTGACCACCCCCGCCCCTTGTCCTGAATACATGACGATAGGGTTGCCGCAGCCATTCGAAGCTTTCGCTATCGCATATCCATAGCGCCGAATCGCATCTTGCTAGTACATAAGTTTGTTTTGTTGTAAGAGTGCGGTCATCGTGACAACAGGCGCTGCAGATTACGCTAAAATTAAGTAGGTTGAAAGGTATAAAAGATTCCTGAAGGTATAGAAGAATATTTTCTTTCGAAATAATGTTTTCTAAGACTCTTGCCTTCATTAGAAGAAAAACCATGATATTTAGCACAATTTGCACTAAAATGCGAGGTTTTGGCAGCCCTACACGGGACTAGAATTAATGGAGTACCTACACGACCTGCTTTTTAAACTGATTACATTTATTGATGAGTCCACTACAGCTGAATGGATTCACTCGCTTTGATTGAATTGATTGTTTGGCTTCCTAGCTATGGCTTGTTTTACATTTGACCAACATGCTATTTTCACGTAATTACTTAATCCATATTTTTCACTTTCATGCAGCGCACTCCGATGCGAATTTGGAAAGAGGTATTTGAGATTTACTTGTTTTGGTCACCAAATAATTCAAATAAACAGGAGTGAAAACTGCGAGATATTGTTGAACGACTTGCACCGATAGCCCATACCCGAAACACATGATAATAACATAGCATAGGCTGAATACAATATTCCTTTTGCGTTTGCAGCTATTCAAGACAGTCGATGTTACCTGATGAATGGCGGCGCTGTGGAGAGCTTCTTCATCAGTGAGGACACCCCGGTCGGCAGTGTCATAGGTTTGTTTGTTTATACATTAAACAACCTAACCTAACCTAATAACCTAACCGTATACGAAGACGAAAAAAGGCGCGAACATAACCATAAACGCGACCAACTCAAAACTAAACCAATTGATTGCAGACTCACCATGACGTGCATTATATATTTTAAGCCAAAATAACTTCACCAGATTTAATTATCAAATACTTAGGTAGTCGACATTTATCCTATCATTAGTGATTGTGACACCAGCTATCTCTTAGTTAACGTAGTTTAGATCTACAATGTACATTTCAAAGCAAGCAGTGGGACTGATCACAGGTACTCTAAGCGTGAACGGAGACCCTCGTGATGACCTCGGTGATGTCACTCTGCGCGTGCAAGAGAAGGGGGCAGCAGTGGGGTTGGCTCCAGGATCCAAGAACCTGACGCTGCTGAGAGCTCTGGATCGAGAGGAGAAGCAAGGACCGAGCAATGTGTATGTGAACGTGCGATGCGATCGACGGCGGACTACTGATCCGGTTAGTGGATTTGAGAACACCTTCGACTGGAGTATTAATTTTAATCAATTAAACCATGGACTTCATCAAATGAGTTACATGAACATGCATTATATAATGTGACGGTCTTCTTCTTACGTTGAATCTTTTGTTCCAGAGCTTCATTATCCCAGTATCAGTCCGCGTATGGGACGTCAACGATAACGCTCCTCAATGGGTTGGTTCACCATACAGAGTGCGAGTATCAGAACTAACGGCTGTCGGCACGAGGATCTTAGCTCCCCGAGCAACAGATGCTGACCAGCCAGGACCTCATGCTACTTTGCATTATTCTGTGGTACCGGGACCTCACAGTGTAAATATTATCATCATACCTAGTACATGTCTGCATTTTATTGTTCAACAAGTCATCATCATCAATCATATTTTTTTAGGAGCTGGTCCGCTTCGCCCATGAACTCGAAAGCGTTGTGGTGGTAGGTAGCGCTCTCGACTACGAATCCCTTCGCAACTTCACGGTGACATTGCGGGCAGCTGATGCAGGGTCACCGCCTTTGCACGCTGACGCAGAGCTTATAGTGGAACTGTTAGATGCTGATGACCAGAACCCGGTGTTTAGTCACGAGCATTACACTGCAGTGATACCGGACGATTCACAGAAGGTAACGAAACCAATTCCTTGTCCACCAACGTCTTGTCTACGCCTTTAACATACGTCCAGTAATGCAGATGACTCTGATATTTCAGGATAGCATTTTAGTAACCTCTCCGGGTCCGATTGTAGCAGCGGACCAAGATTTGGGTATCAACGCCCCGCTTTTCTACAGCACGTCAGGCGATAACAAACACCTCATCGTCATCGACAGAGATACTGGACAAGTGACCGTCACAGACCAATTGCTAGCAACCACCCAGCCTGTCACCATAGTTGTGAAGGTTAGTCTACTCAACCAAAGAGTAAATGTATTTTGTACCCAATGGTCACTGGGAATATTTACCTGAATTATTTTTCTGTTGATCAGAACTCTACTATTACGATACTTCTCTACATACATAACTTGATTTGATTACGTGTGATCTCTTGTTCCAGGCGACACAAGTAGACAACGCTGACCGATACGCCCTCGCCACCCTGAGTGTGTCACGTCGCTCTCTGCCCACATCTCGTGGTGTTCAGTTCTCTCGTAAACAATACTTCTGCCAGATAAGCGAGTCAGCCACTCCAGGCGCTTTGCTCGCTACTCTACATACTGATCCACCATCGCATCATGTAAGAACTTAAATATAATCCCAAACCTAGTACATTTTACCAACATTTTGTTAAACATTTTTGCTAAACAACTCGCTAAAATCACCATCGCAAAGTAATTGTAAATAACTCCTATTAATCTTCGTAAAATTTATATTTCAGAATCCCCTACAATTTTACGTATCGGACCGAAGTTTTCTGGACAAGTTTGCGATCAACAGCGTTGGAGAAGTTCTGCTGCGACGGTCACTCGACTACGAGATAGCTGACTCCTATTACTACCAAGTAATGGTCACCGATGGAATCGCAGTAAGTACCTACACCTATCTCATCACACAAAATTCATTAACCTACTTTATATTTGTACCACTAGTGCCATTTATTTTATAAGTACCTATAAGCCTACTTGTCCTAGAGAGGAGAAACCGAGAGTTGAGATATGGAGTTGAATATACTGTGGTAACCAATAGTTTTTAGCATTGTCCTTTATATTTCCAGAACGACACAGCCTCCCTCAACATAACAGTAACCAATGTCAACGAATGGGAGCCTCGCTTCCGCTTTCCCCAATACGAGTTTAGCGTCGACCCACCCCCCACTGAAGGAGATGATCTGGAAAGTATGGAAAAAGTCAATCGCATGGGGTTGCTGCCGGTTGGGAAGCTGGATGTCTTTGACGGAGACAAGGCTGATACGGTGACGCTGAGTTTGAGGGGGCCTGATGCTAGGTAAGCTTATTCATTTGTTACATCTGGAAAAAAAATATTTGTCCTTCGTATTTAGTATTGAAATGTTTGCTTATAACAAATTGTGCATTTGAGGGAAAGACAGCCGCTCCATGAAAGGAAAAAGGAACTAGAAAAAGGCCTGATCTTTACATAAAGTTGATTGTTATAACGACTTTTCCTGTAGCTATTGAAACGAAAAATCTCAAAGAGCAAATCAATTTCCAGCATGCTGTACATAAATGCAAGTGGCGAGATGTTCCTTCGACAAGAAGTGTTGGCGCAACTGAACACCTCCGTGCTGCATGTAGTCGCTACTGCTGCGGACTCGGGAAACCCGCCTAGACAAGTAAGCATTACAAGAAAAGCAACTTATTTCTCAAGTATTTAAGCCTCAACCTATTTCCTTCTACCTATTTAGCCTACCTATTTTCCTTAACCTATTTAGCCTTCAACTTATTTAAGCCTTATTTCTTAACCTGACCCTAGACTAGAATTCCGTATGGTACCATTAACACCCAGACTAGTGGGAGACTGGTGCCAGAAATGTATAAAAAAAACCTGTGCTACAGTTTACTCACTGTCTTATTTTACTGATTTACATATTTTTTTAACAAAGGGGATAAAATTAATAATCACTGATTGATTATGTTTGGTGAAAGGGAGAAAACTAATTTTTAATTTAGGGTTTTTGTAGCCGGTTGTGCATCCCTGTTAAAATTTTTTTTTCTTTTCAGACTTCGGTTCCGGTCCTGGTTCACGTAAGCTCTAAGCTACTTCGAGCCCAAAGCTCTGTCACCACAACACCAATTCTAGCAGCCGGTGGGGCGGCAATAGCTCTGTTAGCTATGTTGCTTTGCGCGGCACTTCTAGTGCTAAGGCGCAGGTAAGAACAGTATCTCGTATTACGTAGTGCTTTTATTTGAATCCCCTTAGTGAGATATATAATAGGCCCTTGTGTTTCTCGACAGCAGAAGATCGAAACCCTCTCCAGCGCCAGCTTCGAAGCCTTACATCGCTCACGAGAAGCCTCGTTCCCCCCCTCCAGCTTCTCCCCCAACCCTTCTCCCCGCCAGTCCACTTGCGGTGGGAACTTCGGGGTCACTACAGAGTGTCAGTGCGGGAGCGAGTACAATACTCGCCAACTCTAGCAGCAGCCTGGATTTAAGAGATTCACTGCCCCCCAATGGCCATGGTGAGATATTGTAGCTTTTTGCTTCCTTCCATTTTATCATAAGTTTACTAGAATAAGAGACGATAAGGCAAGAAGAAGACTACGCTTACCGCTTCGCTTAGCCTCTGCAGAGTAGGTCGCGATCCGGTTGGTACGGTTCGATGAAAAACTTGTGTTATATTACGCTTTCATTAATTTACTCTGTTTTTCATCAGGTGGTGGCTTACGGGGCTCAAGAGGGAAAGTGGCCCCTCTGCCCCCACTGGTAGCAGTGGGAGTTCCGGGAACAGGTTCAGGCTTGTCCCTCATGTCGGACCATCTCGCTTCGGGGCCAGGGGGAGGTGCGGGCAGATCTGGCGTAGCTTGGCCCTCGTCCACCATTCCTGCCAGAGTGAAGAAGCTCAGCTGGGATGATGCATCGCCCGGTGATAATAAGGTAGCTTTCCATGCCAGCTTATCGCTCCTAGATTTTTACTCTATAAGTTTTTACTTTCATCTACCGTACTAACCTAGCTTTAGACGAAACCCCTCATTGACTAACAAAAGAACTCGTTTGATTCTCGATACGTAATACGTTTACAAGAAAGTCAGTGTGTTCAGAGAGTTTTGTGCCTGTGCAGGACAGCAGCGTGGTGGAGGCATCCAACACGGCGCGGCAAGACCGCATGAACCTCACCGTCTACTTCTAACTGGACGCATGTCGTCTGATAGACTTCCAGCATTCACACCCAGATCGACACGAAAGAGTGCTACTGCGTACAACCCTTTGAACCAGTCCGACTTTGAAACTTCTTTTCATCAGACCAAATCAGAGCTAGTGACCTTGACTCCGAACCGACCCCGTCCACCGCGGGTTACCCCACAGACCTTGTCCTTATCGAGCAGATTTGGAATGACTTCCGTTCACCAAGAGATGCAGGAGGTCTCGTTGAATCTATCGCATCATACCTCACCGCAGTCTCATCTAGTGACGTTACGGAGACCGATTCCGCTGAACATGACTCCTCGAGAAGCTTCCTTTCATCAGCAATCCTACACCTCTGCACAGCATTCTCTACCGATGTTAGACCAACCTTATCTTATAGCAACGTCGCCTATTCCTTCGCATCGGATGCATTCCAGCCTTCAGATGTCTCCCCACCATCTTAGAACAGCCACTTCACTTCCATATCGACCACCAGTCGGCTCAAAGACCGGTCTGAGCCCCCACGGTAACAGACTCACCCCTCATCCATTCCAAGCTTCACCGAGCAGCATGATGGTACGGAAACCAGAACCGATATCGTGGATAAAATATCCTGTGGAACCTCATCACATCTACCCTGGGCCTTACGCGGCGGTTGACGTTTCGTTTGACGACATGAATAATAACTCGAGCAGCTTCGGTGTTCCGAAACTTACGAAAAAAACTAAATTGTCATCAACGTGGAGTCCACAAAAGCTGAAATGTCTCGAGAAGTCCCGCAAAAGTGTAAGATTTGCGTCCACGTGGGGTCCGATACACCCCAGCGGGGTAGGGGAGTATGCAACGATTAACCCAAGGAAACTAACCTCCAGGTATGTTAGACCAGCTATATTTAGGAGAAGCAATTTGAAGGAGTGACCCAAAGGCATTATTAGGTAACACAGTAAAATAATCTTGCATCAGTAAATAACAATGCTAAAGTACATACAGTTACACACAAGGTTTAAAATGAATTCATTTTAAAATGCGAATCTAATGACATTAATAAATTATGTAGATAGATACTTAGTGCTGAAGAAAACAACCTTAGTTTGAACTCAGGTAGACGTACAAACTTTCAAATGTATAGATTAAAATGAATTTTCATAAACGTATACATAATGGTGCTGTGACTGTCGGTACCATTAGGTTAATAGATTGTGTACAATGTGTACCCTTTTATAATTTTTTTCGTTTAATATTTATTATCTACCATTACGTATTCGTTAGTGCGCTCGTAACTACAAGTTTACATTGTTATACTTAGAACCATAATGCGTTGACATCTAAAAGGGTACACACTACACACACAATAAGATTCCTACCAAGAAAATTATAAGCAGTAGATTGTATTTTGACAAAATTAGCCCGTCTTCCTAATAATTAAAATCTTCTCAAGTTGTTTTGTAAAACCAGTACAACTTTTATTGTAGGTATCTAAGTAATACAAGTTAGATATAATAAGTACCTAAATAAGTATGAATTAGGCTGTGTAGTTATTAATACTGTTGTATAAGAACGAATACTATTTTTAGCGCGTAAGAAAAGACTTTGTAAATATTTTTTTTTTACCTTCCAAATACAAATTGGTTATTAATAGAGATAATTATATCTAAATTGTAAATTATGTTATATAAATGCTAGTTAATTTAATAAAGTATTTGTATGAATTGTTACGTATTAAAATGTTTTAGTTATATTAGTTTTTTATTGAACCCCACTGCAATGTAAACAGATTAAAGGGGCTGAAAGAAAACGTAAGGCCCAGTATATTTTCTAGTGCATAGGCAATTGTAATGCAATGGCAATGGCGACAGAGAAAGACGGGTGATAATATATTTAAATTGATTCAAAGGGCGCTTTCAAATTAGTGACAATAAATGCAAATTAGTGACAATAATGGCGCTGCAACTGCGCCTCTAGATATTGTATGAAACATAGTAGTGAAGTGACGCCACTTTGGCGCCACTGCAGCGCTTCCATAGAGAAGCACAGCAGTTCAGCAGTGCCTCGACTGCGACTGTAGAGCAAGTATGTGTGTAAGTAAGCATAATCTTACTTAGTTTTTAAACTTTTCTTTTATCTTTCTAAAATATGAAGAAGAGAGAATAACTTCTTCGTCGGAATCCATCGCGCAACTGACATCACTAGAATTTACTGAATCGTTACTGAGGCGCGTCTGTTGCTCTACAGTCGCAGTCGAGGCACTGCTGAACTGCTGTGCTTCTCTATGGAAGCGCTGCAGTGGCGCCAAAGTGGCGTCACTTCACTAAATAACGATCCTTACCAATACAAGATACGCCAATATAATGATCAAAGATTCAGATGAACAGATCAGTTTAAACAGTAATGCCGGAAACACACTTACGTGTCGTGGCGTGGCGTGTCGCGCCACTAGCCAATCGCAAGATAGCGTTTGCGACACGACACGACACCCAAATATGTCTCTAACCATACTAAATGTATGAAAGCGATTAGCTAGTGGCGTGTCGCGCCACGACACGACACGTAAGTGTGTTTCCGACTTAACATTTAAACAAGCAAACGAACGGTGCAAGTTAAAAATAAAAGCTTGTAAAAAAAGTAATTAAATTGCTTGCTTGAGTTGCTTCGAGAAAAGGCACCCTTCGACTTGCCCGCTCGACAGGCACTAAACAGAAACATCCTGTTTCGCCATCACACACAGATTTTACCAACAATGATAATCCAAAGTAAAAAGTGACAGTTTATGTTTATGTAAATATCGTGCGCCGCCGCGGACATCCGACCTTCTAACGAAAGCTGTTCTTGCACAACGCACCCGCACCTCCTGACTCAGCGTACTCGTATAGCGTAAAGCGGAACAGCGGAACTGGTTACTGAAATATCATACCTAACTACCGTACCTTTGATTATTTGGATATAAACATCCGTGATCAATGTACTACCTAGTTATGTACTTAAATGGCTAACCATTTAATTGAATATGATAGGTAGGTACACTAACTAGAGTAAACGTAAACAAACCCTTGTGTTTGATGGATGTAGACTGCTGGATATTGGTTTCGCAAATTTTATTAATCGTTTTGGAAGAGAGTTTAGTGATCATAATTAGGAAGGTAGGTAGGTATATCATATCACTAACCTGTCGATCCAAACTGCACCGGCACGTAGTTAAGTTTCAAGGCACAACATTGGAGTCCAATGTCCGTGATTTTCACCTGAGGTCTCACCAACCAGCATAAAAGAAAAAGCGGTTGCCTATCGTCTAGCGAATCTGGAAAAAGAACAGTATAATTTTGTATAGCACTGGACCCGCCCAAGATTTCACTCTTATCTCAAGCCGTTACCAAAACATTACACGTCCATACAGATACATAACATCACAGTTCACACCAACATGGATGGATAAGTACAGCCGCCATCCTTCCCACTTGGTCCATAGAGTTTCACCCGAAGAGCGGAGAACAGACATCAGACAGATACAATCGTGCGCTCGTGTGGCTTGGACGTGTTTGGAAAGTGCGACTTACTCGGTAAAAGTGCTACGAGAATCACGCAAACCGATGTAAACAGAGAAATATTGCAAAGGTATGTTGTGGTTTTAACAGTTTTATTTGAGTGGTCTGTATTCATTCTAGGGCATTAAAGATACGAGTACTTAGATAATATTATAATAATATTTTACTGAGAAAAGATAATTTTAGATAAGTATTTTATTTAAAGTCGAGTTATGAAGGTTACATTGATGAACTTATGAAATTGTTAAAAACCAGGGGCATTTTTTATATTTAACATGAGTAGGTATAGGTACCATGCTTTCTGCCTAGAAGAAAGCTGAAAGAAACAGCTACCTAGTAGTTTCCAAGAAAAACAAAATGACTAATGAAATGAAGTGCATCTTAAAATCAGCAAACTTGGACTTGAAGATCGCATCAACTTTCCTACGTGACTGCAGACCTAGGTAGGTACCTACTTTGTTGTCAGGACTTTGATTCAAAAATCATAATTTTAATATCCTGCTTACCTAATTATAATTTTAATAAATGCGAAAGTTTAATAGATAAAAATGGATTTGGATGAAACTTGGAATACCTATACCTACTCTCACATCTTAGCCTATGCCCGGGAATAGCAAATACCTATTAGCTTCTTTTTAACTAAGTACCACGCGAACGAAGCCACGGGTGAAGCTAGTATAAAATAAATAGATTATGACCTTGAGCCACATGTCCTAGGCTGTGCTTTCTGCAGCCGTGCACGGAAGAGCATCCTAAGATGAACCGATTAAGTTTTTTTAACATTAGTTCGCGTAATTCGAAGCGTTTACCTTTTATTATTTATAGTGGAAAAACCACACAAGTAAGCGGATATAAGAATAACCGCATCACGAATCCTTGTTTATATCACTGACTTTCACCTATTGCATAACCACAAGCCGGCAACGACCGAACTCATAGTAATGCATACAGACTGTTCAATCATCTGCGAGTTCTGTGACCACCACGATGTAGTAACTGTTTGATGATCTGTGGCACGATGATGAATGAATGGCGTAACGCTGAGGTGTGCGCTGAATGGCGATCAGGATGTTGTTTTGAAACAAGACCCCGATATAGGTTATTGTAAATTGTACGACATTGCATTACAATAACACTTATACATTGTGTAATGTATGACATGCTTACAATAACACAGCTGTGACTGTGAGGTTCAAGCATTTATGCAGCTGTAACATGGGTACAATTTGGATAGGTTTATCTGACTCACCGATTTTTGCAGATGTTACAAATGAAATACATGGCAGCAGCGTTGCTGCTGGCGTTGGCCTGTGGGGACGATACTGGAGAGATACACGAAGACACGTGCATTGCGCCAGATCCGTGGGAAGCTGCAATAGAAGACTGGGCTACTGCTGAACGTGGTAATCTGACCAGACATGGTAAGTTTAAACATAGACATAAACATAAACAAAAAAAATAGTTTAATTCTAACTTCATCTTCCTTTACAAACGAAAGCTACTAGGTACTTCTAAAAGTAAGTTGATATGAAGTTTTATGGCTTTCGAAAGTCTCTGTAATGGGTTGATTAAGTCTTAATCAATCATAGAAGGAATATTCCCAGAAGATTAATTTTCAATAACATTCCTTCCTAACAATATTTCCCTCAATATTTTTTCTGTAAGAATCTCACAAACCTGTTCTGGTCAGGTCGCATAATGTCGCTGCCACCATCGCAGGGCTACTACGTGACAGACCGCATCGACCTAGTGCCTCCGCCACCACCACACCACCACCACCAACACCCACCACATTCTCAGATGCACCACCGAGGACCTTACCCCATGCCTGGAGGACATCATGGTCCTCCACCTAAGTCTAATCCACCTGGAAACTCGTACAGCCATTCTCCATCTTCTAGACCTCCGTCTGGGAACTCTTACAACCAAGGCCCTTCTGGAAACCCTAGCCAGCAATCATCTGGAAACTCTTACCAACCATCTGTTCCACAAAATCACGGTCCATCTTTAGGAGGTCCAAACTCTAGTTCAGCAGGCCCGACCCATGGTCTATCTTCAGGGCCTCAAGGTTCTCAAGGTTCCATGCCGTATGACGAGTGGCAAGCGACGCCGCCCCCACCTCCTGGTGTAGGCAAGATAGTGAACAGGCCACCTAACCCGTATAAGGATCAGTTTAAACCAAGCTACGTGAGTATTTCTCCTTTTTTCCTACGTTTTGCGCTAGGCTTTATGTTGTAATATTACGGCAACTCACCATAATATCTTCCGGTATTCCATAGGCCCCGCCGTCCAACCACCCGATTCCAGTCCAGAGCGTAGATCGCGTGGACACAACGCCCCCTGCGCCTCCGCAGAAACAAGTCTCCGAGACAGACCTGTACTTGCTCCGCGCTATTGAGAAGTTGGTCTACAGAGTGGATCTCATGGAGAAACGCATGAGGAAGATGGAGGAGAATATTCACTATATCGTAGCTGGTACAGAGGCTAAGCCTGGTAAGTTTTGCAACTTCTTCTGTGGAAAGAGAGAAAGAGTAGAGTGGTAAAGATATTTACAAGAAGGTACTCGTACCTACCCATGTAATTAGCGAGGGACGTCGACTGTTCCGGAAGGATGCCCATTTCTCTTCTTTTTTTTCACCATCAGCTATCTACGTACTTGTACCTACTTACCAGTAAATTAAAATGCCATCAAAAACATAACTTGTAAAAAAAGCCAAGTCTCGCAACGCAACTTAGTTCTACTACCGTAAAAAGTTGTGAGATCCATGTAATACCAAGTCGGTTAATTTATTCAGTCCCTACTTTAAGGGTCCTTCTGTCTTAAGTTATTACGTAAAGGATAGCTAATTACGTAATAACATAAGTCAGAAGGACCCTTAAAGTAGGGACTGAATAAATTAACCGACTTGGTATTACATGGATCTCACAACTTTTTACGGTAGAAGAACTAAGTTGCGTTGCGAGACTTGGCTTTTTTTACAAGTTATGTTTTTGATGGCATCTCATTTATTTTTGTAGATAGCCCTACTTTTTAGGGTTCCGTACCTAAAGAGTAAAAACGGAACCCTGTTATTAATACTCCACTGTCCGTCCGTCCGTCTGTCTATCTGTACATCTGTCCGTCTGTCCGTCTGTCTGTCTGTCGGTCTGTCTCTCCGTCTGTCTATCACAGGGCTGTATCTCATGAACCATGATAGCTAGATAGTTGAAATTTTCACAGATGATGTATTTCTGTTGCCGCTATAACAACAAATACTAAAAACAGAATAAAATAATTATTTAAGTGGGGCTCCCATATTATAGATAATGGTACGGAACTCGACGTGCGTGTGTCCGACTCGCACTTGGCAGGTTTTTTTAGGATTTTTACACTAAACACTAATTGTGTTCCAAATTTGAAGCTTCTATGTCTGCTAGAAGTGCCTTAAACTTTTGATGATCGGTCAGTCAGTCAGTCAGTCAGTCAGTGAGTGAGTGAGTGAGTGACAAAATAGGAAACTTTGACTAGTTATAATTCTTAAACTACTGGTTCAAATTGAATGAAAATTGAAATATACCGTGTTTATATAGTGACTGCTTGGTTACTAAAAATTCAGGCTTTTAGTTTTACCCACAACGAAGTTATAGGGGGTCGAAAATGGCCTGAACTGCTTCGAGAAAAGGATGGTACAGCCGTGCCGCTTTATTGCTTGACTTGGCAGGGGCACTGCCGTGCCCCCAGATATAAACAACTTCCTTAGCTATCTTCAGCCGAGCCAGAACCATAGAGTTTCTGGCTTGGCTTACTTTTACACAGCATACTTAAAACTCTCTTTGAGATGCAAAACTTGACGTGATCTGCCAAGATGCAAGCTGCATATTTAATTAGTTGTTCACATCCACAGAGCCCTGTTTATCAAACTTCACTCGCATCGGCTCAAATTGCTACCACTTCTCTTCCGACTCTGTCAACTGGAAGAGCGCCAGCTATGCATGCCGAAAGCTGAAGGCTAATCTACTCGAGCTGGACGTCGAAGAGAAGCGTCAGTTCGCCATCGGAGTGCAGGCGAATCAAAAGCTTAAAGGTCGGACCGATTTCTGTCTTTATTCGTCACCATACCCAAAATGTCTTCCTTCTGACCATCGTATTCCGTTGCATGATCCACATATCAAACTAACATCGTTAAAAACTATGAAATTATGAAACAATCATACCTATAGCTAACCTTACAGGCGCGGACTTTTGGACGGGCGGTTTAAACCCCGGTCTGCTATGGATCTGGTCGCACTCCGCGAAGCCAGTGGCCTCAAACTCCACCAACGACAAAGAATCAAACACCGCCACGATAGTCGGTGAAGGGCGATGTCTCGCGCTCATTGCCTCTCCAGCAACGGCAGACTATGTATACCGAGGACAGGTGAGTCACAAAAAAAATATAGTTCGTCGTTCTGCGACCATGGCTTGTCCAATGGCCTGCCCAAGATAAATGATTATAACTTTTGAACAGTACAAATCGGGACTATGGACTCTCCCACACCACTTACTTAACTGCATATTCGGATCGTATCGCAAAAAACTGCGAGCTTCTTCTTCTTATCCTATTACTTGCTATATTCTTGCGATGCGGCGTAGTATCGCATCGCATCACGGTTTTGTGTCTGATGTCAATATATTTTATTTTGTAAATGCACAAAACTAAAAAAAATACCTAAACGGGTAGTTGAACCATTAGTTCATCACGTTTAGTTTGACTAATGTGGGATGTTTAGACCTGCTCTGACGCTAACTGCACTCGCAGTGGAGTTTAGCGAATCCATCACATTTTAACAATATTTTTATATTTAATTTCAGGATTGCGCGCTGAGACACCGCTACGTGTGTGAAAGAGACGAAGATAAGGAGAAACTCGGCAACGAAATAGAGAGAGTCGCCAAGAGTTTGAGTTTGAGGGAGACGAGGAAACCAAAGATTGCATGGGACTGATCAAGTAGAGCTGAGTAACCCTAATATTAAACGGTTAGCTCAAAGTTTATATCAAACTTTCACTAATTTGGTTGAGAGTTGGTATTCTTTTTGCAAGCAATTTACATTTTGCCAGAAATACAATAAAATTATTGATTGTGTTGCTTTAGCAAAAGTCAATTGCAGTCCAATTAATAAGAGATTACATTTACTTATAATGTATAATTGTATGTAACGTAAGTATTTAATAATTTATTTTGTCATAGATGTGACCTAAGTATGTATTTTTGTTTCAAAATAAAAATAATAAAAAAATCCAAAAGTGTAAATGTTCACCGTTTATTTACAGCTAGATTTATTAAAAAAGACAACTTTTTTACACTAACAATAACTAAGCTTAATATTTACAAGAAGTAGGATAACCACAAAATAACTTATTTAAAATAAATAGTTTTATTGACTGTGTTGCGTTTTTACACTTGATATTGATCTACAGAATTCAACAAGTAATAATATTGGACGACATCGTTGTTATTAAATAAAACACATTTCAAAATTATATAATACCTCTTACAAATGGATAAGAGTGACCTTATTCCTAGGCTCAATATCCACCAAAGCATACAATAAATACCGGTCTACTTTCGTAGATATCGGCCTATAAAGATTATTATTTCGTTCCAATATGGTTAAAGAAATTGCTTCGTTCAATTGAATAGTAACTTCCTGTCGAAAGGAATAATTAATATTAGTAAAAAAAAACACTTCACAAAAATTATTAAAATGTTTTCACAAAAAATATTGCGATAAATGTGCTTCGTAGCTAGTCCAGCTATTTTCTACGCACTTGTCGAGAACACTGAATCGTCACAAGAAAGAGATATGATTTATGGAGATCTATTAAAAGAGATAATTTTTAGAAAGCGCGAATGTATTTTTGTATTAGAAAAGCTTAATCTCAATGTTTTAAATTCGGTAAGAAAACCTCTAATGTGAAAAATTGCCTAATTTACAAAGAAAGCAGTTTACCGGTACCTGGCAGGTGTCGTTGAATATGGCGATAGTTTTGCGAATAGTGAAATCCAAACGATTTCTTGATTCGTGTCTTTCGATACAACATTAACTGCCTTCCACATAAATCGGCTCATTCGGTCGTCCATCGCTTCAGAAGTAGAGCCGAACTATATATAATATACACTTTGTACACCGCGGTGGATATCCGAAGCTAAGTTAAGACTCGGCTCGTGAATAACTTTCAACTTATATTCGACTCCTTAAAGTTCTCATACGGACCTAACGAGGCCTCCTTACATAACGCAAAGAACAAAACTTCACTTCTTAAGCAGAAACACGGCCGACTACCACGTTTCACCTTTTAATTCTGATGTTTTTAAACAATTCACTTCAAACGATAACATACAACACAAGGAAAAAAACGTAGCGATCAGCCATACTTCTATTGAAAACGATCAACACTGACATTAGTTTGAATCGTATAAAACGTCACTTCGTTCTAGAACGAGCCGAATAAGAATGCAGATCTAGTTGAAGTGGAACTTGAACTGGAAAGGACTCCCATGCTGGAAGTGGTGGAAAGGGTTGTTGAAAGGCCCTCCCCCTTGATTTCCACCCCTTTGGCCTTCAGGGTCGAGAGGATCCACTCCAGCATCGAACTGAGCTCTCTTCTCGGGGTCGGTGAGGACCTGAGAACAAGTTCACCATACTTCAACAAATGTTACAAAAAATATTTCATTTTATTTTTTTCTGCGTGCGTGCGTGCGGAACTTCAAAACGGTGAAGGAAAACATCGTGAGGAAACCAGTTAGTATTCTTATAAGCGGCGATGTTCTTGTAACCTGTCACGTATGGAATGCTCACTACTGCAAAATGTGGGCATGTGCCTAATATAATGTTTGAACGTGCCTCTGACTACCCCCACTAGACATCTTCGAAGGATCTAGGAGATCTGAGAGGATATCTACCGTACTTGGGGATGAAACCTGAACTATCTCTTTTAAAATTTCCGCATCTCTTCGATTTCGAAATGAATCATAAGAGATGGAAGGAAGTAAAACTAACTCGTAAGAATCCAATGAATCCTTAAAAGAGAAAAGGTAAGTTACCTCCTTAGCAGCAGCTACATCGATGAATTTCTTCTCAGCCAACTTCTTCTCGTCCCCATGATAACTATCCGGATGCCATTTCTGAGCTGCTTTGCGATACGCCTTCACTATCTCCTGTTTACTTGCTGTTCTGTAACATAACACACCGCAATATAAGTTTAGTTACTTCATAGAAAGACCCAGATTATAAAATAGATTAAATGATTATATAATAGTTCGGTACCGTTTAACTCCTAAGATCTTGTAGTAATCCCTCTGTTCCGCTTGCTTCTGCAATCTTTGCGCCCTTTGCAACCCTTCCTTAGCCCTTTGCAACCCTTCTTCCAGCTCCAAAGCTTGCTTGAAGGAGATCATGGCTTCATCGTACATCTCTAATCCAAGCAAAGCATCTCCTTCATCGCACAACACTCTTGAAGAACGTTGCAATTGCAAAGCATTGCGACAGTGAGTTAACGCCTCCTTGTACATTTCCTCCTGAGGAATAATGGAACAGAATTCACTATGTGGCCTTCATAAAATGTATTACGATGGGTTTACTCTTGAAAACGATGTAGGAAGGATTGACATTACTTTTTAACCGACTTCAAAAAGGAGGAGGTTATCGATTCCTGTATGTTGTTTTGTGTGTATGTTACGCGATCACTTCGGCGTTTGTGGACGGATTTACAAAATTATTTTTTTATTTGAAATACACTTCCGTGGTGGTCCCATTACCACTAAATCAGCATCTAATGATGGGATCTCAGGGAAATCGAGAGAAACCTTCAAAATGTATAGGCAATGGCATTGATAGTGGTTTTCAACTATAGAGCTTACCCTTCTTATGCCAATGCATATTATACACCGAGTGGAAGGCTAGTCGGGGGAGTAAACATGAAGTCGGTTTTGTTTTTAGTTTTTTAAACATAATTATGTAAATTCATCATACATTCTACTCTACTATGACAGACGACGATTTCTAAGAGTGCGGTTTGGCAGAATATATCGGATCGCTGTCACTCTCGTATCACGACAAATAAAATAATGATAGACATTTCACATAGCGCCACTTTCACCAGCGGTATTGAATTATAATAAATACCTTAACAGCACAACTGCACATCCACTTTCTTCCTTCAAACACAACCAAAGTGACTTCTTCCTCCAAGTTAAGCACCTTCTCAGCCGACTCCATGCATCCACCAAAGTCTCGAGCCTCATTAAGCTCCTCGCACTGCAAAAGCAGCTTATCCACTTTCTTCACTTTCTTGTAAAGAGGGAAACATTTCTTGTGCTCCGGATCTAGTTTGAGACATTCACGGATTTCCTAAAAAAATATGTTGTTTTAATCATTAAATGCTGCGATTAGGGAGAGCCTTGAAGAACGAGTGATAAACTCGGTAACTTGAAAGAAGCCAGTTTCATTCCCAACATAATAATACGACTTCTCGCAACTTTTACGCCGTTTCAAAGAACCATCTAAAGAATTTTATTTGTGAATTTCGTGGTACAGAATAGCTGAAATAAAATAAAAGTAAAAAATGCATACTTTGAGTGCATCGTTGACGTGTCCGAGCTGATACAGTAAAGTCCCAAGGCGGTAGTAGCCATCGGTCGAGTCTTGTTGGAGGCGATTCACTGATCTTATGTCCGACACTGCAGAGAACAGGTCATCCTGGAAACAAAAATACACACTTTAGCATTCATATTTTACTTACTCAAAAACAAAAAAAAAAGACACTTAAAGATCTAAATAAGTACTTTATGAAAGTTTCAAACAATATAATTAAAAAAAATTCTATGTAATAAAATTTCTATAAAATCACATGGAACGCGACGCGCTAAAAGCTAGGTATAGGTTAAGTGAAGCCTCAACCAACTAGGAATCATTGTTAAAATCGTTTTGCGGAGTAGACGCTGATAAACTAAAAAAAGGGATAGAAATAAGTCACCAGTGCGATGTAGCACTCCGCCCTCAGCTGCCTCAATTGCGCAGCCCAAGGCGAAGTCTCCAACAGCCTTGTGGTCAACTCCACTGCTGCTCGATAATCCCCTCCACGGTAATAGGCCTCCACGAGGCGCAAATCGTCCATGTGCTGGTCTATGAGGTGGTACTGAGCTATTGCTTCTTCGTTGTGAGGCTCAGCATATGTCTGAGGATTCAATGTTTACTGTCATTTCATTATTGTTTCGTTGGTTTAACAGCTCATTTTTCATTGTCCCATGGTCTTTCTGGGGGCTGGTGATCGATGAAGCGTATAATTAACGAGAAGGAACCATTGACTGATTTATTAATCGATTGGGATCTATGTATGACGGTAAGTAGATTCCTATTTCGCAAATAAACAACGAGGACAAGTATATAATCAGGTACTTGATATGGTAGGTAATTAATTACCTACCATTTGGCTTATCTTAGTTGTCGTTAATTTATTGGTATTGAACTACTTATGATGTTAGTCATCAGACAATAAAGTGAAATGTTTACTTAAAACAGCCTCTTACTTACTTAAAACAAACTTTTTGACAGCCTCACAGCTCAGTTGGTAGTAACTCTGCCTTCGGCGCTGTAGGTTGTGGGTTCGATTCCCACCCAGAGCAAATATTTGTGTGATGAACATAGATGTTTGCTCTGTGTCTGGGTGTTAGTATGTATCATATGTATGTATTTACAAAAAAAAAAAGTATATAAGTATTCTATCAGTTATCTGGTTCCCATAGTACAAGCTTTGCTTAGTTTGGGGCTAGATGGCGATGTGTAAAAATGTCCACCAATATTTATTTATTTATTATTATTTAAAATGTCATCTTGCAATGTTGTTCACCAGAAATATATGAATTAACCAAATTAATAATTTTACAGTTATGGTTTTGGTTATGCTATGTAGCAATTAAAATTTGCAAAAGAGTGCATTATAAAGTTAAAGGTAAAATTTTCTAGTGCAAATGTAATTATAGCCATGTTAATTAAACATTGATAAGATTCTTGCATCAGCATTTACTTCCTTCATTTCACAATCAGTAAATTTGTAGAATAATTGGTTTCACATACCACATACTTTGTAAAAGTACAACACATACATAAACAAAAATGTTTTTTAATCTTTGTCTATAATGGACAAACAGATTATAATAGGCACTCTGCTCCATTCTCTATATCTCTACATCACATGTACTTACCCAATAAAACATGCCACATTGGCAATCAGTGAATGATGGTTTTTTAGTTTTATAGCTATAGTACCTACAAAATAGTACAGTGGACCTCCGATAATCCGACAAACATTATGCAGGGCAGTGTCGGACTATCGAATTTGTCGGATTATAGAGCACTGCTTAAAACCCCCTATAGTCTGGATTTTTTTACATACAAATTACATATCCAATGATAAGATTCTATCACTACATAGTATAAAGCAAAGTCGCTTTCCGCTTCCCGCGTATGTATGTATGTTTGCTTATATCTTTAAAACTACACAACGAATTTTGATGCGGTTTTTTTTAATAGATAGAGTGATTCAGGAGGAAGATTTATATGTATAACAACATGCTACCCGTGCGAAGCCGGGGCGGGTCGCTAGTATGTTATAATTAAACAAAGTCATGTCGGATTACAGGGGGCACCGGATTAGACAGGGGCCGGATTATCGGGGGTCCACTGTACTTATCTGTAATGCATCTCAAATCATCAGCAATCTCAAAGATCTTTAAAGATCTATTGAAAACCATCAACTGTTGGTAGATATCTTATTTTACCATCAACAGCAAATACACATTTTATATTAGTTTTTTAACTCACCACGTGTAAGTAGTCTTCTTTGGCATCCACATATTGTGCTAGTTTGAGGTAGACAGTGGCTCGCTGCATGCGAGCGGAGGTAAAATCTGGTTTCAGCTCTAACACTTTTGTGAAGTCTTGAAGAGCAAACCTGGCCTTGCCCAGTGCATAGTACACAGTGCCACGTTTAAAGTATGTGAGGTAATTTTGTGGATCTCCCTCTAAAAATAAAACACATTTTAAATAAATCTTGTAATAGAACACTTTTAATATGGTCACTGCTTTGTTTTTAAGTGAAAAGACATAAATCTTTTTAAAAAGCGGATAATAAAATTCGCCGATGCCTGGCAACTGCAATGTAAACAGAGAACAGCTGCAACAATTTAATTGTCTGTCGGCAGATTTAGTAGGTAGGCGTAATGTTCAACTTTGACTGTGTCAAGGGCGCTTATTGCCCTCCTTCTGCTGGTATGCGATGGAGCAGAGTAAGTGATCACTTACCCACGGCTGCGTGGTAGTGGGTCAGAGCATCAGACAACTGTCCACGCGCCAAGAAGTCTCGTCCCAGGTCCAAATGCTTGTTCACCTCCGCCGGCGTCGCGCACTCTGAAACTGCACCGAAACTTAACAAAACATCGCCTCTTTACACAAAAATAACACCGAATAGGTTAAAACTGTACCCACATTCTAACACGATTTCTAGCAATAATATCACAAGACATGGTGTGACTTTGTTCCAGCTTATATTCGCTAGGTAGTCCATTATAAAACTATGATAAAATAAGGCGGTCCTCAGCACGATTTCGAGTCATTTACTATTTTCACAATACAAAATAATCATTTGACAGATTCACAATCCATTTTTCGTTCGTCTCTTTTCGTGGTTTGTTCTGATTGGGCCAAATCAGCAGAACATGTCGAGAGACAGGCAGATGATAGCAAATGATAGTGCCATGCCAAGCAAGATTATCTAGCTTGTTTTAGTATGTTTATTATCATGTAGTATTAAATAAAGACTACATATTATTACAAGTTATTTATTTTAATTTATGTCTTACGGGTAGAACCATCAGTGATATGGAATTATCAAATGTCATAACTGTTTCTGAACGAAAAAACAGTGTTGCTGCTGCATTAAAATTTAATCCAAATGAATTGGTAAAAAAATAATACATCGGAGTTTATGTGAATCATCACGATAAACTTATTCTTTATTATTAAATTTCATAGTATATTTCTATTTTATTTTTTATTTAATCTATAATTATAGTATATACAAAAAGTTAATATTTTATTAATATGTATTTAAAACTAAGAAATTTAAATATAAATATAAATTTTAAAGAAATTTTTGTCAATGTAATGATTGACTGTAATTGGCTTTTATATCAGAATTATTTACATACTTACCACAAATATTCTTAATATGACAGATAAAAACTGGTAGCAGGCAGTACAATAGCAGGCTTTTGGCAGTCCATTTTAATAAATAAATGTATACGTTTATCAATTGATATCTATACATTCTATACATATAATAAAGCTGTAGAAGAGTTCAATTCTGTACAATGAATAAAAACGAAAAAAAATACTCCTAGGGGACTTCATACAAGTAACACAAGCCAAAAAAAAACAATTTGAAATTTTTGTCTGTCTGTCTGTCTGTCTGTCTGTCTGTTGTCAGGCTTTCACGCAAAAACTACTGAACGGATTTTGATGAAACTTTTTTGTTATATAGCTATTAGTCCTAGGCAACTTATAGACTATAACTTTGGAAGATCGGAATACCAATTGTGGAACTATAGAGTTCTGGGTTTGGGTAATCTATAAGAGATATTAATATACTGCTTTAGGCAAAGTTGGTCAACATGCTGTCGACAATCGAAAGAAAAGGAATAAAATAAAACCGGCCAAGTGCGAGTCGGACTCGCGCACGAAGGGTTCCGTACCATTATCTATAAAAAACACGTTTGTTGTATGGGAGCCCCACTTAAATATTTATTTTATTCTGTTTTTGGTATTTGTTGTTATAGCGGCAACAGAAATACATAATCTGTGAAAATTTTAACTATATAGCTATCACGGTTCATGAACATTATTTATATTTATGTTCGCTTGCTGAACCATTATGGGTTATTTTAGTTGGTTTACTAATATTACAAAGAGGAAAGCCGTGTTGGCAGAGTGGGAGGTACCTCGACTTTCAATCTGAAGGTCGTGGGTTCGAATCCTAGCGTGCATCAATGGATTTTTCTGTTCGAAAAATTTATATGCCCATCAAAAACACGTGCTTAAAACGGCGAAGGAAAACATCGTGAGGAAACCAGTTAGTATTCTTATAAGCGGCGATGGGCTTGCAACCTGTCACATATGGAATGTCTAACTACTGCAAAATGTGGGCATGTGCCAAATATAATGTTTGGACGTTCCTCTGACTACCCCCACTGGACATCTTCGGAGGATCTAAGCGTCTGGAGATCTGGGAGGATCGTACTTGGGGATGAAAGTCGTGATCCTATTTATATTTTTAAAGATTTGATTTTTTGTTGTGTGTATTGTTTGTTTGTATGTTTTATGTTTGTAATGGATAAACTCAAAAGCTATTAAACCGATTTTAATTTCATTATTACCAAGCTACAGTATCTCTGAGTAACATAGGATATCTTTTATTTTTGAAAAAGTAATTGATTCCTTATAAAAAATGCGATAGTTTGATGTAAAGGTGTAAAAAAACTACCAAAAATGTTTCTTTTTTCGCGTGCGCTGCAAAAACTATTGAGAGTACATCCTAATAATAATATAAATGTGAAAGTTTGTGAGTTTGTATGTATGTTTGTTCCTCAATCAGTCCTAAACGACAAATCGACAAAGTTGAAATTTGCTGTAGATGTAGATATAATGCCAGAATAAAACATAGACTACTTTAATAAATGAAAAACATCCCCAAATTGATAAAAAAAACGCAAAAGGGATGATTTTGTTATAGATGGCGCTGGTGTGCAACAAATCTGACATCAGTCAGTCTTTTCTATTCGATTATTGAAATTTGACAGGACAACGTCTGTCACGGGTCGGCTAGTCTTTAATAAAGTTAATATTTTATATACATAATTTTTTCTGGAAGTAATAATAGTTCACCTAATTTGACAGTCCATTCATTGACATAATACAGGGTAAACAGTACCAGGTTGGGGAAATTTAAATAAGAATTGGAAACACTGTGTTTCGTTCTTTCATTTTCAAGAAATAACAAAATCCGGTTAGTTTGTAAAAATATTGATTTTTATCAATTTATTTGAATATAAAGCTGAAAATAACAACTAATCCGTGAAAATGTAGCGTGTTTGAGTCCCCCAGTGTCTGTGAAAAAGTTAGATTACCATTCGCCATTGTGATAAATCCAGATGTAAACTTGGATTGGATGTCAACATAACCTCTTCGTGAAGTTTCTTGTGTCGTTATTGTAACCTAAGTGGTAATTTTAGGTATGGCCGACGCTGCACCGTCTACAGCGCCCAAGGCAAAGGCGCCCAAAACCAAGGCTCCCAAAGAGAAGGCCGCCAAAGCCGCTCCGGCCCCGGCCGTGGAAGAGGTTAAGCCTGTCCGCAAAGTCTCCTCAAAGGCGCGCCATGGCCGCCTCTACGCTAAGGCAGTCTTCACTGGCTACAAACGCGGACTGCGCAACCAGCACGAAGGCACTGCCCTCCTCAAGGTATCTATCTAACTTTGTTTGAGGTTAGAATAACAAACTACAAATGTTGCAATTACTTCGTATTTTATTCAATTAAAACAACCACGGCTTCAGGTCAACGCTGTGTACTGAATACGAAGTGTTCTCACTCATCAAATTATTTTGTTTATTGTGAAACTATTGTACTATCCTTTCCTAAATAAAGGTTTTTAACTGTCTGACACTTATCAAGTAAGCCCTAAAAAAAAGTCTAGCTAGTGGGTACTATACTGAAGCCTTTATTTAATGACATGTGAAGGAAACAAAGCTTACCACCTACTAAATGATGCCTATGACATTTGAAACCTGAACCAATCATGTGGTCAATTTACTCAACTGATAAGAGTCTCCCAGACTTCTGGTTCTACAACTTTATTACCTTTGCTTACAAACTACCTCCTAATTTCAGGTTGAGGGTGCCAAGGACCGCAATGACTCCACATTCTACATTGGCAAGCGTTGTGTGTACGTGTACAGAGCCAAGAAGAGGACACCCATTGCTGGTGGCCCCCGTGGCAAGAAGACGAAGCTCCGCGCTATCTGGGGCAAGGTGACCCGCTCCCATGGCAACTCTGGCAGTGTCCGAGCTCACTTTAAGACCAACCTTCCCGCACACGCTATGGGGCATAGGATAAGAGTGGTGAGTTTTTATAAAAAAAAAATATGATCACAAGTGTAATCCCCAAGTACTATAGATATATTCTTGTATTTATTCAAATTTCTAAGATTTTAAAGCGCTTAGATCTTTGAAGATGTCTCAAGGGAGTAGTCAAAGGCATGTCCAAATATGTTTTACCACAATACCCACTTTTTGCAGTAGTTAGCATTCCATATTCCATTGCAAGCTTATGGCCAGGATCCAAATCCACAAACTTTAGATTGAAAATCAAAGAACCTCCCACTTGGCCAACAGGGCTTAATGTGTTGTTTGATTTGTGTGGGATATGTAAGTGAGATTATTATTGAATTCTAAAAAGGAGAGTAACTACATAAATAATAATATGTTACTAGTGGAAACCCTCGACTCCTTCAAACCCTGCTGTACCCCTTAGGGGTTGAATTTCGGGAATTCCTTTCCAAGTGCACCCCTACACATTAACCCCCGTATTCAGGAACGACACTGAGAACACGCACCCACAGAGGATGAAATCTTTTTTCATAAACATTGCTTTATGTGTTCGCGTGTTCTCACAGTGTCGTTCCTGAATACGAGGGTTAGAGTAATATTCTCTTAAAATTTCAAATTTCATAGTTTAATAACTGCATAAGTGTTTATGAACAAAAATCACCTACTTTATGTTCTCCTGTGGTGCAGGACAAATGTTTGCATCTGCATTTACTAGATAAAGATAGCAGCAATGGACTTGCAACCTGGCACATATGGAATGGCAAACAACTGCAAAATGTGGCATGCCAAATTTAATGTTAGGATGTGCCTCTGACTACCTCCCTTAAAAATTGCTGGCTGAACACCTGGAGATCTGAGAGGATGTCTACATGGGGATATTTGTTATTCCCCTCCTAAAATGATGCCTGTGACATTTGAAACCTGAATTGAATGTGGACAAATTACTTCTGATTAAATCATGATATTTAGAACATCACAATTGACTGTTCCATGACGCTAATTCTGCTCTTACCTTGTTCCAGATGCTGTATCCTTCCAGGATCTAAGCCTGCTGTTAATTCTAAGCTAAGAACTAAAATAAAATCCAAAAAAACAGTATTTTGTTTTCTTGTTATTTTAAAAAACCTAGTCTTTCTTTCGTTGACACAGTGTTGGATGTAGAATAAAGAGTAGGTAAGTAGGTTATAGAGCTTGCCAAGGATATGGAAATTCATACATGCACTCGTAAAACAAACCCTCCGCAGTGGGGTAAAAAGGGTCAGAATATTTTGTGACACTGTAGACTCACTAACTGATGAACATTAAGGCGCTCCCAATCGACGATTGTTTTTGTTCGAAACGAAAAAATAAATAATAATAATAATAATAATAATTTATTTCGTACCAGACGTCTGTTACACAGAAATAATAATGACTAAGTAGTATAAGTAAGTAATAAAATAGGTTCTTATAAGATAGTGGCCAACTCTGACGGAGTTTTAAGGCCGTAAGTAGGATGTCAGTTACTTATACAAATGAAACGAGTTACATACTCACTGATAACATAAAGAGGTCGCATCAAAAACCAAGCTAGGTTTAAAATAAACCTGTGTTATGGTCATTGATACCTTCCTTCGGCGGCTTATTTACACAATGTTTAAATTTTGTCATTATTTGTCATCGTTGTCTCTTCAATTTACAATGTCTAGGTTAAGTATAAGCTTGAAAGTTTTAAATTTAGTATTAGTTAGTAGTTTAACCCATTCAGCTCCGGCAACGCGCCATATGCGTTTTCACGTTTGTTCACTGGGAGCCGACAACGCACCATATTCGTTCTGTAGTAGGGTAGTTTCAAATAGATTTTTTACTGTGAGTTTACATATTTTGACAAGTTTGACGTTAATATGACAGAAAAATAATATTAGAAACTGGCAATACCCTTGGTTTCAGGATAAAAAAATATCATTTTGTTCTGCAGACGTTTTAAAAAACACGTGAAAGTGGTCCGACTTCTCCATAAGATATTTCGATTTTGAATGGTTCTAAAGTGTGTTGGGCACCTGTTTTCGAAAGGTAAATGTCTATATTAAATACAATTTCTTGCAAATGGTTATTTATCAAATTATAGCAAATTCTGCCAAAAAATGCATCAAGAATTTTTACAACAATAAAAATATTCTGGATGGTATTCTACCACCATTGTTTTCGATCGAAGTAAGTTAAACTAAGTCGGTAAGTACATACATAGGTATCTTTATTATTTTGATGATTGATTAAATCTCTAAATAAGTGACTTTCTTTTATATGAATATCAATACTGATGTTAGGTAGGTACCCATAATAGGACCCAGTAAGTAATTATTTAGCTAATATGGTATATCCTACTAAAGATTTAATTTAGAAAGTTTGTGCACATATTTAGATGTGTCCTTATACCCTCGAATAACATATAGGACAATTTTAATCGAGGTACCATGTGAGTAAATCCGCGGGCGGTAGCGGCCTATTTCTAATCATAGTTGTGTTAGCAAGTACATATTGTATAACATCATCCTAAACCTCACCGCAAAAGGCGCGTCGTCGGACCTGGTGAATAACTTTTGTTGCTGTGAGCCACCAACGCAACATATACGGTTATGGTTTTTTCATGTGTTACAGTCGTTTTACAGTAAAACTAATTAAACTAATCGATCTAAATGCTTATTTAGGTACGGAATCACCAAAAATACGAAGTGGGTATTCTTGAACATTTTATTTTTTTCGCCGGAGTTGAAAGGGTTAAGTACAAATATGTTTCGATTGCGAATATGAAATATGATTAGGTAAGTAAGTACACAAAAACACAAAGAAACCAACAGCTAGTAGAAATGCAGGTAAAATGAGGGTAGTTAAAAAATAGTCAGACTCATGTGTGTGTGACTGGCTCGCTCGATGCACTGCAGACTGCAGTGCATCGAGCGAGCCCTGTGCGGAGCCTATGGAATAAGTTGGTGTGTGAGTGGCGGCTAGCTAATTTTGTTATAGTGTTTGTAAGGTTGTATAAAGGTGTGTAAAGTGTTATAGTTCAGGAGATAGTGTTTGTTATGTTATTAAAACATTTTAATTAATCTAGTAGTGAAATTAACATTTTGTTTAATTATTTGGAGTAAATAAAAATTATTACAGTTATAGAGGTATATATCATAAATAACTCATACAAACATCAACCACACTAGAAAATACATTAAGGTTTTATAGGAAACAAACTCTGAACTACAATAACTATACAGTTATTTTCAAGTGAAGATACAAAACCATCTAAATATTCGATTCTAATCAAAATAGCCTCTGACTAAAAATATATAAGTAAAATAACTTTATAATAAAACTGTGGAGTTGGTCTATATTTTACAATTTGTTTCTAGCTTTTAAGTAGGTATTTATACAGTTTTAAGTTTTAAAACTTTTAATTGAATTCACTGGTCACTTTTGTATGGAGTTGTTTGTAATAAGTCACTTACATTTACTGAAAACCTACAGGTAAAACAGGTTATATTCAACAAAATAGGCTATATTTTGGTTAATATCCTCAAAAATAATATATCCTCAAATACTTGTGAACAAGCCACATCTCCTATTTTATAATGTATAGTACAAGAGAATATAACCACTACGTTTTAGACGATATGTGAATAAAGATGTACCCATCTTTAATCACTTCGATAAATAATCCTACCGACCGCTGCAATGACGACAAACACACGTCGGTGCGTGGTCCGCCTTAGCTTTTCGAATAAATTAATGATATAAATTATGTATAATTACTTATCAATAATCTATTCTAATAGAAATCTAGATCTACATATTACCTATCTTTAACAATAAATCACAAGTTGATTTTAATAGTAGGTATATAAAATATTTCGATCATAAATTCTAAAACGTATCATTTTGAAATAATATCTTTATCGTGAAAAGTTTCTGCTATTATGTTTTCAGCTTAATAGAAATCTAGGTAGGAACCTGAAGTAATATACTTATAAAAATAGGAGATGTGGAAGTATTTCTTTCTTCGTTTCGAAAAAGAGCAATCAGCGACTGGGAGCCCCTTATGCAGTCTAATCGATTTAACAGCTGAAAGCTGAGTTTGAAGGTGTCTAAAATGGCTCTGAATTATTTTTGGTGAAATTTGGCATTTGATTCAAATAATATTAGTGTTCAACTTCAGCTAAAACTTTGAATTAGCAAATGAAAATCTTCCTTAAAAGTAAACATTGTCTAGGGAGCTGTGCTTACGAAAAGCTTTGCAGGAAGCTATCTCGTTTATCACTTGGACAAAAAACGTGCTACTACCGCAGAGGGAGGATTGATTACTACATTCTGCGGCAAAGGTAGGTATCCAACTCACTGAAACCAGATCTTCCCGATCTAACCGCAAACGCACGTTGTCGGTTTCATGAATACCAGGAATCAGGAATACATACCTAGGTAGATACATACATAAAATCACGCCTGTTAATGAAATCTAGACAAAGTCGTGCCAATTCTGAGGTTCCTTAGTGCGATTTTGCGATAATAAAGAAATCGCAGTAAGGAACCTCAGAATTGGCACGACTTTGTCTAGATTTCATTACTTTTTAGAGATAAACAAGCAGCTCCATCGAGACTTGGCTAGTTTTTTACTGAATGTTTTTTGGTGGGATGCAATTTTATCACTCACCCTACACTCCATGATCTTATAAGGTATGCACGTGTTTTATTTAGCTATTATCTTAGTTTTTAGGGTCCCTACCCAAAGGGTAAAAACGGGACCCTATTAGGTACTAAGACTTCGCTGTCCGTCTGTCTGTCACAGGGCTATATCTCATGTACTGTGCTAGATAGCTAGATAGTTAAAATTTTCACAGATGATGTAGGTACCGTGAAAAGTCGCGACGCCGCGCTGTGGATGGCGACATGCACGGCGTAAGGCGCCTTGAGAAGGCGCAACGCTACGCCGCGGAAAAGTACCAATCTGTGATTAAAAAAAAATATGTCAACATAAAATTCTTTTGTTTCTTACCTTTAGAGTTAAACCTAGCATTTTCATGGCGCGCCGCCGCGCCTTCAAAAGGCGTCGAGGGGATCTGGGGGCACGGCAGTGCCCCCGCCAAGCCAAGCAATAAAGCGGCACGGCTGTACCATCCTTTTCTCGAAGCAGTTCAGGCCATTTTCGACCCCCTATAACTTCGTTGTGGGTAAAACTAGAAGCCTGAATTTTCAGTAACCAAGCAGTCACTATAATAAACACGGTATATTTCAAATTTCATTCAATTTGAACCAGTAGTTTAAGAATTATAACTAGTCAAAGTTTCCTATTTTGTCACTCACTCACTCACTGACTGACTGACTGACTGACCGATCATCAAAAGTTTAAGGCACTTCTAGCAGACATAGAAGCTTCAAATTTGAAACACAATTAGTGTTTAGTGTAAAAATCCTAAAAAAACCTGCCAAGTGCGAGTCGGACACACGCACGTCGAGTTCCGTACCATTATCTATAAATCATGTTTGTTGTATGGGAGCCCCACTTAAATAATTATTTTATACTGTTTTTAGTAAGTATTTGTTGTTATAGCGGCAACAGAAATACATCATCTGTGAAAATTTCAACTATCTAGCTATCATGGTTCATGAGATACAGCCCTGTGATAGACAGACGGAGAGACAGACCGACAGACAGACAGACAGACAGACGGACAGATGTACAGATAGACAGACGGACGGACGGACAGTGGAGCATTAGTAACAGGGTTCCGTTTTTACTCTTTAGGTACGGAACCCTAAAAAGTAGGGCTATCTATAAAAATAAATGAGATGCTATCAAAAACATAACTTGTAAAAAAAGCCAAGTCTCGCAACGCAAATTAGTTCTTCTACCGTAAAAAGTTGTGAGATCCATGTAATACCAAGTCGGTTAATTTGTTCAGTCCCTACTTTAAGGGTCCTTCTGACTTATGTTATTAGGTACGTAATTAGCTATCCTTTACGTAATAACTTAAGACAGAAGGACCCATAAAGTAGGGACTGAATAAATTAACCGACTTGGTATTACATGGATCTCACAACTTTTTACGGTAGAAGAACTAATTTGCGTTGCAAGACTTGGCTTTTTTACTCGACCGCGCCGTCTCGTCATTCTTATCGTGATCGATGTCTAACTAAATGTTCTTAGGTAGGTAACTAGTCAGGAGCCATGTTTTTTTATATTTTTCCATCTTCACTAACGTAACCTGCCTAACGTAGTTAACTAGGAAGATTGTTAGGCATCTAGCTAAGTACCTAGGTAGGTAGGTACCTAGTAGGAGTTACTTATTTCACGATGGAACGTAAGATTGCTTGTGATTGCATATAGTTAAGTGAGATCTAAGTGCTTATGATTGCTAAAAATAACAATAGCCAGGTTTTACATTAGTAGGTATTTTCTTATGGAAAACTTTGGTCGTCTTACCTAGGTAGCTACCTACCTATCTCTACCTACTTACGTAAGGTAGGTACCTACCTACCTGGGATTCCGATCGCTTTCCGTTTTCAGCCTTTAGCCCTTTACTTTAATAGGTAGGTACCTTACCTACTCGATGCTGTAAAATTGAAATAGGTAGGTACCTATCTACTTACGTTCACTCACACCAACCCACCGACCTAAAGTGTGCCTTACAAATTATGAAACTTAGATCACCCCGCATCTCGATCTTCCACAATGGCGCTGGCGATGGCGGAGGAAGCGCATTGTTGGCTATCGGCTCCTGCTATCTGTTACGGGACAGGGACACCCTGGCCCTCGTCACAGACACAAAGGCTACCTAACTAGTTATAACTAGTTAGTTACTTACAATAAGAATCGTAGGTAGGTGTTATTTATGTAGCTACCTACCTACCTAAGTATAAAAAGCGTGTGTTAGAGTAATTAATTCACAAAATGGCAGCCTGACGTATCTACGTAGGGTATGTGAGCCCGTTCGCCGGCCCCTTTCTGTTTTCGGCCTTTACGCGTTCTCGGTGCCGTAAAATTGAGATACTATCGTTTTCACATACTATTTTCAAACAAAATATTTAATCGGACATCTGAAAATGTTAACCTTATATCTGATAATACTTTTAGTCGCGAAACATCTACGAGTGATTTATAGCGAATTGTTTAGTTTGACGACGGATGTCGGAAGTCACGCCACGTGCAAAAAGTAAAAAAAAATTAGTGCCGCGCGTTTCACTCCAAGGTAAGTATTGCGTTGTTCTTCAAACTAAATAATGGCAATAGGTATGTAATTCACTTCAAATATGACGTATTATCATACTCATAATATGATTTTTGTGATATGATAAACAAAACCACTGTAATTTTAGGGGCCGGTATCTAAAATCTAAATTTTTAAAAAAGTTTGGTTTTCGGCCTAGGGGCCGATATGTGCTATATCAAGTCTTCTACGCTTTTGTCTTGTTTATTTATTTGGTTAAGGATATATCTAAAGATTCTTTCTATTACCATTGTACTTAATGTGAGTAATCTAGCCATTAATTTTCGGCCGTCAAATTACGTGGTATTTAATTAAAAATGGACCTTTTAGATGACCATTTTCGGGGTGGCCGAAAATCACATCATAGATAAAATGTTACCGTAGTTTTCGGCATGACCTATAATTGTATGGAGAACATGGTGGTCGAAAATTGAATGTCACTGTTAGTTTTCGTCTACAAGTTTCTAATAACATTTTAAACATTTTATTCTGCAGATTAATCTAAAGTTAGTTATTTTGATTAAGCGTTACATTCAACCGACTTTATAAAAAAGGAGGTTCTCTTTTCAACGCGTATATATTATATGTTTTTATTGCTTTCTTAGGGTTTCATAGTCTACAATGTTGCTTCTGGGGCTTGGCGAAGAAAAGATAGATAAAAGAAAAGATACAATTGAAATGCGCCTTCTGTGAAGTCATTTTAATAAGCGACACAGAAGAAGATACGGAGAAGAATCTTGGCTGTAATTTTTGCACTAATTTAAGATAAACTGACTTGGTAGGACTGAAATATGAAGATGTTCAGGACAAATCATTTAAACGAAATGTTTGTTATACTGATTTCTGATCGCAAAATGTAAATTTCGTTCGTAAAAATGTGGTTGATTTTGAAATAGGTGTATAGATAATACATTTATTATAGCTTAATAAATCATTACGATTAATATTGGGTAGTCAAACCCAAAGACTCATCATCTTCCTGCCCTCATCTTACTTAAGTGGGGTCGGCACAATATGTGTACTTCTTCCATTTCCCTCTATCAGCCGTCATCTTATCACTCACTCCTTTCTTACCTATGTCATCTTTCACACAGTCCATCATCTTTTTTTTGGCCAACCCCTACGTCTACATCCATCCATCTTCATTCATAATATTTCTTCCTCCTTATCTTTTCTGCCTCAGGTGCTACTTTTTTTTCAAGCATCTCTGATTATTATCCATCCTGATCTTATCCATCCTCGTCAATCTTCTTTCCGACACTCTCCAATTTCATTTGCCATTTTCCCAGTCTCAGTTGCGACCGTTCTCCTACAAGAACAATGTCGTCGGCGAACAACATGCACCAGGGTGCCTCCTCCTGTATTTGCGATGTCAGTGCATCCATTTCCAGGAGAAACAAATAACAGCTTAAAGCCGATCTCTGGTGCAAGCCTACAACCACATTGAACTTGTCCGTAACGCCAGCTTCAGACCGGACATATGTACAGGCTCGGCTGTACATGGCCCGTATAAGCTGCAGGTCCTTTCCAGGTACTCCTTTCTTTTTCATAAAAGCCCACCACAAAACCTCACGGGGTACCCTGTCGTATGTGTTGATCTTCGCCAGGTCAGCACGTGCAAGTTCATATGTGCACACTGTGCACTCCTGTACTTTTCGCACAGTTTTCGAAGTGCAAATACGGCGTCTGTTCCCGAAACCCGAACTGGCTCTGCAATATCTCACTCTCGTCTCTCATTCATCTCGCAATCACTTTCTCCTAGATTTTCATATAGTATGTGACATGAGCTTTATATCTCTGTAGTTATTGAAGTCCTTTACGTCCCCTTTGTTTTTGAAAATGGGCACTAGCTAACTATTACACCACTCGTCCGTAATCGCCTCATCATGCAACAACTTGTTGAAGAACAAAGTCAGCCACTTCCATCCATCTGCTTTTAAAAACGTCCATACTTCCACAGGACGTAGGTAAGGTATATCATCTGGTCCAACTACTTTCCTATTCTTCATATCTTGCACTGTTTTTTTTACCTTTATCCATACTAATCTCGTTTACAACAGAGAATAACGAAGAATAACTATTTTAATTAGAGAGACAAAATGTTTCTAAAATGTTAATTTTTATTAGATTACTTGAATAATTTTGTTTGTGATTTTTAATAGCATTTGGATTTACAATAAAACAATATTTAACATACAAATAAAGCGTTTTTATGTTATTATATACTTATAAATTCATTTTAAAACCATCACAATGCAGTGGCCGAAAACTGAAAACCCTATGGCCGAAAACATAATTTTGGGGCCGAAAACTGAATTTTTGGCATTTTTCCGGATTTAAATTAATATAAAAATAACTAATAGCTTTATATACCTTATTGTATTTTTTAATCAAATTTGATTATATAGGCTATCATATGACATCATTAGAACAGGCATATTAAAGTTGCAACTATTTTTTATGATGTCCTAAAGTTGGAGGGAGCACTAAAAGGCCGATATCCGGTACATCGACCCTACTTACCTACAAATATTCCTAAAAAGTCCTTCCATAGATACTCTAGATACTTTACTTACCATACCAGCAGTTGTTATTTATTACTAAGGTTTTTAATAAGGTCCAGCAGGGCTATTTTGTAAAAACATGGTTATCATGTTATGAAGAGCTGAAGAGGTATGACTTAGAGCTTAGAGCCTATGACTTCCGCTTAGTTATTTACTTTTGCTACAATATAGAGATAGTAGGTAGGTAGGTACCTATTAGGAAAATAGGAAATGTTGCAATTGTTTTGACCCATTTTCACATGTCAACATGCCTAGAGAAAGCGCCAGTAGGTACCTAAACTAATACCTACCAACTTTGCCGTTACGCGCTCTCAAGCCCCCAGAAGGGCTGATCTGGAAACTCATTAATAACCATTAGGCGGTTGGGGTTGGTGTGTTGAGTGAGTTGTTAATGTCCTGTTCTGCCCATGTCTGTTGTTCGTTCCCGTACAGTTTCACGAGCTTAACTGAATCTTAGATCAGAAGATACGAGTCTGCTTCCTAAATTGTTTAAAAGATCTGCCTAGTGGAACTGAGCTTGATAATAATAGAAGACAACCTACTTTTAGGCGTTTAATTATATTCTTAGCAAACTCATATTTAATCAGTGAGTTGTATACTTTAGTAATATAGTTCAATGTATTTAATCCTTAAGTTATCTTTGTCATAGAGAAAAAATAACTGTATGTTTAGTGTTATTGAGAAAAAACCCTAAAAAACAATTCTGCATTCATCAAAAAAATATAGTAGGTAGGTACCTACCTATGTCATATTGTGTCTGATTTTGATGCATGTTGGTTGAACTACGAGCCTACGAGTACCTACGAGGTACGAATAGGTAGGTACCTACTTACCTAGGCGTAGGGACGCAGTGCGCCCTTGACCATGCAATGTAACCGCTGGCTTCACCTAGGTAGGTACCTACTTACCTATCAGCTGTCATCATCACTATTTATAGCCTAAACTAGACGTGGGAAAACACCATTGTTTGGAAGCATTAGGTACCTACATAAAAAGCATCAAATTACTATTTCTTTTTGTTATGAAATCTCAATTAATATGCATCTTTTTTGATATATTCATTACGTGATTTCTCATGCTATGTGATATTAAGTGAGCTTTAATGATCACGAATACGAAGTAGGTAAAACACGTCGAGTCTTCATAAGTTAATTAAAATTTGAGTTGATTTATAGCAGACAAAGATTCTATCTAGCTAGGAGCATAAAGATTATCTACGGACAATAAAAAACTATAACATTTTGCAGTAGGATCATTGATAACAACGGGGCACAATAAAAAAAAACTCCAACTCCAGACATACGAGTACTATGCATGTTAATCTCACCCAAATAAACATAATTGAGCCCGGATCAAACTGACCTTAAATTAAATAGTTCATTGGTCAAGTGCTGCGATTCCCAAACTGTCACGCAGTAGCGTGTGGGTGGGAAGTGGGAACCATAGCCCTAGTATCTACGTCAGACTGGAGCTACGAAGTACATAACCTAGCCATCAAAACACAACGAATGCAAAGGACATCTAATTGATCAGGAAGTCGTTACCACAAGTGGGTCGGCTCCAATTGAAGTCCAGGTTATATCCGATGGAGAATTGCGCGCCAGTGACGTAGCGTAGGTAGGCACCTACCTACTTGACTTTCAAGAAGTGGGATGCGTCATAGATCATGTGATAGTGGGTTGTAAACTTAGAGTATGTTCCTGTAAGTCAGGTGATGCGCATTTGAAGGAAAAATCGCTTACCATATATATTATTTTATCAAATAGAGGCAAGTAGATACTTACCTACCTACATAAGTTTACCTTATAAACCAAATTCAATAAAGTATGCCCAATATTAAATGAAAGTGAGATTTTGTGCTGTTGTTCACAACATTGTAGTTAAGTACAAGCAAACTTTATTGAAACCGTAATTTTTCCTCCGTAACTCCTCACCTTTCTGACTTGCGCGTACAAAGTACAAACAAACAAAAAAATCAATTGAGCTCCCGCCTGCTGATTAAATAATGAGAGATGTCAGCGTCCAGGAATAACCCAGATCCTGTCGCTCAATTAGAGTGAGATTAGAGTATTTCTAGAATGCGTAGGAGACGGACATTCTTCGAACTTCGAACTCTTGGAAATATGAGAAACGATTTGATGATTGTATTTGTTACCTAATTGTTCTAAGCAAATTTATGTTAGTGCTTCAGGAAAATCAAATACTTACTGCAAAGTCCTAGTCTTCTACGTTGGGCCGTTAGTTTAGCGATGGTTGTCGAGTGCCAAGTCCTTCGCACCCGTAAGGTTTCGGCCCATTAGGTACACTAGCATTACCAGCTACCGCTGTGACTGGTTCTGGTACGGTCAACATCAAACCACATAGAACAAATAAAAAATAAAAGCTTTAAACCAGATATCTTTGCTAATTAAAATAAAAGCAACGATCGTTTTGTTTCCTTAGTGGCTATAAAAACGTTTTAAAAACCTTTCTAATGTGTTTGTGACATCGAAGCCTTTTCATCGCTTTATTGCAAAGAACGTAAATTCGATGATAGGAACGATGTTTCTAGATGATTTTTTATTTGAATTTAAATTCAGGATTTTTTTGATAAATAATGTCTAAACATAACCATCTAAGTACATTATTGAAAACCCAACCCTACAAAACCTAACATTTGGTCAACATAACATTTAAACATATTGCCAACGGTACAATATAGAGCTAGGTACTCATGTTTAGTGCTTCCTACTTGCATGTTCGCAAATTGCAAACAGAGGACGGTGGCCATTTCCGGAGTCAGATGAACCTGTAAAGAGAACATGTTCTCAGTATGATCTTTTAGAACTTTTTTCTGTAAAATCTTGTTCACAAGGCTGATCGAAGTTTTCTTTCTGCAGAATCAAAAAAAGAATAGAATAAGATGTTTATTCAAGTTGCCAAGGCTTGCATTCTTTAGTCATTTAAATCAGACAAGGTAAAATGCTGGTGCCTAATTATGAAATAGGGTCGGTACATACATCGGCATTTTATTGACAACTAAAGTAAATCTTTCATCATATATATAAAATTCTCGTGTTGTCACAGTGTTTGTAACCAAACTCCTCCGAAACGGCTTGACCGATTTTAATAAAACTTTTTGTGTATATTCGGTAGGTCTGATAAAAGGTAGTAAACTACTTTTTAATACTCACCCCTAAGTGTTGGACAATAATTGGGCCCACCCCAAGTTTTATTTAGTTTTTTGGACAAACATTTTGTCAGGACGTCTGTATTGACAGCTAGTAAATAAATATTAATATTGTTGGGCATTTCACATAGCGTCATATAGCGCCATAAAACCAGGATAACAGATAGAATAATTACCTAAATCCCTTTTAACCTAAGAGGTTCTCAAGTCGTCGCGTAATTTATATAAATATATATTTTTTGATGTATGGCCATGCATAACTTTTTATGGTACACATACCAAGAACCTATATAAAAATACATTATAAATAACATTCAGACAGAAAACAAACATCTTTGCCTATCATACAAATGTTTGTCCTGGTTGAGAATCGAACTTACAACCTTAAGCGCAGGAGGTAGAGCTGTGGCCTGTGGGGCCAGTTAAGAGTGAACGAATGGTAGCTTCTCTGAATAACAATTTAATAGCCAGAAACAATTTTACGACATTCTATTTGTTTACCTGATGCTAGTTTAGTAGTGACGCACGCATTCCTACATTACTGTGTGTGTGTTGTACCTACTGTAATAGTTTGACTTTGAACTTTTGCATGGAACATCACATCGCAGGCAAATCTAGTTATGTTTTGCGCCAAAAATAGTACTTACATTTAATTTTATACCTAAGATCTGACTCAACTTCTGAAATACCACGACTAGCACCCTCCCGCGACTTCACTGCGTAGATAGAGCAGCTATGCTGGGAACAAAACGAATTCAATTATGTACAAAGTTAAAGTCAAAAGGTATTTATTTCATTAAAATCACAAGGATCACTTTGAAACATCTTCGGAGCTACCTATGTTACCTGAAACGCGTAAGTAGGTAACTTAAAAAATTCAGTATTGACTGACAATAAAAACGCAATAATCGCAAATTAATGATGATACTTGTTCAATGTATCATGCAGTTATAAACACGGATTATGACAGTCGCATCACATGAGAGGATGCGGCATTCGTGGTTTAACTAGCAAAGCGGTAAAGCTAATTGTAGTGAGGTGTAGCACTAGCACGTGGCAAGAGGTGAATCAGTGCAGGCTGGCACACAATGCAAGCGCACTTGCAACTGATTATACGGAGATAATAATAATAAATAATAATCAAATCTTTATTCATTAACTTAGTGCTAAGATTAACATTACGGAATAGTATCTAATTATACTAGGATGAAACTGCATCTCAGGCGAAAAAAAGGAAAAGCATATTAAGAGGCTGCCAGTCGCTGATTGCTCTTTTTCGAAACGAAAAAAGAAATACTTCTGAACAAGCCACATCTCCTATTTTTATAAGTATATTACTTCAGGTTCCTACCTAGATTTCCATTAAGCTGAAAACATAATAGCAGAAACTTTTCACGATAAAAATATTATTTCAAAATGATACGTTTTAGAATTTATGATCGAAATATTTTATATACCTACTATTAAAATCAACTTGTGATTTATTGTTAAAGATAGGTAATATGTAGATCTAGATTTCTATTAGGATAGATTTTTGATAAGTAATTATACATAATTTATATCATTAATTTATTCGAAAAGCTAAGGCGGACCACGCGCGGACGTGTGTTTGTCATCATTGCAGCGGTCGGTAGGATTATTTATCGAAGTGATTAAAGAGGGGTACATCTTTATTCACATATACTATACATTATAAAATAGGAGATGTGGCTTGTTCACAAGTATTTCTTTTTTCGTTTCGAACAAAAACAATCGTCGACTGGGAGCGCCTTAACTGAGTGTAGCATTTAAATAAGTAGGTACATAGACAATAATTAGTAGATGAGATGAAATTAAAGAAATCAATTCAATATTTTGTCAACGCCATTTTATCTCCATCTTTATTTCCAAACTAGTGGACATCCTCTGGCTTTATTTCCAAACATACTTCAAGCACTCCCTTAAAGGTTGAATTTCGGGATATTATTTCTTAGTGCACTCTTACAAAAAAAACACCCAAGATTTCAAGTTTAGAGTGATATTAAGCTGAGGTTTGCCTGCACAGGAAAAACCGATCTTTATTTTTTACCTACCTACGTGGTAGGTGCCTACCTACTTATAAATATATCATGTTTTGTTATTGATTGTTAGAGTTCCGTACCCTAAGGGTAAAAACGGGACCCTATTACTAAGACTTCGCTGTCCGTTAGTCCGTCTGTCCGTCTATATGTCACAGGGCTTTATCTCATGAACCGTGATAGCTAGATAATTGAAATATACACAGCTGATGTATTTCTGTTGCCGCTGTAACAACAAATACTAAAAACAGAATAAAATAAATGTTTTAGTGGGGCTCCCATACAACAAACGCCGTTTAAAATGCTGTTTTTCTAAAGATAATGCTACGGAACCCTTTGTGCGCGAGTCCGACTCGCACTTGGCTGTTTTTTTGTTATTGTAAGTATAAGTACTGTTTTCTACTGTGAGTGTGTTGTAGTATTCCGAAATGTATATAAATGCAATTCTCCAGAATTAAAATCCTCCTTCTCTTTTTGAAGTTTGTGAAGTTGTGAACGGAGTCGCGCGATAATCTAGCTACTTATATCTAGGAAGATACAGCTATCATCGCTTCCACTGCAACAAAGCTTGTATCATTATTGAATGTCAAGTTCGCAGGTGGCGCTGCGGTCGCGCGCACGTGTTATGCGCACGTAGTACGTACATGAACCTACTAATAGTTCTTATTATGACTGTTAGTTTGTATTACAAATACCAACCTTAGCCTAGTGTGTGTACCTATTATGTCAACTGTGGCCTAGTCATTGCTGATTCTGGACAAGGCTAGGTAAAGTAAAGGTGATCTAGTTTTATGCGAGTCAATAAAACATTATGACATAACCAACTATGAAAAAAAACTTAAGATAAACTTGCGATCTACCTAGTTACATCATTATTATATACTTAGATACTTCCATCCCATTATTTACCTATATACATGAGCAATAAAAATATTTCAATGAACTTTATTTTCTTTAAATAATGATAATGCTGGGAAAACTTTTTAAAGATAAAGATAAAGATAAAGATAAAGATCATTTATTTGCTTGAACACAATGTAGGTTACACAGATGATAATAAATAATATTTTAGATTCAATTATGTTCTACTAAAATTAGCATGCAAATGTTATAGTAAGATAAAGACAATATTATATTATAATTAATGTCAAAAAAATAAAAAGTAATAATAGTAACAGGCTCAATAGAAATATGGTAATGTCAAAATTTATCTGTCATAAAATCGTTAATATTATAATAGCATTTGTTGATTAATAATAGTTTGAGTTTAGTTCTAAATATATTATCGTCAAGATCTTTTAATGATTTAGGTATTTTGTTGTAGATTTTACGTGTCATATAGACTACACTGTTTTGTAGGAAAGCTGTTTTAGTTTTAGGCATTTGGAGTTTACTGCTATCACGTCTATTTCGCACTACAAAATCAGATTTTCGTGGGAAAAGATGGGGATGTTTTCTAACAAATAATGCCATTTCAAATATATATAACGACGGAAGCGTTAGAATCTTGTGCTCAATGAACAAAGGTCTGCAACTGTCGGTAACGTGCAGGTTAAACATCGATCTAATGCATCTTTTTTGTCTAGTAAATATGAAGTCTTTATTAGTAGAGTTAGCCCAGAAAATTATACCAAACCTTAGGATAGACTCTACTGTTCCATAATAAGCTGTAAGTAGTGTTTCTAAGTTAACAATAGAGGATAATTTATAGAGTGCGTAGGTGGAGCTACTTACTCTCTTACTTAGAAGTTCAACATGGGTTTTCCAATTTAATTTGCTGTCTATTTGAATTCCCAGAAATCTTGTTGATTCTACCACGTCTACCTTACTACCATTAAACTGTAGGTCAATTTGATGATCATTTTTAATTCTTTGACTAAAATGCATTATGTTTGTTTTATTTATATTTATTTTCAGATTATTATTGTCAAGCCATTTTATTATTGAATTTATTGAATTATTAATGTCAGAATTATAAGTATTTATGTCATCACATTTTATTGTTATCGTACTATCGTCAGCAAATAAGGTCATTGGTTGATTTACTGACCTGGGTAGGTCGTTTATATAAATAATAAATAGCAAAGGCCCCAGGACACTCCCCTGTGGAACGCCGAACTGGATTACGCGTTCTAAAGAACGAAACGATTTTTCACATTTGGTCTTGGTATCCAGTTTTGCAATCTCGGTTATTTGTCTACGGTCTTTTAGGTACGAGCAGAGAAGTTCAGATACTCTACCTCTCAGTCCATACGCTTCTAATTTGTTAATTAAGATGTCGTGATCAACGCAGTCAAACGCCTGTGTCATATCACAGAACACAGCAGAGACAGGTGTTCTGTTGTCTATTTGGAGCACAATATTTTCGATAAATTCATATATTGCCAAGTTTATCGATTTGTTACGTCGAAACCCTTTTTGTTCATTGCATAATAAATTATGCTTTTCTAAGTAGGAATTTATTTCTTCATATATATATTTTTCAATAATTTTTGAGAAAACTGATAGAAGAGCTATTGGTCTGTAACTATTAGTCAACTCTTTGTTGCCTTTTTTAAATAGCGGTTTGACAATAGCAAGTTTAAGATCTTCCGGGAAAGTACCGGTTGAGATTGTTAGGTTTATCAAATAACTGAGATGAGGGCTTATTGTTTCATTGACTGCTTTTATGATTTTAGTAGAGATTTGGTCAAAACCTGTGCTGTTAGAGTTTTTTAATTTTTTTATTATATTTTTTACTTGCTGTGGAACGGATGGTGCTAAGAACATTGATTTAGCATGATGACAAATTTTATCTGTGACGTTTATTCCACGATTGGGAATTGATTCTATTTTATTGATGAAATAATCATTGAATTGATTGGCAATGTCAGTAGGATTAAATAAATATTTATTATTTAAATATTTATTTATTTAGCAACCAAATTGACTCGAAGCTATCAGCTCCTTTTATAAATGAGTACCTACCTGGATGAACGAGCTTAGCTTGGTACTTCATTGCCTGAAACGACACTTTCTAAAAAATAAACTAGCTAGATCGATATATCGCTCCGAAACCACCTGCATACAAAATTTCATGAAAATGGTTGGAGCCGTTTCCGAAATTCAGATTATATTATACCATATAGCCATTTTAATATTATAACGATAGTCGATAGCATCTGTAGTTTAGAAATCTCATAATAGGGCTACTGATTGCGAATGCCAGTGACAGTTGGCTAAATAGGAACCAGCAGGTACGAGTAGGTATCACGACTAGGCAAGCACGAGGGGAGCCGCGTGAGACCAATGTTTCTGTTAAGGACAGGTAGATACCTAAGACCTATCACTATCAATGATAGCTCTACCTACTAACGCAGTACGAATTTATTTATCTTGTCTTTCATTGTCTTTGGATTTATCTTGATCACATCCGATCATTTTAAGTTGAATATATGCAACCATGAACCATAATAATAACCCATTATCCATAATGGGGGATAGTAGGTATTTTGTTAAAGGCGATGGTCGTTTGCCCCTTTAAGAGGAACAGACAGAACAGCCTTTATTCTCTCTGACAAAACAGGGGGGAGACAGATGGAAATAGTTCACACTTAGCAGCATGCTCATCTGTTTGCTCTCACTCCAAGTAATGTTTAAGCTCGATTTGGCGGGGGCATTACCGTGCCCCCAGATTTTAAAATTAAGATCTTTGCTAAGTTTTTCTACAGTCTCTTGGGAAAACAGTGCGATCGATAGACAGTAACTTCTTACTCATATACTCGTATTTTCACAACATCGTAAATTATAAAAGCACTGAATTATTGTCTACGTTTATGTACAAACCCTAGTTTCACCTAAACAATGTTAAATTACCATTTATGAATAAACCTTACAAAACAAAAACAACACGGCTTCACAGAAAGTAAACAAGCGAATGAATTTAATTATCCCTACAGAACCTTCTAATAAATACAAATACAGACTACGAACTCTCATACGTTACGATTTAAGGGTCCCTGGGGCGCCAATTAATTGGCGCGATCGAAAACATATAGAGTTGTCGGTTATAACCGACAACTCTAACGTTTTCGAACTGTACCATAAAGGTCAGTAACACGGGCTTAAAATAAGTAAGTAGACATCGATAGAGTCTAAGTGATGAGATCCTCAATCGCAACTAAGTATGGCATCAATTACCTATGCAAACGATCAATTGATCCCGTCAATAAGCATAAAATATAACGTAAGCATAAACAATTGCAATATGTCGTCGCAAGCACCTAATGGCTTAGATAATTTGCTATCAATTGAGGGTAGTTGAAATAAGTGACTAACCAGAGTTCTAGATTAACCGTTATACTTTAAGGGTTCTGTCATAAAAAAAATGTGATACCAGAGCTGACATAGTCGCTAAGCTACTCAAGATATTCTTATTAAAAGTAAAGAATTTAATAAAAAAGTTGCTAGTTCAAAAACAAATTTAAACTACAAAATACCTACAAATGTCCATTGACCGCTTTTCATCCCATAGCGTAGAGAGATTTTATAGGATTTCAATGCTTTTCCGTTCATAATCGAGTAGTAGTGGATCGAGTTAGTATGTAAATAAACGTAGACAGATCATAGCATTTATTTTGAGGGTAGGTACTTCCCGTAATCTGAGAGAGTAGAGCAGTGAGCGTGTTCCGATGTCAATAATCGGATGACCTTGACCTTGACCTAATGCTTCGAAGTGAACTGCATACTCTATTCTGTTAGTTTTCCATGTCAACCAAAGAGGAGAGCTTTTATTTACAAATCTATCCTAATAATACGTAGCAATTCGTATTTATAATAATGCAAAAGTTTGTAAGTTTGTTTGTGACAAAACGGATTAAGATGAAATTTGCTGTAGATGTAGATACGAGTATAACGCCTGAATAAAACATAGACTACTTTATAATACGAAAAACCTCCCCAAAATGATAAAAAGACGTAAAAGGGATGATTTTTGTATAGATGGCGATGGTGTGCAATAAATGTGACATCTTGACATCAGTCGTCAGAGCAACGTGCGTTACTATATGCGATTATTTAAATTTGGACAGGACAACGTCTGTCGCGAGTCTGCTAGTAACAAATAAATTGTGAACCTTATTGCGGTGCGGAACCCTAAAATAAGTTGTACAAGTAGGTACCTATTCATTTTATTTCATGGTTGTTTTTCTGTGTTGTATTTTAAATGAGAAGAAGATTTTATCGACGGAAAAAATATTAGTTTATTTACCTGAGTGTTCGTCTCGGGTCGTTGACCTACTCGATTAGGTCCTTCGATAACTAGTCTTTGGGACAGCCGCATAACATTAACCCGTTCGTGGGGTACTATTAAAATGAAAGAAGATATTGCCACAAATTAAATCGTGTATTTTTATTTGTAGGTATTAAAATTGAAAATATATTTAAGTAAAAAAATAATAATAAAACAGTTCTGATTAATTTGTTCATAAAACAACAACATAAGCTCAGTCTTAGATTGACAGCCAGCAGATGATCAATTCAATTTTTTGTTTAGGTCCATATTAACAACATATTCTACCAGAATTTCTGGATTGTACTATTAAATTAGATAAATACTACTACTATTTAATAAGAATAAATTAGATTTTAGATAGGAAGCATAGGAATATTTATAATGGTTTATTTTAAGCTATAGTGTTAAGTTATAGTTATTAAGTTAAGAGTAATCCTATCAATGTTAATGTTTACTGTATTTTCTGTATCTCTTTTATATTTATTTGTCGCTTTGGTATTATACTGTAATGGCAATGTAAATATGTAAATAATAAATAAGTAAATAATAAATAAAGTAAATAATAAATAATAAATAATAAATAAAAATAAATAAATGAAAAGAAGTCGCGACAAAGTAAAACAAGTATTTTTTTTAATTAGCCATGACTGTACCACTGTTAGACAAAGACCTCCCGTCCCCCCAAACATGGATAATAATACACAATAATCACTACATAGTATAAAGCAAAGTCGCTTCAAGCTTCCCGCGTCTGTATGTATGCTTATATCTTTAAAACTACACAACGGATTTTGATGCGGTTTTTTTTAATAGATAGAGTGATTCAGGAGGAAGGTTTATAAGAGAACCACTGATAATTTTAAGATTTCTAATATGAAGTCGTAAAACTATCTGTCCCCCAGCGAAGCGGGCACGGGTCAGCTAGTAAATAATAATAGACAACACAGACAAACTAACAATTAAGTATAATGCAATGTTTTTAGAAATATTTATCTTGTGCTTAAACTATCCAATGTAAAGTTTAGAAGAAGCAGCTTACCCAAACAGCTACAGAACAAGTTGTGTAGGTACACCGAAGCAGAAGCAATTTGGCAAGTCCAGGCGAGCTGTGCCCAACGGAAACTCACACGAAATAATTAAGTTCTGACCTATTTCCTGTATGCTGTGGAACAGGTCGGGCAACGTGGGAAAGGGGGCGATAATTCGGAAAATTGGAGATACGGGTATTACTGACACCAAATATTTGCGTACATTGTTCATATAGTGAGTGGGACTAATGTTATCGATATTATTATGAGACTACAAATACTAGCATGTAAGAGAATAGCCCGGACATCTCTTCTAAGTACCTATTTATCAAGACAAATTGTTTGGGCGAGTTTCTGGAGATGCAAGAGATGCGGGTTCGATCCCTACTGCGTGACAAATGTTTGCATGATCTGCAAGTATTTGTTTCCTATGGTACTTGTAGTTCGTGTTATTTATTAGCTTTTTAGTAGTAAATGTAACAGACTCACTTTTTAACCGACTTCAAAAATAGGAGGAGGTTCTCAATTCGACTTTTTTATGTTTGTTACCTCAGAACTTTCGACTGGGTGAAGCGATTTGATGATTCTTTTAAAAACACTTTTATGGGTGAAAAATAGGGTATAAAATTTTGTATTGGACTTATTCAATTCAATTTATAAACAACAAGCATGAAGTCGGTTTTGTTTTTAGTTTTTGTAACGTAATTATTTAAATCCAATGACTCAAGGACGTTTCTCGGAACGAACACGTTTTCACTTGAAAGTGAGTAAACATGGCCTCGTTATGATTTATATAACACAAAACATTTGTTTTATGAAAAGAAGGCTCTCTACAATTCATTCGCATGGCGCTAACTAGAACGGAACGATAAAGAAGAGGCCCCGTTCGAGGAACGTCTATAAAACGTCTGTTATAAGCACGTTAACAGGAACATCTGTGAAGTATTTGTGAAGCAAATATTTATGTAATATTAGCCGACCCGCGACAGACGTGTCCTGTCCAAATTTCAAAAATCTCATAAAGTCGTTACTTTCGTTTAAGTCGTGCTATTACGACTGATGTCAGTTTTTTTTTACACCAGCGCCATCTAGACCAAAATCATCCCTTATGCATTCATTCATCCCTTATTATTTTGGGGATGTTTTTCGTATTTTAAAGTAGTCTATGTTTTATTCGGATCTACAACTTCAGCAATTTTAATCTTAATCCGTTCTGTCGTTTAGGCCTAATTGATTATCAGACATAGAAACATCCTAAAAACTATCGCATCTACCTTCATTTCATTTTACCTTTTCTACAATCCAATATATAAAACGAAAGCGTTGACATGTTGTTTAAACAAAAATGTAATAGACATGAGACATAAAACTGAATATTTCCGAAAATAAATTGTATATTGCGAAAACATTTATTCGAATAGGCCTCTACTTATGACCTACATCTGGACCATGGATCCATGGACCACTCCGACCTGACTTTGACCTGATTATGATATCGTTAATCAATCAACATTACACCCGCGAAATTGTAATTACTACGTTATTGTGATTTAGAGGCAACCAGGGTTTTTCAATTTTGGCGTGAAAATAATTTATAACTTTATTAAGTCCCACGTTTATTGTATCAAAAGGTAATTAAAATAATTTGTTTCAAAAATAAATATATTACAGAACTAGCTGACCCGTGCCCGCTTCGCTGGGCGACAGACATTTCTAAATATGATTATTTTGAATAGGTATGGCTATGGTATGGCTTAAATGGCGATAGGTATCCGCGGATATACGCAAGTGGTCCCGCTGCCGGCCCCGTGAATATAGTCATTGGTAGCCACGATTTTAGTATCCCGCAACTTTTATATCAGTACTTATGACTTACCCATTAAGGAGTAAACCCGCTGCAGAGCATGCTGTGCATGGCACGCAACACATCTTAGCTGCGTGGGTTCATTTGTTTGACAACGTGAGTCTACATTTCCACAACTGCACACTAAACACATGTTGAAAGGGCTCGAGTTTCCTAACAGGACGATAGTAATATCGCGACAGCTTTCATTTTGTTTTACTCATAGAACCAGCCATCTAAAGACTGTTCCAAACAATCTATAGATAGCTCATTGATCACTAATTATTTAAATACGAGGATTAAAAGATATAAGGGCTTAGGGAAGTACTCGTAAGTTATTACCAACCTAACGGTGTGTTTATTTTAACAGTGACCCAAAATAGTATGTTTTACTTAATATAAATGTAATCTTCCCAACATTCAAGAAGCAAATAGTCAAAGTAAACACTACTTACAATGACCTCATAGAGGTACAATAGCAGTCATTTCCCATTCACTCGTCGGGTCAACGCACTGTATAAGCTTTGAAATCTCTCCATTAGGTAATCTAGTAGTAACTAGTCTAAGAATATTATTTTCTTCACCTATATTGACTTTGAAATTTAATTATTTTGCTTGACAAAAATACGAGGGTGAGTGTCTGATTTCGGATGAATTACAAATGTAATTCCTCGACTGAGTAATGGCCGTGAAATTGAAACGGCAACATGAATTAGCAAGCATCAGCTTATCTGTTGAATTTAGGAAAAATTCTTGAAGCAATTCTGTGTTCGATACGCTTTGACTGACTTTTAAAGAAAATACCAAATGGAAAGTTTATTTTAATAATATTAATCATTTTATTGTAGCTAAATATTTTCTGAACAGTATTTTACCTATGCACTAGGTAGATTGGTAGTAGTAATCAACTTAGTAGATTAGTTACACTGGTTTTGTTTATGTTTAGTTATAATTCTAACTGATTTAATACCACAAGTCTTTGTATATTAAAAACCATTATTGCTCATTGTAATATGTATAACTGTGAAAGACAGACGCCATAATAAAAAATATGAATATGAAGTAAATAATTATGTTCACGAAGCTAAATAAGTAATAATAAATCCACCAAAGTTTCGAACTTACTCGTATATTCATGAAAAGTTGAATGTGGCAGCTTACGAGTACTATAACCTCGCATTCAAAATTGAAACTTAAATTCCAAGCACAGGGTTGTAAATACCTTATTCCTGAGCCAGGCACTCAACTTCTGAAAATCTGAAAGTGAAAAGCTTGCGTAGCAGGCGTAGCGCTCAGTCCGTGGTGGTCCGCCCTCCGCGCCAGCCGATGTGCTACGCTGCTACGCCGTAGAGCGCGAACCTGTGCAACTTTACTTTGGGGTAGGTGAGTATAAAGTTAAGGATAATTCATAAATCAGTATTTTTATTTGAACCAAATATTTTCGATTTAACTAACAAGCAAGATGTACCAAATTAATGTTTTATTCTTAGAATAATTTATTCATTGTCATTACTTCTACGTTAATCCAGTCATAAAAACTTGTTGGATTATACTTTATTTTCTCTTTTTAAACGTACTTAAAAAGAGATGTCACGCTCAAGCTCAATTCAAAGAACAGCCTTATTTTATATCTCCATTATTATTTTGTTGAACCTCTTTTATGATGTGAGATCTCTCTGTGTTTCCGTATAATATTCATATTAAATAAGTTTACGAGGTGCGAACTCTGCTTGTAGGATGCATTTAATATTGATGAGAGTTGAATTGATCCTACAAACAACTGGTTGATTTTAATGACCTGAGTGGCGTGGCGGGAGAGACGCAAGAGGTGCGGGTTCAAATCTACTAATGTTTGTTCTGGGTTTTGCATGGTACATACAACAAGCTTTCGGTAGTTTCTTGAATCACTAGACATTGTTCGGCTGTCATCATACCCCAAACAGATCACTGACAAATGGTATTGAGGCCCAATTAGTGCTACAAAAAATATCCATAGGGATCACTCATGCAAATAGTGTGAAGTGTTCTTTGACTATGACTTTGACTTACTTGACCTAATCTTTACGTTTTAAATCCCTTACAAGTAAAATAACATGATTTTTTACGTTTCAATTAGAATACGTTTGCTGATTAGTAATACTATTGTAAAACTAAGGATAAGGCAAAATATGCGATATGACCTAAAATAATAAATAAATAAACCTTTATAAATATAGGCCAATGCAGTACAGCACTTTTAATCGGTCACGTCTGTACAACGTCACTGCAACGCGTCTGCGCCGCTGACCTCAGTGCAAGGTTACAGCATTATAACATGTCGTAAATGTTATTGTTGTAGGGTCTTTAGAGATCTATGTGCTACTTATTTTCGTTTATAAGTATAAAATAGATCTTTATTTGATGCGGTTTAGTAGAGCAAATTATAATAAAAATTATATTTTCGCGATTTCGTTCATGTGAAGTTATTTGCAAACAGACTTTAACTTCTGCTGCATCACATTACAACCTACAACACCTACAACGTAAAACAGAGCTACTACTAACTGATCTGAAGTATTATCTTTTTATAAGTAGCTTTTACCCGCGACCTCGTCTGAGTAGATTGAGAAAATCGATTTTTGACATCTTTATTGTAAAACATTGACATTTTCGAAATTTAATGTAAATTTTGAAAAAAGTAGCCTTTGTCTGTCTCAAGACTTTAAACTATCTCTAAATTAAATTTCAATAAAATCGGCTCAGCAGCACGGCCAACGGCCGTGATAACGTCACAGACAGACAGACAGAGTTTCGCATTTATAATATTAAGTATTGATTAATGTGAACGTGAGATTATGTATTGAATGTTGACATCACAATGTGCTGGTCAAAGCAGGAACTACTGCATGACTGACCGACTGTTAAAATACCTACCTAAGCATACTGTACGAGTAGTTAGGTGTCTCACTGTTGTGAACTGACGGTGCATGGCGACAAGCTTGCATTAATCAGTTCCGGTACAGCTCAATCAATTGACAATGTTCCGTAAGAAAAAGTACGACTTCACGTGACCTGTTGCTTTGACTCTAGAATGTTTTTGTAATCACTTGCGCCGTGCATATTAGGTTAGAAAAAACCGGCCAAGTGCGAGCCGGACTCGCGAACGAAGGGTTCCGTAAAAATGGCAAAAAAAAACACGTTTGTTGTATGGGAGCCCCACTTAAATATTTATTTTATTCTGTTTTAGTTGTTATTATAGCGGCAACAGAAATACATCATCTGTGAAACTTCAACTGTCTAGCTATCACGAATCATGAGATATAGCTTGGTGACAGACAGATGGAAAGCGGAGTCTTAGTAATAAGGTCCCGTTTTTACCCTTTGCGTACGGAACCCTAAAGATGTATTTTTTTAATTTGCTTAAGTGATACACGAGTCGAGGGGAATGAATAAATGCCTGCTTGGTGATAAGCAGTGAGAAAAATTAACGTGTCGAATTGAGAAACTCCTCGGTTTTTTACATCGATTAAAAATAATAATAGAACACGACTGCAAGTACCTCCCAACGTTATAACAATATCCGTACAATATTACATCGTAATTAGTTTCCCAGAGGAAATTCCAAGCCTTTATTCGCTCTCTTAAGCCTTTGTCTTCTGGCTCACTTCACAGCTCAGTTGGTAGTAACTCTGCCTTTTGCGATGTAGGTTGTGGGTTCGATCCTCACCCAGGGCAAACATTTGTGTGATAAATATAGATGTTTGTTCTGTTTCTGGGGGTTAATAATGTATAATAAGTACAATAAGTACTAAAAAAGATATACTTAAAAGTGTTATATCAGTTATCTGGGTCCCATAGTACAAGCATTGCTTAGTTTGGAGCTGTGTGTAAAATAACAATGGTAATTGAATTCTTGTAGAATTAGACGTAAAACTGCTGTCGGAGTAGTTATATACTTTATACAGTAAAATTTAAACAATAACAATGAGAACTTTACTAGGAATTCTGTTTGTTCTTCCGAAGCGGAAAGCTGAAACTGAAACTCGTGAAAATTGAGAAATACACATGAAAGTTAGTAATTTTGTTAGTAACTGTCTGGCTTGACTATTTCACTTTGTTTGACTTTGGGAAACTGCTTCTCGAAATTATATCTTGGGGAGCGAGTATTTCATTAGCGCTAGCAAATGGGATTTACAATCTTTAGCGTGGTTTGAATCAAACTCAAAGTCAAAAGGATGAACAATAAAATCACAAGAATCATTTTGAAATGTCGTTGAAGCTACGCCTGTTTCTCGCGACCAAGCCTAGAATCTATTCAATGATGCTATGTAGAGCTCCAGTGTGATGAAGGCTCAAACAAGACAAAGAAAGATACTTAACAAGTATGAATTTTATCTAGCTTCTAACCGCGGCTTCTTTCGCGTAGTACCTACCTATATTTATAATTGACTAGTCGTTACGGCGTCATTGAAACATAAACATACAAACTTTCTTTGTAATATTAGCTCACTTGCGTTTTTAAATGAAACTAAATGTTGTCTTTATGAAATGACTCTACTCAACATTTGGGTAATACTCGTAGAATAAGACAGGCTTATGATGTCATACGTTAGTACTAGAAATAGCCACATATTTTGTGCAAAAGCTTTTATGTTTGTGCCAGTGTTGTATTTCAATCACGTGACCAAACAAAGCCTGTGTCAATCTAATAGACTTCTAAAAAAGCTTTTCCGCAAAATGAAGCTGAAATAAAAGCTTGTATAAAAGCCGTGTTGGCCGAGTGGAAGTTTTAGTTCGACTTTTGTTTGAAATTCAACCGTACATCAATAGATTTTTCTTATTCGAAAAATGTATTGCGCTTTAATACATGCTCTAAAAGTTGAAGGAAAACATCGTGAGGAAACCAGTGTCTTTCTAAGCAGTGACGGGCCTGCAACTTATCACATAAGGAACGCTAACTCTACGGCAAAATGTGGGCATGTGCCAAATATAACGCTTGGACGTGGCTCTGACTACCCCGTTTAGACATCTTCATGGAACTGAGCATCTGGTGATCGGTGAGAATGTCTACCGTACTTGGGGATTACATTCGTGATATTATATAATTTCCTAAAAGTTTTCTGATACCTATTTTAGACCACAAGCTGCTAGCTCATCCACGTCCATTGTTGAAGCACTTCCACTGTGAAATTGCAGAGAGGAACACTTGACCCAGCTATTTCAGGGTTTGTGGAGCACTGTGCCAATATTGCATGCTCTTGTCATACGACTTGATGCTTGCTTCGGGAATATCGCACGAAGTTCTATCAATTTGCTATTCATGTTACGATAACACGATCGTCAAGTAGTCAAGTAGGGCAAGAGTGTTGGTTGTGGGCACTTTAACAACATTTTAATTTTCAAATAAACAACATAGAGTATTTATCTATCTCTTAGGTTAAGCAAAGGTTTTGTAACAGGCGATATTTATTTATTAATTTTAAATAGACAGTACGGGAAATCATTGGTTGTGGGCAAAACAATCTAGAGGTATAACGCACTACAACTGTCACTAATCAAAATTGACCATAGACAAAGAATTGTATTAACTAAGTATAGACTTTATACAAGTTTGTTTGATATGCATAGTTATTGACTGCCAAAATTGAAAATGCCCAAAGTCGGGGGAAGGCACCACAACCAGGTTTATTACCCTAGTTGACTTTGATAGTGATATTAAAACTATAAGGCTGATTTACCAGTCTCGATTTTATTACTGTTTAGAGAATTTTTCGTGTCACTGATTTTTCTGGATCGTCCTGTCCTAGGCTTGAATTTTTAAGGTTTATAAAAATAATCAAATTTGACGGTAATTGTGTAATAAATAATGTCAGTGACGCCAGTGTGGGTGGAGTGGAAAAAAACACGACAAAAATACGGAGTTTAGATAGCGTTTAGAATAAAGTAGGTGCTTTGAATAGAATCTGTGATTTTACTTCTTGGTAGACTGAACCCATAATTAACCATTCAGTGTTGTGAATAAATAAACCAGCAGCTTAGTGCGCTTGAGAGAAGCGATTTTGCGACGAATGTTAATTTTATCACTACATAGTATAAAGCAAAGTAGCTTTCCGCTTCCCGCGTATGTATGTTTGCTTATATCTTTAAAACTACACAACGGATTCTGATGCGGTTTTTTTTAATAGATAGAGTGATTCAGGAGGAAGGTTTATATGTATAATAACATGCTACCCGTGCGAAGCCGGGGCGGGTCGCTAGTTGTCCTATATTATTCAAAATATTTCAATACAATTTGAATTCAAATATACTCGCAGCACAGAAAGATGTTTGAAATGAAATTTCAATGAACATGTTGCTATGAACAAAATGGAATAATCGAATCGGAAAATGGAGGGCAGCAAGACCGTAGCATTTAAAATGGAAGCGCAGCATTAAGCCCGGTTTCCTAAAAAGCGGCGACTGCAATAATAACTGGGTGTTAAAAGACTAAACCCAAAAAACTGTATTTAATATTATTAATGGTAACGTCATAATAAAAGGAACATAAACGTAGATGTAAAACAAAATATATATAAAACTTAGTTTTGTAGTTTATCATCTGACTAGCCGAAGTAACGTTGTCCTGTCATAATCGCATAGAAAAAAGTACTGATTTCAGAATCTTAAAATTATTTAGAAATTTTTGGTACAATGCGAATCATGCAGTTGCCAAAACTGTCAGTTTTTTTTTGCACATCAGCGCTATCATACTATTATAAACAAACACACACACACACACCCATTCACAAACTTTCGCATTTATAATATTACTAGCTGCTCGCTCCGGCTTCGCACGGGTGGTACCTGGATAAAAAGTAGCCTATGTGTTATTCTGATGTTTAAGCTATATTACTGTAAAGTTTCATTTTAATTCATCAGTAATTTTTGCGTGAAAGAGTAACAAACACACACACACACACACACACACACACACACACTCTCACTCACTCACAAACTTTCGCATTTATAATATTAGTAGGATAGTAGGATTAGGATATTAGAATTCTGTTTTCAAAGTGCTAACGAGGGCTCGCTTTTGGCAACCACGATGTTCGACGTATACGTATTTATGAAGTTCGCTGCTATATTTTTTTCTGGTTTCACTCTTTTATGTTATGTTGTTTCTTTTATGTTTTAGGAGCTTTTATTATATCGGATTCGGGAAGCCATACTCTAGCTACCAAGTTTATTTCAACTTTTGCAATCTGAACTTCCATTATTCGGTTATTCCTGTAAGTACCATACACAAGCCGAGTCGAAAAAAGTTTGTGAAGTTGTGACATTTCCATGTTTCGTCTGGATTTAGTTTGCAAAATTACAGGGAGAGAGTTTCTCTTTGTATTTAATTCAAGCGAGGTCATGTAGGTCTTCATCAAACTTGTTTATCGATCTACTCGTAGAATTGAACATTCATAGTCAGTACACTAAGAATTTTGATGATTATCAGTGAGTGAGTTAGTGACGAAATCAGGGTTTTTTAGATATCAATAAAATCTAAAGTGTAAGAGCTATGCAATTGAAACTTTATAACCGGAGCGGGGGAGTGGGGGGGGGGGGGGGGAGGGAGGTAGCTTAGAGGCGATCAAAGAGTGTTTTTTTTATTATTTTACGTACTTGGTTAATACTTTTAATTATTATTCTTGTTTGAGCATTCACCTTGTTCTTACGGCATGGCGCTCCCAGTCGACGATTGTTTTTGTTCGAAACGAAAAAATAAATACTTGTGAACAAGCCACATCTCCTATTTTATAATGTATAGTATATGTGAATAAAGATGTACCCATCTTTAATCACTTCGATAAATAATCCTACCGACCGCTGCAATGACGACAAACACACGTTGGAGCGTGGTCCGCCTTAGCTTTTCGAATAAATTAATGATATAAATTATAAAATAAATAAAATAAAATAAATATTGGCGGACTTTACACACAGCGTCATCTAGCCCCAAACTAAGCAAAGCTTGTACTATGGGAACCAGATAACTGATAGAATACTTATATACTTTTTTTTGTAAATACATACTTATTATACATAGTAACACCCAGACACAGAACAAACATCTATGTTCATCACACAAATATTTGCCCTGGGTGGGGATCGAACCCACAACCTACAGCGCAGAAGGCAGAGTTACTACCAACTGAGCTGTGAGGCTGTGACTTATCAAAAATCTATTCTAATAGAAATCTAGATCTTCATATTACCTATCTTTAACAATAAATCACAAGTTGATTTTAATAGTAGGTATATAAAATATTTCGATCATAAATTCTAAAACGTATCATTTTGAAATAATATCTTTATCGTGAAAAGTTTCTGTTATTATGTTTTCAGCTTAATATAAATCTAGGTAGGAACCTGAAGTAATATACTTATAAAAATAGGAGATGTGGCTTGTTCAGAAGTATTTCTTTTTTCGTTTCGAAAAAGAGCAATCAGCGACTGGGAGCCTCTTAAGGAAAGGATCATTGAAAAAAAATGATAGGCCCCAAGCCGTGTTTGTTGCGTAATTCTTCCAGGCTTGGTCGTGAGGAATAAGGCGTAGCTTCACCTAGTTCCTAACGTTTCAAAGTGATCCTTGTGATTTTATAGAAGTAAATGCCTTTTGAATTGTAATTTAATTTGTGTAAGTCGCCTTATGCTTTCAAAGTGTTTAATAATGAAGATTCTCAGACTTTGATCTCCTTGGCCGTCGTTCTACACTCTTTTAGGACTCTCTCTCTCTTCTCTTAAAATTCAAGATAGCACTATGTTTAATGGTAAAGTCTTCCTTCCTTCCGCCCTCATTGGTATGCATTAGATGCAAGTGCTGTTTAAAGCGCTTACAAGCGCTGTAGAGCATTCAAGAATACTTGAAGATATTACCATAATAATTATAAATGGCTGATATTAAAATCTGAAAGAAAGCTGTTGTTTATCTTTAGGTTAACTTTTTTATATTAAAAGCATCTATTCATATTAGGGTGAGTACTTTTGTTTTTACGTGAGCAGGTAGTCAAAGGCACGTCCAAAAATAATATTATGTAGTTTTTAGAATTCCATAAGTGATAGGAATAGTAGTATAGGTATTAGTAGTAATAACTGGCTTACTATCGATGTTTTCTTGATATTGTGTTTTTTTTTGTTGAAAAATATATCTATTGGGATAAGAACGAAATTTGAACCCAATACGGATTGAACATCGAGTTATTTTCCACTACAAATAAGTCAATAAGGCTATTGATGGAAACAAATACGCAATTGTATACAATTAATCAATTTTAGTATGTCTTACTTTCTCAGCTGCCCCTTGAGGCTACAATCGGACAAGATTTATTTAGGAGTAGTAGAGTTATTTTTTTTTGTAACGAAACATGTTGATCTTCTGATAATTGGCTCGAAGGTGAATCACGACTGTTATCCCCAAGTACGGTAGACATCCTCTCAGATCTCCAGGCGCTCAGAACTTTGAAGATGTCTTAAGGGGTTAGTCAGAGGCACGTCTAAACATAACATTTAGCACATGCCCACATTTTGCAGTAGTTAGCATTCCACACGTGACAGGTTGCAAACCCGTCGCCGCTTACAAGAATACTAACTGGTTTACCTTCACCGTTATAAGCACTTGTTAATGCATTAATAGAAAAATCCTTCGATGCACGGCCGGGATTCGAGCCCACGACCTTCGGATTGAAAGTCGAGGTACCTCCCACTCGGCCAACACTGAAGTGTAACACTGTAGTACGTAGCAGCGTTTATAATTAATAAGTAGGTTTATAATAGGCATAATTTTGTAATATCAATAATCGTCGTGATTGCTGATTATGAGGAAATATCTCCACGTGCAACCTGCATTTGTAACTATGGCTGCATTTATTTTTCTGCAACGCAATATACCGCATCCAATATCGCATAGCAAGACTAATTCTTTAATAGCATTGAACAAAACAAACATTCTAGTGAAAAGATAAAATAAATACGTTTTGGAAGCATTTGAATGGAAACATGAACAAATTGATCTGTATAAAAGCAATCAGAAAGTTCTCAGAGAGATTACAAGGAATATTTGTTTATAGATGAATTAAATAAGAGGAGTTTATTCATTTGGTGATTAAGCACATGAGAGGTAAATTGCATTTTTTGCTTGATTCGTTTACTTCGTAATCTCACTCTGGTTATATTTGGTTTTAACCAGTCGGTTTTTAGGGTTCTGTATCCAAAGGATAAAAACGTGACCTTATTAATAAGACTCCGCTGTCCGTCTGTCTGTCTGTCCGTTTGGTCAGTCTGTCACCAGGCTGTATCTCAAGAACCGTGATAGCTAGACAGTTGAAATTTTCACAGATGATGTATTTCAGTTGCCGCTATAACAACAAATACTAAAAACAGAATTAAATAAATATTTAAGTGGGGCTCCCATACAACAAACCTTTTTTTGAGTCCGACTCGTCCGTCCGACTTGGCCAGTTTTTTTGGTAGGAGTCATATGCTATAGATGCTACCTGCTATAGCTAATGGATTCTTAACATAAACATTTCAAATTTTAAATTTAATAGTAAAACAGTGCGAAAATACGCAATCAGTCAGTGTGGACAGACATTTCTTTATGATACAACTCTGTTTAGATACTGTCTTGCTCTTGACCTTGGTGTAGTGGAAGAAAACATAATTTCAGTAATTTGATTCCACGTGGAATGCTCACGTGATGAAAGATTACTAACCTTATGTAGTTTCAGTGTAATGAGCCATTGTGCAGGAAACGAATTATTTACAGATTGTATAAGCTTTGATTATGCAATTACTCGTACAGACGTTATTGACGACATTAGGTATTGGCTTGGCTTCACCCAGCTCCTAAGTCGTTTCAAAGTGATTCTATTGTAATAAATACCTTTTGACTTTGACATTTACATTACATTTGACATTTACATCGGGTTATTTAAAATGACTCTAATATCTACATGCACACAGTTATCGGGGAACCTCTATTGAACTATAGGAGTGCTGAAACTGGATCTACCATATCCTATTTTAAAATCACTTTGATGTGTTTGCCGAGTGGGAGGTACTTTCATTTCGAAGGTCGTGGGTTCGAATTCCAGCGTGCATCAATGTATTTTTCTGGTCGAAAAATGTGCTCAAAACGGTGAAGGAAAACATCGTGAGGAGTTAGTGTTCTTATAAGCGGCGATGGGCTTGCAACCTGTCACGTATGGAATGCTAACTACTGTAAAATGTGGGCGTGTGCCAAATATAATGTTTGGACGTGCCTCTGACTGCCCCCTCTAGACATTTTCAAGGATCTAAGCGCCTGGAGATCTGATAGGATGTCTACCGTACTTGGGGAATACAGTCGTGATCCTATTTTTTTAAATATTTTGAACCTCGTGGATTGATTGCATAAAATGTGATGTGAGAAAGCAAACCAAATAACAAGTAGGTACAGTACATCGTTGCAGGTGCCTGAATGTATACTATTGCAATGATAATAATGTTGCTTTGAGCAGTGAGGCTTGCGTCTACCTCGCCAGGGAAACGGCTGCAGCCAGTCATCCGACACCTTGAAAGCTTTCCCTCCGCCCAGTTAACCCCAGGCTACACTACACTACACGCTTCCTATTTTCCAACAGAGTGCTCGCAATTTCCCTGCTTTCCCGTAGAGGGCGTGCATGTTGATCAAGCATGAAACTATCGGTTAACCGAGGAAATGGTGTGCTTTTTAGGATTCCGTACCCAAAGGGTAATATCGGGACCTTATTACTATGACCCCGCTGTCCTTCTGTCCGTCTGTCTGTCACCAAGCTGTATCTCATGATAGCTAGACAGTTGATTCACAGATGATTTATTTCTGTTGCCGCTATGACAACAAATACTAAAAACAGAATAAAATAAATATTTAAGTGGGGCTCCCATACAACAAACGTGTTTTTTTTACGTTTTTTTATAGATACCTAATGGTACGGAACCCATCGTGCGCGAGTCCGACTCGCACTTGGCCGGTTTTTAAAGTACAAGTGTGTTGTATGAACAAGGCTCACCAATTAGGTCATGAGGCTTTTTATAGCCCTCATACCACAACTGGCTGGATTGTTTGTATGAACTCACGATAAAGCGAGACAGATGACAATCTACTGTCATCTCAAGCTCAACAAATGCTTGTTGAAAAACGAAAGACCAGTGACCGAAAATGTATGAGATTTAAATATTGGGATTTTACGATGATTAGTGCTGAAGTTCCATGAACATCATCGACCACATAGCCCAATGACTAATGACTTCATTTCATCAAACAAACAAATCTGTCAAAACGTTGAGTAGTGCTGGTCACGGGGACCGGTAAAAAATGCATTCTGATTGACCGGTTCAAAGTCAGAGCTTGCCGCGGGGCGCGTCGTGAACCGCGCTCTATGGTTTACACAGGATTTTGAGCCCATATGTGTTATCTGACAGTGTTCGCCTTGCATGAAGTGTCTTGGCTGTGTGGTCGATGATGAATATGAACAACAATCAACACGTCATACAAATACTTCTTGGTACCATATAAATATGATATCGATAGCATTTACTATATATTTCAACACAAATTGCTCGCATTGTGTCAGGACACGCATACTTAGTTGTATCGATGATACAATCAAATACAATAATGTAATACGTCTCGTCACGGCATTTGGGTCGTGACAACACTATGACGCGTTCAATGTCTAAACTCAACCCTTTACTATATTTTGTACTCAACTTACCATATACATAGTCATAGCACCATGTAGTGTGTAACAGTACCGTACCAACACATAAGTAAATATTTTAGTTTTGCCACCGTGGTGCTACACTACTGGACCCACGTGTATTGTCTTAATCTCTAAATATAAAATTCTTGTGTCACAGTGTTTGTAACCAAACTCCGAAACGGCCGATTTTTATGATTTTTTTGTGTAGGTAGGTATGAGAATAGGTAGTAACGTATATTGGAAAATCAAGCGTAAAGTTCGGGAAAAAGTGAAAGTGTTTTTTTCTGTGGATTATTGAAATTTGACAGGACAACGTCAGGACAGCTTAGTATGGTATAAATACCTTGCAATTGGTAGAGACCTTACTTTTATTCTACATACATGTAATTTGAAGCATCACGATCGATAGTCATTCGATGCTGTGGCTCGTCTTTTGGACGACTCCCAAGAGGTGTATTGGATATCAACTAAAAATAGAATATTCAAACCTCGTCTGCTACAAAACAGAAATAGAATTCGTCATTACCTTATTGTAAGAACATAATATGATGTGACATAAAGACATAATTTTTATCTAAGGAATTAAAAAAAAACCGGCCAAGTGCGAGTCGGACTCGCGCACGAAGGGTTCCATACCATTATCTATAAAAACAGCAAAAAATCACGTTTGTTGTATGGGAGCCCCACTTAAATATTTATTTTATTCTGTTTGAATTCTGTCTGGGTGTAATGAATTTCATGTACGCTTCACAAAAAACTAAAACATTAAATATTCTATCAGTTATCTGATTCCGTACAAGCTTTGCTTAGTTTGGGGCTAGATGGCGCTATGTAAAATGTCCTACCTACCTATTTATTTTGTAGACTTGGCACGCGACAATATGTACCTACATCCATGTTATTTCCAACTCCCCTATTTAATATGATGATTTTCCTTAACCCAAGTACCTGTTTATTTAAATGACATTGCGTTGTACAAGGATAAGCCATGTTGGCCCATTGGGATGTACTTCGACTTTCAGTATGAAGGTCGTGGGTTCGATTCCTGGCGTGCATCAATGGATTTTTTCTGTCCGAAAAATTTAAATGCGCATCAAAAACACGTGCTCAAAACGGTGAAGGAAAACATCGTGAGGAATAGAATATCAGTTAGTATTCTTATAAGCGGCGATGGGCTTGCAACCTGTCAAGTATGGAATGCTAACTAATGCAAACTGTGGGCATGTGCCAAATATAATGATTGGACGTGGCTCTGGCTACCCTCACTAGACATCGTCAAAGGATCTAAGCGTCTGGAGATCTGAGAGGATGTCTACCGTACTTGGGGATTACAGTCGTGATCCTATTTATTTATGTATTTATTGTAGAAGTATTATTACCGCTGAGTCATACAGGGTGCGAAAAAACAATGGGACATCTGTTACCGAGACTACAGAGATAATTAAAATTAATAATAATGCTTTATTTGTTTCTTAATCACAGTAAATATTAATAAGAGTGTTTGAGGCCTCCATTTAATGTATGAAAATAGCTGTGTTAGGAGACCTCGCTCTTCCGTATCATGATATCAAGTACATAGATTAGGTTTTTAAGATTTTTAAACAATATAACAACGGTAGGCTAGAGCATAATATGAAGTATGATAAAATTGGATTTAAATACTTCAGTAATATAAAATAACTAGTGAAAATTCTGGCGACTTTATTCACTTTAAGTTATTTTCAAACAGAGTTCCACCTCTGCTGCACCTTTTAAGAGGCTTAACTTCGAGAATTCCGGTTTTAGTGCACCCCTACACATCAAAATACACCAAAAATAATAGAAATAATCCAAAATGCAGTGCGGACCATTAGGCTGTACGTTGATAGATCAGTCAGTCAGTAAAGCAAGAGTTATCCATACTCGTAGATAAACAATCAGAACTGGTAGGCAATGTACGTTTTTCTCATTTTTCTGGAAGGAAAACTCATCTTAACTTATCAGATTCTTATATAGGTACAGGAAGGATAAATTCAAAAGATTGCTGGAAAATCCAGATTGCAATAATTTGAATAAACTTGTAGGATAGTCTTCTTTTCTTACAATCTCAAAGATCTGGGTATTTTATTTACATGCTGGTACAGGAAACAGTGGAAACAGGAAAGGATTTAGTATAAGGCATAGAGAGATAGAGAACGTTTCCAAACATCTACATTTGTACTACCTTGTAAATACTCGTGCAGGTGCAAGAAACTGACGAAAAAAGAGAAGGTTCTCTATTCTAAATGTATATTTTTTTGTTGTTGCTTTTTTAGGGTTTCATGGTCTACAAGGAATCCTTATTTTAATGTATTTCTTTATACCTGGTGATCCGATTTCGATGATTTTCTGTTGTGTAGAGAATAGTCCCAAGTTGGTGGTTTAAATTATATTAATGTAGGACTTATAGTTTCCTTCATAAAACTAATTCATGATACACAGACACAGAAATTTCGATCGGTCGAAAAAATTTCAACGATTTTCTTTCTAATTTTTTAAATGTTATAATATCTCTATTTCTCTGGGCGACAGTCAGAAAGCGATGGCTCGAACACATTCTAGGTGGACTTGACATAATGAGATATTAAAATTGGTACCAACCTACCTAAAAGCCAGAGACAAATGTTACCGGGTATTAATATCAGATGGGTCACCGGCCTGTTCTTAGACAGTTTCATATATACTTATAAAACCAGTTGTGTCAACAATATCAGAATACTTAACGCTTTTGTGTGTTAGTAAAAATACTTGTCTTTATTTACAGAAAGAAATAACATCTAATTTAAATAAATAAATAGGATCACGTCTGTAATCCCCAAGTACGGCAGATATCATCTCAGATCGTCCAGTTTTCAGATCCCTGAGGATGTCTAGGGTCAGAGGCACGTCCAAAGATTGCTTTTGGCACGTGCCCACATTTTGCTGTAGTTATTGCATACGTGACAGATTGCAAGCCCGCTTTATATCCTAATAATCCTAATATATTATTATAAATGTGAAAGTTTGTGAGTTTGTATGTAATTTTGTTCCTCAATCAGGCCTAAACGACAAAACGGATTAAGTTGAAATTTGCTGTAGATGTAGGTGTATACTACCCGAATAAATAATAGACTACTTTAAAATATGAAAAACATCCCCAAAACAAAAAAAACTCAAAAGGGATGATTTCTGTATAGATGGCGCTGGTGTGCAACAAATCTGACATCACAGACTAAAAACATTCAGTCTTTTCTATTCGATTATTGAAATATGACAGGACAACGTCTGTCACGGGTCGGCTAGTATTATATAGGTAAAAGATTGTAAGCTTGTTTGTATGTTTGTGCCTCAATCAGACCTAAACAACAAAACGGATTAAGATGAAATTTGCCGCAAATGTAGATATAATGCTCTAATAAACATAGGCTACAACATAAAATAAGAAACACATCCACATCCATCAGCCGTCATAACAAAGTGCATTACTCTATGCGATTATTAAAATTTTGACAGGACAACATCTGTCGCGGTTTTGCTAAATAAAAAATCTTTTCAAAATTCACAAAAAGCAGTTGAGTCAAGACCGAATCTTGTTTTGGTCAGGGAATGTGTAGGTAATGTATATTAATTGTAGGTGATGAAACTAATGATCAAAGGATGGTTCTTACCTCGGACAAAATATTAGCATAAGCCATCCAGCGAGATAAAGCCGGTCTTTTGGGCACGTTATTTGCAGTTTGTGATCTAATCTCTGCCTGTCGTTATACTCATAATAAGGTAGGGTTCATTCGTTCACCATATATCCATTTATTATTATAAAGTACCCGGATGATCGAACTTTGCTCGGTATTTCATTGCCTGACAACATGGATAAAACGACGTTTTCTAAAAATTAATCCTAGCTAGATCGATTTATTGCCCCCGAAACACCCTGCATACTTCACGAAAATCGTTGGAGCCGTTTCCGAGTTTTAAATGATATATATTATATATATATACAAGAATTGCTCGTTTAAAGATATTCAATTCAAAAGTACCTAATTATTTCTCTTTGTCTATTTGTTACGTTTTCACGACTAACAAACAGGAAGCAGACAAACCGATCTTGAGGAACAATTAACACAGAAATACGGACTATCATGACTTCATAAGGAAGGACAAAGATAAATTATCACAATAAAGTTTAAGTTTCACGAACAAAGTCGCAGGTAACAGCTGGTAGTTTTATATTGTTATTGTTTAAAAGGTGATTTGATTTTTTTTATCTCTTAATACGAATATAATATTAACGCAATTATATGTTGGTATGTAACCAAAACATCATTACGATTTCTCTCTTATTAAATGTACAAAGATAAGGTATTTTAGATTAGTACATAGTTACATGTATCATTATATTTTTCATAATTTACGGGTCTCAGCAACAAGACAAGTAGTAATAAAACAGCAATCGTTCGAATTGAGATAAAAAAGTGCGATTATTTGCATTTTGTATAGAAACAAGTCCAAGTTAATACTAAGAAATAGGTTTTTTGACGTCAAGTAATAATGTACTCCTTTGGAAATTAAGCAACCAAGTGTCAAGTCGCTAAGTAGTCTTCTATTACTTCTTAGAAGCATTATAGTTTTTTGCACACTTAGGATTTTGAGTGTCTATGTTCTGAGACTATGACATGATGTGTACAATATGAGCACAAATGTTTCTTGACAAACCTGGGATATAATAGAGCAATAAAATAATAAAACTACCTTTTGGCTAACCGCTAAAGTGGGCATGTGCCCTTAGCCCCCATAAGACCTTAGACTTCTTTATGGTTTGAGCACCTGAAAATTTAAAAGGATGTCTCTATGCTTGAGGATTACAGTCGTATTCAGCTTATTATTTACAAGCTGACCCCGCGAACTTCGTATCGCTTTAGAATTAACAAATTTTGTCTTCCGTTCCCGTTCCCGTTCCCGTTCCCGTTCCCGTTCCCGTTCCCGTTCCCGTTCAATAGTTTTTGTAGCGCACACGAAGAAAGCAAAATGTTTAGCAATTTTTTACACCTCGCTTCAAACTATCGTCATTCTTATAAAGAATTTATTACTTTTTCAAAATAAAAATCAGCCTATGTTACTCAGGGATAAAGTAGCTTGGTAATGGTGAAAGAATTTTTGAAATCGGTTCAGTAGTTTTTGAGTTTATCCATTACTAGCGACCCGCCCCGGCTTCGCACGGGTAGCATGTTATTATACATATAAACCTTCCTCCTGAATCACTCTATCTATTGAAAAAAACCGCATCAAAATCCGTTGTGTAGTTTTAAAGATATAAGCAAACATACATACAGACGCGGGAAGCGGGAAGCGGAAAGCGACTTTGCTTTATACTATGTAGTGATAACAAATGCTTTTTATTTGCCTCGCTTATTATATGACCAGGACAACAAGGTAGTAGTCTAGTCATAGATACTAGTCACTACGGTTCCTATGCCTGTCCTGTCTATAGTGTCCATAAGCTTAGTGTGCAAGCTTCTTCAGTTGTCAAGCAGTCAAGCGGTAAGTTATAAATGGTTTTGCACTTTTTATGCTCGCAATATTACACAAAAGATATAATGATGGCAGTTCTTAAAATATACAAATTACCACCAATAGTTTTTAAGAAAAAACATCAACCATTATACATCCATTTATATATTTTTTTGAATTCGCAAATTCTTAAATTATGGCAAGCTTTATAATCACCATAATAGTATAATAGTACTTTTTGGCCTTTGTCTTACCTCCATCAATATTTTCAGACTCCCAAGAAATTACGTTTTAGCAAATCATAAAAAAATACTCGTAATAAAAAATAAACAGCCGCCGAATTGAGAACCTCCTCCTTTTTTTGAAGACGGTAAAAAAGGAACCCAAACTGATAATGTTCTTTTCAATTGTTCTTTGTGCAAATATTTCAGAGGAAACTATTAAAAAAACATTATTAATATCGTGCAGGTGTCTTCGTCACCTCGTTTTAATAGTATTTACTACTCGTACTGAACCTTGCTCACAAGCTTAGGGTTCCGTGAATTCCGTGATACGAGCAGGCACATATCAATCACAAAATTTACAAAATAACATGCTATACGACATTCAATTTGGATGTTGTTTGATTTTTCTTATTCAATTAAAAAATAAATAAATAATTATTGGCGGACTTTACACACTAACAAAGCAAAGCTTGTACTATGGGGATCAGATAACTGATAGAATACTTAAATACTTTTTTTTTGTAAAAACATACTTATTATACATAGTAACACCCAGACACAGAAAAAACATCTATGTTCATCACACAAATGTTTGCCCTGGGTGGGGATCGAACCCACAACCTACAGCGTAGAAGGCAGAGTTACTACCAACTGAGCTGTGAAGCCAGTCCAAATTAAAATTATGTTAGTTATTTAGTTTAAAATCAAGATTAGGTATGTATAAACTTGTTTTTATATCAATTTTCTATTATTGTTTCTCGCTTGAGCATGTGATGTGTGATTGTATTATTATGCTGTCATGTACGGAACCACTGTGAAGGCGCCCTCGTCAGTATTCGCGTCACAATGTCGCAAGCCCCATTGTGCAACTACGCAGTATTGTACAGTGTACCTGTAGCCTTATTGTCAAGTGTCTCAGGTGGATTGGATTGCTAAATCACGGGATCGCACTACACCACTCATCTATCAATGGTGTAATAGTGTTTTGACTATTGCATAAGTACTTTTAACAAGCATAATAATATTATAAACCCGAAAGTTGGTTTGTATGTTTGTGTCTCAATCAGGCCTAAACGACAAAACGGATTAAGATGAAATTTGCTGTAGATGTAGATACAATGGCCAAATAAAAAATAGACTATTTTATAATACAAAAAACATCCCCAAAATAATTAAAAAACGCATAAGGGATGATTTTGGTATAGATGGCGCTGGTGTGCAAAAAATCTGACATCAGTCGTCATAACAACGTGCGTTACTTTATGCGTATATTGAAATTGGGACAGGACGTCTCTCGCGGGTCTGCTAATCTATTCTACTAATATTTTAAAGAAGAACATTTGTATTTTATAATTTTGTAACAAATAAACTCAAAAAGTACTGGACTCATTACAAAAAATATTCACCATTAGAATGCTTACACTATCTGTGATTAACATAGGCTATATTTATTACTTTAAAAAAATTAGGGATTCCTACCAAAACTTCAAAAATGTAACCCAAGGCGTAAAAAAATAGCCTTAAAATCATCGGGGCGGACTGATAGAATTGAATAATTTGCTGTGTCGTAGTAGTCGGCGTTGAGGCTAGTATCTATGGGGTCCATATATCGGAAGCGTGTGAGATTTAAGAAGATCTGAGAAGATTTATTAAAGATTGACGTTTTTTCGGCGATTATACTAAGCTTTTGCATGTTGGCTTGATACGAGCGTACATTTTGATGATGCACGCGAATACGATCTTGTGAGTGCGTAACTTCATTTGATCTATTTCCATTTCAATTTTGTAAGTATTTAGATCATAATGATTATTCTCTATTTAAAAATGTTATAGAGAAAAATAAAAAAAAATAAGATCACGACTGTAATTCCCAAGTACGGTAGACATCCTCTCAGATCTCCAGGCGCAGATCCTAGAAGATGTCTAGAGGGGGTAGTCAGAGGCACGTCCATACATTATATTTGGCACATGTAATGTAGTATCGATATAACAAAAATATCACGTACCTAATGTTATTGATAAATTGACACTTCATAAACCACAAACCAGCAATACGTACTACTGTACTGTAGTTACTTACAGTAAAGTAGGTATGCAATTTATTAATAATAATTGTTTATTTTTAACTAATCTAATAAAAATATAATGAGGTAATTTTTTTATTTTTGTATGTACCGGATAAATTAAGAAACTACTGTACCAATTTTAAAAACTCTTTCACTTCCCTAAAGCTACATTATTAAGCAAAACATATTTCATATTAAAAAAAAAGAGATTTTCACGAAAATTGCAATAATGGTCCAAAAAATTGCCTTTACTTTGGGGTTAGATGGCCATGTGAGAAATGTCCACAAAAATTTTTAATTTTTATTTTTCTTGCTTCTAAGACCGATTTTATATTTTTTCTCTACAATTGCTTGAATTACAAAAGCTTCAAAAGCAAAAAGTCCAACTTCTCATTTAAGCAAATTAGCCAAACAGATATCTTGTGATAAGATCATATTATAAAATTAGTAACAGGCTGTTACTAATTTTATAATATGTTACTAACAGCTACCTGTGACTTTACTTGCGTGTTATGTCAATCTGGTTATATTTGTAGGTATCGCGTTATTGAGTAACAAACCAACACCCATTCTTTCGCATTTAAAGCCTTAGTTTAATATTCAAAATTTTATGATGCTTAATTATTGGTTTCCTAACTGGTTTGGTATTCAGTCTCAGAGTATTAATAACTTAACTCGCCATTTAGAACTTTGCTGATGTCCAAAATATCGGATACAACTCTATATTTTTGAACATGTCCAGAAGGATTTAAAATAAATATGTTTTTTCATGAGATGTGTTCAAATATTACTCTTTGGTTTTTATTTTAATTGGCGACATTTTGCGATGTAGAGTTTGTTACGATCGGCTATTCGTTAAAAAACTAGTGGAGCTGGTGTTCAAACTAAATACTGCTTTAAACTAGTATCATAAAAAACCTTAAGTTTTCTTACATGTAAAGTTGTATGTTTTTGTAGTTAATAATAATTTATTCTGTTTCCTTAACGAATAATATCGACAAATTTGATTCTAACAATATAATTGGTAATATTATGCTACGTATCATAATTATCTTATTAAAAACAACTTAGCAGTTGCGTTGCTGCTTTACTGCATTCTTCCAATAAATTATAAAAAATATTTAAATAGTTGCGTAGGTACCATTTAGTACAAATTATTGTAAGCAGATTACAGCAACAACTGTTACCGTTATGGTAATTACCAACCTCACGTACCATTCGATACGCTATCGACTATCTGGTGGTAGGTGCGAGTACTGAGAGTGCTCGCGCCGACACCTCGACCAGCATCCGCTAACTATATTGTTTGTTTCAGATGTCGGTGACAACTGCGCATTAGCCACAAGTGGATTAAATCAAAACCTGGATCAAGTGGCCACACCGCCAACGGGTCCGAGTGCGCGGGCGCCGCGTCGCCGTCACTCCTCCGCGTCGCACCGCCGAGGACGCACGCGCTGCGCGACCTCGTTCAATTACGATTACGAGTACATCTCATACATCGAAACAAGTGACTTACAGTGAAACTATCATAATCGGTCCTCAGTTAAAGACCAGTTTTCTCTCGCGTATTAGAATTTAATTGACTCGAAATATCGTCTCTCCCTCCCGCCGCCGCCGCCGGGTCCCGCCAGACGAGTGCGTTCAGTGAGAAGGCTACATTCCGAACCGGTGCTGTTCTTTAATGGACGCGGTGTGTACTACTCTGTGTGTGTTTTATTTATTATCCAAGTGACCGGTTGCTTTCGGCCCTTTCGTATAAAGGCTGTCCCCCGCGAACGTATCGTTCTCAGATGGAGACAGAAGTCAGAATGTAATAGCATCGACAAAAAGCGAGATTTATTCAGCGAACAAAATGGCTCTTGGAACGCTGAGTGAAAACGAGCGCCACTGCCTCGACGCCGAAGCAAAAAGTCAATCGGAACGTTTGCTAGATGCGGAAAAACCTAGCGAATGCAAGCCCAACGGTCTGAGAGTGCGCTTTTTGGACGAGGAAGGAAAAACCGAGAGGATGGTGAGCGCCGACGAAGTGGACTGCGCCGTCTCACGCGTTAAGAAGATCCACATCCTCAAGAATAGGAGCTCGAGCGAGACCAGTATCCTTCTGCGCAACCCCTCGCTCATGAAACGCCGCTCCAGCTCCGAGCGCCGCTTTAGCGTCGGCAACACCGACCATCTCAACAACAACACCACCTCCAGCGAGAACCTCAACGGGAGGATCCTACTCAAAACCGACGACGACAAACTAGAAAAGACTGATGAGGCAGACCAAACCAAAGAAGTGAACGGTCAGAGCTTTAAAAAGAACTGCAACGTGTACAGCGTGCACCAAGCGAAGACGCTGACGCCGGAGAGAAGAAAATCGATCCCTCGGCTCCCAGGCCACAAGGCGCAGGACAGCGGACAGACCAAGTCCTTCCTGCCGGCCGAAGTTAGTTTGGTAGATGGTGCCTCAGGGAAGGACTTCACTGCCCGCACCATCGGCCGTTTGTCTCGCGGACTTGGCAAGTTGCTGCGGAGGACTAACAGTGTGCGCATCAGCGATCCGGACCCTGTCTACAAGGTGGCTTATCTCGGAAACGTCCTCACTGGATGGGCTCGAGGTAAGTCTCGTTTCCTAAAAATACATTTGTATATGCTTTAGATTTAGATAACGATTTTTATTATTGCCTTTCGGATTACTTCACCAAATATTTGCAGTTATCTCCAAAAATCAGGTCAATGATTTGATAAGCGTTTCGAATGTGGGGCCTAGTGCTGTTCCCATTGAAACGCTTAATGGTTGCCACAAACCAATAAACAAATCGATTATGCATTACTTACATTTCGACATTAACGCACGTTTCAATTATAAAGCAGTGCATTTAGCAATGTATGGCCGCTGCAACTGGAATATTAAGCAGCGACGCAATTCGAGGCTTAATCCGTTATCTATCACAACAATGCTGTAGCTAATGATGCAGAAAACGTATCTATCATGGCAGTTGAACGAATAAGGAAGTTTAAAACAATATACAGAACCAAGGTGCCAAACGTAGCATCCAATTTTGGTCATGCATCAAAAGAACGAATTGCCGCTTAGGCCGGCAAATGTAAATGTTACGTAAGTGGTCCAAGGCAAATCGCCAGATCAAAATGATTTTATCTCCATATTCGCATTTTAATTCCAAATGAATAATTGCATGGCATTTAATGGAAATATGATTTATAATTTGATTTGATTCATTACCAAAGAAAAGATGGTTAGTGTGTGAAAGACGACATGGGTATAATAAGAAAAGAGTGAGTGCTGAGATAATGGCTGATAAGAGGGAAATTAAAGATGAATACAAACATGTTGCGCCGACCCTTCTCAGTTAAGTGGTTATTATGAATCTGATTTGACTAATTTAATTTCTTCGGAAAATGTAATTCTATGTACAAAGTAGAGTTAAAAATAGAAGTGGTCAAGAATTTTGATTTGTTGGCACATGAGATTGTTCACTGATAATATATATTGTAGTAAGTTACCAGACAAATATTGAAAAATTACAAAATGAAGCAGCAACAAAACTAAAAAAGCCAAAACAAAAATGTGTTCAACCGAATCAACCGAGTTGTTAGCATGTTTTGCAATTCTGTTCACTTTCTTTACAATTACAACAATAAAGAAAACAAACATAAACCCAGACGCTTATCTAAAACTATACTTTCGTTCGGTTCTTGTGATGCGTCGCCGCATGCTGTAATCATGGTCTTATCTGAAACAACTGCAGTGAAACCGGACTTAGTCTGTTGGATGCCTTCCACTTCTGTCATTATAATAAGTGATTTTGCTAATTTTACTTTACTCTTATTTTGGAAATTGGTGTCTTTAGCTCTCTTATTTTGATAATTACCTTTCTCCTATTTATGGAGCGATTTAAGATTTTTGAATCGACTGGGACGAATCGACGTTTGTATGTATGTATGTAAACATGAAAGCAATAAACGACTTTGACTTTGACTTTGACCTATGTATGTTTGTCCGAGTTTAACTGTTAGACCGTTGATCTATATAAAATTTGGAAAGTGAATAGATTATACTATTTAAATTTGCTGATAAGGTATATGAACTGATTTAGTAAATTGTTTGTTAAGATATCGGGAAAAAGGTGAAACATATTAGTCAAGTTTACATTCACATTTCACATAAAAAAAACTTTCATATTTTAGTGTTTGAGTTATAAACAAAAGCGTTTAAAGTAAACCAATATCACATTTGTTATATTTTCAATGACTCAGTAATTCCCAATAATTAATTAATGTATTCTGTATTATAATTAATTATCAGTACGGTTCATTTAAACATTTGATCACGCAGTAAACTGGAGACAACGTTTGCGACAGTTCACGCGGTCATCTCACTGAATCGTCGCCATTATTATATTTACGTTCATACATTTGACTTTATCACCACCTCTAATATTTACGAGCATATAATAGCAGTGTGCTCAGTGTATAGAAGTAGTCTATAGGTCATCTCATCTCGACTATGCAAAGCATCGACCACACAGTTTAGACTCCTCATGCAAGGCAAACACTGTCAGAAAACACATATGGGCTACCGATCCTGTGAAAACCACCGAGCGCGGTTCACGACGCGCCCGCGGCGGGCTGTGACATTGAGCTGGCCAATAAGAATGCATTTTTTACCGCTTCCCCTGACCCGCACACCTCAACGTTTTGACAGAATTATTTGTTTGAAGAAATTAAGCCATTAAGCGTCTATCGGGCTATGTGGTCGATGATGCGAGATATCAACTAGCGAGACGATGAAAGTTTAAATCCTGTGCTTTATGCGTTGTGCATACTGACGACTGTTGAATAATCACAGATAATGTTAATGACGTTGATCTGATTTTATTATGAAGTGAAACCGAGCGTCTGGTTTAAGAAGAGTAGTTTAGGTGTTCCTGCACTTTATAAACTTCAACTATTCGTCGAGAAAACTACACGTAAACTAGTATTTTTCGCAATTCATAGCATTTGATCAGCGTCCAGTCATAGGCATAGGCAGTCGATCTATGCTTCAAGTCCAGAAGCTGACAGAAAACATTCAATTAAATTACTTTTTAGATAATAGTCAATAATAGTTAATTAAGACAATAATAGATATAAGTGTCAATAATAGATATAAGTTGTCTACTTTTTTTGTTACAAAATTAAGTTTTTGATTTGATACCACAATCCCAAGTTCATGTTTGACTACTAAGTCAATCAGTTGGAAATCTCCCATTATGTCACCGTTGTTTATGTATTTATTCCAAACTATAGAGTCCACGTGCACCGTCAAAGCGTTACTCAGGGTAAACATGCCTTATCTCTACTGTTTGCTATTAAGATATAAAATGTTTGCCATAAGCCGATTAGCTTAAGCAGATGGAATGTTAAGATCACGGCTAAAAACATTGACGTAATGCATGACGTGAATACAGCGAGTAGAAGACTTCATCAAAATTATTTACATAAGAAATTTGTATAAGTAAACGGTAGACGGCTACAATACTGGTTGGATGACATTGCAAATGTACCTAGTATTGAAATAGAGTTGAACCCGGTCGGTACAATACCGGCATAGCGTGATAGGTAAGGCCTTAGCAGTGCTACCAGTTAATTGGATAGAGAAAAACAAACCCTGACTTTGGGGTCCTTGTACAACCAAAACAAATCAACACAAACAAAATACCTTAAAGCGTACTGAATCGAAAAAAAGTTTCGTGATTGAGTTAAAAATTTTATACAATCTGTTATTTAGGTGCGCGTTTATAATTAGCTTAAAAATGTGTTTAACAAAACATCTGGCCGACGCATGTTTGTATAACCAAAGTTCATTTCATAAAACGTAACAAGCGGTTTCCAGAAACAAGAAACTTTAAAATTGTTTTCAACTTAAGCTCACTACTGAACTTAATATTAGTTATTTACGTATTTGAATGGTTTAAATTAAAAAAAACCTGGTGTACAATGTGTACATTCTGGTTCTTCCAACCAGTCACCGACACTAAAGACAGACGCAACACAAAAATAGAATGAATATTACAACGCAAAATCCAAAGCAGACTTCTAAGAAGAATTCTTGTAATATTTAGTCTCGACTAACAAACTTCAATTACGAGTAAATTACGATACATTTAATGAAGCAGATGAAACGAAGCGACGGCAACTTCAGATACTTGAATTCATTATTCTCATCTTTCCTATATTCATAATTGACTCCACCAATTATAACTCGAAACTCGATCATTGCATTGAATTGACTTTTTAGGTTAATTGATAATTATTTTGACGTCAGGTGATAGATTAGCAGTAGTTTCGAATTGTTATAATTAGACCAGTAATAATCGTAAATTAATAATTTGAACGATAACACGGCGTAACGTATGGTTTTACCGAAGTTTTAGCCAAATAACAGGACTCTCAAATTCAGAGCATTATATACAAAGTTGTGTAAAATATATAATTGACAACGATTTCCGAGGAGTGGGTAGAAATGATTTAATACTAGCTGTAGGCAGCAGCTTTGCAAGCGTAGTACTCGAATTAAAATAGACTATTTATGCTGCACCAGGTCACGGTCTACGTCTATTATTTTAATCATTAATTCTCAGTGGGCAAAGGTTAAGAAAACGATTTAGAAGAGCGCTATTCTATTAGTACATATAACTAAAGATTTAACTTACCGATAGATGAAAATTGAAAATTTCCATTCTTCTTTGCCTTAAAATAAATAAAATAAATATTGGTGGACATTATCACACAGCGCCACCTAGCCCCAAACTCAGCAAAGCTTGTACTATGGGAACCAGATAACTGATAGAATACATATATACGTTTTTGTTGTAAATACATACTTACTATACATAACACCCAGAAACAGAACAAACATCTATGTTCATCACACAAATGTTTATCCCGGGTGGGGATCGAACCCACAACCTACAGCGCAGAAGGCAGAGCTACTACCAACTGAGCTGCGAGGCGACGTCCTCGTGGGGTCGGCACAACATCTAGATGTCACCAATGGATTTGGCTTAGGGTGTTTACAAACGGCCGCCTGCCTAACGTCAACTCTTGGGAATTCTTGCTGGTTGTGCACTTTGTGCAACTTGAAATTTTCCATTGATTCGGAAAATGGTGCGCAGTGAAAATAAAACGCAGGTAGTTTTCAAATAGTATAAAATTTACTCGGATGGTACCTTCCTGCAGAGCGGTAATAAAACGTTGCTTTTTATGATGCTGCAGTGCACCGCGCGGGGTAAACAAACCGTTTGCACAAACTCTGCACTGCAATGTCAAACTTTGTAAACAAACACCAAATTACTTTTCCTATGACCTTCGCTGATGGTAAAAATAGAGAAACAAACTACCATGATTTTAATTTAAGCGATTATTACTTCTGCTCTATATATAGGTAAGTGTTTTTGGATAACTTTAGAATATTTTCGCTGTAATCACATTCTTATCTCAAACACAGTAGGCATATCTAAATAGTTTATATCAATATCACAGGGTTATGAAGATTCCTTGACCTTATAATTAGGTATGTTATTTAATTTAAATAATCTTTAGAAGTTACAATTTTTACGTAACTTACTCTTAATTCATTAACTTCCTGGAAATAAAAATAAAGAATCGAATTCGTAGTGTTTTGTTTATCTTCTCTAACATAGTATAAAGCAAAGTCGCTTTCCGCTTCCCGCGTCTGTATGTAATATGTAATATGTATGTATGTTTGCTTATATCTTTAAAACTACACAACGGATTTTGATGCGATTTTTTTTTATAAATAGAGTGATTCAAGAGGAAGGTTTATATGTATAATACATGCATAATATAGTAGGGAAACACTGATAATTTTAGAGGTTTCTAATGTGATGTCGTAAATAAACACATTTTTTGCGCTTACATTGCAAATGCTGGCTGAACCTCACGAGATATATCAAAATAATGTACTACAGTATTGTATACCTTAAAAACGTCTACAAAAAAGTACACGATGGTATTAGAAATGTCTTACGCACAGCGAAGCGGGCACGGGTCAGCTAGTGTACCTATAATATGAATATCTGATATTGTTGTGGCCTTACAGGGTTTGTGTTTGAAACTAATTTACCTACCTAATGTACCAACTATTTGTAACAACATATGATACAATAAATAATTTGAATTTGAATATAGGAAACATGATAGACTGAGTTTGCCTTCCGTAGTTTTTTGGCTCCTTAGTGTGAAATCAAAGTGTGGTGTAATGCATGTTATTCGAAGCACTTTCCATTGAATTGCAACCTGATCCTTATCCATCACCTGATACGCAGCAACCTTCACTCGAGACCTGCAGGGTCCCCCTCGTCGGAAGCCAGCCGCTTTCTCTCCCCTCTCATTCGTCAGTGACTTCTCGCTCGCACGTTTTTTTTCGTATCACATTCCAAACATCATTGTTGGTTTGGTCGCTCCCACGACACGCACCGCGGCAGCTATTCAGCCACCGATTTGACCTCTATCAACAAAGATAAAGGGTTCAAATTGACTATTTTCGGCTGTTACTATAAGATTGTCACCGGTTCCAACCGTTGCACTTGGAACGTTTATTATTCTGTTCGACGATATTCGCTGTCAGGTGATTTGAACCGTGAATCTACTTTGTTGTTGGGCACTTGTAAGATTTATGAAAATAAATAACAATACTTTACTTTCTTTCACGTGATCAATCAGCCTCAAACTCTCACCTATACCTAAAACTTAGAAAAGTCTTACAAGACTATGTAACTTTAAGAATTATGAAGTTTTCTTGGTGTTTTTTCTTTGTTTCGTGTAAGCACTTTAGGTTTTATATATACATATATTTTTTTTGCTTACCTATAAATTATACCCTACTCATATCACTTACTGTTCCGTAACTAAAGTCTGTATTTCATAAACAGTGAACACAGTTCAGTTCAAGATTATCGATGGCAGAGATACCTAATTACTTCGCGTCGCTTCGGTTTTTTCTCGACTTTCGAGTTACGTTAATAATGACTGTTCCGTAGTGGAGTCACGCTTAGATTGTGAAACGTTTAAATGCATTATATCATCCTGACTACGCCGGCTATTATCTAGCCAGCCATTGAGAGAGGGGAAGGATTATGAAATAATTGAAGATGGCATAAAAAAAGTGAAGAATGTAAATCGTGATTCAATCATCAGAACGCAGCTATTTTCGTGTTGTTCACGCTATGTTTCAGCGCCTTACGTTGGGATAATTGAATACTGTGGTATACATGTGTTTATAGAAAAAAAAGTGTTGATTATGATAGAAAAAATGCTGTATTACAATAGAATTAGCATTTAGTTAGAAATCAGCAAAAGAAATAATGTATCTTAAAGTTCTGCTAGTAAAACTATTCCAACAATATCAAGTATTATGGATTGCAAGTCCTTACGTGTCTGTAAATGCCGATATTTAAAACCAGCCAAGTACAATCGCCGTGTAATAGGAACGGGTTGGTCTAACCGCGTCTATAACCAGTAGTGTTGATAACCACGTAGCGGTTATCGCCGGTTGTTCACCCACATGCATGCATTACACGTTGGCTTACACTGTGATACTGCGCTACAAATCATAGGTGGACTGAATTGTTCGACAGAATATAGAGTTCCTAAAAAAAAATACGAGTGACCTTTACACACATAAACACACGGGATAATTAAAATAATTTCTACAAAAAGGTACGAATAGGATAAAACCAAAGCGTATGTATTTTGTATCTCCAATTAAATAAATATGTAAGGGTTTTCCCCTTCATCAATCAACTAAATAACAAGCACTCATTAACCAAAAGCGCATACCTATACTTATAACGATAAATATTTTATACAAAATGAAGATTTGAATTTATTTAATACGTAACGTGTAATAGAGTTTTAAAAGTTAATAATCCTTCATAAAATATTAAATACTCGTTCTTACTTCAGATATATTATGCAATAAGGATAATAATGGCGACACAAATATAGGCAATAGGCATATTGTCCTTGGTCATTATAAATATCGGAAGTAATTACAATATCTATAAGAAAAGTAAAACCTTGCGTTTATTTTTTCAATTTGCTACAAAAACTATGTTCGATCTTGATTATTTTACGCTTAAATAATCAAAGTACCTACACCTAAAGATAAAAAAGTTAATGTACTGATAGGTACGAGTACAATATCGGACTGTGAGTTTGCAATCTTTATTAGCAACATAAATGTTTGTATTGACAATAAATATTGAAATGGTGGGCACGTGGTGTCGAATTCTTTGACTTGTATAGGTCCTATGAGTCAGGCTGAGACGAGGTGCAACGTACACCACGTGGCCTGCGACTTAAGCATGCATATCTGCACGTTACTGGCGGGACATTCCGAATAAGAGCTTGGTAGCTTGCCATGTTAACATATAACGTTGCCTCTCCTTATTTGTAGCCGAAATTATTGTAGGTACTAGTTGTTTTTAAACCTTATTCAATTTACATCAATTTAACAAAATTACATTTAAAGAACTAAAAAGAAAATGAGTCGTTAGAAGACTAAGCGAAAAGTCAAGGGATGATTATTCCTTTTTTAAGTTTTATGAAGGAACTATTAGTCCTACCTACATGAATATAATTAACACGGGACCAACTTGAGATTATTTTCTAAAATCATCGAAATCGAACCAGGTAAAAAGATATATGCGGATATCAAAAATACATGTTCCATTCGACATCGAACCTCCTCTTTTTCGTCAGTTAAAAAGACACTAGATTTGACTAGAAAGATAGATGAAATTTCAAGTGGACAGGTAGGTATGTCACGCATGGCTACCTCCGAGAAAGTGCGTCTGAAGGTCGCAGTTACACACGGCACCGGCACCGGCACCGGCACCGGCACCTGATTGTAAAATACTAGACAACTTTCGTAATGTCTGTTTGTAAACTGAATCGTCTGAAACGCAAATAAACAACATAGTCTAGAGTTAACTAGATCAAGTATACTTATTTTAAGTTCAGAATTGTTCAGTCCTTTGTTTTTTTTACACCGTTTTAATTAATTGCCTGCAGTTATTTATCGAAAATTATTACTTACAAAACAACGGATATTTCGCCAGAGGCGTATAATTTGGCGTTTGTACATACACTAAATTCTACCAACCATGGTAGCGCAAGTGACCTATTAAAAAGTCAATATTGAATTTTATAATCACCGTACATACGAGAACCTACCTCACCACCATCTCACATTATTCCAGTTAACGTGGGGTCAGCATAAATAGCATGTTTTTTTCACTTGCTTCTATAAACTGTCATCTATTAAGTATACACCTTTCTTACTTAACAAAAGTCAAAAGTCGTACAGCTACCTATAAACAACGAACTGGTAACAAAAAATACAATCTCAGAAAAACAAGGATATTCATAATACAAGTGATTGATCGTACGTACCTTAATTTTTTTACTTCATTTTCGCAAAAAATTACCCACAGCTTGAGGTATCTCTAGATAGATTAAACTTTAGGTCAGAAGGTCGTATGCCAGTTCGACAATTATCTTAAAAAACCGGCCAAGTCCGAGTCGACTCACGCACGAAAGGTTCCGTACCATTATCTATAAAAAACGCCAAAAAAAACACTTTTGTTGTATAGGAGCTCCTATATTTATTTTATTCTGTTTTTAGTATTTGTTATTATAGCGGCTACAGAAATGCATCATCTATGAAAATTTCAACTGTCTTGCTATCACGGTTCATGAGATACAACCTTGTGACAGACAAACAGACAGACAGACACAGACGGACAGCGGAGTCTTAGTAATAGGGTCCTGTTTTTACCCTTTGGGTACGGAACCCTAAAAACTGAATCTACATATCAATTAGTGACTTTAATTAAACCTTCAATCGTCGCCAATTAAACAAACATAGGTGTTCTTAAATATACATATGTACATTATGTACCTCCTCTAATAGTTCATTTAACGATTGCCAAAGTCCAAAATATAAATGGAACTTAATTAACCATGCAAAGTTTGTTTTAAATAAAATAAACGTCGATAGCATCACCTCTTTATCGTTTTAAATTGATGAATAATCATATCTCATTATGTTCTGTTTGATTTTATTGAATTAACAAAACCATGTTGGCCGAGTGAGAGTCACCTCGACTTTCAATGCGAAAGGAGGATCGAATTCCGGTCGTTCATCGATGGATTTATTAATTCGAAAAGTTAATCAAAAACAGTGCAGGAAAACATATTGTGGAAACCAGTTAGTATTCGCGGCAATGGCCTGCAACTTATTCCGTAGGTATAATAACTACTGGAAAATGTGGGCATGTGCATTGTAATCAATGTTTGGACATGCCTTTGATTACCCAATTTACACAGCATAGAAACAGTTTCTATTGAATACGCATTGAAAGACACAAAACAAACCATTTTCTGAATGCATTGTGCGATGTAGGTAATAGGTATGTAGTTGTATTGTACAAGCCTCAGATTAGTTATGAAAACCAATGTCGAAATCAATTGTGCATATCGAGCGGATCCAACTACTCAGTAAATGCAGCTATTTTAGATTTCTACTCATTATCCTCATATTCTTTGTTGTATCCTAGAAGCTACCTCGACTCGACGTTACACACAAGCGTCGTTCAGAAGCTGTCGAAGGTACTTCTTGAGTTAAAAGTTCTGTTGACTGAGCAATCCTCGTCTAGAGGCAAACTCGAGGTAATTTTATCAACTAAAACTACCAATACACAGTTTCGAGGTCGTGTTGAGGCGGAGATATTTCGAGGTTACAACTATGAATATGGGGACTAGACTTTGATTCCTTAAAGATCATTTTCCTACATTGAACATAGAAGTTTTCTTTCATGCAGAGGTCATTTCAACCGGAATAAATGAATCAAAGTGCGTTATCTGATGGACGATGGAACAAGTTTGCATGTTGCAACAGCCTTCTTTTAGTTCCTGTGAAGCTAAATAAAATCACTCAGTCAATGAACACCTGCACTAAACCTTAAGTTCGCGCCTAACTTAAGGATACGCTTAGCGATGATATATATCCAAGGAATTTTTGTTTATTGGATGGTAGATGACAAGTTTACGAAATACACTCCTACATTTATATTCGACTAGCTAACCCGACCGATGCTTATAAAAAAAATATATAAATATCTTTATCTACACTAATGTTGTAACATTCTACTTATGTTTCCAATACTTGACTTATAATTACTACTGTTATAGCGCAGACAACAAAACACTCAATTTAAGCAATTTCACATGATGGTATAATATCCACATCGATATCGTAAAATCTCATTATAACATCAATAAAACGCGACCAATTAACCTGGCGAGCCTTATGTCAAAATCCTCATACAAGTTGTATAAAATGTTGATATTAGGCTGGCTTTTGAAAACAGTTGGGTTATACGTGAAACTACTAAACTTACATACACAAAACTCTTTGGTAAGATCTTGTGCCAATTAAATAAAAAAAAAAACAGCGCGCGCTCGCTCCTGATTGGCCCTGCGCGCGCAGCTGCGCTCTTCTTATTGGTTAGATTTTAATGGCGGCAAGTTCACTGTGACAATACAATACACGTACGCGTGAATTTAATGTTTCGCAATGTGTTTTGTTTTTAAAATACAAATTAAAAGTTAAAAATGGATAGCGACGTTAGTGAAGATAAAGTAGTGTATGTAACTGCATATAACACGGGTATTAAAACACTCGTTACTATTATGAAACTCGCTTCGCTCGTTTCATAAACTCACACTCGTGTTTTAATACCCTTCCTTATATGACAGTTACATAAACTACTATTTCCGACTTGTAGCTCGTTATATTTTAATATTAAATTTTATAATTTAATTGTTAAAATATCTTGCACTGACGTACAAGTTGATAAAATCATTATAATTTATAAATAGTTTTTCCACGCTATTGTTATTGGCAAAGGTAAGTTTTGTTCTTTTCATCTTATACCATACATACCTTAAAATTATAAATAAAGATCTAACCGTAACTGTGTTGTTCAAACTCTGAACAGCATGGCTACCGTGATAAACATTTACATAACTCACTATACAGGAACTGAATCGACGCATTAAATATTATATCCAGATTTTTATCACTAGCTCATTTGTCACTAGCTCAAACGAATTAATTACGTTATCCACTGCAGACCAATGTGCATAAAAAATCGGCCAAGTGGCGTCGGACTCGCGCACGACGGGTTCCGTACCATTATCTGTAAAAAACGGCAAAAAATCACGCCTGTTGTATGGGAGCCCCACTTAAATATTTATTTGATTCTGTTTTTAGTATTTGTTGTATATAGCGGCAACAGAAATACATAATCTGTGAAAATTTCAACTGTCTAGCTATCACGGTTCATGAGATACAGCCTGGTGACAGACAGACTGCGGAATTGTAGTAAAAGGTCTGTAATGTAGATAGATAGATAGATAGATGAACTCTTTATTGCACACAAAGAAAACAAATGGTAAATAACAACAAACATACCTATGTAAAAGTCAATATTAAAGTGTTAGAGGATTGGTTCATCGAACTAACTATTCGCGAAGCAACTAAATATATAATAGTTGTATAATGACCATATATCTACAGCCATAGACGAATTAAATAGCAATTTAGTAATATGAACTCATGACTTACAGTTATCCCCTGTAGTTTTTTCAGTGGTTAGTGTACTAACTATTGAAAAAAATTATGTCTTAATTTTTTGCTGCATACAACGTTTGTTTTGCAAATTGCAACCTTATTTCAAGGGAATACGCTTTATTTTAAAAAGTCATAAGCTAAAATATATTCGTATCAATAGTAAAACTAAAATCTCGTTTTTGGTAGTTCTAGAATGTTCCGATCATGGTTTATGTAATATCCGATGAAAGAATTATAGCTATGGAAACGAAAGAGATTGAGTTTTGTTTTGACTGCTTGTATTTTGGGTTTAACGTGTTTTGGTAAATATTATTTAAGCAAACCTTATCAGATTAACCGATCCGAAACTTCTTGTGGTTTAGTAAATAACAACTACAATTGATCATAATATAATGTTTGGACGTGCCTCTGACTACCATTAGATATCTTCAAAGGATCTAAGCGCCTGGAGAACTGAGAGGATGTCTACCGTACTTGGGGATTACATTCGTGATCCTATTATAAAAAAAATCCTTCAATGTGCAGTAAAATTTCCTTAGACATTTTCTTTCCGCGGCGATGGAATAAATAAACAAGAGAAAAACCAGTTATCTATCGTATCGATATCTACTTATTCATTATTATCAGTTAAGTGAGCGTTCTAACAGTTTGCTTCAATAATATCTGTGTTTAGAAACTGCAGTTAGGTTAGTTAATCGTTAACTGGAACGCATAACTAATCGAATGCCTTCATTGCGACTGGGAAAACTTTGGACTTGGTGAAGTTTAGAAGTTTAGTTTTTCTTTATTTGTTTTTAATAGTGTTCTATATTTATAGATAAAGTAGATGAAGAGGTCACGAAAGCTTCTGTTTGAAGCTAAATGTGATGTCGAACATAAAAATACAGGTAGGTCCAGACCAATTTTAACTAACATAAAAAGGAGAAGATTATAATTATCTGATTATGTGGGTTATTTTAAAGTATTTCCACAAAAGAAGGACTATACCGGCAGAGTAGAATTATTTCATTTTGCTGAAGATTTACTTTAATCTCAACGTAACTTAAACTGGTATTTTCAACTTTACAATCTCTATATCGTAAGAAGTTATATTAAACTTTTTCTATGAATAATTTACATATGAAATATTTATAATATGAAAAATAATTACTTGTTAATAAAATGTAAATTATATTAGGTATGTCTATGCAGCTTATATTATTTTAATCGCATTCTCAGTATTTATTTTAATTTTCTCAAAAATCCTCTCACGATAATAAAAGAACATTATTGTAGAGTAGGTAAAACCTACACATTTAACGGAACACGTTGTATGTATATTATATTTCAGTGTACTGTATTCTAAAAAAACAAATTAATGTTATGTGTTCTCATAGAACAATCTATGAGAACTTTTCACAAAGATGAATTAAAATTAAATTATTGCCATAATACGAGTAATTTAAGCAGATTTTAATTTTAGATTGAAATCTTTGCACATTTTTTCTCCACGTGACTTTAGATAATGTTTAACAAGTATTGCTTACTCAATTTTTTTAATTGTTTTTCCTGGCTTGGGTTCGTTGTTAGGTTATTTGTGTTATTTTTTTTCCTATTCCATAGCTTCAGTGGTGAATAGGCGATCGGACGCGGTCGTCCTTGCGATCGGTTGTCGGCACACATAGTGCTCGATCGCCCGCGCCCGGTGTGCCTGCTACCTACAGATTGCAAGTGGGCCTTATGGGGGAGTCTGCCCACCCTCACTCCCACTGCTCTCATTAGCTTTGTTTTATATAAAACAACTAGAATGAAAACGCTTTTTTTCATTTTCTGTCTCATCAGAAAAGGGTTATTTGATTCGATTTAAAATGAAATAAGGTAGATTTACGCAATAAATTCATTGTGTTTATAACTTAATAGGTATCATACCTACTCTACTAGTACCTACAAAAAACCGCTAAAATGGCGTACAATCTAGAAATTCTATGTACCAATTTAAAATTAGTTTGTACCAATAAAAGATTTCCATAGTGACATGTAAATTGTAAATACCATTTGAAGTTCAAATTCGAAAATCGTAAATTTAGTTTTAGTGCACTTCTACATGCCTACGCAGTATACCTACGTACTTGCTTGTACAGAGGCAGCCTGGATAACTCGACACAGGACATGTCCGTAGCAAACTCGCATTTCGGTTTTTATTGCCATAAAGGTAAATAACGACCCGGTATTCTTTTTAAACCTTTTTTAACAAGGCCGTGGAAAACAAAGTCACTGCTCCGAGTGGGGTTTTTTTTCGCCGAATCAGTTATGTGGCATACATACGAGTATCCAACTGAAATTTAAATCTGAGGTAATGTCTACTATGTTTGGGGATTACGAGACACCGGCCAGTTACATCAGACGTAGTCATTATGTAAAGTTATATGTATGTTCGTTCTTTAGATACGACTATGGGCCAATACTTCTGTGATGCCTGAAAATAAATAATCCTAATATCATAATCCTAATCCTACTCCTACTAATATTATAAATGCGAAAGTTTGTGAGTGGGTGTGTGTGTGTGTGTGTGTTTGTTACTCTTTCACGCAAAAACTAATAATATTATAAATGCGAAAGTTTGTGAGTTTGTTTGTATGTTTATATCTCTTGTATGTTTGTTTGTATGTTTGTTTGCATTGAATAGGCTCCGAAAATACTGGACCGATTTGAAAAATTATTTTACCATTAGTATCCTACATTATCCCTGATGAACATAGGCGTTATTTCGTGGCGTAGAATATTTTCAAAAACTTTGTATACCCGTGCGACGCTGAGGCGGGCTGCTAGTTTAACAATAATTAGACAAGAAGTAATGTAGAATCCTAAAAAGCGCTAAAAAGAAATATTACGACTAAGTAGTAAGTACCTAATACCTACATAGCTCAATAGTATAGTTTAAATCAAACTTATCCGTAGAACTAAATAAAATAATAACATCTGTACCTAGACTTGAAAATAATGGAAACACAGAAATTACTAGTAATTGTTTATGAACATCTAGCGCACGAGTCACTATACCTATAGATATAAGTTTTAATTAATTACCCTCGTGATTCCGCGTTAGTCCCGCGATAGCGCAGATCGTACATCATACATATTATTATAGATTAGGATTATAGACAATATTAACAAACCAACTATACGAGTATGTATAAATGCAAAAGTAACTCTGTCTGTGTGTCTGTGACGTTATCACGGCCAAACCGCTGCGCTCGCTGGGCCGATTTTGATGAAATTTATAGAGATAGCTTAAAGTCTTAGGACGAACATTGGCTATTTTTTTCTCAAAATGTTCTTTTCGATTTTTACGATAGAATTGTCAAAAAACGATTTTCTGAATGAATACGCGAATGAAGTCGCATCGCGTCAGGTAAAAGCAAGTATATTCATAAGTATATACTTTATTCATTGAATTGACAAGTAAATAAATATAATAAGCAATAAACACAATATAGAATTATTTGAAATGGTAATTATAAATTGGCAATATTATAGTTATTTATATTCTCATGACTCAAAACCATCATTAAAATGCAGCGCACTCTTAACAGGTAAATAATTAGTAATATGGGAGTGACCCTCATTTGGTCGAGAAAAGGTTTGCCAAATACTTGTCAATGAACCCAAACCCTTCAAATGTGGTAGTGTTTGGAGAGTGTGTTTGAAGAACTAAGTAATCTAAATATATTTATGAATATAATACTGTTCATTTTCACGAAACCAATAAGCCTAAGTAAAGAAAATTAAATAAATATAAGTAATAAAAATTATATGAATAAAAATACTTTAGTTAACCAATAACAATAAATAATAATAACAGAAACTTAAACTAGACCAAACTGTACAATGGGCGGTCTTATCGCGAAAAAAGCGATCTCTTCCAGACAACTTTAATATGGAGTGAATATAACAATGAATGGAAGATTGGTCGGGGTCCAATGGTTGTTTTGTACATTCCTTGGTTAAAACATGCCACGTGTTGGATTACATCCTAATTCCTATTCTCAGATAATTAATTAACCGTAGAACGTAACTTGTTACAAGTAAGGATCGCAAACCTTGATAGTAAATTTGGCTCATGTATGCTTAGCAACAATTTTGTCAGTTACGAATATTTACCTCGATACTGGTTCTCGCTGCGCGGTTCCATATTCTGTGAGTTTGTGACGTCATAAGACATCTTTGTGTTCAGTTCCTCTGACATCATCACAAAGTCCTCAACCAAGTCACTATACGTTATTTTGTCAACGATTTTTTTTCTTTTAGGTCTTCATGAAACTGTGCTATAAGTAAACATATTTCAATCCAATTAATTTTAAACTTTGGCGAAAACTGTAACTGATAAACTGGTTCTCAATTTTATGAGATACTAACTGGGATAATTAATAAATAAGTCGCCTTTAATGAGAAAAATAATAAAAAAGTATTAATAGTTCGTAATTTGGCACGGACAAGGCAAAATAATAAAACTTTTCATTGTTTTTATATTATACTTGATTTGTAAGTAAATCATTATAATTTTCTACTTAATGTTATTTTTCAAGTCCATGTATATAAAAAAACACGTTATTATAAACGTATTTTATATTGTATGTAATTATGCAACAAATATTATAAAGAGGAAAGATTTGTATATACATATATATTATCTCTGTGTATGTTTGTAACGAATTGGCTCAAAAACTACTAGACCGATTTCAAAAATTATTTCACCATTTCAATGCTACATTATCACTGATTAATATAAGCTACATATATTATTAACAGGAAACAGAACGAAAAAAAATATTCGTTAAATCATAAGTACGTGCGATGCTGGGGCGGACCTCATAATAATACTTACGTCATATTTAATTTTAAAATACGTAGAAAAACATATTTTCTGAGACCATTGTTATGCAAAGCTTTTGTAACTGATCTTGAAATCGAAAGCTGTCCATCTTGTCAATGTACTCAAATTTTTCTGAGGACTTAATTTTTAATTGATTAATGTACGTTCACGGTGAACCGGCGCCTGCGCACCGGCGACGATGCGCGGTGAAAGTAGTCGGTATTGAAGTATAAGAGCTGTTGTTGGATAACAAGCGAGTACAAGTTGTATGACAACCTTGTGTTCAATGGATAACTGTCACGACTACCACTGGAAATGAATTGGGCTTCATGCGGCAGACTCTTCTCTACAATAAAAGTATTCGTTTATATTCGACTCTATATATCTTTATGTTTATATATAACTACTGCAAAATGTGGGCATGTGCCAAATGTAATGTTTGGACGTGCTTCTGACTAGACATCTTCAAGGATCCCAGCGCCTAAAGATCTGAGAGGATGTCTACCGTACTTGGGGGTTACGTCGTAATCCTATTTTTTTTATATTCAACTCAAGTTAGCTAGAAAAATAATAAAATCTTCTCTAGATTCGAATGCGAATGCATCTAAATCTTGACTTGAATTTTTAAACATAACGTCTTAATGAAATGCCTGGCTTCTAAAGTTATGGTTTGGCTGTACAGGAGATTTCTTTCTGCTAAAATTATTTAGTTCAATAATATTATAAGATCATTTTTAAATGATAATGTTGGTTGAAGCTACGCCTATTCCTTGCGACCTGAGCCTAGAACCATGGCAACATTGGCTAACTAACCCACTTTATAAGAAGGAGGTTATTGCATTAAATGTCTTTGATGGAATTATAAATTGAAAACGAATGTTTGTAACCAAACTCCTCCGAAACAGCTTGACCGATTTTTATGTTTTTTTTTGTGTATATTTAGTAGGTTTGAGAATAGGTCGTAGAGTATTTTTTATACCAAGTGATAAGGATTTTAAGGATGGCCTAAAGTTCGGGAAAAACTGGTATAGCTTTTTTCTGTGGGATTATTGCAATATGACAGGACAACGTCTGTCGGAACAGCTAGTAAGAATATAAATGCAGTGAACCAGAGATACCTACTCGTAGCTTCGATCCACCGAGGGAGGCAAATCGTCTCTATGGAGCGCGGAGGCTCGGTCACTGGCATTCAGTTTATATGGATGGCCGCCATCCCATTACAATAAAAATAAAATGTATTGGATCCGATTACATGACAACGACAACCACCAGCAGATCTTTTACGACAATTTGTGAATTGATTAGGTTGTGTCTTTGGCATCGTTTACAAAGAATTGATGTAGAATTGAATATGAATTGAAGAAGAATATTTTAATGAATGTCATTGCAACACAAATACAGCGGAAAGAATGTAAAAAAAATAATTCCGGGTGTGAGTTGCGAACTGGCATAAATGTTATCAAAAAACATTTAGAACTACTAGCAGACCCGCGGTAGACGTTGTATTTTGTCCAAATTTAAATATTCACAGCATCTTGGTATTACTACTGATTACTGATGTCAGATTTTTTTGCACACCAGTGCCATCATACCAAAATCATCCCTTATGCGTATTTTTTTATAATTTTGGGGATGTTTTCGTATTTTAAAGTACGACTAAGTAAGTCTATATTTTATTCGGGCACCATATCTACATCTACAGCAAATTCCATCTTAATCCGTGCTGTCCTTAAGACCTGATTTTCAAATTCAAATTCAAAAATCATTTATTTCAATAAAATCACAAGGATCACTTTGAAACGTCTTAGGAACTAGGTGAAGCTACGCCGATTCCACGCGACCAAGCCTAGAAGAATCAGGCAACAAACACGGCTTGGGGTCTACCTTTTTTTTTATGATCCTTTCCTTAATGCTATGTAGAGCTCCAGTGTGGTGCCAATCGAACAAGGTGAAGGCTCAAACAAGAATAATAATTAAAAGTTAAAAGTACCTACTACTCAAGTACGTAGGTACAGATTGATTTTCAAATACACTAACATCTTCACAAACTTTCGCATTTATCATATTATTAGGATAGGATTATGACATACAGGGCGCAGTCAATAACGTGGTACGATTTTTTAGGCATGACCACTATTCTGTAAAAGCCAGATTTAAGTATAACGTTTCAAAATCGATTATTTCGTCTACCTTGCAGATAAAAATCTTCAGTAGGTGTATGAGAACTTGAGAAGAGGTGAGCTTATAATGTCACCTTTAAACATCATGACACGAATCGTATATGGTGGTTGATTATCATAGAATGATGTGGGCCATTGTGATCTCAATTAGGTGTTACAAATAAGGCGATGGTTCACGGTTTTGGCTACTTGTGTGGAAATTTTTCCGAATTGATAATATTATTTGCATTACTCTGACCGTATATTCTAGAACAATGATTTTTTGCACGAGTAAAGCTCGATAAAATGGAGTGCCCACAAGTGCCCTGTTTTTTAAGTTTATTTTTTAATTCGATATGTTTGTAAAAACAATACTAATCTCCAATATTTTTCATTAATCATCGATATAATTAAAAAAAACAGAAATGTACGCGTTCAGAGATTAAATTTAGAATTGAATAGAAGAAGAATATGATCATGAATCTCCAAATACGGTAGACATCCTCTCAGATCTCTAGACGCTTAGATCTTTTGAAGATGTGTAGAGGGGGTAGTGAGAGGAATATCCAAACATTATATTTGGCACATGCCCACATTTTGCAGTTTTTGTAGCAAAATATAAAAGCGAATATTTGTGACAACTACCTACTGGCTTTTTAAAAGTGTTAAGAGTAATAGTCCCTTTGGAGTTTATATGGTCGAAAACTTGTAATTACTGTAGTGCAATAGAAAGGGCACGATTAAGTGGTTAGGCGGGTAACGGTACCGCATTCCGAGACGCGGCCAAACGATACTACCTACTCGCGAAATGGAGCGCGCAGTCGATGAATAGGAACCTATTTCATTGACCAACTAATGGAAATCCCGCGATTTTGCTCACGTACAGTTTTACAAACCTTTGAAGACACTATTTATCCATTATTTAACATAAACATTTAATTGTTTTATTTTTGACTAGCGACCCGCCCCGGCTTCGCACGGGTTTAATACATATAAACCTTCCTCCTGAATCACTCTATCTATTAAAAAAAACTGCATCAAAATCCGTTGTGTAGTTTTAAAGATATTATAAGCAAACATACATACAGACATACAGACGCGGGAAGCGGAAAGCGACTTTGCTTTATACTATGTAGTGATATAGTATATTTATATAGTATAGATAATATTAATGACTGGCCTCACAGCTTAGTTGGTAGTAACTCTGTCTTCTACGCTGTAGGTTGAGGGTTCGATCCCCACCCAGGGCAAACATTTGTGTGATGAACATAGATGTTAGTTCTGTGTCTGGGTGTTACTATGTATAATAAGTATGTATTTACAAAATACAAAAGTATTCTATCAGTTATCTGGTTCTCATAGTACAGCTTTGCTTAGTTTGAGACTAGATAGTGTTGTAAAGTCCGCCAATATTTATTTATTTTATTATTTAATAAAATTGCATAGGTACAAAAATAGATAAATCAGCAAGAGTTAGTATTCTTACAGAGTAAACAGTTTACGTCTTTGTATCCAAACTTTGCTAACTGATTGACGGTTAACACACAACAAACATCTTCTAAAAGAGATCAATGATGGTAATGCTATTTTCCATATCATGTTTTAATACTAGTTTTATTCATAAGATTATGAATTGTTAAAAATTACTCGTCTTGTTGCCATGTAAAAGGATATTCAATTCAATTTTTGACGAGACATTTTTGATAAATGTCGTCTATGACAGATATATAATAGTTTTAAAGAATTGTCGAATCACGATTCGATTTCTTAACGTGAACTTCTTTACAGAATCGAAAATGATGGATGTGTGAACAAGTCGTAGCTAATCCCAAAAAAAAACCGGCCAAGTGCGAGTTGGACTCGCGCACGAAGGGTTCCGTACCATTATCTATAAAAAAAAAGCCGAAAAACACGTTTGTTGTATGGGAGCCCCGCTTAAATATTTATTTTATTCTGTTTTTAATATTTGTTGTTATATAGAATATAATAAAATAAAATATAATAGAAATACATCTTTGAAAATTTAAATTCTGTCTAGCTATCACGGTTCATGAGATACAGATAGACAGACGGGCAACGGAGTCTTAGTAATAGGGTCTCGTTTTTACCCTTTGGGTACGGAACCCTAAAAACACTCACAAAAACAATCTCGTGTTAGTGTAGTGACGCTGCGTTCTGGCACATAATTTGCTTCGCAATGAAGTAGGTACTTCAATTGACAATATCCTGTGGCGTGGGGTCATACAGCTCTCAGCTTCATTGCCTCTCATTCATTGCTTCTTACATACTACCATTGCTTATCCAGATTCCCGTGACGTCATCAAGTCATCTAAAGAGCCTTGAATAACGAAAGCGTTGACCGTCATAATAGTATGGATATTTTAAATTTAATAGTTTGTAATTTATTTTATTCGTGAATATTGGACCTACAAAGTCATTAGGCAAAATGGATTTTAATCGCTTTATACATTTTTTACACGCTTAGTCAAGGATATTGTATCGTTTACAATAAAATTTAAACTCTATAACATTCTTGTCATAAATACTAATAGCCCAAGTTATAATTAATAATAAAAAAGCGTGTACCATGAAAACAAGATAACTATAATTTTTTTGTTAATACGCATAAAACACAATATACTCGTAAAACCTAGACACAAAACAAACATCTATGTTTATGATATAAATAAATGTTTGTCCTGAGTGGGAATCAAACCCAAAACCTATAGTGCAAAAGGCACTGCTAAATGAGTTGTGAGTCTATCAAACAAACAAATTGGATTTTGCATTATTTTGTATGTTAAGTATGTCTACAAAAAGTATTCGCAGTAGAAACTTACGTATAAGCTAATATTATTGAAATACGAGTATTTTCTTCTAACAAAGTCGCACAGATCAATCACAAAAACTCGCGATGCACGTTTGATTTTTATAGTATGTTTTGTTTTTACCTTTCAATAAAACTTCAAAAATACCCGCAAATTATATGAAAATATTTTCATATAATTTGAGTACGAAAATATTCATGTATTTATGTGTTCATGTCGACGTTGAATGTTTCGCGAAACTATAAAGTTCTAGTGATGCGCTTCTATAAATATTTTATGAGATAAAATCATTCTCCTTTGATGAGATGCACGTGCAGCTTCCTCAGTATTTACGTGAGTAACTTGTAGATATGTAAGTATAAAGACTGGCGTAAATCTAAAAATTACAAAAGAATCCTAAGACTTTAAAAGCCGTGTTGGCCAAGTCAGAGGTACCTCGACTTTCATTTCGAAGGTCGTGGGCTCAAATCCCGGCGTGCATCAATGGATTTTTCTGTTCAAAAATGTATATGCGCATCAAAATACGTGCTCAAAGAAAACATAGTGAGGAAACCAGTTAGTACTCTTATAAGCGACGATAGGCTTGCAACCTGTCACGTGTGGAATGCTAACTACTGCAAAATGTGGGCATGCGCCAAATATAATGTTTGGACGTGCCTCTGACTTACCCCCTCTAGACATCTTCAAAGGATCTAAGCGCCTAGAGATCTGAGAGGATGTCTACCGTACTTGGGGTGATTCTAGTCCGTAGTCGTGATTCTATTTATTTTTCATAAGACTTTATTTAATAAAGTCGTAGTTGTTCCATTAATAATTTATAAAAATATCATGAATACTCAAAGTGTTTTATTTCAAGAGCGAATATTGAATGCTGGATGCCTTTCTCACGTCTCAATGACAGTCTCTTAGCATAATGATGAAGCCTGATTGTGGAATATTATGAGTTGACGTCAAAAGCTTTAGTCAAATAATTTAGAAGTAAAGTACAATGTATTATGTTAATGATGTTTTGATTGAATGCTTCAACACAGATTGATGTTTAAAGAATAAAAACATGATATCAATAAATTCACCTTCTACTGATTCGGACCAGTCAAAAATTTCATTTCACACTAGCTTGTGCCCGCGTCTTCTATGCAATGTCACTTTCTGGCTCATGAACTTGCAAGAAGTCATATCGATCCGTTGTTCCTTTGCTGCGTGAAAGGACAAACCAACAAATGTACAAACACACTTTCGTATTAATGATGCGAGTAGTAAGGAAGCAAATATAACACTGCCATTAAGTTTTGTCAAGTAATGCCACGAAAACATCTTTGTCGAGTGAATAATTAAAAAAATCTTATAAATAACATATAGCCAACGTCATCTATACCAACAACTAATTAGCGAAACATCACATACTTGTGCTAACTCTTAACTGTGTTTACAAAGTCGGTCAATAATTTGAATTTCAATACGATATTTATAGACTAATAATTTGTTCTGGAAAATGTCGTGTTTAGAATTCCTAGTTTTTTTTAAATTTATAATTTATATTCTTTGGACAACGTCACTTCGTCTTGCCTAATTGCAGCAGCCTAAAAGGAGTGTTATGATTATTTACATCAAACATCAATTTATAAATCGTAAATAATCCAAAGCTAACGTGTGCCGCCGGATATGGAGGCGCCATCTTTGTCCTCAACGTGACTTCCGCAGCCTTTCTATCAATACAATGCTATTGAGGTTCAGTTCCATTCACATTTAACGAAGACTTTTGTATTTAATTCTGATTTACGCTCTTCTCTTATAGCCGGTAATATTCTATTTTTATGCGTATCTAACTTAAAACCAGTTTTATTCTATATAGGATAAAAAGCCGATTCAGATGGAATGCGATATGTCATCAAGATTTATTTTAAAACTAGATTTCACTCACGACTTTGTCCGCGTATGTTCAGGAAATAAATTTAGACGACTTATTAAATATTAAAATTCCTGAAAATCACAAGATGTTTTTTGAAAAAAAAAACGTAGCCTAGATCCCAAGATTTTAAACTATCTCCATATTACATTTCATCACAATCACAAATAGACATACAGACAGACAGAGTTACTTTCGCATGTCAAATATTAGTATAGATGATACCTACTCGTACCACATTTTTATCGCAAGAGTAGGTAAAAATTGGGGTATCTGGATCAAGTGAAATCCAGCTACCTACCCCAATTTTCAGTTTTCATATATTCATCTAGTTATTCTTACCTACTCGCAAATCAAACTATAACTCAAAATTGACTTTATTCAATGGATTTTAGAATAATTTGAAATAATATGTAAATAGTAATCTTTTACTCGTTAACAAAGTTAAAATCTTGTTAATGAAAATTCTTCTGTTTTTTGGCAATTTCACCACCAATTAAACAACCAACACTAATTAACAAGCCTCTTTCAAGGTCACCATACCAACCAAGAAACAACTGATACACACTTTGTACAAAAAACGGTTTTTCTGTAACTTATCAACTATAATTGACAAGATGCAAACGTCAAAAGTTACTTACGTAAATGCCGAAGGCAAACAGGAAACGATTGACCCACCACAAGTACCCACTGTAACCAGTTCCATACCTGTCAATAAAGATGCTTTTGCAATTTGACCTTTATGTCCTAAAAGGTAAGGTTCAAGAAGGGTTAAAAGAATGTCAGGATAAAGCTTTTTATTGAAAGTTTAATGTAATGCCTGTGAATAATCACAGTCGGAGTCTGTCGTTAATTTCACAGCATCTCTTTATTCGAACGATTCAAGAAAATATGTATTATTCGGAGTGTGAAAATCATTTATGCATATTTTAATATCGCTTTGTATACATTTAAAAAATTATATGAAATATGGCAATAATAATGTTAATATGGCTTTACATTTTAAAATGTCAACGTTAACTCTACAGCCTTTCATAAATCAGTAGGGCTATTTTGTAAAAACTAATTATCATGTTATGATATATTATTGGTACAGAATGCTATAATACCTACGCTTATTATACAGTTTAATATGGCATTCAGTACCAATAATATTGGTATGAATATCATAACATGATCATAGTTTTACAAAAAAAACACAGTTTGGCTTTAAGGCTTAAGCCTTAGCCTCGGTAGTAATAATGTCAACTTGTTCTCATCTTGTCGCATTTACATAATACAGTGGATGGAATGGAAGTGTTGTGTAAGAGACGCAAGTTCCGCGGAACATGTTGCTTCGAATCCAGGTATGTAGGTTACGGCATTGTCAGTGCAAATATGACTTAATGCATACTTATCCCCATATTCTTAGTTGTAACCTCGACTCTACCTTGATTCAAACTCTTTTGAGGCCCCTCGAACTTCCCTCAAAATGTACCTCATGTATTGGTATCTTAAATCGATATTTTGGAGGTTCCTCAATTAAGTGATTACGTCATCAGTCCAAGGAGATTTTCATCAAATAAACCGTCGCACGCATGCGTCGTTCAGAAGCTGTTGAGGAACGTCAAGGTACATCTGAGTTGACTGAGGAAGCCTCGGCTAGAGGCAAACTCGAAGTAATTTTATCAATTAAAGCTACTAAAACACGGTTTAATAAATTAATGTAAGAAGGTAAATAAAAAAAGGTTGTGAGTAATAAATGTTGTTGATATTGTTGATCTGTTAAAGGTAGAGTTTTTTTGTATAATACTTGTTGATAGCGCGTATCTTATATACGTGAGTTTGATACAAACATACTTTTAATACCCCTAGTAAATGATGTAGGCTAGATTAAAACCTCGACGCTACGATCAAAAAAAATATGATAATCTACACTACAACGAATATTACAAAAAGATAAAATTTAAAAGGTACAATTTTATTATATATAAACAAAAAAACTTCTGGACTCATTTTAAAAATGAGTCAAAATCTACATCTACAATATCAAAATCTACATTATCAATGAGTACATCATTCATCATCATTATTTCTTCTCCTTTTCTCATTTAATGCGGGGTTGGCCCAACATGTTGCAAAGAAGATTTAACATATAGGCTACAAATAATAAAAAAAAATTAAGATTAGAAAAATTGCAATAAGCAACCTAAGTAATCTAAGGTATCAAAAAATTGCCTATAATCTTCATAAGTACAATCCGTGCAAAGCTGGGGCGAACAGGTAGTATGATATCAAAAGAGTAAGCGAATTAAACTAATTACCGAAAGGTTGACGATTACCTCGAACAAAAAATGAGCATATCCATCCAGCGAGATTCCATCCATCCCCTGTCATTTGGGCACACTGCCTGCGCTTTTAGCTAGAATTTTTCAAGTTCACTTGAGGGGTGTAAATATTGTAATATTGTATATTTGGATAAACAAAATGTTGCCTAAAAAAACGTGAAATTCGATATAACGATACCGCTTGATAAAAAATTCTGTGCGTAATAAACGACACACACACACATACCTTTAAAAAACTCGCTTTTGGCCTATGTATTTACGACATTTAGTGTCACAGTAAAAGCACTAATGATTCCACGAACAGAGCACAAAAAATCGATTGGAACCGATTACGTATCGCAACGAGCCACATCGAGACGAGTGCCGTAGAAAGTAGAGTCGGGGCCTCTCATACGAGTACGTCCTATGACACAATGTTAGCATAACTTATTCAACCTTACAGCCTATCACTATCTACAGGTCATAAGCTCACAATATGACCTATCTGATGAATTAATGTCATCGACATAGTTATGTCCTATTTCAAGTTTATTTGATGTACCAGTAGGTACATAATAATAATAATACGTTTTCTGTTAAAAAATATTTTTCAATGACAAGTTTTTGTAAAACCACTCAAATCATCGAGCACCAGCGCGCTATCACCTGTCACATAATATAAAATTGTCATCGGAACTTGACAATTATGCAAATTATTTAATAAGGAGTTCCGTTTTGAGTGTCCGATGAACAGCTCCTGACTCCATCGTCAGACCAGCTCGCTGTCACCATATTATTGCATTGTCACCAAAGTTACATAAGAATGCAAAATTTGCTGCTCAATCGGTTGGGGATAACAGCTTCAAAATTGAGTTGCAAGATTCCACTTTAACAAACATAGTTACATACATACATTACAAGTTAAATAAAAGCTTGTAAAAATTGTTTAATTCGTTCTTCTGTTATACAATAATAGTTTTAATATACCGAAAAAAAAATAATTGACCGTTGCAGCAGAAGCTTCTTGTGATCTGAGCACTGTCAGCATGATTTATTATTGCACTATCACAAAGTTATCGAGGTTTCTTTTTAACCGAAAATTGGCACTAATTTATGGTCTCAGTACTAGAAAATACTACACAAATTACAACCGAGACGGCGAGCTATTTATGAATGGATAGAATCGTGAAAATATGAGTAGCTATGTGGTAGGTGCGTATGAATAAACGGTTAACTAAATATTGTGTTTTTTTAAGGATATTATTTTTAATTTTTTAATTTAAGTTTTAACTACTTATATTTAATTAGTAACAGACACTGACAATACGTTATTATTTTTTTTGGTAATTATATATCCGTTAACAAAGCGGAAAAATACAAGGATCAGAAACAAGTACCTATGCTATTATGCTTGAATATTAAAATTTTCTACAAAAAATATATTATGTTTTTCGAATCAGCGTATGTACCTACATTACAGATAAGTGTTATTATGGACAGGTTTTTGTGCTTAACCAGTTTGAGAAGAAACACGTGTTGTATCAAATGGCCGTGCGCCAATACTATCCCGTCTCTAGATCACGTTTCGTCGCGTCGCATTTAATTTACTGCCATTAGCATCTTTTCTGTCTAACTATTGATGTCACCATTAGTTTTTGTACCTACTGATTCATTAGTAAATTCTAAAGGTTTTTAGGTAAATTGTTTTTTCTTGGAAATCGTGCTATTGTATTACACGATTTACCTACATGCTTCATTTACTTATGCCTGGCGCTATTACATTTTAGATTTTTTTGAAGCTCTTTTTTCTGGAATAATGTGTGGTAGACATAGACATACCACTTACACGCAAATCATAATCGCAAACAGGTAGATGTGGTTACTTTTCTTTATTTTTCCAAACAGATGTATATTTTACGCTGTTGATCTCTGAGACCTATCATATGTCAGTGTTGCCTAGAAAAAAGTTAGGTGGTCATATACAATTTACCGTGCATACGTATTCAAATATTCTGTCTGTCTGTCTGCCTGTTTGTCTATCTGTCTGTGAAGTTTTCACAACCAAAAAATACTTCTCAAAATGAAGCAATTCAATGAGCACTTACAAAAGGTGTGGTCATCTCCATTTTACACATGTTATGTTTGCCAACAATATTGATAGGCGATAGTATAACCTATAAGTACTTCATTTAAGCCTCAGTTTCCGCTGTCGACCTAAGCCTGTCTGCGTTATGCCGTCTTCTCATAAACCGCAGTCAGTTGGTGTACCTATGAGTTTATTTTAAAATGTATTTCAAATTCTTATCTATTTTATGATCATTGAACGTATAAGTGTGTGTCAACTCAAAATTGACTTTATTCAGTTCACATTAAGATCAATTTAAAATACATTTTAGAATGCGGAAAAACTTTTTTTTAAACGATATAGTTCCCCGTTTGTAAGCTTTACGTCTCACTGGCAATTTGATAGTCAGACATTCAATCCGACGGCACGGATTATTTAAATATATCGACCAATAGACACCTTCAGGGTTCAATAGAGACTTGCACGAGGAGTCTTTAGGCTGAGTGTGGTCGATATCTAAATGTGATATTTGAAACGACGGCAGCTGACGGCAGACGGTCGACTGTACGATTTTCAGGAAACCAGGGCTTAAGAAAACTGTCAACATCACGATCGCTCGCATGGAAATGAGTCGAGTCAAGGAGCCGTGAGGTGCTCATCACGAGCTCGTCAAGCTTAATGAATAGATTGCTAATAAGTGGACAATGAATGTCTATACCTGTAAGGTTTCTTTGAAAGGCGATAATTGGTAGTAATTAAATCTGTTGCGACTAATATATGTAATGTACGTAAACATGGTATTTAAGCAAATAGTTTGAATTGTTTTTGGTTCCGTACCCAAAGGGTAAAAATGGCACTCTATTACTAAGCCTCCGTCTGTCTGTCTGTCTGTCACCATATATATCTCATCTATATCTCATGAACCGTGATAGCTAGACAGTTGACATTTTCACAGATGATGTATTTCTGTTACCGCTATAACAACAAATACTTAAAACACAGTATAATAAATAAATTAAGTGGTGCTTCCATACAACAAACGTGATTATTTTGCCTTTCTTTATAGATAACGGTACGGAACCCTTCGCACGCGAGTCCGACTCGCTCTTGGCCGGTTTTTTATTTTTGTTTAACTTTGAAATCGAATCGCTATAATCATCGTGATAAATAAGATCTAAGTCGTACTATGGAACCCTTAACTGTGCTTGGTTCCGACTGCAGATGACTTAACAACTTCTGGTACAGGATTGAAATAGTAATAAATTATAGTTTTAAAATCTACTAGTGCTTTTTAGTCTGTGTCAAATGTAATGTCTGAACGTACCTGTGACAAGCACCTTTAGTCATCTCCATGGATCTGAGTGCCGGCGATCTGAGAGGATGTATAACCAACCTACTTGGGAATTACATTTGTAATCCTATTTTTTATATTTTAGTTCAAAAAATATTTGATGATAGTTATTTTAAAACGCAGTCTTGCTCATTATGTATTTGCTTATAAATCTTCTAGTAAAATACAAATCGTACGATTGAATTTCCGGATCTCCCAGACTCGGTCTGCCATCATCACTCACTGCACTCATTCCTCAAGTCAAGATAGATCGCATCGCATCTGTTTCTTTGATTCATTTAGTGAGGTCACGGGTTAATCGTCGACAAGTGACAATTCTTTCTGACTCATTCTGGTAATTACTGGGAACGTGAGTGCCATTATATTTATGAGGCAGGACTACTTTTTATGATCTTCCCAGGTTTAGTTAGTTAGGTTTAGTTGTAGTTTACTTGTTTGCGATTTATATAACGGAAATGAATCAGAACAATATGCTTAGGTACCTAGAATAGAATATTATCTTTTTTGTACACCTGCCATTGAAGAAAATGATGGGCCCCAAGCCGTGTTTCTTGCCTGATTCTTCAAGACAGTGGTCGCGAGGAACAGGCATAGCTTCAACTATCTCCTAACACGTTTCAAAGTGATCATTGTGATTTTATTGAAATAAATGCCTTTTGAATTTGACCTTAACAACAGGAAAAATACAAATTAGTGGGGCAAAAAGCAATCTCTACCAGGCAACCTTCAAAAAAACAGAATAAACGGTAACATAAGGTTTTCCTTTATGGTTTGTAGATAAATACAAGGAAAGTACGTCTCGTCCCGTTTGGTAGACGGCCAAGTTTTAATAGTAACTATGAAGCTACATATAAATGTAAATTAGTGAGATTTCCTTATGCAGATAATGTTAAAACACACTGCATTTAAGCTTCTGAGTCATGGCAGCACTGCACTTGACTCAGTGGACTCAGGCGAGCTGAGCAAATGGTACCGAGTTTAATCTAGGAAATGCTAAGCGGTTTATTGAGTCGAGCGGCAAATAGACTTATTACTTACAAAGAGTCCTTATCAGTATTTGCTTTGCTGAATCACTTTTGTATAGTTTAGTCTGTAAAAATTGTTGCATTACTGGAATTTAAGCTACAAACATTTTTCATGCGTGCAATAAAAATCTTCTATTATCAAAGTAAACTGAAATAACGATCTAATTTTAAAATAAAACGCTCCAACGCATTTAAAACGTAGACCATATTTTTTGTACACTCAATGAACAATATAAAAATGTGCACTCAGCCACTGAGCAGAGTGCGCTGCACTATGCACGCCGTGCTATGCGGTGCGTGTGGGTGTGGACATTTTACAATCTATTGATAACTGCTTTGATATACAAGCAATTTCATCACACACATTTTTGTCCCGGGTGGAAATCGAACCCATAGCGCAGAAGGCAAAGTTACTACCAACTGAGCTGTGAGGCCAGTCAAATTCCTTGACACAGTAGGAGTTGAAGTTTGTAAGGAAATAAGTGTACGCTAACACGGAACGCCTTTCCTTCCACTAGTGGTTTAAAAGTTGATTGAATTTTCATGTTTATTAGCTTTATCATTTAGTATATTTTGGGTTAAATATAGCAGCTTATACAAAGGTAGATTAATAAATCTGTCAAAGTAGGGTTTTGCGAATTCATCATGTACGAACCAAAACAAGTAAAAAAACTCCATGATGTTTGTTCCATTGAACCTGTTTGCTGGCTTTTGCATAAATTATTTCGAAAAATTTAAAAGGATTCGTTTTTATGCCTCTTTTAAAAAAAACACGCAGGTATAAAAATGCCAAAATTAGCTTATCAGTTTGACAGCGCTATTATTTTGGATTGAAACACAACTGAACTACTAACGCAAATTTTCAAAGATCACTAAATTGCTAGTATGCCTGAATAGAATAGGTAAGTACACGTATGCCAAATACCGGCCAAGTGCTAGACGGTCTCGCGCACGAAGGGTTCCGTACCATTATCTATAAAAAATGGCAAAAAAACCACGTTTGTTGTATAGAAGCCCAACTTAAATATTTATTTTATTCTGTTTTTAGTATTTGTTGTTATAACGGCAACGAAATACATCATCTGTGAAAAATTCAACTGTCTACAGATGAGATACAGCTTGGTGACAGACATACAGACAGAGGGACAGCGGAGTCTTAGTTCCGTTATTCCCCTTTGTGTACGGAACCCTTAAAATGATCAATAAATAATCAGCGACATAAAGAACACTACTAAAATTACAAAAGCAATACGTTGTTTGTACTAAAATTCACACGAATTACTCGTATGTGTTCAGATCAAACAATGTGTTCAAATATTTTGTGTGACTTTGTATAAATTGTTTTTCAAAATAAGAACCTCTGAGGCTTAGAGGTAGGTAGGTAGGTCTCTTGGAGTGTAAGGGACCTCCCTCTAAGCCTAAACACTGTATTAAGGTTTGCATGCAAGTTACTTCAAAACAAATCAAACAAAAAAACTTGTGTTCAAGATTTTACCTGACCCTAAGTCGAAACCCTTATCCAAATTAGTATTTTAATGAGACTTAATAAAAAAATTATTTGATTTTATTAGTAAACACATTTTTTTGACTCTGTTGTAAGAAACTTACGCATAAGTGAGTGATTAACCGAGCAAAACCAGTCGACAACGAAATCGAACATGTTCACTTCCGATTACAAACCGTGTAATTGAGGATATGTTTGTAAAAACGTTGATCAAAATGGCCACACCATGATAAACCTATGCAGTACGGTAGATTTTTGATGAGTTACATCTATAATATAAAAACGAATCGCTGAATATAAGCGCAAATCTCGAGAGCAGCTGAACCGATATCGAATCGGTTCGAATCCCGGCGTGCATCAATGATTTTTCTGTTCGAAAAATTTATATGAGCATCAAAAACATGTGCTCAAAACGGTGAAGGAAAACATCGTGAAGAAACCAGTTAGTATTCTTATAAGCGACGATGGGCTTGCAACCTGTCACGTATGGAAAGCTTACTACTGCAAAATGTGGGCATGCATGTGCCAAATATAATGTTTAGACGTGGCTCTGACTAACTCCCACTCTAGTGGGACGAGACGCTTAGATCCTTTGAAGATGTCTACATCTGATCTGTCTACCGTACTTGGGGATTACAGTCGTGATCCTATTTATTTATTGTTTAATTGACTTTGTTATATTGTGGGATTGGTGGTTATTATAACTATAATTAACGTGTTCGTTTTTCTTGTTTTCAGGTAAGAAACCTTGTTTCGTCTATATGCAATCATTTTGATATTGGGTAAGTTTGTTCTTAAGAGCTAGTGGCCAAGCCTGTTGGCTGGTGGAGTTTGTAGGCTACCTGAAGGCCACCGTGGCTTATCTATATATACAAAAGGCAATGTCCCGCGACTGACATATATTCACTGACTGGCATTTAAGAAATGATTTTTCGAAATTCATTCATTTTCCCTACAGGGTTGAAATAGGGAATGAAAGTTGTATGAAACTTGAGATTTTTTATTTGAAATAAATGAAATGTGTATTTAGTCTCTAAATATAAAATAACTAAACATATCTTTAAGTGTAATTTGAATTTCATCCCTTAACGGGGACAAAAAAAAAATTAAAGTTTATATGAAAACTAGCGACCCGCCCCGGCTTCGCACGGGTAGCATGTTATTATACATATAAACCTTCCTCCTGAATCACTCTATCTATTAAAAAAAACCGCATCAAAATCCGTTGTGTAGTTTTAAAGATTTAGGCAAACATACATACGCGGGAAGCGGAAAGCGACTTTGCTTTATACTATGTAGTGATGTAGTGAAGTGTTTTTTTCTATGCGATTATTGAAATTTAGACAGGAGCACGTCTGTCACGGGACAGCTAGTTATTATAGTATTCATTGTATAAATTAACTACCTGTGTGTATAGCAACCGAGAATGGAAATAAACATGATATCCCTTGCAAGCCTAAATTCAGTTATAATAAGCTACACAATAGAGTTTATCAACTTGATGTTTAAATCAACCTTATTGTTCTAAATATAAGGTTTAAAATGTAATAACTGGCAGCATTAGATCTGCCCGAGTGCAGAAACACGCGAAGTATGAACAAGTAGGTGTATTCGCACGAATAATCTATTGTAAGTATAATGTCGATAATTATCGCTTACTAGATTAGTGAACCGGGCCGTGAATAGCTGAATGCTGCATCATCTGTGCAAACTAAGTCCGTCTTATAATTGTCCATTTAATAGAAAAATAGCGTAATGAATAATAATAACAAGTAATGTAAATTATTTTTTTAATGTTATTTGAGATTGATGTATTGTTGATATCAAACATTGTCAGTTGATACAATAAAAAAAACCGTTAAAAAATTATTATTATTATTATTATAATTATGTCCAACTTAAATATTTATTTTATTCTGTTTTTAGTATTTGTTGATATAGCGGCATCAAAAATATTTACATCTGTGAAAATTTCAACGGTTTATGAGATACAGCCTGGTGACAGACAGACAGATAGCGGAGTCTTAGTAAGAGGGTCCCGTTTTTACCCTTTGGGTACGGAACCCTAAAAATTGTCAGCTACATCTTTTCAAAAAGTTTTATAATATCTAATCATTGAAATTCTGTGCACTGATGATATAATTTTGTTGCTTTCTAATGTCGTTATTCGTAATAGACGAGATCATCAAAGAAGAATCTGCGTACAAAATTAAAATACCGTATTTATGCGCAAGAGTATTTTTTGCATGACTCCTTCTATTTATAATAACTCACTCGTTCTTAAAACATTAAGAAAATTACAGCGTTCACCGTTTCAGAGAAAGTTAACTTCTTAATAAGTAAACGTAATTACTCAATAGAATAATTTATGAGTAACAATTGTTTCATTAATGTAATTGGTATCCTGCACTTTTATTGTAAGTTACATATTTTTTGAAATTGTTATTGAAATTAATTCTATTTTGAAGTTTACGTACTTTTAAGAACAAATAAATTGTTAATGCATGCTTTAACATGGCAGAATGCATTGTTTCCAATCAAGTAATACTAAAAACATCTGTATTTACATTGCATATACGAGTATTTCAAGCAATACATATCATTTAAAACTGTTTTTATAAAGAAATCATTCTGTATTAGTTGTAAATAAACATAAAAATAAATAAATAGGATCACGACTCTAATCCCCAAGTACGGTAGACATAGACATCCTCTCAGATCTCCAGGCACATTTTCGAAGTTGTCTAGAGGGTTAAGTCAGGGGCACGTCCAACATGATATGCCCACATTTTACAGTAGTTAGTGACAGGTCGCAAGCCTGTCGCCGCTATGACACGTTTTAGTTGTAAGTCACAAAATGATCTAGAGAATATCTCTACTCAAAATGGTTGAAGTATAGTTTTCCTCAATTTTCTCGCAAAGTTCATTACCACCTAAAACGTTGACCTCCACTGATTGCTCCCAACATTAAAGGCAATTCTAACAGAATGGCTTATCTCTCACGTAGCGTAATGTACGAGCCCCAAGCTAACTAGTACTCTCGTTACAGACCTTCGGCAAACTGCCCTAATTAACCAGATACGCGTCAGATAAGATACTCCCGTACAACGTGAGCCAGAAAAGTTTTTTAATTGGGAGCGTGCTCCAAGATAAACGTTTTGCTTCGACCCTTAAAAAAATAACTAGAAACTATAGAAAAGTTACATAATAATAGAGTTTTTTTTTTTCAAAACAATCAATGCCTACTGCCTGACTACATCTTCTTCTTCTATCTTCACAGTGTCTGTAACCAAACTCCACCGAAACGGCTTAACCGATTTTTATGAAATATATTTTCGCAGGGTATTTTTTATATTCCTAAGTGATAAGGGTGGCTCCAAAAAAATATTTTGTATTTTTGGAAAACACATTTTATTTTTTAATGATTGGGCACTAAAAAATACATAATAACCCTTAATTTTTACCCTTCTACCACCAACCCCCATAGTATTTTCTTCTGTGGGATTATTCTGATTTGACAGGACAACGTCTGTCGGGACAGCTAGTATTATGTAAGAATAATGTTTTCCTGTGTGGTTTTGTTAAACTTTGAGAGTAGCAAAAACTAGGATCGATAAATCTTACATATTTGGTTCAAAAGCCTGCCAACTAATTATTATTAATTAGTTAAAATGGTTAATAAATAACACCCAACAGTTTCATACATAGTTTTGATCCCACACTAGAATTCCCTGTAAGTACCATGCCATGGTACTATGGTCTCGTTACCAGACCCAGAGCACTTTGCAGATATTGTACCTAGGCATTTGTCCGACCCTGGTATCGGACCCGTATACCTCTCGCGTCTCAGTCGGGTACTCGCTCACCTCGTCATTAAGGTTGTATTGGTCGAGAAGGTATTACTAAGGTAAGGTGGGGTGTATTGTGTATACTTTTATTTTTATTTTTATTAAACTAGTTGGTATTTTCCTTATGAATACCTACTTATAGATAGAGTTATCCTTACCAAATGTAGTACATAGGCAGATATACAAATAGGTATGCCGGATTAGCGCCGTGTCATTGACATTTTAATTATCTCCCACACACACAGTCATAGTTACACATTCACTATGACGCCAAAATTATTCGGATGTCAACATACTCATACATACCATAAATATGTTTATGGCCCCCGCCGCCTTTAGCTATTTATATTAATACCTAATAGTTATTCATAAATAGTAAGATTGTTTCTTAAAAAAAATTTGGTAAATGATTAAGTGAGGACGTATTTAATTTTATGGTAGGTAATCTGATACTAATGAAATTTATGAGACCATTTTGTAATCCTCTTCAAGAAAATAGCGAAAAAACCAATGAAATAAGAGCAGACGTCGCGGAGTAATCAGTGTTGTAATAAAAAAAACAGTCGCTGAATTGAGAAACTTCTTTTAGGGAATAGGGATGTACCTACGGGAATTTTCAGTCGTACTCATTCGAGTTCGAGTACTTTTGATTGTTGAATTCAAATTCAAAATTCAAATTCAAAAATCATTTATTTCAATAAAATCACAAGGATCACTTTGAAACGTCTTAGGAACTAGGTGAAGCTACGTCGATTCCACGCGACCAAGCCTAGAAGAATCAGGCAACAAACACGGCTTGGGGTCTACCTTTTTTTTATGATCCTTTCCTTAATGCTATGTAGAGCTCCAGTGTGGTGCCAATCGAACAAGGTGAAGGCTCAAACAAGAATAATAATTAAAAGTACCTACTACTCAAGTACGTACAACAATAAAAAAAATAACTAAAGAGCTTCAGCACAAATTCAAAAAGCAACACACGCTACACTTAATTTAGAATTAAAACTTACAGATAAAATAACTATTTGCTTAAAAATAATTAAAGTAGACAAATGTTACACAAAAAATAAAATTAAATAGGTACCTAAATTAATATTTAGCTGTCGAGTGGCAGAGCGACATCAGGCCACGAGGATTTATCATTTATATAATCATCTACAGTATAATACGCTTTGTTTATAAGATTATTCTTTATGTAGGCTTTAAATCTTCTAACGGGAAGTTTTGTTGCGTTTTCAGGAAGTTTATTATAAAATAGTATACAATTCCCCATAAACGACCCCTTCACTTTTTCTAATCTAAATTTGGGTATGTACAATTTGTTCTTATTTCTTGTGTTATAATAATAATAATAATAATAATGCTTTATTTGTTTCTTAATCACAGTAAATATAACAGTGTTGAGGTCTCCATTTAAGTATGAAAATACCTGTGTTAGGAGACCTCGCTCTTCCGTATCATAATATCGAATACTTAGATTAAGTTTTAAAAAGAAGTTTATATAATATAATAATCGGTACATAGGTATGGGCATATGAAGTGACCCATTTTAAACCTAAAAACAGTATAAAATAAATAAGAGGATCTATAAAAAGTGCGCGTCTGTATATGTGTGTGTGTGTGTGTGTGTGTGTGAGTGAGTGTGTGTGTGTGTGTGTGTGTGTGAGAGTGAGTGTGTGTGTGTATGAGTGAGTGCGTGTGTGTGTGTGTGTAACTGGGTTAGTGTGCATATATAATTGATACCTAAGTACGAGCATTTTGTAAGTATGCCATTTGATAATAAAAGTTTTATATAATCTACATAATCACTTCCATTAGATTTTCAGTTTCATTGTAGCTTAGTGACAAAAGCCATTTATTAAGAACTGTTTTGCACATAAATAAATTTTTGGGATATATGTTCTGCAATCTATTTATAGTGTTGTAAAGGTAAGATGACTGTGTAATATATTGTCGTGATGCGAATTTCGAGTTAACTGATATTTTTCCAACTACTTTGTCTTTCCTTCTTTTATTTTGTATCGTGGGGTTGTATTCTAATATTTTGTGCAATTTTAGAACTGACTGCATTACATATAATTTTCTAACGCTTAATATTCCTGATTCCGAGTAAAGCAAGTCAGTCGGGTATCTATATGGCTTAAAGTACATAACTTTTAGTAGCGACCTTTGTGCTCTCTCCAAATCTAGGAGCTTCATTTTTGTAGCACCACCCCAGATTGGTATGCAATAATTTATAATAGATTGGGCTAATGTTATGTATATTTGGTTGATTAGTTTTTTGTCTGCTACATGTCTGAGATTTTTGAAAATAAACATCATCTTTCTTAACCTGCTCATCATTAGCTCAATATGTGCATGCCATGAGACTCTTTGGTCGATCATTATCCCAAGGTACTTAGTAATGCTGACCTTATCAATGTTAGGACAGTCACATATATTATGGTCAATACAATTGTACTTATGTATTTTTATTTTATAACATTTTTTTGGCTGGGTGTTATTATATTTAGTAAAGCACATATAGTTCGTTTTACTAATATTCAATGTAAGTTGGTTAGAGCTGAGCCATATAGCTACCTTTCGAAGTCCATCTTCAGCCTTAATTTTAACATCATTCCAAGATGAGCCATGGAATACAATGGCAGTATCATCTGCGTAAGAGAAGTAATGCACATCGGCAGTTGACAGGTTACTAAGGCCGTTTATGTAAATTAAAAATAAGGTTGGACCTAGAACACTCCCCTGAGGTACTCCATGTGTTATAGATTCATCTTCACTAACTATTTCTTCAATTTTAACCTTTTGCTTACGATCACATAAGTAATCCGATAGCAGAGCAAGCGGAGCCCCTCGTATACCGATTTTTTCCATCTTTTGCATGAGAATAGGGATAGAGACGGTATCAAAAGCTTTTTTTAGGTCTAGGAACACCGTTAAGCATTTCTTACCAGAGTCAACTTGCTGCACAATTAAATTTGTTAATGCTGTAACGGCATCTTCGGTTGAAAGATTCTGTCTGAAGCCGTATTGTGACCTTGACAGGATATTGTATTTATTTAGGTATCTAACCAATCTGACGTTGATTAATTTTTCTAATACTTTTGAAATACATGGTAACACAGAAATGGGCCTATAATTATTAATGTCATCTCTATCCCCATTCTTGTAAACCGGTGTAATTAAAGATTTTTTAAGGACATGAGGAAACAACCCTTTGCTAAAACAAAGGTTAACTAGATGACATAATATTGGAATTAATATGTTTCTTGAAAGCTTTAAGAATTTTGTAGGAATTTCGTCCCATCCCGGTGCACTTTCCGATTTCAAATTCATTATGACATTATTCACTTCATTAGGATCTGTGTCCAATAGCACCAGAGATGAAACCTCACCGTAGGGAAGTCTTACATGGTCTTGTACAAAATTATGTTGAGTAATACTTTGCGCTAGTTCTTTTCCTACATTAGCAAAGAATGTGTTTGCATAGTTAGCGGATTCTTTAGCCGTGGCTTTGGCATTTAATAATTGAGTATTTGGTGTTTTTATTGATTTATAATGTGTAATATTATTTATTGTTTTCCAGATACTTTTACTATTTTTTGTATTTTTACTTAGTTGTTCCTTTTCAAATTTTCTTTTTAGTGTTTTTAAGAGGCTGTTGCAGTAGTTTCGGTATCTTTTATATGTTATTTTTAAAATTTTGTCATTAGGATCAGATTGAGTTTTTCTCTGCATATTATTTCTGTTTCTAATACAACGTAGAATGCCTGGAGTAATCCATGGCTTTATTATTCGCTTACACCTAGGTATTAGTTGTACTTTTGTGTTATCAGTGAGACATTTTTGTATACTGTTTATGAGTAGTTCGCATACAGTATTTGGGTTATTTAAGTGTAGTAACTCTGAAAGATTTTGATCAGCTAAATTTTGTATTGATTTGTCGTAGTCAATAATGGTTCTAGACTTACAACAACTGGTCTTGGTTGTTTTTGAAATATGGATCAGTACTAGTAGTACTAGTGTGTTAATACTATGTACATCACTTTTTTTCTTAAAGAAAGCCATATTCTTATGAGTATACAGTAAGTTTTCATATATGTATGTATAAAATAAGTATAAATTGACCTGGTTCCCCAAGCTTGGGGCTAGATGGCACTGTGTGTAAAATCCACCAATATTTATTTATATATAAAAAAAAGTTACTTTAATCTTATCGCCAGATAATGTATAGGTATTCTTTTGCTCAATATAATTTGCAAGTGATGAAACTCTTTATCGCAGAATATCCTTCACTATAATGAAAAATGCTCCGAAATATTACTTAGAGCTCGCTACAAATATGGAAAAGACATAGGTAGGTAGCACGAAGTGGCTTTGGGGACGATACTATAGCCACCCGGGGGCTTTCATTGCGGTTTTTACAGCTTGGGTACCTTCTGTACCCTCCGAAGCATAAAAACATTAGAAAAGAAAATAAAGAAAAAGATAGAGGATTTTATAAATCTATTCTTACTTTTACGTAGTAACGAGTAAATTAGCTAAAAATATAAACTACGAGTCAGTGAAATTATGTCATCGTTTACGAGTTTGGTAATTCCCATCTCAATCTCAGTGTAATATTCATATTAATATTTGATATACAGATGGTAACACATATTAAAAGCGCATACATCCTTGAAAATGTCTAGAGGGGATAGACAGAGGCACGTCCAAACATTATATTTGGCACATGCCCACATTTTGCAGTTGTTAGCATTCCATATGTGACAGGTTGCAAGCCCATCGCCGCTTAGAAGAACAATAATGCAACAAATATAACTTTTATAAAATTACACCTTTATATAAAATTATACATATATGCCCTGGGTGGGGATCGAGCCCACAACCTACAGCGCAGAAGGCTGAGTTACTAACAACTGGGCTGTGAGGCCAGTTAATATTATTGGCGGGTTACATTGATGTATCATTCCTTCTATTCAGGCACTGGTCACTCCTTAAACATGTAGTCATTATAATAAAATCCACATTGCGTCCGGCGTGGGATTCAGGAGCTATTTAGTAAGACATAAAACGAGATTGGATAAACATTATTGTGGGAAAGAAAATTTTCCCAAGTAGCATCGTCTTATGGAAGCGCATATTTTATTTATGATTCAATTTAGAATGGAGTTTTATGTGAAACGAATCGATTGCATTAACATTTCAATATTTTCAGTAATTGAGAAACTTTGCGACGTAGTGCTTACTTGCTTATCGTATCGCTAGTTCTTTATTGGTCACATAGACTTTCCGAATTTCAAATCCATTAATGCACAAATGGGCTTCGAACCCGCGACCTTTGGATCTAAATTAGGGTCATTACCTACCACAACCTGCACCAAGAGTGCTTAGAGCACTAAAAGTAAGAGTAGATACTCGTATTTGATCAAAAGATGATCCAAAACTATACTGGTACCTACAAGCGGGATTAGAGTTTTCGTTTCAACTACATTTCAGTGCGCCAACTATAAAACGTGTAATTAGTTGTTGCTAGTTTCAATATCAATATTTACAAAATACTATCGGCAAAGCAGATTTTCTTTCGCTGGCAAATAGTCAAAATGAAATCCGGGCAGATGTTTCGCATTTGAATAAATCCGTCACTATGGAAGAACTAATGTTACTACCCGTAACTCGCAAACTTTGCTAACGGATTTTGAGCTTTACTACAATGAAATAAAACTTAGCTTAAAGCAAGAGTGTTTCAAAATACATATGCGTAATTTCTTGTACCTATTAGACGATCGAAAACCTTATTGAGTGTTGAAAAGGTACATCATTCTAATTCCCAACACGCGTTTCGAGTTTGCGAAGTAAGAGTGAGTGTGTGAGCAGAAACAAGATGAAGTCTGTTTAGGCCAGATACGTGGAAAATTACATGTAAACAGAAACTAATGTAAGTTTCTCTCCACCATCATCATTTTTAACTAACTTCAAAAAAAAGGAGCGGTCCTCAAGTCGTCTGTTTTTTTTTTGTTTGTTTGTTACACCTCAGAACTTTCGACTGGATGAATCGATTTTGATGATTCTTTTTTTATTTGAAAGCTGGTGCTTTTGATCTTAATGAAGAAATAAATTAATAAATATTGGCGGACTTTGCACATTGCGCCATCTAGCCCCAAACTAAGCAAAGCTTGTACTATGGGAACCCAATGATTGATAGATATACTTATATACTTTTTTTTTTGTAATTACATACTTATATACATATTAACACCCATACACAGAAACATTTATGTTCATCACACAAAATGTTTGCCCTGGGTGGGGATCGAACCCACAACATACAGCACCTAATGCAGAGTTACTACCAACTGAGCTGTAAGGTCAGTCAAAATATAATTGTTAATACCTAGCAGTCTGGAAATTTCTCGTATGAACCACTTTTTGTGAGTATATTTGCCATAATCCGGTTAGTGGATTGGATGAGGTCGATGGCTTGGGATCATTTAAAATGTTAGGCAATTATAAAATTAACACTAAATAAAAAAGACGACTGTGAGATGTGTTGTTTTTGAAACTTACCACAAATATCACCGTAAAGTTCATGCACTTAATTATTATAAATGCATATATTTCCATGTTTGTTTGTTTGTTACTCATTGAGTCACTCATAAAGGTTGCCTGGAAGAAATCGCTATTAGCGATAAGGTCATCCATTTTTCCACTGTTTTATTATTAGTTATGTTTTTTTTGCTATGGAGAACAATAAAGTTATAATCTAATCTATCTATCTATCTATCCAAGTTACTGAACCGATTACGATGAAATTTAGTGTATGATCTGGATGAAACATAGGATACTTTTCAATCCAGTACAGCGCGGTTGCTTATCCTTGAAGGAAAATAAAACGATAATGAAGCATGATTGTACCTCAACCAAGTTCCAAATATCAATAAAGTAATGTGGAAGTGACCTTGGCTCGCATTAGCTGATGCCCAATGGGGTCACTGGGACAATGCTGACCCAAATAATCATTTATTATATTGCTACTCACTCTCGCTAGTAATTTTCTTTCAAGCCTAGTAGGGTCATAGACCCGGTTGTGGTGCCTACCCCGGCTTTGGGCATTTTCAATTCTGATAGTCAATAACTAAGTATAGCAAACAAACTTGTTTAAAATCTATAGTTAATACAATTATTTGTCTATAGTCCGTTTTGATTAGTAACAGTTGTGATGCGTTATAGGTACCTCTATCTACATAGATGTGATTGAACATAACTACTAATAATTATTAAATAAATATCGCCTGTAACAAAACCTTTGCTTAAATAAGAGATAGACAAATACTCCATGTTGTTTAAAAAACGTCGTTTTAATCATTTTTTGTAACATAAACCGTTTGTTAGAAAATGAAAATGTTGTTAAAGTGCCCACAATCAGCACTCTCACCCTCACCCTACCAGTTATTGCTAGTAATTTTCTAAAAAGCCTAGTAGTTGCCACGACCTTCGGAATGAAAGTCGAGGTACCACAGCATATTAAATTAATATAAGTTGCATATTATATTTTGTTCAGATTAGCGGTAAAGTGGTATTCTGTGTGCGAATGTAAACAATCCGCGCTTTGTTTGTTTACAACGTGTGTAAACACATTAGAGCCGATTGCGTTGCGTTGTTTTTCATTAGACAACGTATTAGGATTACATAAAAGTTATTGCCTTAGCTCTTCAAAATCTGTACTTAAAATTGTTTCATTATTCTTTTCTTATATTATTGCATAATTTAGGTACCTAAAATCTGAAAGAATGTCAAAACATGAAAACTACTTTTAAAAAAACGGTCAAGTGCGAGTCGGACTCGCGCACGAAGAGTTCCAAACCATTAACTATAAAAAATGGCAAAATAATCACGTTTGTTTTACGGGAGCCCCACTTAAATGTTTATTTTATTCTGTTTTTAGTATTTGTTGTTATAGCGGCAACATAAATACTACATTATCTGTGCATTTTAAGAGTTAGCTATCACGATTTATGAGATACAGCCTTGTGACAGACAGACAGACGGACAGCGAAGTCTTAGTAATAGGGTCCCGTTTTTACTCTTTGGGTCCGGAACCCTAATTAATAAATTTACGTAAACTGATATGTGGTGTGGGTATATTATGTAGGTGTAGGTATAGTATACAACAATTATCTGTGTCGCTAATTGATTAGGTGCCTTGTAATGTTTTATAATGGTCGCAAAGCGGCATTTTAGAGAAATAATCACGGAACATGACTATTTTATTTTGATTGCACGATAAAAAAACTTTAAACGTATTATTTATCGGAATTTATGATTGTTTTATGAGTATTATTACCCAGAAACACTTTGTGACGTATTATGAAAAGAAACTGATTTGTTGTATGTACGTGTGTATTATTATATTGTTAATTTACGCATAATTAGGTAAATTTTTAACCGACTTCAAAAAAATGTCTTTTTAGGGTTCCGTACCCAAAGGGTAAAATCGGAACCCTATTACTAAGACTTCGCTGTCCGTCTGTCTGTCCATCTGTCTGTCTGTCACAGGGCTGTATCTCATGAACCATGATAGCTAGACAGTTGAAATTTTCACAGATTATGTATTTCTATTGCTGCTCTAACAACAAATACTAAAAACAGAATAAAATAAATATATAAGGGGGGCTCCCATACAACAAACGTGATTTTCGCATTCTAGCGCCATCTAGTTTCATTTGATGTTACTACGTTATTATAGGTACTTTCAGCGGTCTCATGCGACCGCTCGGGGTTTGAGAGATAAGATGAAAGAGGTTTGCGATTCCGCTGGCAGGTGGCGCTATTTTACTACTATCGGTAAAGTAAGTCGGTAAATAGGTGGTACTTCACATGATCGAATAAAAAGTTTGAAATTGAATTATTGAATTCATGAAGTTAGGTAAATAGGTACCTAGGTAGATATTATTAATTTCAAATTAATTTCGAGTTCGAATCCTGGCCGTGCATCTATGGATATTTCTGTTCGAAAATGTACCTATATGCGCGTTACACGTGTTTATAACAGTGAAGGAAAACATCGTGAGGAAACCTGTTAGTATTCTTGAAAGCGGCGACGGGCTTGCAACCTGTCACGTGTGGAATGCTAACTACGTAGTTAGGTAAATAGGTAGGTTACGAGATATTATGAATTATTTTTTATGTTTCTAGGGTTCCGTACCTAAAGGGTAAAAAACGGGACTACTAAGACACCGCTGTCCGTCTGTCTGTTACCAGGCTGTATCTCGTGAACCGTGATAGCTAGACAGTTGAAATTTTCACAGATGATGTATTGCTCTAAAAACAGCATAAAATAAATATTTAAGTGAGACTCCCGTACAACAAACGTGATTTTTTTTTGCCGTTTTGATAATAGTACGGAACCCTTCGTGCGCGAGTCCGACTCGCACTTGGCCGGTTTTTATTTATGTTTGTGCCTTAGAACTTTCGATTGGATGAACCGATTTTAATAACTTTTTTTATTTGAAAGCTGGTGCTTTCCGTGTGGTCCCATTTAAATTGAAGAAAAAATATTACTTTTAAGGGTGAAAAAATTAGGGATGAAATTTTGGATTGAACTTTTTTCACATGGAATCAGTTTTGTTTTTAGTTTTTTAAACGTAAATATGTTGAACCCAATACTCACAAACATTACAATATCTTTACAAAGTTAGAAGTTAACTAACTGTTCATAAGGTAGGTAAATAATGACGGCATCTTCTCTCGATGGATCCTTATTTTCAACTCAAGTCAATACTAAAGTTGGTATCTAGTAGTAGTTGCTAAAGCAATAAAATGTTGAAAGCCTTCGAGAAAAACAAACTTTACTGCCGCAGAATCGGAATGTGTAAGTAGTCCTCTATATTATGTAGTGTTTACTAAGTTTTGGAACGTGTGGATCATTTGATCGCGTCGAGTACGACGCCCTCTAAAGGGTCTAAACACACTATGATGAAGATACGCGGCTGAAGTTCAACGCAATTACGCCTGCAATGCTATTTGAATTACTAACGACATACTATGCCGAAACTACGTCTCGTAGTAATACAAATAGCATTTGCGCTGAACTTCAGCCGCGTATCTTCGGCATAGTGTGTTTTGACCACTCCACCGTCAACGTTGAACGTTGCTACCTGCACGTCGTTTTCGCCCTGCAATTTTTTGTTATATTATCTTATCTTACATCACGAATGGGCATTCATTTCAAGGGCAGCTGCAGCAATGTTTTTAAATTTCATCAACCATGCTTACTCAATATTACTAGTTCTCCAATCTACGTGCGAGAAAATCGAATTCTACATCTTTTTCCGTATCACTGGTTTTTATTTGGTTATCTTGCTTGACTTTGGATGGCTAATTGCCTTAGATACTTTTCCTGACTTTGTCAATGTATGTGGAGTAATGAGATGTAAATAAATATTGTTTACTTCCATTCCATAATTTTTCTTCTCAAACGATAGCTGCAGCATCATTTTTACTGAATTAGCTTACGAGTTACCATGAAACTGCGTAATTTATCGCTCAGAAGCATTTTCAAATCATGTCCAACGCCATTTAAATATTTAAAACCATAACTTTTGTAAACCGGCTCATTGTACACGGAACCCTCGGAACGCAGTTTGACTCGACCGATCTTGTTTTTTGTCTTGATAAGCGAGTGATCGCTGAGCTTCTTCTGTCTCACTGTCAATATCTTTCGACGAGCAATTCCTGTATATATACATAAATATAGTCTGGATCTCAGAAACGGCCCAACGATTTTCATGAAATTTAGTATGCGGAAGTTTTCGGGGGCGAAAAATCGATCTAGCTAGGTTTCATTTTTAGAAAACGTCGTTTTATCCGTGTTTTCAGGCAATGAAATACAGTACAAAGCTCGGTCATCCTGGTACTTTTACGTAATAAGCCAACCGTTTGTATCTGTGCGCACTTTCCGCTTGCGATGACCACGTGGACCGAATTAGTTGTCAGAATAACAAGCGCGTAATTGAATAAACTTCATTTTTCATTCCGTAATTTAATTGGAAAAGTCGTTACATTGTTTTTTCCTCGTTAGCTAATCCTTGAGCTGAAGGTTTAGTCAGCTCTTTCTTCCTGTCGCATCGTCGTTAATGGTGGAACTGACCGTAGTTATAGGAATAAATTAGTTTTCTGATGAAAAATATTTTTTCAATGATAAGCTTTGTAAAATGATTTAAAATCATCGAACACCAACGCGCTATTACCTGTCACATCAAAGTTTTTACTCAATCGAAGTATTTACTAAGGAGTTTCATGGTTTTTTAAGTTTATTTTAATTATCACAACCTAAATCATAGGTTAAGTATTTGATTAATAGATTAATAAGCGACTTATTAATTTCTCACTGCTCAATAATTCAGAGACAGAGAATTTCGGCAAGTTTGCGATTCCTAACATTCTTCGCGAATTCTGCCACAAATTACGAAGATTTCATCATTAAAATAATAAATAAATTTGTCCCATCACAGAATATTGTAACAGTTTCAATGAGTAATACTGGTAGTAATAATTATAACATCGCATATGTAAGACAATTTGTTCAAATTGAGACAGTCATAAAATACATTTTTGGACGTTGCTCGCTCACTTTTGACCACATTTCCAAGATGTCACACGTCAGTCACATAATTGCTCTATTAGGATAACGTCACGTTGTCACGAAGTTAAATAATTGCTGTGAATTGATTAGTGAGTTCAGCCTGAAAATATAACTTTTATTTTCAGGCTGAAGCTCTCTTGATTTGTGGTGTTTTATACTAAAGCGTGTTCTCTTGTTACGTGAAATAACTCCGTAAATTTTCAACATCGTTTCCACCATAAACTCAGTAAACCTTTAATTAAAAAAATTCGCTCACATATACATACATAATGGTACATAAATGGTATGTATGCATATTTCACCAACATTTTTTAACTGAATAACTTCGTTTACTCGTGGTTCGTCAAATACCTAATGATTTTTGACTAGTTGAGAGATATCTAAATCTCACTATAGTGGGAAAATTGAGCAGTTCTGTTGACTTTTATGCAACACCGTGATAGGTCTGACATTGCGTAAATAACAATACCACTACTTCCTGTCATTGTCTTACACAAACTCACTCTAATGTAATGTAAAAATGTTTTAATAATGCTGTAATACACTTATCAGCCAATAACCTGGCGCTGAGCAGACGAGACAAACAATATAAGAGTAAACATCTATTTTTCCTGGCATGCGTTAGTTCAAAGGCCGTTAGGTATAATGTGTGTTTTATGAGGAACTTAGATCTAATAATATAATGTACCTACACTTTGGATTTAAATGATAACATAGTCAGTTGTACATGAGTAAAGAATCTAGTTAAATTGTCATAAAATTAATATAAGCTATCAAAAACCAATAAATTTATGTAGATACATTACGATGTTGTCTCAGATCTACAGGCGTTCAATCTTAAAACATATACACAGGGGTAGTCAAATGCATGTCCTAACATTACATTTGCAGGAATGATCTATATGGTACACGGCAAGCAACTTTGTGGATAAAAGTAATTTTTGGTTAACACATTTAGTCGTCCTCGACCTCTAGCGTCCATAGAATCCATCTTTGATCATTTATTAATGACTAGCAGGTTTAGCGAAGGCTCTAGAAAACGAGTCTAACAACATTGGAATTGTGATCAGAGTGTTATCAGAGTAATTGCAGTGCAGGTCAAATTACAATAATTGTTGCATTGTTTTCAAAATGAGGCTTTTGTTTTGGATTTGTCACCATTTCAAGTGTTTCATTAACAATCGTTCATGCTTCTGGTAATTAATAAAAATAAATATTTGTGGACTTTACACACAGCGCACAAACTAAGCAAAGCTTGTACTATGGGAACCAGATAACTGATAGAATACTTATATACTTTTTTTTTGTAAATACATACATATTATACATATTAACTCTCAGACACAAAACAAACATCTATGTTCATCACACAAATGGTCTGTGAAAAACTCTGATGGTTTTTATGTATAGCTTGGAATTTTTGTATTCAGAGAAAATATCCTAATGGGCGACTAAGCCTTTTTTAAACCTATGGTTTTGTCAAAATATTATTAGGGTCAATGTACAGTCGCACTCATGATTGGATTCATCCTACTAAAAGCGAATGTTTGTGTTTTGGTTTCAATCACGCTGTAACGTCTAAATCGTTTTGGATGAAATTTGTCACCAGACTAGGGTACAGAGCTAGGTACTGAGCGCTTGGTGCCAGTTTGATTATACATTTGTAAAAACTGAGGCGATGCGGCAGTTTTGACTCGCGAGGTATGACTGCATGAGTCTAGACTGCACCTGCAGTCCTCATCCGTTCCATACCCTATTGTTTCAAGAGCAGGCGTGACTCAACTCTGCGACCGCTTAATGCCATTTCCTGTGTCTGGGACATTGCACCTCATTGTACCTCATTGTACCACAATGTGCAAAATACGCCTTTCTTTATTAGCAAACTGTCAGGTGAAGAGGTCATGTTTACCGGATTGTTTGACTGTTCGGAGTTTTTCAAGGATTCAAAACTTTGAGATCTTTTGCATACAATAGGTACCTACTCATATTTACTTGTAACTTTGATCTGGAAAATTCTAATAAATAAACCTTCAAATTATTTCAAAACCCCATTTGCTCAACACTTGAGGGATATTTTGCAGTTGTGTCGATACCAAGCTTAGGGCTCATCAGCTTGTTTCTGAAACTGTAATTATCTTTAATATTGCTATTGCAATTATCTCGATATAAATGGTGGTCACAAACACGTCTGCAGTCTGCACTCGCGAAAGCCTCGGTATTTGCGGAGAAAGCGTCGTCGCCTACTTACGCCGGATTCAACGGCCCTTACCAATGAGAGGAAAAGTGAGGGTTATTAGTACAACTGCAATAATATACTTAACATAATGTACTTACTTGTAAATATTTCGACGTTTTAAGGATTCCCTACCCAAAGAGTAAAAACGGGGCCCTATTACTAAATACTAAGACTCCGCTGTCCGTCCGCCTGTCACCAGGCTGTATAGAACCGTGATTTCACAGATGATGTATTTCTGTTGTCGCTATAACACAAATACTTACTAAAAACAGAATATAATAAATATTTAGCAAACGTAATTTTTCTGCCGTTTTTATAGATAATGGTACGGAACTCTTCATGCGTGAGTCTAACTCGCGCATGAAGAGTTTTATTGAAAACCACTATATTTAATTATTTATCGAGGGTTTGGACTTTGGAAAATCATTTGCCGGTGAGATTACCCTGTAAAGGCTTAGCAAGCTTAGCAACCTTCTATTTTAAATACGAGTAGGTACGCACTAAGCAAGGGTTATATTACGTCATTGAGAGTAACGTCAGCAATCTATTGGTTGTGCAAGTGCCTTCATGTCATATAGAGGCGCGTCCGTTCCGCCAGTAGGTACCTATACTCGTAAGTGCCTTCTCAAAGTACTGGAATTAAATGTCAATTTGATTACGTATAAGGTATTCACAGAACTGCAGTTATAACTATACCTCGTCGTACATTAAACTTCTCGGAAGACGTTGCGGGCCGTCGCTTCGGCGTCCATCGGACAACGGAGCAAAGCAGACTAATTATAAACAAAGACTAAAAAAACACTAAGAATGAATGAATGAAACTTTACTAAATTTGAAAATTCTAAATGATCCAAGTGTTTTCAATGAATATACGCTTTTTTTGATTTTGAATTCAATAACGTGGAATAAAATCACAACTTTGAATTATATGTTAAAACTGGACTGACAAGACCCAACATCAAATTTAAAAAACTATGTCTAGAAATTTACAATCTGGTTTTACATCCTAGAAACGTGTTCTGGGTCTGTTTTTTTATGAACTTTAGTGTGTTCTCCTTGTACATAACTGCTAACCGCAAAGTCAATGGTATAATGAATCTAAAATAAACCACGTTAGATATCATTTTACGATTTAAAGTATCTAACACCAGACCACACTTACCTACCTACTTTGACCAATGAGATTTCAATGTAAATTAAGTTTTATTACGCTATTATGATTCCGTCGTCTTGTGAAATAAGTTTAGCGTTGACTAGAGGAATGGTATTTATATCGAAATTTAAATTATATGTACATATATATATAAAAATCAATTACCGTGCGTTTATCTTGCAAAAACTCAAAAAGAGCTCTACTGTTTTTTTTTGTTGTTTTCCTAATTATTGGGACAAGGTTTTATAGGGAAAAAAAATCCCAAAAATTGTGAAATAGGGGAAAACTGAAAGTGCTTTTTACTATGGGTTACTAAAAGTGGTATTCTCTAAATTCGACATATGTTTATAGCTATGCCAATAAAAATCAGTAGTTGACATAGATTTTTACGAAATAAGCCTGCTGGTACCTAACGCAAGTGTGTAAAAGATACTTTTACACACGCTTTAGTTAGTCACATTCAGTCTAATCATCTCTGGACGCTTCGAACCTTGTCCAAAGACTTCTGGAGCTTGACCGATCCGACAACGGCTCTTCTCCCCCACATACCGCGGAACGCTTTCCCCGTCAACACTAGGTGCATTTGATACGCTACGCAATTGCAATGTGATGTAACCCACGCGTTGTGTCGCCAATCCGAATCAAAAGCTTTCAAAACAAATGCCTCGGAGGCTGAAAGGAAGATTAACTAGATCTTTTTGTACTGCTTACTATTCTATGCCGTAATATAACACTGGTAATCGTAAGTAATATGTAACGGTGTAACGACCCAGGCTCGGACGCTGACTTTCACTTTCGGAACCTTGTTCTGTTTTTATTCTTTAGTTCATTGAACTGTCGGATTGTGATTGATAAAAGAACCTAAAAGGGACGCGACCCTCGTTGTTGTCAGATAAAAATAACATATTGTGGGACGAATAAGTTTTATAAGTGCTGTCTAGTTCCTCCGTGTTTCTTATGACAGCGACAAAAAGCTTTTTAAATTAAACAAAAATCCGCATAATACTGGTAGGTACACTGTTGGATACTAAATGCAGAATGGAATGCTGAATAGGCAAAATTGTAGCAATTTTATTTCATGCATTAGCTTTTACGGAATATGATTTTAGATCATCTCCAGATGCAATGTAAAATTAACGAAAGCTGACAGATCAAGCAAAGATAATCATGGCACATTGATGTAGGTAATTTATAACTTTTAGTAAGGTAAAAAGTGAAGTTCTTTGTTTGAAACAAATCAAACGCGTTTGATTTCCTTAATCAACTTGCTCGAATATATCACGGATTTCATTTGTTGTACAGGTACCTGTTATATAAAATTTTAGTTAATAACTGTTTAATAATCCAACAAAAAAACTGACGACCACGACTTCGTATCGCCAATTTAAATGTTAGATTTTTTGTAGAGGACAAAGTAAGACCTAATCGGGAAACCGGTTTGGCTAATTGATTTAGTATTAAAGTTGAATTATACTTTTAAGAAATAATTTAAAACGTTAAGTTTTTATGGATCAAAAATATTTGATATATTTCTCTCAACAGTTTTTAAAAAAGTATTAATAATAATTTATATAATATGTCTTGAGGATCATAAATCATGATTATATTAAGTGATATAATATGCTCGTCTTATTTTAAGACTCCTATGATGGAGGGCTACGCCTTCTTCACCCACGAATTTACATATTTGTAGATTATTTTTGACTATTATTTGTTTTGCTATTTTTCGATCAGTCAAGTGAATATAACCTCATCACATCATCACATACACATCCATCTCTGTGTGAGTATGAAAGTGCTCAACTCAAACATATCGCCGTGCGAACTTTATGACAATAATAAACTGCTAACCCATCCGACACACTTGCCTACAAATTGGAAAGTCGCGTCTCTCAAGCTTGTAGTAAGTACACGATCCAGTACACAATATGTATTACAGTAGAGGCACTTCTGGGACTTCTTGTTGATGTCTTATTGACAAAGTTTCTATCGAGCTCTATAAAATAAGAACGAATAGGTACTATTTCATAATACTTAGTAAATTAAAAACCTTGAAAATAATACAACCAAGTAAAGATTTTATAGCCCTTATAACAATTTTAAATATGCATATTTAAAAGCTAGCAGAAAACAGGCTTAAAACGAATATTGCTGTTTTAGTAAAAAATAACCGTAATTATTTCTCTCTCATTTCGGGTGAAAAAATACTATGAAGATGGTCTCGTGCCGTGATCTAGTTGATGTAGTAATCTTTCGAATAGAAAACATGGATGGTGTAGTAAGTACCGGCACTAATCAGGGTCCCCTCAATTCATATTCAAGCTTAGAACTTGTCAACAAGAAGGATATCCCGAGAAGCCATGCCTGTTTGCTATTCATTGCGCGTTCACTTCGAGACACGAGCGACAAGATACGCGAGCGCAATGAATAGCAAACACCCGCAATCTTCGAATTCCTAACTACGAATACAAGACTTTGTAATTGAGCCTGTACGTCATCAGGGCTTAGTTGTGCCAGGAATTGTCGTTAATGGTTCAAAGATGACTATGCATGAACTGACTAAATTAACTGTTCCATAAATCATTAGGAAACTGGATTGCAAGTGGAGTAGGGTAAGCAAAGTACCCTATGTATGACTTAAATAATCAAATCGCTCTTTGACTGGCCTCACAGCTCAGTTGGTCGCGCTATTGGTTGTGGGTTCGGTTCCCACCAAGGACAAATATTTGTGTGATGATGTTTGTTCTGTGTCTGGGTGTTAATATGTGTAATAAGTATGTGTAAAAAAAAAGTATTCAAGTACCTATTATATTAGTTATCTGGTTCCCGTAGTACAAGCTTTGCTTAGTTTAGGGCTAGATGGCGATGTGTGAAATGTCCACCAATATTTATTATTTAACTGAGAGCTAGTTTATATATATTTTTCAGTTATCGTTAAATATCGACCAGACGTTCCAAGAATGTACTTTTTGCTGATTTCATTACAGATCTACCTTACCGTTATGTACCTACCGTATGTTTATAGTAAACAATACATTTCCTCCCGATAAAGGTTTTCCTGCAGTTATTGCCTTGAGGCACTCAAGGTCGTCTGTTGCTATGTCCTATTTTAGATTTAGCAGCGACTCGAAGAATGCTTAATGTCAACAATAAATAAGTGGGTCGATGACGAGTTTTGCCAAAGAATTTGCTAAATCGTGATAACTTGAAATCACTGTCTACTGCTAGATTTTTTAACAATTATGACATGGATACCAACCGATTAAAAGCCTCGTGGTATTTCACCAGTATAAACACTAGTCAATTCTCACTAGTCTAGTCAATTGAAAATATACTACATATTTGGCAACTAGTTAAGTTATTTAAGAAGAGTTTTATCGTTTTCAGAAACTTAGAGATAATATTGAGGCTTTTGAAATAAGTGAGTTATAAGTTAAATAATAAATTATATCTAATAAAGCAATTCTCAGATACATTATAATCTATATTTCGAAAACGGCTCCAACGATTTTCATGAAATTTAGTATGTACGTGTTTTCAGGCAATGAAATACTCATGTATGGTTTTAAAATGATTGATTATTAGAAATAATATTTTATTGAAAGTTATTTATATTCATTATTTTAAAAGCTTTATGTTTAATATGAATATAAGGTGAGTCGGAGGGCACGTTAAGATGTCGTTCCCGACTGACCTTAAAAGTCGTGAAGTAATGTCGAAGGAGGCCTTGGCCTTCGTACATCTTGGTGACTGATTTCGTTAATTTATTTGCATAGTTCTTTTGTAACAATATATAAGTAGGCTTTTAATGATAATTAATGCAAATAAATTGTGAATTTACGAGACCATGAGTTGATTTCACGGCACCACCTAAGGATTCTTGGGATATAAATCATTTATTTTATTTGTTTTGTGCTTAAGAGTCAAGGTTGCCATAATACATTGTAATGAGTTATCGATCAGCATGCAAGACTGCAGCCTTTTTTTAGGTATGTCTAAAGACTATTAATAATGTAAGTAAATAAATTATTTATATCCTGATTTAAGAGAGACATACCTGGGGGGCTATTTTGTAAAAACTATGATTATCATGTTATGATATTCATACCAAAATTTTTGGTACCTACGCTTCCAATGCCAGTTTAGGTACCATAGCGTAGGTATAGGTGCCTAAACTGCATAACAGTAATACACACCATTAATATACTGATAAAATCCTGACCCCACCTACACACTACACACTACCTCACACACACAGGTGTAGTGGGTATCATAAACCACAAGCAACAAAGTACACATACCCGGAACACATTTTTACAGATAATGCCGCTGGGATCGAAACTAAACTTCTTGCATATTAATCGTAGACGACTATACTAGTTTAGGATCGACTTTATAGGTAGGTACTATGAATAATATATCGATAGGTATCTAACAGCGTAACAAAACAAAGAAGTCGCAAAATTGTTTGGTTTGAACAATAGTGTTAGCGACTGATAGATGTAATCAGTTGTATGAAAATATATTTGTCTCATTCTCACACCGTACATGTTCAAAGGAAATATAGTGACTACAACTGGCCTCACAGCTCAGTTGGTAGTAGCTCTGACTTCTGCGCTGTAGGTTGTGGGTTCGATCCCCACCCGGGATAAACATTTGTGTGATGAACATACATGTTTGTTCTGTGTTTGGGTGTTATGTATAATAAGTATGTATTTACAACAAAAAAACGTATATAAGTATTCTATCAGTTATCTGGTTCCCATAGTACAAGCTTTGCTTAGTTTGGGGCTATAAAAAAAAAAAAAAAAAAAAAAAAAAAAAAAAAAAAAATATTGACGAAGTTTTTCCTCCATTAGTTTTACTTATTGCGATAATTCAATAAATGTATTTGTAATTCACCAGACTGATGGCCAAGCTAAGATTATCGCAATAAGTACGTATGCCATAACGACATATAGTTAATCTTAAAGTAGGAAGGAAAGTGCTCAGAATTTAGCATTTAAATGGCAATCAACTCAAATATCACTTCTTGTTGTAAAAGAAGGTATCGTGCCGACTTTTAAAAATATAATTTCGTTTTATATACTCGTATCATCTCCCGCCCTTATCCCGCTTAAGTAGGGTCGGCACAACATGTACAATTTTATTTTGTTGTTTTTGATGGCAAAGGGTTTGCAATAACCGAAAACTGACATCTTGGTTTACGATGATTTTGACGTAATGTGGTAATAGCGTCTGTCAGGCGCTTGATCCTTCTTTCATCATCATCATCATTTCAGCCGTTCGACGTCCATTGCTGGACATAATTCTCCCCCAAAGATCGCCACAAAGATCCTACTTTGTAGGTAGGTAATTGTTGAGTTCTCGCCTTTCATTTTTATTCATAACATAATAAATATATTTGAAGGCTAAAATTACTGATACTTGATTAACTGAATTTGATCTTTCCATTTAATTCCTCTTTGCTGTATGAAACTTTCTGTTGAACTGAAGTTGTCTTGACTTCTTGTCCGCTCGTAGTAAATGTTGATTCAGTAAGGGCAGCACATGGATGAGTGAGATGTATACGAATACGAAGGCTTCCTTTCGGCCTATCAACTCCATCACCATAGTGCTTACTCTACTCTACTATTATTTAGTACTAGTAAGTTTGTATAAGTGGCTTCACATAAACAAACTTACCTACATTTTTTCTGTATAGATAGATAGAAAATGCTTTATTGCACACCACAAACAGAACAAAAAAATATATGCTGAACAATGGGCGGATGATCAGCGATCTCTACCAGACAACCTGTATCTGTGTACCCATGCAGTTTACATTTTCTATAAATAAAAATAGTACCGATGCGCCAGCACCATCTCCAAACGTAAGCAATTCCATAGTAGGATGCATCAGAGTACCGTTTCGTTTGATTGCTATGATTGCTCATATACTGCTCAATCTGTTGCGATTGAACGAATCGAGTTACCCACTTACTGAATTACACGATTGTAATGAAGCTATCCGACGCAATCCACTTTATAATCTGGAGCCAGTAGCGATGCTCTTCTCTTACGACGCGTGCTCAGTTCCATGAAAATCATGATATATTTATATAACACTAGAGTAAGAGCGCTAGTTTTAATTTTCAATTTAAATTTAATAAATTATTAAAACGACGATTTTCAAACAACATAGAATAGATTATTTATCTATCTCTTAGGTTAAGCAAAGGTTTTGAAAATTGAAATTAAAAATGCCCAAAGCCAGGGCAGTCACCAAAACCAGGTCTATGACCCTACTAACACAGGTAATAATAATAATGTTTGATTGCTGTAATCATCGTTATACAGTGATACTTGTGTAAGTAAGTACTTTAAAGTCAAGTTCAAGTTTCGACTCGTATGGTTCGGTACAATAGTTATCGTACCTTTTTTTTAAAAATTATTCTCATAATACAACATTTTCTATTTATCTTTATTCGACTACATTTTTTAGTAGGTATGCCTCGACAATAGACTAAGTAGAGGAATTTATTATTTATTAATACTATATTTGCTCTTAAAAATGAATACAAAAGGCGGATTTAATGCCAAGGCATTTTCTACCACTTAATTGGAAGTGGAAATAGTGGTTGGCAACAAAAAAAGGCTATTATGGCTGAAGCCTAATAGCAATGCTTTCGTTAGTTCTAACGGAAGACTATCTATCAATAGACAATATTAGACCTAGTTAGATGTTTATTAGAGCCAAATTAGCGTTCCATCCTTACCATGTTATGTTTCTAGGAAACATTGATATTGAGTTGAAACATTTAATTAACCCCATGTAATTTTTTTTTTTGCGAGTTACTATTTTAGTTTTTTTTTATATTCGGAGAGCGTTACTATCTGTGACACAGTTTTATTGCTACTACAGATACCATCGTTTTTTATTTTTATGGTATTATATATGTTATGGTGGAAACTAAGAACACACTTTGTCGTAATAATGTTTTTAGTTAATTTGTGGAGAATTGATGCCTAGTCAAATCTAGTAAGTAGGTAATAAAGATATAAAGATATATTTTTTTATTTGGAACCATAGCAAGTTTCTTCTTATTTGTCTTCATAACTGGAAAGTTATGAAGACAAATAAGAAGAAACTTGCGCAATAAGCAAAGCTAGAAATTCTTAGCTCATACTAATCTTCCATTATGAGTACAAATGAAATAAAGATGATGTATGTTACCTATGTTATGTAGTAATTAGCACAATTTACTTTTAAAATACTTTATTAGATTTAGAACTTAGTATTTACACTTTTACTAGATTTAGAACTTAGTATTACGAACTTAGTACAATGAGATGTGTCGAATTTGGATGTTGGAAGTGAAGTGACTTGCTTATTCTAATGCCACTTATTTATACTAAGAAAGGTGTGGGAATATTTAGACATATGTTGGGGATTTACATGGTCGGGAATGTAAAGTATCCATAAACTATCAGTTGTAGACAACTGAGCCACTTATCCTAATAATTTATTTAAACAAAAGTATTGTAAGAACTTAAACAGTTTTGAAAGTTAAGTACCTATAAAGAATACAAAGGTCCTTAAGATACAATACTACTTGAGAATCACGTAATGGTTTGCAGGTTAAGTCAAGTACCAAAAAGGTCCTTAAGATTAATAAATTGTATAACGTAATGGTTTGCAGGTTAAGTCAAGTACCAAAAAGGTCCATAAGATTATAAATTGTTCACAGAACTACAAACCACTTATCGTAGTGCAACTTATTTAAACAAAAAATGGTCATGTGAACTAAAAGCATTTTCAAGGGTTTTGAAAGTTAAATACTTATAAATAATACAAAGGTCCTTAAGATACAATATTACTCGAGAATAACATATTGAAGGTATAAGAAGTACGTGGGAATCACCTAGAATTAGTATTATGTAACATCTCCCCTCTTAGAATAAAGATTGGGCGTTAGTGCCTAATCTTTGGGAATGAGGTGATGTTAGAGGGTTTTCAGTGTTGATTTCTTCGTCGTCTGTTACGCGGGAAGACGTCTGATGTATATTTCTAAGCGGGATGGCGATATGTGTGCTGCGCTCTCTTCGGGAGTTGTCGAAGCAGTTGTTGAATATTTGAACGTATCCTCTTCCGTCCGATGATCGTCTTGTTTGATTGAAACCGATTGGACATCGTTTGCAGAGTTTGATAAGAAAATAAGAAGGGAGTATGATGCCTATCGTAAAATAGAACCACATGAAGGTAGAGTTGTTTCTATCTAGGAACGATTGTGACTTAGAATTAGCTTGGATCTTCTTCAATTCGTCTGAGTATTTATCGAGGTGAGTCTTGATTTTGTTAAGCGAATCCAAGGGCATGTCGTTGATCTTGATGGGAAGAAGATGTGGTGGTGCTTCAATGTTCTTTGTTATCTCAAAGCAATCATCCGTCCTTATGTCGGGAATTATAATGGGACTCGTCGCGTTTTCTTCCATTGATTGATATGCCGAAAGTGTGCTGTAGCCTGTGTGAAGCGTACACCCTTGTGATAGTGTTACAATGCCTGATCCTTGAAGCTTATGATTTGAAACTTCATTGTCGCAGTGTAGAACGCAGCTGGTTTCGGTGGTCAAGATGTAGAGCCATCTGTTGTGATGCAATGGTTGAAACGTCTGGATTTCCGCAGGAAATGTTGTCGCCGTGCAGGTTTCAGGAATAGTAGTTTTCTTGCTAAGAAGTAGTTGTAGCTCGCAGATGGGACGCTCCGCTGAGTCGTAGACCACAAGATCTTTGCAGACTCTGTTTCTCATAGCGAAGGTGATGCAGTTGTCTAGTGAACTCGTCGAAACATAATATTGCCCACTTGGATTAGTAGCCAGGTATATATGCTCAGGAATGATTGTGGAATAGTATGAGGAGTTAGGATGTTGTATTGGAATAGAATAGGTATGATACAAGGTTAAAGGATCATTCATGACGAGAGGAAATTCTAGAATATAGACTAATCGATTCGAATAAACATAGGCTGTCAAGAAGGAAGAATCTAGTAAAGTATGTAAGTTATTAGTAGTGACCGAAGTGACTAGCCTTCTGTTTGTTCTAATTTTATTCGATTTAAGAAGCTCATTGAACAACTTTTTAGAGCTTATGATTGAAGGATGAACTATATTACATTTAGCAAAAAGAATACTAGCTAGACAATCGTCAATTTCGTTTTCTAGGCTTGTAACAAGCTCTAGGATTTGCAAAGAAATAGTAGAGATATCTTCGTTTACTTTGATGTCGAAGATAAGAGTATCTGTCTTGTTGAGGTAGGAGTTGAGACGATTAATGTTTTCATTAATTACTTGTTCGTCAAAGGTAATTTTAAAGATTGTTTCATTAAAATTTCTTACAGTAGAAGATGTAATTTGCAACTGTTTTTGCATGAGATTGCTTAGATCCAACTCATTTCGTTCAAGTTTATCGATGCATTCGTCGTAGCGTTTTGCATCTTTTGCATCAGGTGTACCTATAAGCCACTTAAGAACAGAACCAAAGTCGTCTAAGAGTTCTCTTTTAACACGAAAGTTCTTTCCTAAGTACATGTTGAGTTCAGCTAGTTTTGATTCGATTTTATTTAGATTTACGTTAAGGTAAGATTTGGTCGATTGAACGTTAGGAAGAAATTGATATTGAGCTAATGTCGCTTGGAAGTTGTTGGAAAGGCGAGTTAGGGATTCGAAAGATATGAATAGTGGTTTTATGTCTTTATAGACGATAAGCTTCCATGATCCATCAGATATTGAAATTTGTCCTTCTTTGTCATAAAAAATACCAGCATGTGAGGTAAGGGAATCGGATATTATCATTTGAGCAACGATTTTCGTGGTTACGCTGGAATAAAAGTAATTGACGAGTTAGGAAAATAGAAGAGTTCTAATATAAATTTAAACCTAATTTTATTATATACCTATACTTAACTTAGTGGACATAAGGCCGTAGGCGATTGGCATGCACTAATTGATTTTTGCCTGCTTTCTTAATTAAATAGTTTTCGTTGAAGCCTACACGTATTATTTCGCACGGACCTTCCCACTTAGAATCTAAATTATTTGGGTTAGGGACCCTTAACATTACCTTATCACCTATTTTATATTCGATAGTATTTCTAATTTTGCTATCGTAGCGCTCTTTTGCTTTTTCTTTCATGTTTTCGATGTTTTTGAGTGCAGTTTCACGAGATGCGTTTAGACGTTCATTAAGGTCTTTTAAATAATCGCATGCAGTGTAATCAGAAATTGGCTTAATGGAATAGAATGGACGCGGTTTGTATCCGAAAAGAAGTTCATGCGGCGTATAACCCGTGGAGCTATTAATCGAGGTGTTATGACACATGATTGCGAATGGAATGATTTGATCCCAATTCTTTAACCGTCGATTATGGTACATGCGAATGTGATCTCGTAGAGTTGCGTGAAATCGTTCGAGGGCACCGTTAGTTTGAGGATGGTAAGTTGTATTGAAAGTGTGATTAGAGCCGAAGAATTTCATCAGTTGTTTTATTACATTATTCGTAAATTCGGTGCCTTGATCTGAATGGAATCTCTTTGGTACTCCGTAGTGTTGGCAAAAGTTAAGCAATTGCCGTGCTACAGTTACCGCTTCTTTGTCTGGGATCGGGTATGCTTGTACATATCTCGTAAGATCGTCTTGGAGAGTTAAAACATATTTGTTATTGCCTTCACTGATGTCCGAGTAAGAGACTAAGTCCATTGAAACGCGTTCGAAAGATTCGGTTGATTGGGAGGTTATGACCATGGGAGCTTGAAAAGATTTTCTTTGTATTTTATTACGTTGGCAGATAACGCAAGATTCGACGTAAGTTTTTATGTCATTGGTCATCCCTTTCCAAAAGAATTCGTTTCTAATTTTCCTGGTAGTTTCGACTACACCACGATGTCCTGATAGAGGTTCATCGTGATAGGTTTTCAGGATATCAGGGATATCTTCTGACTTTGGATACTTAACTTTATTTTCGCAAATTGTGATTTCGCAATCATAGTTTTCAGCCAAGTATGTTGAGATATGAATTTGTTCATTATTGACTAGTTTACAGGTGTGGTCATTTTTAAGATCTGGGACAAAAAGTTGGGAGATAGTATGTTGTTGAAGACAGGAAAGCAGAGCTTTGAAATAGCTTTCAGCATCCCATGGGTCGAAGTGATTTGGCCTAGTACAGCAAAATATAAGATTTTGTTTTTCATTTGAAATTAGGATATCCGTGCCATAAAGGTTTTTGATTTTTGCTACATAGTGCTCTACACCGGAGCACAAGCTTAAAGCTTCGTTGAATATTTCGTTTTGATCTGAGAGTTTGCAAGATGTGGGAATAAAGACATTTTTATGTCTGGGATCTAATAATCGGTCAGGTGAGAACTTGACTTTAGAGGATTCAAAACAATTGCGTTCTCTTATATCTAAGGCTGCATAATGTTCATAATTGAGTTGGAGATACTCCTCTGATGGAGAATTTGGAGTCGAGTTTGTTAAGTCAATGATGTTAGAGTTCATAACCGGAGGGCGGGAAAGAGCGTCTGCATTAGTGTTGGTTTTACCCGATTTATATACTATCTCGTAGTCGTACTCTTCGAGTTTTAATCTCCAACGAACTAGGCGGCTACCTGGGTCTTTGATGTTCATAAGCCAAACTAGAGGTTTATGGTCCGTGAGTATCTTAAACCTTCGACCAAAAAGGTAAGGTCGAAAATGCTTTACTGCCCACACTATGGCTAATAATTCGCGTTCTATAGTAGAATAATTAGACTCGGCTTTATTTAGTGTACGTGAAGCATATGCAATTGGCAAGTCTTTGCTGACTTCTCCTTGTGAAAGAATTGCACCTATCGCGTATTTTGAAGCATCAGTCGTTAAATTGAATTCTCTGTTGAAATCGGGATATTGTAAAATAGGTGTCGTTGTAAGGATGTCCTTACAACTATCGAATGCGCGTTGTTGTTCTTCACTCCAAACGAATGGGACATCTTTTTTAAGAAGGCTTGTCATAGCTTTCGTGAGTTTGCTAAAATTCGGAATGAACCTGCGGTAGTAACCAGCAAGTCCTAGGAATGATTTTATGTCTTTACAGGATTTTGGGACTGGAAATTCCTTAACAGCTTTTACCTTGTCAGGATTCGGTTTTACACCTTCGTTAGAGATTATGTGACCTAGGTAAGCTACTTCTTTTCTCATGAATTCGCATTTATCTGGCTGGATTTTTAAACCATGTTCTCTAAGGCGATTAAAGACTTCAGTGAGTTTTTGTTCATGTTCTTGAAGACTAGATGCGAAAACAACGATGTCGTCAAGGTAGACGAAACAGCGTTCACCTTGCAATCCATGGAGGACACTGTCCATGGCACGTTGGAACGTGGCTGGTCCGTTTTTAAGGCCAAAAGGCATTCTAAGGTACTCGTAATGACCGTAAGGTGTATTGAAAGCTGTTTTAGGGACATCTTTAGGGTCCATCTCTATTTGGTGGAATCCTGAGGCTAGATCTATTGTCGTGAAATAGATTGAGTGACCTAGTTTATCTAAAATATCGGAAATATTGGGTAAGGGATAGCTGTCTCCTACTGTTATGTCGTTGAGTTTACGATAGTCGATAACTACACGCCACTTTTGTTTCTCTGAGGCATCCAATTTCTTTGGTACTACCCAGATAGGACTACTCCAAGGGGAGGTGCTAGGTCGAATTATGTTTTGATCTAGCATTTTCTGAACTTGAGTTTTGACTTCTTGTTGATGAACGAAAGGGAACCTGTAGGTTTTCGTATGAATCGGTATCTCTGAAGTTGTAGGGATCGAATGTTTAGTGTGGTTTGTGAATGTCAAAGTTTCGCCTTCATAATAAAATATATCTGAAAATTCGTAGATGATTTTGTCGAGAGAGTCTTTCTCTTCGGCGTTCAAATGGTCTTGCCGTATAAGTCTGTTACTAGTGCCGTTACTGTTAATCGTTTTTGATAGATTTACTGGGAATTTGAGATTGTTTAATGACTTATCGTCGTTTGATAATAATGGAGTCGCTTGAACTATGGGAATAGAAATAATTTTGTCTTCGTTACTAGAATTTACGCAAGTGATTAAGAATTTGTGGTTTTTGACTGCGACTAACGCGTTAGGAATGGAGATATCGCTTTGAATTTGTTGTTTGTTGATTACAGAGTATCCGTCTTGAATATCATTAGTAAAACATGTGATAACGGTTTCTGAGCGTTGACCCACGAACTGTTCGTTTTTATTATTGGCTAATCCTTTTTCGCCGACATAGAATAGTTTGTAAGAGCGATCATGGATTCTCATGGATTTTGATTGGACATAGATGTTAACGTTGAATTTTGACATGAAATCGTTACCTATGATACCGTCGACTTGAATGTTGAGGTTAGCTACATGGAATTTGAATTTAGGAAAATTGTCTAGTGATATTTGAGCCGTTCCAAAACTTTGAATTGAGGATTGGTTACCCGAGATACCTACGATTGATACGATGTTCGAAACATCTAGAGGTGCCATTCCTATTTTCGCTTTATTTATGACCGAAATAGAGGCTCCTGTATCAACGAGTAGCGTGACTGGGTTTCCTTCGATATGGAATTGGCAATGTAGAAGATTTTCTGGAGGTACGTTAAGTGAGGAAATAGTAATAGGTACAGCGGGTTTGGTATATTTTGATTGAGGGTTTGATTTCGATTTTGATTTAGGTTTTGATTTAGAGTTTGATTTAGATTTGGTAGAAATGGAATTTGAATTAGTATTGATTTGGGAGTTAGTATTTGATTGAGTCGATTTTGATTCAGAGTTTGATTTGGATTTTGCATCAGATTTGGTAGAAATAGAATTTGAATTAGTATTGATTTGGGAGTTAGTATTTGATTGAGTCGATTTTGATTCAGAGTTTGATTTGGATTTTGCATCAGATTTGGTAGAAATAGAATTTGGACTAGTATTGATTTGGGAGTTAGTATTTGATTGAGTCAGATTTAGGATTTCAGTTTGAGTGCTGGCATCACAAAATTGTCTCCGATAGACTGGTCTTTTTTGTGGTGCCATTATGCGATTCTTGTTGAGCTGAAGCACGGGTGCCTGTCCCCGATGGACTGAATGAGGCAACCCATGATTCCTAAGATTACTATCTAGGGTTGGTTTAGGTTTTACCATCCTAGTTGGAGTGCCTCCGCCTCGATATCCATGTTCTGGTTCGAATTGGGGCTTGACATCAGTGTCCGGGCATTGGAGTAGCAAGTCGAAGCGGTTTCCGGAGTAGTGCCCATCTCTCCGGCCGCTTGAGAGTTTAAATTATTTACTCTAGCAGGGGCCGCAGGCCGTTGTTGAGACGTTTGTTGAACAGAGTTAAGATTTTGTCTTAGGTTGTTGTTATAAGCGCGTTTACGGCACTCCGAGATTAAGTGTCCCGGATATTTGCAATAGTTGCAAACTTTAGTATGGCTCTGTGATTGCTGTGGGATGCTATTCCTGTTTTGTGTCTGTCTAATTTCGTTCGTACGCATGCTATTATCTGTGCGGAAGTTGTTTGTTGGGTTTGGGACGCTTTTCTTATATAGAATTTGTCTAGCGTTGTTCATGTTTCTAATTTTTTCTTCTTGAATAGCCAAGTTTCCTGCGTCGGTGAGGTTAGATATAGTGTGAACCCTAAGCATTATACCTATATCTGAGTTTAACCCGTTAATAAAGACGTTTAGTGCCATTTCTTCGGTGGTGGCCACGCGGCCTTCCAATGTATTGTCTTTCGTTTCAGTGGATAATTTTTCAACGAGTTTGCTCCTACACATATCGACCCTATGAAAATAATCGGTGATGGATTCACTGGGTTTTTGAAAAAGAGATTGTAACTCTAGTTGTAAGTGTCCCAGCGTCTTTGTATGCGAGTACTTTTGAATTAAAAAACATTTTAAATCGGCCCATGTCTGAAACCGCTTCGTGTGGACGTCTGACGACCCTGGTCCCGTGATTTTGTTTAATGCGTATGTTAAAAGTATCTTAATTTGAGATTTTGATGCTAATTCAAAAGCTGAGTCACACGATCTAATGAATCGATAAACTTCTTGAGTAGGTTTGTGGGTGTCGAATTCAGGAATAAGTTGCAAAAGCATTCTGAAGTCTATATCCATTGTAGCGGATTCCGCTTCAGTTGTTTTAGAGTCGATGGACATAATGAATCGATGATCGAATAATTAAAGGAATCGAGATGAATGTTGTAGGATTAGGAAATAGAACAAAGGAGCATATAAGAATGAGCCACTTACCACAGTAACACAATAAATGTTTTGCGGATGCACATCGTTGGTTCGGCGGAGAAGATTAAAACCCTGTAGGCACCGTTTCACTGTTAGTCTTTTGTTTAATTAAACCGTAGAAACGTTATCTCCGACTTTTATTCGCGATTTTTGCATTCCTACCGGCTGCGCCAAAATGTTATGTAGTAATTAGCACAATTTACTTTTAAAATACTTTATTAGATTTAGAACTTAGTATTTACACTTTTACTAGATTTAGAACTTAGTATTACGAACTTAGTACAATGAGATGTGTCGAATTTGGATGTTGGAAGTGAAGTGACTTGCTTATTCTAATGCCACTTATTTATACTAAGAAAGGTGTGGGAATATTTAGACATATGTTGGGGATTTACATGGTCGGGAATGTAAAGTATCCATAAACTATCAGTTGTAGACAACTGAGCCACTTATCCTAATAATTTATTTAAACAAAAGTATTGTAAGAACTTAAACAGTTTTGAAAGTTAAGTACCTATAAAGAATACAAAGGTCCTTAAGATACAATACTACTTGAGAATCACGTAATGGTTTGCAGGTTAAGTCAAGTACCAAAAAGGTCCTTAAGATTAATAAATTGTATAACGTAATGGTTTGCAGGTTAAGTCAAGTACCAAAAAGGTCCATAAGATTATAAATTGTTCACAGAACTACAAACCACTTATCGTAGTGCAACTTATTTAAACAAAAAATGGTCATGTGAACTAAAAGCATTTTTAAGGGTTTTGAAAGTTAAATACTTATAAATAATACAAAGGTCCTTAAGATACAATATTACTCGAGAATAACATATTGAAGGTATAAGAAGTACGTGGGAATCACCTAGAATTAGTATTATGTAACACCTACCAATTCAACTCGCGTAAACCTCGTGGAGCGAGTTAACGTTCACTTTTATTACTTTACTTAACCAAATAATGTTAGTTTCACTTTATAATATTGTTTTCTCTGAAATAACAATTTCACGTTTTATGTTAATTAATGACACAAATGATATAACGTTATGATAAAAAATAAAAGATGGTTGAAAGCCAAAAAAAAACTTTGGAAGTGACAAATCACCACTTTACTTGAAGATTGTGGAAGAAGAGAACTAAATCATTGGTTCTCTTGAAAGGTTTTTGGGCGTTAACATAAATTAATTAAAATACGTCTTTCGGTACTTCGTATCATGTTGTAAACGAAACGCTTATGTTTAAATATTCCACATAAGGTTGTTCGAACTAGCTTAGTCGAGATAGGAATTTAGGGTTCAACCTGGGTGTAAAATATCATGAGTACCGACTAAAAAAAATATGTACCTACTTGTAGCGAGTAATAACTAACATACCTTTTTCCATCTTTCCAGGTGAAAGCTGCATAGAGAAGCCCCTAGCGACACTCTGGCGCAACTACCAGCAGTCTACAAAGCCCGACGTGGTAATGAAGCTCTCCGTCACCAACTCCGGCCTCAAGGGTTTCACGAAGGAGCACGGTCTCACCGAGTACTGGTCCCACCGTATCACTTACTGCACCTCTCCACCGCATTACCCGAAGCTCTTCTGCTGGGTCTACCGTCACGAGGGCAAGAAGTTGAAGCACGAACTCCGATGCCACGCCGTCTTATGCACCAAAGAAACAATATCAAAAAAGATTACGGAAGAATTGCAGGTAAAACTAAAACAGGCACTAGTCGAATTCAAAAAGGACAGAATCTCCAAACAGAACGCTCGGCTCAGCTTAGCCAATAGCGTTTACGAAAATCCGAGTATGCCGAGGAGAAAAATCCTACTGAGTGTGGGCTCGCAGAACTACAGGCCACCGCTTGAAAGGTCCAAATCCGCCCCCAAACTAGGTGCTATAGAAGAACTATGCTCGGAGGAAGACGAAGAAGAGGCGGAGATGAACGCGAAGCAAGACGATGAGAGAAGGACATCCTACAACGAAATCATGACTATTGACCAATTTTATGCATCACAGACGTTGGACAGGCGGCGTTCTGATACAAAGTCAACGCGCAAACTTTCTTGCCCGGAAGGTGTCATGAACAGGACTATATCAGACTCCGGCACAGAAACTGTGAGCGTATCAGATGAACTACTTGATATGATCGCGAAAGAGAGTAAGCAAGGTGGAGCTAGTCATGAAGAAAAAAAGTTAGAAGTGATCGCCGAGATCATCGAGGACGGGACGATAGACGGCAAATTGTCTCAGAGTAACTACATCGTCACTGACAGCGACGATGGGTCTGTTTCCTCGGGCTGCGAGACCGCCAGCACCGTCACCGACACCGAACCCTCCTCCCTCCCTTCCATCCCGCAAGAAGAGAAAATTATCGAATCCGAAGACTCCGACCGACAAAGCTCTCGCAGCTTGAATTCTGATGACAATGAAGTCAATCACATCCCTATCGGAGAGAACAACGCCTTCAGAAGAAGATCCACGTACCCGCCTCTGGGTGCAGACATCATCTCCGGTTACGATAATGCTTTTGAATCTCTTATCGATAACCTTACAGATGCCGATAGCTTGAACTCCAGCATTGAGAACGAAGTGTTCAAGGGGACTGGGGATAACGACAGCGCATGCAGCGATGAGTCCGGCTACTCAGAACTACTCGATAGCAAGGAGAGTGCAATAGGCAACACTATCATGGTTTAGATTTAATTTGTAAGATACTATCACAATGCACTAATGGAAGTAAATAAATTTATAAATGATATCGTTAGATTTATTATTGTAAATAGCAGGGTAGCAGATTAATTATATTATCCAGTGCGAACCAATAGTGAAGTCAGTGTAAAGTTTGTAGTTTCCTGTAATAATAAAAAAGATATTGTTGGTTTGTGTAAATGTAGATTTCTCAAAATTAGAGCTTCGTAGAACTATTAGTAGAGATGTATTATTATGTTTAGTTGTTTGTAAATATTATTTAAAATAAGTACACATTTAGAGTTGAGAGATTTTTATTTTTAAAGTTATCTAACTAGAATGGCTTGAAACCAGAGCTTGTTGTCTATTTGATGTATATTTATTAATAGCTGTTTTCTTAGTTCATCCTTCAAAAGGTTTGTAGGTACTTACGCATTCCATACAATTTCTATATTTGGGTCATTCGTCTACATCTGTAGTGAGGAATGTTTAAAAAATAAAAAATATAAAAATAAATTTGTGCATTTTATTTGGCCTAACTCGGTAATGCATTCAAAGCCACACATGCTTCCTTGAATGATGATATCATGTTATCGAAAGAGGTACGTCTGGTCCTTTTATGTTCAACCCACATTTAAATAGACCCGAAATAGTTACCAGTTAGAAATAATTACCCTAAAAATAGCCTTACTTAAAGGTAAGTATATAGTTTAATATATTTTACACCTCTCTGAAAGCAAAACTATACTCTTTCTGAACGCATACACTTACTAAACGAATTATGCCGAGGGTAGAAGCTAGTATTACAGAGAGGGTAAAACGACAATCCCATCTGTTCCTGGATTCTAGCACCGAGTGTCCCGCGGGGCGAGACGGCACCTGCGTGTTATTGCATCTACGCCGCTAGAGTTACAATATAGTGGCATGGGACAAAGGTTAGCAAGGTAGGTAAATAGGTAGGTACCATATGAAAGTACATTATGGCTTTGATTGGAACCATAATTTACATACCTAGGCGAAGCTTCGAACACAAAGAAGACGGCTCCTATTTTTAGTAGTCGTGACGGGAATTTACACGAGATTTTATTTTTTAAAGCAATATCGATGAAATTTATGTCATTCTGATATCTGTAGGTACCTATGACGATCCTGCATTTGATTTACTGATGGTAGGTGAGGCAGATCTATCACGATAAATCGATAATCAGTATAAATCCGCAAACCCACTGCAACTCATGGAAATGCTAAGCATGAATTGACGTAATTGGTATAATATAAATGAACCCACGTAGCTAAAATGCGTCGCGTGCACAGCATGCGCCGCGGTGGGTTTGCGGCTTAAACCACAGATCACGGAAACGGATGTCACGGACCATGACCCGTGTTCTTAGGGAGCTTACTAATAATTTTACCATGCTTGACTGGTCAGGCAGGGATGTATCAAGAAAGACTAATAAGGAATTCTATTACCACCCGTGTTTTTTGTTTTGACTTTTAGAAGTTCGAATTTGAGATACGATTGTGCTGAAGCAAACAAATAATTCGCAATAAAAATAAGTTTGAGTTAAAAAAAAACATGTTATATGCAAAATATAAACATTTATGCATGCTTTATGCAAACTTTAAACAACCAGAGGTTTCTACTAGGCTTTGTCGCAAAACTCAGATTTAAAGTGATCCTATGAGTTTAACCATAAGGGTATCAAATAAATAAAACAAATAGGCCAAAAGGAGTTGTTAAACTCCTGTTCCAAATTGATCTTTTATTGATCACACACCGTTCATAAATAATGATCTCCAAATAACACCAAGGTCCAATAGAGGTACATATTAAATGGTTTCTTTGTTTACTTGATTACAGTTTGACTCTGTTTCCAAAACTTTAAAGGGCGTCTAAAGGACTCCAAACAAGTTTGCAGCCAAAGTTTCTTGTCCGCTCTCGGGTATAACAGAAGCTATACAAATGCAGTTCAGTTTAAAACACCCTAATTTTGTAAAAAACGATGAGATCAAAATGGGTGTTCATGTGACCGAAATATATATTTTTGAACCGACTTCAAAAGAATAGGAGGTTTTCAAGTCAGATTATTTTTGTAACCTAACAGGCCACTACTTATAGATAGAAATCAAAGACAAAAGGTATTTAATTTAATATAATCACAAGGATCGGTTTGTAACGTTTTAGGAGCTAGGTGAAGATATAGCTAGTTCCCCGCGATCAAGCCAAGAACAATCGTCGTCTATCACGATCGACGTTCGTAGACAGTTTTGAAATGAGATAGTATCACGACTGTACTAATATAACGCTTATAATTGGTTTTCGGAAATCAGAGAGTTATTTTATTGCAAAAATAATTATAGGTCACAAAAAGATGGCGTTCTTTTTGTAGGGTTGCCATATGTCCTGATAATAATTAATAAAATAATCTAGGTTTTTTTTATGTATTACAATTAATAAAATAAGTTAGTGTTTAATTTTCTTAAGGAGACTATTTGATAATCTTTTTTTTTTCGATGGGAGGCCGCGGTACTGTTGAAAACATGATATCCAAAATATGGTATAAGATAATACATAACCTTTAAGTTAAATGCTTTCATATAAAATCATCAAATTAAAAAATATATAGATTAGCTAAGAATTAAAGATATTATAAATATTGTCATATATTGATTGATCCATGACTTAGATAGTAAGCAATAAAACCAATGATACAACAAAAAACATTGTTATCTGGGTTATTTATAAAGCAAATAAAATCATCTAAATTAAAAAAAATAGGATCACGACTGTACGTTAGACATCCTCTCAGATCTCCAGGCGCTTAGATCTTTGAAGGTGTCTGGAGGGGGTAGTCAGAGACATGTCGATACTTTTTTCAAAATTTTCCTTGTATTTTTAGCTTACACTGTTCGTTCGCTGTTTGTTTGTTTGTAAGTTGTCAAAATTTTCAAAATTTTAATTTTTTCACCATTTGTGCTGAAATTTTGAACACACACTTTAGTTCTGGTGACTATACAACAATATGGTGACAGCGAGCTGATCTGATGATGTAGTCAAGAGCTGTCCAACGGACACTCACTTCTTCACGAACTTCTTAGTGAATAGTTAGATTGAGTCAAAACTTTCATACCTATCAAGTTCCAATGACAATGTAATTTAATCTAATATTAGGTGAAGGCGCGCTGTTCTGATTTCAAGCTCTTGTCTTGAAGAAATATTTTTCAACAGAAAACTTATTTTGTTACTAGCTTTTTCTTGCGATTACGTCCGCGTAGTTTCAGGAAATCTATTTTTGATGACTTTTTCGTAAAACATTGTAATGTAATTCCTGAAAATGAAGAGAACATTTTGGGGAAAAAAGTAGCCTACAGCCTAAGTCGAGATAGATTAAAGTATTGGGGTCCGTCCCAACATTTCAATCTTCAATAATTACAAAATTTCATCACAATTGGTCCAGCATCAGCGATTTGTCCATGATAAAATGGACACACAGACAGACAGAAAATCTTTCGCATTTATAATATTAGTATAGACAAAAAATGCCTCTTGACTTGGCTTTTACTTATCCGGAAGCCATATGAAGGAAATTGCGGAAGTTAGTTTGAAGTTGTAGTAATTTTATTGACAGCCTGTCATCCCTATCATCAAGTTCTTAACCTTTGGGAAATTGGTTGATAAGGTCTCGCTCTGAACATCTCGTATGCACCTTAAGGTCGTCAACCCACAATATGTTCAGCCGAATCAAAAATGTTGAATAAGGCTAATGATTGAGGTCAAGCACGAATCGGTAATTTATATCTCTCGCTTATTGTTCTTCATTGGTTCCTTCATGGTCACCACGCTATAGGCCAAAGAGGTTGTACCTAGTATTTTTTTTTAAATACGCTTTAAAATTCCTTTACTTAGTAGGTACACCTTAACATAAACAGGATTATGTGTAATTGAGGAGTTCTTATGGTTACCATCGAGCTCCATCATCAGACCAGCTCGCTGTCACCATAATATACATAGTCATCAGAAGTTAATAAGTATGCAAAGTCTCAATCACACTTTTGTTGGGTCGTCAAATTTTAATTATACCATACCTACTTTAAAAAGCTTATTTTATTCACGCAAAACAGTGAATAAAAAGGCCTTTTATTCACTGTTTTGTTTTTATTCACTATTTTAGTGTTTGAATTTGGAACACAAAATATATCCGGTCTCTATCTCAATGCTTACACAAACTCCTTGCGCTGAGATTCGAAATTCAAAACTCTTTGGTGCAAATAAATTCTCGAGATTTGATTGGTCGATATTTGCGACAAGGAGTTTGGCATTAGATTAAATAAATATTCTCGTAGTCATGGTATAAAGTATAGTATGCAACTCCTGAATAAAGTACGAATTTATATCAAGGGCCATGAATCACTCGCGTCGTTCAGGATTCTAACAGTTGAATCACTCGCTGCGCTCGTGATTCAATCATTAGAATCCTTCACTTGCTCGTGACTCATCTACGGCCCTCGCTTTAAATCCGTCCTTTATTCACTAGTTGCATAATATACTATTTCGCTGAAGAGTTCGCTGTCACCATATTAATTCCATGCATTGTCGTTGAAGTGACAAAGGTAAGTCAAATTTTAGCTTAATCTCTTCGGGGAACTTAATAAAAATTGCAACTTGCTAACAATTGCAAGATTTGACTTAAACATACATACATGCATAGTAGGTACTATTGCCAAAATATCCGCTAGAGTACACCACTCTAAGGGTGGATTTTGTATAAATACCTAAAGACACTAGACTTTGACCCTTTGCCTTGTGTGTTTTGCTTGTCATAAAAATATATAATAAAACATCCTTTGTATCTAACAAACAAGTCAACTACATAGCATTGTGTAAGTACATAAATTATAGGCAATTAAGGCAAGCTAATAAACCTTTTAACCGACTTCATAAAAAGAGGAGGTTATCGATTCTTCGGCCTTGTATTTTTTATGTAGGGTATCAATTACTCCGTAATGGCTGGCATATAAATTTAATTTATGCAGAGTTAGTATTTTTTGGGTGAAACTTAAAAAATTACAGCGTCACACTTGACTTTAACGTTTTTGGTTTTTTAGACACTTTTTGGTTTTTGGTTTTTTATTCGAATAATGTAGAGTAAAAAATAAGTAAGTCAAGGTGACTTACTTATTTTTGACTAAGAGAAATTGGATTTGACAAAATTAATAAAATCAGCCTTTTAAAGCAAACTCACTTGACATAAGTTGAACTAGGAATACCAAAAATTAGGCCAAGAGCATTCAAATTCCCAAAGTTTTTCTTTTACAATTTCATTCGTAGGTTTTGAAACATGCATAAAATATTCAGTGGGGGTTGACTCAGTGAAATCGTGAAACTGGGTCATAGAGGCCGAAACATCAATAAACAGACCAGGGAAACAATTTCTGCGCCAGTCCGATATCATTATAAGGTAATTAATGAAATATTATATCAATAGTAAGTATTAGGTATTATGTCGAAGTACTTATAAAGACACAGCAATTTGCTTTTATAATAAGCTTTTGTTACATATCTCCGGACATAAAGAGTAACCTATTTTGTTATTTATTACAAAGGTAGTTATCTCGCTTAGCGTTATAGCTACATACTTAGATAGTAGTGTGAGAGAAAAATAAATTATTTTATTATTAGTTATCAAAAGTAATCAATACAACAAAATAATTTAAGTCATGACAAACTGTAACACCGCAGTGCAACGGGCATAGGTAGTAGGTAGCTCTATAATGAACCATTATGGTAGGTAATGAAACATCAGAACTAATGTGTGGATGAAAAAGAACATTGTCCAAAACCAAAAATACTCGCCTCTTATTTAGACTACAAGTACAATATAAAGAGATAAAATTACTGGACCAATTTTAAAAATTGTCTTGTACTTGTACCTATAAAAAGCTGCATTATCAGCAAGTAGATAACATGGTCATATTTTATTTACAAAAAAATTGAGAGCCACACGAAAATTGCAATAATGGGTACCAAAGAAATTGCCTATAATCTTCACCTACTACCGTGCGAAGACAGGGCAGAAATAAGTTCGCTTTAAATATTTGGACTTTAATAATAAAATTGTTGTTATCCCCACATCACAAACATTTCTATTTTCAGCAACAAAGTCCAATACAATTGAGTTGGCCTTATGTCTGTGTCATGAATTTAAAGAAAAGTGCCTTGCTATCGGTAAAGGCTACTAAATAATTCAGGACGATTGTGTTGTGCGTCTGTAGCCATAGAAACGCCCTGGTTCGATTACCAACTACGGGAAAACCAGTAGGCGTTACTTTTTCTGAGAAAGAAGTTAGGTGCCTTTGCAATAAGTTGATACCTGCACGCAAAAGTAAACGATATCTTATTGCTATGTTAATTCTTAAAGGAGTTCAGAAATGTAGAAAGTAGGTAGGTCTAAGATTTTAGGCTCTTCTCAAGAACTAAAATCCCATCCTCATTTTCAATTAGGTACCTACATGTGATTATTTTATGATGGTCACACATTAATCATATAAATTTAATCAGAGATGATCTAATTGTATCAAACAATGGTTTTGCTAAATTTTGTAGCGACCATAACAAAGCTGCAGATAGATAGGTATATTTTGGCACCGGTTCCGGAACTACGGTGTGTACTTGCCTAAATATGCAGGTGGTGGTGTTGGTAAAATAATAACAAAGAGCATAGTCACCAAACAAAATGTTTAGATAAAGCACGTAGGTATATTTGCAAAGTTACTTTACATCATACAAAAAAACCGGCCAAGTGCGAGTCGGACTCGCGCACGAAGGGTTCCGTACCATTATCTATAAAAACGGCAGAAAAATCATGTTTGTTGTATGGGATAAAAATATTTATAATAAAAATATTTATTTTAAATATTTAAATATTTATTTTATTCTATTAAATATTAAATATTTATTTTATTCTATTTTTAGTATTTGTTGTTAGAGCAGCATCAGAAATACATAATCTGTGAAAATTTAAACTGTCTAGCTATCACGGTTCATGAGATACAGCCCTGTGACAGACAGACGGACAGCGAAGTCTTAGTAATAGGGTCCCGTTTTTACCCTTTGGGTACGGAACCCTAAAATTGGCCTGTAAGAGCCATCTATTTTCAATATGAAAAACTATTAAATGAGAGTCAGCGCCCTCTACTGAAAAACGGTAAAACTAAATATGTAAGAGCCAAGCCTTCGTGCGAACGTAATCAGATGGTTATGCGCTTTCAAAACAGATGTCGTAAGAGGTCAAAAAATAAAAAATATTTTAATAGATTCTTTGTACTCGTAGCTTCGCTGCTTCGCAATTCCATGTCCAAAAAATGTCATGTATTTAGGATTAAATATAATGGAACAAGCAAATACCTACCTAACGAGAGGAAAACAAATAAAATAATATCATGCATATTTTAGTTTCTCGGAGATTCCTTTTGCATAGGTAGGTACTCACTCCAATTCGTAACTCAGTTTTCATCAAGTGCTGAAGTAAATAATCATGCACCTAGCTAGATAGGTATCTACTTACCTAACTACTACCTACTTAGGTACTTACCTACTAATAATTTATATGTATAAAGGTTTTCACTTCATTCATACATTGATGATACCATTCACATCATAATAGTGTTTACCTACCCACCAGTCAAATACATTAATTAGTACTTAGGTATTCCAGAACTAAGTACCTACCATGGTATGGTACCTACCCAAAAAGATGACTCCGATCAACCATTTTCAAGTTGTCTTTCTTTTTTCAGACACATAAGTAGGTACTCTTAGCTAAAATCTTTAGAGTCTAAATAATAGAATCCGGTAGCAATTAAACAAATAAAATGAGACAAAGCCATTCCCTGAACTGCCTTCTTGCCCAAAATAGTGCAAGGTGCCGAAACCGAAACACCTTTTGTGCTACCCTGTTCCAGGTTCCAGTATTGTACAAACCAATGTCCAAGCCATAAATATGACATCGAAACAAGTGCGATCCTGCACAAAAGAAAAGGTGAGATAGAACAGAAGCTCATAAAAGTAAATATTTTGGTCGATGAATAGATGAGGACATTGGACCCCTTGGGGTTGTTCAAATTGATTTTGAATTATTGCTACCGTGAAGGTGCACCTACATTGAAGTTCCATCTTTTGTATATAATAAAGGATCGTCGACAGCTTAGGTACAATAATATTTATAAGACTTCAAAAGACTCAACAACTTATAGATTGATTTGAACAACTTATAGATATGCATCAGGCAAACGTGTTGGAAAATCTCTTAGAAATCCTACTGTGGTGTGGGAGGAAATCTCACTAGGTATAATCTAGTAGTCATAGTTGCGAGGAACAGGGAAGCTTCATTCATCTGATGAATGCTTTAAATAAAGTGATTCTTGTGAATAAAATATTAGAATTTGTAGTTAAAACTCTGGAATTCAATAACCGATTATAAGGTTTGCAGTGAATGCCGCTGGCAAAAAACACAACACACCAAGAAGTCCAGACTTTTTGATAAAGTTTTTTTTTGTTTTTGTAATTGATACAAAAGCCCCTGTTACAATCAGGTGTGTCAAATCGGACCTCCTTCCTGTAATGAGTGCACAATTGCGCAAAAGGTGATGACAATAGGCACAAGTAGCTGGTAGGGGTGCTTTGGATCTGTGGGGGGTGTGACAAATTCATTTAACAACCAAACATTTTTTATAGTAGATACGTATATCAGGAATCTCAGGTAGTTTAAAAGGGTACCAAATGGGATTGAGATAAGATTTCAACTACATACAAGGGTACCTACAGTTACAGTTTAGTTAATCTCAAAATGTGAGCATGTACAAATGCCGTAATACATCATGACGTTAATGCTCGGCATTTTTATATTTTTAATCTTCTTCATCCAAAACTAAACTAAATTTTATGACTATTCCAAAATGGTAGGTACTTTGTGATTAAAATAAATTTAAGATTTTTTGAGTTTTAATTTTAATTTTAATCAACTTTTACTCCCTCTCAACTGGATAACTATGCCAAGATTATACCGAATTTTGATATTAGTGTGATTATGCCAAAATACGTATTCGTTCCATTTAATAACACGGAATCGCATACTGGTACATACAGCAAGCGATACAACAAAATGATCCAGGCACCAGAACTCGTAATTATACCGAACGTCATCACAGTTCGCGATGACAAGAAAGCACTTGAAGATGTAGGTCAGGCGGTGTCGGTCATTTATTATAGAGGTGCCGACGGGTGATAGATGGCTGCATCTATTAGATTTGATGATAATGTGTCATGGTACGGTTGTTTTATTGATTTTTTGACCTGAGTTTTGAATCTGGGGTATTACCGATTTTTTTTTCTTAGATTACTTGTCACATTATCATTAGATGTTTTTAACTCTAAATACATAAAATCAGATTTGATAAGGCATTTTTTTAAGACAGGCTCTAGAAAAATGGCATGTGTTCGAGCTGGGCTAGGTTTCTTTGAATAATAACATATTAGAATGTATGATTTTTTGAACACTTAAAAATAGGAGATAGCCACTAAAACATAAGGTAACAGAGGCACAATTAACACTTAGGTACCTACAACAACATAAATCGAATATATTTAGTTCGATCTGAATTCGAAACAAGATATTACAAATTATTATAAAAAAAACATCAATATTAATTAAAATAAGTATATTATAGCCTACATCACTCCCACTTATGAGACGAATCCAACAACACCCTATTTGTTGTGATCCGTCAAGTCGTTTGGGCTGTAGAGCGTTCCAAAGAAACGGACATACAAACATACATACGTACGCTCGATAAACATTACCCTCCGCAGTCGGGTAAAAAGGTCGAGTTTTATCCCACTAGGTCAAAAAAGTAAGGAATAAGTAATCAGTGTCGTGTCGGTCTACCAGGCAAGCATGGGTAAGTGGGGGTAAGTGTGTCTCCGGCATCGCAATGGATGCCGCGCTCCGATTTGCGCTTCCGATTGGCTCAACGCTAACGAGCACTGTGGGAAATGGACATACCGAGCTAGACCTTATGATGAGAGCACCTGCATCATTAGTGAGGACTTGTATGCCTTTAGGCCAATAATAGTTTGTCGCTGCACTATATATGATCTATACAAGTGGTAATCGCTCTATTATCCTTAAAAAGTTTATGTTAAATATTGTTTGAGCGAAACGCGGACATTTAAATAGCATCTGATTTATCAATAGCACTGTCTAGATAGTGCCCAGATAAAAATTACTTAGGTATGTATGCTTTTTTAGGTCACAAACTTTAAGTATTTGTTTCAATTTACATTCTAATCAGTTCAAGTTACTGCGTGATGAATACAAAAACGTACAAATTTACAAAGAATTTAAAATATTAGTAGCTGGATGGGCCTCGGTGTGTCTTACGCCTTGATAGGTTCCGAATTAAGGCAGACTGCGCGCTCCACTTGCATTTAAGGTTACAGTCAGCAAATTGGTGCGAACCCACCTTAACTTCAACTTCGTGAACACATCATAACCAATTTCAGGAGGTTGAGAAATGGTTCAAGAAAGAGAAGACAATCGAGGTCTTCTCTTATTACAACCTCAAAAACTGTTGAATATTACTCAAATGTTAAATTGAACAACGGAATAAAGCAATGTACAAGTCATATTGTCTTTGGATTTTAGCAAGAAAAATCATAATTGAAATCTGTTAACGTAACAAAGCTCAAAAAGGCGTGTAATAAGCGCAAATCATTGTTTTTTTTTAAACAATGCATTTTTTGTCATTAATTTGGGATAGTTTTATAAACATGTGGTCATCATTGACCATTCTTTTAGATCTTTAACAAAACTCATGATTACCCCACGTGTGAGTTAAAGACGTTTTTTTAAATAAACAATAAAGAACAATTATTGACGTTTGTTTGACCCAAAAAAAAAACGACATTGCTTAACTTTTAAAAATATTGTCAGCCCAGTTTTGTCTTGTGGTCGACATGTGTCTGTTTTAGGGTTACACAAAGCATTGCTCGATTCATAATTATTAAGATTTTTTTTAAAAAGAATGTTCAAAAAACTAGATAGAAGTCTAATTGTGTTTAAATCTTTTTAAAAAAGTAATTTCATTCGGAATTCTTGAACTTATCCGCCCCATAGAAAATCATAGTTTGAGCTGCAAGGTTCAATGTTCCTAAAATCTTGAGATTGGTCTCACGTGCGACGCCAACGGCATATGCAAACAAATAGGCATAATCTTGTCGTAAAACAATAAAGTAATATTGAAAGTACTGTAAAATGTACAGAACCCACAAAAAAAGAGGCGGCAAGCGACTTTGAAGAGTCAGATTTATTTTTTTGCAGTTTCTTTAACAATGGTTTTGTTTGTTTATCAGCAAGTACAGTTAAGCGTACATAGCTTTTAATATTACAGTTAGTTCATTCCATGCAAACGCAGGCGCAGGTGCCATTTGCATATTCAAATGAGAATTGGATAAAATAGAGGTAAGTATCAATAAAATAAATAAAAAGAGAATGGTTGAGGAAAAGTGGGATCCAATTTATAAACATTTATGTCACTGTTTATTATATTATTATATCTGTTTATCGTAATTTTGTGGCACTAGCTACCACCCGTGGCTTAGCTCGCATGGTATCCAGATGAAAAGTAGCTTAAATGATATTTCTGGTTATAAGCAATACCTGTTCCAAGTGTCATCCAAATTGTGTTGCGCCGTGATTACACTAACTTCCAAATATACTCACAAACTTTTGCATCTATAATATTAGTAGGTAGCAAAAGAGGTGTACCCAGATTACAACAAATGGACATCCTTGATATCACTTTCTACGGAAAACAGAATTTTTATGTATACATTTGTTGTTGACCAGCCTCACAGTTCAGTTGGTAGTAGCTCTGCCTTCTGTGCTGTAGGTTGTGGGTTCGACTCCCATCCAGGACTTTGTGAAACTAAATGGATATTTGTTTTGGAGACACCCCGACAGGGTGTTATAATGTATCATAAGTAGGTATGTGTTTAAAAGAAAGTATATAAATATTCTATCAGTAATCTGGTTCACATAATACAATGCGATGTGTGAAATGTCCAACAATATTTATTTATATTTATGTTTATGCACAGCTATGTAACTTCACATGCCTAGCAACAGTAGAGTGAAATAGCGGTTATAAATTGGCTGTAAAATCTCGTTAAAGTCACGGATCAATAGTATAGTAGTAACGGCACAGAATAAATAATAATCAGTACGGTAACGGGACGACGACGAAACATCATTATTGGTCGTAAAATGTCCTATACGACTTTATTGCGAAAAAACGTGTTATGTAGAACGATTACCCGGTCACTATAAGTATGTACGAAATGGTAAAATAAAAAGACTTTCAAAGAAAGGCGAGGTGCTAACTTATTGTAACCGAGCTGTTTATTTTTTACAACCTAATCTATAGTTTTAAGAACTGGATCACATGTCGACGATTTTTAAACATATTATTTATAACGTTTGGTAATCAAATTCGAATTTAGTTTTCCAAACTGGATTGGAATAGATAATTTATGGAACTCATTTATTTTTTGAGTCCTTAAATCCTTTAGTCTTCTGCTCTAGATTTCTCGAATATACGGTAGCTGATTTTATTTGCGTCGAGATTGTGCTTTTACGACTACTGCAAAGTGTGGGCATGTACCAAATGTAATGTTAAGACATGATTCTGACTACCCCCTTTACACTAGCGTTAATCTTATAACAGTAGTCTTAAAATAAAAACAGGTGAGATTTAAAAACAATAAAAGTTACTGTAAGTTGTACGTTAATTTGTTATTTTAATTGATCAGGATAAGAGGGTTCATTTATAATTAAATTTTAGTTAGTTCGTAGTAAATTGATTAAAAGAACTTGTGTGTGCTATCTATAACAATACCTGTAGTAATAGCCTGATTGTATTGATGTACTGATTATTGATTGACATGATTGTGATTGTACTTGATTAATTTCTCTCCACCTCGACTCGACCTCGAAACCGTGTTTTGGTAGCTACAGTTGATAAAATTACCTCGAGTTGCCTCTAGCCGTGAATTCCTCAATCAACAGAACTGTCAACTCAAGATACCTCGAGTTATACCTTGACATTACTCGACATCTTCTAAACGACGCATGCGTGTGACAGTTTGTTTGATGAAAATCTGACTGATGATGTAATGACGTAAATGAGGAACCACCAAAAAATCTATTTAAGATACCAAACATATGGTACTTTTCGAAGGAAAGTTCAAGGGGTATCGAAAGAGTTTGAGTCAAGGTAAAATCGAGATTAGAACTAAGAATATTTAAGAGTATCCTATAACTAGACACGCGGCAGTATCGGCTAAGTTCGGAGAGAAGCGAAACTGGCCGTGTGTTATTATAATTATGTACAGCTAGCAATAGTCTTCGTGAATGCAAACAAGCATTGCTGTGTATCTCTTATACACAGCATTACTCGCTAGCATTCGTGTCGTGTAGTGACGCGCATACCTGCGGCGCACTAGACCGTGTGGGACTACCACACGAGATGCTGCATTATAAACAGAAATAAGAATTTAAACTCTAATATCCTGCCGACTGAAAGTAGCTTTTTAAGGTTCTGTGCCCAAAGGGTAAAAACGGGACCCTATTCCTAAGACTCCGCTGTCCGTCTGTCTTTCACAGGGCTGTATCTCATGAACCGTGACAGCTAGACAGTTGAAATTTTCACAGATGATGTATTTCTGTTGCCGCTATAACAACAAATAAACTAAAAACAGAATGAAATAAATAAAGTGGAGGATACAACAAACGTGATTTTTTTTTAGATAAAGGTACGGAACCTTTCATGCTCGAGTCCGACTCGCACTTGACCGGTTTTTTTTTTAATTACTTTTATCTGGTGATAAACACAGACAGAAAATAGCCTTAATTGCTGATGATAGCGACTTTGGGAAGGATGTATTCGTTTTTATGAAATACATTTTAGGAATTCTTAGTTTGGGGCTAGACTTTGCTGTGTTAAATGTCCACCAATATTTATTTATATTTGTTTTGACTTTTGGTATTTCTTGCAAAGAACTCGTACAATAAACCTGCTGAGCTTACAACTTACAGCGTAAAGATAAGACAAACGTCTGCTCACAACATCAAGCTGCGATCCTGACAATTTTTTAGGAAGTGCCGTTTTCAAAACAAGTTGTAGTAATTTTATAACCTTACTGTGAAAGGCTGATAACCATTGTGAACCACCGAAATTGCCGAAAGGCTGTAAAGCTTTCGAGTCCCGTTCGTCGCGGCCCTACCTAACTGCAGGTGCAATAAACAAACAGATATACCGATGGCCGATAGAGCTACATTTTTACCGTGCGCTAGCTTTTGATCTGTCGGTCAACGCAAAATAGCGCACAGACTAAAAGAACAGCTGGGTTAGTTTGAGCAAGCAGTTGGCATGATTTATCTCCATAATTTTATAAAATGGATTAAAATGCTTTGGCGTGTCGTGCGTGTCCATGAATCCTATTTTTGTGAATAATTTATTTTGGTAAGTTTGGCAAAAACAGCGATGAAAGGAAAATAAAATCAATTATGAAAGCAATTGTCACAGTGGTGATTCTGTTGTAAAATATTCTGTCCTAAAAGGAACTTCTATTTTGAGGTTTACGAACACGAATTTAGACTTTAACGTTAAAGGAAGAAGAGCGATCGTGTTTTAGGAATCTTAAATTTTAGGATGGACATTGGACACAATTGAACTGCTACCAATGAGTTGGTAGAGCAGTGGCTCCAACATCAACTGTTTATAAAATTGACTAACTGCTCCCTCGATTACCTGTAACCAGTCTTCGGCAGACGCAAAAGAATCAGTGGCTTTTAATGGTATTGTTCTTGTTTGTGCTAGCGGTCTTCATTTGACCATAAACTTCGGCCCGAACCTCTTTATTTGTCGGGTGGTTGAACAAAGTCGTAAAATGTAATTGCAGCTTGGTATCAATTTAGCCACGGTCAGGTAGGATACATAATATTTTGACATCTCAATAGGGCGAAAAAATAGCCGTGTTGGCCGAGTGGGAGGTACCTCGACTTTAATTTCGAAGTACGTTGTATTCAATTCATTTTTCTGTCCGAAATAATTATATGGAAAACATCGTGTGCAATCTGTCACGTGTGAAATGCTAACTACTGCAAAATGTGGGCATGTGACTAACCCCTTTAAACATTTTCGAGGATCTAAGTGCCTGGAGATCTGAGTAGATGTCTACCGTACTTGGGGATTATAGTCGTGATCCTATTATATTTTTTTTAATATAAACGTATTTAAAAAACAAAAAAAATAAATGGGATATTGTCCTAGCCCCACATACAGATTCCCTGTGTCGTTGTTGTAAACAATATTGGCAAATCGTTCCAGATTTTTTTAAATATTTAATTAATGTGTAGATTTCGCAGCTTTTATATCTCCAACGGACACTACTCGTACCTACCTACCTCGCCACCGTTTATTAAAACATTTATATTTTGAGTTAGTCGAGCATTTATTTATGAAAGATTCTCGTAACTAAGGATGTGAGTCAGAAGCGTTAACACATTAGCACATGCCTTTTTCGAAAGATCACAGACTGTTCTCGTAATCCCCAAGCAAAGTAAACATCTTTTTATCTCGATCTCGATTGAAAACTCTAGCATTAATAATTAACAAAATACCAAACTGACGCTAATTAATTATCATATTCTTAGGTTGGTGTGCGCATTCATTTATAATTTATCATAACCTAATGGAATAGACAGCTACATCGCCTCAACTATTCACACCTCAATATTATAACGGACTTGTCAATTCATGTGATTGATTCTCATTCATTCTAATACAAATTTCATACTCATACAAATAATTTGCATACTTACGAGGAATTCAGCATTATTGTTATTATTTTTAATTGATTATTTTATTACAATAATTATGAATTTGGCTAAGGTTACCATCTCACGACTCACGACATTAAGTTAATATATTTAGCACTTATATTTTAGATAAACATACTAAGTTATTGAAAACATATTCACTATTATTAAAATCAAAACGGAAATATGCCTAAAAGCGGATACAGATTAACACAATTGTAATTTATAATATCAGAGGCACAAAATCAGAAACAGCGCGTTGAAGTCTTTTGAATGGACGATGCGTATCGCTCAACTAAGATTGTATCGAGACAGCAAATAAATGGAGTTTGTATTGAAAATACATTATACAAGTCCATTCTTTTAGCACCAAGGTGTAAACAGCAAGTAGGCTATTTATTATTTATATACTCTTCAAACTGTAAAGTCAGTTTTAAAATATCACGACTCCTCATAAAAAGCTTGTTACACGTGACACTAAATTAGGTCGAGCCACAAACAAAAACTAGTTTTAATGCTAAAAACAAACAACGTAGCACGACGGTCTCGCATTCTTCGCCAATTTTCGGCTAATTTCGCCAAAGTTTCGGCAAAGCGGTACGTTTGGCCCACTTTGCGACCGTTATTACGGCCCGATCTGGGTCATACCGGACCCCGATGATGCTGTATTGTGCAATCGTGACTCTAACATGTATCTTCGCGAAAATTTAGGAAGAGACAGTTAGCTTACTTAGCAACTTCAGATTGTGGGTCAAGTTGAATCTCAATGGATGAGAATCTCAATGCGTGGTCTCATAGCTATCCAAGAACGCTTAGCCCCAGACCTGTTAACTAAGATCTTGACAGTAAATACAATGAAAATGATGTCAGTGTATGGAATTAAAGAACTATCAAACGGGTTTTATTCTTCCAAAGGTCTTTTTCATTTCTGTCTATTAGAAAAACATGACAGTATTTTTAGTGACTGAAAATGGTTAAGATTATGGCATGGAAATGCTTGTAGGTAATGTAAAGTTTTTTTTTTTTTTTTTTTTTTTTGTTTTACCTACTTGAGTAGTACTTACTTTTAATTATTATTCTTGTTTGAGCCTTCACCTTGTTCGATCGGCGCCACACTGGAGCTCTACATAGCATTATGGAAAAGATCATTAAAAAAAGGTAGACCTCAAGCCGTGTTTGTTGCCTGAGGAATCGGCGTAGCTTGACTTAACTAGGAACTCCTAAGACGTTTCAAAGTGATCCTTGTGATTTTATTAAAATAAATGATTTTTGAATTTGAATTTGAAAATGATGATTGATTTGTCTGAATTTGCAATTAAATTTGTGTTACCAATTAACCTAAACTCAATTTTCCACTACAACAATTAAAACATTTCCGCTTTAATTAGCACCACACCTCTTCATACATAAGCTCAAACAAGTCGCGAATGAGAGTTTTTTTGCGTCGATTCATACGAAGATCATTTTCTGTGGCAAAGTGAAGACATCACTCATCTCATTATTCGACTGGTTCACTTTTTATTTGCCCGATCACTTTTATAGTGATCTGAGTTTGATTGAATTGTAAGCTGAATACACACGTACGTACCTACGAGTAAGTAATGGTGAACTAAAATTATATTTCTTTATCTTTTATTGGTTTTAATGCATTTCTACATTCGTTTTAGACTTCTCGGTGGTTATTTTAATATTACTTACGTAGGTATCAGAAAAAAACGTCAATGATTCGTCTCTGTAATTAATATTGCATTTGGCAACAATTTTAGGGATCGACGTCTTGGTCCACTGGTGTTCCGCAAATAAATGTAAAAGTATTCTATTGACTGGCCTCACAGCTCAGTTGGTAGTAATTCTGCCTTCTGTGCTGTAGGTTGTGGGTTTGATTCCCACCCAGGATAAACATTTGTGTGATGAACATAGATGTTTGTTCTGTGTCTGGGTGTTATAATGTATCATACCTAAGTATATATTTACAAAAAAAAAGTATATAAGTATTCTATCAGTTATCTGGTCCCCATAGTACAAGCTTTGCTTAGTTTGGAGCTAGATGGCGCTGTGTGTAAAAGTCCACTATTATTTATTTATTCTAGATTTACTAGGATTGCATGAAATACAGGAGCTCTCAATCAAACTGTGAGTCACATACCCAATTAGTGTAATTTGAAAATACCGTAAAGCTGAAAGCAAGCGAAACAAAAAGTGACGTAGCAGAGCGAGAAGGCTATAGAAATAATATAAAACACAATAAAGGCAATAGGAGGTCAGTGTGCCGCCGCGTGTCATTAACTTTGCGCCGAATTCAAAGGCTGCGTCAACGCATTAGCGGGAGCGAGCGCGGTTTATTTCAGTCTTATGACAGACAAATAGACTTATACCCATATTCTAGTTGTAGCCTCGACTCTACCTTGACTCAAACTCTTTCGAGGCCCTTCGAGTTTCCCTCGAAAAGTACCTCATATTTGGTATCTTAAATCGATATTTTGGAGGTTCCTCAATGACTTCATTACGTCATCAGTCCAAGGAGATTTTCATTAAATAAACCATCAGAATTAAAGAACCATCAGTTCAGAAGCTGTCGAGGAATGTCAAGGTACATCTCGTGGTACCTTGAGTTAAAAGTTCTGTTGACTGAGGAATCCCCGACTAGAGGCTAACACGAGGTAAACAAAAATATTAAAACACGGTTTCGAGGTCGAGTCGAGGTGAGGATCTGACTAATACGAATGTGGCTATTAAGACTAAATTTTCTAAAAAAAACAGATCTCATTTCGATATACTATTTCGTTTAGATACAATGAATCGTTTCCTAACTCTGATTCTAATATATGTTTGAAAAACGCTTTTATTAGCATCAGCACTCAACACAGCCTTTATAAGAGTGATTCACACAATCACATCCATCATAGTAATGACCGTCTTCCAATGTCAAGGATTTGATATACAGCCAAGAGTACAGATTTTTTATGATATACCTACCACATTGGTATACTACCACTGGCCTCACAGCTCAGTTGGTAGTAAATCTGCCTTCTGCGCTGTAGGTTGTGGGTTTGATTCCCACCCGGGATACATATTTGTGTGATGAATATGGATGTTTGTTCTGTGTCTGGGTGTTTTATGTATCATAATTATGTAATTTCTAAAAAAAATAATTATATGAGTAGTCTGGTTCCCATATTACAAGTTTTGGTTAGTTTAGGGATAGATGGCGATGAAATGTCCACCAATATTTATTTATTATTACTTATTATTTATGACATTGAGTACATAGAGCAGTATTATCAATGATTTCCTTCATCGAATTTCAGAGAAAAAAAATGTTTATAACAAAAAAACCTAGATTTTGTATTGGAAGACATAATCGGTTCAGTGTTTTCATAAAGCAGCGATGGGTTTGCATTTGCAACCTGTCACGTATAGTCCCAAACTGCCCTTAACTAAGCAAAGCTTGTACTATTACTATGTAATGTTTGCATTAGCTAAATAGCTTAACTAAACAAAAGTAACTTACATAGTAAGCATGGTAAATTATAAATGTATGTATAATGAAGTTTTATAGCATATGACTTCGTGAAACTTGATTGTGTGTGGAAATGAAGTAAAAAAATAAAATAAGGATCACGACTGTAATCCCCAAGTATGGTAGACATCTTCAGACGCTTAGATCCTTTGAAGATGTCTAGTGGGGTTAGTCAGAGGCACGTCCAAACATTATATTTGGCACATGCCCACATTTTGCAGTAGTTAGCATTCCATACGTGACAGGTTGCAAGCCCATCGGCGCCTATAAGAACGCTAACTGGTTTCCTCACGATGTTTTCCTTCACCGTTGTAAGCACGTGTTTTTGATGCTCATATAAATTTTTGAACAGAAAAATCCATTGATGTACGCCGGTATTCGAACCCACGACCTTCAGATTGAAAGTCGAGGTACATCCCACTCGGCCAACACGTCTTTGAAGTGTCAAAAGTGAATCGTAAGAGACGGTACTATAGCATTAGTAGGTATACTAATTTGGCCACAATTAGCGAAGAGTAATTAGGAACGAAATTATCATATCTCGATTCCGTTGTATCCGAATAGACGAGTCTGTTAAGGCCTGGTCATTAACTAAATTAATAATTATTATACATTTTTAATCGAAAATAAAATAATATTTTAATTAAATAGAAAGAAATGCTACATTAGAGCGATTTTTTGCATTGGTTTCTTTTTGCCTAATGAAGATAAAAATGTTGCCTATGTTACTCTCCATCTCATGAACTGCCTCTATGAATAAACTCATGTCATTGCATTAAATTTATTTAGTTTATTTGAAAACACAATGAAAATGGTTGTATTTAGATGAATTATAATTAAGTTTATTTATCGTCTATACTATTTATACTGATATTATAAATTTACAAAATTTGTTTGTGTGTTTGGGATGTAGAAGATAATCTCCGGAACAACAGATCCGATTCTGATTTTATTCTTCACTTATAAACTTCATTATCTATAATTATATTTCTATTGGCTATTTTTTATTCTGATCTGATTTTAATTTTATTTTTATTGTGATAGTTTTTGCGGTTAGAATCGCTGGATACAGCTGGTTGTTACTAAGAGAAAGTATTATAAAAATGTATTTCCATAAAGTTTTATCATTTTACGATAATAGGTATCGTCCAAAGGTTAATTGTGATTTTATTATCCTTTATTTGAAAACGCTTAAAACAGTATCTTAGCTTGTCATAGGGTCAAAGACCCGGTTGTGGTGCCTACCCCGGTTGTGGGCATTTTTGATTTTGGCAGTCAATAACTACACATACAACTACAACTTATACCGTTTATTTGAAAATTAAAATGTTGTTATAATGACTTCAACCAGCGCTCTTACTATATACATACTCGTAAAATGTCAAATACATAAACTATCTTACAGAAACGAGAATTCTCACTGACCTATACATATACTTAAGCGAGAGATTTAAGTTTTCCGAAACGTTTAATTAGCTGCGTTTTTGGGTGGTTTTCACTCACTGCTGATCTTCGACTATATCAGTGACATTTGTAGAGAGAAACCAGGTAGATCTCCTCAGTGATCTTATGAGGCCCACAGTGAAAGACGACGTATATTTTCAGTAATGTACATAAATAACTAAATGTCAAATTCCGATTTGTATTTATTTGCATTATTTACATTGCATTGGTCTTATAAATAGGGTAAGTAGGTAGGTACATTGCTCATGTTTGGACAGCCATTTTTTTGTCAAAAAAATAATATTTGCAATGTGATTTAAAAATAACTTCGTTATACTTCTCCTTAAGAACTAATTAGAAATGTAATATGCAACGGTACCGCACCGTCCGACTCTACGCCATTATAATCTAACTCATAAGATCTATCTATATACTTTTAATTAATAATATTTTGATAGCTCAGGCGGAGAGTTTAAGAGCCGTCAATGGACGTAGCGTTGTCCGTTATCATAATCCCCAATGTCTTACTAATGATCGTGTATTATAAATAAGATTTTTTTATGATATTGAAGTGTCCGTCTATAATGCATTTCCTCTCAATACCTATTTAATGAACTCGTTGACGTTTTAACTTTATGTCATGATATGTTTTTGGGAAATATTATTCTAGTAACACTAAATATTCTGCATAATTTTTTCCTATAAATGCTATTTCTTATTACTATTAATTTACAAGGTTTTTCCAGAATTGGAATCAATATCAAAGTTATTATTTGAATTATTCCGCCTTTTCTTAGATTATTGAATATAACGGTACGGTAAATTAATTGTGACATAAAGTAGATAGATAATAAACTTGCAATGACCTTAACATTATCGATTTTAAGTTAAATGAGGCCTTGCGAGGGCTACGGGAGGGCCCCGTAAAGAAACCATCGTGTCCTACTTACCAGCTGACTGACAAAGGAGGATATTCCACTGGTGTAAGGTGAAATGAGCCTTATTGCGAAAGTAGTAGGTGTAAGTGTGGGTGAAAATGGCGTTTGTAGGTCTGTAGGCCTGTTGGTTGAATGTGGGCGACGCCGAGTGGTGCGCCGGTGTGCGTGCACGCAGCGAGATAGCGAGCAGCGGTTGCCAACTCGAGGAGAAATGCGTCGCAACGATTAAATTATAATATTCAATGTATGTACATTGTACAAAGATATGTCATTTTTCTGTCAAAAAAAAAATCGCATAGCTTTAGCATGCGGTTTTTCTATATTAAATATTATGCAATTTAGTTAATAGTATGTTTGAAGTTGTTGTATTACATATCAAGATTGTGTATTATAATGCCCTTGAATACATTTAGCTACATAATTCTGAAAGATCAACGAAGCGTTCGAAGGAATTGGCATAATTTGAACAGAACAAACCGCAAAAAAAACTCAGTTGCGTGTATCCGATACAACATCCTCCGCCATTATTAGTCGGCGAGCGATCGGAACTGGCTGCAACACTATAAAAAAATATCTTAATTAATAATTTAATCTAATATTGGTTAAAATTTTACACAACACCATTTAGCCCCAAATCGAGTAAAGCTTGTATCATAGAAACCAGATAATTGATCAAATACTTATACCTACATGTTTTTTTTATTAGTTAAGCTATGATTGATGCTAATTTTATTTTTAACTTGTGTTTAATTTAATTTGGATTATGAACTGTTTTATAGACTAGCGTATAAGTAAATTTAAGTGGTCACTCAATGAAGTAAATTCAGTGTAAAGTAAAAAGTAGACAATAAATGACGACGACGGTGTCTAACGCGCCTGCGTAGTCACGTCTCGCAAAGCAGCAGGCCCCGGTTGGCCTGCTCTGCTCGCTCAGTGGTGGTAGAAAATTTTTGGTGGGAAGTGAGTGGGGTGCGCGCGCGCCGGCAGTCAGCGACAAACACGCGCGGCCCGCGCCCGTCTCGCGAGTGTAGTGTAGTGCCACCCTTACAATCCCACTCAAGGAACACAGTGACACGCGACAACGCTCGGAAAAATAAACAGTGTACGTTACAAAAAGATTAAAATAAAAATGAAAAAAGGACACTTGTAAAATTTAAAAATTCAAGTGTTTCGGAAATGGTTGTAATTGGCATTAGATAGTGACGTGACAGTGTATGTGGAACAGTGGATTTTGGACGCCTCCTTTTATTTTATTTTATCTGCTCTTTGTAAATATTCATTGGAATATTTTTTTGTTTTTCGTTCTTATTTTATGCCAATCACACTTTTCCCTTTTTTCTTTTTCCCTGTTTTCTAACAGCTCTGCTTAATTAACAGCATGTTTTGGGGATTCTAGTAATTGTGTTGGAAATTGTTTTTCCCGTGCGGTATCGGCCCCAATTTTCGGCTGATAGAGTAGGAAGGTCGCGCGACAGGTTTTTTTACAGTTTTAACGGCGCCTGCGTCCGCGCATAGCGACACCAATTTAATTACATATTTCTTTGTTTTCTCTTCAAATATTGATAATAAGGTAGGACATTTTAATATTCTATAATTTTTTTTGCGCCTAAAATAAATAAATTACCTATTTATTTATTTATAAGTACCTAAGTGCTACTAAATACAAATGGGTTCGTAATTCGCTAGATAGCAATTAGAATGAGTTCATCGAATGCATTTAAATAATTAATGTGGTCATTACACCTGACACAACGTGACATTAGTGTAAAATGGGTAGTCCTTTTTGCACTAAATTTAAAACAAGCCGGTTATAATTTCATTAACATTTTACATATCGTTTATATGGGAATACATAATATAATTAAATAAGGTCAAATAGTATATTTAAAAAAAAAAAAAACAAATAACTTAACTTTTATAGTAAAAATAGGTTTCAAATTAAATTTAAATTCTCGCCGCGGTTCTGCTTCAAATTTGGTCATTACAAGCAAAATAAAAATTGAATTTTTAGCCTATTTATCTTACAGATGTTAGTTTTATTAGATACTAAATAATTTGCAAAAACAAAGTAAGCGCATCCCTCGGTCTACCTATCTCTCCCCACTATACAATCTACTCTACAAAACCTTATTTTCTCAGTCCCCCTTTACCCCCTATTTTGTGGATGTACTTTGCATTAGACAGGCTACCCGTGGAACCTAGTAGTACTGTGATTGCCAAACTTGTGGATAATATAGAACTGTGAGGCTCTTGTGGATAGTAGTGACAGGCAGTGCCGGGTGAAGAGCCTATGGACACAGTTAATAATGACTTGGATTTGACTTCGGCAGCTGATTGGTATTCGCACTGAACATCACGGTGAGTATAATTATCGAATAACCATAAAGGTTTTGATTGATAGACACGTAACCTTCCCAGTAATAGGTAACCTGGTTTTATGGTTTTATGACTATCATCTAGCTGGCATATGGGGATAATATTATTATAAAACGGTTAATTTACTACACAGGGTGCCTCCAATATGCATATGTACGAGTACTTGTAAATTCATAAATTTGCGGAAATAAACGTTTACAACAATATATATTTTAAACACGCTAATGTTAAAATACTCGCAGTTCTGTTGTTAAAAATTGTAGTAGCGTTTCAAACACTCACTCGATATCCATACTTTCATCTATTTTCACTTCCAAATCAAATTATCGGCTAATCTTCGTTTTAGTGATTTTGCATACAAAACCTGACCTACATCTGCATTCATTGCCTGTTCCGTATGCCGCCTACGAGCGGGCGTTGCTTCACAGCGATCCTTATGCATGACTCATATCGAAAACCTCATCTGCACTAAATAGCAACTCATCATGCTAAAATCAACCACATTCCATTGAGATAGAAATCAAGTTCGTTTAGTTATCTACAATCTACGCGGTTCGTAGATGTGCTACGAAGGTTGTAGGTATGTCTCATCGGTATCTATTAGTGGTTTAGGCTTTAAAGGAGTGTCTTTGACCCTGTGTAGAAGGTCTAGTTTGACGTTTTGATAAAAGGTGGTTAATCATAGGTGTGGAAATAGGTTTTCGGTAATGGTAAAGATAAAGATAAGTGGCACTTACTCATATTCATGAGTTTAATTTGCATTTCATGTCATTGGATCATCGCTCAGTCCCACCTCTATAGTTTGTCTATGCTTGGCTTGATGTCGGTCATCTAATGAATCTAATGCTTATTACTAACTAATTGTTAGATAATCTAACAATAAGTAAGTAATTGGCATTTAGCATTAATTTGCAACTTCATTATAACACCAATTTTCATTACGATTTTGCCTCTGGACTTAATGTTCCGCCGATCTAATCTCTTCATTTCCATTTTCAAGCCATCGATCTATCTTTTGTCTAGCCTGCACTCGACTACAAACCTACTAACTATGGCACATATACGCAAAGGGAGTGGGGAGGGTAAGGGGGGGAGTGCAACTTTCACTCGCGCGCGGCAATGACCATGCGAGTGTCAAGTGTACGACAGCGATGCCAAGAGTAGGGTTAGATGGAGACTGCGAGACTTGCCAATCATGGCCTACAATGATCTGCGTCTTTCCAACAAATTACAGTAGTAAGATATTTAGCATTGTTTGCAGTTCGTTTGAGATAGTCCAAACCCATGCCGTGTTGGAAAAAGCCGTGTTGGCTGAGTGGGAGGTACCTCGACTTTCAATCTGAAGGTCGTAGGTTCAAACCCCGGCGTGCATCAATAGGTTTTTCAGTTCGAAATCGCATCAAAAACGCACGTGCTCAAAACATCGTGAGGAAACCAGATAGTATTCTTATAAGCGGCGATGGGCTTGCAACCTGCCACGTATGGAATGCTCACTACTGCAAAATGTGGGCATGTGCCAAATATAATGTTTGGACATGCCTCTGACTACCCCCACTAGACATCTTCAAAGGACTTAAGCGTCTGGAGATCTGAGAGGATGTCTACCGTAGGTACTTGGTTATTAGTTATTACAGTCGTGATCCTATTTTTTTCTATTCTATTCTTGATGAAGGGTTTCAACTTCTAGTATCTTCCTGAGTTTGATTCAATAGTCGGGTTCTAATAATTTTGATGTGAGTACGACGTAGTTTGTTAGAAACTAAATTATTTTGCAGCAAAAACACCTTTGACCTCTTAAAATTACCCAAAATTCGTGCAACAACGCTTTGACATCATCTTGGACCATTCATATAAAAATTTTGCAACACTTTGTCATTTCAAGCCAATCACGTCATGTATCCCAACATCATCGAGGATGGCTTTCGCCACGGTAGCTAGTATTATGATGACTCACCACTGCACCAGGGTTTTCTCGTTAGCGCATTTGTATTTTGTGTAACTGAGATGCCGAAGGTTATGTAAATGGGAGATGAATAGTTTTGTTTACTTGTCTGTTTAGAATTGCAAAAGTCTGCAAAGATGATGACTAAAAACTTACTTACTTACTCTTTTTCTCTCTCACGTGATAATTTCTTTAAATGAAAACTCAACTTCAATAGGGACCCATACACACATGTTGATTGTCAAGACGATTTAATAAACGCGTTTGATAACAATAAATTCCAAGTACATAGGTACACATCGTCATACAACCCTGACTTGTCCCAAAATTACTTGTAACACTGCATTTTGTGCTTTAGGTTGTAGGTTCGATTCCCATCCAACATTTATAAATATATATGTGATGATTATAGATGTTTATTTTGTATTATAGCGTCTTTCTCTAGGTATTATACCGTGATTATTATAAGTATGTACTACATGTATGTACAACAAAAAAGTATTGAAGTATTGTATTATTTATCTGGTTCCCATAGTACAAGCTTTGCTTAGTTTGGGGCTGGATGGCGCTGTGAAATGTCCACCAATGTAACATACCACTAGTGATCGAGACGAACTATTCAATTGGCAACAGCACCTACACACACTACAGTTGTAAAGTTGTTTATCCTCGTGCACGCACGCGCGGACGTTGCCCAGCGCATGCGCGGTGAAAGCGGCCATCAGCTGACCGTACCTACTGGGATTCTAAAATGATCGATGATCACATTGTTTAGGGTTGATTTGATCACTTGCAGACGAGGTGCGAGTGAAATTCATAACAGTTTTCCTTTTTGTGGAGCAATAAGAACTTCATACATATAATGCTATCCAATAGACACTGGAAAAATGAGTAGAATGTATGATTGGATGAGACCGATTCTTATTATAAAATACGTAGAGTTGCCATTTCAGAAATATAGACTCTCTAAACAGTGATTGTATTGAGATCTATGATTGCATGTCTACACATAAAATGATTTATTATCCGCTTATTATCACATTATTGAATGCTTATTATATGTAAAAGTTTTGATTTTCGTTTGTTTGTCATCTCTATCACGTCGTAACGAATCGATTTCGATAAAATTTGGTATAAGTCAAAGGTAATTATTTCAATAAAATCACAAGGATCATTTTGAAACGTCTCAGGAGCTAGGTGAAGCTACGCTAGCTAAGCTATCCATGTTCAAGATTTTTTATCTAGAATATAGATAGAGAATAATATAAAGCTATGTAGAATTAAAACTATCGTGGTTGTTACTGTACTGAGTATATTGTGTATTGAGTATTTGCCGAACAACCATTGATTGCGGTAGCGGGCGGTGCTCATGATGAAGAGCATCTGAATTGTCTCGAAACGTAGGCAATACAAAAAAATAACGTAGTAATTAGTCGTATTTCTATTTAAAAAGAAAGCTAATATTTACTATAAGGTTTACAATAAGCTCAGTCTTTCACAGTACCTCTATTGCAATATCTATTGATATTTCTTAGAATTTCCACCATTTCCCTTAGCACGTACGGCCGCGCCTCGCTTACATTGTCGTGCGGAGAAAGCTCATCTAACCACTGCGCAGACCGGTCTAGTCTAGCCCCACCACAAACAGACCCAGACCTAATTCTAGCAAGACGCGCTCCTGTGACCTGGTTGACTTGCTTGCCAATCCTAATAATATTATAAATGCGAAAGTTTGTGAAGATGTTTGTATGTTTGAAAATCAATTAGGCAAAACGACAAAATGGATTAAGATATAATGCTCGAATAAAACATAGGCAGGTTTATAATCCGAAAAAAAATCCTAAAATGATAAAAAAATAATAATAAATAAATAAATATCGGCGGACTTTACACACAGCGCCATCTAGCCCCAAACTAAGCAAAGCTTGTACTATGGGAACCAGATAACTGATATAATACTTATATATATATTTTTTTTGTAAATACATACTTATTATACATATTAACACCCAGAAAAAACTGTCCTGTTTTAGACAAAGTCTGTCCCGTGTCGGCTAGTTTGTTATATAAAGAAGGCATTAGAAAATAATTTGTTTTTTTTTGACAAGATTAAATCTTACAAAATCGGTTGAGAAACATCAGATACAGACTTCATGCTTTAATCACGCGTAAATATTATGTCTAATGTCTTTGCCATGAAGCGTTTGAATTAGATAGGTTTTTGTTAGCAAAATCGAACATTTTCAACTTTTTAACACCAGAAGTTCACCCCGTACATAAATTAACCCCGGTGGGTGGGGTCTTACAATAAAAGTCATCATTCATTGTTCATAACAAAATTACACCACAACAAGATCTATAATAACATCTTTTCAATATTCCCACACACATGTTATTCTTTTTTCACCCATACCTGGCCCAATGGGCCCCGAAATTCAAATATTGACTGATTGAAGGGTCCACGAGACATCTGTCGTAGTCCATTGTGGGTGCGCGGAGAAAGCTACACGCAAGAAAACCCTTTACATCCTTTTCGGTAACATGTGTAGTGTAACAATATAATAAAGTATGTTGAAAAGCCAAAAATGCACATCTGTAATTTACTTTTGAATATTTTGTGAGAGTGAACTTAAAAATGGCAGGTTTGTGAAAAGTAATTACTATAGAAGTAAAAACTTAAATTTTAGAGTGACAGATATGTTATACAACATAAAATTAAAGTTTAAAAAGTTTTAAAGTTTTAAAAGTTTTAGAAATATTTCTTGCAAAAGACTTCAACGCGCACTTGTAGCGTGTTCGCTTATTCTTGAGATTCATGAAGATATATTCCTAAATTTCAATAAATTTTCTTAAATTAACTGTAAATCATAAAACGTCTAGAATAAATATGATTGCACAATATTGTTAAATATGACCTCATCGGTTCAATAAACTTTTTGGCACATTTTTTTCTGCACAGTAAGTCAGATCTATACAGTAAGTAATGTTAGTAACTCATACCGATGTCTGTTAGGATAATTATAGGTTCCTTTCCATCAACCTACTAATCAGTCGAGTCCAATAACCATTGATAACGAAAAAAACTATTCTATCTTCCTTACTTTTGCTTCCATTTCAAGACACAGACCCTCAACAACAGAAAAACATCTCACAAAAATTAATAGCCAAAAAAACTACCCTATAATCTGCTCAACCCTTTATTTTTCCTTAGAGTCGGATATCGATTGATAAGGCCGGAGGCCGGATGCCGGATCATGTTCGACATTCGACACCACATCCTCACTAGGTTAATGGGGAGGTGTACGATTTTATGGGAATCTATTGTGTCTGGTTATGGTGTTTTATCAGATGAAGGAAGTGATTAGTGTGGGAAACTTGATAAGACCTTCCACAATATTTAGATCTGAGTCATGTTTTGGAACATTATTTTTGTAAAAACTTATTTGTTAATTGTCATACTAATTTTCTATATTAATTACTTGGATCACATCTAAGATTTTGGAATAGAATGAGAGAATCATAAAAACGAATAATCAACTAGAAACTAGACAGGTGCGTCTATCAAAACCAGAAGATACACAGAAACAACAAGATAAAGCTCAAATCCAAAGCACAATTTATTCAAAAGCTGACATACACTATCAACAAAACTTTTTATTACAATACAAATTGTATTCCTCTATCTAAAGATTACAAAACCTATTATTCATCCTTTATCGGAACTCAGCAGTGATTCAAACTCTTTGTCCCAAAGAGCCTAAGAGAGAGACGAGGATATAGAATAGAAAGAGACAAAACACGGGCAACGTCCTGATTTGTCAATAAACTTGACCCACATTTCATTGAGAGCGAGTCTGGAAGGAGCCGCAGAGGCTGTAATCATAGTGGAGTTATGTTTAGGAAAAAAAATAGTAGGATTCTGTTTTGTAGGCTACGTGGGAGTTTTTGTTCTGGAACATGCACAATTGCAAAACGACGATAAATTAAAATCTAGTACATAGTAACCGATCAAAGAACCCAAGGCCTTTGTTTCGCAAATCGCTCATTGCTATCAACACGTTGGAACTATCGTGCAATCGGGCCAAGATTTAAGAACATCACTACGCATTATTCAGTATAAGTTTTCTGTTGAAAAACATTTTTCAATGACAAGCTTTTGTAAAATCATTCAAACCAGCACCAGCGCGCTATCACCTGTCACATCATTTAACATTGTCATCGGAACTTGACAAGAATGCAAAGTTTTTAGTCAATCGAAGTATTTACTGACAGCAACAGCTCCTGACTCTATCATCAGATAAGGTCGATGTTATCATATTATTGCATTGTCATATATGAATGCAAAATTTCTGCTCAATCAGTTGGACATAACTGCTTCAAAATTGAGTTACTAGATTTTACCTGAACAAACATATTTACATACATACATACATACATGGCAAGTTAAATAAAAGCTTGTAAAATCGACGAAAGGGGGCAAAGATAGGCAGTATAAACGCGGCCTCACAGGTCCTTGTCCGGTGTAACGGTGCGGGGTAACGCCCTCTGATGTTTGGGCCTGACGGGGGAATTAGAGGCCAGCCAGAGGTACAGAGCTAGGTTTACTGGAATTGGTGGTAATAGTCACTGTGTGTCACGGATGTTATTTATACGTACGTATTGTAAAACTTATTTATCTACTTTGCAGCATAAAGTGAGCGCTCTTGACTATTAAACATCACTACCAAAGTTAGAACCGTTTCAAACTAGGTGTGTTGGTGTTGTCAAGTAAAGATAAAAAAAAATATCTCAAAGAAAAAGCTCATTAGCTATTGATGTGTCTTCTGTTCTCATAGTTTTTTTCGAGTGTTCTCATGAACAAACGCGTTTGACGAAACTATACTTTTGCATGCATGCATCCGCTTTTTAGGGTTCCGTACCCAATGGATAAAAACGGGACTCCATTACTAAGACTCCACTGTCAGTCTATCTGTCTGTCTTTCATCAGGCTGTATCTCATGAACCGTGATAGCTATACAGTTGTACAATTTTCACAGATTATGTATTTCTGTTGCCACTATAACAAGAAATACTTTAAAAAGAATAACATAAATTTCGATGGCGGTTTTAACTCGCACTTGGCCGTTTTTTTCTCGATTCGATTATTCGGGTGTACTCATGACCAAACGCGTTTGAAACCATGATTAAGAAGATTCTGAGAAGGATGATACTTTTGCATGCATGCATATTATTATAAATGATCCGCTATCTTTTCGAAGCTAGCAATACCAGCGAACGGATCATCATCGAACTATCGTCCAAACTAATTTAGATGAGCTAGCACAATAAAGGATGTTCCCAACGCGCGGAACAGTTAGCTCGGCGGAGCGCGAAGGCCGTTCGACGCTCGCGCCACGTGCGCCAAGTCCAGTTAGTCCCGTGTGTAAATAGCGTTATGATTTAGAGACTTATGAATAAGCAATCGTACTTGGCAATGGCAATTGTGATGTCTGCCTTAGCAACTACTGGACTCAATGTTTTATGAAGTGCTGACGTCATAAATTAAACAGACCACTATAGTGGTCTGTTTAATAAGTAGGGTCTGTAAATAAGTACTGTCTGCGCGTAGAGTTTATCTATGGTTACTCAAATAATAATAATAATAATAATAATAACGTTTAAAAAACTAAAAACAAAACTGACTTCATGCATGTTGTTACAAATTGAATTGAATAAGTCTAATACAACATTTAATTTTTTCACCCCTAAAAGTAGTAAAGCTCAAATTTAAATGGGATTACACGGAGAGCACCAGTTTTCAAATTAAAAAAATCATCAAAATCGATTCACCCTGTCGAAAATTAACAAAAAAACAGTTGAATTGAGAACCTCGTCCTTTTTATGACAATATCCATTTAAATTGATGATATATATATATAGCTTTCTCGATGCTTATTACTCAAAATCATAGCCATATTATTATTAGCAAAAAAAGATTGCTAATGCAATTCTGAGTCTGAACTACCCATGATTCCATCCATATAACGACACTGATCATAGTAATCTCCGCTTTCCACCGCTTCGCTTCATCGCACTCGCCCCTCGAAAATATCAGTTTTCCACCGACTGGGGAAAGTCAGGCCTTTGTTTATAATGTTTATTCATTTTATTTCATAAACAAGTAGGAATCTAGGAAAGGATACTTCAAATTACAGTTAGTGAACAGTAATCCTAATAATATTTTAAATGCGAAAGTTTGTGAGTTTATATATATATAATTTATGTTTGTACTTACCAATCAAACCTAAACGACCAAACTGATTAAAATGAAATTTGCTGTAGTATGTAGACAAAAGAGATAAACAGAACGGGGAACTTATAATCCGAAAAACAACCCATCAATAATAAAAAATGCTAAAAAAAAATGATTCATACCGAAAACATTGAGTTTTCATAGCAACGCATTCTACCAAAAAGGTTGAATCCTACTAAACTTCCTTATTTTTGACAAAAAAATCTGACATTAGTTTTGAATAATTACTGATTTATACGCATTCTACCAAAAATCGTAATTTTTATAAGATTTATATAAAGGGAAAAAATTTGAAGTATTCCGAAAGTGTTTTTTTTCTATGCGATTACTGTAATTTGGGCAGAACAAAGTCTGTCACGGGTCGGCTAGTTGAACCTAAGTAACTCTTCATTATATTCCATCTAATTGCATAACTATAGTTCATCAAAATGTCACCTAAATCGGAGTTAACCGATGAGTTTCGTGTTGGGTGCCGAAACAAATCCTAGATTTGATACAGTGTTTTTATGATTCAAGTATTCTTATATTTCACTATTTACATAGAAATTGTGCTTTACCCGTTATAACCGCATAGTTCGTATAATATAAATATTATTTAAATAATCTGAAGAACTTCTAGATGTAGTCCAGATTTAATTGCGGGTAAGTGGAGCAATAAAGAATAAAGAGATGAATATGCTCAATTTTGGGTTTATAAGCCTTAATGGCAGTCGATTATGATAATCTGGTCGTTATTTATTAACGAATTCCGCAAAAAGTTCGGATTATGTACAGGATTTACCGCAAGAAAACGGTTTTTAAAATTATGTTAATTCTCTGTTCGTATAGGTTTTATTCGAAAATTCTATGCGATATAAGTATAAATAAATAAATATTGGTGGACATTATCATTCAGCGCCATCTATACCCAAACTAAGCAAAGCTTATACAATGGAAACCAGTTAACTGATAGAATACATAAATACTCTTTTTTGTAAATACATGCGTATGTTAATAACACCCAGACACAGAACAAACATCTATGTTTATCACACAAATATTTGTCCTGGGTGGGGATCGAACTCACAACCTACAGCGCAGAAGGCAGTGCTACAACCAACTGATCTAAATATGAGGCCAGTATTAAGCTACATCTATCATAATCGTTCGAAGAGCTATGTTTGCTTAGTAGGAGGTACCCCCTACTTTCAATAGGTGTTTTCGAAAACCGGTTGTGCCCTATGAATTTAAAATTCTACCTGACGCTATATAAATCATCATGCTGTATTTTGATCAGAATAGGATGTGAAACGAACTTTGGCTCTCACTGGTCTTACACACAAATTAAAATAAAAAAGCCTGTTAATTCCTAACTTAAGTATGTATGTACATAGATCCATATTATTTATTTATTTGTTAGGACCCATCTCGGGTAAAGGCCCCTTCCAGTTCTTCCAGGTCTTACACACTCAAAAGCATATTTTGGTGGTCTAAACAAGCACCAAACCGGCAAGCGGCAGCCAATCTTTAATCTTTCGTGCCGGCTCGCACGTACTTGACTTTGAAAGTAGGTTTCGCGGCCACAACGCGAGAAAGGGGGGGGAGGTGGGACGTCTCAAAAAGTGAAATGTATAACTGTACTTCTGAATCAGACTAATAAAACATACTTAGACGATGTAGACAAGTTAAAAAGACTTAGTAATGAGTTTGAGATTATGCTGATCTTGAAAATTCACCGGAATGCTATAATTCCGGTGAATTTTCAAGATCTATCTAGTTATCAGTAAGTCCGTAGATAAGCACTACTTAAGTTATGACCAACAAATTAAACGTCGGAAAAGCATTCTTTAATATTTTTTTGTTCAGACTATGAATGTTCATTTTGTTACTCAATTACGTGTCAGCTGAAATAATAAACCGAATTCGATGAAATTTGAAATGATGGATGAAACGGGATGACAAAGTTTTTGTGAAAAACCGGCCAAGTGCGAGTTGGATTCGCGCACGAAGGGTTCCGTAACATTCTATAAAAAACGGCAAAAAAAAAAACACGTTTGTTGTGTTATAACGGGGGTTCCACTTAAATATTTATTTTATTCTGTTTTCAGTATTTGTTGTTATATATATACATTATCTGTAAAAATATCAACTATCTATTTATCACGGCTTATGAGATACAGCCTAGAGATAGACAGAAGAACAGACGGACTTAGTAATGGGGTCCCGTTTTTACCCTTTGGGTACGGAACCCTAATAATGTCGTGAACGAAGTAGTGGGGTCCATAGTAAGTTAATGAATTTACTTCAGTTCTACTAAAACTTTATATTTTGACAGGTGCAATCTTGATGAAGGCACGTTAAGGGTTCATTGCACGTTAGTTTTTCACTGCACCTAGTTACTGCTAGGTAATAAGTATTGCATTGTGTTCTTCCGTCGATTATTACAGTAAATACAAAGTAAATATTTTAATTTATAAAGTGTTTAAACCAATTTACTTCAATTATAATCGTTGGTGTCGGTTTATAAAAAAGTCTACATAATAGTTACTTAGCCAATTCCAATATCGTTTATATTCGTATTATATAATTATCTCTATTTATCATTAAGAGTCGGCAATTATTTTATCTAATAAGACTTAGCACCAGATTAAAATGATCAATTGGTCATTGACCTAGCGTAGGTGATCGAGCAAAAATAGAGTTACGGCGAACAAACTATACTCTGGTTCATAAAATAAATATAAAGTAAACAAAGAAATGTAAGAAATCTTAGTGCAAAAGTGACAAAACCTTGTGTCAACATAAACAAGTAGTTTGCGACTTCGCTTGGGTGGCGGCACTGATAATCATCATCTTCATCATTTCCTTCCTAGGAGGGGTTGACATGTTTCTTACTTTTTATCATTCATCATCTCAATACTTAATCCCTTCTAGCTCAGGCTATATGAACTAGCGGTGATGGGCTTGCAAACTGTCACGTATGGAATGCTAACTTTTGCAAAATGTGGGTATTGTGCCATACGTAATGTACTGGCCTTTGACTACCCCCTTTAGACATCTCCAAAGGATCTAAGCGCCTTGAGATCTGAAAGTATGTCTACCGTACTTAGATTACAGTCGCGAATCTGTACATTTTTTTGTAATATTCAACTAACATTCGTTTCTAGGCCACCCTTTAAATGTTTGCTTAATACATTTATCACCATAAGTTTTTCTGGTACTCATTGATTTGTACGCCTCTTTTTGTGTGGTGACACGCAAGTACATTCGACACACCAGCAAACCGGAACATGTTGAAGCCGGCCACAGTGTACCCAACTGCCTATGTCATAAAAAAATGACCAACAAACTAATATTACGCAAAGAAGATTCTAGACATCAAACTATTCATACTTCTTAGTTGATTGTATATTGTCTGTCGAAAAAATCCTGCACAAATTGAGTCGAAGTAATTTATTTCAATAAAATCAGAAGGATCACTTTGAAACGTCTTAGGAACTAGGTGAAGTTATGCCTGTTCCTCTCTACCAAGTCTAAAATAGTTAGGTAACAAACTTGAACATTTTTTCAATGATACTGTAGTGCTCCAGTATGATTTCCTTCTGCAAAGGTAGTTTTTTTAGCTCTGTTATACCGTGTGTTAACCTTATTGGCCTATAAAAAAACAGAGCGTAAATCCCGTAATGAATGCCAAATCGTCCCTTCGTCAGAGTAAGAGCCTGCCTACCTTAACAATGTTTTTATAAGGCTAATAATTTTATGTGCTTGTTTAGTCCCACCTACAAAATCCGGTACGATATAAGATGAAACTTTCTTTACCTGACGTCATCCGATTGCATCCGCCACAACCAGGATGTCTGAGATGCCCTAAATCAGGTCACGATCTTCGCAGAAACCTAAAAGGTAGTAAGGTGGGCTATTCATTTTTGGGAAATTATAGCTTGGAATTTTATTACATCCTGAACTGATGTTGATTGAACAGGAATGTTCGGTACAAAATTTTTATGTGTTTAAATTTTAGTGATCAGTGAAATAATAAGACAGGTTGATGAAATACGAATAAAATTAGTATTCATAAAAAGACTAACGACTGTTTAATATAAGCACGGCAGACGTCTTCAAATTTTCATGCGCTCAGACCATTAATTTTATTAAAACATATATTTACATCAAATTGCTCTCTAATGAAGTAATTTTATTTAGATACATTGGTGCCAATTCTGTTGGTGCCAGACTAAACTAAAAAACTTAACGGCATCTCGTTCTATTTAGTGTAGAGTAAGAAAGACAGCAAGCATTATAGAGATGTCAAAATCGTTTGTAGTTTGTTGCCAATAAAATCGACACTGATAACCATCTAAGCTGATCGGCGAGACTTATAAAAAATAAGTGCATAAAAAAATATTGTTTTATTGCTTTGATGTAGACAGTTCAACTTTTCTTAGTAAAACTTATTAAGTATTGAAGTTCACCATTGGTCACAAGGCCGTTTGGAGCCATAAAAGCCAAAGCTCTCTTAGACCATAAACACTACAAGAAATAGCTTTGATACAGCCATGCAACACCAAAAGCCTTTAATGGGTTCCAAAAACCCCAGATTGGGGTCACGCCGGCCATTCCCGTTATGTGTTACCGGGATTCGAACCTGCTCGACCACTCGCAAGCTATCATTGGGGTATTTAAATATTCGGACGATAAAATGAAGGATGCTGTGTATTTTTATGCTGTAGCTTTTTGTAGGGGAATTTGGATGGCTTCTCGGGATTTGACTACATTTTATTTAGGTTGTCGGTATTTAATATTGTGGAACAGATAATGAAGAGGTTCATTTTGAAAGATGAATATTAAAATAAATATAATGGATAGGTTTTTTTTTTCAATATAATAGATATTATTTGTATTACATTATATAGACTTATAATAAAATAGAAACACAATAAAAAACAGTACACTCATATATAAAAAAATCAAATCCCAAACTAAGCAAATGATCCAAGTGATTTCAATGAATAAACGATATTTTGATTTTTTTGAAAAGCAAAAGATTCCTGACCTCCAATTAGGATTCCTTATGTCAAAGATATCAGAAACTAAGAGTGTACGTATACCACAACACCTAGACTCAAAACAAATATTTATAGATCTTTTAAACTTTTCCGCCGTGGGAATCGAACCAACACCTCAGACGATTGCCCTCTCGTGTCGGTAAGATGCAAAATTACAATGTAAGCTATAGCCTAGTACCCCGTGTGTCCGGTTAACCATCTGAACCTAACTGGGCTAACACGCAAGTGTAGGTACTTGACTTATGAGCTATTTGTACTCATTTCTGTGAATATACATTAGATTAATTATCTATCTATCTAGTACCTTCAAACAAGCTCTTCTTGTATTTTTATATCTAAATATCAGAAACAGCTCCAACAATTTTCATAAAATTTAGTATGAAGGTTTCGGGGGCGATTAATCGATCTAGCTAAGTTTCATTTTAAGAAAACGTCATTTTGTCCGTGTTTTCAGGCAATGAAATAAATAACTCTGTAATAAATAGCTTCAGGAATGACCACAATGTCGTGGTTCACCCATATTTATTTAAATGAATCCAAGCTAAACTACCAACTAAACTGGCCAAACTATTCAGTTGGTAGTTAGCACTGCCTTCTGCGCTGTAGGTAATTATTTTGAAAATAGATGTATTATGGATTATAAAATATTTACTTCGAAAAGTTTTTATAATATAGTATCCATAGTACACAAGCTTTGCTTAATTTATGTCTAGATGGCGCTAAGAGAAATGTCTACTAATAAATTTTATTATACAACCCTGCAGCACGACACAAAATATATAGCTACACAAGCCGTTAACTTAGATGTCTTATGATCACTACCCATTAGGACGCATAGGTCGCGACCTTGCCTCAGAAGTACCAATAACTCAATACCTGTACAAAATATCCTATCTTAATAATATTATCAATGCATAAGTTTGTGAGGATGTTTGTATGTTTGAAAATCGATCAGGTCTAAACGACTGAACGGATTGAGATGAAATTTGCTGTAGATGTATATGCTCGATTAAAACATAGGTTGGTTTATAATTCGAAAAACATTCTTAATATGATAATAAATGCAACAGAGATGATTTTGCTATAGATGGCGCTGGTGTGCATAAAATCTGACATCAGTTTTGTCTACATAGGACAGGACAAAGTCTGTCACGGGTCGGCTAGTAAAATATATGGATACACATACCGTTAGCTTAGATGTCCCATGATCACTGCCAATTAGGACTCATAGGTCGCGACCCTCTCTCAAATGTACCAATAACTCAATACCTGTACGAAATATTATTCATACATTTATATACGCAAATATAAGTGTACATGTATACGCACGATACAATCAATATTCAAATACGCGGCTCACCGTTACTTGTACCACTACCGTGTACTGTAGTCTTGTGCTATCTCAGTGCAAAAAATGCGTGTGTACTTCATTATGAAAAATATTTAATATCTATGAATATAGATTTAGTATAGAGACCCATACAGAGTAGTATAGACATAAAACGCTACGATGAACGGTTTGGGAGTCAAACGCATGGGAGAGCAGAAGAAACTAGGCTAGCTGTAATTATTATAATACACGCAAGTGGTGCGGTTCGATTCGTGATCTGAAAATATTTGTTTCTGATTTGTGTGTTTTGCAGTACACCCACCAGAAAATCCCAGAGATGTATCAGAATTATATTAGCGGCTGTTTAAAAAAAACCGGCCAAGTTCGAGTCGGACCCGCGCACGAAGGGTTCCGTAGTCAATAAAAAACTGAATTGAGAATAAGTTTCTGGTGTTACTAGTACCCTAGAGTATAGAGATTCACCTCAAAACTAAAATACAATTGTGCGTTTTCGTGAACATCATTACACACTTAAATTATTGACCATGTAGAGACAGTAATGTTATCCCAAATGTATTCAACCTACATTTATCAATTTAAGTATTATGAATCTCACCTGTCTAACCAAGCCACACGACAAGGACAGCCTATGCCATATGCCATATGCCAGAAAGAGACGGCTGCACCAAATTAAAACAAACGAACTGTAATTTGGCCACAAAAATGTGGTGTCACGAATTCACGAATGAGGTTTACGATGCGCGTGCGACCGTGTCGGCTTTTGGTTGCCTCTGCGTTCCTTGCAAACCTAGTTAATGGTGAACTCGATATAAAAATGTACAAAAAATCAAAGTAGAATAAAACATTTATAGCTGGATTTTGCTGTAGTAAAATAAGTACGCAAAAGAGATTTTAAGAAATTTCTGTATTCTAATATTTAGGATATTAATGACAAAGTGATAAAAAATCTTACAGATACAATCCTAATCCTAATAATATTATAAATACAAAAGTTTGTATGTTTGTGCCTCAATCAGGCCTAAATATTTGCTGTAGATATCGATATCATGCCCAAATAAAACATAGACTACTTTAATATACGAAAAACATCTCCAAAATCATAAAAAAGGCAAAGGGTTTTTTTTGTATAGATGACGCTGGTGTGCAAAAATCTGATATCAGTCGAATAGCAACGTGCTCTACGATTATTGAAATTTGGACAGGACACCATCTGTCGCGGGTCTGTTAATATTTTATAAAAATATCAATCGAAAAGAATAGCCGTTCAATGACCGACTAATATAGTGTTAACAGTCGCATAATTATTTTCACTATAACTATAAACTAACAGTTATTGGCATTAATGTTAAGCTAGATGAATCAACACCTAATCAAGAAACACCATCAAAAAAAAAACCAGCAAATTAATTAACGAAAACTGTTTAGCGGTAAAGCTGCAAATATTTTTTATTACTTACTAGCGACCCGCCCCGGCTTCGCACGGGTTTAATACATATAAACCTTCCTCCTGAATCACTCTATCTATTAAAAAAAACCACATCAAAATCCGTTGTGTAGTTTTAAAGATATAAGCAAACATACATACATACGCGGGAAGCGGAAAGCGACTTTGCTTTATACTATGTAGTGATTACTTTTGAAACTTAGACTAGACCGTTGTAATTAACATTTTGTAATTAGTGAGTCATGCAACCGATTCCGATGCCGGAGCTAGTTACGTCTCAGAGTTAGGGCTTTGATTATGAAAAAGAAAATAAATAGGGTAAGAGCGCTGGTTGTGGGCAATTTAAGAACATTTTAATTTTGAAATAAACGGTTTATTTTGATAAAATGATTAAAACGACGATTTTAAACAACATAGAATATAGTATTTATCTATCTCTTAGATTAAGCGAAGGTTTTGTAATAGGCGATGTTTATTTATTCATTATTCATATTTAAATAGACAAAACGGGAAATTATTAATTGTGGTCAATCAAATCTAGAGGTATAACGCATTACAACTGCACTAATAGAAACGGATCATAGACATAGAATAGAAAGAATTGTATTAACTATACATTTCAAACAAGTTTGTTTGCTATGCTTGGTTATTGACTGCCAAAATTGAAAATGCCCAAAGCTGGTGTAGGCACTACAACCGGGTCTATGACCCTATATTTATTTATATATCAAATAGAATACAATCACTTTTATTCAACTGTTTTTTATATTGTTCTTGTGAAGTATTTTTTGGAACCTGATACAAAATGCTATAAAATACAAAGGGGTAGTCAGACAGGTAAATCCAATTTTGGCTCATATCCAACTTACGCGACTGAGCCAAAACTCTATTATTAATAATCTTATATTATTTTTTTATTACTATTAAATTTCATTATTTACAGATAAATACTATTACAAAATTTAATTTATCACTCGTTACTTGAACATTAACTTCAAGATGTAAAGATTAATTCAATTAGTAACTGCGATTGTATCTTATAAATACAGGTTACACTAACCATTTAATTTATCTGGTAGGTACATCGGCCATTTATAACCTCATTTTATTATTTTGATGACCTCGGGTGGTATGGCGGAGAGTGTTCATAAAACCATTATATCCAGCGAATGAAAACTACACTGGAACACTACACTTACAATGGAATAGGATCACGACTGTAATCCCCACGTACATTAGACATCTACTCAAACAGATCCTAAAAATATGAATAAAAGGGGTAGTCAGAGGCACGTCCAAACCTTTGGCACTTGCCCACGTTTTTGCAGTAGTTAGCAAACGATCAATATATTGAAAAAAAAAAAGACAAACTGACTGAAACAGAAAATTTAACGAATCAATAAAAATATGAAAAACTATTATTCTAGTTTTATTATCGAAAGAGAAAATAGGGGAATGAATACTTTTGTATGCAAAAATTCGAAATTATTTTTAAGCAAATAGTTATTTCACTTTTAGGTTTTATTTCTAAATCAAGTGTAACGTGTGCTGCTTTTAGAATTTTTATTGTTGTACGTACTTAGTAGGTACTTTTTGTTTGAGCCTTCACCTTGTTCTTACGACACTACACTGGAGCTCTACATTAAGGAAAGGATAATTGAATAAAAATGATAGACCCCAAGCCGTGTTTGTTGCCTGATTCTTCTAGGCTTGGTCGCGAAGAACAGGCTTAGCTTCACCTAGCTCCTAAGACGTTTTAATGTGATCCTTGTGATTTTATAGAAATAAATGCCTTTTGAATTTGAATAATTAATACTGATGATAGACTTTGCAAGCAACTGCTACGAGTAACGGCATTAGATCAATCAATAATCTCATTAAAGTTTACTAAACGTGTTTTGATCATATTTCATTAACTTCTGTTGAATAGAAATAATTATATTTAGAGTGAGTTGATGAAAATAACCGGTAACTTTAATTATGAAGCGACTTTTTTTGTTTTTTTTTATATAAATTGATTTAACTAATATACCTTTTTTAGGGTTCCGTACCCAAAGGGTAAAAACGGAACCCTATTACTAAGACTTCGCTGTCCGTCTGTCTGTCTGTCCGTCTGTCTGTCCGTCTGTCTGTCTGTCACAGGGCTGTATCTCATGAACCGTGATAGCTAGACAGTTGAAATTTTCACAGATTATGTATTTCAGTGGCTGCTCTAATAACAAATACTAAAAACAGAATAAAACAAATATTTAAGGGGGGCTCCCATACAACAAACATGATTTTTTTTATAGGTAATGGTACGGAACCCTTCGTGCGCGAGTCCGACTCGCACTTGGCCGGTTTTTTTATATAGATATATATTATAGATAATTTTACTTTTTATAAACTTTTTTTGAACACACTTTGCTTTGGATGTTCAATGGATACGGACTGGAGCGTGCGAGGAAATACTCTGTTTTACAATTACTATGTAGAGATAATTAGTTTATTCACAGCAGCATAGTTAAATTACTCATAATAACTCATATTAGAGTATGTATACGATGGCCTATAAAAATAAACAAATTTTGGTGGATATTATCACATAACGTCATCAAAGCAAAGCTTGTCCTATGGGAACTAAATAACTGATAGAGTACTTAGGTATATACTTTTTTTTTGTAAATATATACTTATGATACATATAACACCCAGACTCAACACAAACCATGTTCATAATACAAATGTTTGTCCAATTTATAAGTGTTTAAAAGAAGCTTTGAAGATCTTGACTTTCTATCAAAAGTTATGAGTTCGAATCCCGCCCGTGCATCAATTGATTTTTCTATTTGAATAATTAAGAACCTGAGAGTTTTTACCGTATTTGCAAATTACAGTTGTGAATGCATATTATTATTTTTATGTCTCAACATATTCTATTGATAAAAAACATGATCAGAACAAAGCTTTTCTTTACTTATTCCAATCAATCGATCATAAATCTGATGACAGTTACTCCGCCCGATTCTATTGAGTCTCGGAAGCTTTTTATCATAATACGCTTAGCACGAAAGCGTCAGACATATCAGCAATCTATAGATCCCTCTAAAGATCTATAGATCATTACCGCTTGTTGGGCCAGATGTGTAATAAAGATACGCGCGAATCGAGAGCGATTACAGATTAAATTTTGATACAAGATTTTGAATTGAGTTGTTTTGATAGTAGATAACATTTTACCAACTGTGTGAAAAGGTAGATAATGATACTTTGGTTTTATATAAGCAATTTATACCAGGAACTGTCATTTAAATCCAGCTAGATTTAGCTTAAGTATACCGTTTCGTTCTGATAAGAAGGGTATTAAAAGGTTATGGTAGGTGTAGATAGGTTTTAATTTGAATATTACATAAAAATAACATATAAACATAACTAATCCTTTTCCGTATGAGCTACCTATCGTACATGTATATCTCGATTATGTAAAAATGTATGCATAAGCCTTATATCGACTGAATCAATTCTAATATTCATTCTCAAAATATAATATCTTTGAAATGAAAAAGCATTAGTTAAAACATCAGTTTTCCGCAAACAAACTTTAAAACACGTCTGCGTACGCGCCGCTACGCAAAAGAAAGTTGCACATGCACACATGCACGCGTCACGCGCACATGCAGCGCGCGTACACTGACGCGGTGCGCGTAGCGTTCACCTTGGTCGTGACCTTTACTTACCTACCTATGTACTAGTGCGGGTGAAAGCAAAAATATTGAGGATCTTTTAATAAAGAAACTACTTAATTGTGTGGGCTTTTGTTTAGATTGTTCTTTGACGAACGTGTTACGATACAAAAACTTAATTAGAAAGAAAACCTCAGGGCTTCATGAAAGCTTTTTATATATGAAATACAGTGATTTTTGTTACGAATTTATTAATTGTTTTTTCTTCATTTTAAAAATAAAACATACAATTTCACTACGATAACAAAGTATTATTTTAAGACAGTGCTTATAACTATGTATGTTAATAGCTTCCACGCGTGGTTTTACTCCCGTCGTACCTAGATAAAAAGTGTATGTATATTCCAAGATTCATCCGAATCCATTTGATCGTTTGGACGTGACTGAAAAATTAACAAACATCCAAACATGTAAATAAACTTTCGGGTTTATAATATTAGTAAGATTGGGCTTAGTACAATGCTCAGTCCTACTTGACGGATTAATTTCGTAAATCCAGCCTCAATAACAAATACAGCTAGCTTATTTTGTAAAAATCATCCATAGTTAAAGCTATTATTACTATTAAAGAATCTATATAGGTATAGGTTCCTAAACTGCATTGAAAGCGTAGGTATAGATGTTTTAGAGATTACCATTTTCATAGTAATTATTATAGAATCTATATACCTAAACTGATTTCAACACCATAATAATGGCATTAAAAGCCATAACATGATAAAGATAATTTTTACAAAATAACCCTCCAGCACCATCTCAAGCAACGTTAGATACACAACGAGTATGTCATCTACAAGTTCTACAACGAACGCTTTCACTTGCAAAAAACTTGCCTAGTCAAGTTGCCGTCCATTAATGCACAGCTCAATTACTAATTCATTGCACACACGTATGATACATACATAAAAGTTACGCTTGTATGGGTAGAGTTGTCATATTTACTCACACATAGCTACAAACAGTAGACAGACAAATTAGAAAGATATCTTTTCAAATTTAACAATAAGAAATGATTATTTTTTATTTAATGAAAAAAATTATAGTAACACAACTGTCATCCCCAAGTACGGTAGACATCCTTTCAGATCTCCAGCCACTCAGATCCTTGAAGATATCTAGAGGGGGTCCATGTTATATTTGGCACATGCCCACATTTTGCAGTAGGTGTAACACACGTACACGCAAGCCCATCGCAAAACTCGTATTTAATGTCGCTTAATTTTTACATTGATTTTTATTTGTTTTATTTAAATATGCAATTACATGGGTTTACTAGCTGTAACCCGCAGCTTTGCTCGAGAAGTATTTATACTATTCCACGTCGCAGTCTACGTCTATTATCGTTATTTTTTTATATATCTAAGGAGTAAACTTTCCGACTCAAGCATCATTATGTGACATTCATAACGGTATGGTTACACATTACAAACAAATAATCAGTTTTTTACAATCATTTTAATGACGTTTTTGAATACAGGGGGCCATAATTAGATCTTAGGATCCTCAAAACATTTGGGACTCAAGATCTTTTACGACGAAATACAAAATAACACAAACAATCGGGTGATATATTTTTAACAATCAAAGACAATCAAACAAATTCAGAAACTAACCCTGTAAAACAAGAAAATTTTAAGATGCTGAAACTTGTGATTATTATTTTATTCAAGAAGTCACAGTCGGTTTTTTTTTCTTTTTGATAAAAATATATAATTTACCTAAAATGCTGTCCAAAGTATAATAGAGGGGTGTTTAGATGTTTGGACGTGCTTCTGTCTAATCTCTTTAGACATCTTCAAAGGATCTATGCGACTCGAGATATGAGAGTATGTCTACCGCACTTGGGGATTATTGTCGTGATCCTATTTATTTTAGTAAGTTTTACGCATTACATATATATATTACATTACATACACATACATACTTCCCATGCATCGAATACATCGTCACTACGCACACATTCCCCCTACGTGTTTATACACGCACCTGTCTACACAACGCGACACGCACACACACAAAGCACACAGTAGGTCAGTGTACCGTGCCGATATATTTTCTATTGAAATTAAGTTGCAAGAACATCATTAAGAAATAATCGTGTACTATAAGAATAGTTTATAACTTAATTGGTTTTTGTGTTTAAAATCTTCATCATTTTCTATTCCCTTTCCACTTAATGTGGGGTTGGCACGACAATGTTGACTAATACTCGTATGTTGCGAAGAGTCAACTCTCTTTTGTTAAAAATGAAGGACAAAATTTACTTCCCAAAGAGCTTTTTGGATTATTATATTCGTATCATTTTGTGCGTCGGAAGATACTATAAAGCTATTTCATAATTGACTTTAATTTTCTCTCTATAATATATCACCTTTTATATTACTTTTCTAAATAGGTATAGTGTCAACCACAAGACCACCCATTTATTTTTTCTGTGTTTTTATTTTCTGAATTAGTTGAGTATATCAAACGGATTCATATTTGCCTTCATAAAAAGTTGAAATGCCACTTTGGTACCTCTTAGGTCGCTATACTTCGGGATTTTCGCTTGACACTATTTTTTTAATACAATAAACATACCCAAAATGTTACCAAAACTACTATTAGATTATTTAATAGAACATACTATGGTATGGATTATTTAGCAACTTACAAAACTCAAGAAAGATGGAAATAACTTTCATTTCCACAAGAAAAGAGTGAAATGTTTGCACATACACAATGAATAGTGCCTAAACTTTAGAAAACCGTATTAGCGATGCTGCGTTAAATTTAAAAGTTGTCAAAACGGTATGTAAACAATAGCAATGGCTGTGCAATTTTGAACCTTATGTCGTTGAGATAAGCTACATGCGTGGGATTTCTATTTGCCAAGTAAAAGTCTTGTTACACTTTTGATGTGAACAAGTTCTGCATTTAATAGTGACGCAGCTATTTTAAACTTGTCAAAAATGTGTAAAAGTAATATTTTTTTTTATTATGGAAGTAGACGTAGGTCAAAGAAAAGGAGGATAAAATAGTTTGAAAGATAACACAAGTAAGAAAGAAGTTAGTACCGAGATGACGGTTTGAGTATCTACTATGTATGTATGTATGTATAGGGACTCCCTTTCCCGCATTTGGACTCCTATTTGGTCCGTTATGCGTGAGGGTTTGGACCGGCTACATCTGTAGCCAGCCCAGCTCTTCCCAGAAGCACAGAAGCTTCCTGGGATCTTCACAGGCCTTGAGAAGAGTCCTCGTCGTTGCGTAGTAAATGAAAGAAAAAAAATATTTCTTTATTTTATTTACATTGCCATTATAGTAACACGAAAGCGTCAAAGAAATATAAAAGAGACTAAAAAATACACTATTTAAACATTAAATATGATATAATAAACAACATTACTTATTTCTATGATTCCTAATCCCTGATTTTAGGCACGGACATACAAATGTGGTGCCTCCCCAACCGATTAATGATGATGATGATGTTACAATTTTGTAATCGCAAAGCGCTGCTTTAGTGGACTGTGTCATCAATTCTGATAGCTTGTATAGTTAGGGTTGCGTGAATTAATATTTAACGTTTTATCTTAAAAAATAATATCTGTCAGAATAGCAATTTATCAATTTAAAAATGTACAATTACATATTTTTATTAATAAATTTCAGAAAACTTACGGCACAAACTTAGTCTACTAATAAAATTTTATTGTCATTATTGTACTCATTATTGTGTAAAATGTAAAAATAATGCCAGAGTCATTATTACAACTTTGAAATGGAATATTTTTGTCACGCACTTCACTTTTCAATGTCATGCTAATGAGGCAATTTTACGAGCAACGAAAATAAACCTTCCTTTTTGTATCATTAGTTCTTTCTTGGTCATTCTGTATTAGAACGACAGGAGCCTTTGAAAAAAAATCAGTGTGATTTAACTATCAAAGCACGCCAGGTTTCATTTTTGACTCCTATTGAAGAAACCTATGAAAAAAAATATATATATATATATATGTATATTTTAATCAGATGAAAGTTCAAAGGAAACAGATTACAGATGGAACGATGAGAACAGTAAAAGTTATAAAGAAACAAAGATCAAGACTCAAACACTTATGCCATGTGGGCATTTGCCAAATGTTATATTTGGACGTGCCTCTGACTACCCCCTTTAGACATCTTCAAAGGATCTAAGCAAGATATCTGAGAGTCTGTCTACCGTACTTGGGGATTACAGTCGTGATCCTACTTATTTCTTAACTTTAACCTCAATTCTTTGGTATTGCCATCTTGCATTTAAATGCAACAGTAGGATATAGAGCATCAGCAATCAAATGTAAAGTCCACGCTAACAAGCGCGTACAAAAGCCGCTTGTAAACAATGGATAACTGTACCGGCACCTTGACTCGCCACAGAATACATAGCATTTACAAAAGAATGACCATAGCATACCTAGCAGTTACTAAGAATGACCATAGCATACCCAGCAGTTACTGCATAATAGCATTGTATAGTCAAACCACAGATCACCTAAGTCTTACTATAACAAGGGCTGTGTCATAGAATGAACAGTAGTTAGTGCTAACTACCGTCCGTCGCGGACGCTACAAGAGAAATGGATATGTTTAATTTTGTACTTTTCACGTATAGGATGCTCAAATTATAGAACTAATCTACGCTTTCGTTCAGAACTTTTGAAAAAAAGTTTAAAGTAAACTAGCAAATATAGGTAGGAATAAAAAGAACTAACTTAAGTTCGTTCATTAAAATTACAATAGTATTTTAGTCACCGTGGAAATTTCAAAAAAATAACCAAATACTTCATCAATTGAGATAGCAATAACTACGTAGTGTCCGTATAAAGAGAAGTAAAAAGAAAATACCGAATAAATACTAAATTAATTACGTTTCATTTTATTTATTTTCTATACATAAATCTTATTCTTTATTTTATTAGTTATCTCAAAATAATACAGAATCAAGGCTCTATCTTATCAAATCCAACATGAACTGCCATTACAGTACCTCTTATATAAAACTAATCAAGACATTTGACTAGACATAAAAATCTTTAAAATCTCTCCTAAAATCAAACATCCAAATTCAGTACGTTGTTATGTAGTAATTAGCACAATTTACTTTTAAAATACTTTATTAGATTTAGAACTTAGTATTTACACTTTTACTAGATTTAGAACTTAGTATTACGAACTTAGTACAATGAGATGTGTCGAATTTGGATGTTGGAAGTGAAGTGACTTGCTTATTCTAATGCCACTTATTTATACTAAGAAAGGTGTGGGAATATTTAGACATATGTTGGGGATTTACATGGTCGGGAATGTAAAGTATCCATAAACTATCAGTTGTAGACAACTGAGCCACTTATCCTAATAATTTATTTAAACAAAAGTATTGTAAGAACTTAAACAGTTTTGAAAGTTAAGTACCTATAAAGAATACAAAGGTCCTTAAGATACAATACTACTTGAGAATCACGTAATGGTTTGCAGGTTAAGTCAAGTACCAAAAAGGTCCTTAAGATTAATAAATTGTATAACGTAATGGTTTGCAGGTTAAGTCAAGTACCAAAAAGGTCCATAAGATTATAAATTGTTCACAGAACTACAAACCACTTATCGTAGTGCAACTTATTTAAACAAAAAATGGTCATGTGAACTAAAAGCATTTTTAAGGGTTTTGAAAGTTAAATACTTATAAATAATACAAAGGTCCTTAAGATACAATATTACTCGAGAATAACATATTGAAGGTATAAGAAATACGTGGGAATCACCTAGAATTAGTATTATGTAACATCTCCCCTCTTAGAATAAAGATTGGGCGTTAGTGCCTAATCTTTGGGAATGAGGTGATGTTAGAGGGTTTTCAGTGTTGATTTCTTCGTCGTCTGTTACGCGGGAAGACGTCTGATGTATATTTCTAAGCGGGATGGCGATATGTGTGCTGCGCTCTCTTCGGGAGTTGTCGAAGCAGTTGTTGAATATTTGAACGTATCCTCTTCCGTCCGATGATCGTCTTGTTTGATTGAAACCGATTGGACATCGTTTGCAGAGTTTGATAAGAAAATAAGAAGGGAGTATGATGCCTATCGTAAAATAGAACCACATGAAGGTAGAGTTGTTTCTATCTAGGAACGATTGTGACTTAGAATTAGCTTGGATCTTCTTCAATTCGTCTGAGTATTTATCGAGGTGAGTCTTGATTTTGTTAAGCGAATCCAAGGGCATGTCGTTGATCTTGATGGGAAGAAGATGTGGTGGTGCTTCAATGTTCTTTGTTATCTCAAAGCAATCATCCGTCCTTATGTCGGGAATTATAATGGGACTCGTCGCGTTTTCTTCCATTGATTGATATGCCGAAAGTGTGCTGTAGCCTGTGTGAAGCGTACACCCTTGTGATAGTGTTACAATGCCTGATCCTTGAAGCTTATGATTTGAAACTTCATTGTCGCAGTGTAGAACGCAGCTGGTTTCGGTGGTCAAGATGTAGAGCCATCTGTTGTGATGCAATGGTTGAAACGTCTGGATTTCCGCAGGAAATGTTGTCGCCGTGCAGGTTTCAGGAATAGTAGTTTTCTTGCTAAGAAGTAGTTGTAGCTTGCAGATGGGACGCTCCGCTGAGTCGTAGACCACAAGATCTTTGCAGACTCTGTTTCTCATAGCGAAGGTGATGCAGTTGTCTAGTGAACTCGTCGAAACATAATATTGCCCACTTGGATTAGTAGCCAGGTATATATGCTCAGGAATGATTGTGGAATAGTATGAGGAGTTAGGATGTTGTATTGGAATAGAATAGGTATGATACAAGGTTAAAGGATCATTCATGACGAGAGGAAATTCTAGAATATAGACTAATCGATTCGAATAAACATAGGCTGTCAAGAAGGAAGAATCTAGTAAAGTATGTAAGTTATTAGTAGTGACCGAAGTGACTAGCCTTCTGTTTGTTCTAATTTTATTCGATTTAAGAAGCTCATTGAACAACTTTTTAGAGCTTATGATTGAAGGATGAACTATATTACATTTAGCAAAAAGAATACTAGCTAGACAATCGTCAATTTCGTTTTCTAGGCTTGTAACAAGCTCTAGGATTTGCAAAGAAATAGTAGAGATATCTTCGTTTACTTTGATGTCGAAGATAAGAGTATCTGTCTTGTTGAGGTAGGAGTTGAGACGATTAATGTTTTCATTAATTACTTGTTCGTCAAAGGTAATTTTAAAGATTGTTTCATTAAAATTTCTTACAGTAGAAGATGTAATTTGCAACTGTTTTTGCATGAGATTGCTTAGATCCAACTCATTTCGTTCAAGTTTATCGATGCATTCGTCGTAGCGTTTTGCATCTTTTGCATCAGGTGTACCTATAAGCCACTTAAGAACAGAACCAAAGTCGTCTAAGAGTTCTCTTTTAACACGAAAGTTCTTTCCTAAGTACATGTTGAGTTCAGCTAGTTTTGATTCGATTTTATTTAGATTTACGTTAAGGTAAGATTTGGTCGATTGAACGTTAGGAAGAAATTGATATTGAGCTGATGTCGCTTGGAAGTTGTTGGAAAGGCGAGTTAGGGATTCGAAAGATATGAATAGTGGTTTTATGTCTTTATAGACGATAAGCTTCCATGATCCATCAGATATTGAAATTTGTCCTTCTTTGTCATAAAAAATACCAGCATGTGAGGTAAGGGAATCGGATATTATCATTTGAGCAACGATTTTCGTGGTTACGCTGGAAGTAATTGACGAGTTAGGAAAATAGAAGAGTTCTAATAAATTTAAACCTAATTTTATTATATACCTATACTTAACTTAGTGGACATAAGGCCGTAGGCGATTGGCATGCACTAATTGATTTTTGCCTGCTTTCTTAATTAAATAGTTTTCGTTGAAGCCTACACGTATTATTTCGCACGGACCTTCCCACTTAGAATCTAAATTATTTGGGTTAGGGACCCTTAACATTACCTTATCACCTATTTTATATTCGATAGTATTTCTAATTTTGCTATCGTAGCGCTCTTTTGCTTTTTCTTTCATGTTTTCGATGTTTTTGAGTGCAGTTTCACGAGATGCGTTTAGACGTTCATTAAGGTCTTTTAAATAATCGCATGCAGTGTAATCAGAAATTGGCTTAATGGAATAGAATGGACGCGGTTTGTATCCGAAAAGAAGTTCATGCGGCGTATAACCCGTGGAGCTATTAATCGAGGTGTTATGACACATGATTGCGAATGGAATGATTTGATCCCAATTCTTTAACCGTCGATTATGGTACATGCGAATGTGATCTCGTAGAGTTGCGTGAAATCGTTCGAGGGCACCGTTAGTTTGAGGATGGTAAGTTGTATTGAAAGTGTGATTAGAGCCGAAGAATTTCATCAGTTGTTTTATTACATTATTCGTAAATTCGGTGCCTTGATCTGAATGGAATCTCTTTGGTACTCCGTAGTGTTGGCAAAAGTTAAGCAATTGCCGTGCTACAGTTACCGCTTCTTTGTCTGGGATCGGGTATGCTTGTACATATCTCGTAAGATCGTCTTGGAGAGTTAAAACATATTTGTTATTGCCTTCACTGATGTCCGAGTAAGAGACTAAGTCCATTGAAACGCGTTCGAAAGATTCGGTTGATTGGGAGGTTATGACCATGGGAGCTTGAAAAGATTTTCTTTGTATTTTATTACGTTGGCAGATAACGCAAGATTCGACGTAAGTTTTTATGTCATTGGTCATCCCTTTCCAAAAGAATTCGTTTCTAATTTTCCTGGTAGTTTCGACTACACCACGATGTCCTGATAGAGGTTCATCGTGATAGGTTTTCAGGATATCAGGGATATCTTCTGACTTTGGATACTTAACTTTATTTTCGCAAATTGTGATTTCGCAATCATAGTTTTCAGCCAAGTATGTTGAGATATGAATTTGTTCATTATTGACTAGTTTACAGGTGTGGTCATTTTTAAGATCTGGGACAAAAAGTTGGGAGATAGTATGTTGTTGAAGACAGGAAAGCAGAGCTTTGAAATAGCTTTCAGCATCCCATGGGTCGAAGTGATTTGGCCTAGTACAGCAAAATATAAGATTTTGTTTTTCATTTGAAATTAGGATATCCGTGCCATAAAGGTTTTTGATTTTTGCTACATAGTGCTCTACACCGGAGCACAAGCTTAAAGCTTCGTTGAATATTTCGTTTTGATCTGAGAGTTTGCAAGATGTGGGAATAAAGACATTTTTATGTCTGGGATCTAATAATCGGTCAGGTGAGAACTTGACTTTAGAGGATTCAAAACAATTGCGTTCTCTTATATCTAAGGCTGCATAATGTTCATAATTGAGTTGGAGATACTCCTCTGATGGAGAATTTGGAGTCGAGTTTGTTAAGTCAATGATGTTAGAGTTCATAACCGGAGGGCGGGAAAGAGCGTCTGCATTAGTGTTGGTTTTACCCGATTTATATACTATCTCGTAGTCGTACTCTTCGAGTTTTAATCTCCAACGAACTAGGCGGCTACCTGGGTCTTTGATGTTCATAAGCCAAACTAGAGGTTTATGGTCCGTGAGTATCTTAAACCTTCGACCAAAAAGGTAAGGTCGAAAATGCTTTACTGCCCACACTATGGCTAATAATTCGCGTTCTATAGTAGAATAATTAGACTCGGCTTTATTTAGTGTACGTGAAGCATATGCAATTGGCAAGTCTTTGCTGACTTCTCCTTGTGAAATAATTGCACCTATCGCGTATTTTGAAGCATCAGTCGTTAAATTGAATTCTCTGTTGAAATCGGGATATTGTAAAATAGGTGTCGTTGTAAGGATGTCCTTACAACTATCGAATGCGCGTTGTTGTTCTTCACTCCAAACGAATGGGACATCTTTTTTAAGAAGGCTTGTCATAGCTTTCGTGAGTTTGCTAAAATTCGGAATGAACCTGCGGTAGTAACCAGCAAGTCCTAGGAATGATTTTATGTCTTTACAGGATTTTGGGACTGGAAATTCCTTAACAGCTTTTACCTTGTCAGGATTCGGTTTTACACCTTCGTTAGAGATTATGTGACCTAGGTAAGCTACTTCTTTTCTCATGAATTCGCATTTATCTGGCTGGATTTTTAAACCATGTTCTCTAAGGCGATTAAAGACTTCAGTGAGTTTTTGTTCATGTTCTTGAAGACTAGATGCGAAAACAACGATGTCGTCAAGGTAGACGAAACAGCGTTCACCTTGCAATCCATGGAGGACACTGTCCATGGCACGTTGGAACGTGGCTGGTCCGTTTTTAAGGCCAAAAGGCATTCTAAGGTACTCGTAATGACCGTAAGGTGTATTGAAAGCTGTTTTAGGGACATCTTTAGGGTCCATCTCTATTTGGTGGAATCCTGAGGCTAGATCTATTGTCGTGAAATAGATTGAGTGACCTAGTTTATCTAAAATATCGGAAATATTGGGTAAGGGATAGCTGTCTCCTACTGTTATGTCGTTGAGTTTACGATAGTCGATAACTACACGCCACTTTTGTTTCTCTGAGGCATCCAATTTCTTTGGTACTACCCAGATAGGACTACTCCAAGGGGAGGTGCTAGGTCGAATTATGTTTTGATCTAGCATTTTCTGAACTTGAGTTTTGACTTCTTGTTGATGAACGAAAGGGAACCTGTAGGTTTTCGTATGAATCGGTATCTCTGAAGTTGTAGGGATCGAATGTTTAGTGTGGTTTGTGAATGTCAAAGTTTCGCCTTCATAATAAAATATATCTGAAAATTCGTAGATGATTTTGTCGAGAGAGTCTTTCTCTTCGGCGTTCAAATGGTCTTGCCGTATAAGTCTGTTACTAGTGCCGTTACTGTTAATCGTTTTTGATAGATTTACTGGGAATTTGAGATTGTTTAATGACTTATCGTCGTTTGATAATAATGGAGTCGCTTGAACTATGGGAATAGAAATAATTTTGTCTTCGTTACTAGAATTTACGCAAGTGATTAAGAATTTGTGGTTTTTGACTGCGACTAACGCGTTAGGAATGGAGATATCGCTTTGAATTTGTTGTTTGTTGATTACAGCGTATCCGTCTTGAATATCATTAGTAAAACATGTGATAACGGTTTCTGAGCGTTGACCCACGAACTGTTCGTTTTTATTATTGGCTAATCCTTTTTCGCCGACATAGAAGAGTTTGTAAGAGCGATCATGGATTCTCATGGATTTTGATTGGACATAGATGTTAACGTTGAATTTTGACATGAAATCGTTACCTATGATACCGTCGACTTGAATGTTAAGGTTAGCTACATGGAATTTGAATTTAGGAAAATTGTCTAGTGATATTTGAGCCGTTCCAAAACTTTGAATTGAGGATTGGTTACCCGAGATACCTACGATTGATACGATGTTCGATACATCTAGAGGTGCCATTCCTATTTTCGCTTTATTTATGACCGAAATAGAGGCTCCCGTATCAACGAGTAGCGTGACTGGGTTTCCTTCGATATGGAATTGGCAATGTAGAAGATTTTCTGGAGGTACGTTAAGTGAGGAAATAGTAATAGGTACAGCGGGTTTGGTATATTTTGATTGAGGGTTTGATTTCGATTTTGATTTAGGTTTTGATTTAGAGTTTGATTTAGATTTGGTAGAAATGGAATTTGAATTAGTATTGATTTGGGAGTTAGTATTTGATTGAGTCGATTTTGATTCAGAGTTTGATTTGGATTTTGCATCAGATTTGGTAGAAATAGAATTTGAATTAGTATTGATTTGGGAGTTAGTATTTGATTGAGTCGATTTTGATTCAGAGTTTGATTTGGATTTTGCATCAGATTTGGTAGAAATAGAATTTGGACTAGTATTGATTTGGGAGTTAGTATTTGATTGAGTCAGATTTAGGATTTCAGTTTGAGTGCTGGCATCACAAAATTGTCTCCGATAGACTGGTCTATTTTGTGGTGCCATTATGCGATTCTTGTTGAGCTGAAGCACGGGTGCCTGTCCCCGATGGACTGAATGAGGCAACCCATGATTCCTAAGATTACTATCTAGGGTTGGTTTAGGTTTTACCATCCTAGTTGGAGTGCCTCCGCCTCGATATCCATGTTCTGGTTCGAATTGGGGCTTGACATCAGTGTCCGGGCATTGGAGTAGCAAATCGAAGCGGTTTCCGGAGTAGTGCCCATCTCTCCGGCCGCTTGAGAGTTTAAATTATTTACTCTAGCAGGGGCCGCAGGCCGTTGTTGAGACGTTTGTTGAACAGAGTTAAGATTTTGTCTTAGGTTGTTGTTATAAGCGCGTTTACGGCACTCCGAGATTAAGTGTCCCGGATATTTGCAATAGTTGCAAACTTTAGTATGGCTCTGTGATTGCTGTGGGATGCTATTCCTGTTTTGTGTCTGTCTAATTTCGTTCGTACGCATGCTATTATCTGTGCGGAAGTTGTTTGTTGGGTTTGGGACGCTTTTCTTATATAGAATTTGTCTAGCGTTGTTCATGTTTCTAATTTTTTCTTCTTGAATAGCCAAGTTTCCTGCGTCGGTGAGGTTAGATATAGTGTGAACCCTAAGCATTATACCTATATCTGAGTTTAACCCGTTAATAAAGACGTTTAGTGCCATTTCTTCGGTGGTGGCCACGCGGCCTTCCAATGTATTGTCTTTCGTTTCAGTGGATAATTTTTCTACGAGTTTGCTCCTACACATATCGACCCTATGAAAATAATCGGTGATGGATTCACTGGGTTTTTGAAAAAGAGATTGTAACTCTAGTTGTAAGTGTCCCAGCGTCTTTGTATGCGAGTACTTTTGAATTAAAAAACATTTTAAATCGGGCCATGTCTGAAACCGCTTCGTGTGGACGTCTGACGACCCTGGTCCCGTGATTTTGTTTAATGCGTATGTTAAAAGTATCTTAATTTGAGATTTTGATGCTAATTCAAAAGCTGAGTCACACGATCTAATGAATCGATAAACTTCTTGAGTAGGTTTGAGGGTGTCGAATTCAGGAATAAGTTGCAAAAGCATTCTGAAGTCTATATCCATTGTAGCGGATTCCGCTTCAGTTGTTTTAGAGTCGATGGACATAATGAATCGATGATCGAATAATTAAAGGAATCGAGATGAATGTTGTAGGATTAGGAAATAGAACAAAGGAGCATATAAGAATGAGCCACTTACCACAGTAACACAATAAATGTTTTGCGGATGCACATCGTTGGTTCGGCGGAGAAGATTAAAACCCTGTAGGCACCGTTTCACTGTTAGTCTTTTGTTTAGTTAAACCGTAGAAACGTTATCTCCGACTTTTATTCGCGATTTTTGCAATCCTACCGGCTGCGCCAAAATGTTATGTAGTAATTAGCACAATTTACTTTTAAAATACTTTATTAGATTTAGAACTTAGTATTTACACTTTTACTAGATTTAGAACTTAGTATTACGAACTTAGTACAATGAGATGTGTCGAATTTGGATGTTGGAAGTGAAGTGACTTGCTTATTCTAATGCCACTTATTTATACTAAGAAAGGTGTGGGAATATTTAGACATATGTTGGGGATTTACATGGTCGGGAATGTAAAGTATCCATAAACTATCAGTTGTAGACAACTGAGCCACTTATCCTAATAATTTATTTAAACAAAAGTATTGTAAGAACTTAAACAGTTTTGAAAGTTAAGTACCTATAAAGAATACAAAGGTCCTTAAGATACAATACTACTTGAGAATCACGTAATGGTTTGCAGGTTAAGTCAAGTACCAAAAAGGTCCTTAAGATTAATAAATTGTATAACGTAATGGTTTGCAGGTTAAGTCAAGTACCAAAAAGGTCCATAAGATTATAAATTGTTCACAGAACTACAAACCACTTATCGTAGTGCAACTTATTTAAACAAAAAATGGTCATGTGAACTAAAAGCATTTTTAAGGGTTTTGAAAGTTAAATACTTATAAATAATACAAAGGTCCTTAAGATACAATATTACTCGAGAATAACATATTGAAGGTATAAGAAATACGTGGGAATCACCTAGAATTAGTATTATGTAACAACGTCTTATTTTAAAACTACTTGACACACTTGACTCGAAATAAAAAAACCCTACTAAAACCAAGCACCCTATAGAGAAACACCGGTGCGCGGGAGTGTCGTCTACGTCACAGTAGCGGCGCGCGCGTCACGCATGCACACTAATAGCGTGTGCGCATGTGTGTGTACCTGTGTACCGATCTGTTGGAGGCTGTTGATAATCAAGCTTACAATAAAACATCGAGGACGACGATGTAGATGACCTGTTGAAAGTTGAATGAACTAGCGGTTCGCCTTTGGATTGTCCTGTGATTATTGATTAGAACGAAATAAAATATTATAATAACAATAGCAGTTTTATAAGCGGCGATGGGCTTGTAAACTATCACGTGTGTAATGTTTATTACAGCCAAATGTAATTTTTGGACGTGCCTCTGATACCCTTTTGACATCTTCAAGGAATTCGAGCTGAAGATGTGAGAAGATGTCTGCCATACTTGAAGATTACAGTCGTGATCCTATTTCATAATAAATACAAACATTATATTATTTCACTTTTTATGATTTTGACGTCATACAAGTATAGATTTAAAAGTTACCTGTATTTAAAAGTATACGAAAACTTTAAAAAAGTGTAAAACATTCTCCCAACAAAATATTGAAGTCGAAGTGTATCCCTAACACTTGTATATTCCGGTTGCGTCCTCCAAGGCCAGTGGCCACGTGGGCCGGTACTGACTGCTACTCAGCTGTGGCATAGGCCGACGACCTCTAACTGTAAAGGGCTATCCCGCAGGATAACGACCTGAGGGGCAGGTTGGACGATGACCTTTTCGAGGGTGGCCTTTTTTTGTAGGCATCGTTTTCGATGCGCTTTTACATGATTTGCGTTTAAGCTCTGGGGTTCTACTCTTGAAAACGATATATCGGAACAAACGCGACATCGTTTTCGACTATATATATTTTGAAAGAAGCAACTGTGGAACGATGGACTTTTGACAATTGACATCACACATTCTACTACGAAAATATTGAAGTACAAAACAACTCAATTGCAGAGTAAAGGGCCCTAGATAGCCGTCAGTGTCCAATTTAATAATTTAGCCTATGATGAATGTTGGTTTCGAATGTATGTTTTGTAAACTTAAATTAGAGCCGTGTCAGCCGACAAGGTAGTCAGTCCGGAAGTCGTGGGTTCGAATCCCGACCGTGCATCAATGGATTTTCCTGTTCGAAAAACATAATACGTGCTGAAAACGGTGAAGGGAGGAAATCATCGTGAAGAAACCAGTTAGTAATCTTATAAAAGGTTTTTTGGTTTGAGATGGTTTGTGCCTCATGGTGACAACTGTCACTGTGACTGCTCACGTCTTAAAAATATCCAAATGACTTATGTGTAAATTGACAATCGATTTTTAAGTGTTTCTAGTTCACGCTATCGATCACAATTTAAAACCATGCAACTCTAGCACGGAACGTTGTAAAACGTTCCGAAACGTTGCCAAACGCACAATTAGCCCAAATGCAAACTGTCACAATATTGTAATGCAATAAATACCTATACAAAAATGAGTTACTTACTGAAATTGGTCCTTTTGTATAATAGTGGGCACATTTTGACCAAATTGTAATATCGCATTCAAATCTGTAACAGTTTAGTCGAGCATGAAAAGACTTGGATCTTCACTACATAGTATAAAGCAAAGTCGCTTTCCGCTTCCCGCGTATGTATGTATGTTTGCTTATATCTTTAAAACTACACAACGGATTTTGATGCGGTTTTTTTAATAGATATAGTGATTCAGGAGGAAGGTTTATAATGTATAATAACATGCTACCCGTGCGAAGCCGGGGCGGGTCGCTAGTTGATTAATAAAATAAATATGATCACCGCTGTAATCCTTAAGTACGGTAGATATCCTCTGAAATCTCCAGGCGCTTAGATCTTTGAAGGTGTCTAGAGGGAGTAGTTAGAGGCATGTCCGAACATTATATTTGGCACATGTCTACATTTTGCAGTAATTACAAACGTAGTTTTTATTACAATCTGGATAATCAAAATTTTGCCTAAAGCTATATTATTCTAATTTTGATTTTATAGGTTAAAAGAAGCCTCTCTATACGTGGATGATTTTAACGATCGTTAGATTAATCAATTTATCTGGAGTTCTTTAATTTAAATAGCACATCTCTTTCCTAAATTCATAAAGAATAATTTGTTTGGCAGTTCTATTCAGTCTGAAATAGTATCTACCTATTCGAACAATATCATATTTTTAAACGCAGTCGGCAGAAATAGACAATTTACAAATAGCTATGACTGTCACAATATTTAATTTTAACAATACAAAAACACATTGTAAATAGCAATAAAATTCAAATAAAGGTCCTTCCTGCATTGAATATTATGCAAATGTATAAATTAAGCCTTTCTTACATCTTCTTTAGGGTTCCGTACCCAAAGGGTAAAAACGGGACCCTATTATTAAGATTCTCTGTCTGTTCTGTCTGTTTGTCTGTCTGTCACTGTTTGTCTGGCTGTATCTCATGAACCGTAATAGCTATCTATAGACAGTTGAAACAAATACTAAAAGCAGAATAAAATAAATTATATTTAATTGGGGTTCCCATACAACAAACCCTTCGTGCGCGAGTCCGACTCACACTTGGCCGTTTTTTTTTTAATAAGTGCGTGTCCTTCCATTGACGTGTGAGGGAAAATCATTTACATATTTCATTGTCTTTATGTCTTTATATTCTGTTTGCTTTGGAATTCTATTGTTTTTCATGTCACTTAATTTTATTAGGGTAGCAATTTGTCCTTTGAATATATAATGAAGTTTTTATTCCCTTCAAAGTCATAACAACCAGGTATTTAAGATACTAGACGTATTAAAAAGGTATTTTTGTACAGTTATTTATTTTTTTGTGTGGAATGCTTACTACTGCAAAATGTGGGCATGTGCCAAATATAATGTGTGGACGTGCCTCTGACTAACCCCTTTGGTCATATTTAAAGATCTGAGCGCCTGGAGATCTGAGAGGATGTCTAACGTACTTAGGGATTTCAGTCGTCATAGGTAAACCTAAGAAAAACTAATAATTAATTTGTTATTTCTAGTAAGTACTTGTTGCTACCCAAAAGGCTTCGATTCTGAATACCAAAGCTCATTGCTAGTACATACACTCGTGCGCGCATACCATCCACTCCCAAAAACCCGTTGGCCCCCTAACGGGACTGACAGACGGACAAACACTTTTATATTAGGCAATTAGGATGAGGACCTTCAAAGTGCCGACGCATTGTTGTTTAACTTAAAAGTATTTTTAGTTAAGTACAGTTTTCAAGTAGGTAGTTGTGTAAAAGTACAGTTTTTCTAACTGCTTGGGAATTTAGGCAAATTAACGCCTATAGTACAAGCTTTGCTTAGTTTGGGGCTAGATGGCGATGTGTAAAATATCCATTAATATTTATTTATTGATTAATTACCTGAAAAATGTTAAAAGTTATTAATTTGTTTGTATGGATTTATGAAGATACTATTTTCCTACTCTATGTACGACGTGGTGTATCCAATACTCGTAAATTTTCCAGTGATAACAAAGTGTAGTAAATAATTCAACATCCAGGAAAAGTCTAACAAAAGCAATACCAGTCAAATCACTACATAGTATTAAGCAAAGTCGCTTCCCGCTTCCCGCGTCTGTATGTATGTCTGTATGTATGCTTATATCTTTAAAACTACACAACGAATTTTAATGCGGTTTTTTTTAATAGATAGAGTGATTCAGGAGGAAGGTTTATATGTATAATAACATGCTACCCGTGCGAAGCCGGGGCGGGTCGCTAGTAAATTATAAAATAACATGAAAAAATAAAGAAGTTAATAATTATAAATCAAATTGACTGTCCATTTCTCAGTCGGCGTCTTTTCAACACGCTCATTAGCTAGGGTTGTCGCACCTGTCAATACAAGTTAACATCCTTACCCACAACATATACCACGTGACACACTGACCGACAGACCCCTGCCTACCCCCACCAATGCCCAAAACGGATTAACAAAAAAAATCGTATCACGAAAACTAATTTTTAGGCCAACCTACACTCGGCGCCCGCATCGAAATTTGTCGCGCGCCGAAAGAGACGGATAACACGACACAAACGAGAGTGAAAAGGACAGCAGCAAGCTAAACAGGGCCGGCTAACGGTACACATACGGAAGTGTGTCAGTGGCGTAAAGCGTACCGCGGAGTCGTAAAGGTGCAAGCGCCGGCGGTCGCGTGCTCGAATAGCAACCTTGACCCGCGGAGTTACGATCGGAAGTGGAATGGCAATCGATCTGGTTTTCGATTTTCACGGTGCTGATTCACGACAATAGAAGTATGTCCGCTCTGTTTGATGATTACTTACTGCAATTCAGTTTTAAACCTACCTCAAGGATAGATTATTAATGTTTCGCGAAGGTGCTTCTTGTTTTACAATTGATGATCCAATTAAGGATTTTATCACTCTTTTGTTTTAATACGATAAGCTATTAATAGCTAATGGTACCTACTTATTTTTTATCGTAACAAAATCAATAATATTCGGATATAAATGTTTGTAATAAAATACATAACAAAAACAACCCTATAAAAAAATCTACAATCCAATGAGCCCAAATAAGACAGGGTAATGTTGAGAAGTTCTTATGTTACCTTCGAGCTCCATCATCAGGCCAATTCGCTGTCACCAAATTATTACAATGTCATCGAAACTTGACAGTTATGCAAAGATTTAACTGTTGAACAGCTTCTCAATCCATCTTCAGATCAGCTCGTTGTTACCCTAGTATTGCATTGTCACCAAGGTTACAGAAGTATTCCAAATTCCACCCTAATATGTTCAGTAGATCTGTTTTAAAATTCTGTTGCAAGATGATCATACTTAATAACAGGTAAAGTTAAAATAAAAACATGTACCTAACAAATGAATATGAATACCTAACAATAATATAGAATATAAATATATTTATGTTTAAAAAAAATAAGAATACTTAATTCGATTTTTTTCTAAATTAAACTCGGACTTTCTTGCATTTTCATTTAAGCTTTTTATTTATGTAATTGAACTTTTTAAATGAAATTTTTAACTTTTTTCTTCATAATCGGATAGTCTACTTTTTTCAGATCGAGTCTAAAGTTTTATGAAATAAAATAAGCGATAACTCAACTATTAATTACTACAGATAATTACTATTTCAAACGGGTATGTTATTAATCCTTAATACCTTTACCTAGCTTCCACCCGCGGCTTCGCTCTCGTGGTATATAGATAATAAGTTGCCTATTACTATTCCAGGGCATATAATATGCTATATATAATGTATATTCCATGTTTCATCCAAATCCTTTTGGTCCTTTAGGCCAGATTGAGGCATAAACATACAAACCAACTCACAAACTTTCGCATTTATAATATTATTAAGATATATTTACCTTTTATTAAATACTGTTACAAAAATCGCGGTGGCGGGTGATTGAGAGAGATTGTTGTAACATAGTCGAATTGTCGGTATAAATAAAAAATAATGTCTCGTTAAAAAGGTATTAATATAATGTCCTGATCGCGAAAGTATACTGATTAAAATGACAGACTTGAGAAAAAGTTTATTGCAACCATTTCCAATTCAAAGCACTGGCGTGGCCTACTTCGGGCACCTACTTAAAAGTACAAACTTAAAATTTTGGAGCATAACGCGTATTATGACAAACTTTCACTATGACGAATCAACAGAGCGTGTAATGGACGTGACATTTCTAAGAAATTCGTAAGAAATGGTAATTTCGCGAAACTTAGCCGAATCGGTAACCGAGACTAATGATAGTGAGTAGAACAAGTAGATGAAGTAGCATTCCTTGATGACAACTACTGACAAATGCAAGTTATATATTTCAATATTGATGCGCCATCTAACCCCAAACTAAGCAAAGCTTGTACTATGGAAACCAGATACTGATTTAATACTTAAATACTTTTTTTTTTAAATACATACTTATTTTACTTAAAAAAACCCAGACCCACTACAAACATTTATACTCATTACACAAATATTTACCATATTTTTTTTAAGTATATAAAAATTTTATGTATAGACGAAAGGAGGCACTTTAGGCATATTCAAGTATCTGAGCGCCTGAAAATCTGAAAGGACGTCTACTGTACTTGAGGATTACAGTCGTGATTCTATTTCAATTCATTTTTTTTTTTAAATATTATTGATAATTTCAACATTTTAAACGTAGTTAGATTTCCTTCTCACTATTATATTGTTATTGTCGTATAAAAAAAATAATCATAATAGGAACTTGGCGTTTTTTAAGTACATTTACGTCAATTTAAAATTGACATTTCCCACTTATCGAAAAACGGTTTTTCTATGAACTGCAATGGTCTGAGTTTTTGCGTGTTGCGCCACGCTACGGGCCGTCGACCCGCGCAATACTGATTTGCAAGCCTGCCTACCCCCAAGGCCGAGAACTTACTACCGAGACAAATCTATTAAATACCAATTTTTCGATAATTTTTTGCCCAAATTGCAAGTCGCGTGTTTCCCAACTGTGCGTGGTCGTTTCATTGTCGCTATAAGTTTCGTAAAATTATTGGTCTGGCCGTTGAACTCTGGCGTAATTAGCTTTTTGGTATTATTCACAGGTTTTATATTACTACCTTCGATAGTGTTTTTTTAATAGGGTAAGAGCGATGATTGTGGGCATTTTAACATTTTAATTTTGAAATAAACGGTTTATATAAAAAAAAAATTTAAACGACGATTTTAAACAACATAAAATAGATAGATAAATATCCGTTTATTTCAAAATTAAAATGTTAAAATGCCCACAATCATCGCTCTTCATAGATAAATATCTATTTTATATAGCAAAGGTTTTGTTACAGGCGAAATTCATTTATTAATTATTCATATTTAAATAGAAAAAACGGGAAATCACAAATAGAAAATAGTTGTAGTCAGTATAATCTAGAGGTATAACGCATCACAATTGTCACTAATAAAAACGGATCATAAACAAAGAATTGTATTAACTATAGATTTGAACAAGTTTGTTTGCTATAATTAGTTATTGACTGCCAAAGTTGAAAATGTAAAAGACGGGATAGACACCACAACCGGGTCTATGACCCTATACAGTAGCAAATGGTTTATAATGTAATCGAGTCGCTAAAGTCATGTCGGCTGAGTGGGAGGTGCCTTGACTTTCAATCCGAAGGTCGTGGGTGTTCAGAGTGGTGAAGTAAAACATCATGAGGAAACTAGTTGGTATATTTATAAGCAGCGATGGGTTTGCCACCTGTCACGTTTGTAATGCTAACTACTAAAATGTGGGCATGTGCCAAATCCCCGATAAGATAGGACGACATCTTCGATATTGAGAGGATGTTTACCGGATTAAAGCCGGGGTTCCATTTTATTTGATGTATATCAATAAATCATCATTTATCGCGACAGTCAAGGTATTGATCAATTACATTGCAGGATGGATAAAAAAGCTGGCTTTGAAGTTCATAAGCAAAGCAAATAAACATTTTACTTATGAACGCTTGCAACCTGTCACGTGTTGCACACACTACAACTACTGTAAAATGAGGGCATGTGCCAGATGTAATGTTTGGACGTGCCTCCGACTAACCCCTTTAGACATATTCAAGGATCTGAGCGTCAGGAGATCTTGTGAGAATGTCTACCGTACCTATGGATAAGTCGTGATCCTATTTATAGAAATTGACCTCTTTGCGACCGACGATACCGATGTACAGCTTAATTTAGTATCCGGCTTGAAAACTCCGAAGTTTCCGGCTAAATGCATTAAAACGCATTACTGAGAATGTTGAATTATTTATTGAGGTAAATAACAATAACGGACTTTCCAGTCTTCACATGTTTATGTACTAAAGATCTTTAAAGTGCTATGAAAGCTTAGATTATTCTTGCGAAACCAAGAAAGCATACATTAGTCGTTAAACTGGATAGAGCTATCGAGCTATATAGTATGAAAACTGCAAATTGACCTGCATGTTAATTTTATTGCATTTTGCAGCATTGTTCAAAAACACGGTCAGTGATGTCGAATAACACAATTTATTGTACGTAAATTACATCCAACACGCATTTCTACTTAGTTCGCTGTTACCAAGAGGAACCAACAACATTTGCGTCATTTTTGGTAGGCACAAAATATGAGCATGTGCCAGATATGATGTTTAAATGTGCCTCTGACTAGCTTCAAGACATCTTCAAGGATCTGAGCGCCTGGAGATCTGAGAGGATGTCATCGTACTTGGAGATTACAGTCGTGATCCTATTTCATAAAATATGCAGTACAGTTCGATGAGAAGGCGTAGGTAATCATAAGTAAAATAACCAACCTACTAGAAACTATTAAAAATCACAAGTTACAGTCAAGTGGATATGCAAATTACATAGCATGTATTGGCATATAAACTGATTTCGTTTTATTTCAGACGTTATGATCGCTTTAAATCGTAAAATTATTTTATCCTTATTTATTTATTATTTTAGTAAAATCAAGCGGAGACAACTTTTAGAAGTAATGTGTTCTATTTTTATAAACCAGTTTATCAATACGAACGAATAATTCAAAAGAAAACTGAAAAATGAAAAAGTCAAAAAACGTTACTTGTTTTTTTAAGTTTTATGATGGAACTATAAGTCCCGCATAAATATAATTTAAATGGTACCAATTTGGGACTATTTTCCACACAATAAAAAAATCAACGAAATCGGATCACCAGGTAAAAAGACATGAGGTCATACATAAAAAAGTTACAAAAAAAATAAAATACATGCGGAATTGAAAACCTCCTTTTTTGAAGTCGGTTAATAAAATAGTTCCAAGCCAATTATTTTGTCCGAAATTCATAGTAATTTGGAAACGTCGAGGTGAGACCTCATTGGCCTGCGAATAGCATAGCACGGATGCCTGGTGGAGCGTGGCCGCGGCTTGTTAGCGCCCCCCAGCCCAGCGCTTGCGCACTCATTTGTCTACTGCATAGTTTGTAGTGCGCGGCAGGCAGTGTCGCTGTTTTCTGCTAGCAATTTTATATAATAAATTATTAAATAACGCCGAACGTATATGGTCCTGGCCTCACAATAGGATTCCCTGTCTCGTAGGTATCAGTGCTACACGCAGTTATATTTTAACATATTTGGGATGCAAACATTCCATTTATCACAGCATTCCATACGTAACAGTTTGCAAATCCACCGCCGCCTTTTTCTAATATTGTGTACTATTGCTTCTCAGACAGGCACTCGCTCGCTACGCCACCAATTACTTAATTCTTACTTAGGACAATATGACGATACACATGATTAGACTCTACTACGATTGGTTTTATTTTCGCACTGCATTGTTAAACAGAGCATTTTATACGATTACCATAAATATATACCTTGAAAAAGTGGCAGGTTTCATACACCTTAGTATTTTTTTAATTGTTGGTGGAAAATTACGTAAATTTACTTAGTTTTAAACATTATAAAAATATATTCACGGTCTACCAACTAAGTCTACATAAAATTCCTTTGCGAACGTGCTCATTACACTGTCGGATACTGTATTTATGTTTTATGTTTTTCTGAACTAGTTCTATTGAGATTGGTAAATTTTTGTTTGGTTTGACCACAACGTGCTCATTTTTTGTCACGTGCTTTTGCATGACCAATTGTCAATACTCACAATACAAGTCGTTGCCTTTACATGAAATAATACCTTTTGTAACTTTGTAGGTACGTTTAACATGGTTTTTATTTGGTGATGAAAATGCAAAAAAAAACATTAGAATATTATGTTCCTTGATTATATTTTAAGTATCCCGTCGCTGCTCCTATCTCATAACATAACAGAATATTTAGTAGATAAAATAAACAGGAAAGTAACGTGATCGTTTCTTTGTTCCAGATAGCTTGCAGGGTGGCGACGTCCAAGTATGGCGGTGGCGGGGTCTCCATGGGTGGCGGCGGCGCCGGCGCAGTCGCGGTGAGGCGCGGCATGAAGTGCGCTGGCGTAGCGGGAGGCGACGAGCTGCTGCTGGGAGCATGCTGGCTCGATCCCAAGCACGACGCTGCCTCGCCTCCTCCGACTTGCCAGGAACTCTTAGACTCTCTCCTAGCACCCCCTCCCTTGGCAGAACTCAAGCCTCTTCCCCCCTTCACTGGCTACACTGGACATCTATCGATCAATGGGATCTCCGGCCATCACTACCACGCTATCGCGCAACGACTACCGGAGGAGAACAACAATTACCCTACGCAATCCGGCTACGGAGACCACGATGTGGTTTCATCGTCGACGTGCGCGGCGGATAACGAACCACCTGATTTGGAAGATGTGAAGCCCTTTCTAGATTCTGACTCTAAGCCGTTCGAAGGCAGTGGTAATGCGGATTCCTGCGCAGCGTCTTGTTCGCCTCCAGCTAAACTGTTCGACGATGCTAATAATAAGGAGATGTATGACGTCAGCTCCATCGAAGACCTCGCGGCGATCATCGGCTCCGCTATTGATGCAACTGTACCTTCGCAACCTGAAGACCCGGAAAGGAATGACTCGAGAGACAGTTGGATGGACATCGACTCTTGGTTTCCCAGTCAAAACGGAGAAAAGATCGTACCCCAAGACCTAGCGGAGTTCGGCTTGCCGAGCTCTCCGCCTATGTCGCAGAACCATCACTCAAACCTCGACTTTAGCTGCAAGGAGCAACACTTTTCTAAAAGCCAAGAGTTTTTAAAAAACAATCTCGGTCAGGCGGGGTCGACGCTTCAAACGCTACTGACGCACGGTTACATGCCACTGCTACAGAACAGATTACAAAACGGTCCTCCTGTGAAGCAAGAAGCTCCCAGTTCGACGAGCTATGGAATGGATGTGATCTCAACATCATCGCCTCCCGGCAACGCAGTCTCCACCACCGATGGTGTCGGAGGGCTGATGAACGGGCGATATCCCCACTACTCTCTAGGACTAAAACCAGACGGCCTTTGCAGTCCGGATAGGATACTGGGCTACCCGCACGCACATACAACGACCGTCACGCCGATCAGCAAGAGCAAACGAAGTCGAACGAAGGCGAAACAGAACAGCGGCGGTATGCACGGTGGAGGCTTGTCGTTCCAGTCGGCGACGGCGGCGGAGCTGAGTGGCTTGCTGGGGAAGGAAAAGCCAGTGCATAGATGCGGCATTTGTAATAGAGGGTTTTTGAACAAGTCTAATATAAAGGTGCATCTCCGCACGCATACGGGAGAGAAGCCCTTTAGGTGTGACGTGTGCGCTAAAGCTTTCCGCCAAAAGGCACATCTTATAAAACACCAGCAGATTCACAAGCGGATCGGGAGGGACTGACAGACTCCGCGGGCTCAAAAAGCATTTTTTTGGTTGTAAGTTGTGTGCGTGACTGTGAGAGTGGACTTGTACATTGTGTACTTTTTAATTAAACTTCTATAACCCTTTAGCGTAACATTCCTAAGGACAAGTGCAATGTTAACTAGTTTTAAGCTGTCTTCAGATTTATTGTAGATATTCGTAGTAATTGTTATGTGAAGTGTCGTAACATTCCTTGATGTATCGGATTTTGTAAAAACATTCTCTTTTTAACTTATTTTAGTTATTTTAGTTTCATTGAGACATTTGAGATAGCTATTTATCGTAATTTTTGTGCGTTTATGCGAATTACTCCGATTACCTATATATTAGTCAAATTATAATTTAGCTAGTATTTGAATAGAAGTAGACTCTTAATTTTAAGAAACAAATATGACAAAGCTAACGAGGCTAAAGCTAACAGATTTTTAATATAATTACTAATCTATTTTTCAATAACTTATGTCATATTTTCAATTCATTATAATCCTCATCATTATCATTTATTTCATACTAACTAATCATTTAATACCTCACCAGTAAGCAAGTCACAAAATGTAAATAATTTAAAACGCACTCCCCATTAGACTATTTCTGATATTAGCATTGTCTTCCGCCTTTTACATCACATTATAATATTATTTGGCAATTTACGAGTAGTCATGTTCGGCTAATAACACGTAGTATGAAAAAAAATTACAAACACTATTTTTTTTACAAAATTTATTAACAAAACTAATTAATAAGATATCATATCGATTTTAAAAAACATTATGCTCAAATTACAAAATCTGTGCTAAATTTTTGAACCTCAACCAAACTATTGGTGCATTCATTCGATTTAAGAACTGTGTAGATTTAAGAATCATAACTCATTCTAAAAAATAGTAATCTAGAGATCACTACATAGTATAAAGCAAAGTCGCTTTCCGCTTCCCGCGTATGTATGTATGTTTGCTTATATCTTTAAAACTACACAACGGATTTTGATGCGGTTTTTTTTAATAGATAGAGTGATTCAGGAGGAAGGTTTATATGTATAATAACATGCTACCCGTGCGAAGCCGGGGCGGGTCGCTAGTAGATAATAAAAAGGTGTGCCCAGTAACAGAAGTAAAGTCTAAACATATCTTTTTTTGCAACAAAAGTCTTTCTTTACAAAATCTTTCTTCTTTTGATTGTCTTCGGGGATTTTGAGGGTAAAATTTAACAAAAAATAAATGATCAAAATCAGATCATTTAGATTTTGAAAGTTTTACAGTGCGAGCAGTAAAATATAAAATTCAGAAGTTGACTTTGCATCTTAAAAAATATCATATTAATGATAATATTCGATCCCTATCTGATAGCAATGTGCCTTAAATGATTATACCAGCCAGCAAACTGGTTGAAGGCCCAGAATCCCATAATTTCTGAAGAGGTCCTTATTTTTTCAGTAGTGTTAATCAGGTCAAGGGCGTGCGCACACGCACCCCGGCGGAACCCAGCGCCGGGAAGCGTCGCCGGAAGAGATCGATATGAACAGCTAATATCGATCCGCTTGCGTAACCCGCTCGTTCCTAATTGCGTGTGACCTAGATAACTAATTGTTTTATATCTAACGCACATTTTTTCAAGTACCGAGTATAGTAACATCTGTTCAGTTTAAAAGTTATTATTGGGGCCCTATCAAATAAGAGCACGGCAATTGTGTTGTATTACAAAATACATGTCGAAAATAGATTAGGACCGTTTATGTCACGTAGTTTCAGATTCTGTTATTCCTACTCAGAGGAATCCTTAATAATGTTTAGTATAAATAGTATAAGGAATACCATTGAAGATTTTCATACTTTATATCACATAAAGTACCTTCGTAAACGTTCATTCTACTAACAAAGATTATAATTAAGCTTCATTTACACTGTATTCCAAAAACGCTTAAATTCGCGACCTCTCATTCACGTTTTTGTATTTGAATGTATGATTGTTGAAATGTAAAGCTCGTGCACACTGGCCGGGGCCAAGTGGACGCACGCACGCGCTGTGGGATCAACGCGCGTCTGCGAAACGCGCGCAACAATGTAACATAGTGTTACAGTTTTACCTCGTTTGCAAAAAATAAACTAGGTTAATAACCATGAATAGTGTGAAATAATCACAATTGGTTGCATTTAAAAAGAAAGCAAACTAGATTCTATTTTCAAAGCTTTCTCTCGTAAAAGAAAGGTTACGGGGCCACTGCGTTCAGTGATCAAAAAGGCATTGCATTAAAATATATTATGAATTAAATGCTAAGGAAAGGTCAGCTGTTGGTTGCTGTTGGCCGAAAGCGACGTGTTTCGCACGCTGCGTCTCCCACACCGTGCGTTAATAAATAGATTAATATAAAAGTACCTTTTTATAGATATAATTTTAGCATGTAAGTATTTATTGGTGAATATATTTTTTGTAACATTATTTGTATTATAAAGCCTTCCACAATTAGCTAGAGTAAGTTGTCTCTCATTATAATTTAGTCTAAGAGAATGTTATTTTTCAAGAGGTTTTTTCCATTATAAGTAAATTGTAAATTAGTGTAAAATAAATTGAGATTTTTGTTAATGATATTTGATATGTTTGTTTTCTTAAAATGCTAAATATGACCTGAATAAGCAAATGCCTGCAAAAGTGTGTTTTCTAAAAATATAATGCTTAGAAAGAAATGTAGGTCGCATTAGACATCGATCTTGCAAACAAAGGTGCGAACTGCGAGTGAGATCTGTTGTGTTGGGGTCGGTTCACACAAAACACGTAATGTTCCCGTGCTCTTCTCAAGAAAGTCGGATGTGAAAATTGTCATAATGCACACACAAACGACAAATAGGCTTTTTGCGGCCGCCGCAAGTGCGCAAGCGCAGCGCAGGGCGCGCGAGGAGAAAACACGCACACAAGCGCACGGGCACACGGGCACGCTCGTGATTGTCAACCGCGACACCCACACCAGCACAGAGTAGAGTTGGCAGAAAAGTTGTGGCAATATTAATTAAGAGCTAAATGGTTAGGTTTGTCTTGATAATTCCTAATTGATTTTCAGTCTGTCATAGTTTTTCAATTAAATAAAATCATGATCGATTGAGCAAGCTAAACGAACAAAGATCTTAGTGCTAACTATACTATGGATAAGGCAAAACAGGATTTTAATGTAGACTGCTGGTCAAATCGGCAGGTTGATACGAGCTTGAATGTTTGTCTTGGAATCTTTTGAAACCGCTCCGATCTTTGTGAAACCTAGTAGGTAAGTATCTAAAACGGCTAATAACAAAGTAATTCTTACGAACTGTGCGGTACCAGCAATTAGTAGTATTAGGACTTTGTAAAAATAATGGATATTGATAACGAAAATTTTTAGACCAAACGAAAAGTCAAGAGTCGTTTTTTTAGTTTTATAAATTAACTAAGTCCTAACTTTAGACTATTTTTTACACAAAATAAAAAAATCATCCAAATCTAATCAACAGGTAAAAAGATATGCGCGGTCATACATAATGTTAATTGAGAACTTGCTCTTTTAGTATTTTAGTTATTGTAAATGCCAATCGCAACACATTGATAAACTAAAACGAACGAGCGATTATACTCGTAAAGCGACTAGTCTGCCGACCGTACTCGGAGAGATTCTTTCACCAACCTACTTCCAGAGCGATTTCACCGCGCGCGTAAACTTGGCTCGCCACGTGATTTATCTGCATCTAATGAGCTGGCTGGATATAGGTGACTATGCTAATTTTGATAAGGTTTTGATGAGGTTTCTCCATGATTAGGTGATTTATGGCTATGGTAGATTATAGTCATAAAAATACATCGGTCGATTGATTGATTGGTATGATAAGGAAGGTATATTTTTTTTCAATTAAATATTCTATCTTTCTGTAGTTTAATTGTGGAAAAGCAATAAAAATGAAGCGTTCTGGAAAGTTTTACTGTATTGAAACACGCCTGTTATTTTATGTTCTAGAATCTAGATTAGATAGAACCAGAAAACGCAGAAGCAGTTAAAGACTGTCGATAGCGGCGTGTATTAGAAGTCTGTACTTATGTATGAGAAATCTTTATTTTCTCCATTAATACAAATGCAACACAAAATGCCTTTTAAATTATAAATTCATTCGAATTATAGATTTATTATTTCCACTAAAAGTGCCAGATACATATTTGCACTACATAGTTGAGAGGATAGAGACGACTGTCAAAACTACACATGGTGGTTATACATAATAGCCAGTCCGTTTTGGTACCTAATCCTGTAGACTAGCCACAACCTCAGTTTTAGTTCCCCACTACTTAGATTTAAGGGGTAATGCCAGCAGCGACAAATTTGAAAAATAGGTATTTCAAAAATCGATTGCTGTCGCGCTGTGCCCGAGATATGAACGTATGAGTGGATAGAGAAAACTGCAGCTTGAACCCAATATTCCTTTATAAATTAAGGTAATTTCTATTTCCTATTCCCCTGTTTTCTCATCCAAAACTGGATCGATTTTAATATTTTTTTCAAGAATAATAAAAAAGTTTAGGCTGTCCTTGTATGTTTTTCTTTTATTTTTTAATCGTTAAATTTATTTTATGAATGTCTGAAGATGTGCGATAAAATTAGGCAATTTTTGTGATTTTGACGGCTTTCATTCTTATATTTATTACTTTTTACAGAAAAACAAAACATAGGATCATACAGAGGTCCTCATAGATTGTATTATAGAAAAATATTTGCTGTAGTTTCATTATCCAGGGAGGAAACAGGAAAATACGTTTGTATAGAAAAACGCCTACCCAGAATGCTCTTAACACAACATGTGGCTTCCCACAAAGAAGCTCTAAAGGTGAGGGTAACCTTTATTAATACCAAGTGAAAAGGCACAATACATGTGATGTAGTCATGTTATATGTATCGCCGCGCCTTGCCCTTCATACTTGAACTTGGGCGGCGACCTGGGCTCAATTCAAGAGCTACAAGCGTTTTATTACCCTCCGCGTACCATGTGTAAAGCTTCATTATATGTAGTCGTACGGTATGCCTTGCCTTGCCCTTCATACTTGAACTGGGATGTAACTTGGGTATTAGTCACAAGCTGCAAACGTTTTCTAAACTTCCGATTATAAGTGAAGAGCGACATATAATACAACACATCAAAATAGTATGTTTATATCGCCACTCCTTGTCAGTTGACAAAGCTTAAATGACTTGAAAAATAGTAAATAATTATAATCAGGTCTATATTATAGTAGGGTATATATTCTACAATAATTTCAAGTCATTATTAAATTATTTTTATACTAAAGACATCAACGCGCTCGTTTTTTTTATAAATACACTTTATTTTATTTCTTCAATAATAATTCTATTCAATATTTTATTTGTAGTTCTGGGCTTTTAAAACAACACCTTAAAAGTTAAAGTTTGTACCTGTATATAATTATGTTTGATCTTTGATACGTGTTTCGAATAATAATCGCTAAAAGAGGTGAAATCACTAAAAGAGGTGAAATGGGTAAATAAAAACGTTAAAACTTGGGATACAAATATTTTACTGTTTATAAAAGTGTTCTTACATGCAAACAAAATTGTAAGCAGGTCAGTTAGTTAATTATAAATTAATTATTGGAAAGGTTATCAATCAGCCAGTTCTTGATTAACTAGAAATGAATTCAAGTCCGCTCATCTCTTACATCTTTGACCGCTGACCACGACCTTTATGACGACTCAAATTCTAGGCCAAAGTGATTAATTGCGCAGATTTGAGCATCGTGCGCATGCGCATGCTCAGTGACAAAATGATTTACATCTTGCTAAAATTGCATATAGATATTACGCGTTTTACATTTGAAACACGTGCACAAAACGGTGCTTCTTATAAGCGGCGATGGGCTTGCAACCTGTCACGTATGGAATTTTAACTGTGGGTATACGCCCAATATAAAGTTTGGACGTGCCTCTGACTACCCCCTTTAGAAATCTTCAAAGATCTAAGCGACTGGAGATCTGAGAGGATGACTACCGTATATATTACAGATTCTTAGTTTTTTTTTCTTTTTTCTTACATTTGTATAGGATGCCTTGTTATCGTTACTTGAACATGGTAGCAAGATCAATAAATAACCACGAAATAACACCACCTTATGTAGCTCAACCACAAACATAGGCTACCACAAATCATCCTACTATACAAACTATGTAGTGATGTGAACACAGCTTAATTATTTGTTCATAGAAACAATGAAACAAAATTTAAAATGAAATAGGAACACGACTGATATCCCTAAGTTATAATTATAATACTTTCAGATGGAGCCACGTCAAAACAACATAATTTTGGTATACACACTTATTAGCATACCATACGTGACTGGTTGCAAGTCTATTGTTTATCAGAATACTAACTGGTTTCTTCGCGATGTTATCCTTCACCGTTTTGAGCGCCTATTTCTTTCAGAATGTTTTTTATTCCATTTTTATTTGCACACAAGACGATAGACAGCTTTCTGCGCTCAACAGATACAAATTGAGGGCAATGGGTCAACAATTCGTAAGTCATGCCGCAATTATTTTGCAGTATTGCTGAAAACCGCTGTCATTTGCACTGATTGAGATACGAGAATTCGAGATTTTGTGAAATTGAGAGTACGACTAATCGAGTTTAATACGACTAATGTAAGTTTAATCTACAATAACAATTAGAAATGGTGAATTTGATTCATTTACAAATTTTATCAATGTATGATTCTCATACACATTAATTTAATTTTGATGAAATAGCAAACTACTTTCACCATGGCATAACTGAGTCACTATAGAGATTAAGAACTAGACTATCTGTCCTAAATCCAGTCGAAAAATCCAACCTTGACCGATTCATAGCATGGAAGCTGTGCAAGCGAGACGCCGAGAGGGGAGTGAAAGAGAGGGGTGGAGAAAGTGTACCAGTGACACACTTGCAGCGTGCCGCATCCGTAAACACGACGCAGGCGCAGGTATGAGGCCTGGCCAATGTCAAGAGCAGAGGTAAAGACCTTCTGAGGAAACATTACACTTATAAACAATGTAGGCACATGTATGAAAATTGGCCAAGCCGGAGATGGAGGTGGTGGAGATTAAATCAATGGATTTAGTTTTTTTCTTATATTTTTACGCTTGAAGATACTTACTATACTTACATACAAGAACCTAGTTTCATAAGTGAAAAGTGACTAGTGGAAACCCTACATGAAGTTATTTTTAAAAACCCTCCTAGGGGTTAAATGTCTGAAATTCCTTTCTTAGTGAACCCCTAAACACTAAAATGAATACAAACTCCAAATTGCAAATTTCTAGGACCAGTGGTTTTGACTGAGCGTTTATAGATCAGTCAGTCAGTCAATAACGCAGGAGTTTTATACCTAAATGTTATTTTTTATTGTTATCAAGCTAGATCTTTTTCAAAGGACAAAAAAAAAGATAGAATCACGACTGTTATCCCCAACTATGGTAGATATCCTCTCGGATCTCCAGGTGTTTGGATTAGTCAGAGGCACGTCCAAACATTACATTTGACATATACCCATATTTTGCAGTAATTAGCACACGTAGGTAGGTTGCAAGCCCGTCGCCGCTTACAAGAAAAATAACTAGTTTCCTCACGATGTTTTCCTTCACCGTGTTGAGTGTTTTGATTTGATTTGTTTTGATGCGCAATATACATTTATTAAAATAAGAAAAAATAATGTTGGTGTATTAAATATGCACAATTACATTTGAGTTTGTAAATGTTCACGCATCAGCAACAGAAATCGATCCGATCCCACGATCTTAGAAGCGAATGAAGAGAAACTAGTCCGAAATAACAAGCGTATTATTCGCATACGTCCGTGTGTCGGCAGCTCTGCCCATGTACGCGAAGTAGGCCGAATGATGTATGGGGCCGGTCGAGGAGATGACGTGAAATATGAACCAACATCGTGGATATTAAAATCATCCAACTGTACTTCGGATGTGACAAGACTGCCTCCTGTATATTTCATCGAGTAAGTTATTTAGAAGCCTACAGCTCAAACAAAACATCACAGAAAAGAGAATACTAAAACTTGAATTCAGATACTTTGCATACGAGTATTCATAGTCGTTATTGGAACAATCAATGAAAGGCCGAGGTAGGTAACTGACTGATTTATTGCGCATCTTGTGCCTACCCACATTATGTGGTAGAAGTATACACTACATTTTTCCCCCTTCAAATACAAAGCACACTTGAAACCCATCACCTCTAAAATTATCTTAATACTAGGTATATCAAACACAATAACAGTAATACCTACCTTAACAGGTACGTAGGCATATAGTACTACCGATAGTAGTATCTTAGTACAATTTTATAACTGTTTAGCACGGTTGTACGCTCGCACAGCACGAGCCGAAGCGTCTTGCGGCGGAGGCGTCGGAGAGCGCGAAGCCGAAGGAGCTGAAGGCTGGTGTGTAGGACTTTCCAACACTTCCGACTCCTCCCCCGCAGCATCTTCAAATGTATCGTCGGCATCGCTATCTGGCCTCGGCGAGCCAACGGGATCTTGTGACTGATTCAAATTAGGGCGCGAAAGAGAATATCTACTCTTACGCTTCGGACCCAATGAGATCACTTGATCCTGATGCCTACGCCACTGCAAGCCATCTCCTACTTTGACTTTATAAGATACCGGTCCTGTTTTATCTGTCACGTTACCTTCGACCCATTTTGGTCCCTTATTAGAGTAACCGCGGACAAGGACAGAATCACCAACCGCGATATCTCGATGTTGTCCGCCTTTATTTATTACTTGATGTTGTTGAGCGGTGCGAACGACTGCTGCCACGTCCGGCCGCAGCGCGTCCAGACGGCCGCGCAGCCGACGGCCTAGCAGCGCCACGGCCGGCGGTACGTTCGTCGTCGCATGCTCCACGTTCCGGTATTGAAATAAAAATTTACATAAAGCTTGAGGGACATTTTCACCCTCGTGAATCGCCCGTTTTATAACTTTTTTAATAGTTTTGACGGCGTTCTCTGCCGCTCCATTACCTTGTGGCCTATACGGTGCCGACGTTACATGTTTTATACAGTTTCTTCTACAATACTCCTTAAAATCTATTGAGAGGAACGGCGGGCCGTTATCGGTGACCAGTTGTGACGGTAGACCAAATCTCGAAAATATAGATCTTAACACTGCAATGGTTGATTCAGCATCCGTTCGGTTCATAACTATCGCTTCGATCCATTTTGAAAAAGCATCCACTAAAATTAGATACTTCTTACCTCCACACTCTGCAAAATCGCCGTGAATGCGATGCCAGGGCTTCAGGGGAAACTCCCACGGGTGAAGCGTGGCGTGCGGCGGCGCGTCGCGCACGGCACGGCACGCCTCACACTCCCGACATACTTTCTCAATATCCTGGTCGACGCGGGGCCAATACACGTAATTGCGCGCCAAATTTTTCATTTTGTTTACCCCTAAGTGCCCTTCGTGAATTTCCGCTAAAACCCTCTTCTGCAAAAATGGAGGTACTATAAGTCTATACCTATATATTAAACATCCTAATTCTAGTAAAATTTCATCTTTACGTCCGAAATACGGTCTCTCTTCCTCACAACTGTACGTAGACGGCCAGCCGAACATAACGTAACCTTTAATTTTACTTAAAACCTTATCTTTATCCGTATCCACCCCGATCTCTTTAAAACCCACCGGCATTGTCTCGCGAACCAAATCCACATAGCTAACCGGTTCTGTGATGCGCTGTTTGCATGGCGGCGCTGGTGTCGGCAGTGGCAGTCGAGACAATGCGTCAGCTGGACCATTATCGATCGACCTAACGAATTTGGTTACAAAATCATACGCTGCCAAACGAGCCGCCCATCTTTGAAGACGACTAGCCGCCGTTTGTGGAATTCCGCCCTTTTCCCCAAAGATATAACTAAGCGGTTGATGGTCAGTACGTAACGTAAAACGCCGACCATATAGGTATTGATGGTGTTTCGTTACCCCAAAGAATATTGCAAGCGCTTCTTTATCCAGCTGACTGTAATTTTTTTCCGCTGAGTTAAGCGTCCGTGACACACAGCTGACCGGGCGCTCGCTACTGTCCGAGTACACATGCGCTAGCACCGCGCCTAACCCGTACGCACTACTATCTACAGACAGCACGAGCGGCCGGCCCTCTTCGTAATGCGCAAGTACACGATCACTGGAAAGCGTTCGTTTTGCCTCCGAAAATGCCCTAGCACACTCGCGATTCCAATCCCAATGTATACCCTTTTTTAGAAGTGCATGCAAAGGGTGTAAAATTATACTCAGATTAGGTATGAATTTTCCATAGTAATTCAACATGCCTAAAAAACTTTTTAATTGGGTAACGTCGTTTGGCTGCGGTGCATCACAAATAGCCTCTAATTTTTTTTTATCGGGGCGGAGACCCGTTTTATCTATAATAAAACCGATATATTTTACGCTTGTTTGTAAAAAACTACATTTTTCGAGCTTCACAGTGAAGCCCATTTTGCTTAATCTTTCTAAAACAGCCCGCAAATTATTTAAATGATCTCGTCTCGTGGGCCCTGTTACACAAACATCATCAAGAAATACTACAGTATTCGGTATACCACGAAGCGTTTCCTCCATGATCTTTTGGAACTTCTCCGGTATACAAGATAAACCAAATGGCGTGCGACGATAAGCGAACGTACCTACGTGTGTAGTTATAGTCGTATACGGTTGTGAATTCTCAGTAAGCAGTACTTGTTGATAACTATGTTTTAAATCGATTTTAGAATATTCCTCTCCCCCACTCAAGGTCGCAAATAATTCTTCGATTCGGGGGAGGGGATAATGATCGCGTTTGAGTTTCGGATTGATTGTTATCTTATAATCACCACAGATTCGTATATCGCCGCATTCCTTTATGACTGGAACGATAGGCGTCCCATAGTCGGATGACTCAACACGGTAGATTGTACCCTCGCGCTCCAGTCGCGCCAGCTCATGCTCGACCCGCGTGCGCAGCGCCAGCGGCACCACCCGCGCGCGCACATACACAGGCTTATCATCAGTAACATGCAACTGGATTATTTTTTTACACGTTCCTAACTTTTCCGTAAACACTTCCGGAAATTCCGATATTAGTCGGTTCACGAATGGATCGCTAGTTTCTTCGTTTATCTCATGCAAGTCAATTGTAATATTTCTAATTCCTAGAGCGCGAACCCACTCTCTCCCCAATAAAGGGCGTCCCCCGTTCCGAATTACGTGAAGCTTACAATTCGAAGTTGACACCTTCCCGAGAACTAAATCTACCTCAATAAAACCTAATGATTCCATTTTTGAACCGACGTAACTACGTAAATTTAAATTATCAAGCTTAATAACTTTATTAGGAAATTGACGTAGATAAAAGTTCTCACTAATCGTCGAAATTCGGCTGCCAGTATCGACCTCAAACTCGAGAGATCGACGATCAACTAACACCATAATAACATAAGGTCGATCACCTGTACCGTCCACCTGGATGTTGAAGAAGTCCTCGCTCTCATCGTCGCTCACGTAATTTTGTCGGGCACCCGCACGGCCCTTTTTACACATAACTTTTAAGTGGCCACGCACACCACACTCATCACAATTATATTGTGAATACCGGCACCTGTCCGGCCGATGCGCCTTGCCGCATCGCCAGCACCGCACGGCCGGTTCGACAGCGTTCCGGGGCGCTGCGGCCGCCGAGCTGCCGGCGCCACCCTGCCCTGGCCGCGCGGCTGTTCCGCGCCCGCCGCCATTCCACCGTCTCAAATTCGCCTGATGCAGTCCTTCAACTGCCGCACCGCTGCTGCCCGCCGACACCTCGCTGGGAACCGCGGCCGCCGCTGTGGCACCGCTCACCTCAGCGTGGCGCTCAGCAGCCTCCAGCGCCAGAGCCAGTTCTACCGCCTCCTTGTACTTTATATTTTTTTCAGCAAATATTCGTGACCGCATCGTCTCATTCGCTAAGCCCGACACGAACTGGTCACGGAGGTTCTCCTCTAAGGTTGCTCCAAAATTGCATGTGGTTGCTAGGTGTTTGAGATTTTGTAAATACTCCGTGAGAGATTCGCCGCCATTTTGCCTGCGTAAACGAAACACATGGCGCTCGGCGATCTCTGATCGCTGTGGCTCTAAATGGTCGGTAACGAGCTTCACTAACTCGTCAAATGTTTTCTTTTCTGGATGCTCCGGGGAACACAAGTCACACATAAGAGAATACGTCGCTTCTCCGACCACCGTTATTAACAATGATACGCGAAGACCATCTTTGATCTCGTTCAACACAATATATTGTTTTAATCGACGAATATAAGCGGGCCATTGTTTAGAACTTAGGTCAAAAGGTTCCAATTTACCGATTGGCATTTTATTTGTAATTTTTAGACACTTTATCACTTTTATACGCGTAAATTCGAATCGTCGCCAGTGGAACAATCAATGAAAGGCCGAGGTAGGTAACTGACTGATTTATTGCGCATCTTGTGCCTACCCACATTATGTGGTAGAAGTATACACTACATTTATAGGTAGGTAGGTTAGGTAGTTTAAATTAGTTTAAGACGTTTCAAAGTGATCCATGTGATTTTTTAAAAATAAATAAAAATCTTTTTATCTTTGACTTTCAACAAACCTAATACGAATCCTATTTCTAATCCCGCAAATCCTTACAAAATTTGCAGTAATGTACCTAAGGTAACAAAACAATTCTCTATAATCTTCATTAGTAAAGGTACTTTATGATGTGTTTATAAAATTACAAATATTGTGAATAAAGCTTTAAAAAGATAGACCTTAAGTAGGCTTATGTTACATCCAGACACGTCTATTTCTGGCGATTATTCTAAATTTGAATAGCTAGCTTCCTTGCCATATTCAATCTTAGATAAGCCTAGTTATATATGTTTTTTTACAATGATTACTCCTAGAAATGGCACAGGCAAATAAGGTCTCGTAGATGTAAAGATACAACAAAATATTCGTAGACTACTTGCTACGTCGTAGCAGCTCTACGAACACCTAAATGTATTAAATAATTTTGTTATACAGTATCAATACTGTTTATAATCGATGTGCTTGTAAGGTAAGGTAATTATCAGAGTTATTGTAACTTTATGCAAATGAAACTGTGATCGATTAGAGGGAAAACGAACGACGAAAAGTATGCTATCTTTAAACTTCAGTAATGCACAGAACGGTAAGTATCGATGATAAAAACACGAATATTTTGTTAGTTTTTCATAATTATATTAATGTGGAAACGTATATCAAACCAATATGGTTGTTTGGATCAACTTCAGTATCTTATTAAGAAAATGTTTTTATTTTTAATTGAAATCGAAACCATAATAATTGGTATGCATACATACAAACAATACATAAGACTGAATTGATAACCTACTCCATTTTACATTTTTAAATGGGTTAAAATATGACGGTTTTCAAAAAAACTGTGTATAAGGCAACTGAGCTGTTGAAAATGTAGACACCGCTAAATTACTGCCATCATACAACAACTCTAAAGAAAACCATACGATTCAAACATTCCCGAACTAATGAGTTTCTTTCATCTTTTCTGATAAAAACAAAATGACTCAACTTCCATACCACATCCTGCTAATCAAATCAAGAGACAACTGACTGAATTGCTCATTTCCACTTAAACGTCAGTTTTCCACCTGGAAAGGCTATTTCCAACGCGGGCAGTAGGGGTGAGGAAAGGGGCGTGGGGGGTGGGCGGTAAAAGTAAAAGTCACGGCAGGGCCCGCATTCACTCTCGCCTGACACACTTGCAGCATCGGTAACTGTCAACTGGCGGCTATGATAAGAGCTGGGGCCGTACCACAAGCTCTAAAGTTAAATTAAAACAATACTTCTCACGGTGCGAAAGTGACAACGCAATACAAACTTGTAAAGCGTTGTCATTTTCGCACCGCGAGTAATATTGTTTTGTTATTACTTTAGGACCTTGTGGTATGGGTCCTGAAGGCCTTATGAATCTGTAGGAAGTGGAGTCATTTCTGCTAATACTTTGGTACATAGGAGACACATTCATCTTGACTAACACAGCTCAGTTGGTAGTAACTCTGCCTTTTACGCTGTAGGTTGTGGATTCGATTCCCGTCCAGGGCACACATTTGTGTGATGAACAAAAGTATACAAACGCATTTTATCTATTATCTGGTTTTCACAGTACAGTTTTCTTAAGTTTGGGGCTAGATGACGCTGTGTAAAATTATCACCATATTTTTGTTTTACTATCTAGAACAAACAATAATATTATGACTAAGATAAGTAAATTAAAAGTATTTCCACTGTCTTCCATCAATGTAGGTAAAGCCTTTATTTTTAGCCGTCATAACGTTATAAGTGGTATTTTAAGAGAAAATTCAGAAAAGCTATCAAAGTCACCATTTTTAATTGAAATAATTGTCTTCTAATGTCGAAAAGTGAGTTAAATACATCGACCACACAGCCTATAGACTCCTTTTGCAAGGCGAACACTTTTAAACCACACATTAGACTATTATATACTGCTGATGTAAGACACCGAGCGCGATTCACGACGCTCCCTCAGAGAGCTGTGTCTCACCGCTCCCCCTGACAATCTCAACGTTTTGACAGAATTATTTGTGGCACCGCCGAAAGGCAACCCCACATCACCCAGGGGTAGTCACCCCTGGAGTTGAGGCCAGGGCAAAACCGAAAGGTGAGGCCCTTACCTAAATTTTAAAATTATTTTTAGTTTAGATGTCCCCTTGTTGCAGAATTATTTGTTTGAAGAAGCCATTAGTCGTCTATTGGGCTACACATATCCCTTAAGACGACTAATGGCTTCATTTCATGTATCAAGGACACCAATTCTGATTGATTGAAGTAATGTCATTCTGATGACGAAAGGTGAGTGAAATACACTCAAAATACAAGGCTCATGTTCACCACCTCATTAACCGGCTGTAAAACAACTGATTAGTCTACCGATCTAGCATCCTTAATCAGTTAGGTAAATAAATTATTTAAAGCTACGGTAACAATACCGTAGGTTGGTACGGTAACAACCGACAACGGTTTAATGTGTTGAATAATTGGGAATGCTGGTTGGATGTGATGAATATAATGAAGAATTCGTAAGTATGTTTATAGTAATTGGTGATTTTTTCTATTAAAAAAGGTGAAGGAAAACATCGTGAGAAAACCAGTCATTATTCTTCAGCGACAATGTCATATGGAATGCTAACTACTGTATAATTTGGACATGTGTCAAATATAACTTGAGACATACCTCTGATTACCCCTTTAAACATCTTCAAGGATCTAAACGCGACGAGATACGAGAGGTTATCTACCGTACTCACTTGGGGAATACTATTATTCTAATTATTTAATTCACGTGTGGAATGCTAACTGCAAAATATTGGCATGTGCTAAATTTAATGTTTGGACGTTTCTGTTTTATTTTTTAGTTTTCTGACTATCCCCTTAAACATCGTCTAAGCATCTAACCGTCGTATTCAAGAACGACACTATGAGAACACGCACCCACAGTGGACGAAATCTTTTTTCATAAAAATCACTTTATGAGTTGTGCGACACTGCATAATGTGACTAGAGGCACATTGTCGTGTGCCTCTAGCCAAAGTTGAGCTCTAAAGGCACACGGTAGCGTGCGCCATAGTGCCGCTCAACACATAAAGTGATGTTTATGAAAAAAGATTTCGTTCACTGTGGGTGCGTGTTCTCATAGTGTCGTTCTTGAATACGAGGGTAAGTGCCTGGAGATCTGAGAGGATGTCTATCGTGCTTGGGGATTACAGTTGTGATCTTATTTAATTATTTTATTTTTTGTCTCGGTAAATGGTAATATAAAAACACAAATGTATTTAAATCTGTTTAACAGTTTACGTTCTACTTCAGTCTATAAAGTTGTACATCATAATGAACTAACTCATCTTTTTAGTATTTAATAATTACCAAAAATAAGCTACAATAAAAACTGAATTAATGAGATATGTTAATTATTTGCAAACATGTATTTTAGCACTTTTGCCGAAACAAAATAACGGATTCCAATAATAATGACACGTGCTGACCAAAATGATCACCTACGTAACATGATGCGATTCAAACGGTGGCCATCTGAACGGTACCGCGAACGGTCGCTACCTTCGTAATTGATGCTAATATGGACTTTTGGACGATCTGCATGAAGTCGTCGTGTTATACTCGTAAAAACTAACCCCAATCTAGATCGGTAGAATTTGTTGCTATAGATATCTTGTGAGCTGCGATAGGCTTGCAACCTGTCACGTGTGGAATGCGAATTACATTGCCCACATTTTGGGCAAGTGTCAAATGTAATGTTTGGACGTGTCTCTGACCACTTTAGACATATTCAAGGATCTATGCGCCTTAAAATCTGAGAGTATGTCTACCGTACTTGCAGTCGTGATCTTATATTTATTATATATTTTTATTTTAATAGTATTTTTTTACAATACGATAAACTGATAAAAATAATAAAGATACATGAAACGGCCAGTTGGCATTTTGGTAAATATCTAAAAATCCAGTGGAAAAGTCTAAAATTCAAATTCAAATTCAAATTCAAAAGGCATTTATTTCACTTTGAAACATCTTAGGAGCTAGGTGAAGCTACGCCTGTTCCTCAAGACCAAGCCAGAAGAGACACGGCTGACAAAAAATATATATTTTTTTTTAAATGATCCTTTCCAATGGAAAGTTTCCATAATGCTATGTAGAGCTCCAGTCTGGTGCCGTTAGAACAAGGTGAACGCTCAAACAAGAATAATAATTAAATTCCATCCCCATTCTGCTTAAATCGCATGTTTAGGACCTTCCGACTTTTCTTTTGACATAATCCACGTTCATTAGAATTATGTGCCTAAGAAACATTGTAGGCTGAGATACTATGATTATATCAATTGACTTCAGCAATGAAACAAGGAGAGAAGCATTAATTAGGCTGAAAGTGGGCCAACCCGCGATTACACGGCCTATGGCCCACATAGCAGGGTGGTTATTAAGTTGTAACTACCCGCGTTTAATGCATGCAGCTTTCCTCACACACACACTGTTGTCCATGTCTATTGAATGGGTAGGGTTGTTAGAAATGTTTGCTGAAATGCCATTTTTATTGTTGTACGTACTTGGTTAGGACTTTAAATTATTATTATTGTTTAAGCCTTTACCTTGTTCGATCGGCATCACACTGAAGCATTAAAGTAAGGATCATTGAAAAAAATTATAAGCCGTGTTTTTTACCTGATTCTTCACCTAGCTAGTAAGACGTTTCAAAGTGATCCTTGTGATTTTACTGAACTAAATGCCTTTTGAATTGTGGCTCAATCATGCCCAAACGACAAAATGGATTTGGATGAAACTAGAATAAACATAGCTTAATTATTTATGTCTTGAATTCGTGACAAGGGCAAAAGCTGTAAAAGGTTAAAATTTGTAAAATTATGTTACTGACATAATTTTTGAGCCGATTTTAGTGAAACTTGGAATATAGTTCGTGATCTAATAAATAAAGTACTCTTTATGCGGGTCCTAGGTTTACATAAATCACCGAAAGTACCGTAGTGATTCTCCTCAAATCCAGCTTAGGTATATAAGAACTATAATATTAGATTTTATTTATTAAGCAATCAACAAATTTTAAATATTTATTCAAAACTGCAATATATTTCGCAAACCATTTCTATATTGCTTGACAGCCCTAACATCCACACATCCGCATCCAAGTTCACACACCTCACACCACCCACACAGTCTTACAAACACGTGCGCCAAACAAGTCTAGATTCTAGAACTACTGCCGACTCTGTGGTCTAGGACATGACTGGACTCTAATCAACACACGTGAGATCCGATGAAACAGCTGATAGCTTTGAAGGCCAACAACCGGAAAAGCGTTTGCAAATTAGGAAAAAGTTTGGGAGTTTTATTGTTAAGGCGAGTAATTAATGTGTTTGATGAATGCAGAATCGTTTTTTCTCAATAACCGTAAAACATACAGTTTTGTTTTTTATGACAAAGATAACTTACGGATATAATCTAGATAAATTACAGACAGAATCACGATTGGTGAATCTTTTCTCGATAGATTTATTTTCCAAAGTTGGCTCTTCAAAAACACTAGTTTCGTTTTTAATCAAAACTATGAATAACTAAACAGTTTTTTTTATATAATTCGTTAGATAATCATACTAGCTAAGTAAATTACAGACAGTTTCTTTTTAAATTTGATGGTTTTCAAGATAATGCAGTTTTATCACTTTTTCCGTCTTATCAGCCCATACAAAAAGTCAAAAATTTCACTTATCACCTTAAACCGCCAAAATACGTGCGCTATTAAAAAAATATGTGAGCTAGGGGACGACTCTTGTGACGTAGTTTATAGGCCTCAGTCGTAGCTACATGACATTTTACAGTCAAGACCGATTCCAAGTGTCGTACGAAGCAAAGAAGCACATCCGTCAGCTAAAGTAAGTACCTACTCTACCTATCAAAATAAAAATGTTACTACAACTCGTATAATAGTACTAACCTGCACTAGGAATTCTATATAATCGTGGGTATCAGAAAGTAGAAATAAATATCTACAGGTAAACCAAATCTTTGTTTCGCTGCAAGGATCGAACCCGCACCTCTTGCGAGACAAACCACGCCACTGATTATCGTCAAAAAAAATGAAAACTGTAATCGTTACTAAAGCAGAAAATTAGTAGAAGTTATACTTGATTACTTGATCCTTCCAAATAGACAGACCGAGAAAATATTAAAGAAATAGTTTGTGGATTTTCTAAAATAGTTAGGTGGGTATTCTGTACAAAAGACTTCAACGCGCTCGCGCTGTTCACAATAATTTTAATTATGTTTTGTATAATAATTATACAAACGAGTACTATGTATAAAACTATCAGTATGTATAAGTACTATGTATAATGTAAAAAAAACTTGTGTAAAAACTACGTATAAAACTATGTATAAAAACTTTCAGTCATACCTAAGTCTACATCTAATTTAGTTGAATGCCTTTGTTAATACAATTTTACCCCTACCACAAGTAACATTGATCGTTTTGGCAAACTCATCAACGCGCGTCACTAAAAAATGAGCGTTTATACAAAGCAGATACGGCCAATATGCAAAGACTAAAGCCCCGTTTTCAATAGGTGACATTTGTCGCGCGACTTAGTGTCTCTTCTCATCAACATCTCGATCACTTGGTGTGTGCACGATTTAAATGTCCGTCGAAATTGTCCCCGGACTATCACACGATATACCGCGACAACTCGCGACATGTCTCTCGACTTTGTCTCCTTATGAATAGGTATATGGCTTTAGTCCGAACAGCTAAACTCGAAGCTAAGCCTGCTGCGAGCGGCGGTGCTCGGCCGCGACGTCGGCAGTGGGTCAACAAACAAGGTCATACCATTTCTCTCAGCGGGGTAAGGGGGGGAAGTGGGAGGTAGGCACAGCTGGACTGCCTAGGGACGGCTGGGCTCTGCAATTCATAATGGGTAGCTCTAAAGTCATACTGTTAAAAGCTAATCCAATCAGCGGAATTAAAGAATATTACACGGGTGATAGGAATTGCTCCATTCGTGATACACCATGGGATTTTTTTGTCACGATTTTTTGGCTTACTTATGGCGATGTCCTTAATTAACCAAGAGAAACAGGTGTTCTTTTGCCGAATTCAATGGATATAAATTACATCTGTTGATTATTGATCCACTTTGCAATCCCTACACCGTTTATAGGATCAGAATACTAACTAGTTTCCATAATATGTAGGTATTCTATTTGGACCCAGTGTTGATGCGTGTTAAAATAATTGCCGATTTATGTAGTTGCAAAATAAATTGCTCTACTTTGACTACATTAAATTGCTTCACTGGGTCGTCAGGCAACAACTTGACAAATTGACGGTTTAAGAGATTCTTGTGCACTTGTAAGGCTAACGGCCATTTCCGCAATGTTCAATTAATTTCCCGTCATGATAATAACGTTTATTTTATTGAATGAAGAATAATAATTATTCTTTATGTGAAGCTTTTATGTACATTTGTTATTACTTAATGTGTAGGTCAAAGTTACTTATGGGAGAGTTGGTCTCATCAAATCATTATTTTTCCTAATTATTACCATCTAGCTTCTTCATTAAATCACAAGAATCACTTTTAAACGCCTTAAAAACTAGATGATGATGATTGTTAGACAGATTTCTCAAACTACTCAGAAAAGTCATCAATTTTTATTTTATTTTAAAAACCTTATTATGGAAACAGGTTGTTAATGGAGATAGAAGAGGAGGCTCTGCGTGGATGCTTGACAAAAAGTAATTTTTCAATCACTACCGTTCACAAAAAAATATTTTTACTCGTCTACAGCGAAACACAAAGAGTGTTATTGTATTTTGCCTTCGTCGATCAGAGCTGTTTTGATAAACTACGGGACAAAAGTTTACCAAAATATAGATAGAGCAGAGCGAGTGTTGAACCTAGTTCAAATCTTAAAACAAAGTACACCTACATTCATTCAACAGGAAGATTGCAAAAGAATTACTATTGTAATGGATAATGAGAACACATATTTGTAATCCAATGTAGGTAACACATGTGTCTTAGTATTCAGTAGTGGGCGTGGACAATTAAACTTTTGACCCCAATATTTAGCATCTTATTGAGCTTATTTTGACTCACACGGCACAACATGGCGTTTGTTAAGTCTTATCCCACTAATTATTAATAAGACTTACAAAATATTCAAACAATAAATAAATAAATAGGATCACGCACGACTGTAACTCCCAATTACGGTCACATCCATTTAGATCTGAAGGCGAATAAAGGGATAGTCACAGGTTACATTTAGCATATTAATCATAATGACCATTAATGACTCTCGACAGTCGCATACGTACCTACATAGTTCTGACTACACTAGAATTCTAATGAGGAGTTGTGAGCTTTAGGATCCTATCCGCCTGAGAAAGGACCTAGGTAAAAGTCCAAGGCCTATTAACACGTTCACCTACGTTCAAAAGAATCGGAATCATCATCAAATTATAAGCACAAAAAAAGCTCAGCAAACATCTACTAATTCCCACAAATTCAATTACCAAAACGAATGTGCTCTTTCGTTTGTATTTGTTTTGCTCTCAATGGCCACTTAACGACCTCAAGCCTCCGACGACTAGATGTGCATAATCTTAAGCTCCCCCCCCCCCCCCCCCCTCCAAACCCCCCCTGAAACACTTCCGTGACACACATTCCCAAATCAACCGGATTCGGACCTACATTTTTCGGCATCCACCTCCAAGCAACTTTCAACCATATTTTTGTAAAAATAAAAACTAATTTTCTCTGTGACGAGTGTGCCAAAGAAAAGAGCGTCCTATGAAGAAAGTTTCAAGGTCGGAATTAGGTGGAAAAACGAATCATGAATGAATTTAAAACGGTATGCAGCCGTGAGTTTAAATTCGGACGGATTTTTTAAAGACTTCTCCGCGTTACTCACCAAGCTATTTATCACTCTATGGTCGATGAAAATAAAGTTTATTGTACTATGGTGGTTTTAGTAGGTTCGGGAGTATGTCACGCTAAAGTTTGCATACGAAGCGTGGACGATCGTGAGACTTTGTATTATTTCGTTAGTGTTATATCTTCGCTAACTTGACTTTTACTATCTTTTGTTGTGTACTTGCAAAAAAATTGCGATACAACAACATTGCACTCTTAGTAAGTAGGTAACCTTACAAATCTTTATTACAGAAAGAACTAATTAATACTTAAGTTTTCCGACATGGGCTACTTTTTTCCCCAATATTTTTTAGATTTTCAGGAATTTAAACATTTTACGATAAAGTCGTCAAAAATTGGTTTCCTGAATCTGCACGAACAAGGTCGCGGGTAAAAGCTAGTTTAAAATAAAAATACAGATACTCTTCATCATGAGCATCGCCCGCGACCGCGCTCTTAAACCATTGCAAATGTGCTTGTTGCTTAGCATGATGATCTCTCTCTCTCTTACAAAGCACTACCATTCCCTTTCCAAATTAAACAAAGGTTAGCTGGAAGAAAATGCTAACTAGCTTAAGTTCGCCTATGTACAACATGTTCTTGTATTGTGCAATAAATAATTTTCTATCTATCTATCTATTCAAAGTAAACCTACATAGATTACCTATATTATATAAATATTATTTTTATTTATTATTATGATGACTATTAAAAAAACTAAAAAAAATTACGACTAACTTTATATATCAATTTTCCAAAATCAGCTTGCCTGAATGATAATAGTATTTCATACCTACTGAGTAGGTACATAACAATGAAAAACGAATATTTTCGATAAGTTTTCTTTATTACCCGAAAGACCCAACACCCAACAAAAGCAACTGATCAATATAAATCTCTCAAAACAAATCAACAATATTATACAATTTTAGTCAAAAATAGATCTTCATTTAGTTAAAATATAACTCACTCTTTAATTTTTAAGAACAGTGATTGAATAAATCGATCACTAAAAAATACTTATGGAATGTGGGGACATGCGGATATTTTCGCAATTTATTCAGAAATATTATTGAGAATTGATGTAAAGGTATGTTACTAAATAAGTTCGACAATTAATTCAATAACTATCAACCTATTTAATCTGATTCTATGTAAGTTCAATTTATTTATTGTAAAAACTAAATCGAAGTGAACTATGATTTGTAGGTAAATAATAATCCATAATTGAAATCATTTTCACGAGAACATAAATATACATTTACGTTTATCAATGGTTTATCATTGACAAGCAAATGCAAGAAAAAGCCGGTAAGAACGATTTTTTTTTAATCATGATTTAAATTTCTGTTATGTATATCCGAAATTACTACATTGGAAACTATTATTTATATCAACTGTTGGTCTTATTTTATCAATACGATTTGTATTAACATTTCAAAGGCATCCTATAATAGAGTCAGTCGATGTAAAAATGTAAAACGCGCCAAATAATTTTTGGCAACCGCAAGAAATACCTACATAAATCTATCAAAATACCATAAGATACGACAATATTACAATATTCAGTCAATACAACGTCGTACAATTGTCAGTCAAATGTTTTAATACTAATTGATTACAAAATACTGTCTACAATCGATCGTAGAGAACACTCATCTTTATCAAAATAATCTATAAACTAAATTTCCGGTTGCAAACAGCGACATCTGCTAGCATCATGACGAACTACGCAGGTACGACGTAAAATAAAACATAAAAATAATACTAGATCTTGCCGCTAGGACAATATTCAACAACAAAAGGTTACAAATTCTGATGTAGTAAAATTATAGTAGGTAATCGTACCTAAGCATTAATATTATTTTTTAGCAGATTCGATACATTCTATAGCATCAGCTTCTGCTCCAAAGCGGCCCACAAAGGGTCTAGAGGAGCTTCGCCAGAGGAAGAGTACGACAAAGAAGGTGTCGCGAAGAGACTGTTGTCTTGCATCATAAAAGGCGGGGCTTCCCCGAACACCACGTAGTCCGAATCCACACTCACAGATGGCGCTAAACTGGAGCGACGTCGGCCTGAAGCCATGCGCACGCTGCGCATCATTGCCGCTGATTTTATGCGTTCTATGGAAATTAAATTAATATTGGTGGACATTTCAATATCATTCAAATATCTATGTTCATCACACAAATATTTATCCTGGATGGGCATCGAACCCACAACCCACAGCGCAGAAGGCAGAGTTACTACTTACCAACCGAGCTGTGAGGTCAGTCAAGCCGTGACAACATCAACAATCGAGGAACATCGTACCTTCGTTGGTAGACAAGGGGCAGTACTTGATGGTATGCGCCCTATCCCCTTTGGCTCCACATCTGGCGCAAACGAACGCTCTAAGCACGGGACAAGCAACTCGGCCGAGGGCGTCTTTCAACACGTGAGAGCGGTAGTAGGTCTCGCGCTCACCGTTGTTCTTGCAGAAGCGACACTCCTGTTGGACGAACGGGGTCGGATCAAACAGTTTTAGATATCCTAGGTATTCCAAGACCCATAGGTATAGTATAGATAGGTCCAGCTAGGTTACGGCTTGAAATAATCATTCAAATGCAATTTATCCAAAATCGAGACTTGCATAATATCGAGATTGGCATAATAGATGAAGTACAGAAGAATACTTAGAGTGAAGTACAGAATATATTCAGAGTAAAGTACAGCAGAATTTTCAGAGTGAAGTTCTAAGAATATTCACAGCAGAATAGTATATTTAGAAGTACATAAGAATATTCACAGCAGATTACTCAGAGTGAAGAGGTAACTTACTTGGAAGACTTTACGTCGTTTCTCAGTGTGCATCTGCCTGAGCAACGAATGCAGAACGACGGGAGGCAGCGAGCTTAACACGCGCGCCTGTTCCGCCGTCAATGAATTCTGCGGAGTCGGCTCGGGAGCGAAGGGAGCCAGCGGTTCTGGAAATTAAAAAAAAAATTGCGTCACAAGTGTCAAGTCTTGTGCAACTAGGTCACTGACCTCTATTATACAAGTGTTTAATAGAGGTCAGTGAACTAGGTTTAATTATTTGGTCACGAGTACCAAACCGTAACCTGGTAACAGGGAGACAAGGGCAGAAGAAGACGATTAAGCGAGCTTTAAAGGATTAAGTAGAGTCACAGAGTAATCCCTCAAAACTCCTGCAGTTTACCGTCAAACACTGGAGTGGAAGTAGCGAACTCCATGAACTCTGCTCTGGACTTGGAGAGAGTAGAGGGCAGGCGAGTGGCAGGGGTACGTTCGGGGGCAGGCCAAGACTTCTGTCGGACATATGCACTGCTGGGGCCCATCCCGGATAGCTCACTCACGGATGGAATCACTCTACAACCCTCATCAGGGTTGTAAGGTGAGTCGGAGCCGTTCATCTGGAACTCCCGCATCACGTCTTCCAGGGTGCACCTTCCCATTTTCACTGGAATGGAAAACCCCACATAATTTTAACAATTTTATTCGCATATAAAATAAAATAGTTATAGCTCTGCGAAGACTTTGCTCGTGTAGTTTTTACAGGCGCTTTCGATTTTGTAGCGCCGCGAAAAGGGGTAGTTACAGAAAACTAACTTACGATCTGAATAACTGGAAGACTTCTGACTCGGGCGTTCCATGGTGGATTCGGGTGGGCACGACGACCATCGAATGTCCTGTTGGCTTGCCCAGGATGTCTGAGGAGTGAAAGAGGACCTAGTTTTCAGCATCGTGCGTTTTGTTAAACGTAAAATCCGACGATGGCCTCGGTGGCGTTGCGAGCGAGTCTCCGGCTTGGAGGCAAGAAGTGCGATCCACAAAAAATTTAATAATAAACTTTTTAATTCGTAATATTTATTTGTCCTGACAATTAGGTAGGTATCTTTTTGAAATTCTGTCTAGACATTCTGGTTATCCCATCTGGTAGCCCTGTTTGTGGCATATTTTCGATGTTTTTAATGAATCGCACTCTAGGTACCTACCTAGGTAAGTAGGCAGGTGTTCGTACCTACCTACTTACTCGTATTAGTAGCTAATTATAATTGGCAACTTACCTACTCAGTACTCAGAGATGGTTCTAGCATTGTTATGTTATCTAATGTTTACACCATTGATATTTAATTTTAATAACGGGATCAATTTTATTTTTCATTTGCAGTTGATTTGTTTGTTGCTATTGCTGGTAAGATAGGTACCTAGAGTACCTACCCACTAAAGAACCTTTTTACTAAAGAACAGAATTAGAATTGTCATTGCCACCATCCAATATCTACCCTCAAAAGCTCTATCCGAACATCTTAAAAACGCACGCAATCTACTAGCACAGCACCGATAAATCGACTGCACTGCACCACCAAGATAACAAAATCCAAATATTTTTACACAATAAATCAATCAAAACAACGCGTTTCCAGTCAAGTGGCACTTACAAAAACAAAGAATCGACAAAAATGGTGCCAAAAGGTACCTACTTACGAAACGAAATCAACAAGTCAGCACATGTTTCTTTTTACACGCAAAGAAAATAACAAAAAATAATCGTCTTTTTTCGTAGTTAATTCACAAAATAAACTTACTGAACCAGATGAGCTGCCACTTCCATAGTCGCTGTAATTAACTTTGTACAATCCCATTTTAAATTTCGTTTCGTTCACAGAATTTAATTTATAAAAGTGCAAGAAGCGTGCCCACTCAATCGCGACACAAAAGGGAATGATTCCCCTCCCCTCCATATTTCCATCATGTTCCAATGTTCCATCCAATGTCATGTCCATGATGAATGACTCCTGCGCCTGATTGGCCGATTTCGCGCGTTTATCGGGATCAGCAAAAAAACCTACGTTGTGTGCGTGTGTGGCTGGAGCCGGAGCCGACTCAATACCTACACCAATCACACTAGGTTTGTTTGAAACTTATGATGATAGGTACCTACCTACCAACCTACCTTTGTAATTTTACCGTCATCATTATAAACAGTCTCACCTTACATAAGTAGGCTAATACTTAGTTCGATTATATTTTGTCTTTGAACCGTTTTAGTTGCTTCGATCTGCATAAAACTTAGTAAAGGTAGGTTACCAGCTTATACCTACATTAAAACTATATTGGATCTAAAAGTACCTAGGTACTTACTTATTTCCACAGGTTGTTATTTTTATGATTTACTTGATGTAACTAGGCTTGGTCACAATGCAATGGTCACGAACAATGACGACATCATTGGTCACGAAACGAGGAACAGGCGTCGGCGTCGTAGCTTCACCTAGAGCTAGTATTTCTTTTCATTTTATTGAAATAAATACCTTTTCACTTTGAATTGAAACCACTGAACTTACTCCATAGGTACTCGTGAATATCCAATTCATTGCCCTAACTAAACAACTCGTTAGAATAAGCAGACTAGTAGCATACCTAATTTATTACCTAATTATTCATGTCGTTGATGTATTTGAGAAAGCCGCTTGCATGGCATGTACTAGTATCTGGCATAAACTAGGTACTAGTAGGTATATAATCCATCCTCTCCACACTACACGACAAAGTACCTACCTACATAACATACAAGAATGAGAAGGCGAGCCACTATCCACTCACGCTTTCAGATCTTCTCGGGTGTTCCCACCGAGTGTGGAATTAGAGATAGGTAGTCATAGTAACATTATTACAACTTATGTAGGTACCTAGGTACTAAGTTGCATGCAAGATCACGATCTATAGAATCTCGGATATGTTCGGATAATAAAACAATAAAATAAAACACAGCATTTATTACAGCCTCGATTGAATGTTAACATTAGGATCTCTTGAAATACTGATGTGACTTAGCGTAAACTAACATAACTGGGTGAAGGAAACTACATAATTTATTGTCTTGTATGAACGCGGGGAACCTACATAGCTAGGTGAGATTCAACCTTACGGTGACAAACTACAATTTTCCATACACGTTAAACAAAATATCCCAACAGAGAAGCGACTACCGTTCAACGGAATCGCGAAACTATTGCTAAGGGAAGATATGTGTGGTTGTGTTCGAACTCTATGTCAAAATACACTATTTCAATCTATATAAACTGTAAAATAATGTTAAACGATTGATAGGTGTTATGGAATGTCCTTGTTTCAAGATAAAGCAACTTAAGGGTTCGCTAATTTCACAATTGCAATTAATTCTGTTGCATAATGACCACAGAACACTCAACACAACCACATTTCAACTCAGGACATTATAATTCTGCAGAAAAATAGACAGATTGGTGCCGATTCTGTTGGTGCCAGACAAAACTAACACTAAACTTAAAGCGATCTCCTTCTGTTTCATAGAGAGTAAAAGAGACAACAGTAATTTTAGAAACGTCTAAATCGTTTTTAGTTCTGTTTGGTGCCAGCAGAATTGATATTAAAACACTATTGTACTGCCATCTGCTGCAAAAGTATAAAGTCCAAGGGCCGTACCACAAAGCTATATCGTTTTGATATAACTTTTGAGCTTGTGGTACAGCCCCAAGTCTATCTTCTATTAGTGATTGTAGGTATTTAGTTGGTGTCCACGAAGTACTCCTGGGCAGCTTTGGTGTCTGGCTTGATAGTCTTGGAGCCAGGCTTCCAGTTGGCTGGGCACACCTCTCCGTGCTTGTCTGTGAACTGGAAGGCTTGGACCAGTCTAAGGGTCTCTTCCACGGACCTGAGGGACACAGATATAGTGAAAGGTTTGTCTCTTTCATTTTATTCTAATGGCAGCAAGGTATTGCTCGGTTCTATCTTAAACCACATGTTCTAGAAACTTGAAAATTGGAGGGTGAATTCATTTTGCTATGCATGGGGTGCACTAAGAAAGGAATTCCCGATATTTAACCCTGAAGTTGACCGAAGTTTCCACAAGTACGTTTACAATTTCGTTTAGTAAACATGTAATAAACGTAATCTTATTAATAAAACAGAGTCGTGTTAGTTACATCATATAAAACTCAAGAACGGCTAGATAGATTTCATGATTTTTAATTTGTCTTCGCCCTGAATAACAGAATAATTATTGAAACATCTAAACAATTCATCATTAGTAGGTACACCCGTGCGGAGCCGGGCGGACAGCTAGTATTAGTAGTATTTTAAGTTTGCGTCTTACCTTCCAACAGGCAGATCGTTGACGGTAATCTGCCTCAGATTCTGCTTATCATCCACAATGAAAAGCCCACGGAAGGGAATTCCGGTCTCCTCGTTGAGAATTCCATAATCTCGCGCGATGCGATGAGACTTGTCGCTGATTATGGGGATGTTCATTGGCCCCAAACCACCTGGAATGGAAGTACATTACATAAAAGTTCATATTTTATTTACTTTTATGCAATCCTACCTAAAACATAATCCAATAATAATAAATTGTAAGAATGTTTGTATGTCTGAACGGATTTGGATGATGAAACTTAGAATATTTACCTATACATAGCTTATGTTCTGTAAGTACAAGGATACTTTTCATCCAGACACCACGCAAGTAATGCCGCGGTCGGAAGACGTTACACTAAAAACATCGTGAGAAAATTAGCAACCCTATCGCATAACCTAGTAAAGATAATCGTTATCTGCTTCAACTTTCAAAATCCGATTGTCTTTCCTTCCTAAGGCTACGGTAAGTATGCCTCAAGAATGCTCGCAGCAACCTATGGATCGCTGGCAGCAGACATCCCTCTGACTAGTACCTTGCTTGCGCGGAGTGTTGATCCATGCGAGATGCGTGAAGTGCGAGTCGGTGGAGGCAGCCACCACTTCGCAGCCAACTTTGCGGAAATCGTCAGCGGCTTCTGAGAAGGCGATTATCTCGGTCGGGCACACGAAGGTGCTGGAATATCACAAAATAAGCAAATGTTATTAATATATTTAATACCAATATATTACAGGATATTCACAAAATACACGTTGACCGTTGCAAACAGTCTATAGGTAGCTCAACTGATAAAGATCACAGCCAGTAGCAAGCGTTTCCAAGATACTGGCGGCATTGCTACGCTGGACGAGAATGCTGATCCGTTGTGCCAAATAGATATGCCATCAAAAACATAACTTGTAAAAAAAGCCAAGTCTCGCAACGCAACTCAGTTCTTTTACCGTAAAACGTTGTGAGATCCATAATACCAAGTCGGTTAATTTATTCAGTCCCTACTTTAAGGGTCCTTCCTAATTACGTAATAACATAAGTCACCGTGTTTATATAGCGACTGCTTGGTTACTGAAAATCCAGGCTTCTAGTTTTATCCACAACGAAGTTATAGGGGGTCGAAAATGGTCTGAACTGGAATTCTTCTCTGGGGTAAGGCAGCAGACATTCAAGTTATTTTTGTTTTACAAAAACGGGCAGTACGTGCCATTTATAAAATGAAGTCCCGGGACTCTTTGAGACAAAAATTTAAAGAAATTAACATTCTCACAGTAATCTCACAATATATATGAGTCATTTTCAAAAAAAATGTACATGTTCAAAATCGTGAGCAAACTGTTTTGTGACATACCTGTATTTTTATACACATGTGAGTCACATTTATTGTAAAGGAGAGTTTACATGAAACTATGTCCGGCAGGTAGCAAAATTGTAGGTTTAATGACACATGTTGGAATAAACAAATTAAACATTTATTCTAGATATATTTTGTTTGTTTGTGTCCAAAACTATATTTATTTTTACTCTTTTTTTAAATTTGTAATCTTTTCTAGCATGAAAACCATTCTTCTGCTGCTCCTCCTCAAAGTACTTCTTCACATTTATCTCCATTTAAACTCATTATTATCTTCTTCCATCTTAATATCCTTTCCGAAGCGTAGATTATTTCGGTATTTGTCATTTAAGTATAATCTCATTAGCTTTCTTCACTTCTTCTTCCACTTCGTTTTGTATATCGAGTACATTTGCTCTTTTCTTAATATTAAAAAAAATCTTCCTCTCTTCTTGCAACCCTGGATAATTTATATGTATTATCTTTGCAAAATCAAAAAATCTAAATCAAAATAGCGTTTATTCATTGAAATCACTTGGATCATTTAGAATCGTCAAATTTAGTTAAGTTTAATTTAATTAGTTTAATTTTGTTCATTGTTTGTGTTTTTTTAAGTCGTTGTACTTATTTTTAATACAAAATGAATCTTAATTATTATTGATAGAGCGAGTTGGAGCAGTCCTTTGGGATTTTGTTATAAAAAGCGTACACATTGCCCTTGAAATGATTTCTTAGTTTTAGTGAGCCTAGTCGTGGGAACAGCGAGTTTATCTTTATTTCTAGTATTTGCATCATGATTATCGCTATTTTTCTTAAACAAACTAATATTTTTACGAACATTCATTAGATTTTCATAAATGTACTGGCTAGTACCTAGCCATTATATTTATTTCTTTAAACTTATTTTGCAGTGATTCTCTGGGGCCCATGTTGTAAATTGCTCGAACAGCTCTCTTCTGCAACACAAATATGGTGTTTACGTCTGCAGCACTCCCCCACAACAATATGCCATAAGACATAATGCTATGAAAGTAGCTGAAGTAGACTAGTCTAGCTGTATCTACGTCTGTAAAAAAACGTATCTTTTTGACTGCGTATGCCGCAGAGCTAAGTCTCTTCGACAATTTATGTATGTGTGGGGCCCCATTGAAGTTTTTTATCTAAAGTAATTCCCAAAAACATAGTGGTGTCCATGAGATCTACATGTTCGTTTTTGATTTTTATATCAACATTTACTTGTTAACAAAACTAAGTGTATTCGGTTTATACTACCGAATGTTAAATTCGGTAGTATAAACCGAATGCACTTAGTTTTTTTTTTCATTTAATAATAGGTTATTGACATTAAACCAATTTACAACTTTAGAGATTGCATTATTTACATCGTCAAAGTAATTCTGTCGTCGCTTCAGTTTAAATAAAAGTGAAGTGTCATCAGCAAACAGTACAATCTCGTGATCATCCCTGATAAGAGAGGGTAGATCATTTATATAAATGAAGAACATGAATGGTCCTAGTATTGATCCTTGTGGCACACCCATTGTTGCTACTGACCCCGGTGAACGCTTTCCATTTACGTCAACTCTTTGTATTCTGCCACTTAAGTAAGAAGTAAGAAGGTCTACAGCGACACCCTTTATGCCATAGTGGTGTAGTTTTCTGATTAATGTATCATGATGTACACAATAAAAAGCCTTGGATAAATCACAAAAAATACCTAAAGCATCGCGAGAGTCTTCCCAGGCATCAAAAATATGGGATATCACTACCGCTAATTCACTCATTTCTTCGGATTGGATTCTCCTTCACAACTTCTTGGAATTTCAAAGTTAATGACTTTATTAGGGTTCCTATTCTCTTTTTGGATTACATCATTCATACTTGTATTCTTGTTTATGTTTTTCCTATTACTTTTCCCTATTTATTTACTCTTAACTTTCTTTGTTTTTTTAAATTATTTTTTCATCATTATTTTCATAATTGTCTATTTTCATATCACTTATATCGCTATGTGTCTTTAATCTTTAAATTGACGTAGCCTATATTCTTTAAAAATTGTTTAGTTTTATTATCAGTGGTTGTAAACATAAACATGTGTTATTGTAAACATGTGCTAAGATTTCCGTAAGGTTTCTTCTAAGTAATAAATAAAAAGGATCACGACTGTAATCCCATTCTGTAATCGCATTTATAATATTATTAGGATAGTAAGGAACCCTTCGTGCGCGAGTCTAACTCACACTTGGCCGTTTTTTTGTTTTTCTAAAAATAAGACTTAAGAGGCTGCCAGTCGCTGATTGCTCTTTTTCGAAACGAAAAAAGAAATACTTCTGAACAAGCCACATCTCCTATTTTTATAAGTATTATTACTTCAGATTCCTACCTAGATTTCTATTAAGCTGAAAACATAATAGCAGAAACTTTTCATGATAAAGATATTATTTCAAAATGATACGTTTTAGAATTTATGAGCGAAATATTTTATATACAGACCTACTATTAAAATCAACTTGTGATTTATTGTTAAAGATAGGTAATATGTAGATCTAGATTTCTATTAGGATAGATTTTTGATAAGTAATTATACATAATTTATATCATTAATTTATTCGAAAAGCTAAGGCGGACCACGCGCGGACGTGTGTTTGTCATCATTGCAGCGGTCGGTAGGATTATTTATCGAAGTGATTAAAGATGGGTACATCTTTATTCACATATACTATACATTATAAAATAGGAGATGTGGCTTGTTCACAAGTATTTCTTTTTTCGTTTCGAACAAAAATAATCGTCGACTGGCAGCGTCTTAATACTCTACCGGAACAACACGCTCGGATCATGATTTATGGTGGTTTTATTTAATAAGTAAAACAAAACAACAGTTGGGAGAATCAAAAAGAAAATACTAAGAAATATGACATCGACAATATTATTATTTATTATTATTTCGTTATTCTATGACAACGCGGCGTGGCGACGCTGAAGTGTCGCACGTCTGTAAGAACCCTTACTAATTTAACTGAAATAGTTAAAACACAGGTACTTGGCTATCTTGCTCTATTTAGGAATTCTTAACTGCAATGTTGTTGACGTTATAATAAAGGGTCGGTGTCATTTTGATACGAAACTTTCAACTAATACACGTTTATATGTAAAGGCAATAACGTATCAAACTGTTTTTAAATAAATATCAGAATGATCTATTTACCGTAAATGTCTGACTTATTTATTAGTGAAATGTCATTTATGAACATAACACCGGACTAAAATATATTTGTTATTAAATTTTCAGACAGTGTAAACGTACCTTAATATTCACATAGATCATTTAAGTTATGAAATGTGACTCACATGTTTAGCATTTTTGTGAAAAACATAACCTCGATAACCAAAAATATCAGAATAACTTGTAGTAGAGATAATTACGATACATACTTAGAACTTGTATTAATAGGACAACGCTATGAAAATAATTGAAAATGAAGTATCATTTTATTTTCTTTGGAAATGCACTGTGATTCACATGTTTTTATTTTATACAAATTGCAGTGGCGTTTCGTCACATCTAATAAACTGACACTAAATCCAAATTGCGGAGATTTTGGCGGGAACAGCATTGAGCAAAGTGTTGCCAGATATCAAAAATGATCTTCGAGTAGTAGAAATGGTACAAATAGCTACGAAATTGACCGTGACATACTCTGAGTGACTCACATGTTAAGAATCTCGGACAAATTTAAAATATAGTTTTTTATTGCTAAAGCACCGCGTAGAATAATATTATTATGGATAAATAATAAGAAATATATTTATTATATTAGTTAGATAGTTAAAAAGTTTAACAGAGAACACATTAGAATTTTATGATGATTCAAAACTATTAGAGTGTATAAAAGACATTTCTGTTGTAATGGAACGTGAAAGGTGGCAAAACAAAAAAATGTTTATAAAATACTATTCACATGTAATTATGCTCTAATTTCTATAAAATCTTGAAGAGGGAAGTTCATATTTATGGAAAAGATTGCCCGAATTGAAAAATATTCAACACTGATTCCGTAAAAAATATTGATATTAGTCGGACATTTATTTGTTTGAAATGTACAGTTTTTTTGAAAATGTCTGATATATGAAAACTTACTGTATACTCATAAGAATATGGCTTTCTTTAAGAAAAAAAGTGATGTACATAGTATTAACACAAGAAATAAGAACAAATTGTACATAAGTACCCAAATTTAGATTAGAAAAAGTGAAGGGGTCGTTTATGGGGAATTGTATACTATTTTATAATAAACTGCCAGAAAACGCAACAAAACTTCCCGTTAGAAGATTTAAAGCCTATATAAAGAATAATCTTATAAACAAAGCGTATTATACTGTAGATGATTATATAAATGATAAATCCTCGTGGCCTGATGTCGCTCTGCCACTCGACAGCTAAATATTGATTTAGGTACTTAATTTCATTTTGTGTAACATTTGTCTACTTTAATTATTTTTAAGCAAATAGTTATTTTATCTGTAAGTTTTAATTCTAAATCAAGTGTAGCGTGTGTTGCTTTTTGAATTTGTGCTGAAGCTCTTTAGTTATTTTTTTTTATTGCTGTACCTACGTACTTGAGTAGTAGGTACTTTTAACTTTTAATTATTATTCTTGTTTGAGCCTTCACCTTGTTCGATTGGCACCACACTGGAGCTCTACATAGCATTAAGGAAAGGATCATAAAAAAAAAGGTAGACCCCAAGCCGTGTTTGTTGCCTGATTCTTCTAGGCTTGGTCGCGTGGAATCGGCGTAGCTTCACCTAGTTCCTAAGACGTTTCAAAGTGATCCTTGTGATTTTATTGAAATAAATGATTTTTGAATTTGAATTTGAATTTGAACTGCTTCGAGAAAAGGATGGTACAGCCGTGCCGCTTTATAGCTTGACTTGGCGGGGGCACTGCCGTGCCCCCAGATAAGCAAATTAATACTGGATTTTTTGTCGTTCAAGACGATGGTAGGTAAGTTCACTTGTCAAAATCTATAGTCTCGAAATGATCCTTTGTTGATATTACGATCCTACGTCTACTCGGGGAGTTAGCTCGAACCACTATCGTCGATACCAAATTGGACACTTATTTATTACCATACAATAAGTGTCAGTTTTCTAATTTTGTATCGACGCTATCCGTTATTGATAGTGATTCGTGCTAAACCCCCTAGCTAGTTCGTTTTGGGCTTACCTTTGAATCACCCCTATTCTATGCTTTATAAGTAATTCTATGTTATATCCTAGTCAATGACATTATTCTGGGGGGGCATTTTGAAATAAATTCTAGATGAAATCGTATTACAATCTGCATGTGGCTTTAGGTAGCTCGAAACTTCCAAAGTCATGGCTTTGAATTTACGAATATTAAAAATGTAATATAGCCAGCCATCAATTGTAATCACAATTGTTACCATGAAGGCGATAGAAGAAACACTTTATAAAGAAAAAAACAAAATATTTGACCGACACGGAAAACTATACTGAGCAGAAAATTGTTAAAAAAAAATGATTTTAAATTAAACATTTCACTCATACTCTCTTTTTCCGGTGTACTAAATGGTGGTGGATTTTATTATGTGCGTGTCGTGAAGGAGATATTTACTAAGGCTTTAAATTTGGATTTGAGGACAACAATAAACTATACAAGTGCAGTACACGCTCGTTTCATTCCCAATCCCACATGTATTCTTTTATAAATCTTATATATATTGCAAAACAGTACCTACGTAACTGGCTGACAGGCAATACAGAGCCCAAACAGCTGGTCTTAGAAACAAGAAATTTTGAGGGATTTGAGGTTGTTTTTAGCGCACAGTGGTTATATTCAATCCTAATAGCGAATAAAATTATATGTTATTTTTTAAATATTTCACAAAAACACAGCATAAGATGATAAACAATTCATAATAAACCAGAAAAATAATACATAACTGGTTTATTATTTAAAAGGTTATGGCTCGTAAATATTTATCGTGTTGTGCTATGGGACGAGTATTGTAAATATTACCAATGATGGATTTCCTATAAATGTTACTTCTAAACAGTCTTAGACGGATTGAAATAAAACGCATAAGTAGTCCAAACCGCTCAGGTCATAGACATTTTAAGAGATTTTTTTAGCGCATGTTATAAAATCATTTTATTATAAAAGTAACTATAATGACATTTTTTTTAAGGTAGCCAAGCACCAAAATGTATGATTAGAAACTATAGAGTTGAGGTATTCAGTCTTATGAATTACAATAATATTTTTGGAAAGTTATTATTAGTAAGATGGGTATGGTGATTGTGGGAAAACATGTTTGTGTCAAGCTGCGGCGGCTCATCTTGTTTCTCGAATATACTTACAAATCAAGAGGGTAGAAGAACAGGACCACATATTTCCCCTTGTAGTCTGAAAGAGCAATATCCTTGAACTCGCCGTTGACGACAGCGGTGGTCTTCCATTGGGGAGCGGGCTTTGTCAGCTGAAGAGGCATTCTGTTGAAGCTGTAAACGGAATTCAGATCTATTAGTATGGCTATAAATTTCAAAATTCTTTGGCAGTTCAGACAGCAGGGTCATAGCTAGACAGTTACCCGCTATTCAAATTGTGAACTGGTTTTTTATTCAACCAAGTTCATTCTTGTTCGTTAGTGAATTATAATAGAAATATTTATTAAAAAACATAACAGCTTTAGAATGAGTTGAGACTAACCTTCGTCGTGTCGTGATAAAATGTTAAAGATGTCAAAAGCAACGAGAGGTAACTACTTAAACTGAGACTTATCGCATCTTAATCTAGGCACTCAAATAGTCATAAGGTGTTACATACTTCTACACGTTTAGATATAGTACTTTTATCTTACTAGTACAAGAAAACAAGATACTGATGTATTACTAGGTACATGGGTAGTCATACCTACCTATAAATACTAAAAATGTCAGTCGGCTAAGATGAAATAGATTTCAAACTGAGTGACACAAATAATTTCAAATCTATTTAACTTAAACAATACCGACAGGTGTGTATTTACAGACACACTTAATTGGGGTTTCAAAAGAACCTAGCGACTTGGATAAAGAATTCAATAAGTAATTTTTACATCGGTCGCGTGATAAGTAATTTTAATTTTCGTATTATACTAATTAAATTATGTAAGAAATAATAAAGTCACGATTTTATTTCTCTTATCTTAATAATTAAATTCTTGCTAGAATATTCTCAGGCGCATACAAATGACGCCATAATTGGTCAAGACGGGGTTAAGGTTACGCGAGTTCAACAATTGTTATTTTGTAACGAATGAGAGATAACAGAAGATAATCCTAGATGAAAATTCTGTTTGCCGCGCTATCCAAAGTTTAGTACCTACCTACTTATACTTTTTTTGTGACATTGACGAAAAAAGGAAGAAGAGTTTAGATTTCGAACTAGGTATGACCTAGTTTCCATCACCATTTCTAAACAGAAACGTGATTTATCAGACTTGTCTGCATCAGACTGAATTATTTTAGGTTTGATTAGATACCGTAGGCGTAGGTATTATTTGCGATAATTTGATAGTATTACTCTAATAATGTCTAAGATTTTGATAACGAGTAATGGGCTTGCTAAAACACGTGGAACACGTCATGTACCAGATAGCAGAGCCACCGAACCATATTTATTTTATTATCGATCCGCATGAAAGTGATAACGAATGGAATATTATCGATGTCTATTATTATTATACTGCATCTACACTATCTTGGTGTTAAATTAGAAACGGCAAATTAGACGTCACATTAGAAATCTAAATCTACAAATTTAGATCTAATTCTAATAGAAGAGGTTACTTCAAACCTATCTAGAACAAGACAATGGGGTATGTATTTAGGGTTCAGCAAATGAACATCCAGGGTGAGATTAGCAGTGCTCTTCCAAAGACCGACTAGAAGATTTCCATTGCCACGGTATATTTGATCAGTAAGGATCCCGCTATTAAGCATATTCTTTAGAATAACCTCCAGGTTTTCGATTCTGGAAATAACAAGGTCACCGTCAGCATTTTACTGCAAATCATAACGTCGCACTTTTACGTGTCACCAATCGTCAAATCATCGCAGTGACAATAATAGGCCATCCACATTCACGGTGAGAACACCCGAGAACCCATTAGATTCTAATTCAGTATCGTTATTCTAATCATTAGAATAACGATACTGTTTGGTCTAGACTGTCCGTGTTACGACTAGTTTCCCGGATAGTCAAATCCCCATTCGTCTAATTATTGTTTAGTTCAGGGTTGCCCAAAGTGGGGTACGCGTACCACTGGGGGTACCTACACCATTGACTCATAGGCGGTAGGTAGGTACGCGATAAAATTTACGCAATGGCGGCGGCCTAGCATTAATGATGATTTATTTGTATTCTATAGGCAGTATTTTTTAAAGGGGTTCGCAATGGTCTTGCGTGTCTAATAGGGTACGTGGATCAATAAGTTAGAGAAACCCTGGTTTAGTTCATCAAGTCTGTTTTGTCCATTTTCTCCGTTAGACTATTTTTTATGTACCGAAAAGTAGCCACCAGAAAAACATGAGTGTGCATAGTGTCTTGCCTTCTCGTACATTTCGTGTTCTCAATAGAGCGTGGTACAATTTCCTACTTGACAGCTGCAAGTACAAGGCTGAATCAGTTATTGACCGGTCGCAGTCAGGTAGGTAGGTACTCAATGAACAACACGTGGCAACTAAACAAAGCCAACGCACTTCAAAGTTTCATGTTTGGAGTTTTATGACCCGCTGAGAATCCCGGTAATTCAAACAGGTTTGAATACACTGTCGGTTTTAAAACAATGAGGAATTAATGGTACGTAGGTATCTACTCGCAAGAGATTAAGTGTGTGATTTTTACCTACACTGTTTCATTGTCATCATCATCATCGCTTTCTGGCGTTGGTTGAGGGATAGAACGCGGCCCTGAGATGGTAATCTTACGTACGATTTTTGACAACATCGACATATCCACATTATTCAAGATGGCAACTGAAAAATGCACATTCTACTTGATTCAAGGCAATAATCTTAGCATTTAATTTTTAATATAGTTTTACACTTATGTACTTGAACAATAAGTTGATATTTTATGGTAGGTGGTAGCAGAGTACCAGGTATGACTGAACACTGAAATTGATTTTTCAGGATACCTAGAATCTTATCATAATCTCATACCGTCTCATTAATAAACGTAGACTAGCGCAGGATTAATGCATTCGATTGTATCTGCGCCTACTGGACACGCACATATTTAACGGCTTACCTACATAAATATACGAGATAACTAATAAGCTTTTACATAAGGCTGGGCTGTATGAGCAGTTTATGTATTTAGCGCTACCTCAGCCCCCGCTCATTGAGCGCATAACGGTTGCAACACACTTTTTACAAGGTTTCATTGTACTACAAAACCTAAATAAAACTCAAATAAAACTAGAACAAATTTACAGTTTAGACTTTAGACCTATTTTGTGTTTTTTTTTTTGTTGCAGTAAAATGCAACCGATCTTAATAATACAGCAGAAATAGGTACCTAGATCAAAGAGTGAAATATTACATAAAATATATTTTTGTCAAATTTTAATTCCGAAAAAGAAAAAACGGTTTTCAAAGCGTCGAATTTCCGGAAATAGCCGCCTTAATTCAAATATTTTAATTAAATCTGTTTAAATGTGGGTACGGTACATACTCGTACCTACATACATATACGTCACACATCGACAGACTTTTTTTTGAAGCTTCTACTGCTAAAATCGCATGTCTTTTGATACCCCGTTTACACTCGCGTAGTCGCGTACGAGTGGCGAGACGAGGCGCGAGACGAGCCACGAGCCCTGAGTGTGAACAGACGCTAGCGGCTCGCCTCGCGCCTCGTCTCGCCACTCGCGGCGCTCGCGTCCGGAGCGGTTTTTGGGCACGAGTCAAAGGACCTCGCGGCAGACGCGAGCGCGGTGTTTACACTCGCGTTCAGCGACGAGACACGAGGCGAGGTAACTACGAGGCGCGAGTGTAAACGGGGTATGACAGTCACACAATGGGAATTTGGCAGTTGGGACCGATTACGATTACCAGTGCACACGCAATAAGGCTGAAGGTCTGCTTAGTAAAAAGCATCTTTTTGCGAAACAAAAATAACGTTTTTGTTCAAAGTAGTGATAAATTACTCATTATCGATTGGATACTAATTTATGTCAAGGGCATGGGAGTCGCCTGAAGAAGACAGGTGTGAAAAAATCAATTGCATCACAGAATACAATAGTAGGTAGATACTAGATACCTACCTACCTATAATGATGAAATAGTTTGAAATGCAGGTAAAAATACGTTTGTATTCTTGTAAGCGGCGACGGGCTTCCAACCTGTCACTTGTGGAATGCAAACTACTGCAAAAATGTGGGCATGTGACAAATGTAATATTTGGACGTGCCAAAGACTAACCCCTTTAGCAATCTTCAATCTGCCGTACTTGAGGATTACAGAATTAATTCTATTTAATTTCATTTGAAAAATACTTGCTATACATTATATCAATTGCAACTAATCAAAGTACAAAAATAATCTGATCAAAATTAGTAATACATTTCATTGGAACATGTTTAACATTGATTTATCAATATACCTAATCTGTCTAAGAGATATCAAGAAAATAAATGACATTACAAATGTTGTAATCCATAAGTAGGGTAGACAACCTCTCCGATCCTAACAGATGTCTAAATAGGGTTGTCATAGGCACGTCTTAACATTACACATGCCCACATTTGCAGTAGTTAGCATTCCAAATAAGTTGCAAGTCGCTATCATATTTTCAAAGTTTCAAATTGTAAAAGATAACTAGGTAACAATAAACCAAAAACAATCTACTTAGTTTCTATAATAACTACAACTTCTAAATTTACTTACTACAAAAGTATTAAATCATCTACACTAAAATACTTCCAAATTACCAAAAAAGTCTAGTAGTTTATTGAACCTCATAGAGAATGGTCTCATCATTGGCATAAGATGCTCAGGACGTTGGAGATCCATACTTGTAATCTCGTCTCCACGACAGTAACACTTGTGTTCCATTGTCATCTTGACAGCTGACACTTGGAATTTCTCAGAGGACTGTTAAATATAAGGAAGAAACTTAGTGTAATCAATAGTGAAAACTATCCAAATATTTATAAAACTTTTGCGTTAATTGCATGTGCTGTGGCTGTGCTAATGCACAGCAACTTAATATGAAGGGAGTATTTCTTTTGGAGTGTAGAGGTGCACTAAGGGAGGAATTCCCGAAATTCAACCCCTAAGAGGGTGCAGTAGGGGTTGAAGTCTTTTTAAAAATAACTTTTGATCATGTAAAGTCACAGGGGTTTCCACTAGTTTCACTATAATGTAGTATCTTGCCATCATCTGTCTATAATAATGTTGTTTGAAATCAGAATAAATACACCTACATTGTAGTTACAAAAAAAAATAGGCTCACAACAGTAATACCCAAATACGCAAGACACCTTCCCAGATCTCCTGATGATCTGATTGTTGAAGATGTCTAAGAGGGATGGGGTAAATCAGAGTCATATCCAAAAATAACAGTAGCCGCATGCTCAAGTTATTCAATAGCATTCCATATTATGAGACAGGCAGCAAACTTACCACTACTTATTTACTGCTTTTTAATTAAAACCCATTTTATGCTATTTAACTTCATGCTACCAGATAGCATGGTTGGAATAGTCATGCCATGCATTAAAATGTCATGCAATGTCATCAATGGCAACTATGAATAAAATACAATATAAAGTGATAACAAAACAGTACTTAACACCATTACATTTTCAGATTCCTTTCACAAGAAATATCAAGAATTTAATCATGCTTCTTAAATTTTTTGGTAAATATAATATCACCATCACATAAAATTGGAAAGTAATTGAATGGAAAACTTAAGGAGATCCGAAAATTCTGTTTAATTTTTTGGATGTATGTACCTAGCAGGTACAGATATGTATTTTATTTTAAGAAGATGATACAAAAACCTGAGAACCAATGTAGTAAACCGAGTCCACAGTTCAGAAGCTGAAAACATCCCTACACCATAGGTTCTTTATGGCCACTGTACACCAACACATCATTGAACACTTCCATCAGAAATAATTTTATTATGAGTGTGTAAAACTTTGGTTGCAAGTAAAAACAGTAGTAGACTGTGTTGGTGAACTTTAGCCGTGGAACGATTCTACCTTTCCAAGAGTAACTTTTTCGATAAATTTCCATTGACGTCGTCATCTGACTCACGCCGAAGTCTCTTTCTATCATTGCACCATTCTTGCGACATGTTAAGTACCTTTGCAAAATGATCAATCTATTGACTAAATAAACGAACAATGCATGGATAAATTTCCTAGACAGATAGTTACCTACTAGATGTGCGTCTGATTATTGTATCATGTGAACGTACTTCTTTTGAACCCTCAGTTAGAGCAGACTCGATTATATCTAAGGTTATCGTGAGGTAGGTAATCGTAAATAAGGTACCACGCCATGCCATGATGGAAGTTAAGTATTTCGAGATTATCATAACTGTAACCATACTGTAACTGTGCCATGGCAACATGGTTCAACGATCGTTTCTAGAGATGAATCTTCACACGACAATGAATAGACATTTCAAAATTAGAAACTGAACATTAAAACAACGAACAAATAAGTATCTATAAACATGCGCCGTTTTATTTCAAAACTGAAAATATTGTAAATAAAAGCGTACTTACCGAATAAAAAATGATTTCAGCGAAATTCTACACAACAACAAGCACGTTCTTGCGGCGGGGCGGCGTTAACGTTAAATAAAATGTGAGAGCGAGAGTTGGTTGCTTGGTTGACTTGGTTGGTTTGGTTGGATTGGATTGGATGGATGGATGTAGATGTCAAAAATAATGACAGTTGGTTGACAGCACTACAGCAATGACAGCCGGCCGGCTTGTTTTGTCGTGGTCGGCCAGGATGCTGTTGTTAAAAACCTACCATTTTGGTAGACTTTTACAATCCTACTAATATTATAAATGCGAAAGTTTGTGTTAAGGCTGCTATGTTTGTTCCCTAATCAAAAATAAACGACAAAACTCAGATGAAATTTGCTGTAGTAGGTATATAGATAAAAAATCAGAATAAATAAAGGGGGAACTTATAATCCGAAAAAAAACCCCTTTAAATAAAAAAAGATAAAAAAGGACGATTTTGGTATAGATGGCGCTGATGTGCTTAAAATTAAACGTCTTTGACCGTAAACATTGTGTTGTCATGCTACTCATTCTACCAAAAAGGTTACATCCTACCAAGGTCGGTATTGGAAATTAATTTTGACAAAAAAATCTGACATCAATTTGACTACCGAATGAATACCGCATTCTACCAAAATTCGTAATAAAATTTATTTTATCAAAAAAATCTGACATTAGTTTTGACTACTAAATGATACACATTCTTCCTATATGGAAAACATTTGTAGTTTCCTGAAATTATTTTTGTTTGCGACTATTGAAATTTGGGCAGGCCAAAGCTTGTCACGGGTCAGCTAGAGTCTATACAATATTAAAACTGTTGAAGAGTTTAATTTTGTACAAGTACATTGACTATAAACTAAAAAAAAACTTGTCCGGGTGTCAAGGGACACCCGGATGGAACGAAATTCTTTTCGATTAATTAGTGAAGGATTGTAATAAAATTTTATATCTGTTATAATATTATATTATAAGAAACATCAGAAATAAAAGAAAACACAACTGTAACCAAACTCAATTTACTGAACAGAATTTATGTAATTCAACTAAAGACAACCAAAATGGAACAAACGACACAATCATAACTTTACATGTATTGACACTGCAAAACATTTATAACTCTCGACAAGAAATAAAGCTAATGCGTCACGACTTGTGACAACGATAACCTAAATGATGTAAACGCCTCGAACGCCAACGAACAACTGTCCCGAACCAAGTGTGCGCCTGGCTTTTGTAGGGGTGACCCCCATTCTGATTCTTCATTCGGTGTCCGATAAGAAAACTGCTAACACGGCCTCTCCTGACTACGCGGCGTCCTCGACCGCTTTATCGCGATCTGGAATGTCATCAGCGGGTTGATCATCTTCTGTAATAGAAAACATCGTTACCAAGCTGAATAACAATAAAAGAGCTAAATCAGTTTCGCATTACGATCGTGAGCGTGCATATAAACCATCGTAAGCAAAACCAAGTTTACTCAACACAAAAAAGAACGCATTATTTCACCAGCTCATCTCGCACAGCATTCATTTAATTCATACTTCGTTCGACTCATAAAATGACATTCATTCACCGGCTCATCTCATTCATTTAATTTGTCCGTCATCAGTCATCACATCAACTACCATTCAAACCCAAAGAGCATATAAGTCCAAACCTTGCAAGCTTAACATTAGAATGAGACGTCTCAAAATAATAATTAAACAGGGCCCTTTTACGCAAACTTCAGGACATCACGACGTCTTCATCACCAGCTGCATCCGCTCCGTGGACGCCAGCAGCTTTTGAAGAGCACCCGAGGCCGCAGCGTCCCACTCAACACATGAGTCACTCAACACATGAGTCTGTCCAACCAATGTACCCAGGCCAACACACTTTTGTGTATCGACCTGCCGATTACCACCTTTAGTAATCGCCCAGTTACCGCCTTTGGTAACTGTTAACACCCATCTAAGCGCTTAAATGGTTCACCCATCTAAGCGCTATGCTAAATGGTCTGCGACAAGCCGTCTTATTCAACCCATCACATACAACGTTGCCAATCACTATCCACTAACTCGAGCCTTAATTATGAAAGACATGTAGAGTAAAGATTTAGTATTCGAATGAGAGCTATTAATTTTCTTACCTACCTATGCTAGGGGCATACTAATAAAATGAGGGGAATTTGTTTGCCTACGAGGTACGTATATGGAATAGGATAGTAACCAACAAAGCTATATGTGAAGTTTCGGTCAACATAAGAGGTGTGGTACTCACAATCGAAGAACGCGTCGCACGTCTCCGGGCACCACTCGCCTTGCCAAGGCACTACGTACTGCACTGCAGCCTGCGTAGACCTTCGGCGCCCTCTGCTTGGCAGTAGCCTCCTCTCAATGACAGCATCCGGTGAGGTTAGGACCACCTGCAACATAACGCAACAAACACGTCTGGTCGACTATGCGACAAGCGCAGCGACTAACGCAGCGACGAACGCACGGATATTGCGACTAACGCAGCGACGAACGCACGGGTATTGCGACTAGCGCAGCGACGAACGCACGAGTATTGCGACTAGCGCAGCGACGAACGCACGGGTATTGCGACTAGCGCAGCGACGAACGCACGGGTATTGCGACTAGCGCAGCGACGAACGCACGGGTATTGCGACTAGCGCAGCGACGAACGCACGGGTATTGCGACTAGCGCAGCGACGAACGCACGGGTATTGCGACTAGCGCAGCGACGAACGCACGGGTATTGCGACTAGCGCAGACCCGAAGATTGTAGGTAGCTCAGGCACGCAGCGCGTGACTCGAAGATTGTAGGTAGCTCAGGCACGCAGCGCGCGACTCGAGGCATCACACGCCCCGCGACGGCACCATTAACTTTGCAGCCGCATAGCTTAGAGCCTTAACGACTCGGTAAGGCCCTCGCATACTGGAGTCAAACTTCACTTGACATAGCATACCTGAAGACAAAAACAAAATCATGTACACACGATCACACAATCGTAGAACACACAGAAAAACAGCTGTCTATGTTATCAACATCGTCCTGTTGTGCCTGGTTTTCCACTAGCCGTTCGGCCGTCCTTTGTTCATCTTTCATTCGCAATCAGATGTTGCCCGATTGACAACGAAGTTTCGCTACTCATTGCGGTGTATACCCTCACGACCTGCTACGTTCACGGCGAGCGTAAATAACAGCACGTCTGGAATCAGAACTACAACATTATGTACGCCGTGGGATGTAGCCTTGCGAAAAACTGCGCGAACACCAACCACGTGAGTGCGGGCTACGTGAACGCCAATGTCGTGGACATCGCAAACAATGCTCACGCGATCGGGATCGAAGTGATCTATTTATTTCGCGTTATTTACTCTAAAAACACGACCAAACAAAAGAAAATCACAAAAAGAGGGTATTCCGATTTTTCATTGTTACTAGAAAACGTTTCAGAGTTACAGCTTATAGGGCTTACCATGTTGGATATGTTTACTAGGACAAAGTGGCGTTAACTCACGCTTAACTATAGACCATGTGCGGGCATTATGATCATCTCAGCTAACCAAACCTTGGCGTCCCTCTTAAGACCTGAAACTTGAACGTGGGGTTGTACGAGACTTCTTAGGTAGATAAGCAAAGCGCATATCGCTTTCATTAGAATTATAAATTCACCAAAAAATCAGGTAGTCGTGATGACACTGTTGATAGTGTTGCGACCTATATGAGCAACGATAATATAATCGACCTCCCTACGCCTCCGGCGTGACGGCAATCAACACTCAATGATCGTGATTGGGACCTATCTCGCGAACATGCCATAGTTGCGTCGTGGCATTGCTTGCTTGTAAGAAGAGCTTGTCGAAGTCGAACCTGACCTTGTACGATCTTCTTTGTGATCGGTAGCACGACAAACCTCGCAAACAGAAAGGCGCACGGACATGAGAGCCTCCTTTCGAGCGATGCTTTGATCGATCACGTGATGTACTTCGCGGTATTTCACATAAGAAATAAAAAATGTACTTACGTGAAGGTTTACAACCAAAATTTACAACAAAAATAAAACTTGAAAATTTTCTCGAATTGCGGGTACCTAGTTTTGTTCCGTTTTGGTGTATACTTGTGGGCCTTATTTTTGGCTCTTTATCCCAATTCTGATATAAGAAAACATCAGAAATAAAAGAAAACACAACTGTAACCAAACTCAATTTACTGAACAGAATTTATGTAATTCAACTAAAGATAACCAAAATGGAACAAACGACACAATCATAACTTTACATGTATTAACACTGCAAAACATTTATAACTCTCGACAAGAAATAAAGCTAATGCGTCACGACTTGTGACAACGATAACCTAAATGATGTAAACGCCTCGAACGCCAACGAACAACTGTCCCGAACCAAGTGTGCGCCTGGCTTTTGTAGGGGTGACCCCCATTCTGATTCTTCATTCGGTGTCCGATAAGAAAACTGCTAACAATATATTATATATTTTTTTAAACAAATATAAGTAATATAAACTTAATCAGTAGGTTCAATTTTAGTAATAATTGACTTGTGGTAACTGAAGTAGGAAACATAATGTTTGGGATTCTATTTTATCTAAATGTCTTGAAAAAACTGCATCGATTGTAGTTTTATATTTTGTTGTTGATTCTGCTGGATTATTGTTTAATCTTAAATCAAATTCTTCCTCTAGAAACTGTAGCAATGGTTTTGATTTTTCATTACTGATGTTGATGTAATTGCGAACTATTGCGAATGCTTTAGCATTCGCTAATGCAGAATGAAGAAGAAAACATTATGAAGCGCAGAAATTAAAGAAATTACGTTGAAACAAATATTTCAGGCTTTAAACACTTTAAATCATCATTCAGATGCGTAAGTATGATCCCACCAAAAACATTCTGTAAAAAACTAGCCAAGTCTCGATGGAGCTGCTTGTTTATCTCTAAAAAGTAATGAAATCTAGACAAAGTCGTGTCAAGTCTGAGGTTCTTTACTGCGATTTCTATATTATTATAGAATGTTGTGTGACTTGGCCGTTGAACATTCTTTATACGTTAGTGGGTACAAGTCAATTTTGTTTACACGTAATGTTATAACTGTTGTAACTACCTATGTTTTTTAAGCGAGATAATAGCCAATACAGGTATTGGTAATTGGACGCTAGTGTCTTATTTTAGGCTGTTGTTGATCGTGCAACACATGCATTCAGCATTGACAATGCTGACTTCTGCTGTCTTCTTTTTGGAGCGTCAAATCGACCACCGATCTAACATAAAATAGACGTATTTTTTATATTGTTTGTTTCAGGCTCGCCTTTACATAAGTATTATTGAAATACGCAGCTTTATGAAGCCTAAAATTGACTGGTTATTGAATCAACGTTTTCTAAGAGGCAATTTTCCATCGTTAATGGGTTCTGGCGACAGATTGGTCTCATGTACCACCTGGTTTTGTACCCTTGTGTACTCTTCAACGGCCAAGTCACATAACATTCTATAATAATACAGAAATCGCAGTAAAGAACCTCAGACTTGACACGACTTTGTCTAGATTTCATTACTTTTTAGAGATAAACAAGCAGCTCCATCGAGACTTGGCTAGTTTTTTACAGAATGTTTTTGGTGGGATTTCACTTCTTTTTGTAGAAACGTGGGCTTATTGATTTATTTTATTAGATTTTCTTATTTGACACAGTTTTTAGGGTTCCGTACCCAAAGGGTAAAATCGGAACCCTATTACTAAGACTTCGCTGTCCGTCTGTCCGTCTGTCCGTCTGTCTGTCTGTCACAGGGCTGTATCTCATGAACCATGATAGCTAGACAGTTGAAATTTTCACAGATTATGTATTTCTATTGCTGCTCGAACAACAAATACTAAAAACAGAATAAAATAAATATTTAAGGGGGGCTCCCATACAACAAACTTGATTTTTGCATTCCAGCGCCATCTAGTTTCATTTGATGTTACTACGTATTATAGGTACTTTTCGCGGTCTCATGCGACCGCTCGGGGTTTGAGAGGTAAGATGAAAGAGGTTTGCGATTCCGCTGGCAGGTGGCGCTATTTTACCACTATCGGTAAAGTAAGTCGGTAAATAGGTGGTACTTCACATGATCGAATAAAAAGTTTGAAATTGAATTATTGAATTCATGTAGTTAGGTAAATAGGTACCTAGGTAGATATTATTAATTTCCAATTAATTTCGAGTTCGAATCCTGGCCGTGCATCAATGGATATTTCTGTTCGAAAAATGTACCTATATGCGCGTTACACGTGTTTTTATCAGTGAAGGAAAACATCGTGAGGAAACCTGTTAGTATTCTTGAAAGCGGCGACGGGATTGCAACCTGTCACGTGTGGAATGCTAACTACGTAGTTAGGTAAATAGGTAGGTTACGAGATATTATGAATTATTTTTTATGTTTCTAGGGTTCCGTATCTAAAGGGTAAAAAACGGGACTACTAAGACACCGCTGTCCGTCTGTCTGTTACCAGGCTGTATCTCGTGAACCGTGATAGCTAGACAGTTGAAATTTTCACAGATGATGTATTTCTCTAAAATCAGCATAAAATAAATATTTAAGTGAGACTCCCGTACAACAAACGTGATTTTTTTGCCGTTTTGATAATAGTACGGAACCATTCGTGCGCGAGTCCGACTCGCACTTGGCCGGTTTTTTTCTTTTGATGAGTAGTTTTTTTATTATAAAAACAAATCGCAAGCGCGTTTAAAATACAGTCAGCGCCATCTAGCGACGTGTGCGGGTATCACCGCCACTCTTAGTCCAATGCATTATATTTTGATCAAATTTTGAGCGAAATTAATATTTTAGTTTATTTAATTTGTTAATTTGTTTATTCAATTTGTGTAATGTTCGAGTAGAATAAAGTTAATCGTTCGACTATTTCTTCTTGTAAACTTGTAAGTATAAGAATAAAAGCCAGTCTAGTCTTATCCAGAGTTTTCCTTCAATTTTATTGCGTACCTACTAGCAGTCCGCCCCGGCGGGCGGCGTCGGTCGCACGGATGTAATAATGATATTATAGGTAGCTTTTTTACACCTTGGGTTACATTATCGAATTTTTCATAAGGATCCCTAATAAAACATTTAGTATCGCAGACTTTTTTTGTAGATATTGATGTCCTCTTTAAAACTGTAGTAGGTACATCACTTTGCTCTATTGTCAACAATTTCCGCAGAGTAGGTAGGTACGCGATATAAGGATTTTTTTGGTTTTTTTTACACGTTGGGTTACATTATCGAAGTTTTCATACGGATCCCTAATAGTTAGACATATAGTATTGCAAACTTTTTTGTAGATATTGATGTCCTCTTTAAAACTGTAGTACATTACTTTGCTCTATTGTCAATAATTTCCGCAACAAACGCAATATAAGGATTTTTTTTTAATTTTTTCACACTTTGGATTACATTATCGATGTTTTCATACGAATCCCTAATATTTTTTAAAATATACTATAGCCTATGTTCATCAGGGATAATGTAGGATTCTATAGGTGAAAGAATTTTTCAAATCGGTCCAGTAGTTGAATATTTTTTGTAAAGGCGGTATGTCGATCTCTAATAGTTTGGTTAGGCTCTTGTATTTTCTTATCAGGGTCACCAGGTACTCCAGATCTTCGATTATCCTAGTTTTTATGGTTTTCCCTTTATGTGGCCAAGTGGCCATTAAACCCTAACTCTGTCCCAAATTTAAGCTCTCTGAGTTTATGGGAAGTACTAGTTCTATTCTGATGATCATGAGTGAGTGAGTGAGTGAGTGTCTGTCTAAAATGCGAAACTTTGCTTTCGCTTAACTTCATAACTAAATGACCTACAGACTTGAAATTTTGGATTTTAAGTATGTGATTATGGCTTACTGGATGACGAAAATTTCAGCGTTCTGGTCTTATCCAGAGGTTCTCAAATAGGGGCCTGAAAATGCGGCGAAATGGTTCCAGTAAAGGATGGTACGGCAGTGTTTGCTTCGCGCTCGACTTGGCGGGGGCACTGCCGTGCCCCCAAAGGCGGGGGCACTGCCGTGCCCCCAAATTTTGTCTTACTTTCTATCTATGAGAGAGAGAGAGAGAGAGAGAGACAGGCAGAGAAACACGCGCACGCCGCCCGCACGGCTGACAACTATAGCGAAAAGTGTCGTTACAACTTTTGGTCTTAATTTTTGTGTCGTTACAACTTTTGGTCTTAATGGTCTTAATTTTTTCCGTCTAGCCCCCTACGCAACGCGCGATAAGGAACCTCGTTCCAAAAAATACTCCTAGGGGCCTTTATACAAGTAACACAAACAAAAAAAAAACATTTTGAAATTTTTGTCTGTCTGTCTGTCTGTCTGTTGGCCGACTTTCACGCAAAAACTACTGGACGGATATTGATGAAACTTTTTTTGTTATGTAGCTATTAGTCCTCGGCAACATAAAGGTTACAATTTATTTTGAAGATTGGAATACCAGTTGTGAAACTATCTGTCGACCAGCGAAGCGGGCACGGGTCGGCTAGTTATAAATAAATGCAAAAGTTTGAGTGGGTGTATGTGTGTGTGTGTGTGTGTGTGTGTGTGTGTGTGTTTGTTATGGCAGAGACACACTTACCTGTCGTGTCGTGGCGCGACACGCCACTAGCTAATCGCTTTCATACATTTAGTATGGTTAGAGACACATTTGGGTATCGTGTCGTGTCGCAGCGCTATCTGTCGTGGCGCGACAGCTCGCCACCGATTGCGCCAGAGCGGTGGTGGGGGTTATGACGCGACACGACACAACAGGCAAATGTGTTTCTATACTGGCGCGTGCCTCGTGGCGCGAACACCTAGCAGACATATTTAATTTAATTTGCAGCATAATGATTGACGACCTTATTGAACTTAAACGTCAACGAAAATTTTTTTTTGCCCTCTAGGAGTTTCATTGCTAAAAGAAATTGAAGGTTTTCATCAAAATTACTATCCAAATCAGAAGAAAGCATTATGTATGTTTGAACCCTGTAAAGGTTCGTTATGTTCTGTTCAGAAAAAACGCCAGAGCGCGACACGACACGACACGTTAGTGTGCACAGTGCACACCCACCCCACGCTAGTGGCGTGTCGCGCCACGACACGAACACGACACGTAAGTGTGTCTCTGCCATTACTCTTTCACGCGAAAACTACATAAAATAAAACTTTACAGTAATATAACTTATACCTACATTAGAATACACTTATGCTACTTTTTATCCAGGCACCACCCGTACGAAGCCGGGGCGAGCAGTTAGTATTTTTATAAAGTAGAAATTTTTAGTTTTTTCTACATTATTAAATTTTATTCTAATTTTATATTCAATTCCCGTTTTCGGTTTCTACTAATATTATATTAAGTAAGTAAAATATTTGCCATATCTAGGTAAACGAATTGAATAGAAGTGGCATGATCTTCCGAAATCGTTTAGGTAGGTACGTAGGTAGGTACCTACCTACTTACAAATATTTAGGAGTAGGTATTTTATTTACCTTGTAATTATTGTAAGTAGGGTGTTGTGAAAAATCATAGATTTTAGTAAGGGGTGACGGGGTCTAATGGCCCTTTTTCTATTGGTTTTTAAGTGCAATAAATTAAAATAATGATTATTTATGAATAAAATAAATATGTTGACTGTTGTATTATTTATTTTATATGAAACGTAGGTACCACCTACCGATGTACCCTGCAGGCCACCTATCTATTAAGAAAGCTCAACCCCAGTAGGTAGGTAGGTACCTACCTACCTACCTACGCTAGAGGCCGTAAATCTTTGCCTAATGTGATTGCTTGAGTTTGACCGCTAACGCTAACTGATTTGGAGCAGAACGCTTTATTGCTGGATGGTAGAAAAGAAGAAAGTAGAAAGATGAAAACGTACATTTTTCCCATTAGTAAGTACCTACTAAGTACCTAGGTACCTACCTACCTTCTTATGGGTTATGGTAGGTATTTTAGGTTGTTGGCGAATTGTGCATCTTACTCGGCCATTTTACCTAATTTTATCAGAAAGACTCTAATTAAACTACCTAGGGTTTAATTAAACTCCATGCAATTACTAATTATATTGTTGACTAGTAGAGCGTAACTTGCTTTTATAGGTAAATAGAAAATATGCACATAGGTAGGTACCTACCTACTTGCTCATCATACCTACCTGCTCAGTGTCACCATATCATTGCATTGACTGTCACCGAAATTACATAATTATACTAAGCATAGGTACATTCCTTATCGGGGATAAGTGGGATAACTGCTTCAAAATAAATATTTATATTTTGAAGAACAAACCAGTGATATGGTTGTAAACTCATATTAATTAGGTAGGTAGGTAGGTAGGTACCTACGTAGTCGAAAATGATGCTCAGCTCGTCAGCCTTCCATGTGCGTCGCGTCGTTGTCGGTCGGTCGTGACGTGACAAATTAAGTGGCGTGGGGGGCAGCGGGGCAGTGCCATTTGTCTGCTATGATGAATGGCCGCAGCCCATTAAGTCGATGCCGCAGCCAGCTCTTTACTTGGCCACAAATTAGAATGTTAATTTTGACTGGTAGGTAGTTAATTCTACGTTTGCAAATGAGAGCGTAAAGTTTTAGTTCGCTAATTATTTCAGCGTTTGCAGCTCGTAAATGTCGGCGGACCAGAGTCTGTCTGTAACTATTTGAGCTTACCTAAATAATCCAAATATTTAAAACTGAATTTAAAATAATGTGCCCCATACTTAATATTTTTTTGTGATTCCTGTCTCTGATCCGTATGAAACTAACATACCTACCTACCTACTTAATCAAACTTTTACTGCAGACGTCTAATTAGTTTAGAAGGACGAGTAGGTACCTACCTAGATTGTTATTTCTGTCCTTTTGGAATTACCAATGAGAAATAATTAGTTACATAACAAGCATCAAAATTTTAGCCTGCTAAGTAGCTGATTGTTTTATTGACAACTAGCGACCCGCCCCGGCTTCGCACGGGTAGCATGTTATTATACATATAAACCTTCCTCCTGAATCACTCTATCTATTAAAAAAACCCGCATCAAAATCCGTTGTGTAGTTTTAAAGATATAAGCAAACATACATAGGTACATACATAACATACGCGGGAAGCGGAAAGCGACTTTGCTTTATACCTACCTACTAGGTACCTACTATGTAGTGATTTTATCAAACAAATTATAGCTAGGTTACTAGGTAGGTAGGTACATACAGAGAACTACAACTTTGACATGGAGCAAGTAGGTACCTACCTATAAGCCATCCTTAATAATAAGGGAACTAGGGTTTTTAAAGTGAAAGTGATCCACTGCACCCCCTGTTCCTCTATCCTTTAGCTTTTGCTAACCTCCCGCCCGGCCCGGTCATCAACACAATATGATCCTGGTTTTTTCCGCGACTCTCTCAATGTTGCCATCTTAATTATTCAAACAAAGCTAGAATGAGCTAGAATAAAACGTGACGAGAATTAAGTTATGCACCTAACATTTTTTAAAAATTCAACGTGAAACTCCGCTTAATGTGTCCAAAAAGCGTTTTCCAGCATAAAGCTAATTCCATAGTGTAGGAACGATGACGTCACGGCCCACAGTTTGCAGGCCCGAGTTAGGGCTCCACAATTTGCATCTAATTCACTACGTTCGTTCGTGCAAAAGCTTTGGGAGAACAGCTGATTCCCTTGCCTTTGTAAAGGAAAGTGCATTTAACTCTAAACTACCTGAACAGGAGCGAAACAAAACAGATTAACAAACAACAACATTGTTTGAGTTGTGAGGAAGCGGAGACAATAAATAGAATTTGCTCTAAAGAGCCGTGACGAGGCTAGATAGAAAAAAAAAACTAATTTACGTAAGGTACCTACCTACCTACCTACCTACATAAGCAGGGACCTACCTAGGTATCTGACCAAGGTAGGTACTTTTGCGAATATAAGACGCAGAATAACACAATTTCAATTTAATTACATAATTAAACGAAACTTACCTAAGTGAAGTTCTATTGTAATTATACGAGGATTTGATTAGATATTTTTACTCTGACGATAGATAGAATGGAACTACAGAGTAAAAATATCTAATCAAATCCTCGTATAATTATGTGAAAGTGAAAGTAGGTGTAGGTAAGTGTAAGTTACATAGGTAGGTAAGTAGTAAGTAAGTGCTTGTACTGTACCTAATGGTAGGTACCTCCCTACTTAATAACTAGCTACTTACTTACCTAGGTACCTACCTACGTACCTAAATAAAGTCAAAGTCAAAGTTGTTGTTTATTCTCATTTCAGGTGTACCTGGTACTAACTAGCTAGGTACTGGCCAAGCTATATTTGTAGAAGCTACGCCCGTCCCCATTCAATAGTTTAGTTGTTCGCCTTTCTGATAAACCTCTGCTGATAATTTAACTTCGTCTTTGATGACGCAACTTGGCCAACTTGTAGGTACCTTGGAGGAGTTTGAATAATCTGTACCGAAGCTGGCGCTAACTTTAATCCATGTGGTTTAATCTAGAGCCGTTCACCGGTTTGTAGAAATTGATCATGAATCATGAAATAAACGTAGGTAGGTACCTATCTATAGTTACCTACCTACTTCTAAGATAAGTTTTAGATAACTATTTGGGTAACTTAACTACCTAGGTAGTTACTAGTTAGTTACTAGTTACGTAGTTACCTAATAAAAACACATAAATAAAAAAAAAATAGCTAGATGGTAGCTCTGCTAGATGACTGACCAACTGACTGCTACTGCTAGTTAAGAGGCTGCCAGTCGACGATTGCTCTTTTTCGGAACGAAAAAAATAATACTTCTGAACAAGCCACATCTCCTATTTTTATAAGTATATTACTTCAGGTTCCTACCTAGATTTCTATTAAGCTGAAAACATAATAGCAGAAACTTTTTACGATAAAAATATTATTTCAAAATGATACGTTTTAGAATTTATGATCGAAATATTTTATATACCTACTATTAAAATAAACTTGTGATTTATTGTTAAAGATAGGTAATATGCAGATCTAGATTTCTATTAGGATAGATTTTTGATAAGTAATTATACATAATTTATATCATTAATTTATTCGAAAAGCTAAGGCGGACCACGCGCGGACGTGTGTTTGTCATCATTGCAGCGGTCGGTAGGATTATTTATCGAAGTGATTAAAGATGGGTACATCTTTATTCACATATACTATCACTACATAGTATAAAGCAAAGTCGCTTTCCGCTTCCCGCGTCTGTATGTATGTATGTATGTTTGCTTATGTTTTTTTTAATAGATAGAGTGATTCAGGAGGAAGGTTTATATGTATAATAACATGCTACCCGTGCGAAGCCGGGGCGGGTCGCTAGTACATTATAAAATAGGAGATGTGGCTTGTTCACAAGTACCTATTTCTTTTTTCGTTTCGAACAAAAATAATCGTCGACTGGCAGCGTCAAGTCTTAGTTTCAAACAAAAATGCCAGCGCGAACCGTAGCCGTAAGGCTACACGTACACGGTACGCGCGGATTCGTAGCGTGTTCGTAGCGTAAGCGTAGTGTATATACGAGACCACGCACGCCTACTAATAAACTCGTAGCAAAGCAAGCAAGACTAAGCAAGCGGTCTGCGCTCCTAAGCTGCTAGCTGCTATACTTATAGATTTACATTATTATAGGAAGGTAGGTAACAGATTGGACATTATCTTTTTATAGGTAACTAGCGACCCGCCCCGGCTTCGCACGGGTTTAATACATATAAACCTTCCTCCTGAATCACTCTATCTATTAAAAAAAACCGCATCAAAATCCGTTATGTAGTTTTAAAGATATAAGCATACATACAGACGCGGGAAGCGGGAAGCGACTTTGCTTTATACTATGTAGTGAAGATTTATTACCTAGGTAGGTCCTTACATTATATTATTTATGTTTTTTATTGGAGTATTTAGGCTTGCCCAGCACCTATACATAAACTATCCTAGCTTCTACCTTCCAGCTTAGTCGGCCTCATCCACAGGAAAGACATAGGTCAATAGGTAGGTACCTAGTTACCTACGTGAGGAACATGTCCAACTTTACCTTCCTAGTTTGACCGTGTTCTTATCTAAATATGTGAAAAGTTTACTGCGAGTAGGGCTGCCATCTCTAAAATTTGGCAACCAGGACAAGACGCATGAAAACCCCGCATTTTAGAGCCCAGAACCCGGACATGTCAACAGGTTTTTTTAATTTTAAGTCGTGAATTTTTTCACGTTTTCTAACGCTTTCCCAATAGTTTAGCGTTTGGGGGGTGGGGGGGGGGGGTGGGGGTTGGGGGAGGGGGGGGGGAACACTCGACTCTAAACTAACTAGTTAGTTAGTTAGTTACCATAGGCAATGACTGAGTGTATCTAGGTACTTACTTTTTTCTCGCATTTAGGGCTGCCATCCGTCCGGGTTTCCCCGGATTATTAACTAGTTAGTTAGTTAGTTATGTCATTTAATATTGAAAATACCTAGGAAGGTACTTGTTTATGGTAAATAGGTACACGCAAATCTGACAAGAAGGTCTGGTGTTCTAACTTATTCTGTTCAATAACAAAAACAAACATCCGCACCATCACGAGTGTCTTGGACGGGCGAAGCACATACGATTAATAGGGTTGTCACCAAGACAGAAAATAAAATTAAATAGACTTATGTAACATCTTTGTTGCCTCCCTCCGCCTAGCCTCCACGCGTGGTAAAGCCATGGCAGGTAGTTAGTTACCTATGTGGATTATTGACCTCATATCTAAGTAAAAGGGTTATTACACTACGCGGTATTCAGACAGTCTTAGTACGACTGTCTTAAAATCTAACTAGGCAAGCTCACTATTACACTGGGCTGAATACCGCACCGCAGCTAACTCATTTGCAAAGCGTAGGTACGTAGTCGGTGACGGTTGTCGCGCGATGGGAAAACTTTCAAACCACCAGAAAATTGCCATAGCTCTTGCCGCGTCTAGGCCTCACAGCTCAGTTGGTAGTAACTCTGCCTTCTGCACTGTAGGTTGTGGGTTCGATCCCCACCCAGGGCAAATATTTGTGTGATGAACATAGATGTTTGTTCTGTGTCTGGGTGTTAATATGTATAATAAGTATGTATTTACAAAGAAAGTATATAAGTATTCTATCAGTTATCTGGTTCCCATAGTACAAGCTTTGCTTAGTTTGGGGCTAGATGGCGCTGTGTGTAAAGTCCGCCAATATTTATATTTTATATTTATTTACAAAATAATTATAAATTTCCAACAACACCCGGAATCCTTCAGTACGAAGTAGTTGTGCCATTTATAAAATGAAGTCCCGGGACTCTTTGAGACAAAAATTTAAAGAAATTAACATTCTCACAGTAATCTCACAATATATATATGAAAACTTACTGTATACTCATAAGAATATGGCTTTCTTTAAGAAAAAAAGTGATGTACATAGTATTAACACAAGAAATAAGAACAAATTGTACATACCCAAATTTAGATTAGAAAAAGTGAAGGGGTCGTTTATGGGGAATTGTATACTATTTTATAATAAACTGCCAGAAAACGCAACAAAACTTCCCGTTAGAAGATTTAAAGCCTATATAAAGAATAATCTTATAAACAAAGCGTATTATACTGTAGATGATTATATAAATGATAAATCCTCGTGGCCTGATGTCGCTCTGCCACTCGACAGCTAAATATTGATTTAGGTACTTAATTTCATTTTGTGTAACATTTGTCTACTTTAATTATTTTTAAGCAAATAGTTATTTTATCTGTAAGTTTTAATTCTAAATCAAGTGTAGCGTGTGTTGCTTTTTGAATTTGTGCTGAAGCTCTTTAGTTATTTTTTTTTATTGCTGTACCTACGTACTTGAGTAGTAGGTACTTTTAACTTTTAATTATTATTCTTGTTTGAGCCTTCACCTTGTTCGATTGGCACCACACTGGAGCTCTACATAGCATTAAGGAAAGGATCATAAAAAAAAAGGTAGACCCCAAGCCGTGTTTGTTGCCTGATTCTTCTAGGCTTGGTCGCGTGGAATCGGCGTAGCTTCACCTAGTTCCTAAGACGTTTCAAAGTGATCCTTGTGATTTTATTGAAATAAATGATTTTTGAATTTGAATTGAATTTGAATTTGAGTTGATTGGAATAATCTTTATGACTTTTCAGCCATAAATATGGCATGTCTCGGTACAAATCAAGAACATTGAAAAGTACTTCTTTTTCTTTTGAACACGCAATGGTGCACGCGGCCACAGCAAACAAACGTATACGACCATCTTTGCTCTGCGGCTGCCGCGCGCTGACTGAACGGTCTAAGCGTGTCTAATATTACACTACGCGGTATTCAGCAAGCAAGCGAGTAAGCACGGCCGAACCCATTCGGTCAGTCTAATTAGACAGGCTAACTTGCTAGCTCTTATTACATTAAGCTAAATCTTAGTAAGACTGTCTGAATACCGCGTAATGTAATAACCCCTTAAGTAAGTAAGCAAGCAGCAAGCTCTTGAGAAGCATCCACACGTTTATGAGTATTTATTTTAATGTTTTATTTTTATTTTTTGGGCCTGTTTAATTTTTTACGAACCTTATTAGGTACCTAACTAGGTACTATCATCAGGGCAGGCGGATCCCTTATGCCACTATGTAATTCCCTATCGCCCGTCATCGCAGTAGGTAGGGTCATTGCGCTGGATTACGACCGATTAGCGGGGTACCCAACTTTGGGTCAGCTTATTAGTATGAAATATTTACTCGACATTTATTGAAAGGGTTTGTCATGGTTCCATATATGATCAAGATATATTAAAAACCTTAAATATGTATATATATTATTAGACTTAATTTTAAATAATTTTTTATTGAGAAATAGGGTGATATGCTAGTTTGCGACCGATTTTCTTAGTATACGACCACCCCCTACTTTAGTTTACGACCACTGTCTGAAAGGGAAATTACACATAATTGATTAAAATAATGCTACATTATCATGTTATTATTAATAATTTCTTTATTTCTAATCATCTGTTTTGTAACATCTGTACCAAAACTGTAATATAAATACTAACATAATAGTGGTCGTAAAATAATATATCAAATTATTACATCCAATATGCGACCGTTAAATTCCCATACATTTTAAGACGTAAACTGACGTCGGCCGCGGTCGCAAACTAAGGTTGGGGTATGTTAGACGATCATATTATATATTTGTACAGTATTTACGAATGTTTATGCGGTCGCAAACCGATGGTAACAAAACCGCTATTAAGAATATGTTAAAAAAGTCACAAAATCCGTAACCTTTATTATTAAAGTAACAAGGGAGATAAATAAAGTTTGCAATCAAACAGTCAATTTGCGACCATGTGGTCGTAAAGTCAAATAACATGAAAAATTATATTTTGGTATGCGACCACTCAATATTTTACATGTTTTTGTATATTTTCTTTATAAAAATTACGCAAATGCGTAGAAAAATAATTTTCTTAGGCAATAAAACACTACCAATCAGTCGTTATATAAATAAATCATTAAATACTAACTCCGAAAGCAACACGTGCTCACTATTTTTTTTGTAATTTCGTGAACCCGTTCACGCGAGGAGTGCGGGTGCCGAAATGAGCGTGGGTTTGTTTAATTTCGGGTAATACTATGGTGCCAATTCAAATAGGTAAGAACAATAGATCTATCCTGCTCTGTATAGACCAGAATTTCGTTTGGAAAAGAGAGATGGAATTCTTAATTTCTTAGTATTTCTGCAGCAGGTCCCTGAAATGGTCGCATACTGACGGTGGTCGCGAAACCGGCGCAATGACCCTATTCACACCTAGGCACCTACCCTATCCGAAATAAGGCGAAAGGTTTACAAATAACTTAGGTAAGCAGAGGTTACCTATCTATATAGGTATTTAGATAGGTACACTGGATTGTGAGACAGCCCTATGAGGAGGAGAATCTCTGTCAAATGAGAACTTCCGTATTCTGTGCGCCCTCGCCTGGGCCGCGATAAGTTCAATTTGCACGCATCACGTACTGCGTGGATGGAGTGTTGAATTTTACAAAAAAATAGTAGGTAAGTAGGTACTTAAGGCTGAGCAACAACCAAATTTGCAATGGTTGAAGCCCAAATAATTTTTATCGTGAATGATGTATGGAATTGAAATTTATATGGAAGATTCTCAGGTATATAAGCGTCAAAATTATTTTATCAAAAATAAAAATTTAATAAAAACCTTGTTAAGAAAAAATGCCAAACACATCTCTGAAAATCAAGAATTGCCCAAAAATATCCTAAACCATAAGGCAATTCAATATGATATTTATCATAAATATTGCTAAATAAATTATAAATTGAATAGTCTAGCAGTTTTTTTTTTAAAGCCATTTCTTTTACATAATTAATTTTTTTCTAAATGTCGCTTACGCTATTTAATTCCGAGCATCGGTAACTTCATGCCGCACTCTTTTTTCTTGCTATTCGCGTATTTTGCTTCGCAGTCATACTCATTCCGCGGCGATCCGCGTTGCTAGACGGACCTGTGCTACTTTTCTCCAGAGCGGTTTCGTAATTTTAAACTTAACCATGGGTAAAAAATCAAACAAAAAAAATTTACAAAAGCCGTGGGAAACGCATTGAACCTAATCTACGCCTCATATTTTTTACTAGCAACGAGAACGTGATGTGACTTAGGTTTAGGTAAGTACCTAGGTAGGTAGGTAGGTACAACAATAAAAACATCTCGCACAATTGTATGAAAATTGAATTATTGGTATCAGATAGATAGATAGACCTAGGTAGGTAGTTATAGTATGAGGTATATAGTATATATAGGTATAGGTATATATAGTATAGTAAGTAGGTAATAGTAGGTATGTCGTTTTTATGTCTAGTTGTGGTTTAGTGTTGGTACCTACCTAATCTAGGTAGGTACCTACCTACCAATCTACCAAATGTCAAACATAACTGAAGTAGGTAGGTAGGTAGGTACTTTGTGTATTTGAAAGATTCATTCGCGAGCGACACACGGATAATTTCATTTAGGTTGGTAGGTACCTATAGGTAGGTACCTACCAACCTGCAGGCTTATTTCGTAATAATCCTATTCATCCGTTGGCTTTCATTGCCAGAGCTCTGAACACCATTCTAATTTAGAGAATAGGATACCTACATACATTCTATAATATTAGGTAGGTGAGTAGGTACTATGAAAAAGGTAGGTATTCTTTAAATACGACTGATGTTCAGAGCTTATCCTTCACCAACAGAGAAAATCCATTGATGCACGCCGGGGTTCGAACCCACGACCGAAAAAGTCGAGGTAGGTACCTCCCACTCGGCCAACACGGCTTCATCTAAATCATCTCAGACTGAAAACATTTAGTTGTCATAGCAACGCATTTCTGAACTGTTTTGTCAGAACTTCGTCTTTCGTCAATCGCGGGTCTGCTAGTACTTATATATAACTCTTACGTTACCTACTGACTGACTGACTGACATATCAACGCACCGCGCAGTCTAAGCGACTGATTCCAAAAACTTTAAATTTTGAGGTTTTATTCCTTTTTAGTAGGTAGGTAGGTACCTACCTACCTTACGCACTAAGAAATAAATTCTCCAAATACAACCAGCGGTGCAGTGCAGCGAAGCTTGCTAGATTATAACTTCACGCGAACAAAGTCGCGGGAGTTTCTACTGATATTATTGCTAGTGGTCGGATATTCTGATGTTTATTTATCTAAACTTTGCGGATTGGCTATACTAGTATGGAGAGCACTTCTTTAAAAAAATCCCGCGTTTCCGGGATCAATGGATAGTAGTTACTAGTTTGTAATTAGTATGCAAAAACTGTAATAATTGGATTTACTTACCTCAAGTTATTTATTGGCTAATATAGATGGCGCTTTGTAGAAATAGTATTATTTTATTGAAAGGGGTAGTTAGCGACCGGACAAACAGCTTATGTATATCCAAACGAGTGTGAAGTTACTGTGAGTGAGTGAGACAGAAAAATATACATAAATTACAAATTTGAAGCCGCTTTCATACTTTCTTAGCTTTTGCCGGAAATAGACGAAATGAACTTTAGGTAAATATGCACCCAAATGTCCGATCACTAATTATTAGCTATGCAAAATTTTAGAAAACGAGCGTACCTACCAAGATTATATTGTACCTACCTACTTGTTTATAAAGCATCCTCTCGGTCGATATTGTGTTTATTTTTAGATCAAAGTAGAAAATATATGAAAATGAATACCTATCGATCCTCGATTTCGAAACAAATGAAAGGTAAGAGAAAACTTTCATAACAAATTACAGTTGTGATTATTTCACATAGTTGTGATTATTTTCACGTTTGACCGAAAATAATTTTGTAGGATTTTCATTTCGTCGAAAATATTCATTACAATTGGTACAAAAGTTATTTTATTAGACAATTAAAAATTCACAAATATCATATTACTGGTTTATTGTTAGATCAAAGAAGAAAACAAATGAAAATGAATCCCAATTGATTCAAACTAGTAGAAGGTAAGGGAAAACTATGATTATAAACAGTTACTGTCGTGATTATAACTATCTATATAACGACGACGCTATAACTAATAAAAAAAAATCTGGCACGGGTTTTCAATAATTGAACCTCACCACCTTTTATAAAACTCTTACGTTACTGACTGACTGACTGACTGAATATCAACGCACCGCACAGTCAAGCCACTGGTCCCTAAAACTGGGAACTGCATTATGAAAGGGGTGCTAAAGTTTGTATGAAAAATAAATTATCATTTTCATAATTACTTGACATTTAATATTTATGCTTTTCGATACAATTAAAGAAACGCATATTTAAGTTTTTTTTGTATTTCTTCATTCGAATATCGAAAAGTCCTTTCTCACGATTTTGATTTATTTATTTCGGATATTGCATACCGTTTTTGAGCATATATGTGTTATATTCATATAGGGCAAATGGTTGAACTGCCAAAAAAATATTCGATGAAATATTTATCGGCCAAGCAACAGCAGAATAATAAAATTATTGTTTGTTAGAAAATTTTGATATTGGTAAATTTGAAGTTGGCTGTGTTGGCGGAGTGAGAGGTACCTCGACTTTCCATCTGAAGGTTGTGAGTGGCCAATGGTTTTTTTTATTCGAATAGTACATAATATGGTTTTTGTCAAAATAATAAGTTCGGATATTACCGTTTTTGAGCATTATGTGCTATTTTGATATAGGGTAAATGGTGAAACTGCCAAATAAAATATTCAATGAAATATTTATCGGCCAAGCAACAGCAGAATAATAAAATTATTGTTTGTTCGAAAATTTTGATTTTGGTAAATTTGAGTTGGCTGTGTTGGCGGAGTGAGAGGTACCTCGACTTCCCATCTGAAGGTTGTGAGTAGTGGCCAATGATTTTTATTTATTCGAATAGTAGGTACATAATATGCTATTCATCAAAATAATAAGTTTGGATATTACCGTTTTTGAGCATTATGTGCTATTTTGATATAGGGTAAATAGTGAAACAGCCAAATAAATATTCGATGAAATATTTATCGGCCAAGCAACAGCAGAATAATAAAATGATTGTTTGTTCGAAAATTTGATTTTGGTAAATTTGTAGTTGGCTGTGTTGGCGGAGTGAAAGGTACCTCAACTTTCCATCTGAAGATCGTGAGTGGCCAATGGTTTTTTTTATTCGAATAGTACATAAAATAATATGCTATTCGTCAAAATAATAAGTTCGGATATTACCGTTTTTGAGCATTATGTGCTATTTTGATAAAGGGTAAATGGTGAAACTGCCAAATAAATATTCGATGAAACATTTATAAAACAGTAAGGTAATTATTGTTTGTTCGAAAATTTTGATTTTGATAAATTTATAATTGGCCATGTTGGTCGAGTGGGAGGTGCCTCGAATTTTCATCGGAAGGTAGTGAGTTCGAATCTAGGCCGTGCATCAATTAATTGTTCAACTGTTCGAAAAAGTTATAGCGCATACACGTACCTACTCAAAACGGTGAAGGAAAACATCGTGCGGAAACCATTTAGTAGGTATTCTTATAAGCGGCGATAGGCTTGCAACCTGTGACGTATTGAATGCTAAATACTGCAAAATGTGGGTATCGTGCCAAATTTAATGTTTGGACGTGTCTCTGACTACCCCTTTTAGACATCTTCAAGGATCTAAGCGTCTTGAGATCTGAGAGTTTGAATACCGTTCTTTGGGATTACAGTTGTGATCCTATTTATTTTATTAGTATTATAACTTTTTATGGTCCTTTAGTATTCTGTGGTAATAATAAAATTTTATTTAGGTATACATTTTCTCTGTTTTCGTTGTAGGCAGATAAACAGACAAATAGGTGTACTAATATAAATATGGTCAACAGAATATTTATTAGGTACCTACAAATAGTGCGTCAAGCTACTTTATTTATTTTGTGGTAGAGCCGCGTACAGCGCGAGCGGGCCGCGGCGCGCCGTGGCGGCCGGCGGCAGCTCGTGGTACTACGCGATTCGGGGGACGCAAGGGCGCGGGTGAAATCCGATTTTTTTCTAGCTAATAGCCCCCTCTTAAATGTTGCAAGGGATAACACCTTACATAAATGCCTAAAAAGCTACATTTTCATTATTGTATTGTAGGTATTGTAGGTAACTTAATAAGGTAGATACCTAGTAGGTGCCTACTAAAAGGTTAGTAGCATAGATTGTCACTAGATACGATGAATGGTGCGTGCTCGATGGTGGTGGTGAATACCTACTTGAAATTGAGACTGATTATTTTTTTGTACTAATTCACGAAAAGCGCAGTCACTTCAAGTCTCAATAAAATGGTTCTTGAAGTTCAAGAACCATTTTATTCATACAAAACCACGTCTCACCATTCACCATGCTGTTATCTCATCTCCCACTCGGGCCAAGAAATAGTGCTTTGGTAAATTAATATAAATAAGTAGTAAAATAAAATAAATTAGTTAACTACCTGTTTTTCTTTTCCTGTTACATAAATAGGTAGGTAAGTCTAGTGTACCTAGGTAGGTAAGTAGGTACCTACTATGTAATCTAGCTGAGAAAAATAGACGCTACCTAACTACCTACTACTGACCTAACTAAAACTTTTATACCTACTGGCTACACAGGCTAAGCATAAGCATGCAGAATCTAATTTAGCCAGCAGGCTGTCTTGATGCGATCCTGTCCGTAACAACTCGAAGAATGTTTGCGGAAGATCCATCCCGCTTCCACAGGCTCACAAGCTGGAGCAAGTTGGAATGTGCACAAACTTTCTTCATATGCCTCTCGTAGCCTCTTAGTTTCCACTGGCCTAAGTAAAAGGAAACACATAACGATGCGTAGGCCCTCCTCACGATGGACTGATGACAAAGTACCTACCTACCTATACCTACCTATATAAAGTACCTACCTAGTTAACTAGTTAAATAATCATAATCATCGTAAGCCTGGTAACTAGGTAGGGTAGGCTAGTGAACTTAGGATGAATGCATGGATTTTTACCTACCTAACTACCTACTTACCTTCGTTCTTAAGAGACGATAGTACCTACCTTACCTACCTACCTAGGTAGGTTCAGGTTCATACCGACTAGTTACCATTAAAAAACGTTCTGCAGCAATTGGCGTCAGGCAGGATTCTTATCTCTCTTCACTTGACCCATTGTTTAACATTTTATTGTACCTACCTACTTTTTTGCCGAGGCTCGACAGCTAGATAGCCACGTTAATTTTGTGCTTATTTGGATTTTATTAGGTCGTAGGTAGCTGTCCTACAGTATCGCACAGACAAACATTCTGACATTGATGATACACGCTCGTTGCTAACAATAAAAACATTTTTCGCTGAAGGTAGCTTTATTCGTACGTTGTTTTATTCGTTTTATATTTTTTAATCAACGCTTGCTAAGCGAATTCTGTTGTTATCAATTAATAATGTAAAGTATTTTGATAAAAGCCTTTATTTATGACGTGAGCTTGAAGTTTTGCTATGAACATTTTATCAGTCGCTATTTCTGCAAACAGTTGAACTTCAAAAGCTTCTGTGCAAGGCAGGTGGCCAGTTACGCAATAGTGCCCATTTAGTGGATACACTGCTTCATTATTCTCTGGCTAACCCTGTTAACATAAATACAGCGAGCGTTAAGCACGGTCCAGTGGTCAAGTAATTTCATTCAGTGGTATTTGCTGGCCGTTGGAATTACGACACCTTTGAGGCATCCTGTGGTCTAGTCAGACTAACACCTGTTGAGCTCGTAAATTTATTTGCTTAGGTACTTAAAATAAAGGTAAGAAAGCACTTAGACAAAGCCAACTGGTATCTAATTTCAATAAAAATATTAAAAAAAATTTATTAGGGTCTACTAACAATTGTTTCAATTCAACGATACATGAAAAAAATAGGTAAGTAGCTTAAAATTAAGCAAAAGAGTACTGTCCTGTTTCTGCTCCAACATCTTCCTGCAGCTCCACCGCGTGTACCTGCAAAGAAACAAAACAGAAACAAAACGATTAGTCGCAAGAAAATTAGAAAATTTTAAAACCGCCTACCAAAAGTTCATAAACCCAGGCCATACCTACTTTGAAAATTTTCGACAATCTAAGCTAATTTCACTGCATGCAAACTCACAAGGATCATTTTGAAATGTCTTGTTATATAAGTACTTAGACACCGTAGGTACACCGTTAGAATAGGCGTGAAGCTTGGTGAAGCTTGCGACCAGCTTAGAAGAATAAGACAACAAGCAAAGCTCGAGCTCATGATCTTTTTCGTAAGTGATATATTTCTCCAGCTTGGGGCTCATTATACAAGTTAAATAAACAGTTACCTACCTAACAGATTTTACTACATTTATTCTTTATACATTGTACACTGTGTTTGTCCATCCCTAACGGTACCTACTATGTGGGTAGGTACCTACTAACCCAATCGAGGCTTGATTTGATTTACAGCTAGAATTCAATTAATGATAGGTAGGTACCTAAACAAATCCTCAGCAGGGTTCAACAATAAATTAGCTCACCATCAATCAAACACAGTCTTCATTTTGAAACGATCAGTTTCGGAGTTTTGTTCCCTCGTGCGTGTTTTAGCAAGGCCGCCATTTTGTTTGCAATATTTGGCGGGAGCGCCATGATGGATCGCTGACGGTTTGAGCGTTTGCCGCTTTGCAATTCCGCTGTTTTGTTCTGGAATGGGGTTGATTGAATGGTTGAAGGCTTGTAGTTGCTCTAAACAAAGCTAAATTTAGATCTGGCTGGACTAAATTGGAATCAACTTATTTAACTAAAACTTACATTCTTTGTAGAGTTCGGAAGCAAATAGGTAAAATCAATTAATATTATATTTGGATTGCATTATTATGTTTATGTACCTATGACCCAGAACAGAATATTAAACTGAAGCGGTCTCGAGTTTTCCCAACGTAGGTACCTACCTACCTACCTACGACCATTATTATGTTGAGCTACTCAGTCCTCACGGAACGGAAATATTTGTTCTGTTGAGCTCCTGCTGACATTATGGAAATATTTATAAGTAGGTACCTAGGTAACTACCTACTTAGCGATTTAACTACCTAACTACAGGAAAACCAAAAAACCTTTAAAAATAACTCGAGCATAAACATCTTTTCTTCCATAAACAGTGCAAATAAAACCTTTTGTCGTGACGACTCGTTATCCGAGCCACAAAGTTTCCACTCGAAAATTGGCGTTTTTCTTTGTGGGCCGACATTACAATGTCGTTTTGAATTGAAGGCGCTCCTGTCTCAGCCATTGCCAGACCAAATGGATTTCTCTTGTAGGCAGTCAATAACGCGTAAGTAATGTGTAGGTACCTACTTAGGCTTTTAGGGTTCCGGGGTGGTGAAAAATGTACGTAGGTACGTAGCTACCTATTTAATATAACTACATATTTTTTCTTATCTCTTGAGTTCTCGCCTTAATAGACAGTATGAAAAAAGTTTCAGGAATCTTAGGCCATTTCGCTTACCTAGGTCGTCATAAATAACACGCACTCACGTAGGTAAACAGTAAAAGGATTCCATTTTGTTACAGTGGCAGGTGATGAATGATGATAGCTTCTCGAGCGGTTGTAAAACTGTTATTGTCATACGGAACCATCTCGTTGTGCTCACGTTCTCACTTCACTTCACTTCACTTCACGTCGTGCACTCTGCGGCTTATTGACATGCAGGTGCCCGTGTAAGCAAGCAGCAGGTGAGTATTATTGCCATCGTTTTTATGGCAGGCGCTGGCAATGTAAGTTTGAATTTCACTGCAGTCTACAATTTATTCCATTCTCAATTACTTCAACACGAAGTTTGGTGTATGATTTGAAATGGATTGCAAAAAAGTTACATTGTCGACTGAAATTATAAAAAGATAGGGACACCTTTGTAACTAAAGTTACAATAAATTGTTTAGCAAGATAGAAGTAACTAGGTAGTTGGTTGTAGTTATTATCTTCTACGAAAACTAGGTACTATTTAAAAGCTCTTTAGTCGTAAGTAGATACCTACGTTTCAAAGAGTTATTTAAGATCACTAAACACCGCCATCTGTTTAAAAGACTATTGGTTCGTATCCCGGATGTGTACCGATATAATTACCTATTACCCTTCTTTCAAAACAAATCACAGTGACCAAACAAGATCCAGCACCATAGAAACAGAGTCGTTTTGGGTTTACTAAACCCGAAACGACTCAACAATAGCATCCTAGTGGTGAAGTGTTCTCCGAAGTTGCTCAGCTCATTTCGCGGCACAAAAACTCGTAAAACTACTTGAGGCTTTCCGGCTTTATTAGAAAAACTTTTAGTTCAATGAGATTCAGGCTTTTGTGATTCGAGCTGCCCTGAGAGGAAATTAAGAACGGAGATTCCGTTCTTAATTTTCTACCTATCAGCCTAGTTACTCGTATTATAATAAGTATTTCACTATTTTATTTTTATAAATTATGGAAAACTTACAGCTAACACAGGAATAATAACACCTAGAGAAAATAATACATTTATCTACAAGGTTTATTCATGTATTCCTAACGGCTAATTACAAGTTTACGCAAGTTGAAATCACTAGGTATTATTCACAGAACAGTCAAACCTACATTATTTTATGTGCTATTTTTTTACCAAACTTCAATCAGCCTAAGTTTATATAATATATATATATACTCGTATATATTTCATATATACGAGTAATGAAAAGCTTATTTCATCTTTACTTCAAAATAAAGCCCGACTTAAGTTAAGTCAACAACCACAAGTTTTTCCAGAATTAACTACCTTACAAACTTGTTTCCTTATTGCACCGACTTACTTGCATCAAAAGGATATTACAAGCAAAGAAAATTGCATCTAGAACGCTTTATATTCCGCGTGGTATCGGTTACCTATCTAAAGTTAAACCAGGGAACAATAACAGTGCTCACACCAGAAGTTTCACTCCTAAGCTGGTGGACTTGCTGGTCACCGTGTTCAAAGATTAACTAAAGCTTTCAAGCTTATTTATTGCCCAAAAACTTTTATCCACAAAATAGTAATCAAATTGTCTAATCTAAAAAAGTTGTCATATTGTGTTGCGTAGGCGTCAGGTACATACCTAAATGTCATGAATCAGTGACATAAAGTATTCGACGAGTAATAAAGAAAGGATCGAAGTCATGACTATTTTATTTATTGTTCGTAGAAATGTTCGCGGATCAATCTTCAAAACGAGCTTGTCTGCTTCTACGGAAAAACGCTTTCAATTCCATAAAGCTCATTTTAAACTTAGAGTAAATTTGTAGTGATCCAGACCTTGCTTACACCGGTATAAACTGGCTTCCTGCACACTAACTCCATCTAACTTGCCTCTTCATCGAAGTTGTATGGTACACTTCAGGTAACTTTATAGGGTAGGGAACTAACAGGCGCTACTTGTCTGCCATAGATTCTATGGCCATCGGTAAGATATAATATATCGAGGTGTTGGAGCCAGACTTTTGCATTCACCTTTTAATGCAGCCTCTTTACTATCAGCGAGCCTTGTAAACGAAAAAAGCAAGGCTACGTCAGTTGTTGTGACGTTGGAAAAAAGAAGGTGTTTTTTGAAGAAAAGTTGTAAAAAAAAATCTAGAAGTTCGGTTCGGTGATAAATAACTATTTCTCCCCGGTGCCCTCTGCAGAAGAGTGAACAAGGTGAGCTGTTTTGTTTTGGGGTTGCACTAGAAAAGGGATTCAGAAAAGTCTGGAGATATAGAGAAGGGCGCAAACACGGGGGTTGTCTCGAATCACTATCCTATCGACAAAGTATTAGTACGATGTCGATACGGTAGTGGTTATGGCGCCACTGAAAATCAACGCTGCATCAACTCTCGCTGTTGCAGCATGTAGTGGTGACCAATTTTGTTGTCAAAGTTACACTTATGTATGTAATTTTTGGTTTCGTTTTAAGAGATTTTGTTGACACAACATAAACTTATTATTTCTTTCTTTTTTTCTTAGTTCAGTATAGTTACCTCTTGAGATGCTATGCTCGATTCCATAGAAAAAGCTAACTATACTCAATAGCGATTGTAGTATGGAAATCTTATAATAGGGCTACTGAAATGTAACCTGAGCTCTACCTTCTGCGCTGTAAGTTGTGGGTTCGATCCATACTCGTATTGTATGTAAGGAAATAGAAAAAAACTACACAACTGTTAGGGTAGGCTCTACATGTATAGGTTTTGTTCCTCCAGTACTGAAGCACAAGATAAGGGAATTCATTATAAATACCGAAGTAATCCTGCATTGTTCTCGACAGGGTAATTAAGACAATCAAGATCCAATTACCGTCTATTCACTTTGCTGCCAGTATCTGTTAGCGTCCTCGTATTATCACGTTTCTGGCTTCCGGTACATACAGAATACCTTATTGTATAATATCTACGAGTACCTACATATCGCTAAAGGGGAAAGCTACTTTACAAGTCAGATTATTATTTGAGGAGAATTCGCGCTCTTGTGAATGACTTTGAGCGAATAACGAACTTGCTATTTATATGTCATTGAGTAAATAACATTTATTGAAGGTTTTAGTTCAGCTTCTGCGTAGGCACATTATTTTTCACCTAAATCTGTTTTACTCGACTTAAACCGCTACGGCCTACGGCGTAGTAGGCATCGTAGCGGTGCTACGGTTTATTATAATAAGTTCGCACTCGTATGTGAAAGGTCAAGAATACTTGACCTTTTCGCAAATTCGTAAAATGTCTTTTTCCATCTAATTTAATTTCCTGTAAAACCTCAGCTTAACTAATCAGTTTAATTAGAACAAGGTAAAGTGAATGCATCCGATTCGCTGGCCAGCAGAGAGGTAATTTAACGGTTAAAAAGTGCATTTACAAAGCTAATTACGAGAACCTACTGAGTAATTGTGTGAACTTTTGTGTTGAGACCGGGAGTACAATGATCGAGTGACTGAATGAAATGAATGGTCGTTTCCCCGGAGTGGACGGAGACTGCATTTTGTACAATCGGCGTATGGTTTGTATTGTGTTACAATAAACGAATGAAATGAATAGAACTCCAACTTCCTTGTCGAAATACAGTCAACTCAATTTGAAGTTACAGCTTTTGAGTAATATTTTCCATAATGTCTTGTCTTATATTCCTAGAAAAGACATACATAACTAAAAGATAAAAAAAAACGAATTTTGGCTTTATTATCATACTTTGTAAAAAACAACCTGATTTTAATCATAAAATCAATAAGTACAATAATTATCTAATTATAAAAATAATATCTGATAGTATTTTTAACAGCGGTTCTGTTGTATAAAAAATATGTTTGTCTTGCTTTAATAAAACGTAGCTTCACCTAGTTCGTTTTAAAATGATCCTGATTTTATTGAAATAAATACATTATGAGAGCGAAAAAAAGTGAAGGAGACATTTGCTCTGGCAGGGCACACGATACGATAAAATGAATAAAAAAATAAAGTGCGAGTCGGACTCGCGCAAGAAGGGTTCCGTACCAGGGTCAAGTATGGGTCCGTCTATAAGAAACGGCAAAAAACACGTTTAGTGTATGAAAGCCCCACTTAAATATTGATTTTATTCTGTTTTTAGTATTTTTTGTTATAACGGTAACAGAAATATATCATCTGTGAAAATTTCAACTGTCTAGCTATCACGGTTTAAAATATACCTGCCCTATGACAGACAGACGGACAGAAGGACAGCGAAGTCTTAGTAATAGGGTCCCGTTTTTACCCTTTGGGTACGGAACCCTAAAAATACTTCCAGACTTTGACAAAAAGCGTCTTTTTGACTAGATGAATCGTGGTGTACTGTATTCACTGTGCCTGTTTGTTTCTTTGATGGCAATGTATTGAATGCGCTTTCATTTTATTGTTCCTGTTCTGCTGTTATTATTATTGTACCTATTCTGTTATTATTGTACTGAAGCGATCTGGTGTTTTTATTGTATTGTTGGTACAATTATTGTTCACTACGGACCGAGTTTGTGAATTACGAAATACATGTACGAAGTAGCATACTATAGATACTTGTAGGCGATATCTAGATATATAAACTCGTGCGTTACGACTGACTGATCTATCAACACACATCCAAAAACACTGGTCTTAAAAACTTAAAATTTGGAGGGTAAATTTCTGTTGGTATGAAGAGGTGCACTAAAAAAGGAATTACCGAAATTCATCCCCTAAAGGGGTGAAGTGGAGGTTAAAGTCTGTTTGATAATAACTTCACGTGAATAAAGTCACGGGGGTTTCCACTAGTTGTAAGGTATAGCTCTTACGTGATTCAAACAGTAAGTAAGTATTTAATAATATAATAGTGTTTCCAGGGAAATATTTTTTTATTTTTTTTTATACCGTTGAATGTCATAAAACTTGAAGTTGAAATTACTCGATGCAATACGAAAGGATCGCGTGTAATTAAAGTTTTATAAGTAAAAAATTTAGATAGATTATTCTACAAGATGCAGTCGATGGGGATTGGAAGTCATGAGCGAAAAGCTTTTAACAAACATTTATGATGATTTTATTAAGTCAAAGTCGGAGTCAAAAGGTAAAATCACAAGGATCACTTGGAAGATTCTTAGGAGCTAGGTGAGCTACGCCTTTTCCTTGCGACCAAACCTAGAAGGATCAGGCAACAAACACGGCTTGGGGCCTATCATTATAATAATAAAAATAATACTCAAACAAGAAAAATAATAAAAAAATACTACAGCAACAAAAAAATGAAATAAAGAGCTTCAGCAAATTTGAAACCAGTGGAAACTACCGAATCTTCGTTTCAAACAGAAGTTTCAGTGATTCCTTTTTCAGCACACCCTTACATCATAAAGGAAGCAACCCTCGAAGTTTCATGCCTTTATGATTTATGGTTAAGGCATCGACCACACAGCCCAGACGCCTCATGCAAGACGAACACTGTCAGACAAGACATATGAGCTATAAATCCTCTGTAAACCACCAAGCGCGGTTCACGCCGCTCCCCGCGGCAGGCTGTGACATTGAACCGGCCAATCAGAATGCATTTTTACCGATTTCCCTGACCCGCACACCTCAACGTGTGACAGAATTGTTTGTTTCAAGAAATGAAGCCATTAGGGGTCTATTGGGCTCTGTGGTCGGGTTAAGGCTATACGTTGATTGTCAACGTAGTCAGTCAGTAACATAAGGGTTTTACGAGTATTTAGAGGATAATAAAAGGTGCAATGGGATTTTATCTCAACTGAGCCGAATATCAAATTGATATTCATACAATATGTTACACTGAAAATGGTTAGGTACGTGATTGATGGTGAGACATAAAATGCGATTGAACAATTGTTGGTGGCACAGTGAAACTGTGGCTGCATCACTGTGGCAGCAATCGATCCTTCAATTGCCGTTCAGGTGTGCAATTGACTATCAATAAATCCTGTAGAATGTGCAACATGTGCATCAATTACGTAAAGATTGTCAATTGGTCCAAATTGTAACACTTCTGTCGCTTTGTTTTCTGCCATAAGCGGTTTATGAGTGTTCTATTTATTGGAGTTTTTATAGAAGTGTCGGATTCAAAGCAAAAAGTGTACGCTGCGTCCTGCTTCAGTTGCATGTTATGCATGCTATTTTTAACCGACGAAAATAACGGAGGAGGTTCTCAATTCGACACGTATATTTTTTTTTATGTTAGACCACAGATAACTTTTTTCGTAGTAGACAAATTTTGATAATTATTTTATTAATAGTTATACTCCGAAGTTGTCCCATAATTTCTTATGATGGGTCATTTTCGTCGGTTTTCTTAGTGGTTTTCTAAACGTAATTATTGGAATAATGTTGTTGATTTGTTCCGATTTGATTCGGCATAAGGTGCAGTTTTAGCAAAATAAGTTGGTATGAAGCTGACCGGAGAATTGATCTATAGTAGTCAGCCGAATCAGTTTGCTCAGAATCAGGGACAGGCTCATATAATGTCACTTCTAATTTACGTTACTTTAGATTGAGGTTACAGATTATCCAACTAATTACCGCTGACCGATGGCCGATAACTTTCTTGTTAACTTTAACCATTTATAACCATATTTATAATACGTTTGCTTAACTTCAAGCTAAGTAAAGTTCTTATTAGTTTGTAGACCTTTGGTAAAGTTACCATAATAATCATAATTTATAAAGATGTGGGTCCCACCAGCAGTCTTATTACGTAAGCACTGGTAATCGTTATCGGCGTTAACTGTCAAGTTCTCATAGAGTCAAAAGACTATTGGATTTTGACAGTTGAAACCGAATACGATTTTCAGTAAGTTTACAGAGAACATTAATTGTCAATAAAATGTAATCAACTCCTGAAATAAATAGTTTCAAAATTTCGAAAAATATATCATTTTCTGTCAATTCGCTTCGATAAAGACTTTCACTGTGTCATAGAACTCTAATGCTAAATTTAAATCCTAAGGCAGGAGGCAGCGGTGGATTATAATATTTAAGAAATATGAACGAAGTCACAAGCATTTCACTAGTCAACAATACAAAGCAAAACTTTCAGTGCAGCGAGTCACGTAAAAACGGCTCCGTACACATCCGGTCGCGACCGGCCTCCGGAAATGGTAATCGTCGACCGGAAGTACCCGCTGTTTATTGTTCATGTATACTTTCGTCCATTCACAGCGCAATGGAAACCGGCTTCTGATGGGAAATGAACTTTATCTTATTGATTTACGATTCAATTTGGCATGCAAGCTAGCAATAGAATGATAACATGAAAGGTAGGATAGCATCGCTGTGTGCTTTGTAAATATGAACTGTATTACGTTGGATTTAAGATACAATATAGCTTGCATGCGCACCGCTTAGCCATGTGGATAGAATTGCCAGAGTGGAACTACTGAACTTGTGGTAGCACTCGTATTATAGTTTATTCGGCGCAATTAGTCATGCAAAATTAAACCATATTCAGTAGAATTAAAGTGCAAATGAATCGTAATCACACAGTGAAAGCAATTTTCATTACAAAGCTTTCTGAGAAGTCCGTGTTGTTGAAAATTATTGCTGTGTTTTGACTTTCAGGGCAGATTTTGAAAGCATAACTGGGTAATAAAGCTGGTTGGTGTAGATTTGATGTATTTAAATAAATTGTCGTTTAGCGTTTAGTGAGATGTTAGTTTGAATTTCGGGTAAGTTTTATTTTTAAAAAGTTATTTTATTTTATTTTATATTTTTAGGAAAACTTCCAGCTAACACATGAAAATAATACATTATACCTATACAAGATAGATACATGTATTTCTAACGGCTAATTACAAGTTTCCACACATACAATTTATGAATAAACAATAAATAATAATACAACAATACAACATCAATAAAACAATAGATAATGTATATAGTTTAATGTATATAGGTGTATATAAGCATAATTATGATATAAAATAGTAAATTAGTTTAGTTATGTGCGCATTAACACGTGCACAAAATGATGAAGAAAAACCTCTAGTTAGTGTTCTTGTAAGCAACGCGAGGGCTTCCACTAGTAAATTATAAATGCTACTTAAGGCTGAGCAACAACCAAATTTGCAATGGTTGAAGCCCAAATAATTTTTATCGTGAATGATGTATGGAATTGAAATTTATATGGAAGATTCTCAGGTATATAAGCGTCAAAATTATTTTATCAAAAATAAAAATTTAATAAAAACCTTGTTAAGAAAAAATGCCAAACACATCTCTGAAAATCAAGAATTGCCCAAAAATATCCTAAACCATAAGGCAATTCAATATGATATTTATCATAAATATTGCTAAATAAATTATAAATTGAATAGTCTAGCAGTTTTTTTTTTAAAGCCATTTCTTTTACATAATTAATTTTTTTCTAAATGTCGCTTACGCTATTTAATTCCGAGCATCGGTAACTTCATGCCGCACTCTTTTTTCTTGCTATTCGCGTATTTTGCTTCGCAGTCATACTCATTCCGCGGCGATCCGCGTTGCTAGACGGACCTGTGCTACTTTTCTCCAGAGCGGTTTCGTAATTTTAAACTTAACCATGGGTAAAAAATCAAACAAAAAAAATTACAAAAGCCGTGGGAAACGCATTGAACCTAATCTACGCCTCATATTTTTTACTAGCAACGAGAACGTGATGTGACTTAGGTTTAGGTAAGTACCTAGGTAGGTAGGTACAACAATAAAAACATCTCGCACAATTGTATGAAAATTGAATTATTGGTATCAGATAGATAGATAGACCTAGGTAGGTAGTTATAGTATGGTAAGTAGGTAATAGTAGGTATGTCGTTTTTATGTCTAGTTGTGGTTTAGTGTTGGTACCTACCTAATCTAGGTAGGTACCTACCTACCAATCTACCAAATGTCAAACATAACTGAAGTAGGTAGGTAGGTAGGTACTTTGTGTATTTGAAAGATTCATTCGCGAGCGACACACGGATAATTTCATTTAGGTTGGTAGGTACCTATAGGTAGGTACCTACCAACCTGCAGGCTTATTTCGTAATAATCCTATTCATCCGTTGGCTTTCATTGCCAGAGCTCTGAACACCATTCTAATTTAGAGAATAGGATACCTACATACATTCTATAATATTAGGTACGTGAGTAGGTAGGTACTATGAAAAAGGTAGGTATTCTTTAAATACGACTGATGTTCAGAGCTTATCCTTCACCAACAGAGAAAATCCATTGATGCACGCCGGGGTTCGAACCCACGACCGAAAAAGTCGAGGTAGGTACCTCCCACTCGGCCAACACGGCTTCATCTAAATCATCTCAGACTGAAAACATTTAGTTGTCATAGCAACGCATTTCTGAACTGTTTTGTCAGAACTTCGTCTTTCGTCAATCGCGGGTCTGCTAGTACTTATATATAACTCTTACGTTACCTACTGACTGACTGACTGACATATCAACGCACCGCGCAGTCTAAGCGACTGATTCCAAAAACTTTAAATTTTGAGGGTTTATTCCTTTTTAGTAGGTAGGTAGGTACCTACCTTACGCACTAAGAAATAAATTCTCCAAATACAACCAGCGGTGCAGTGCAGCGAAGCTTGCTAGATTATAACTTCACGCGAACAAAGTCGCGGGAGTTTCTACTGATATTATTGCTAGTGGTCGGATATTCTGATGTTTATTTATCTAAACTTTGCGGATTGGCTATACTAGTATGGAGAGCACTTCTTTAAAAAAATCCCGCGTTTCCGGGATCAATGGATAGTAGTTACTAGTTTGTAATTAGTATGCAAAAACTGTAATAATTGGATTTACTTACCTCAAGTTATTTATTGGCTAATATAGATGGCGCTTTGTAGAAATAGTATTATTTTATTGAAAGGGGTAGTTAGCGACCGGACAAACAGCTTATGTATATCCAAACGAGTGTGAAGTTACTGTGAGTGAGTGAGACAGAAAAATATACATAAATTACAAATTTGAAGCCGCTTTCATACTTTCTTAGCTTTTGCCGGAAATAGACTAAATGAACTTTAGGTAAATATGCACCCAAATGTCCGATCACTAATTATTAGCTATGCAAAATTTTAGAAAACGAGCGTACCTACCAAGATTATATTGTACCTACCTACTTGTTTATAAAGCATCCTCTCGGTCGATATTGTGTTTATTTTTAGATCAAAGTAGAAAATATATGAAAATGAATACCTATCGATCCTCGATTTCGAAACAAATGAAAGGTAAGAGAAAACTTTCATAACAAATTACAGTTGTGATTATTTCACATAGTTGTGATTATTTTCACGTTTGACCGAAAATAATTTTGTAGGATTTTCATTTCGTCGAAAATATTCATTACAATTGGTACAAATGTTATTTTATTAGACAATTAAAAATTCACAAATATCATATTACTGGTTTATTGTTAGATCAAAGAAGAAAACAAATGAAAATGAATCCCAATTGATTCAAACTAGTAGAAGGTAAGGGAAAACTATGATTATAAACAGTTACTGTCGTGATTATAACTATCTATATAACGACGACGCTATAACTAATAAAAAAAAAATCAGGCACGGGTTTTCAATAATTGAACCTCACCACCTTTTATAAAACTCTTACGTTACTGACTGACTGACTGACTGAATATCAACGCACCGCACAGTCAAGCCACTGGTCCCTAAAACTGGGTACTGCATTATGAAAGGGGTGCTAAAGTTTGTATGAAAAATAAATTATCATTTTCATAATTACTTGACATTTAATATTTATGCTTTTCGATACAATTAAAGAAACGCATATTTAAGTTTTTTTTGTATTTCTTCATTCGAATATCGAAAAGTCCTTTCTCACGATTTTGATTTATTTATTTCGGATATTGCATACCGTTTTTGAGCATATATGTGTTATATTCATATAGGGCAAATGGTTGAACTGCCAAAAAAATATTCGATGAAATATTTATCGGCCAAGCAACAGCAGAATAATAAAATTATTGTTTGTTAGAAAATTTTGATATTGGTAAATTTGAAGTTGGCTGTGTTGGCGGAGTGAGAGGTACCTCGACTTTCCATCTGAAGGTTGTGAGTGGCCAATGGTTTTTTTTATTCGAATAGTACATAATATGGTTTTTGTCAAAATAATAAGTTCGGATATTACCGTTTTTGAGCATTATGTGCTATTTTGATATAGGGTAAATGGTGAAACTGCCAAATAAAATATTCAATGAAATATTTATCGGCCAAGCAACAGCAGAATAATAAAATTATTGTTTGTTCGAAAATTTTGATTTTGGTAAATTTTAGTTGGCTGTGTTGGCGGAGTGAGAGGTACCTCGACTTCCCATCTGAAGGTTGTGAGTAGTGGCCAATGATTTTTATTTATTCGAATAGTAGGTACATAATATGCTATTCATCAAAATAATAAGTTTGGATATTACCGTTTTTGAGCATTATGTGCTATTTTGATATAGGGTAAATAGTGAAACTGCCAAATAAATATTCGATGAAATATTTATCGGCCAAGCAACAGCAGAATAATAAAATTATTGTTTGTTCGAAAATTTGATTTTGGTAAATTTGTAGTTGGCTGTGTTGGCGGAGTGAAAGGTACCTCAACTTTCTATCTGAAGATCGTGAGTGGCCAATGGTTTTTTTTATTCGAATAGTACATAAAATAATATGCTATTCGTCAAAATAATAAGTTCGGATATTACCGTTTTTGAGCATTATGTGCTTTTTTGATAAAGGGTAAATGGTGAAACTGCCAAATAAATATTCGATGAAACATTTATAAAACAGTAAGGTAATTATTGTTTGTTCGAAAATTTTGATTTTGATAAATTTATAGTTGGCCATGTTGGTCGAGTGGGAGGTGCCTCGAATTTTCATCGGAAGGTAGTGAGTTCGAATCTAGGCCGTGCATCAATTAATTGTTCAACTGTTCGAAAAAGTTATAGCGCATACACGTACCTACTCAAAACGGTGAAGGAAAACATCGTGCGGAAACCACTTAGTAGGTATTCTTATAAGCGGCGATAGGCTTGCAACCTGTGACGTATTGAATGCTAAATACTGCAAAATATGGGTATCGTGCCAAATTTAATGTTTGGACGTGTCTCTGACTACCCCTTTTAGACATCTTCAAGGATCTAAGCGTCTTGAGATCTGAGAGTTTGAATACCGTTCTTTGGGATTACAGTTGTGATCCTATTTATTTTATTAGTATTATAACTTTTTATGATCCTTTAGTATTCTGTGGTAATAATAAAATTTTATTTAGGTATACATTTTCTCTGTTTTCGTTGTAGGCAGATAAACAGACAAATAGGTGTACTAATATAAATATGGTCAACAGAATATTTATTAGGTACCTACAAATAGTGCGTCAAGCTACTTTATTTATTTTGTGGTAGAGCCGCGTACAGCGCGAGCGGGCCGCGGCGCGCCGTGGCGGCCGGCGGCAGCTCGTGGTACTACGCGATTCGGGGGACGCAAGGGCGCGGGTGAAATCCGATTTTTTTCTAGCTAATAGCCCCCTCTTAATATTGCTTTACTTTGAACGACTATCCACTGCTACGAATGCCTCAATAAAAAATATTTCCTACTTCCTACTCGTATAACCCGTAGGTACCTATTCGAAAGATCGTAAGGGTGTTTGTTTGTTGTGGTTTAATCACGCCATAACGACACCTCATTTAGGTGAAACTTTGTATTGATATAGGTCAATCTTGCTAATATTAAAATTGGAAGTTCGTGAGTATGTTTGTGACTCAATCAAGCCCAAACGACCAAACGGAATTTGATGAAACTTGGAACATACATAGCTTAATGCTTTGGAATTACAAAAAGGCTACTTTTTATCTTTGGGCTGAGGCTAGTAGCATAATAAAAACATATTTTTATTACAGAGCAAAGACGCGGATGGAAGCTTATAGTTACATTATCGGCAAAGGAATTATTTGTAGGAGATGGCTAATCTGCTTCTGAGAATTCATTACTTTATCTGCAGACGGAGGCATCGCGGCGTGGGATTGAACCTCGCGCGGAAAATTTGCTGCACTTTTAGCGCGAAGGAATCAGTTTAGCCACAGATTATACTGCAGTGATAATGTACGATACGATATTTCGTGTTTTCAATTTGGAATAGCTTTAGCATGCAGTTTGTTTCTGCTCAGGGGCCGTACCACAAGCTCTTAAAGTAATATCAAAACAGTAGATGTGACAACGCTACAAGAACTCGTACCGTTCACTTTCTCACCGCGAGTAATCATGTTTTAATATTACATAAGAGCTTGAGGTGGGCATAACACTAATTGAAGAAAGATGTATACTGGAAGGGATTTACAAAAAACAGTTGAGTGGCGCATAACCATCTAGCGAGGTAACGTCGCCAGCCTTTTTAGCACACTGACACACACTAATCACTATCGTATCAATATCGTATGAATCCAAATGTCAAAACTGACACTTTTAAGACTCTATTTTCTTTCTAGCCGTAATTATGAGGAATAAGTTGTAGGTAAGTTTTTTCATATTATCATGCAGTTACTTCGTCTGATTAATCAATATATAATTAAATCAATATTATATAAATATCAGCAAATTATCTGCCACCTCCAATATCGATGCAATCGATATCGTATCGGATAATATAAAAACTATGCGTCTACTACTACGTAAGTTTACTGCCGTGAAATGAGTCAGCTGCTTTATCCTTAGACGAGATAAGTACTATAAGTAGCTGGATTAAGAAGAGCAGATGGTAATCGCAACAGACGTTCTAATGGAAAAATTACAATAAAGTATCTACGGGTTCTTCTGTTTACTCTCAAAGGCTTTTGAAATAGAAACAAATTGTATAAAATTGATTTCATGTGAAAGAAAGAAAACATAGAACATAGAATAGAACAACATAGAATAGAATAGAATAGTTTATATCAAACAACTTATAAAACATTTGTATAACTTAGATGTAAAAGGTACTAGCGACCCGCCCCGGCTTCGCACGGGTGCAAAGCTGATACAAAAATATATTACAAAATATATTACAGAATGTCTTTGTATACTCGTTAAAAGCATTTATTTTTTACATTTTTACTTATTTACTATCTTATTATACATATAAACATTCCTCCTGAATCACTCTATCTATTAAAAAAAACCGCATCAAAATCCGTTGTGTAGTTTTAAAGATATAAGCATACATACAGACGCGGGAAGCGGGAAGCGACTTTGCTTTATACTATGTAGTGAAGTAATATTAGGTACATAGGTACAATATAAAAAACCGACAGAATAAAAAAAAAACAGAAATTGGAGTGTAGAATTATACAGTTTATTAAATCTAAACCTCCCGTGCTAGTTAATAACTGTGTAAAAAACATACTTTTGCCATTTATAATAGTAAGGATAGGTAGACGAAGAGGCAGGCCAAAAAACGCTGGCGTGGTGACCTGGATGACTTCCAACATGTATGGCAAAAGATGGCACTGAGACGAAAAATCAAGATCATGGGGGAGGCCTTAGCCCAGCAGCGGGACATTATAGGTTAACTAAAAATACCTATAGCACACGTTTCAACGTGACTTAACAGGGAATGGAACGTTGTAATAGTTTGAATGCTCAATATCTTCCAGTTAACCTATGCGGTATCGTGCCGATTGACCTATTCAACCCTTCAACCCTTCAAACAGTTCGGCACCTCATCTCAACAATATCGCATATCATCCAAGTGTTAACACAACGAACATGACATGTGTTCGATAACCCTGAGGGTCAATAATTGAGCCGTGTTTGCAATCGAACCCGAAACTTGCGTATTCTTGTAACGCTACAGCACTTTTGGTGGGTGTACTCGCTTTTGTTTGCGTTGGCTTTGTTAAGGCGCGTATCCACTATACTGCAGTAGATCACATACAAGAGACTGCCGACCATACAAATATAATTAACCGAAACTCAACTTATTTTTTTAAAGTGGTGTGCCTACCTACGGGTATATTGTTAATTTAAGTAGCGGTTCGGTTTCCTCAGTGGGACAAATATCATCAAGTATTTGTTCCTGGTTCGTGTGTTGTGGTACCATAATACGTCTTGTCTTTATAATTTTTTCGAACGAATTTTGGTTCTGTTGACCTGTCTACGTTAGCGAGTGCAGAAGAATCCTAGACCGGAGACAGAACTATGTATTTAATAAAATGAATAGACATTAAAATGCCACATACATTTGGATGCTAGTTCAACGCATTTAATAAAATAGTCAGTATAAATAAAAGGCCAATTTCATCTAAATACACTCCATATTGTATCTATCACTCGCTAACATTGTTGTAGAGTTTTCAGGGTTTCCACACAGCCGCCTAGCTGGGCCGCTGTCAGTCCGGATAAATGGAAATTAATGGCGCAGACCCTTGTCATTTACACCATGAGGCATTCTACTAATAAAATGTCAGCTGCTATGTTAGATTATAGCCAAAATGTTAGCTCTTATTGAGGGGATGTGTCAATTGGTTTATTAGGCAAGACGCCTTCTGGTGTAGGGTAGTGCGAACTATCACAGGAAGCCATATTAAAAAGTTTCAGGGTAGTATTGAACTCAAAATGTCTCTTGCACCATGCACAGATGTTCCAAACGACCTTTTATAATTTTTTCAAACTTAATAAATGAATAACATAGCGCAATTTTCAACACGTGTTAATGTTTTTGTAAAGTACGAGTCTTTAAGATCTTTAAAATCAAAACACGCAGAATTAAAAGGCCACACAAAGCTCGCGCAAATTAAATGTTTACATTCGCGACCGTCTAAGTACTTTCCAAACACATTTCCAAAAAAATCTTACAAATTGAATCGGTTTAGATAAAAAGGTGGTTGTTGAAAACCGCCCTAAAAACAGCCATCAAATCTCTGTAAAAATACTTGAGGAAGCCAGAATATCGTTAACAAGTTATTAATTTATTCAAATTAATACTAAAAACCCGTCACAGAGTAATCCGAGTAATCAGCGTTGTATTTGCGTGAACGAGTTTGAGCGAACAACACGCACCTTGTTAAAATGCTAATTTGGGGTACGCCGCAACGCAGGCAGAGCCGTGTGGAGCACTTAGTTCTGCACAATATTATAGATACTCGTAGATAATGGATTATTAGAACTTTTTGGTAGTTTGAGAGAAGCTTATACTACTTATGGTGGTAATTTGAGACAAGTTATCAAAAGTAGCAGTTATGCACAACCTGGCTGTATACCTCTCGCTTGATTTTCAATCCGAAGATTGCGGATACGAATCCCGGCCGTGCATCAAAAGATATTTCTAATTGAAAAAGGAATATGCGCATTGACACAATTTAAACAAACAACACAATTTAGAAAAAGACATGTTCAGGGAAGGGTTAAGCCACTGGCCCCTGAAACACAGTTTTCACTAGTTCTAGCCTATGGATTCAAAATAAATTGTATAATTCTTTGTCAAATAAATAAATCATCCATGAAAACTCCTACGTTTTAAATACCACTAATTACACCTCAGTGCACAAAAAGTATAAAGCACGTTGTAACCGCACCCGCGAGTGTGCTCCGTTGAATCACCGAAATCGCGGAAACACCGCAATAAACTCTCGGCTTTACGTGCGTGACTACAAACTTAATAGTCCATTAAATTTGCATCGGACACATTTATATTTTTCGCGGCCTGCAGTGTAAAAGTGGAGTGTAATAAAAAAAATGCTCGAACCGCGGTATTCAGGACCTATTTTATAGCGGGAACTCAGTTTAGTCATTAATGTTTTAATAACCGTTTTTTGCTCTTTCAGCAATTTTAAAATTGAACTAGCTTTTATTATTAGCATGAGTGAAAGCTTGTTAATTGCCAAAGGTTGTCTTATTATTATTTTTATTGCGATGAATTGCCTAGCCACATTTGTATTAATACATGATTTCCATCTTATAATTACGTTTAAAAAACTTAAGAAAACCGACGAAAATGTTTCGATTGTTTATTTGAAAAGTTAGGGGACCATATAAGTTTTTTTAAGATTTATGAAAAAACTATGAATCCTACAGGAATATCATTTAAATTATAATTTAACTACGGACTATTCTTTACACAGTAAAAAAATCATTCAAATCGGATTACCAGGCAAAAAACTATGCGAGGTCACACATAAAAAAAAAAAAAAACGCGTCGTCTTGAGAACCTCTTTCGTCGGTTAATAAAGCAGTTATTTATTATATTCGCCCGCCACTTAATTTATGGGGTTTTTAACTTAGATTAAATTCAAACTTTGACATCTTATGTTAAAATCCAGATAAAAATCTATCTATCCCAAATTTCATCGAAATCGTTTCAGCCGGTTAAGTAAACAAACAAACAAACAATATTATTGTGAATTTTGTCAATAAATACCAAGCGTTTATTTTAGCGAATAACCGAGACTGGATGTCCTCTAAATCAGGACATGTCCCATTTTTATTTCCCCAAAACTGTCCTAATTCCGTCCGAACGACTATAAAGCGTTCGCCGATCCAAGGGCCATACCACAAGTTCCTAAAGTAATATCACAACGTTATTGCACGCGGTGCAAAAGTGACAATGCTATACGAGTTTGTATTGCGTTGTCACTTTCATACCGTGAGTAATATTACTTTTGAGCTTGTGGTACGGCCCCTGTACCGACATCCTGTACAAAGAAAGTAATTTTGTTTATTCAACGGGACGGACAAGACACGGTGAGTGACGGTACGACCAATCACCGTACTCCATAATAAACAATAGGCCTAATTAACAAACAGCAGACGTTTTCATTTTAATTTATTTTTAGGGTTCCGTACCCAAAGGGTAAAAACGGGATCCTATTACTAAGACTTCGCTGTCCGTCTGTCTGTAACCAGACTGTATCTCATGAACCGTGATAACTAGACAGTTGGAATTTTCACAGATTATGTATTTCTGTTGTCGCTATAACAACAAATACTAAAAATAGAATAAAATATATATTTAAGTTGGGTCCCATACAACAAAAATGGTTTTTTGGCGTTTTATATAGATAATGGTAAGGAACCTAGTGCGCGAGTTTTTATTTTTAATAATGTGCCAAATAAAAAAATGTTGGGTCGTGCCTCTGACTTCCCCCTCTAGACATCTTCAAAGGATCTAATCGCCTGAAGATCTGAGAGGATATCCACTGCAATTGGGGATCGTGATCAATTATTATTATTATTATTTTTTATTTTTTTTATTTCTTCTTTTTCTTGAGTAAGTTTGCTAACCTGTGTTTGAGGAAAAGTAACGAAGTTGATCCGCAAACTCTGAAAACTGTAATCACTATTAATAAACAAACAATAAACGTCTTCTATTAATTAGTTGCCTAGTTGCTCGAACCGCTGCGCTGGCTCGATACTTCTGAGTTGCAGTTGACTGCATTCTTTGTGTAACTATTTTTGATTCAGCTAAGAACAAACTGCCATAATCTTATGACAGTTACGATAACGATTACAAGTTTAGCTGTCATATTACATATTCAAATTCAAAAGGCATTTATTTCAATAAAATCACAAGAATCACTTTGAAACGTCTTAGGAGCTAGGTCAAGCTACGCCGATTCCTCGCGACCAAGCCTAGAAGAATCAGGCAACAAACACGGCTTGGAGCCTATTATTCTTTTCAATGATCCTTTCCTTTGTAAGTAGAGCTCCAGTGTGGTGGTGATAATTGTAATCAACTTCAACTATCAAAATATCATTGTGTTTTGACAGTCGCATAATGGACGTTTGACAGTTAAAGCCTAGTATCATTGAACTTGCACAATTAGCCGCTAGGTGTCGCCCCTTGTGTCAGCGATGTTTTCCCTGCATAGTGTAAAGGGGCCTCAAGATGGAAAAACAAGCCATATCGAGGCAAGTATCGTTGAAAATGACCATCAGTTCTCGTAAAGTTCCTTTATCTCGTGATTGCCTGAGTAGCGCATCGACCACAGAGTCCAATAGACGCCTAATGGCTTCATTTATTTAAACAAACAGTTCTGTCAAAACGTTGAAGTGTGCGGGTCGGGGAAGCGTTAAAAAATGCATTCTGATTGGCCGGTTCAATGTCACAGCCCGCCGCGGGGGGCGTTGTGAACCCTGCTCGGTGGACCTGTAACTCATATGTGTTGTCTGACAGTGTTTGACTTGCATGACGAGTCTAGGCTGTGTGGTCGATGGACTAGCGGTGCTGTGTTGCGACTCCGGCAAAATAAGCAACTTGAAAAATGTGACAGGACACGTTTGGCATTCTCGGAAACTATGAATAAATGATATCTACTAGAATTGGTTGGGTGGGTGCTGTAAGCAAGCATTTCTTTGGTAATGTTGATGTTATTATCCGAAGAAAAAGAGGTTCTCAATTCGACATGTGTATATAATATATATATATATATTTTTTGGGTTCCGTATCCGAATTGTAAAAACGGGACCCTATTACTAAGACTTCGCTGTCCGTCTGTCTGTCTGTCGTCAGGCTGTATCTCATGAACCGTAATAGCTTGACAGTTGAAATTTTTACAGATGATGTATTTCTGTTGCCGCTATAACAACAACAACTAAAAACAGAATAAAATAGATATTTAAGTGGGGCTCCCATACAAACGTGATTTTTTTGCCGTTTTTTTATAGATAAATGATACGGAACCCTTCGTGCGCGACTCCGACTCGCACTTGGCCGGTTTATCTATTTTTCTATTTGTTATTGATGTTAGTTAGTTAGTCCCAAGTTAGTTGATTACCTGCAGTATGTCAACTTTAAGTGTACCTTAAGCAGAGCATAGTGGCCGGACTACAGCTACATACCGGTACACAGGTTCAACGCCCCCCATGTTTACTTCGGAAACTTATCCAATAAACACGTAGTTGTCGACAGACAGACAAGCTGTTTCCAGATAATGTGTTAGATAAATTTGAGTACAAAAGAACGTCTGGGTACTGATATTTTATTTTTATAGTCGTTACTGTGACCGTTTGGGAGATAGGGGGGATATTTCATGCTTGAGAATGGGATTGATGGAAATCGTCTCGATTTGAAGTCGAAAGTCTCGACTGACTTATAAACGATGGTTATTAAACTCTATTGGTCCAGCTATCTGCTGCGGTGTACCTATGATATATAATAGGACGATTTATAGACTTTTATTATTATAAAAATATGCTCTAATCTAATATATAGGTTAAATACCTATTAATACTCGTACTTAGAAATCACTACATAGTATAAAGCAAAGTCGCTTTCCGCTTCCCGCGTCTGTATGTCTGTATGTATGTTTGCTTATATCTTTAAAACTACACAACGGATTTTGATGCGGTTTTTTTTAATAGATAGAGTGATTCAGGAGGAAGGTTTATATGTATAATAACATGCTACCCGTGCGAAGCCGGGGCGGGTCGCTAGTAAAGAAATATAATTAAAATTATTTATAGTTTTTACTATATATGTATAAATGTACCTATTTTAAGTGCTTCTTTTATGAATAAACGTTTACTTTACTTTACTTACTTTACATGCGGTGTGTTTGACTGTATGTGTTGATGATACACATACAGTTACACATACCAGGTTTTAATGCACCTGTAGGTACTCGTACCTTATCTTTTCGTCACAGATTGACTAATACCCATATTCTTAGTTATAACCACGAAATATCTCCACCTCGACTCGACCTCAAAACCGTGTTTTGGTAGTTTTAGTTGATTAAATTACCTCGAGTTTGCCTCTAGCCGAGGATTCCTTAGTCAACGGAAGTGTCAACTCAAGGTACTTCGAGATGTACCTTGACATTTCTCGACAGCTTCTGAACGACGCATGCGTGTGACGATTTGTTTGATGAAAATCTCCTCGGACTGATGACGTAATGACGTAATTGAGGAACCTCCAAAATATCGATTTAAGATACCAAACACGAGGTACTTTACGAGGGGCCTCTAAAGAGTTTCAGCCAAGGTAATTTCGAGGTTACAACTAGAGGATTAAGGAAAATCACGTAACATCACGAACAAAATTGAGAAATATCTCATTTGTAATTTTTTTTTATCCATTTCAAGTAAATTTTCCTGAAAAATGACAACAAACAAACAACGCTAAACCTCTCCGGTGTTTTCTTTCCATTTCCTTGTTTTTCAATTTCCAGAAATATGTTTTCCATGAACATCTAAACAATGGCATAAAACTCCCCTGTTTACTGCTGGCCTGGCTCCAAATCTGAGATGGCGAAGCAGGAGTTAAAGTGGCTATAATACGTTTACTCAGAGATCTGGCATACGACTGTGGCAAGCCGCACACACTCCTCTCTGTTTTACTGGTTTACAAATTTTCATGAGTTTTGCTAAACCTACACGTCTGACTGTCTTCCACTATAAAGGTTCGAATTTTTTGTTAAATATGTACGTCGTCAGTACGTAAATAAATAGCCGCCGAATTAACCTTCTTCATTTAGATTTGCGATGGGCTTGAAACCTGTATAAACCTAAACGTATATAATACTATCTAGTGAAAAATGTGAGCATGTGTCAAATGTAATATTTGGACGTGCCTTTTTTATCTCAAGAAACTATTCAGACCTTACTGAACTGGGAAATGGAATCGTGATTCAATAAAACAAAAAATCTCCGTTTATATGAATTCTGTTTTAAATGGAATGTAATTTCGCAATGGCATAGCAATAAAAAGGTTGGATTTCCCCAATCACCTGAGGGGACTAAACATTTTCAGAATATTCAACGAGAAAACAAGAATTTTTGTAAGGTTAAATGACTAATAATCCTAAACTCATGGGACTTTAATTTATGAACATAGAGTGAATGGCTTAGCTCGTCATCAAGCCGCGTCGCTTAGTTATGGTATGTAACAATTTTGGCAAACCGAGAAAATCGGTGGCCTTCTAAGGGCCCTCCATTTGCTTAATATCTTTATTTGTTCCACATGGTCATTGGAGACGATTCAAATGGTGTAATTGGTTTTTAGTGGTAAGCGGGAACTATTAGGTTACTCGACCATTAAGCCTTACTTCACTTACTCATAGACGAGAGGGTAGCGTAACCATTGAATACGATATCAGTAGCTAGTTATTCTGTAAACAAATCTAGAACCTCGAAAGCTGAATTCGCGAGTTTCTACGCTAAAGCATACGCGGATTCAGCTTTAACATTATTATCAATATTTATTTATATTTTATTTTTTAACATTATGTTTACAGTGGTCTGAGCGCAAACCATTAGCCGAATTTACATTACGAAACAAGTTTAATGGATGATGAAATTAAATAAATAAATAAATAACAAAAATATTGGTAGAAATTTCACACATCGCCATCTAGCCCCAAGCTAAGCAAAGCTTGTACTTTGGAAACCAAATAACTGAATACTTATATACTTTTTTTGTATAAATACATACTTATTATACATATTAACAACCAGACACAGAACAATCATCTATCTTCATCACACAAATGTTTATCCTGGGAGGGAATCGAACCCACAACCTACAGCGCAGAAGGCAGAGCTATTACCAACTGAGCTGTGAGGCCAGTTATTTCATGACACTACTTTCAGTACCTGTGAAACTAGTTTTATTAAAAATAATAGTGTGGAGAAATTCACAGTTGATGGCTCCGCAAACATCAAAGCTTTGTACTAATTTTACTAACAACACACGTCCTATCAGCGCAGGCGCTTTCGTGACACTAGTTTCGCGTCGTGTTTTTATGATGACATTAGTTGCATGACACTTGTTTTATCCAAAAATCGCGCGCGACACGAAACTACTTCAGTGTCGTGAAATCGATGGATGCATGGTAAAACTTGACGTTTATACGTGAAATTGTTGGTGAAACTAGTTTCGTGTGTAAATTAGGCTTCCTGGTAAAGATATCGTCAACACGTCAAAACTAGACACTTGAACTTTACCATACGATAATGGTTCGTGCTCAAGCCACAGAGTGCGTAGGCAGTTCATGTAAGTAAACATCTATTAAATAGGGGTGCAAAGTTCAATCTCAAAGGCGTTTGGAGTCAAAATGGTATGCTTAAAGCGCTGTACACACATTTCCGGGTCAGGGCCTTCCGAGGTGCGAGCCGTGAGACTCAGCGTCCCATCAAGGAAGTGACATCCCCGTGTTAATTTCAGGCAAATCAGTAGTGTTAATTATTCTATGTATAAAGTGTACTTTGTGGTCTCAGTGGCGTCAAAGATTTGATAGCACTGATAGAGTGTACGTACGTCAGGGCAAACTCTGATACTGACATAATGTGAACAACTTTATACAATTTAGGGAAGATTGATATTAGACCGGGCCGTGTCCAGGATGGACCGGAGCCTTTAGTTAGAAGACGGGCCCGGACGGGACACAGTTAGGCACTGTTTAATATAAACTGCTTCATACAAAATGTATGTAACGTTTGAATTCCGTGCCCCATCCGGGCCACGTACACGGCACGCCCCGGTCTAATAATAAATCTACTAGATTCATACAAAATGTAAGCAATCTTTTCCAGTCTCTTACAGGAACACTGATACGCCTCTGATCCGGATAATTCATGTGTGGGTGGCCCTTAAGTGTGTTTGATTTTACTCTAGTCGGAGTAGTTTAATTTAGTTATGAAGCGAAATCAAGCTACTAATTTCGTAGGTCCTCAGAGGAGGTGAGGGTTTATTATTTAATATTTGCATAAACGGCTTTAATTTTATAGCATAAACCACTTTAGTGTTTTTTAACGTAATTGTTTCTATTCTAAATTGTATATCACTTGGAAATTACTCCTAAAACTACGTTTTTTTGTTTTAGCTACAAATCCAAAAATGTTTAACAGATAATTTGTAGATTTAGTTTGTTGACAATAATAATACTATTTCTTCTTCTTTCAATTGTAAGAATACATACGAGTATCTATCCTAATAATATTACGTAATACGTTTGTGAGTTTGTTTGTATGTTTGTGCCTCAATCAAGCCTAAACGACACAACGGATCAAAATGAAATTTGCTGTACAAGTAGAAGTACTTCATAAAAACCTTTTATTAAATTTAAAACATAATTTTGCTATTGTAGACTTAAACTACACAAAAAACGTATTTTGCTTCTGAATCTATGCGAAGCTCTGGTCAAAAATAATATGCTCTTTGTATTTTCTACCTTCTACGGAAAATAATTCTAAGAGAACCTCTCTGAGAAAACGGAAACTATTACAAATAGTGTGGACTGTTGCGTCCTAAAAAAATACTTACAATCTTCTTACTGGCATCTGGCATCTTTACTCTATATATTTTTATTTTTTTTAGGCAAAATAATCATATCAATATTAGTACTTGGATGACCGAGCTTTTCTCGGTATTTCAATGCCTGAAAACACGGATAAAACTACGTTTTTTAAATATGAAGCTAGATCGATTTATCGCCTCCGAAACCTTCTGTATACTAAATTTCATGAAAATCGTTGGAGCCGTTTCCGATATTCAGATTATATCACTACATAGTATAAAGCAAAGTCGCTTTCCGCTTCCCGCGTCTGTATGTATGTATGTTTGCTTATATCTTTAAAACTACACAACGGATTTTGATGCGCTTTTTTTAATAGATAGAGTGATTCAGGAGGAAGGTTTATATGTATAATAACATGCTAACCAGCCGGGGCGGGTCGCTAGTTATATGTATATACAAGAATTGCTCGTTTAAAGGTATACGATATATAAATCTGAAAGTTTGTGCGAATGTTTATAATGTTTGGATGTTTGTGGCAGAATAGCAGAATAAATATTAACATTTGAAATTTAAGGAAAACAATGTAAGAGATAAAGTTTAACCTAAGGTATCAATAACTTTCCCTATAATAATCAGCATTACACCAGTGCCCAGCAACGGGACGATATGTGCTAAGGACGACTCGATCAAAAGTCGAGATAGCTAGGCTTTAGGAGCCCACTAGGGTACAACAACTCTTAAATAGGGCATTCTAAAATACTTAAGTAAAATGTAATGTTAAAATGTTTTGTAATGTACCCACTGTAGACGGTAAATTTAACAATATTGACTGAAGCTATACACTCAGCCGCGGCTTAGCAAAAAGCTCAATTTCCGTCCGCGCTCAAAGAAACGCGCATTTCAGGGATATTTTATTAATTTTTCACCGCGCACCGAGCTGTGACGCAAATCGTCTTAAGCCTGGTATAGCTTGAAAACAGTTACCGTCATTCTACCTCTAGATGATTTTGAAGTCACTGCCACAGCATGACCAGACCTCGCAATTTAAACTTTTCCCAGAATCCTACTATCTTACTAATACTGGTATTATAATCCAAAAGTTTGTGAGGATGTTTGGTTGTTTGTGGCTCAATCATGACCAACCAACCGTATTTGATAGCTAATGTCTTGGGATAGTATATGGCCAGGTACGCGAGTGAAGCCGCTGGTAAAAGTTAGTAATTAAAGAACTACTCTAACCCTCTCTAAGATTGCTTGTATTGTGAGTATCAGAAACTTTGAGTATCATAGTACCACTACACCCAGACCCAGATCAAGAAAGGTTGGTTGTGAATAGTGCAATTTTATTATCACGCGGATAATCAAAGTGCATTATTCACAAGAAGGACTTTGATTCGCAATCATTATAATTGACGTTTGCTGCACTTTTGTCAGCTTACGGCCGCTAAAAGACGTTCAATGTGTATAAGAAATCGAAAGCTTTACCTGCCGAGTAGTACCGTAGCCGTTATTTGAAGAATATTATTCTCGTAACTTGAAGGAGCTTTGTGAAAATGGTTTTACACACAGAAGTGCACTATAAACCTCTGGCTTAACAATAAGTTGCGGTTAAGATAAGACTCATTAACATGTTTTATATTAGCAACAAAATTTGGAAAGCTTAATTTTAAGGCTCAAGTCTAGGTACAGGATTAGTAGATATAGGTCTAAGGTTTTTTACCCGACTACAGCCAAGCACCCGGGTGGTTATTTATAACTGAAGAGAAAACATCGTAAGGAAATCAGATAGTATTCTTGTAAGCGACGACGGGATTGCAACCTGTCACGTATGGAATGCTAACTACTGCAAAATATGGGCATATGCCAAATGTAAAGTTTGGGCGTGCCTCTGACAGCCTCTGACTACCCCCTTTAGACATCTTTAAGGATCTATGTGCCTCGAGATCTGAGAGGATGTCTACCGTACATGAGGATTACAGTCGTGATACTATACTGTTTAATGAATGATTCCGAATTTGTAGATTGAAACAAAAAACCGGCCAAGTGCGAATCGGATTCGCGCACGAAGGGTTCCATACCATTTTATCTATAAAAAAAAGGCAAAAATACACGTTTTTTGTATGGGAGCCCCACTTTTTTATTTATTTTATTCTGTTTTTAGTATTTGTTGTTTTATTTGTTGTTATAGCGGCAACAGAAATACATCATCTGTGAAAATTTCAACCGTCTAGCTATCACGGTTTATGATATACAGCCCTGTGACAGACAGACGGACAGACGGACAGCGAAGTCTTAGTAATAGGGTCCCGTTTTTACCCTTTGGGTACGGAACCCTAAAAACTAGGTACACAAGCCATACACCAATTCAAACTGTTTCCTCGTCTACTCCCGTTTTGAAGGATTATCGAACCTTTTTCGTTCGTTAGTCGGGACCTAATTGCTCTTGTTCTGTCTAGAATCAACAATGAGTATTTACTAACTTCTAAAGATATCAAGAAAACAGAAAAAGCTTGATTGCTATTCTAAAAACTTAAATGGTTTTAGAAAGAAGTTACTTTTATTATTTTAGTTTTTTGCACACAATTCAATCTATTTTAAAGACACTGCAATGAATGTGCTGTTATTATTATATCGAAGGAAATATAATAGTTTTTTTTTAATCTTTACAATTTGAGGTGGTTTTTCTATAACATGGATTGGTTAGTTATGAACAGTTTTTTAAAAAGCCGTGTTGGCCGAGTGGGATGTATCTCGACTTTCAATCTGAAGGTCGTGGGTTTGGATACCCGCGTGATTCAATAGATTTTTCTGTTCAAAAATTTATATGCGCATCAAAAACACGTGCTTACAACGGTGAAGGAAAACATCGTGAGGAAACCAGTTAGTGTTCTTATAAGCGGCGATGGGCTTGCAACCTGTCACGTATGGAGTGCTAACTACTGCAAAATGTGGGTATGTGCCAAATATAATGTTTGGACGTGCCTCTGGCTACCCCCACTGGACATCTTCAAAGGATCTAAGCGCCCTATGATCTGAGAGGATATCTACCGTAATTGGGGATTACAGTCGTGATCCTAATTATTATTTTTTTTAATTTGAACAGTTTTTAACAGATTTGTGTGGTAATGTATAAAAAGTAATTTTTCTTCCATCATCTATCTTTTTAATCTCTCTCTATTTAATTTGCATTTTCGCAATTGGATAATGTTAGTCAATATTTATCAAAATAATAAAATGAAAAATAATAAAAACTCTCAGCCTCCATGGTTGCTATACTAGTTGCGGTCAACGTTTCGGCCATTTTGTTTTACCGCGTTCAGAATATTTATGACTTTCAAATAGATTCTCCTACGAGGATTTGAGATTTTTAATGGTTTTTACTAAATATTTGTTTAGTAATAACAGTTCAATATTTTCGGTATTTGTTGTAAAGGCTTACAAAGTGGAGCACAAGGTAATATGAAGAATGTGGGGCAAGAATGCTTGAGACTGTGAGTCACCCTTCTAATGTAAGGGATGACAATCACAAAAGGAGAATAAACGCGGTCATGTGCAGCCAGACCCGAATAGCGAACAGAATAAAGTTTTCTTACAACACGGCTCTAACCTGCCCTTGTCCAAAAATAAGCTCTATATATGAGTACCTACCTACCTATCTCTTTCAATGTTTTAAATATATTTCTGCTTGAATAAAATATACATATCGTTGACATTAGCGATGACACGGTAGGCCAAGTATTAGAGAGACATCTATATTAGAAAAAGAGGCGGTCTTGGAGACCGTAAGTCAAAGTTCCATTTTATAACTATGACAATGGGATTTTGTTAGTTGAAACCGATTACGATTATCAGTGAGCTTATACAAAAGAGATATTGGAACCGGTTGATATTGGTTGTAGGTTTACGTGTAACTCAAAAAACTTGTTTCAAGTCGTGAAAGTAAAGTTAGTATGGGCCTCATAAGGCCGACGTTGGTAACGGAAGGTTTAGGACGCCGTCATGGCTTAAGGAATTACCTCAACCCTTCTAGTCACATCTGTGATTGGCGGGTTACGACAGTTAATGTTTATTTCACTATGCTACTATGGGAGGATAGTCGGCATAAGTAGGACTGAGGAATATGCACGCCCGGATTTAGCTCACACATGCTTCTGCAAAGATTTAAATTGTTATGGAAATGGTTGCATTAAACAATAATGAGACCTTGTATGCTCAAAATGAAGACTCTTCTGAGGCGAAATTATTTCAAATTCAACCGTTGATTTCTCATCATAACACCAAATTTTATAAACAAATGTAAATGCATAAAATATCGCGCTTAACGAACGTTCCGTACATATTTGACGCATTTACAGATGGGTGTTTGTGTTAGAGTATGCACCTTCAGCAGGACGCGGTAGAATTGCCTTTACGCAAGCATTACTTTTTATTTCCAGTCTTGAACTCACTCATTTGAGCATACGCTCCAGCTTAGAAAAAACTCCCTCATCAACACATCTGCAACACAAACATGGAGCAATATTCTTCAAGATTTGCACCACACACCAAACATAAAAGTAACAAGACGGTTGGTTATTGTGATGATAAACATATGCTTAGCCATTTGTCCCAAGCCCCCATTTGTTTACCTTTCCTTAAACCACGGTCACAAACTAGCCCAGACTAGGCATCTATAGCAGGTAGACATCTTGAAGATACTTAACCCTAATCCCTCAAGATGAGACAGGGCAGCCAAGCGTAGTGTTCACGGGCGCGCTCACTCGTTTCAACGCGAGGTTTTTAGGCGCTACCTACCATAGACATGAGCGATGAGCGATCATTGCAAATCATAGAGTATTATCATCGTAATCACCCTCATACACTTTCGGACGTCTCTCCTAAGGTCTCTTACGAGTTTTTTCCTAAGAACTTGTTTAGGTCACTTTAGAACCACATGTCATATTATCGAAGAACAAACGTGGAGATTTAATTGATCTTCTTTTTACCAGCACAGACAGCAGAAACCATCTAAGTTACACCTATCCTATCCTAGTTGTTATCATTTATTGTTCTCCTTATATATTGTAACCCACAATTTTGTAAGCCGTGTTGGCCGAGTGGGATGTACCTCGACTTTCAATCTGAAGGTCGTGGGTTCGAATCCCGGCGTGCATCAATGGATTTTTCTGTTCGAAAAAAAAATTATATGCGCATTAAAAACACGTGCTTACAACGGTGAAGGAAAACATCGTGAGGAAACCAGTTAGTGTTCTTATAAGCGGCGATGGGCTTGCAACCTGTCACGTATGGAATGCTAACTACTGCAAAATGTGGGCATGTATCAAATATAATGTTTGGACGTGCCTCTGACTACCCCCACTAGACATTTTCAAAGGATCTAAGCGTCTGAGATCTGAGAGGATGTCTACCGTACTAGGGGATTACAGTCGTGATCCTATTTTTTTTTTTTATCTCTGAAGTATTATGAATTTATTTTAAAGCATAGATTAAAGACGTTATAATGAAATTTTGTATATTCTGTTAAATAAACAATTTAATCATGAATTTTCAATCCTGAAAATGTGTTTCGGGTGTTTGTTTATTGTTCGCTCAGCTCATAGAAGGTAGGACCCTGACTCATATGAGTGTGAACCTTCCTAATTAAATAACCCGATGTTTTCGCACCTGCCATCTCACGTTTTGATCTTCTGTTATCCAGATGAGATTAGTTTAGAATATTTGCCTTAATTTGACGGATTAAGAGAGCGAAAATAATTTTGCAAAATCGGGATTAAACGTTGCTGATTGTTTTCTACGTGATACAATGTTATGATTTGTGAGACGTATTGACGAGTATCATAATTCATAATAATATGTCTGACCTGCTTTACTCGTACTTACCGGAAGAACCACAACTTACTTAGCTATAGGTACCTATTTTATTATCAGGTTTTGTTGTTTCTTCGAAAACAGCTTTTTTCCTTAGCACTATAATTGTTCTGGTGTGAGACTGGTAAGTTATCAATGTCAGTGAGAACTAAATCTTTATATAAAGAATTTTATATTTTATCAAATTCTCGTGTCATAGTGTTTGTAGCCAAACTCCTCCAAAATGGCTTCACCGATTTTTATATTAAAAAAAAAAAAAAAAAAAAAAATAGTAGCTAGCTAGTTAGTTAAAGCAGTAGCTCTCGTAGGGTATTTTTTATACCTCTAAGTGATAAGGGTGGCGTAAAGCTCGGGACAATTGAAAGTGCATTTTTTCTTTGGGATTATTGAAATTTGACAGGACAACGTCTGTTAGGACAGCACAAAATTTCTCATACAAAAACTCAGTGACAGTATAATCTAGTTGGATGTCTCATATGTAACCTGGTAGATTAGAAGATTTTATTAATAGCAGTTACCCGACTGTGACGGGTCATTTATGAAACGACTTTAATGATACTTTTTCAACTTTTGCAATTTTGAACCTTCTCTTATATGGCAGTCCGTAACCCTTTCATTACTGCCCCAATTCCAAAATACGAGCTGAGCTTAAATTAAAAAGTTCCACAACTCCCACGTGGTCATTATTCCCCTGGTTTGTTAAAACTCCCGTGATTACGTATTCGACAGTCGATTACCGTCCTTGGTGTCTGGGGACAAGAGGCTGAGGCCTGTTTGAGCCGGACAAATCTGCAAAATGTCCGGATAGATCATTGGCCAATGAGATGTTTTAACACTTGCCCGGCTGGCTGACTCTCTCGGGGTTCGGAATGTTAATGAGAACGCTGATAGTTATTAAACAATGTATAATAAAGCACGTATTAACATAAAACACAATAAAACACCACAAATTATAAAAAGTACTCGCACTGATCATGCGTCGCGGCAACGCGCGGGCCGTCGAATGTAATTTGCCTGGCGCGAGATGGCGCTAGTTGCCTTAAAATCACGGCGTGTTGAGGAAACAGATCAGATTTGGCATGGACGCGGCGTGGTCCAAATAAAAATGACAGGTGACAGATCACCGCGCGCTACAATATTCATGGACCAAGTTGCAACCAAGATACAAGACAATTTGATTCACGACAGCTTGGTTGTCCGTTCAAAAATAGTGTTGCATAACATGCGGAATTTATTCAGAAATCAATTTAAAATATTCATTGTTTGCGAGCGTGTAGACCGTCTTTTCTTCCGACCTTTTTGGGACATCTGACTATTTGCTAACCTGGTCACTAGGGACATGTGGCTCCATGTAAAACTAATGGATCGACATTGTCTTTACCCTTCTGGTCAATATTTATAGAGGTTTTGTATTGTATTTATTTCACATGCCACTTTATTATGCCACAGGTATACTCGTAAAGTAAGTTTGTGAATAGATTATTTTTGAAGTTGGGAGTCATTTGGGACTTTATTATAGAAGCACACACATACACGCACACACGTACACATTGTCCTTAATAGAACTTCTAAACTTATGTGAGTTTAAAAGTTCTTTCAGCCTAGTTATTAAAGCCTACGCATTAGATTTTTTTTAAGTTTTTTCCTCTTGACTAGGTTCAGTTGTGAGTATTTTTTTATTATTTTTTTTTCCTGTGATATTGTTTGGCCCATATTTACATATTCAAATATTTACAAATCCTCTTCTGCAACTAAAATACGGTGTCAGCGGCACTCCCATAACACCATAAGCCATAGTGCTCTGAAATAGCTAAAGTAGACTAGTCTAGCATTATCTATGGTACTTTATCAACGTAGTATTTTTATACGCGGCGTTGGGTTTGCAACCTGTCCCGAAAGGAATGCTAACTACTGCAAAATGTGGCTATATGTTAAATATAATGTTTGAACGTGCCTCTGACTACCCCTTTTAGACATCTTCAAAGTATCTGAGCGCTTGGAAATCTGAGAGGATATCTTCCGTACTTGGAGATTACAGTTGAGATCCTATTTTTTTTTATTAACAGTATTTTCCGACTTAAGTGAGAAGGTCTAGAGTTTCATTCTCATGCCATAATGGTGTAGTTTCCTGATTCACAATAAAAATAAAAACCAGAGAATCTCGGTATAAAAATATAGGATAGAAAACACTGGCATCAGATCATTGAGCGACCTCTTGTTAATCCGAATTGTTATTTGTCAAGTAAGTTATTCGTCAAAACAGCCGAGACTCCAGCAAAGGTCAAGAGAACGACTTTACGGAAACTTTGAGAGGATATTCTTATTTCAAGTGTCGTCCGGGATTTTTCATAATTAGGCATTCCGCTCCAAAAGTCTTAACATACTTTACAGCTTAGGAGATAGTGGTGAGTTTCTTACGGCATTCTGTCGTTCTGGTATTCGATAAGTTCTCGTATGAAACAATCTTCTACATCATCTAACTTTTTATTTATTTAATTATAAGATTGCCAAAACAGGTATATAATAAGAGTGTGAATTGGAACGTTGGAAGAGGAAGACCTCGGCGTATTTTCTTGGACCAAATTGGAGACTTTTTGAAAAAAGGCAAGGTCAAGAGTACTTTAAACCGACGAGCATGAATAAAGCAAAAAAAGTTTGTCAGAATCGTAGCAAGCCATGGTTGCCTACCCCTCTAATAGGGGTTTTTGGTGTACAATCGGGATTCGAACTCACGACAATCAAAATGCCCTCATTTCCTACTAGGTCAAGATTGCTTTGTTAGTTTTATCTTTAAAATGATGTAAACATTAATTAATTTGCTTCTGGTCTATTTCGCAGCGTTACATATTTAGGACCTTGTAAATTAGTGCATTAGGTTCACAATTTATGCCTAAATAAATTGAAACTCCACCTTCTACACATAAGGGTTGAATTTATGTGAGAATTTTCTTTATTATTAGTTTAGGCAAAAGCCCTGGTTTTTGAAACCAGCGACCGTCTTGTTATGATCGTAATAAACCAGTACCTTACCGGTTTTCATCTTTGCTACAGATTTATAACGAAAAAAATATAAATAGGATCACGATTGTAATCCCCAAGTACGGTAGACATACTCTCAGATCTCAAGCCGCTTAGATCCTTAAAGATGTCTAAAGTTGGTAGTCAGAGGCCCGTCCAATAACACTTTGATAACTAGCCATCGGTTAGTACTACGGCCGTTTTGTGAGGCTAGTAGCATCTTACGAAACTATAGTTTAGGAGACCCTAACAAATTATTTGGGGGTTTGCTGACCTCCGTTGGCACAAATATGATGTCCAAGTGCCGTGATTATGTTTACTTGGGCACGCATATTAAATTTAACCCTTGTTTTGGAGGCGTAAGCGTTTTAATAAATACCTATGGCCCTAGGTTACTACATAACATTTTACGACCGAAATAAGTGGCCTGAGCACAAACCACTATCGCGTCGAAAACGTATCGTCCAAATGCCAAAACTGACACTTATATACAAAAAGTGTTAGTTCTGACATTTGTACGATACGATAATGGTTCATGCTAACGCCAAAGATCTAGAATTTCGTGTTAATAGAAAAAAGTGACCCTCCTGGCTAGGCTATTTCTAATTTGGGCTATAATTAAATTTTGACGTAAGTGGTAGGCACTTCAAGCATTATTTAATAAGGAATAAGTAGTAAATCTTTTTTGTGCCTTAGAGTCTATTTATTTTAACTATACAAGCTACCAACGAATGCTTAATGTCTATATCATACCGACCGGTATCAGTAGCATAAAGAAGTATTGTTCAGAGTTTCACAAGTTAATCTTAAACAGCTGTAACTGCGAGCGTTCATAAGGTATAAAATATCCATAAAGATTTAACCTATATAAAGTGCATTGCTCCGAACGAAAGACCCTGAAACAGTTTCCAAATAATCGAAAAGGGACGGTCAAGTGTAACTAACCAACTAAAAATAGTCCCAAACTAAATGTATTACAAATTCAAAGTGACGCGCGTCGGAACCCGATTACCAACCCAAAACTAAACAAGGAGACATGGGTCAGACACCTAACCTGTCAGCTGTTACTAGCACTAATTCTGTCATTACCTACTGTCAATTCTGTAATTCGACTGAATGCATTTTTGGACAATACCCAGAAATGACTTTAGTCTTTTGGCAATCTTAATAATATTGTAAATGCAAAAGTTTGTGATGATATTTGTATGTTTGATAATCAATAAGGCCTATACGACAAAACAGCTTAAAATTAAATTTAGGTACTGTAGATGTAGAATGTTACCTAAATTAAAAAAATAGAGGTGTTTATAATGATAAAAAGACGCAAAAGGGATGATTTGGGTATTTTTTATAGATGCCGCTGGTATGCAAAAAATCTGACATAAGTATTTCATAGCAACGTGCATTATTGAGATTTGGACAGGACGACGTCTGTCGCGGGTCTGCTAGTAATAAATAACTTCTATATATACTTAGACTTTCCTAAAAAATCAACTAAGTTATTTTATGGTCAGAACTGGTGGCACCACTATTATGATGGTGACAGTTTGTTAAATTTATAACTCGGCGCTCTGTTGCTAGTAGAAGTATAAAAATCCAACCCATCAATATAGTTGATATAGCAAAGACAGGCGTGGAGTGATAGTCGGATAGTGATATTTCGTGAAGACTTTATTCCTAAAGTATTACCATGTCAGCTTCTGTATGTACTTCATTTGAATTTTTACAGGAATTTAATGGCTGACTAGATAGTTAAAAATTATTGTCATGGTTATGTTGCTGTAAACGCGTACCCTATCGTAAAATGATATCTAATGGGGTCCAAAGAGCTTTGTCTAAGTCACAGATGATATAACACTACAGTAAATGGAATTTTGAGGAGTATCCAAAAACAGATATTTTATTTTACAATACAGTTAATTCCAACCTGTAGGTATCGATTTGATCGAATCTATACGCGACTATAATTTTTGTAAAGGTGTGATCAGACATAGCGCGGCATTCGAGCGCGGTAGCCGAGCGCTGCTGGCCGCGCTATGATTAGACGATGGCCGCGCGTACATTTACCTTTATTTTTAAACTAGTCACGCGGAAAACATAATGTGTCCTTCTAATGCCGCGCTCAAATGTTGCGCTATGTCTAGACACACAAACACCTTTACAAAAATCATAGTCGCCTCACTTTAACATAATTGACACGTTGGAATAAATAATTTCAATCAGTGGGAGGACACAATTTTTGATACGAAGTTACGATAAGGGCCTCTAGCGGTCACTGCAAGAACCATAATTCTTAATACAAAAATCGGTGTCTTTTAGGCTATTATGATAAACTTTTAGGTACTACCTAAGTCATCAGAGTCTCATCAACGCATTCCATTCACCTTTAGGATAAAGAGCTCATCTCTGTGACCGATCAAGTGTTTGCCTTCTGTTTGCCTACTGTCGCCGACGGGCAAACCCATATGACTGAAGTAGCTGATGTTTACTGTGACAAGACTACACTGTTTGCAAACACACACCTCTATGTTTTGATTACCTACGCTCCTAGGACGGTGACCATATGACGTTGGACATATTAGGCTTGTATTTTGAAATAATGCTCTAGCGTGAATCGTGATACTAGCACAGATATTTTTGGACTGATTTTCAAAGAAAAATTACATAATTTCGTACCAGAACCACTTGTTTTACGTTGAATATAATAATACAAAATTCATGTAAAAGCAACAATGGTATGATTTTTACGTTCATTCTTATCATGCTTGAGAATTATTATTGCAGTAGCTAACATTCCATAAGTAATAAGTTACAAGCCCATCGCTGCTTATAGAAAATTAACTAGTTTCCTCACGATATTTTCCTACAAAGTTATGAATACTGATGCGACCAGAATTCGAACTGACTATTATCGGATTGAAAGTCCAGGCACCTAGAACTGGTGCAAGTTTCGAGGTTCAGAATATTCCAGAAAGTCAACACATGTCGTTCACGTTTGAGCTCTCTCGGGACGAGATGACGCGGTTCGCCACCTCGCAGCGACACCTCGCCTGCGCACTGGGCCGGAATTAGGATAAGGGGATTTTTCTCAAGCTCCTTTACACAAATACGTATTTTTCGTTGGGATCCATGTGATCCGTATCGTGCGAATACTCACAGGTTGACGCAGCCGATGTATGATAACATACGCTCTCCAGAAAAGTTTTTGAATTTATGTTTCAGTTTGCCTTTTTGAAAGCGAAAATAAAACAAATTGAACATTTTACGGGCTTAGCTAATCTTTAAAGCCACGAGTTTTACATTCATCTGTAAAGAGCTTTTCTTGTTTGTTTGTTGTGTCAGTGCTCCTATCTTAGAAACCAGCGTAGTGTCTATGAGAAAGTTGAATGACCATGGCTATAAAAAGATCTTTTAAGAAGCAGCTGACTCTAGGATGATAAGGATCATCTTAAGGATGATATTTTTTTGCATTTTAGAGAGTCTAAGTATTTTTAAATTTATTGCATACCAGAGAGCTTAAAAACTGAACAATACCTAAATCCGTCCTCACCAGAAGCACCAGAACACTGACAATTCTAAAAGTCAATTAAGGGAGCCCGCAATAAAGTCGGGGTCTGACGTCAGCAAACTTGTCTGCTAAGGTGGCGATCGGCGTTCCCTCCCTAATTGATTTGGGTCTGCGGCGAATATCGGCCGGAACTATTGGGCACACCGACCAAGAGAGGGAAGCGAGCGATCATTCATATTTTATTTATTTATTCATAGCACTCGAGAGAGTAGAGTAGAAAAACCAAAACGTTTATGAGCATAGTTCATAGTATACAAGAAAAAGATAGATCTCAATTAATAGAACTAAAAACTGGCCAAGTGCGGGTCAGAATCGCGCACGAAGGGTTCCGTGCCATTATCTATAAAAACGACAACAAAATCACGTTTGTTGTACACTTAAATATTTATTTTATTCTGTTTTGTCGTATTTGATGTTTTAGCGACAACAAAAATACATCATCTGTAAAAAAATCAACTGTCTAGATATCACGGTTCATGAGTTACAGCCTTGTGACAGACGGATAAACAGACGGACAGCGAAGACTTAAATAATAGGGTCCCGTTTTTACCCTTTGGGTATGGAACCCTAAATACAATAATTTGATGAAGTTTCATGTGGAATAAATCAATCTCTAGTACAGGTACTACACAGCTCAGGAGCTGTCATCATTTTGAATAGTTTTAGTGCGTGGTTTTGCATCAAAGAGTAAGTTGCAGGAGCAACATTAATCATGGACTTGCGACTTTGCACATCCGGGCAATCAGACAATGATAGATCGAACCGCAAGAAATGGATGGAACAAATCGCATAATTAATCAGAGAAAATACAAACGTGATGCATATATATAACAAAACTAGGTGTCCCGACAGTCGTTGTCCTGTCAAATTTCAATAATCACACAGAAAAAAGCACTTTCAGTTATTCCCGAACTTTATGTCACCCATATCACTATATTAGGGGTATAAAAAATCCCACAGATCTATTTTCATACCTGCTTAATATACTCAATTTTATCAAGACTCCCAATCCCCAAGTACGGTATATCCTCTCAGATCTTCAGGCGCTCAGATCCTTGAAGATATTTATAGATTCCAGTCCAATCATTGCATTTGACACATGCCCACACAAGACAGGTTGCAAGTCTGTCGCATCTTAAAAGTTTGCTATCTGGTTTCCTTCATCATTTGAACACTGTTAATGCGTATATCGTTTGTGTTTTTTTAGGATTCCGTACCCAAAGGGTAAAAACGGGAACCTATTATTAAGACTCCGCTGTCCGTCTGTCTGTCTGTCACAAGGCTGTACAAATTCTTAAAACAGAATAAAATAAATATTTTAGTGGAGCTCCCATACAACAAACGTGATTTTGCCGTTTTTTTTTATAGATAATGGATACGGAACCCTTCGTGCGCAAGTCCGACTCGCACTTGGCCGGTTTTTTATTGTTCTTAAAGCGGACTTATTATAAGAAGCAGTTTCATCTCTCCACCTCTGTTAGTTTGCACCACAATATAAAGCTAGTAATTAACGCTAGACAAGCAACGGCCGGGTTGTGACGGACGCTCGCAAATGTGCGCTCCACGGGATTAAATGCGAATTATTCGCAAATTACGTCTCAGAGACAGACGGAGAGAATTAAGTCAGGGTCTCTTTGTTATCTTAAGAAGGCTAGTATTTTGTAATGGCTCTCGTAAATATTTATAGTGCAGTTGCGGCGGACGGCAATTATTTTCAGAGGAGTGTCGTCGCAAAAGGAATACAAAACCGGACAAGTGCGAGTCTGAAACAAGCAACGAGGGTTCCGTACAAATTTGTATCAGATGGCTCAAAATTTTTTGTCCGTCTGTTAAGATTTGAAGGTCACAGTCAATTCTAAAACTGCAAATTTAAATTTGTAATCGCAATTTATTTTATGTTGTTTAACTATAAAATAACAATATTAAAAAAATAATAATGTTAGGGCTTCACACACCGCAGCTAGATTAATGTATATTATTGTATATTACATCCCGGGATGTATAGCTTTAAATTATCTTAATGTATTACACACGCAACAGATAATGTAATGTATCTTTCCATTTATTCATAGCGAAAAAAAATATATTTTCATATCGCCCGGTATCTTACGAAGATGTAAAAATGTATATTATAGCTGTTTTGTGTGGTCTCCTGACGATTTCTATGGAAATATGTAATGAGATGTATCTTGCTATAATGAACATCTTTATATTATAGCTGCTCTATGTGAAGCTCTTTAGTCAAAGAGATTTACCCGTAGGTTTGGATTTACTTGCAAGTGAGCCAAATTGGTCTAGTATTGTTTGGTATACAATAAAGCATATTCCTATTTCTTCTATTACTAGAAAAGTATTAGATATTCGTTGAAAACGCCATTGTAAAAGATAAAGCAGGACTGTAAGTAGCAATAAGTCACTTCTTCGCCAATTGATTTCCCGAGACTCCTCCCTTTCAGTGTAAACATATTATATTGAAATTAAACTGGATTTTCAGATTTCAGCCTTAAAGATTTATCAGTGAACATAGACAAAAATATGTGCTTCTTAGAATGATACAATATGGATCTTTTATGTACTTTTATAAACTTAAAGTATCAGCCGAGCTTTGCTAGGATAAAACGACGTTTTCCAAAAATGAAACCTGGCTCGACCCCCTGCATACTAAATTTCATGAAAATCGTGGGAGCCATTTCCGAAATTCAGATTATATATATACAAGAATTGCTCATATAGGTATAAACTGATATTTTTGAAAATAAATGATGTGTGACGAATGACGACGAATTTATATAATAAATCCGCAAGTGTGTGAATATGTTTGTATGTTTGTGGCTCAATCACCCCCAAATGACCAAACAGATTTGGATGAAACTTATCAGGTATTTTGTATAATAATGTCAGTCAGACTGTTATCCTAATTGCCATTATTTACAGTGTTCAAGTGTTTAAGATGTATAATGGTCAAAGTTACATCTAAACTTAGGACACATACCCAATTTTTTGTAGTAAAGATTCGATACGTGACAGATTGCAAGCCTGACCTCATCAGAATATCAACTGACTGGTATTCTCGCAATATTTTATTTCACTGTTTGCTTTCAAGCATTGTTATTGGAAACGCACAAAGCAATAAATACAAACAGTATTTTTTTATTGAACCGGTTTTTTTAAGGCCTTGCAAAAATGAAATTTCCACAGTTGCGATACAATCTACTTTCCACCGAGTCCTTGTTATTTGGGACTTATTATTTTCCTTTCGGAATACTTCCTGTACCAATAAAATAAATCATTAGAAAACTTTTCAACCATTACAAAGCCTCAGATTCCCTATTTCATCCGTAAATTTCTCGAATAAGTCGAACAGTCAAATTAGATCTGAACTCATTTGTTTTACCGAACAATACCTACATTTCGGTAAAATAGGTAATGTACAGTCATCGCCAAAAGGATTTAAATAAAAAAAAATTATCACGACTGTAATCCCCAAGTACGGTAGACATCCTATCAGATCTCCAGGCACTTAAATCCTTTGAAGATGTCTAGATGGTGCAGTCAGAGGCACGTCTAAATATTATATTTGGCACATGATGCCCACACTTTGCAGTAGTTAGCATTCAATACGTGACAGGTTTTAAGCCCTTCACTTATATGAATGGTTTCCTGCTATCCTCATGATGTTTTCCTTCACCGCATTGAGCAGGTGTTTTGATGCATATAATTTTTTTATGCAGAAAAATTGATGCACGCCGTTATTGGAACCCACGACCTTCAAAATAAAAGTCGAGATACCTCCCACTCGGCCAACACGACTTTTTATGTATACCTATATTAAGTTAAACATGTAATTTTGTATTATAATAATACAACACATTTCATAGTAGACAAAACGGCCACGTCACGTGTATATGAACGAAACCGCAGGAAATACCTAGTCTCATTTCCATCCATAAAGTATAAGATGATGGATTGCGTGTGAACGAAAACAAAGGAAAAAGCTAGTCCCGTTTTCCATTTATCACACTTATAATCATACTAATATTATAAATGCGAACGTTTGGATGTTTGTTTGTTATTCAATCACGTCTAAATGGCTCAACCGATATTGATAAAATTTGGTACATAGATAGATTACAACATGGACTAAAATATTGTGTACTTTTTAACCATGTAACACGCAAGAGAAGCCGCGCGAAAGCTAGTAAAGTATAAGATGATGGATGATCTTTGACGAGACAAGTGCTAACCGCATCAGTATGAGTAAGTAATTCCTGTGGCTTATATGACTTTCGGAAAACGCTAAGAAACTTCCTGTTAGAAGATTTAAAGCCTACATAAAGAATATTATGTGAAAGTTTTTGAGGATGTTTGTATGTTTGATAGTCAATTAAGCCTAAACGACAAAACGGATAAAGATGAACCCTAAATGATAAAAAAAACGTAAAAAAGATAATTTTGGTAGGTAAAGATGGCGTTGGTGTGCAACAAATCAGACATCACAGACTAAAAACGTCCAGTCGTAATAGCAATGTATTTTTGACTAATGAAGAAACGCATTCTACCAAAATTTGTGTCATTCGTAATTTATTTTATCAGTACAAGGTTTATAGGGAAAATATTCAAGGTTTCCTGAAATTTAATTGGTTTATTGAAATAAATCACAACAAACCTTTTAACTCTGAAGATTTACCACAAATTGTTATGAAGTTTGGATTGATAATGAAACGTAATAGTAGTTTCTGTAAAACCACGTTAAAATAGTTTTCATGGTTTTATAAAATCACAAAAAAAAACTGATAAACATTTGCCGCTGACTGTACCACCTTAACTGGAAAAGTTTCCCAATAAAACTGTACGAGTGTACGCTCTCGAGGTTGTGTATTAATAGATACTTATTTAGGTCTGTATTGCAGAACGAAACTCAAGTGGGAATCGATATTTAACCTTTCTACATATTTTTTGTCCACACTATCACAAGAAAGTTGGCATTGGGTGCCTTAAATCGTACACGTTAAAGCGGGCGTGGATTTGTACTACCAAAGTGCGGAATGTAAGTACGAGTAGGTATATACAACTTAGGATTAGTATTAAGAGCATTCCTGGGCAGGCGTTTTTATACAAACGTATTCCTCTGTTTCCTATCTGGATAATGACACAAGAGTAAATATTAGTATAAGTAGTACTAATTAGTATAAGAATTAGAAGCGGTCTAAGATCACAAAAATTTGACAGTTTTATCGCCCTCTTCAGACGTCTATAATATTTTTTTACGAATATAAAAAATAAAAGAAAAACATACAGACATAGCCAAATCTTTCTTTTTATTATTCTTGAAAAATATTAAAATCTAAGCAGTTTTAGAAGAGTAAATATGGGAATACGAAATAGCGATCTCGTCAATTTTAAATAGGTATATTATTCCGCTCTGTTTTTGTCTCTATCATCACTCATATTACGCTTTTATCTCGGGCACAGTGCGACAGCAATAGATTTTTTATATACCTATTTTTCAAATTTGTTGCTGCTAGGATTTCCTCTTAAGATTTCATCCAATACACATAGATCGAACGAAACTTGCTATTTCGTCGTAAAATGAATTTTAATGCGGCCACATTTGGCAAGCCTTGGCCCAACAGCTATCCGGGTATTTGCATGGATTTTTAATTTGCAATTTATCGTCGCCATTTGCATGAATGATGCGATTCTGAGCCTTGCCGGCGAGCCGCAGTGTTAATAAATATTTTACCGTTACTTTTTTGTAATCCTCAAAACAATTTAGCACCCCTTCTTTCGAATTTTCAGGACAAAATTGCGTGAAGGTCACATTCCTTTATTACCTATGTATACGATATAGAAAAGACGCATAAAATTCGAACCCAAAGATTGGCTTTATTATAACTACGTATTTAGGATATTTTAGGGGTATTTCACACTCAATGTGGGCAACAAAGTTCAACTCGCATACTCAAACCGTTGTTTGTAGAAACGTTTACAAATGAGTTAGAAGTGAACCAGACAGTAACCAGCCGTGTGGACGGCGTAGTTGCCGAATGCCGAACCCGTTGAACCTGCACACAGATGTACTCTTACCTACTACACTAAAAGGAGCATGAACCCACCTTCGACAGTCTGATGCCCTAGTATTCTAAAAGACGGTATACCGTACGCAATAGTTAAACCTTTGTTCAATTCATTTCTTCAAAGCATTCCATACGTTACTTCTTGGAAGCATATCTATAAAAATACGCAGTTAAGTAACTGGTTTCACGTTATTTTCGGAAAAATGTGTGCGTTGTGCGCAATATCCAGGACATTCAAACAGGAAACATAATGAAGAAGATTAAAACGAATCTCACCTTGACCTTGATTATTTTTATTTATTTGAGGCCTACATTCACCTTTATTTATTTATTAATACTTGAATTTCACTTAAAAATACATTTGAAATGGCGGACTTAATGCCAAGGCATTTTCTATCAGTCAACCAAAATTGGTAGTAGAAATAGCAACAAAACTTATTTGTCCTAAGCTTTTTTGTAGGCATTAAAAGACTTTAATTATGTTTACCTTCTGTATAGTGTCCGGTGAAATTCGCACCTCTTCCAGTAAGTGTACCTGAAGGTATACATTCAGGTCGGAAGCAGTTCGTTCGGTGCGGAAACATTGAATAATTTCACGCCAACAAGCGAAATGAATTCGTCGGTGTAAGTTAGTTTTGCGATTTCTTGCAGGTATGAAATATCTTGGTAAGGGGTTAATGTTGTGTTGACGGAAACTATGAAATTGTTGTGTTGAGTTGTGACAAACTTGCTTACAAATTATGTGGAATAGTTGGCGTTAATGTTGTTTAAACTAGGTTAATAAATAAACAAAGACAAGGCTGTCGATGACATTGGTCAATGATGATAAGCAAGAAATAACTAGTAACTAAGTTCGTGGTAATTAGCAGTACCTACCAATTTTGATAGATTTATTTCTAATATGTTTTTGTTATGTATTTGATAGAGGGAAATGGAAGACGTACACATGTTGTGCCGACCCTACTTAAGTGGGATAAGGTCCTGCCCTTATCTATACTATAATATTATAAAGAGGAAAGATTTGATTGTTTGTTTGTTTGTTTGTTTGTTTGCATCGAATAGGCTCCGAAACTACTGGACAAAGCGTGAAAAAAAAAACAAAAAAAAACCTTATATCGCTTACGCTGCGGAAATTATTGACAATAGATCAAAGTAATATACTACAGTTTTATAGATAACATCAATATCTACAAAAAAGTTCTGAATACTTTATGTCTAACTATTAGGGATCCATATGAAAACTTCGATAATGTAACCCAAGGTGTAAAAAAATTACCCATAAAATCATTATTACACCCGTGCGACGTCGGGGTGGACTGCTAGTATAGATATATAGATGATGATTTCTTTGTAATTCTGATCAGGTATTTGTTATAGAAAACACTTGTCGACAACTGTACTTTTAAAATCTTGGTACTTATTATAACTACGTGACATGAAATTTATGTATGGCTAGTTAGTCTTACATTAAGAGTAAGATAAAAATACATAAATCAAGGTAAAAACCCCCATGGCGGTGCCGCGACGCATTACTTACACGGCTGGGGATTATCCGCGCGAGCTAAGAGCCTGTCAGATGCCAGCAGCCAGAGGATTGGGACTCGCTTATAGATGGTTTTCGAACGAAGACGCACGAACCAAATAAAGTACAAGGTTCGGTTACATGGCAACACAGCTCCACGTCTTGAAGACCTGAATATGTGGACCGAAAGTTGTACTGCCACTAGTAAAGTGTGATCATTTTATGTATTCCGAATATTAAAAAACGGTATGCACAGTAGCCTGAGCGCGAATACCTATCGTATCGACATCGTATCGTCTATATATCAAAACTGGCATTTGTCCTTGTAAAAGTGCACAGTACATGTTGCAGGAATGAAAATATCAAAAAATGTTGTACTGATTTGTAAGCATCTCAATACGCCAATCTGATCACAGATACAGACACAGACTAAAATACATTTGTAGCTACGAGTACAATGCATAGCATGAAGTAGTTAATTAGCTACACAATAATATAAATCTCAAATGAATACCCATAACTTTGAGCACTTGGACGAGGTTCAACTCGCCTGTTTGGCAGCCCCGCTACATTAGACGCATGTCTTGTGCATAACTCTAACTCTGGTATTAATCAGGCATGCGTACAACCGCGCTCATAATTTTAGTGATATTTTACATATCTTCTTACTTACTAAAACTTATCCCCATATTTTTAGTCGTCACATCGTTGAATCTCCACCTCGACTAGATCTCGAAACCGTGTTTTAGTAGCTTTAGTTGATAAAATTACCTCGAGGATTCCTCAGTCAAAAGAACTGTCAACTCATGATACCTCGAGATGTACCTTGACATTCCTCTACAGCTTCTGAACGACGCATGCGTGTTACAGTTTGTTAGATAAAAATCTCCGCGGACTGATGACGTAATGACGTAATTGAAACCTCCAAAATATCGATATAAGATACTAAACACGAGGGATAGTTCGAGGTCCCTCGAAGGAGTTTGAGTCAAAGTAGAGTCGAGGTTACAACTAAGAATATGGGGATTAGTCATTGCATATACTCAACAATAAAAAAAATCAGTCAGAGATCTGTGACTCATTTAAGTTAGTCTTTGTCAATGAGCTATCCCACCAAAAACATTCTGTAAAAAACTAGCCAAGTCTCGATGGAGCTGCTTGTTTATCTCTAAAAAGTAATGAAATCTAGACAAAGTCGTGTCAAGTCTGAGGTTCTTTACTGCGATTTCTTTATTATTATAGAATGTTGTGTGACTTGGCCGTTGAACATTCTTTATCCGTTAGTGGGTACAAGTCAATTTTGTTTACACGTAATGTTATATCTGTTGTAACTACCTATGTTTGTTAAGCAAGATAATAGCCAATACAGGTATTGGTAATTGGACGCTAGTGTCTTATTTTAGGCTGTTGTTGATCGTGCAACACATGCATTCAGCATTGACAATGCTGACTTCTGCTGTCTTCTTTTTGGAGCGTCAAATCGACCATCGATCTAAAATAAAATAGACGTATTTTTTATACTGTTTGTTTCAGGCTCGCCTTTACATAAGTATTATTGAAATACGCAGCTTTATCAAGCCTACAATTGACTGGTTATTGAATCAACGTTTTCTAAGTGGCAATTATCCATCGTTAATGGGAGCGGTTCTGGCGACAGATTGGTGCAATGGTGTCATGGAGCACCTGGTTTTGTACCCTTGTGTACTCTTCAACGGCCAAGTCACATAACATTCTATAATAATAAAGAAATCGCAGTAAAGAACCTCAGACTTGACACGACTTTGTCTAGATTTCATTACTTTTTAGAGATAAACAAGCAGCTCCATCGAGACTTGGCTAGTTTTTTACAGAATGTTTTTGGTGGGATTTCACTTCTTTTTGTAGAAACGTGGGCTTATTGATTTATTTTATTAGATTTTCTTATTTGACACAGTTTTTTTCTTTTTATGAGTAGTTTACAGTCAGCGCCATCTAGCGACGTATGCGGGTATCACCGCCACTCTTAGTCCAATGCATTATATTTTGATCAAATTTTGAGCGAAATTATTAATATTTTAGTTTATTTAATTTGTTAATTTGTTTATTCAATTTGTGTAATGTTCGAGTAGAATAAAGTTAATCGTTCGACTATTTCTCCTTGTAAACTTGTAAGAATAAGTAAGTATAAAAGCCAGTCTAGTCTTATCCAGAGTTTTCCTTTAATTTTATTGCGTACTAGCAGTCCGCCCCGGCGTCGCACGGATGTAATAATGATATTATAGGTAATTTTTTTACACCTTGGGTTACATTATCGAATTTTTCATAAGGATCCCTAATAAAACATTTAGTATCGCAGACTTTTTTTGTAGATATTGATGTCCTCTTTAAAACTTTAGTACATCACTTTGCTCTATTATCAACAATTTCAGCAGCGTACGCGATATAAGGATTTTTTTGGTTTTTTTTAGACGTTGGGTTACATTATCGAAGTTTTCATACGGATCCCTAATAGTTAGTCATATAGTATTGTATACTTTTTTGTAGATATTGATGTCGTCTTTAAAACTGTAGTACATTACTTTGCTCTATTGTCAATAATTTCCGCAGCAAACGCAATGTAAGGATTTTTTTTTAATTTTTTCACACTTTGGATTACTTTATCGATGTTTTCATACGGATCCCTAATATTTTTGAAAATATACTATAGCTTATGTTCATCAGGGATAATGTCGGATTCTAATGGTGAAAGAATTTTTCAAATCGGTCCAGTAGTAAAATATTTTTTGTAAAGGCGGTATTTCGATTTCTAATAGTTTGGTTAGGCTCTTGTGTTTTCTTATCATGGTCACCAGGTACTCCAGATCTTCGATTATTCTAGTTTTTAAGGTTTTCCCTTTATGTGGCCATTAAACCCTAACTCTGTACCAAATTTCAGCTCTCTGAGTTTATGGGAAGTACTAATTCTATTCTGATGATCATGAGTGAGTGAGTGAGTGAGTGAGTGAGTGAGTGAGTGTCTGTCTAAAATGCGAAACTTTGCTTTCGCTTAACTTCGTAACTAAATGACCTACAGACTTCAAATTTTGGATTTTAAGTATGTGATTATGGCTTACTGGATGACGAAAATTTCAGCGTTCTGGTCTTATCCAGAGGTTCTCAAATAGGGGCCTGAAAATGCGGCGAAATGGTTCCAGTAAAGGATGGTACGGCAGTGTTTGCTTCGCGCTCGACTTGGCGGGGGCACTGCCGTGCCCCCAAATCATGTACCTTTCTTTCGCAATCAGATCAAGAGCTATCTTAGACTCCGCATACACTACAGACTAGACAATGGCACAGCAGTTTAGTCGATTGTGTTGGGTCTATAGTTTGGCGATTGGAGTTTCAACTGTCTGCTACAATCATATTGTTTGGTTGGAGGTGGATGCGCAAATTGACAGACATTCCGACACTCGATTGCTTTGGTTTGTAATCTGTTATATCAAAGAATTCTAATTTGGTTTTCAATAAAACTTTCAATAAAGCCGTCACGGGCCTGATTAAAATGGTTTTCAAATGGTATGGGAAAATAAAAAGACAAACGAATGATCACTGAAGAGTATCACGTTTTAGTGTTCGCTGCCGATTAAATAGTCGGCAAGTCTGCACGCTCGTATAGAGCGCTGTATTGTTTAGCAGTCTGCCAATAGAATCACGACTGTAATCCCCAAGTACGGTAGACATCCTTGCAGATCTACAGACGCTTAGATCCCTGAAGATGTCTAGTGGAGGTAATCAGAGGCACGTCCAAATATTATATTTGGCACATGCCCACATTTTGCAGTAGTAAGCATTCCATACGTGACAACCAAGCCAATATTTAACAAATAGGCGAGCAGTTTCAACTAAATGTCATTGTCGTCGTTTATTCGTTACAAACATACAAAAGTACAAAAGTTTCCTCTTTATAATATTAGTATAAGAATTATTAAGAACAGTAAAATTCTGTGGGGGTCTTATGTCAGAAGTCCTTTAAGGGGCTGCCAGTCGACGATTGCTCTTTTTCGGAACGAAAAAAGTAATACTTCTGAACAAGCCACATCTCCTATTTTTATAAGTATATTACTTCAGGTTCCTACCTAGATTTCTATTAAGCTGAAAACATAATAGCAGAAACTTTTCACGATAAAAATATTATTTCAAAATGATACGTTTTAGAATTTATGATCGAAATATTTTATATACCTACTATTAAAATCAACTTGTGATTTATTGTTAAAGATAGGTAATATGTAGATCTAGATTTCTATTAGGATAGATTTTTGATAAGTAATTATACCTTATTTATATCATTAATTTATTCGAAAAGCTAAGGCGGAACACGCGCGGACGTGTGTTTGTCATCATTGCAGCGGTCGGTAGGATTATTTATCGAAGTGATTAAAGATGGGTACATCTTTATTCATATATACTATACATTATAAAATAGGAGATGTGGCTTGTTCAGAAGTATTTCTTTTTTCGTTTCGAACAAAAATAATCGTCGTGCAGCGTCTTAAGAATAATATCTTTGACTCCATTTATGAGCGCCACTGTACATCAAGCTGTCACGTGAGGCAGGCGGATGTCAATTATAACGTACCCGTACTATCTGTAGTTAGCTCTATGATTTGTTTAAGAGGCTTTGCATCACTTGACGGGTGACATCTTAGAATTTGCTTAGATGACCTGGTCTTCTTCTTCACCTTATCCCAGGTCCTCGTGGGGTCGGTACAAGAAGTAGATGTTGCAAATGGATTTGGCTCGGGGTGTTTTTGAACCGGCCGCCTGCCTTAAGTAAACCTTCCTTGGGAATGCTTGGTATATGAAAAAACATTTTCAAGGAAACTACTGGAAATACCTGTCTAGCTATCCAGTAGACGTAGAATATTTTAGAATTAAATTTTAAACTACATTTAAAGGTTTTCTGGTAGAGATCGCTGATTATTGATAAGACCGCCCATTGTTCAGCATAGTTTTTTTGTTGTGTATGCTTATTACTTATTTGTTTTTTTTTTAATGATGTGCAATAAATTATTTTCTATCTATCTATCTACATATTGCACAAAATCTAAACGCGGCTTACTACATAGTTTAGTTCCGCTTTATTACAGCCGACAGCTGCAAATTTTATGAATCAAGTCTGTAAGTGAATTGAAAAAAATATTGGATATCAGTGAAATTGAAAATTGATCTTGTTTACTCAACTACTCAGTACCTTATTATCTTGTAAAAACCTGGAGAGATTAAAAGAGATAAAATCCTCGTTGAAAATGCTCGTCTATAATCAAGTGAAAGTAACAAAAAACCGACCAAGTGAAATTCGGGCCACGCGCGATGTATGGTTTCGTAGTTTAAGCTAACGTATAATAAGTAATTTTCAATGGAATGACTGGGGGACACGACTAATAAAAAATATGCACTTTAAAGTTTAATATTACACAAACGGCTCCCCTAATCGAAAAGTTGTTTTTACAAACTCACAATATTTTTTTAAGACCTATCCAACAACACCTCAAACTATGGAGTACGCGAGAAATAAAAGAAAATAGGCTAAGTGCGAGACAGACTCGCGCACGAAGGGTTACGTACCATTATCTATAAAAAACGGCAAAAAAAAACACGTTTGTTGTATAGGAGCCCCACTTAAATATTTATTTTGTATTGTTTTTAGTATTTGTCGATATAGCGGCAACAGAAATACATCATCTTTGAAACATTCAACTGTCTTAATCACGGTTCATGAGATACAGCCATGTGACAGACAGACGGATGGTCGGACATGGCGAAACTATAAGGGTTTCTTGTAGACTACGGAACCCTAAAAACGATAAGCTCCAGACACCGAGTAGAGACTAGTTCTAGACTTTAACGAATAAAGAAACTACCCGTGAATTTGACTTGCTAATCTCGACATTTTTATTCAGCAGGTACTATTGGATCTAGTTCTTTATGAACGGTTAACATGAAAAAAGTAACTCAAATATTTTAAGGCGAGAATGTCTTGGCAATTATCAACAATGATTATATCAATGATATAATATGTTATTATATGTGTTAAAAACAGTGAAGGAAAAGATCGTGAGGAAACCAGTTAGTATTCTTATAAGCGGCGATGGGCTTGCAACTTGTCACGTATGGAATGCTAACTACTGCAACATTAAGGCCTGTGCCAAATATAATGTTTGAACGTGCCTCTGACTACCCCTACTAGGCATCTTCAAGGATCTAAGCGCCTGGTGATCTGGGAGTATGTCTACTGTACTTGGGGATTACAGTCGTGTTTTTATTTTTAGTTGTATAAAAACTGAATAGTCCCACACTTTGCATTGTGTCCATTACCAGACTTGTTTTAAACAAAAAGTAATCTCACTACATCTCATGTGAAAACTTTGTGAAACCTGCATGCGGCACGACATTAAAACTTGAACAACTGCAAAAATGTACAGTTGCCTATTTGCACTTTACGGCACGACTTTCGAGAATTATTTAAGTCACGTGTCGGCGGTGTCTCAAATGTTATCCGAGAAAAATGTCGTGTTTACAATTTTTCTAACAGTTATCCGTGTGCAGATACAAGATCGGGACCATTCGCAATGTCCTCCGACAATACATATAAGGAATCGTAGATTAATAAAAAACACGTTTATTGCCTGCTTATAAATTTATACACAAAAATAACATTTAAAAATCCAAAGGGTAAATTAAGCAACCTCATGTTGTTATTAATTTAATCCCTCAAGAATATTCACAGAAAATTCAAGACCAAGCGGGTTACAGATTGCAGGTAAATAGCCTAGGCTTGTCCTACAGAAATGACTGTAATATAAAATAAATAAAAACATCAAACTATAAAATAAATAATAAAGTTTTTTACATCGATATTATCATAGAATGTACATCTTAACATGATGTGTAATCGTACAAAACAATTATCGTCATGAAATGAATGCGTCACTTCTTGAATATCGTATAGTGTAATGGACAGTGGACACACACCAAGCTTCAAGTAAATGAAGAGTCAGCGAGATTACGCGCAATAAAATAAACAGTACCTACAACAGCAGACTTTATAATAGTTCATATTTTTGTTGTACTCTGAAAAGGTTTAAGTAAGCTCGCGATGGTTTGACGGAGCAATCTGGAGTAAAGTGGAAATAATGGAGGGAAAAAGTTAGATCTTGTTTCTAGAATGAGTTCTTTTACGTGCGATTGTTAGGTAAGTGGGGGTTTTAGTATTTCTTTACACAAACGTTCTGCCTTTATCACTAGATTTACTACAGTTGGCATAAGATAAGTTTTTTTTATGTTTCAAGGAAAGTTTGATTGACCAAATTTATATATTGGATTGAAAACAGGTATAGAAGATGTTCCAAGCAGGTGTATGACAGTTTGAAAATCGATTTAAAAAAAATAGTAGATACGGCTATGACAAGACAATGGCTTTTAGCACACTAAAATATAATGCGATGCTTTTAATGTTTATTTCTTTCCGTGTTTGGTATATGATTGATCTCGTGTGCGTGTGTGAGTGTGTGTATGTGTGTGGGTGCTGTGTGTAAAGACGAAATATATCTTTTCATACTTATCAGATCCAAACACGTTGATTTAAAAATTGTAGGTACAGGTACAAGTTTCCATCTTTATTATTTTTAAAATAACTGTATTTTTAGCAAAAGCTAAAGCTCACACTCGCGCACTGGAGTATGAAATTCGCGGGAAAATGTGACATTCATTCGTCTATTAGGGGTTACAAAGTTGGGATTACAAGTCAACGCGAACTTTAAGTTTAAATGTATTTACTTTATGTTCGCAATCCAGGAGTTATACGCGTGTAAAGTTTAAAGTGTCCTGAATATATGAACGGTGTGAGTATTCGTTCTCTTAGAAGTGGTGAATGTCTTATTACGACCGTAATCGTGAATCACGTAGTTTACGCAGTGATTTGTTTTTTGTTTATTTGATATTGTGCGTCGGTTGTTGTAGGTCTCCAAAGTTGCGAGTATAAATTGAAGAGCAAACAATCTAGATTATAAAATTAGCTCTTTAACTTGGAAACTTGTTTGATATTGGATTGAATTGAAATTAATTTAAGTCGTTAGGTTCTCTTTGTAGGAGCTCCTTCATTTCCATAAGAATTAGTTATCAAAGTTTAACGAAGTTTCGATTTGGAACGCGTACCTACTATAAGTAAGTAAAAAATATGGATGCTCATATTTCCATTTAAAAAAAATTTTTTTTTGGTTTTTGTACGTATGTTTTTTTTCCTTGTTGACGCTAAAGACTGCACAACGCTTTTACGATTAACAAGATATAACAAGTAGAACCAGTGGGTTCTACTTGTTAACAAGTAGAACCAGTGGGTTCTACTTGATATAACCAAGTGTGGCTGCTACACAAGAAGGTGTAGAAAATATAAAAATTGGCGGACTTATCACACAGCGCCGTCTATTCCCAAACTAAGCAAAGCTTATAATACACACTTATTATACATACATATTAACACCCACAACAAACATCTATCTCATCACACAAATGTTTGCCCTGAGCTGTGAGGCCAGTCTATTTCTCTATTTCATTAACCGGCGAAAAACGGAAGAGGTTCTCGAGTCGACGCGTATATTTTTTTTTCTAATTAGGCTTAGTGTACGAACAAGGTTGATTGCCATTAATAGTCTTAATAATCTGTCCTCTCAAGTTTCCGAGCGTTGGGGATTATTTTGATTGATTTCAACATACGATTCGATTGTGGGTTTCGAGTTGTGGTTCGCAACTCGAGAAACTTTGACTAAGTACTAATTTAACTTTGGTGTATTGTTCGTTATGTTATAACTTAAGACATACATTAACAGTATTCTATTTCTACTTTTAAATTTTTGTATCAGAACCTATGATGGTTTGTTTCATCTTCACAACTAATTCGTGTATCACGGCAAATATTAAAAGCTTCTTAGAAATTAGTTTAAGGCGCTCCATATCGACGATTGTTTTTTTTTGAAACGAAAAAATAAAACTTCTGAACAAGCCACATCTCCTATTTTATAATGTATAGTATATGTGAATAAAGATGTACCCATCTTTAATCACTTCGATAAATAATCCTACCGACCGCTGCAATGACGACAAACACACGTCGGCGCGTGGTCCGCCTTTGCTTTTCGAATAAATTAATGATATAAATTATGTATAATTACTTATCAAAAATCTATTCTAATAGAAATCTAGATCTACATATTACCTATCTTTAACAATAAATCATAGTAGGTATCAAAGTATTTCGATCATAAATTCTAAAACGTATCATTTTGAAATAATATATTTTTCGTGAAAAGTTTCTGCTATTATGTTTTCAGCTTAATAGAAATCTAGGTAGGAACCTGAAGTAATATATTTATAAAAATAGGAGATGTGGCTTGTTCATAAGTATTTCTTGTTTCGTTTCGAAAAAGAGCAATCGTTGGCATACAGGGCCTTAAGATAACGTCACTATGTCGGTACTGCAAATCTGTCTGTACTATATCGTAGTAAGTTACAACTATTCGTAGAACACGGTTTTGCTTTCAATTTGCGGTAATTGCTCCACCACTAACTACTCAACCAATTATGCTGTTTCTAGTTAGTGGCGCTCTCTGACCTAGAAGATAAAACGGAATTCTTGACATTTTCCATACATTAGTTATCTAGTTTTTGCAATTAGGGTCGCTGCAGGATGCCTGTATAACGCCGAAAGCGTTTGCAGTGACAAGCAAGGTGAGCTTGCAAAAACGAAATAAAAATGTTTTTATTTTATTTTTATTTACTTGGGAAGACCTTAAAGTTTATAAGTATTTCTTTCACAACGCCAAAAAACGAGTTCTTAGAAAACCTGTTCGATTTGTAAACATAATTATATACTCTCATGATAGTATCTAGTCAAGTTTACTAACACCAACCAAAGCAGCTACCAAGGACCATATTTTACTACATTTTAAACATTATCTGTTTTGATAAAAGATTATTTCAGTAATGGTGTGACCAGACATTACACGACAGCAACGCGCACATTTCAGAGAGCACTGAACCCTTTCTATTGTGCTAAAAATCGTACAAAATTAAAGTTCTGAACGAAGAACAGAAAGGTTTCTGTTAACACTAGTCACGCGGCAAATTTGTGTTCTGCGAATGCCACGCTCGATTGCCGCGCTATGTTTGGTCACCTTGAAACGCAAATGATGTGATAATAGATTATTATTTCAGTAAAACGCAAAAAACACATCCACGCTCGAAACTTGTAATAATATGAAATGTATAAAAAAAGCCCGCACTTTATTCTGAAATACTAAAATAATGTTTAAGTACAAACAATCGAAACCGAAGAATTAAAACAATTCACAGCTCCAGAAGAACAGTCCTTTATAAGGAACCCCGTCATTTAGCCAGCTTCATGTCCAATTATAAATTCGTTCAGAACTTTAATTTTGTACGATTTTTAGCACAATAGAAAGGGTTCAGTGCTCTCTGCATTATTGAGTTACACAACTCTTAAGTCTCTCCAGGCGAAGATTGGTCAGAAGATTTTATTCTCTCAAAATTTCAAATAACTTTAAGGAAAATAAGGGTGTTCAAGGACTTTATATTTTAAGCTTTGAATAAATGGAACCGTGGTAAAAATATTATACGAATTGGAGTTTCCGTTATGTAATCTTTTACAGTAAATTCGGAAGCATTTTTAAAGTGTAAACATTTATGCAGTCAATTAGTATCTATCATAGTAATTGGGTTTTAAACAATTGAAACCTATTACGATTACCTGAGGACTTACATAGCAGGTGCTGCTGGGAGATAATTTTGTCTTTCCATAAAAATACCTGCTTTATAACGAATAATATAATATCTTAGTAGGTAGTAACTACCTTCTGCCGTTGTGGGTTCGATCTCCACCCAGGACAAATATTTGTTATGAACATAGATCTTGGTTCTGCGTCTAAATGTTAGATGGCGCTGCGTGATAATTTCCATCAATATTTATTTTATTTATATTTATGACAAGGCTACTTTCATATCATCATTAAGTTTTTTGTAGTACGTAAGAACCTATAGGTCTAGCGTGAGTTTCAAAGTAAGTTTCCTAAGTTTCAAATTGAGTCAAATGCGACCTATTTAACGTTAATTTACTAAAATACCCTCCTTGGGGAGCGCAGTTGGTTCGGTGCTCTGTAATTTCGATAGACCCTTTGACACAATTCATTCGTTAAAGTATCATTTTTTTATATACCTAGGGAAACAATTGATATCCTTAATTGAGAAAAAAAATCCAAGCACAGGGTACAACGAAGTGATCCAAATAGGGTTCTTTTTTATTGAGGTACGGACGGAACCCTAGAAAAACAACATTGTAATGCGTCTGAGAACTTCTGACAACTTCTAAATGACTATTATTTACAAAATGACCTACTTTATACAAATTTATTTTTTGTCGTTCCCGTAAAATTTGTCTATACGCTATAGAAGATCTGAGAAGTTCACTGACGTGTGGTTAGTCTAGTCACAAAACTGAGTTATAGTAACCTTAAATTCCAACTATTGAAATAACAATGGACGATGGTCTATTGTGTCCTGTAATCCGATATGCAACCCGATCCGGCCATGTGCTCAATAATGTACTGATTTATAGAGGTACGCTCTGAATGAACATCTTAGACTATTTATCTAGCTGTCTATTTTGAAATGTGATTGGAAGATATTGTCCCACATAACTATCAAAAAGCTTATTATAATAGTAATTTATTGGTTTAGACTCAGCTCAATATCTATCTTATATTTGACAATTCAATTATTGTGATGAAAAGCTTATTGAAACATCGCTTGATTACTTAGAGAGTCAAAGGATCTTATATAGAGGCACAATTTAAGGCTGAAAGTGGTTTATTTATCAGTTCAAAGTAGATTTTGAACCATTAAAACAGATTAGATTGTGGAAAATAAATGAATGTTCATATATTTGTTTGTAATTAATAAACTAAATAAAACAGGTCAAGTGCGAGTCGGACTCGCGCACGAAGGGTTCTGTATCATTATCTATAGAAGCCGGCAAAAAAACACGTTTGTTGTATGGGAGCCATACTTAAATATTTAGAGATCCCCACGTAATTTGAAACAATGTAACCTACGGCATTAACATCTTCTTATATATAAAATTCTCGTGTCACAATGTTAGTTCCCGTACTCCTCCGAAACGGCTTGACCGATTCTCATGAAATTTTGTGAGCATATTGAGTATCGGCCTGAGAATCGGCCAACATCTATTTTTCATACCCCTAAGTGATAAGGATGGCGTTAAGATCGGGAAAAACGAAAAGTGCTTTTTTCTGTGGGATTATTGACATTTGACAGGACAACGTCTGTCGGGACAGCTAGTTTTCCTATAATACTCATAAGTACACTCAGGCACATAATATTTTATAGCCTTGGTCAAATTATCGCGGTTTGATTTTTTTAAAACCTGTATAAAATATTACATGTTATTGCGTACATTGAACTCTAAATTATATTCCTTCTGCAACAAATCATCTCGTAATGGCAGCGAGTAATCTTCGTGCGGCATTCTTTTACTATGGGATCTTAATGTCCAACGTAAGGCTTTATGGGCGATAAACGTGTGTACCTTACGACGAGATTTATTCGTTTGTCTTTTAAGATGTTATATTCTATCCTAAACCTTAGTTAAATTCCTCAATCTTAGTACCTAAATTAATTATTTATTTTATTGCTTCATATCCTAATCAATTTAAGTCCCATGAAGAATGTAATGGGAGAGTTATGTCAGGATCGTAGCAAGTGGAAAGCCATGCTCTGTGTCTCGGGAAACAGGTTATTTTATGTGTTTGTATGTTTAATCAAACTGACTTATTGGTTTTATTTCATTACGAATCAGATTCACATTTTAGGGTTCCGTATCCAAAGGATAAAAACGGGATTCTATTACTAAGACTCCGTTGTCCGTCTGTCTGTCACAAGGCTGTATCTCATGAACCATGATATATTTATGTTGCCGCTATAACAACAAATACTATAAATATTTATGTGGGGTTCCCTTACGACAAAAGTGTTTTTTTTGCCGTTTTTTATTCGCTCGTGCGCGAGTCCGACTCGCTCTTGACCGGTTTTTATCAATGATATGGTTTGGATGTACAAATTACCCGACAATGCTTGGGCGGGTCAGTAAGTTGGTAATATTATTCAACTTGCAAGTATAATTTTCTAACTTCTAATGTCTAGATGCAATACAACAAAAAACTAAACACTCCAGAGTAATTAAAACTTCAGTAACGCCACAAAACTCCATTACATTACCATACTACAACTTTATTGTAAACCATTTGCGGAATGAAGGGCCATTACGTAACAACACAAATTAAAAAATCAAAATAAAATGCACAGCGCAGGTCGTTAAACGAATACTGCTGTAAAATATGATTAAAGTCACGTTTTACCGTTTATTTTATTCTTATGTCTCGCACCGTGAACTTTAATTATCATTACGTTATGACGACCTAAAATTGAATACATGGTACACCGATTATATAAAGCTACATTTACACTAAGGGAACATGTCGCCTGACATGTCTCGCGCGACATCGCCCGACTAGTAGAAGTCGTATCGAAAGACACGTAGATAGCGTCTATGCGAGGCATAGATGTCGCTTGCGATGTTAGACAACGTTGCCAATGTCGCGGGACAAATTACCTTTAGTGCAATTAAATTTAGTGAATTTAGTGCTTTAGATATAATATTTCAACTTATTTATTGAACTAAAGTTTCTTAGAAATGGTTCATTAAGTTGAATTTTCTAAGGTAATATAATATTTAGGTTAAAATTTCACGCTTAAATTTCTAGCGATAAGGTTATTTTCTTGTTTTGCTCAAGATGAACAAAAATAATTGAGCGTGGAAAGGTCAGACGGTTGTTATCTCACCGTAAAAATCAAAATAAAACATCGCTTCGTAAACTTACAAGTGCTTGCAGCAAAACAAAAGATCTCACTGAAACGGTCCTGAAACTGTAAAGTGTTAACCAAACAATCCATTGTAATTGACAATGATTGCGTGATTTAAATAGGTAAGCTATTGTTGCACATTCCTTAATTTTAATTTATTCTTGTACATTGAAAACATTCATAAAAGCAAAAGCAGTTCACGTTGGTACATCGAAACAATCAATCGGCTGCCAGTAAATCAATTGTTTATAATAATGTAGCTGAAATTGTTTCAAAATAAATCAATAACATAAATGTTACAATTATTATTTTTCAAACTATCGTGATTAGTAGTAGACATAACTATAACATAATAATAACATAACTATTGATTTTAAAGGTAATTAAATGATAAACACCCGTGTTAAAATCAATAGTTATGTTATAATTATGGTATAGTGACACATGATAAAGACCCTTGTAAAAATTAATAGTTATATATATCACGATAGTTTAAAATATTTGTTTTAACATAAAAATTGTCAATTGCAATGGATCGTTTAGTGAGCATTTTAGTGTCGACTGTAACTCGCAGGGTCGTAAGTATAGCATCGTAACTCGCGAAATTAAGCCGTAAGTGACAATGTGGGAATTGTGGGTAAGCTCTGAATGCAACTAAACGTTTTAAATGTCCGCTACAAAGTAAGTGTTTATAAAATAAAATATGTATGAATGTTTCGAATTACAGTTTAAGTTTTATCACACGCGATTCTCTCGTTATTAATGAAAATAGTACCGTTTTTTTATTTGTTTTAGTTTATTTTGTTTAATAACTTAATTTGGCATGTCATCTATATTATGAAGAGGTAAAAGTGTTTTTGTTTGTAACTGTGTAATTACTGCACTTTTTAAATAAAAGTTTATTCATCTGTCGAAAGCTACATTATAAGCGAAACACAGGCCATTTTATATAAAAAAAAAATGTTACTCCTTCATGAACATTACAATAATGTACCTAAGTTATCAAAACTTGCCTATCATCTTCAATAGTACACTCGTGCGAAGCCGGTACTCACAGTTAGTAAAATTTAATAATACACTAGCAGACCCGCTACAGACGTTGTCCTGTCCAAATTTCAATAATCGCATAAACACTAATGTCAAATTTTTTGCACACCGCGCCATCTATACTAAAATCATCCTTTATGCATTTTACCATTTTGGGGATGTTTTTTGTATTTTAAAGTAGTCTATGTTTTATTCGGGTATTACATAATATGTACAGCAAATTTCAACTTAATCCGTTTCGTCGTATTGAGGCACAAACATACATACAAACTCACAAACTTACGCATTTATAACATTATTAGGATTAGGATAGTTTCAGCCAAACCAACGCAGCACGAACCACTATCGTATCGACAACCTATCGTCTAAATGTCAAAACTGACACTTTTTGTATAGTAAAAGTGTCAGTTTTGGCATAGACGACGTAGTTCGTGCTCAGGCCACTGAGGGACTGTGGGACAGAACCGCGGGTTTGTCAGTATTTTTAATGAAAATGCACGCAGATTATGTTTTACAAACCAACATTTCCAAGATGCATAAACCCAGTTTAATCTTTCTCGTTCTGCTTATAATGGGTTTCTCTTTTTATTATCAACAACCATTCTTGGCAAAACAAAGAAATTATTTTCAGTTAGTTATTTTTAGGGTTCCGTACCAAAGGGTAAAAAACGGGACCCTATTACTAAGACTTCGCTGTCCGTCTGTCCGTCTGTCCGTCTGTCCGTCTGTCCGTCTGTCCGTCTGTCCGTCTTTCCGTCTTTCCGTCTTTCCGTCTTTCCGTCTTTCCGTCTTTCCGTCTTTCCGTCTTTCCGTCTTTCCGTCTTTCCGTCTTTCCGTCTTTCCGTCTTTCCGTCTTTCCGTCTTTCCGTCTTTCCGTCTTTCCGTCTTTCCGTCTTTCCGTCTTTCCGTCTTTCCGTCTGTCCGTCTGTCTGTCACAGGGCTATATCTCATGAAACGTGATAGCTAGTTGAAGTTTTCACAGATGATGTATTTCTGATGCCGCAGCAGTTCAGACCAAGTTGATTTGAAGATCTTAGTTCGCTTTGCTCGCTAGATCAAATAGATCAAATTCTGGAAAATGTATCTTAACACGTCAAAAACATTTGCTCTATTAAAAAATTAAATACAAAAGCATAACATTGTTTTTTATTTCCGTCAGTTATCGCAAACAAACGATGCTAATTTTAATTATTTTTTTCCTAAATATTGTCAGTTTAAGACTCTACTACGTTCATTTTACGGTTCAAAATCGAATGTAATATTTGTATCTTAATCCTGCTAGAGAGTATACTTTTATTTTATTCACGATAAGGTTTAAAGTCGAGTGTCGAGTTTAAATTCGCATTATTTTTTTAATTAGAAAAATATACCGGCTTATACGAGAAGTTCAGAAGGGAATAATTATCTAGATAATCAGCTTAGAAGAAAAATGTATAGGAAATTATTGAATGAAGATGTAGCACGATGAGAATACACTCATTAAGGCGCGGTAAGCTCTGAAAACCGCGGCCGAAACGACACTGACAGTTGACAACGGCAAGCTCTAGATGGCGTATGCTTATCGTAAATATTATCGACAGTTTTTATGAGATCGCGTTTCTGGTACCTACGTAGGCTGGTAATAGGCTTTACTATCTGTTGGGGGTAGTTAGAGGCACGGCCAAACATTATATTTGGCACATGCCCACATTTTGCAGTAGGTAGTTACGCATTCCATACGTGACAGGTTGCAAGCCAATCGCCGCTTATAAGAATACTAACTGGTTTTCTAACGATGTTTACGCCGGGATTCGAACCCACGACTTCAATCATCAATATAAAATATCTAAGGGCAGGCTTTATGCCCTTAGATATTTTATATTGATGATCTACCCTACAAGTTGCAAAAGATTCGTCTTCCATCCAATGATTCACCACGATGGCTGATTGATCAACCTAATCTGGGAGCACGGCAGTGCCCCCGCCAAGTCAAGCAATAAAGCGGCACGGCTGTACCATCCTTTTCTCGAATCAGTGCAGGCCATTTTCGACCCCCTATAACTTCGTTGTGGATAAAACTAGAAGCCTGAATTTTCAGTAACCAAGCAGGCATTATATAAACACGGTATATTTCAAAGATCATCGGGCATCACATAATTCGTTTTGTGTTTAAATCCTTGGGTTACCGTTTGATAGTTTAAGAAATTACCATCAATACTTTTTGTCAAGTATGGGAAAAAAATAAATATTTTTTTGAAATTATCGTGCTGATGCATTATCTCGTTGTTGTTTTTAGCATGAGTAGCCATTTTACCTTCAACTCGCTAGGTCACTGACCTCTATTATACAATAGAGGTCAGTGCGCTAGGTACATGCCGATTTGACAGATGAACTATAAAAACTTGGTATGTGTTATGTGTAAAAAAAAATGTGGTAACACTGACTACAGACTCCATAAAAAAAAAGTAGAACAAAATGTTTATGTAAACAGAGCCGGCATTTTATATGTACCTATGTCAAAGTCAGTGCAAAACGCAAATCCTTGGCGCGGCGGAGTCAACCAATGCCATACATACAACACCGGTCAGCATAAATAAATGACGCGAATATTGAGACCGTTTCACAAGCCAAGCGAGCAGAAGAAGAGTTACGCGCTGGGTGTCCCGCCAGCCTCAACTGTCACACTCGACCGGCAGCCCGTGGCTCGCAGAAGGTCGACGAAGGATTCACTGTCGCGGAGAAGAAACTCGTAATCAGCGTGGCACTGCTCCACCGTCTTCTGGGTTCAATTTGCAGGCAGTGGAATTTACTTTATTGCGATATACTTGTCGCGCCTGGACCCAAACAAAATAGCCCTGCTGAGTTGCGTTGCGAGACTTGGCCTTTTTTACAAGTTATGTTTTTGATAGCATAGTAAATTTACAAGATTTTACTTTGTATACCTATCCATAGTAGCACAGAGATCCCAAGATCCCGAAATTCTACACTAAGGTACAAAAATTTGGAAAATTAATATCCTAAAAATAAAATACCGGGATCCCGGGATTCTGCACTTACCTACTAAATTGGTTTTTTTTATCCTAAATATGAAATACCGGGATTTTACACTAAAATTCCGAGATCCCGGAATTTCGTATTTTTAATCTATTATAAAATAAAAAAAACGGACGGCAGTATTATCAAATTTGTTCAAAAGTTAGGTTAGTCGGTTGGCAAAATATCAAAATTTAGTTGCCTTGCCAGTATCCCGGTTTGTTCTACCTCTGATTTATTGGATTCATTTTCCCTCAGTGGCATGCCCCGCATTTTCCTTGAATCAACAATTTCCGTCAACAGCCAATTCGTGTAAAATTTTATAATTTTTTCCTTCATGTCATTTTCCCAAAAACTATCGTCTTTCGCTATCATTGCAGTTTTCAGTGGTGTGTTTTCACCACTCCACACAGCAAATAAACATTTTTTTTTTTGGGTCACATGGAGTTGGCCTTGGATCTGGTAGTACCAGTTACTCCTTTTATTTAAAATAAGGTCATGTTTATTGTCATATTTCCATATTTGTATTTTGTTTTGAGCAATTGCGTTTTCTAGACCGTTTTTAAAAGCAACTATAGGTCACTTAACTTCCACTATAGTGTCGTGACCTATAAGGCCATCTGGCGTGGCACCTACATAAGGATATTCGTGGTCGACGTACAATCCACATGGCTCAATAATAACCTTTTCTTGCAGGGCGAGTTGTTTTAAGGCCAGTTGCTCATTTTCCACGCCATGTGCGATTGCCGCTATATTGCCTAAGTTAGATTTGTACAATATATTTTCAACTAATTTTGCTTTGCTGCTGTTTTCTCGTCTTTTTATTACTATTCCGAAATTGGACGCTGTTATCATATTCTTTCTAATTTCTAACCAGCTCTCGCTGTCTCTTTGGTTTATAGTCGATTGTTGTATTTTATCTTTGTTCGATGTTAACTCGCTTAAATTTTGTAGAAAGAGTTCTTTTGCTCTTTCTAATTCTTCCGGTGGCATATCAGGGGCGCTACTCTGAGCACCATAATCATGTTGTACTTTTCTGTCCTTCTTAAAAGATCTGTTCTTCTTATGAGGATTATCTAGGTTTCTTTTTCTTTTAACCAATCGACGTTCTTCAATAGATTTCAAGATGCTTCTAGGGCTTTTTCCTAAAATTTTCTTCTGCAATGTATGATTTGGATGAGGGTTATTAAAAGATACGACTACAGCAGAACAACGCGCAATAGCCTCTTCGCAAAGAAAAGTTTATTCTTTTCCCTCCTACAAATTTTGCTACTATGCTGTTAAATCGCTCCACTACGTTCGTATCGACGTCTTCAATCAAACTTCTCCATTTTGATAGTACTGACCCAACAATTGTTTTAATTCTAAGCCAGAATATATTGCTCTCGATTTCCATGATAGTTTGAGCAGTTTTTTCTTTTGAGCAATAGTAGTCCTTACAATGTTCATGGTTACCATAAGCATGGTAGATGGAGTTTTGAATTTCATTCTTAAAACTTGTCATTTCTTCCGGAATATCCTTTTTTAATTTATATTTCTGTATTGAAGCAATTATTACCTTACGAATACTCATTATTTTTATATCAGTCAAGGTTTTTCTGAATTCTAAAGGATATTTGGTTTCCTTATATAAAGCTCGAAGTTTATTACACATATTTCGCATAACATGGTTTCGGCATTCAATTTTTTGCACTGTGTAATTTGGGTAGGGATTGCTCGCTAGTATTTTTGCATATGTAGATGAGTCACCATCAGCGATCATCCTCCCATACATAATATTGTGAGTTTCTATCGATTTCTCAAAACCTTGGCAAATTATTTCCGCCTCCATTCCACTTGATGATCCTGTATAGTTTTTAAAACAAACATGTTCTGGTTTGGAGATTTGTTTTTTTTTCTGCCCGAGCACATACAGTACAGTATTTATTTTTTATACCAATATACAAAACTTCACCAAATTTACGACCCACAATTGCTGCGGCACCAGACAAAGCTTTAAAGTTGTTACCATAGGATCGCGAGGACCAACACGCATCTGCTAAAACATCTATTACAGGTATCCCGTCTTTGCTAATTCTTCCTTCGGCTATTGCTGCAGTACGTTCGCGCATAGCAGCTCCTTCCATTGCTTCAACAGCAGTTCTTCCCATTTTTCATATACAGCGTCTTGTATTTTGCCATAAAGTTTTTCTGTAAATACAGGTATATTGAGACATGCTGTGATTTCCTGGAATTGTGAATATCCGATTCCTGTAGATGTGATCCCCGTTACCGCGGCCAGGTTTGCGTCAATATTTTCTTCGTTTTCTGGATTTTCACTTTCTATAATGAAGTATTGTTTACACATATTACATATAAATTTAAATTTACTTATTAGTCCAATTCTTTTTTCTCCTAAAAGAGTCATGTCTTTTAAATTACAGTTGAACAAGGAACTATGGCTGGATATTTTTTGAAGCTGTTGAGTATAGTACATTATGTCTATTATTCTTCTTCCCTGTGGTTGATTGTATTGATCTTCTCGAGTTTTTTTCTCGATGGTGTATGGCAATGTTTCTCTGAAAGATACAGGTATTATTAGTATTTATGTCTGTAAAACGTAGGTAGGTTTTTGTATATTTTGTTATGTTATATTTAGTTTGTTATTTAAGTCTTTCTACTAATCTATTACTATCATATCAAAGTCGTAATTTAAAAGAAACAATTCGATTTTTAGTCAAGGTCGGACCTTTCCATTATCCCGGGATTATAGTTCTATAGCAATAAAAATTGTACAAAATCATAATTATCTTGGACAGGCATATCCTAGATCCGGGATTACTGAAAGTAATTTCTATAAAAATCCCGGGATTTAAAATTCTTACTAAAGAATAATTCAAATTCAAATGGAGAACACAAATGGGTCAAAATATTACTATCAAATACACCTAAAATCGGAGCGTAGATCATGTAGGTACATTACATGAGTTTTTATTTCACTTTAATACTTGCAGTATTTCCGAAGTTATAACGACGAGAAGTTGAAGCCCTTTTTTGAATTTCTAAGATTAGCGCTCACACTATGACGTCACATCCCGTTACGACCGCGACCGCGACGCGGGTCTCGGCGCTTAGTTTTGTGTCGATCGTAATATCTTCTGAATGGAATGTCCGATTTGAGTAATTCAAAAAGTTATATATTGGTATTGAAACAGTTTTCAATATGAAATGATTTATTTGGATAAGGATTAATACGAAGGTATGGTTATCATGGTCTGATATTGGTCAGCTTTTTTATTAATCAGACATTCCATTCAGAAGATATTACGATCGAAACAAAACTGAGCGTCGCGATCGCGGTCGTGACGGGGTGTGACGTCATCGGCTAGAGAGCGCCCGCCCGCGTTTTTAAAAACCTTCGGCTGGAAATACGCACTTTGATTTACGATCAAAGTGCGTATTTCCGGCATATCTCAGGCATTTTTTAAGATATGAAAAAACTAAAAACACAGTTTTTCTCGAAATTTTTGTAGATTAATTTGGCATGTTAAAAAAAACGTTTGTGTTCTCCAAATCATTTATTTCAATAAAATCACAAGGATCACTTTGAAACCCCAGTTCAGCACACGACAGCTCAATAGACCTCTCAATCGTAAGATTTTCAATATCTTTACGCAACAATATCTTTAAGCTCAGAGCTATAGAAGGAAAGAGAAACTTCTATAATAGACAATTTAGATTGAATGTCTTTGACTTGTGAAGTGAATTTCCTGTCTAGTTCCTCCCTTATAATTTCACGGATAATGTCAGCAGAGAGGCAGTGGCATTGGCTTCGGGGCTTCGCGCGTTGCGTGACGTTATCGTATCCTTGGCCAATGTCCATGCGAAAAAATGCAGGTGCTGAAGGTGCGGCTGTAACTGTCGCAGGCGCAGTGCGGGCGCTCGCAGCCCGGGTAGGCGCACCGCGAAGCGGCGCGGCGCGACTCACTGGCGGTGCTGCCTTTTTCGGGACTGTGGAGGCTGTAGGACCACGTACTGGTGTGTTGGAGTTGTGGGTGGTGCCCTTAGGTTGACTGATTTGATTGATCACAACTAAATATTTCCCGTTATTTGAAATTCAAAATGTTGTTATAGTGCCCACAACCATCGCTCTCACCCTACGTTAAAAACTAAAAAAAAAACTGACAAAAATGTATCGACCAATCGAAAAGTCAAGGGAAGTCAATTTTACGACAATTGCATATTTATGGTATCCAGAAATAAAGCACAGAGCGGCAACGCCGCTTTGAAACATGTAGTCCACCGCTCGTAATAACTATTTTCCAATCTGTGTCGCAGCCCAAGCTCTAGCGTAGCGTTTGAATAATCTATACTTCTATACTAATATTATAAAGAGGAAAGATTTGATTGTTTGTTTGTTTGTTTGTATCGAATAGGCTCCGAAACTACTGAACCGATTCAAAAAATTCTTTTACCATTAGAATCCTACATTATCCCTGATGGACATAGGCTATATAGTATTTTCAAAAACGTTAGGGATCCGTATGAAAACTTCGAAAATGTAACCCAAAGTGTGAAAAAAAATCTTAAAAAAATATTTATATCGCGTTTGCTGCGAAAATTATTGACAATAGAGCAAAGTAATGTACCTACTATAGTTTTATAGAAAACATCAATATCTACAAAAAAAATATAATACTATAAGTCTAACTATTAGGGATCCGTATGAAAACTTCGATATGAATAATAACTATGATAACTATGATACTTTCCGTATGATAACTGGGATACCCTCAAGTCAGTTTACTTTGCATTATGCCAATCTCTCATAACGTACTGCATTACTTGCTGGGGCAGTGCTGCAAAGTCCTTTTTGATTAAAGTTGAAAGAGCACAGCGCTCCGTTTTGAAGGTAATGTTAAAAAGACCGTATAGATACCCAACTACTGAGGTCTATAAAGAAAGTGGAGTTTTGGGCGTAAGGCAGCTCTTTATACTGAAAACTTCGGTTTCTGTCCATAAGGCGGTACTGAATTCTGCTGACTATGGCGATATGATCAAACAAAGAGTCTACAGATTACCTACTCCACATGTTAGCACTAGTTTTGCCCAGCGCTTTGGGTTGTTTGTTAAGGCTCAAGTTTACAACATTGTTCATAAACATTGTGGTCTAAAAGAGAAGTCTGTCAATGAAGCTAAATTTACAATACAGAAATGGTTGGCTACTCTCAGTTATGATGCTACGGAGGAATTACTAAAAATACAATACTGATTAACCGAAGTTGTATTTTATGCTATATTATTTTACTGTTTATTGATTATATATAATTGTATTATACTATTATATTTTGTACTATTATTATATTTTATTTTATATAAAATTAGTTTAACTATTTAATATTTATTTAATACACCTACTTTAGGCTCACTGTTTAAAAGTTCTGTTTGTAAATCCAGACTACAAAAATTATCAGGTATGGGCACTTGTTTTAACTCTAATTGGTCCATTATGATTTTACACTCAGATAACTCTTGCTGCAGGTCCTTATTGTGCTGCAGAGCCAAATCATATGTTTCATGGCACTGATCCACAGATTGCAACATTGACTGCAACCGCTGCAATTGTTCGAGAATGTCTTCATATTGAGCATGGAGCTCGGAAAGCTCTTTTTTGAGAGATTGATTTTTGGCTAAAATCCCCAGCATCTCAGCCTCACGCTCCTCTCGTTCTTTTAGAAGCTGCCTTCGAATCTCATTTGAGTTTTGCTTCCAAGTTGCATGAGTCATTGTCATTGTGATGTAATCTGAAACACAGAGTATGTATGGGAAATGGTGAAAAGAAATGAAATAAGTTAATAATAGCTAGGGAATGATATAATATACAAAGAAATAGGATAGAAGAAAGCGACCAGAACTATAACTATAACTATAGTATGAAATTAAAAATGAAAAGAAAAATTAATTTATCACTTTCTAAATATGGATTACAATAATTAGCCTTGGTGATTTGAAATGTGACGTGACTCAACGAATCCGTTGAGCAAGATATTATACTAAAAAAGAACACAAATACTCCCCAGGTTTATCGACGAACTCCAATCAGTAGTTGTATATCAGTATACAGGCATAAATCCACTTCAAACAATGTAACTTCGGTGTAGATTCACTATTTGTCAAGTTCGTTGCAAAGTCCAAAACTTTGAAACACTTTTTAGGTAATTTTACTAATTTTTAAGAATCACAAACACTGGTACGGTCTATTTATACTATTTCTGACCGATACACTTATTAATTTATAGATAAATTACAGTAAAATATAAATAGATAATAATTGATTTGACTACTAAATAAACAGCTGACTTTTACGTCAGACCGCTGGTGTTGCCACACGGCGAAAAAAGATATAATTCGTACTGGTTTTGAAGGTCGTGTTCCACTGTAGTTTGAAGAGGTGTCAGCATAGAGCCGTCCGGCGGACCGGAGTGTTGCTCTATGGGTGTCAGTGTTGGTATCTCCTCAGGTCTGAAATATCATAAATAAATAAAAAAATAAATATTTTCTGTGCTATGCCATATTTTTTTATAATTATTGTATGATCGTAGATTTATCGATATTTTTTCACAAAGGTATGATTGTAGGCTAATGTCATTATTTACATTCCACCTTGTTTGACGCAAGGCGAACGAGGAGCCGGAGTACCTAAGCATTTCTTATTTGTGATATGATATGATGTATTTTTTCGAGTTTTACTAAGATATTATTGTATACCTACGTATACAATAATCTCTTAGTAAAACTCGCGCTATATAAATCAACTAGCTGACCCGTGCCCGCTTCGCTATGTGTAAAATACCATCGCGGACATTTTTGTAGACGTTTACAATTACTGTAGTACAGGTGTAGGTAAATTATTTTGATATATCTCGTGGGGTTCAGCCAGCGTTTGCAATGTAAGCGCAAAAAAATGTGTTTATTTACGACATCACATTAGAAACCTCTAAAATTATCAGTATTTATCTACTATATTATGCATGTATTATACATAAAAACCTTCCTCATGAATCACTCTATCAATAAAAAAAACCGCATCAAAATCCGTTGCGTAGTTTTAAAGATTTAAGCATACATAGGGATATAGGGACAGAGAAAGCGACTTTGTTTTAAACTATGTAGTGATAAACTATCCCTACGTAATAAAGCAGGTGGCATTAATACTCCTTGGTAGAATAGAAAGTAAAAACTCTTTGTCTGTCAAAGTAATTTTTTTAAAAAACTTGCGTGTTTGGCGGGACTCTGCTCTGTGTCACAGAGTGGCAGGATATGGAAAGTAATATGTAATATACCTATTAGAACACAATCAGCCACCAAAACGTAGTCTGTTATGTATGCGCCATGTTCTTTGAACATTATGTAACAAAAATGACAGGATCATTGAACCGATTCTTACTAAAATCTTGGGATTTATATATCCCGCTGAATATATTATTATTCATACGTACCTATTTTGTTCAACTGCGGGTTTTGCTATGGTTAGAAGTGTTAGTGATGATGCTGAACTATCATCCTTCGAGAAAGTTCTGAAAATAAGCGTATTGTTATGTTAGATACGCAAATCCGACTGGTCGTTCCAGATTTTTTCCAGAACTTTTCCCTACAATTTATCCATAAAAAAAACTTATTACCTACAAAATAAGTCAGCAGAATGCCACACACCTACCTACTATAAAGAGTTGATACGACCAGTATTTTTATGGATAATATGAGAAGTAGGTGATTTATAAATGCAGTAGAAATGAGAGCCTTGAGAAGTATGTGTAGGATAACTTTGAAAGATAGAGTGAAAAATAGCGTGATGAAAACGTTGTGGAGTGAAAGAGGATTGAGAAATGGATGCTTAGATGGTTTGGGAATGTGGAGAGAATGAATGAAGAAAGATATTGACAAAACAGGTATATAAGGCGAGTGTGAAAGCGAAGAGGAGCGTTGGAAGAGGAGGACCTCGTCGTATTTTCCTCGTATCGTAGCAAGTGAAAAGCCGTGATCTCTGCCTACCCCTCTGGGAAACAGGCGTGATTTTATGTATAAATGTATGTATGTATGATAAAGTATGTAGCTATGTAAGTACTTACTGTTTTCTTTGCCTAATATTTTTCACAAGATTATCAAAGATAACGTAGATAGGTAAAATTGATAAAATAGGAAGGTTTACTTACTGTTTTATTTCTCTTATATTTTTAGCGTGTTTTCTTAGGGTACGCAACCATTTTCTCTTTTTGTTTTTTTTTTTTAGAAATATTACCCATCTTTTTTCAATCGTAAATAATCTTTCCGACCGCTGCAATGACGTCAAACACACGTCTGTCTCTGACAGTAGTCACAGGGGTACTGACTACTGACTGAGCCATGGGCGATGCGTGCTCCGCCTTAGCTTTTCGAATAAATTAATGATATAAATTATGTATAATTACTTATCAAAAATCTATTCTAATAGAATTGTAGATCTACATATTACCTATCTTTAACAATAAATCACAAGTTGATTTTAATAGTAGGTATATAAAATATTTCGATCATAAATTCTAAAACGTATCATTTAGAAATAATATTTTTATCGTGAAAAGTTTCTGCTATTATGTTTTCAGCTTAATAGAAATGTAGGTAGGAACCTGAAGTAATATACTTATAAAAATAGGAGATGTGGCTTGTTCAGAAGTATTACTTTTTTCGTTCCGAAAAAGAGCAATCGTCGACTGGCAGCCCCTTAAATCATCTGTGTGTTATCTTAAAAGAGAAAATTATAAGCATGATGCAAAGTACTTAAGAAATCCAGCCATTATCTAGGTACATAAAATCGATGTTGCTACGATCTATGGCAATATAAAAAAAATCCGGCCAAGTGCCAGTCGGACTGGCGCACGAAGGGTTCCGTACCATTATCTATAGAAAAAGGCAAAAACACGTTTATTGTATAGGAGCCACACTTAAATATTTATTTTATTTTGTTTTTATTTGTTGTTATAGCGACAATAGAAATACATCTGTGAAAATTTCAACTGTCTAGCTATCACGGTTCATGAGATACAGCCCTGTGACAGACAGACGGATAGACGGACAGCGAAGTCTTAGTAATAGGGTCCCGTTTTTACCCTTTGGGTACAACTCTAAAACACACAAACAATGAATGAAATGAAATTTGATGACGATTCTAATTAATGCTGGTGATTTCATTGAATAAACGCTTGTTTGAATTTGAATGCTGATCTGTTGAACTAAATTTCTAATTGAAATACGTACGAATATTGGAAAAAATAATTCCTCCCATTCTTAAACCAATCAATAAATAAATCATATACCTACCAATAGACCATAGAGCAATCCGCACTCCGGAGAGGTTATACCCATCTGTCATTGTCCATGGTCCGCGAAGCCATGTTTTATTTATCGCTCGCCATTTGTGGGCCTAGACAGGAATGGATTTAGTCTATGGATTTAAGCCGGTGTTCGCGCGACCCGTTAGACCCTCGGGGTCAGGTGGGGATGCCGTTTCTCGCTCTTCTAAGTAATTCAAAGTCATATTACATTTAATCTACATAGTTTCATCTTTTTAATTAAAATGGTCGAGAGTCACAAATATTTCACTTTATTATCCGGATTACAAGCTGGGGTAGTAAAGGATTAGAAATACGATAGGTTTGGGTGCGTGGTACTAATATTCGTAGTTTTTGAATATAGTTGTTATATCTCTGTCTTTGCTGAAAATATTAAATGGTTTAGACAATGGTTGATATGGATACTGGGAATATGTTTTACGTAAATTATCCTAATCCTAATAATATTATAAATGCGAAAGTTTGTGAGTTTGTATGTATGTTTGTTCCTCAATCAGGCTTAAACAGCAAAACGGATCGAGTTGAAATTTGCTGTAGATATAGATATAATGCCCGATTAAATAATATACAACTTTAAAATATGAAAAACATCCCACAAGCGATAAAAAACGCAAAAGGGATGATTTTTGTATAGATGGCGCTGGTGAGCAACAATTCTGACATCACTGACTAAAAACATTCAGTCTTTTCTATTCGATTATTGAAATTTGACAGGACAGCGTCTTTCACGGGTCGGCTAGTATTCAATAAATGAATAAAAAAATGTTTATATCAGTGCCACAAATTATATACCACAAATCTAAAACTTAAAACTAGAAGAACAAATAAATTGTGGTAAAAACTCCACCACTCCACTGTCGTATACATATTATAAAGAGAAATCCTTTATAATATGTATACGACATATTATAAAGGATTTCTCTTTAAAGTTTTTAGGTTATTGCAATACATGCCTGAACTCAGTGATATATGGAATCAATCGCAATAATTATTCCACACACTGACGATTAAACTTTCTATTGTTTACAATCAATAAATCGTCGGGATTCCTGGCTTATAATGAATAGGTTATTGTTTTAATTAAATGAAGCATTCAAGCTGTTTAGATTCAATATTTTCAATTAAAATTTTCACAGTAATGTTAGTCAATAGATAATAGATATTCGGTATAATCATTATTCAAAACGTGTCTAAAATAAATATAAGTAAAAAATCGGCTTGAATGAAAACCCTGATCTATCGTGACAAATACACCAAAAACCATTCGACAAACCGTCGTTCAGAGCCTTTCAGGGCCTGACTTCACGTATTACATCATCAATCATGATGTCCCGTTAGGCTGTGACTACAATCCCAAAAGTTATCGGCACCAGCACCGACCTGCCGGTTTCTGCCAAATCTTCAAACCAAATCTGACGATAACCAGAACCGATTATGATTAAGGGTTTGATTGTGTTAGGGACTGTTATTCTTAAGGTGCGGCAGCCGCGCTATGTTTGGACGACAGCCGCGAGCTCCTTGCCTCGCTCAAACGTTGTTATTGTTCGTTCGCACGGTAAACTTGCCGCGCTCGATTGCCGCACTATTTCTGGTCACACCCTTAGACTATTTGTGCCTTATATATCAAACTGATAGGTGTTGCTATGACGCGTTAGAAAAAGGTCTAATATTATGGTAGACATCTTACTGACAACATACAAATAAGTCACGCTCTCATTGGCCAAGTTTGTTTTATGAGTTTGTTGCCCGAGTCTTCTAGGCTTTTTTCGATGCTTTTTTGGATGCTTGTGATTTTATTTAAATAAATATTAAATGTATTGACTTTGACCTTGGCGCAACTAGATGCAAAAAAATGGTTAACATTCGAATTGTGCACAAGTGGATTTGCGTTATATTTTTTTTTGTCTCACACGATGATTAATACGATTTTAGCTTGCCGGTTCGCACCGCGCTGATAGACAGTCTGCGCTGGTAATACGCTTTATATGTGAATGCATTCCGAGCGATCTACCATCCATTGTCAGTCGAGGGGCGAATATTAATTAAAAATCTGCCAATTGGCCTTTGTGTCCAATCGAGCGGCGTAATGGCCTCATTGTGAGAGAAGTCTCGTCATCATAAATACTGGCGATGTTGGATGTGTGATACGACCAAAGTAAGTTTGATAGTGGGTCACTGAAAAGTTGCAATATACAAATATATACATATATTGGTGGACTTTACACACATTGTCATTTAGCCTCAAACTAAGCAAAGCTTGTACTTTGGGAGCTAGATTACAGATAGAATACATTATAAGCTTTTTTGTTGTTGTAAATATATACTCGTATATATGATACATTATTATAACAACAAGGCACAGAACAAACTTCCATGTTTATCACACAAATGTTTGTCCTGAGTGGGGATTGAGCCCACAACCTACAGCGCAGAAGGCAGAGTTACTACCAACTGAGCTGTGAGGCATGAAACTTTTCGATGTTATAATGAAAATGGAATAATGAAATAGGATCACGACTGTTGTTCCCAAGTACGGTAGACACACAAATCCTTGAAGATGTCTAAGGAGTGAAAGGCACGTGCAAACATTACAGAGTTTTGTTTCGCAAATGTAAGCTACAAGCCCATCGCCGCCTATAAGAATACCTGGTTTCCTCGTGATGTTTTTTTTACCGATCTAAACACGTTTTAATGCGCATAATATATATCCCTTTCGGCCAATAGCTATAAATTAGAATGCATCTTTCATCCTTAGTTTGTTGTAAATGATATACACTGACCAGTAATTCTCCATTCTGTTTCTTTTAGGCTTGTTCGCTAAGAACTGGTGTAGCTTCACCTAGCTCATAGTCGTTTTAAAGAAATCCAAGTGATTTTATTAAAATACCTATATTAGGCCCCAGTACAGTACTGGGGCCTAATATGACTGACGTTATTATCAGCTTACCTATGTGATGCAGTATCAACAAAGGTACGCGTAGTACTAGTAATGGTACGAATCAATTCTCACCCAAAATCTATTTTGAATATGTTTTATTTATTATTATAGGTATATTATAACCAACAGAATAATGTTTCAGCTCTCATTCTATCTGCAAATATTTAACAAAACAAATCACAAACACATCTAAATTTAATTTCATCCGGACCGCAAACCAGATAAAACTAATTTGGGCTCGGTTACATTCGTATTATGGGAAATTTACACGGAGCGATTTCCGCCGTACGGTACAGTAGTTGTTGTATCCGACTAAATCGTCTCACCTTGCCGCACAGCCATTTCCGATATTTACGTAGCCTACATAGGTGTAATAAACATGGAATTCATTTTGTTAATTTTACTTATGGATATTTATGGATTTACTATAGGTTTTTTTTTGGACTTTACACACAACACCATCTAGCCCCAAACTAAGCAAAGCTTGTACTATGGGAACCAGATAACTGATAGAATACTTATTTACTTTTTTTTTGTGAATACATACATAATATACATAGTCACATCCAGACAATGAACAAACATCTATGTTCATCACACAAATGTTTGCCCTGGGTGGGGATCGAACCCACAACCTACAGCGTAGAAGGCAGAGTTACTACCAACTAAGCTGTGAGGCCAGTCGATATATTAAAAACACATTCCTACCAATGATTGATCGCTCTTGACTGATTTAAATTTACTCGTAACTATGATTTTATTCCCAAAAAGGGTTGACGTCACGACTGTAATCCCCAATATTCCCCAAGTATGGTAGACATCCTCTCAGATCTTCAGACGCTTAGATCCTTTGAAGATGTCTAGTTGGGGTAATCAGAGGCCCATCCAAACATTATATTTGGCACATGCCCACATTTTACAGTAGACAAGCAAAACATTAAACAAATAATTTTCGAATTACGTAAAATTGGCGGCCTTATCGCTTAAAGCGATTTCTTCCACGCAAACGGATATTAATTGCTATTAAGCGGGTGATTTCGTCATGTGGCCCAGTTGTCTGTTAAAAATCAATTCGTGTAACCCGCGCTTTAGGGCGCGACACACGAAGCGCGATTATGAATAGCTGTATCTACTAATTAGCATGTGAGTGACGAAGATTAATGCGTAGTGTGTCGCCTAATGCGTTTGTTAATCCGTGAATTTGGTTTGGGGTTTTGAATTAGATGACGTTTTAATAACATTCGGAACGTCGCAATTTCCTAATTTTCTACAATGATTCTACAAAATCAGGTGACAATTAAAAAATAATTATACAGCTGAACGGTTTCAAGTTGGAAGAGTGTGATAAATTATAATGCTTGTAGATGCATCAGGGGGTTATCATGAATCACGATCGTATTGACACGTATCGTCCAAATGTCAAAACTGACACTGACCACTTTTACTGTACAAAAAGTGTCAGTTTTAACATTTGGACGATACGTTGTCGATACGATTAGTGCACAGGCCACAGATACTGTAAAGCCAGTACCCTGATACTAAAACTTGTTTGAAACTGGTTTACCTGATTCTAGGAATGATTAGTGAACTGTCAGGAAGATCAATTTCACGAACATAATTTCGTATTATCCTGCTTCAAATCAATTTTGCGCATTCATTTATCTACAAAAAATCTCAGACTAAGCAGTAATGTCGGTGAAACCCCGACACAACAGCTGTACAACTTTACTGGCCTTCAAGCTGTTCGTGTATGGTCGCTTCATTCCATGAAAAATGTTCATTAACTAGCGACTCGGAATTTAAGTGCCGCTTCTCCCGCAAGTCTACATTCAATTCAAAACTTAGTCACGTAAAAAATGAATTCAAATTACAAGTTTTAAAGAGTCAATTTAGAAAGCAACGGAACGAAATCTCGCTTTTAATTAAGAGAATGTTCCCCGGGAATGGAAAGAATCGTACCTCGTTTGAGAAATGTAGATTTAAAAAATGTTGATGAGAGTTCCCGGTTGGATTGTGAGGTGATATTATGGGCTTTCAACTACCTGCTGGCTACGTCCAAGATTTAATTAATTCAAGGTATGGTGGTGATTGGATTCTACAGAATTTTGGGACGCTATTTCAAATTGACTTTGGGTTGTCTTATTCATACGCGACCGCTTTCATTCAGTTTTGTTTGTGTTGTATTAGCTCTTTTCCGCGATTTTGTTCGTACGGTGTTGAAATAAAAGTGGTGATGTCCTTTCTCAGAGTTCAAACTATATTTCTTGACAGATTTCTTCAAAGTCGGTATTTTTTAAATATTTTTTTCACTCTTTTGAACTTGAAAAACCAATTAAAAAAATATTTAAGCCTGAGGGCCTTAAAAACTGAATAGATGTCTGCTGCTTGGGGTACTGAACCTAAACGCACTGAAACGTTACTACCTCGTTATACCTCCTAAAAGAGTTGATTTTATACGAGTGTTTAAAGTATCTAAACCAAGTTTGACCCATAAAAGTTCCCGTTAGTACTTATAAACTTATTTATCATCCATCATAAAAATATTATTGATATTCCAAGTTTTATTTTAATTAATATTATTCCAAATAATAAAACCGATGTGAAGTAGAAAAGTTAAGTTTTTTTGTTGGACTAAATAATAATTAAATTTGCTGAGGTAAGTATATTCAAATACCCGAATTTGCTATTTTTTGATCGCATTTTTTAAATAACTACCACTGCTTTTGAACTTGTCAATTTCAGATCAAAGTAGCGACGGAACTCCCAAGGTACCGGTAATTACCGAATACTTGTAATTTTATCAATTTTATCATAACATATGAATAAATATGTGAGGGAAAATAAACAACTTTTCTAGGAACCTTTAAAAGGAAAGGAAGGAGATGTCTTTCAAAGTTTACTAATTGTTTACAAACGAGATCCGAACTCGACATCGAAACGTATCCTTTATATTTGCTTACATGATATAAACACATTTATTTTGGTAAATCGAACTCCACTTTACCTAACTTCAAAAAAGTAGAAGGATCTATTCGTGGCTTTGTATTTTTTTTTTCATGAATTTACATCATTTACTCCGTACGGCTAGTTTTAAAATGAAAATATTTTATGTACGGTTTTTTTCTTCAGTTAAAATAATTTGCTAAATATAAAAAATCCATCGATGCATGGCTGGGATTCAAAAATATGATCTTCATATTGAATGTCGAGATACTTAGCTGTTAAATCTGACCTTTATAACCTATATACATTTTTATGAAAATAGGTCGTTATGTATATTTTGTATCGCTTTTTGGAAAATCCAGCGTAAAGTTCGGGAAAAACTGCAAGTGCTGTGTTATTATTGAAATTTGACAGGACAACGTCTGTCGGGTCAGCTAGTTATGATATAAATGTTTATAAATCTTCAATATTATTTATAATTCATATATATTTTTATTTACTATCGGATGATTTTATTTGTAAATAAGCTTATTGCCACTAAGTAAGAGTTATTAAAAATGAAATTGCTTTCATAAATCTTTCGAAAAGTTTTACTAAGTTCCGGAAAGTATTAAAAATAAGCGCCCATTTAAAAGTTGCTTACCGAAGCTTTTCCGAAAGTGACAGTGACATGTGGCCTAGGAGTAGTTTTAGGGGTATCCTAATTTGAAGTTCAGAATCTTTTTATAAAAACGACCTCGCCCCTTTTCTCTCTAGGGGTTGATTTTCGAAAAGTGCCTACTTAGAACGTTCTTAGACAAATACCTGCCCTTGAAATACCCAAATACCTGCCTTGAGACAAATACCTACCCTTGAAAATTGAAGTCATAACCCGTGGTTTGTCGTATCTCTGGATAATTTTTGGTCATGCCATCCTAATTTCAAATTCAAGAACTTTTTATGTAGACCTCTAGAGGTTAATTTTCGAAAAGTGCCTACTTAGCACTTTCTTAAGTACCAAGACAAATACCTGCCCTCCAAAATTTGGTAGTAATCAGCAGCTTGTCAAATCACTGGTTTATTTTTGGTCATTTTGCATTCGATTAGAGACCAATTGCGGTATGGTGGCCATGCAAAAAGGCCATGACTAATCTCTATGGAAAACATCATTTCGATCGGTTGCTATGTTACTCCGTTGCATCTTCACTACATAGTATAAAGCAAAGTCGCTTTCCGCTTCCCGCGTCTGTATGTCTGTATGTATGTTTGCTTATATCTTTAAAACTACACAACGGATTTTGATGCAGTTTTTTTTAATAGATAGAGTGATTCAGGAGGAAGTTTTATATGTATAATAACATGCTACCCGTGCGAAGCCGGGGCGGGTCGCTAGTTAAAGATAAAACCAACAAACACTTTTAATAAAAATTCAAAATAGGGAATAATAAAATATACTGGTGTATTACAGAATCCCACAAAAGTAAAAGAGATAAATAAATAAATAAATATAAATGTTGGTGGACATTATGACGCGGCGACATCTAGCCCTAAACCAAAGTTTGTACTATAGGAACCAGATAACTGATCAGTTTCTTATATTTTTTTTGTTGTTAATACATACATAAAATACATTATTAACACCCAGACACAGAACAAACATCTATCTTTATACAAATGGTTATCCTAGGTGGGAATCGAACCAAAAACCTACAGCGCAGAAGGCATAGCTACTACCGACTGAGCTGTGAGGTCAGTCAAATAAAAGAATAACTTTAATATTATCAAACTTGTACCACACGGATTATTTAGGTTTGGCTTCCTCAAAAGCGGCGAAAGGCATTTGCGTTTGTAAATTTAGAGGAAAATGCAATTTATGCTAAATAAATACGAGTGGTTGAAAGTTGCATTCGCTATGCAATGTGATTCTGTGGTACAGTCGACTGCAAAAGTTTCCAAATTTAGAAATTTCATTTATTTCGGGTGTTATTTTAATTTTATGACCATTTTACTCCTTATCTGTACGTATACCTAGTGGAAAAACCTCGTTTGTATGGAATGTTAAGTTCTATTTGAAATCTTTGATGAAAAATGAAAGTATTATATGTTTTAACCAGTTTATCTACTAAAAATGTTCATAAAAATAGTTTCAGCTGTTACAACGTGATTGATAAACAAACAAACATAAAAACGTTCACTTTTATAATGTTATGTGACGTGAATGTTGAGTGTACATTCACTGCAGAGCAGAAAACTAATCCTCATAATAATCCGAGTGTATTTATTCACACCACACTCGCCTCTCACACTGACATAAGCTAGACATTATTATGTCAGTTACGGTCAAATTTAAACATGATCAATATTACAAACAAATTTTAAAAAACTATAGAAAAGTTGCCCAACGAATGAACGTTCTTCTTTTTCAAATAAATAAAAAAAAAACTAAGGCTGAACTAACGTCAAAACTGAGTAAGATTTAGTGAGTTAGAAGATCTTGTGTCGGTCAATCAAACTTTATTAAGACGAGTAATAAATATTTTTGATGAATGCAGAATCGTTTTTATCTATAACCGCAAAACATACAGTTTTGTTTTTTATGCCAAAAATAACTTATGGATATAATCTAGATAGATTTTAGACAGAAACACGATTGGCGAAATTTTTCTCGATTTATTTTCCAAAGTTGGCTCTTCAAAAACACTAGTTTCGTTTTAAATCAAAACTATGAATAGGTAAACAGTTCATTTTTATATAAATCGTTAATCATACTAGTTAAGTAAATTTTAGACAATTTCTTTTTAAATTTGATGGTTTTCAAGATAATGCAGTTTTGTCACTTTTTCCGTCTTATCCGGGTAGACTCAGCCCATACAAAAAGTAAACATTTCATATCACTTAAAGATGTCATTTGACGGTCGCCGTATCCTAAGAACAAAGGCTTAAGCAACAGCCCAATACCGACATGGTTAGCAGCAGATGAGCAAAGATTTATTGTAGTTGTAAGTACTTTCGTAGATCATGCTACGCCGTAGATGATTGCTACGATTTGTAGGGTTCGCGTAGCAGTGAATAATGGTCGTCGTTATACTGCTTGGAATATTAATTTTGTCGGAGAAATCAATACTTGCTCTGAATAGGTAGCTATTTAAGGAAGCATTTATCATTATCATTGCCATCAGTCGAGAATCGTGAGAGAATATATGAGCAGTGTTGGCTTATTGGGTTTTGTCTCGACTTTTGAATAGTGGGTGCTATATCAGGTCGTGTACCAATCGATAACGAGGCAAAAAAATACATAGTGAGAAATCCAGCTAGTACCTATGTTTAAAAGCGGTGATGAGCATGCAAACTATCATGCATGGAATACTTTATTGTTTATTAATATTATAAAACTGAGTGTTTGCGAGTATATTATTATGTACCTCCAACGACCAAATAGATTTGAAAATTAAAAAAATTATATGATCACGAGTAATCCCTAAGTATGGTACACATGCTCTCAGATCTCAAGGAGCTTAAATCATTGAAGATATCTAACGGGGGTAGTCAGAGGCACGTCCAAACATACCCACATTTCGCAGGATACATTACTTATTTCTTGAAAAATCATATTTTATGCGAAAGCTAGTTCTTTTAAAAAGTTTTTTTTCTTTTACCACGTCACGTTTTAGTAACCGGGTGCAAACTTCAGCTATAGAAATTGCAGTTCATAAAACGCCTGCAAGTTGAACCTTGGCCAATTTTTCATCGTTCTAAAGAACAGCGTCTACCTGACATATGGCTTTCCAATACTCGCCACTGTAAATCTTGGCTCTCAAACTAAATGAATAATTCAAAAACGCTCTTGCACTCATTCTCTCATGATGTCTGACCCCATAAATCTATCCTAGTTCATTGTAAAGTGTGGGACGCGATTAAATTCAATTTTATAAATGTTTTTGAAGGAATGTTACGCGCTTCTGATATTTGATATATGAGGACAGGAAATACAGAAGAATGCAGGAAATACTCAACGAAGTTTGCGTTATTCTGTATTGAAATACATGCTACCTACGTAACATTTATTATTAGTTTCCGCACGCAACTTCGCAAGCAAAGTATCTACATGGATATTCGCGTTCAATCTTTTAAGGTTTTTTTTGCGATTATGTTTCACATGCTATAATATATTTATTTGCTAGATATTATATGTATATTTTGCATGTTGAAATACCAATATAAATTCTAATTCAAAAATATTTTCATAAATAAAATCACAAGGATCACTTTGAAACGTCTTAAGAGCTAGGTAAAGCTACGCCTGTTCCTCACGACCAAGCCTAGAAGAATCAGGCAACAAACACGGCTTAGGGGCTTATGATCCTTTCGTTAATGCTATGTAGAGCTCCAGTTTGTTGCTGAACAAGGTGAAGACTCAAACAAGAATAATAATTAAAATAGTACAAGTTAGATTTAAAAGGTTCATTCGATTCCTAAAATCGAAGCTTTTGGGAATCAAATCAGTCAATTGTACAGGTACCGGCACACCCACTGTACCTACAAATTTATCTACCAATGCTAAAATGTCCTCAGACATAAAGAACATCAAGATTTTTATCACAATCGGTTCAACCGTCTGACGTTATTGACTAACAAACAAACATCTAAACTTTCGCATTTTATTACTAGTGTAATACTGATGAAATTCCACAAAAAATACCAATAAATATAACAAGGAATCTTGAATTTATATCCCAAGTAAATTCTTAGCTCTGCCCTTAGCACCAGTTTCCACTTTCGAGAATCGCTAACAATTCCATTTTAAAAGTATAATTGTCCAAATTATGTCAAGGTACGAAAATTCTCCGACATTTTTAAATTGTTAGCGACATTGAAACGTGCTTGTAACAGAATTATCTTGACTTACTGGCCTCGCAGCTCAGTTGGTAGTAACTCTACCTTTTGCGTTGTGGGTTCCATTCCCACCCAGGACCGACTTTTATCTGAACAGACATTTTTGTTCTGTGTCCGGATGTAATAAGGCATAAGAAGTATTTATTTACAAAAAAATGTACATAAGTTAGTATTCTATTATTAATTTGGTTTCCATAGTACAAGCTTTATTCAGTTTAGGTCTAGATGGCGCTATATAAAATGTCCATCAATATTTATTTTATTTATTTATCTTAGTTCGAATATTAATTTAGTTACCGCACTGAATGTTATTATTGAGTTGAAAGAACAAAGGATAAGAAAGGTAAACTAGTATAATGTCAATAACATCACAAGGAATTAACGAGATGTAAATTTGAACCATAGTTGAGTTTGAGACGTATTATAATTGAAACTAGCACAATTAGTTTGTGTACCATACCATATATAATTTTCGTCTCACTATTAATTTGTATCAATTATTTGCAATGATGTATTACCTACGTCATTCTAGCTATATTATTTTCACTTGTTTGGCACCTGTAGCCCGATATCACTTTATTTTAATTACAAGCTTTTATTTAACTTGCAATGTATGCAATAGTATGCATGTATGAAACTATGTTTGTTAAGATGGAATCTTGCAACTCAATTTTGAAGCAGCTTTCCAAGTTATCAATTTTGAGCTGAAATTTCGCAAACATATGTAACTTCGGTGACAATGCAATAATATGATGACAGTGAGCTGATCTGATGATAGAGTCAGGAGCTGTTCAACGGAACTCCTCAGTAAATAGTCTGATTGAGATAAAACTTTAAAAATTAAAATATAAAACAGACAATAGACGATATAAAATTATGGTACTAGCGAGCTGGTCTAATGATGGAGCTCGAATGTAGCCATAGGAACTATCTAACTACACAACATAACCACGTCGTGTTCAGCCTCGTTGGATTTGTCCTGACGAGTACTAGAATTTATAAAAACTTGATTTTATAAATATATTAAAATCTTTTTGTGTCCTTCCTTCAGCGCTGTAGGTTGTGGGTTCGATCCCCACCCAGAGCAAATATTTGTGTGATGAACATAGATCTTTGTTCTGTGTCTGGGTGTGTATCATAAGTATGTATTTACAAAAAAAAACGTATATAAGTATTCTATCAGTTATCTAGTTCCCATAGTACAAGCTTTGCTTAGTTTGGGGCTGGATGGCGATTTGTAAAATGTCAGCCAGTATGTCAGCCAGTCAGCCAGTATTTATCATGATTGGACTGCTAAAGTCGCTAGCGATTAAAAAACTTGTGACAAGCGTACGGGTATACAAAGGAATATGTGCTACGAGTAGATATCTATTATCCGAACATTTTCCAAAAACAATACACCTACTTTACCGTAAAGTTACAATAAAGGCGAGATTCCAGTGGCGGCGAGCGAAACTAATAACACAACTTTTGGGCCGGTCTGTCCGTCTGCAACTTGTCCACTTACCATTGACGGTATGTGCCAGCTGGGCTTCGGGAATATTAACAGAAGTGGCATTATAGGTGAACATTAGGCGCACTAGCGAATTGCTAGAAGTTTAGTAGGCTAGTGTTTGTTATACGAGCTAGTGCTTAAATATACTATTACTTGACATAAAATAAAAGATGTGTTGGCACTTTTCATTTAGAATGTCGTCGTTTTTAACTGACTTAAAAAAATGAGGTTCTTAATTCGGTTGTATTTTTTATGATTGTTCTGAGATAACAAAAAAACCTCCTTCATTTACAAATAAATCCTAATAATATTATAAATGCGAAAGTTTGTAATAATGCTGCTATGTTTGTTCCTTAATCAAAAATAAATGACATAACGAATTAAGATGAAATTTGCTGTAGTATGTAGATAAAAAATCTGAATAAATAAGAGGGAACTTATAATCTGAAAAACAATTCCTAAATGATAAAAAAACGCAAAAAGGATGATTTTGGTTTTGATGGCGTTGGTGTGTATCAAATCTGACATCACAGACTAAGAACATTTAGTCGTCATAGCAACGCAGTTTTGACTAATGAATGATACGCATTCGAGTCTCGCTTCGGCATGCGAACGAGGTGTTTGTGTGATAGGTACTTGCAGCGTACGTCGAGCGCACCGACTTCTTTGCTATTCGGTGCACCTGTGTGCGTCGGGTCCTGCCTAGCGGCCGGGCTACTGATAACGATGCAATTGCGTTAATCTTTGCGCTTTGGAGATGGATCTTTGTAACGTCGATCATGCAAACCAATTTGCCATACTAGATAGCGACAGTTATGTGAGTGAACAAGAAAACATGGAGAACGAGATAGAACTACAAAGAATTCAGGGAACTAGGAACGAGGAATCAGAAAATGCTACAGAAAGACCAAATATGAAAAGAAGATTACCAACTAAGAGAGTTATAGAAAGAGATGAACAAGAATGGAACGAAGTAAAAACAAAGGAAAGGAAATTAAAAAGCAACTTTATAGAAATGTACATCTCATGCAGCGAAAAAATGCCTAAACTTTTTACTTTAGCAAAAATGTTAAAATCGCATGATTTAACAGGCATTGAAAAGGTCAAATACGTGAATCCCTTCAAGGTTCGAATCGATGTCAATACCGACATATGTGCTTCTAAACTAGAAACATGCCAAGAACTACTAGATAAGGGTTGGCGAATCCATCGTGCCATGGAGAAAAACCTATCCTTTGGTGTGATCAAAAATGTTGACATTGATTTGGAAGACGAAGAAATTTTGAAAAACATTGTTTGCTCGGAAAGTCTGGAACTACTATCTATCTATCGTCTTAAACGGCGGTGCAAAGAAGAGGATGGTTGGAAGGCGTGTGAATCAGTCCGGCTTTGTTTTAAGGGATCGTCCCTCCCTAGCCACGTCACAGTAGATGGAATACGCATCAAGGTGGATCCCTATGTTTTTCCGGTTTCACAATGCGCGAGATGCTGGAAGCTCGGCCATGTAACAAAGAGGTGTCCCTCTAGTAGAATAATCTGCCCTAAATGTGGAGGTGATCATGCGAACTGCGAGATTAAACGCTTCAGATGTGTAAACTGCGATGGCAATCATATGGCTATGATGAAATCTTGCCCCTCCTTCTTAAAAGAGAAAAAACTGCGAGAAATTATGGCAGACTTCAATGTCACCTATAGAAGAGCCTTAACAATGTATGTTCCACCTCCTCGCCCCGCTGAACATAAACCTATCATCAAACCGTATAAAGAGACAGAACCAAGCTCGGAGTTCTTAAGAAACCTATTCCCCGAATACTGTCAACCACCAACTGCTACTCCGTCGTCAGTGTCAATGTATGCAGATGTTTTAAAAACAAAAGCTGATGTCCATGAAGAAAATAAAAAGCCACCATCGCAACGCACTACTAAAAAACGACAATATAGGCCTCCTTCACCATGGGCTGGGAGTGTGACAGAGGAGCCTGAGAATAACACTCCTTCTAACTCAAGAAGCCCCGAAGACAATGAAATGAAATCAGACAGAATTACTAAAATTAAGGAGTTGTTGACGAGGTTGAAGGACATTTTATTTTTAAAAGGTGCATCAATTCAATCCAAGTTAAAAATGGGTCTTAAGTGCTGTATGGAGTGTGTAGTGTTTATGTTAGTTGACTTTATTCCAGACTGGCCAATATTGCAGAACATCTTTGACTTTTTCTGTCAAAATGGATAACACAAAATCAAAAATAATCCGTTTAAATATAATACAATGGAACGCTCAAAGTTTAAGACCTAAATTAGTTGCATTCGAACAATTTCTCTCGCAAGAAACCATCCACATTGCTGCCCTTAGTGAAACCTGGTTGGTACCGGAGGTCCAAATTAAGGTGAATGGTTACAATATTTATCGAAAAGATAGAGATGGAGGATGGGGTGGTGTGGCAATATTAGTCCATAAATCTATTAAATCTGTGCTACTCAATTTGGATAACGTCAATAATTCTGAGACTGAAATGGTAGGTGTTAGAATTTATAACTGTGATAAAATTCAAAATCTAATATCATTATATTGTGCTCCATTACCACTTAGAACAAACCAAAATAACTGGGATCATATTTTTTCATTGTTTAATTCTCAAACATTAATTCTTGGCGATTTCAATGGACATCATACAAATTGGTCTTACAAAACTGATCAAAGGGGTTCACAAATTTTTGATGCAATGATTGACAACTCGTTTATTACGTTAAATGATGGCCAACATACACGACTCAAATTAGTGAATAACGTTATGCAGAAATCTTCCCCCGATATTTCCGCCGCCTCATCTGATATCGCAGTAAGATTAAATTGGACCACCTTAAGTGAAACATTTGGCAGCGATCACGTTTTAATAAAAATTACATCACATATTAATTCTAACACTGATATTATACTCAAAAGAAACCTTAAAAAAGCTGATTGGACTGCTTACAAAGAGCGACTAGAAACCTTGTTTACAAATTTTGTTATTTCGAACGAGCTTCAACTGTCTTATAATCATTTTGTTGACTGTATTAACATAGCAGCTGATGATCACATTCCCTCGATTAAGATTAACCCAAACCCTAACTCTAAGTTTGCACCCAAACCTTATTGGAATTCTTCCATATCTAAAATAGTTGCAGAACGACGCCTTGCATTTTCTATGTTCCGACGTAATCCTACTCCTAATAATCTATCTCATTATCAAAAGAAAGTAGGCGAAGCGCAAAAATTAATACGCAGTGGAAAAAATAAAACCTGGCAGGATTATTGTTCATCAATAGATAGTTCTACACCTCAAAGCGAACTATGGCGTAAGATAAGATGGTTTAAGGGCTATAATGCTCTGCGAACGTACGTTGACAGCGATAAGGCCAACCGCATGCTACAAAGCTTAACCCCCGATTATGTCCGTCCTCAAGATTTAATTTTTAATTCGTGTAACATCCAATTAGAATCTCCAATATTGAGACAAGAGCTAGACCACTGTATGCGCTCTAAAGATACATCTCCAGGGTGTGATCAAATTTCATATTCGATGATTTCGAATCTACCTGATAACGGTAAGAATATCTTAACAACATTATTTAATGAGTTTTATAAAACCGGTTTCGTTCCCCGACAATGGCGCGATATTACTATTATCCCAATACCTAAACCAGGACGTGACCTCCAATCCCTATCTGCTTTGCGACCAATATCTATGATATCCTGTCTATGTAAGATCTTCCACAACATACTAATCAAAAGATTAGAATGGTTTGTTGAAAAAATAGTATTTTGTCTCCTAACACAATCGGGTTCAGAAAAGGTCACTCGACCTTAGATAACATAACTAGCTTAGTAACGCGCATACAATTAGGATTTTTACAAAGAAAATGCACAATAGCTTGTTTTATAGATATCGATAACGCTTATAATAATGTCGACATAAAAAGCCTCTTAGATACCATGGATGAAATAGGAGTAGGTACACAGATGTGTCGATATATTTGGAACTTTCTAAAAGAGAGAAATCTAAAAATACTAACTGAAAATTCTTCCCTCTGTCGGAGTACATCTCGGGGCCTAGCTCAAGGGGATCCATTCTCCTCGCTACTTTTAACATCGCGACAATCCAGGTATGCAAAGATATAAACAACGTGTACATTTCGCAATATGCAGATGATTTTGTTTTGTACGATAGTTGCACTAATATAACTACAGGAACCCAGAACTTACAGCAGGCTTTAAATAAATTGACGAGCATACTTGATAGAATAGGCTTAAACGTTTCACCATCAAAAAGTAAAGTATGTATCTTTAAATATAACTCCATAACACACCCTGTATGTCTCCGATTGAACGACTCACCGTTACAGTTTGTTGACAATATTAAATATTTAGGTCTTTGGTTAGATAGGTCATTACGGTGGGCAAAACATATTAATGAGATAAAAGAAAAATCTTCCAAATTTATAAATATCTTTAAAATACTGAGCGGATCTGGTTGGGGAATGCATTCTCGACATTTAAGGCGGCTATACATAGCTACTATACGTAGTAGGTTAGATTATGCGAGCTTTATCTACGGAAACAGCTGTAAAACACATTTAGTAAAACTGGACAGAACGCAAAACCAATGTATGCGTGTTATAGGTGGATTCATACGCAGCACAGCCATACATGTCATGGAATCAGAACTTTATTTACCGCCTCTGTGTGTGCGTAGGTATTATCTTGCCGGCAAATATTGGCTACGTAAGAATTCATTCACCGACAGCGAAATTATTATTTTGTTGAACGAATTAAATATACTAAGTCAAAATATTTTATGGCGACGCAGGGTTAAACCATTATTAATCACATTTCACGACCAGCATAAAGACCTACCTATGTACTCGAGTCCTAGGAATGAAATGTTTTCATTAGATAAGTGGGTAAGCAGTGTGGATGTTTCAAATATAAAACCTCATATTGATACTATTACTCAACCCAAACGTAGTTATAATACGGATACTTTAAAAACAATGTGTGAAGATTACTTAAATAAGGAATATAAAAGTTGTTATAAGATCTATACGGACGGTTCCAAAATAGATAGCGTGTCAGGTGTGGCCGTGTTCGACCCGCAAACAAAAGGCGCAATTAAAATAAAAATCAAGTCTAACATATCTATAATGTTTACTGAGCTGATTGCAATAGCAGAAGCGACTTCTTATATTAATTCTTTTGAGGCCGGTTATTATGTCATTCTGACAGACTCCAAAAGTGCCCTTCAACATCTCGCTCGATGCACCACAAACTTTCGTTGTGCACCGATTGCGTATAGCATTTTGGAGTCGATTTTAAATCTTTCAAGTAGAAACAAACATGTCACATTACAATGGATACCATCTCACGTCGGCCTATCCGGCAATGAGGACGTCGATCGTCTAGCTAGGGAGGCACACGTCGATGGTATGTCTATGAACTTTTTATCCTATCACAGTGATCTTCTCCCGCTCGTTAAAACAAAATGTAGACAAATGTGGACAGAATACTTCGATGAGAGATCGTTGAGTAAGGGAATTTGGTATAAAACGATACAGCCTTGCCTAACTAGAGCGCCGTGGTTTGATGGGTCGGATATGGCGAGGCCTGACATCATAACTTTGATGAGGCTACGATCGGGACACATTCCATTGAATAGTTTTGGTTATCTAATGGGCAAGACTAGTTCACCTAACTGTGCAGAATGTGATGTGAGAGAAGACGTCTACCATATTGTCGTGGAATGTGTCCGGAACGAAGCAGAAAGAAATACTTTTGTTAATAAATATTGCAATTTATTTTTGATTGGTATGTGCAATAATGTTTTGGCTTTCCCCTTATCGGAGCAAGCCAAAGCTTTATTAAAATTAGTTAAAATAGGTATACGTAGGAGATAAATAAATTAAGTTGATGTATAACTTTGGTTAATGTGCCGTTTCGAGGGTGGCATAATCAATTTTGATTAAACCCTCTTTAATAAATAAAGATTAAAAAAAAAAAAAAAAAAAATGATACGCATTCCACCAAAATTCGTAATTTATTTTATCAGTGCAAGGTTTGTTGGGAAATAATTGGAAGTTGTCTGAAATTGCTTTTTTCTATGCAATTATTGAAATTTAGGCAGGACAAAGTCTGTCACGGGTCGGCTAGTCATTTATATACATAATATTTTTTTCTAAATGAAATAAATTCAATTATTTCTCTCTTAAAAAAGCACTACCATTCCCTTTCCAAATTACACAAAGGTTAGCTAGAACATGCTAACTAGCATTAAGTTCGCTTATGTACATGTTCTTAAATGGTGCAATAAAAAAAATTCTTTCTATCTACTTATCTATTTTTTATTATTTCTTTTAAATTTAATGTAAAAATACCACCTCCAAAAGTGAAGAAATAGGGTTTGACCAACCTAACCAAACCCGTAAGCTCAAAGTGTAACATGTACAGACGATACTTTTTGCCTGTCACCGACAACGTGATAGCTCGTTTTTGTCTATTTCCCCAACAGCGGTTCCGTTGTTTGTATCTAAAATCATTTTGCAGTATTTCGGTCGCGATAGCACGTTGGAATTTTATAAAACATTGCTTTTGCCAACATGTTTAAAATGGTTCGCATGGTTGGTCGGCGCCGGGTCTGTCGACAAACTCACATAATATCAGTCAAAGTATCTTTATTGCTTGAAATACAGGTACTGAAAATATAATTAAACCAATGTACTTTGTCTATGAAGATATAGCACGAACAACTTTTGATAAATTAGATATGAAAGCTAATGTCAAAATTTGTAAGAGATTTGTACAGCGCCTCTATAGTGCGTAAAATGAACTAATTTTGCGATCACGAACTACTATCGTCTGGTAAAGGTAACGACAACCTATCGAATCAGATTGACCCATGATTGCAAGCACGAACGATTCGAAAGCAGGCTATCGACTACCTATCGACTTACAGGTTACAGATTGCCAACCGTTACAAAAAAGGACTAAAGTTGTTAAGATACTTGGCACTGAAAGACTGATAATGAAAAAATAATTGAATTAAATGAGATCACGATTTTATCTTCAAGTATAGTAGAGACCCTCTCAGATCTTCAGGTGCTCAGATATCTGAAAATACCTTAAAGGGTTAGTCAGAGGACCGTCGATACATAACTTTTGGCACATGCCTACATGCCTGTTAACCTTTTTGCATGCATAGGTAAACGGCACATTGTTTATACATTACCTCAACGCGGCGGAAAACGTTGAGCAGTGTTTGTGTAACTAATGGTGCATGCCCACATTTTGCCTCACTAATCTACATAAAATAAAACTGTAGAAGAGTTCAATTCTGTACATTGAAAAAAAAAACTAAAAAAATACTTCATTTTGAAATTTTTGTCTGTCTATCTGGCTGTTGTCCGACTTTCACGCAAAAACTACTAGACGGATTTTGATGAAACTTTTTTGTTATGTAGCTATTAGTACTCGGCAACATATAAACTATAATTTATTTTGAAGATTGGAATACTAGATGTGAAACTAAATGTCGACCAGCGAAGCGAGTACGGGTCAGGTAGTATTATTTTAAATACGAAAGTAACTCTGTCTGTCTGTGACGTTAATACGGCCGCTTGGCCAGTTTGATGACATTTCATAAAGTCATCAAAAATCGATTTCCTGAATGTATGCGGACGAAGTCGCGGGTAAAACCAAGTCAGTTTATACGTAATAGGTTGCAAGCTTATCACCGCTTGTAGGTATACTAACTGGATTTAGTATGATGTTCTGTTCAGTCGAGGTTATAAAAAAAAATAGGATCACGACTGTAATCCCCAAGAACGGTAGACATCCTCTCGGATCTCCTGGCGCTCAGATCTTTGAAGATGTCTAAAGAGGTTAGGCAGAGGCACATTCAAACAATACATTTGGCACATGCCCACATTTTGCTGTAGCTAGCATTCCACACATGACAGGTTGGAAGGCCGTCGCCGCTTACAAGAATACTAACTGGTTTTCTCACGATGTATTAATTTTTTCGAACCAAAAAATCCGGGCCGTATTCGAACCCACCATGTTATAGCTGAACTAAGTAATACTTAACTTTTCTTATACAAAATGAAAACAGAGCGTATTGAGATGAATAGAAGATAGTTAGAATATATTTAAGTAATCCAGCCTCCTATTGAACTAGGGGCCGTTAAAATGCTGCTCAACATATTTAGAGAGAAATTTGCTTTGATCCTTTGTTATAAACTTACTATGAAAACCACTAAATACTTGAGCTAAATTTAGAAAGACTGATGGTGGAGTCTATAGTAAGAACTTTTAAAATCATTGTTTCAAATCTCAGAAAATCTTTGATTTTTTGATAAAATTTATATTTTGTTTGTGTACTAAAAATTACTGAACCAATTTAAAAAATTCTTTCAACTATCAAAAGCTACATTATCAGCAAGTAAAATAAGTAATATATCATTTTCAAAAAAAAAAAAATTATCCTTACTGAAACGTCTATAATGTAACCTAAAGTCATAACACAGAAAATCGTATCAAAACTTTGCATATAATCATCATTTAGTACACCCTTGCATACCTTGGATGTAATTTAAAATGGGGGCACTGCCGTGCCCCCCAAATATACATAGCCTACTTGAAATAGCATATAGGCCAATTTTTATCCAGTTACCACGACGCTGCGAGCGAAAGCTAGTTTTTTGTATATTCAATAAAAATATTATATATTTTTTTTTTTTCATATTTCACTTAGCGCCATCTAGCCCCAAACTGAAATTGGAAATTTGACAAAAAAATCTGACATCAATTTGACTTACTGAATAATACGCATTCTACTAAAATTCGCAATTAACTTTATAAGGACAAGGCTTATAAGGAAAAAATTTAAAGTCTTTTTTCTATGTGATTACTGAAACTTGGGCAGGACAAAGTCTGTCACGGCTAGTAAACTATACATCTGTTTTACCATCAAGCAGATCCGATGTAAAAAGTTTCCAATCTCTATGTTCTGACCCACGTTTTGTTATCTCTAATTGCTGGTGGATGACTTGAGCGTTCCAATGGCGTGACTTGGAATTAGGTTACTTTGTCACCGTTGTTACCTATTAGTCATCTACATGACTTGTTATTATTTGACTCATTCTCTTTTGATGTACTAATTTATTTACTGAAGACACTATTCAATGTTATTGGAATGTCATATCAGTTTTAAAAGTCTAATAATTTGTTTACTGGACGTCTAAAGAGGGACGTTAAAACTGGCAGATTATTGTGATTTCAGACGGTTCAACAAATTTATGGAGAAAAACAAGACCAGGGCATGCAGTGATCCTCATAGATTGTACGGTAGAAAAATATTTGCTCTAGTTTCATCATCCGGAGAGGAAACAGCTGAATACTTTTGTATAGAAAAACGCCTGCCCAAGTACACTACCCAATGCTCTTAACTCTGGTACGAGTATTTATTGTAGTAAAATAAGATTTTTATTTTAGAATATCACTTAATTTTTGATCAAAATAATGGTGTCGATTCTGTTGGCACCGAGCTAATCCTAAAATATCTTAAATAAAATTAAAACAATGTAAAATTAGGAAACAAATTAGATAAATAATTACTACCGTACTTGGGGATTATAGTCGTGATACTATTTATTTCTATTTGTTTTTTATTTGCACGTGCCTCTGACTACCCTCTTTAGCCGCTAAATATAAAAGTACGCTGACTTTTTGTGTTTTTATAATATTTATGTTAGTCTACAAGGTATTTATTAAAATGGGCCTCAGTATTTTTATTTTACATTACTTTTGTTGCCCGAAATAAAAATATAATATTATTATTATTAATTATACATTTTCTAGGATCTGAGTGTCTAGACATCTACTGACTTGAAAACTAGTCTATTTCTTATAATTTGTCATTTAATCTTTATAATGTTTTTAACTTATTATGTAAGCTGTTATTCACGTGTATCCTATAGAACTGAAATGAAAACACAACATAAATCTAAATGGATCTAAAAGTTGAAAGTCACTTGATTCCAGCTTTACATTTCGTGCATCTGCCCCCAAACTTTTGTTTCGTTTACAAGGTAAATACGTTCAAAAGTATCTTATTCTTTGTCCTTTCAATGCTAATACTGAAACTTTGCCCTGTTGTCGCATGCAACAAGTTAGCCGCCCGGATCCGCTTACATATTTAAGCGGCGCAACCTGAGATTGCAGTCGGTTCTTATGTACATGGTTTCCGTTCTGAATTGCTTTATTGATTAGATAACTTGAATTTTTTGTTTCACATGATCTAATTTAAGTTTAAAATTCAATAAACTCGCTCAAGTTTTTAGGCTGCTCTAAGAGTTGTATGGTCATAAAATCTTGTTTAAATCGTCATTTAATATGTTTTTTTTTGTTGATACATAATGGTAGCAGACGTTGTCCTGTCCAAATTTCAATAATCGCATAGAACAACGCACGTTGCTATGACACTGATGTTAGATTTTTACCAAAATCATCCTTTATGCATTTTTAAATCATTTTGGGGATGTTTTTCGTCTATCTAAAAGTAGCCTATGTTTTATTCGGACATCATTTTATACATCTATAGCAAATTTTATCTTATTCCGTTTTGTCGTTTAGGCCTACACAAACATACAAACAAACTAACAAACTTTCGCATTTATAATATTATTAAGATATGGAATTATATTATTGAAACCATCAAGCATTAAAATAATCAGACATTTTGTAACAAGCTTTAGCTTTTTTTGCTTTTTCTTTAGTTTTGGTCTTTTTATGGAAGCGTGCACCTTGTCTTTGAAAGGATTTTTAATATTATTAAGCCGTTTTCTAGTTCTTTTTAGTTCTTAACTAATAGGAAAATCTTTAAAAAGTTCTTTTACTTTGTAAGTAATATCAAGGTTGAGTAAGGCGCATCGCCCACACGAGCTAGAGTTGAGGCGACGGCGTCGAAACGGAGTCGCGGCACAGGCGAGGCGGAGATGATTCGGAGTCGAGGCGAGGGCAAACAAGCGGCGTGGGGGCGCACCCGCGCCTTGACACGTCTTGACTCTAGCTCGTGTGGACGATGCGCTTTAAGTGTCCTACCACAACATGCACTTTTCAATCGCTATTACCACAATAAAATGCCTTTTTTCTAATACAATTTTTCAGGCAACGAAAACCTGCTTTCCCGTGGTTCGGGCTCTAAGGCTGTAGACACCGATGATTTACCTCGCCGCAGGAAAGGACAGCTGGCGGCAGGCCAACCGGCTAACTGCAACCAAACACGGGAGCCGGCATTCGGGAACGCGACCTTATTAGAATGGCCGGCTCTTAAGATGTTAGATGATGGTGTTTTGAATCACCGTTCGTGTGATAGCCACCAATATTTATTGGTGCAATGCCATCTAGCTCCAAATTTAGCAAAGGTTGTATGGAACCAAACACACTTAAAATATTTTTTGGTAATAAATTCCTATTTATAATAAAACTATCTTTTTCTTCTTTTCAGTCGTTCCTTCATTACTGAAGATCGTGACCCCTTTGGTGCTACTTATTGACTATTTGCCTCCATTGGTTTCTGTCAGCTGCTTGATGAAGGGCTGCGCTAAACAATAACTACAAATATAGCTAAATAATACTAACACAAAGACAAAAGGTTCGGTTGTTGTTGACTCAGAAAAAAACATAACTTGTCGAAGATGCAGTGGATATAGAAGAGGCATTGAACATCTATCGGCTTTGGCTGGTGACTCTAATTCATAGCCCACCTTTTGAAGCGTCGTTTTTCGAAGAACCACGAGGTTTTCCTAATAAATAATTTGAGTGGCCTCACAGCTCAGTTGGTAGTAACTCTACCTTCTGCGCTGTAGGTTGTGGGTTCGATCCCCACCCAGGACAAATATTTGTGTGATGAACATAGATGTTTGTTTTGTGTCTGGGTGTTAATAGGTATAATAAGTATGTATTTACAAAAAAAAAGTATATAAGTATTCTATCAGTTATCTGGTTCCCATAGTACAAGCTTTGCTTAGTGTGTAAAGTCCGCCAATATTTATTTAATGAGCTTTAACTGTCATATTACTTACTGTAAAAGTTACTGCCTGTTGAATGATTGAGCATGACATGCCGACCACTTGATATCAAATAAAAGCGCAGTTGCAGTTATAACAGAAGCTTGTAACTTCCCCCACAACCCCCAAACTTATAACGAGATACATAGCGCAATAGTTCTCGCAAACTATTTATTGTTTTGTGTTGCTGCTTGCTAATGACGTTTATTTGGCTCGCATTCCACTGACCTCTGAGTAATGGGGATGTACTTATACTACCTGAATATATTGTTTAACTTACGACTATTTGAATTGTATTTGCAGTAAAAAGCCGTGTTGGCCGAGTGTAATTACCTCGAGTTTCAATCTGAAGGTCGTGGGTTCGAATCCCGGCGTGCATCAATGGATTTTTATGTGCGCAAAATTTATATGAGCATTAAAAACACGTGCTCAAAACGGTGAAGGAAAATATCGTGAGGAAACCAGTTACCGTGCTAACTACGGGTATGTGCCAAAAATAATCTTCAAAGGATCTAAGCGTCTGGAGATCTGAGAGGATGTCTTCCGTACTTGGGGATTACAGTCGTGATCGTGTTTTTTATTTATTAATTACCGACCCGTAACAGACTTTATCTTGTCCTGTGTAGTCAAAACTGATGTCAGTTTTTTTGCACACCAACGCCATCTATACCAAAATCATAGTTTTTGCATTTTTTTATCATTTTAGGAATGTTTTTCGGATCATTAATCATCATATGTTTTATTCGGGCATTATATCTACATCTACAGCTAATTTCATCTTTATTCGTTTTGTCGTGTAGGCCTGACTGACTTTCCAACATACAAACACACAAACTTTCGTATTTATAATATTATTAGGTGCGATACTCGAAACAGGAAATCGGTAGATGGAGCTGAGAATCGTCGTATTTAGCTTAGCCAAATGGTATTCAATACAGAGCGATTCTATTTCTACATTCGTTTTGATCTTGGCGTTCGTTGAAGTTTCCATCAAGAGAATTGAAAACTAAGCGATAGCGATTGTCCAAAGTGCCACTTGGCTACGCATTTGTGTGGAAGTAACCACCAGACCACCTTTTAAATCGTTCGATACTGTCTACTAATGTTCCACACGTGACATATCGATAGCTTAAGTCAATCCTTGACAGGCCTCACAACTCAGTTCGTAGTAGCTCTGCCTTCTGCGCTGTAGGTTGTGGGTTCGGTCCCCACCCAGGACAAATATTTGTGTGATGAACATAGACGTTTGTTCTGTGCCTGAGTGTTATATATATCTTAAGTATGTATGTACAAAAAAAAGTATAAAGACGGTATTAGTCATCTAGTTCAAGCTTTGCTTAGTTTGGGGCTAGATGACCAATATTTATTTTTTTATTCTATACATTTTTAACCGACGAAAAAAGAGGAGGTTCTCAATTCGACATGTCATACATAAAATAACTAACATCCCTTGATTTTTCGATTGTTCGAAACATTTTCTTTATTAGTTTTTTTAATGTAATTATGGATATTTCTACTAGCATCTTCTCTAATGGAATGTTACATTATTAGCTCTCAGTAGTAAGACTTATATACTAAATGGATGGAGAACAATGATGATATTAATATTTTATAACATACACTAAGAAAATTCTAGTGTTTTTCTAACAACAAACTCAAACAGCGATACGTTGTGAAATAATATGACAATTTGCACACCGACCTTGCCGCTTACTGTCCGTAGTTTACGGAGATACGGATCCAATGTTATGCCTACTGTTGTGTGTAATCCGTTGACATACGAGTAACTCACGCCAGACGTCCGACCGCGCGGAACTCCGCGCGTAAAAGCTCTAGCTAGTTTATTTTTACAGCCAAAATATAAAATAAAATTAAATTGAAAAACATAAGTTTTATGTTGAAAATATTTTTCAAAGACAAGCTTTTGTAAAATCATTTAAACCATCGAGCACCAGCGCGCTATCACCTGTCACATCATATAACATTGTCATCGGAACTTGACAAGAATGCAAAGTTTTTACTAAATCGAAGTATTTACTAAGGAGTTTCGTTGTGAGTGTCTGTTGAACAGCTTCTGACGCCATCATCAGATCAGCTCGCTGACCACATTATTGCACTGTCACCGAAGGTAAATAAATATGCAAAATCTCTGCTCAATTGGTTGAGGATTATTGTTATAAAATTGAGTTGCAAGATTACACCTGAACAAACATAGTTACATACATTGCAAGTTAAATAAAAGCTTGTAAATAGTTATTTGTTATACAAGAGTGCAAAGTTGCTTTTTAACCGCGTGTTCAATTTTAGAATCCTGAGCGTTAGCGAGGGAATCAAAAAAGCACGAGGTGAAAAATCTTTGCACTCGAGTGCAACACGTAACTTTTCATTCCACCTCAGCGAGGAAATGACTAAATCCAAAAAAAACGTTTACATTCACAAGATAGGTACTTTTATTTCAGTTTAGGTATTAACTACTACATTATGACAGGTAAGTATTACAGAATAATCTTAATAATGACGTGAACAAATGCCGCGTAAAGAACCGCGTACAAAGCAAATTGAAAAAAGAACACCAAGAAGGTTCCGAGTCTGAGTTTTTAACAAATTAAAAAAAAGTTGTATGATATATTCGGCACCATAGAGGTAGCAGTCAATAGGTTTAATGATTTTTTTAATTCACAAACTTAGTGCACACGATGTTCTAAATTCAATTTACTTTATCCTCTAGAGAATAAAAACGGCTTTTGCACTCAGATATTGAAGAGCAAAAATACTCTTTCCGAGATGGTGGGATGAAAAATATAATTATCTACCTCACGTAAGGTCGCAACACAAAACCTAACAGAAAATGTCGAACCAAGCAAATAATAATCCTAGCTCTGATATCACCTGCAGGTTAAAGAGCAGCAGGGCTATTTTGTAAAAAACATGAATATCATGTTATGATGTTGAATGCAATACCTAATGTTAGAGAATACCTAATCTGTACACTTTTCATAGTAACTATTCACTGTTTATGCACCTATACCTACGCTTCTGCGTAGGTATTGTATTGGAAGCGTAGGTATAGGTGCCTAAACAACATAAAAAGCGTAGGTATTATGGCATTCAGTACCATAACATGATAATCATGTTTTTTACAAAATAGCCCCACAGGTATTAAGTCACCATTGTTTACTAAAAGCAGAGCTGTAGTCATATGACGGCCGTAAAGTGGTCAGCCAAAAATTAAATATCTTATGATTGGCTTCACAGCTCAGTTCGTAGTAACTCTGTCTTCTGCGCTGTAGGTTGTGGGTTCGATTTCCACCAAGGATAAACATTTGCGTGATGCAATGGAAATTGTTGTTTGTTTTGTGTCTAGGTGTTATATATCATACATAGTAGGTATTTACAAAAAAAAAGTGTATGAGTACTCTTTCAGTTATTTAGTTCCAATAGTATAAGCTTTTCTTAGTTTGGGGCTATATGGTGTTGTGTGATAATGTCCACCAACACTTATTTATAACTTGGGTATAACTGACACCTTATTTTACTTAGTAGTAGGTGAAGGTTTTACTCAGTAGTTATAAAGTTGGTCTTTAAGACAAACTTAATAATACTGCTGCTATAAAACGGCCACCGCTGTTTTAGGCAATCGACTGCATCCAAGTGAGAGTACCCGACTCGTCGCACAAATTCCGTAGGGAACCGATCCGTCGGAGTAAATGAGGCGGGTTTTCTACACCTTCCTAATACCTTTCTACTCATCAAGCCATTCTGTACCTTATGTTGGAGGAGTAAAATACGAATTTGAGAAAACAGCTGGAGATCTAGACCGAGAGACCTGTATGATTAAGAGGTTGGAAGTCAGTGAGTTGTTGAAATAATGAGTATGGCGCCATAGTTTATTTTAATTGATCATAATGGTTAAAAAAATGTACTGCATCATTATTTCAGCAATATAAAGCTATAAGTTGTAGTCTTGTGTGGAATGCTAACTACTGCAAAATGTGCCTCTGACTAACCCCTTTAGATATCATCAAGGATCTGAGCGCCTGAAGATCTTAGAGGATATCTACCGTACTTGGGGATTACAGTCGTAATCCTTTTATATTTAATTTTTGAAAAATGGAAAAAACTGATAAAATCAACTACTATCATCAAGAACTACTTTTATATACTAAGTAAAATTTGTGTGTTTGTTTGTAATGGATAATGAAATGTAATGGATCTAAAATATTACTAGACCAATTTAAAAAAATATTTCACCTATCTAAAGCTTTAATTATCAGCGAGTAACATTATTTAATATATTTAATTTTCGATTTTCTAAATTTATAAAATTACAAAATTAGCCGGGGCTAATAATAATAATAGCACTAAGAGTCCGAGCCTTTCTTGTGGACTACGGAACCCTAAAAACAGGTATAATCAATAAGGTGTTTTGCCCAATAAGTACTCGTAGCTCGTACATATGAAAATAATTTGCCATAACCAATATAATAATTAGTTTAAACAGCCATAATAATTCCATTAGCAGTGATCTGCGTCTGGGGGTTTAAAGCTTTAATATCATTTGTGTAATGCTCACTTGGGACGCCATTTGAACATGGCGTTATTGAATTCGATTACGGGAACAGGGTAAACTGATTAATAAGGGATGGGGGATGATAATGTTGTATGTACATTTATAATTTATTATCTCTATATGTTCTGCCTTATATATCTTCATGTCCAGCGCACACATGTATTCCCAAGTAGGTTTGACGTCAGGCAGGTGGTCGGTTGTGAAACATATAAGATAAATCCTCTTCCCACATCAAGGGGGAAAAAGAGAAGAAAATGGTGATGATGATGATGGTTATGATGATGATGATGATGATGATGATGATGATGATGATGATGCTGTTGATGATGATGATGATGATCTGCCTGTGGCTTGGCACCTTGGCTCGCGTGGTACCTAGGGGGTATTATCTAGCATTGATAAATATTAATCAGCTTCATCTTTATGGCTGTCAAAACCGTAATGTTTTTTGACAGTTACACAAGGAAAATTTGATACTTGAAGACAATTATGATCACCAATAAGATTACGCAATAAGGCTGCTGAACTATCTTCAATTTTTTAATTTTTTAATTTTTTCATTTTCATACCCAAAGGGTAAAAACGGGACCCTATTTCTAAGACTCCGCTGTCTGTCTGTCCGTTTGTCTGTTTGTCACAAGACTGTATCTCATGAACCGTGATAGCTAGACAGTTGAAATTTTCACAGATGATGTATTTCTGTTGCTGCTATAACAACAAATACTAAAAACAGAATAAAATAAATAATTAAGTGGGGCTCCCATACAACAAACGTGATTTTTATATAGGTAGAATAGCTTTGAGTGAACTACCAACACAATCTTGGATTAAGTGAAAAGAAAACTAGTACCATTTATATATGTAGGTACGTTCAGGAAGTTGAACGGAACATAGGTAAGACTCAGCAGAGTAATGATCATACTTACGGGGGTTGGTTTAACCCGAGATTAATCGTTGTAAGCGCGAAAAGGGTTGTTGTTTTTAAGGGTACATTTAACAGTGCAAGGAGAGCTCGTAAAATATTTATAAATCACTTAAAGCTCACGTGTGTAATTTGAAGTAGAAGATTATTTTAATTAAATAAAAAGATAAAAAATCACGACTGTAATCCCTAAATACGGTAGACATTCTCTCAGATCTCCAGGCGCGTAGATTCTTTTGAAGATGTCTAGTGGGGGTAATCAGAGGCACGTCCAAACATTATATTTGGCACATGCCCACATTTTGCAGTAGTTAGCATTCCATACATTAAGAATACTAACTAATTTCCTTACGATGTTTTCCTTCACCGTTGAAAAATCCATTGATGCACGCCAGGATTCGAACCCACGAAATGAAAGTCGAGGAACCTCTTACTCGTCCAACGCTGGCTGTTAACTTTCTTATAAAATGTTCTTATTTCATCGCAAAAACAAAATTAAAACAATTTATGATTAAATCCGAAGATAATGATTCTCTAATATCATAAAAAGTCTTCAATCATAAAATCGAGATAAAAATTCAAAAATATTCAGCAACATTAAGGCCTTCGTAATTGTCTTGTAATAAAAAGTGGGAGAAAAGATTCCATCATCAAGCATACAATTTAATACGAAACACATAAAAACGGCCCTAAAATCAGACGAAATTACTCCAGAAAAGAACTTGCCCTTAGCACTGGTTTCTCACGCTGTCGAATCACTACTTATACACTACACTACTCTATCACTACTCTTCTCTGACTGGCCTCACAGCTCAGTTGGTAGTAACTCTGCCTTCTGCGCTGTAGGTTGTTGCTTCGATCCCCATCCAGGGCAAACATTTGTGTGATGAACATAGATGTTTGTTCTGTGTCTGGGTGTTAATATGTATAATAAGTTCTTATGTATTTACAAAAAATAAGTATATAAGTATTTTATCAGTTATCTGGTTCTCATAGTGCAAGCTTTGCTTAGTTTAGGGCTAGATGGCGCTGTGTGTAAAGTCCGCCAATATTTATTTATTTATTTTATCTTTTTCTTCTTTTTAAAATTCTCGTGTCACTGTGTTTGTAACCAAGCTCATTCGAAACTGCTTAAGGCCCTGTATGTCGACGATTGCTCTTTTTCGAAACGAAAAAAGAAATACTTCTGAACAAGCCACATCTCCTATTTTTATAAATATATTACTTCAGGTTCCTACCTAGATTTCTATTAAGCTGAAAACATAATAGCAGAAACTTTTCACGATAAAGATATTATTTCAAAATGATACGTTTTAGGATTTATGATCGATATACTTTGATACCTACTATGAAGATCAACTTGTGATTTATTGTTCAAGATAGGTAATAAGTAGATCTAGATTTCTACTAGAATAGGTTTTTGATAAGTAATTATACATAATTTATATCATTAATTTATTCGAAAAGCAAAGGCGAACCACGAGCCGCCCATGGTGCCCCGTGTGTCGTCATTGCAGCGGTCGGTAGGATTATTTATCGAAGTGATTAAAGATGGGTACATCTTTATTTACATATACTATACATTATAAAATAGGAGATGTGGCTTGTTCAGAAGTATGTATGTAAGTATGTATTTCTTTTTTCGTTTCGAAAAAGAGCAATCGTCGACATACAGGGCCTTAACCGTTTTTTTTTGGTATTAGTATTAGTGGTTTAGGCTGAGTATGTCTATTAGTGAGTAAGGCCTTTTCATTTTATATATATAGATATCTATCTTCATAGTTTTTTTATATAAATCTATACATACGCATATAAAATCTAATAAATATGATTCTTCTAATAATTATACACGCAACAGGTTATAAGCTTATAACTGTTGGACTCGCCAGCGATTCGAGAACGTCAGAAAGTGTTGCTAAAGGTACTATACTTGACTTTACTTCTAAAGTTAGTTAGGTATAAGAGGAAGAACGAAGTAACTTCGCTTACTTGATTAAATTGAATAAAAACGAAAACTACATAAAAGTTACATACTCGTATAACATTTTAGAAAATTGCATACCTGTATGATTTTTAGAGTTCCGTAACACAGAGTAAACTAAAAAAAAACCGGCCAAGTGCGAGTAGGAGTCGCACACAAAAGGTTTCGTACCATTATCTATAAAAAACGACAAAAAAACATGTTTGTTGTATGGGTGCCCCATTTTAATATTTATTTTATTGTTTTTAGTATTTGTTGTTATAGCGACAACAGAAATACATCATCTGTGTAAGTTTCAACTGTCTAGCCTGGTGACAGACAGACAGACAGACAGACGGACAGACTGTCCGACAGCGGAGTATTAGTAATAGGGTTCCTTTTTTACACTTTGGGTACGGAACCTTAACAACGATATTATTGTATCATCGCGATGCTTGAAGGAAACACTACGATACGATGACGACCCGCTTTTTTAGGAATTTCAGTGTTTTACGATAAAACCATCAAACATCGTTTTCCTGAATCAACGCGGAGGAAGTCGCGGGTAAAAGTTAGTTCTACAATTTTAATTTCCACTATATCGTAAAAGTTATTACTTTTTCTCGAGTAAAGGGGAAACGTCGTAATAAACGTACGTTGAAAACGTTTGCAACGTTATTAATATATCCTGCACTTACCTTTAGGTGGAGTCGAGTACGTCGAGATGCCTTTATACGGGCTATTTTTCAAGCAATCATTGCTTCGTATGTCATAAATTGCCGAGTGTGGTTGTCATAAATGGCGCAATTTTTATCGTCCATATAAGGCGAATCGCCCACACGAGCTAGAGTCGAGGCGGGGCACGCAAGCGGCGCGGCGCCGCTTGTTTGACAGTGCGGAGTCGCGGCACAGGCGAGGCGAAGGCGGCTCGGAGTCGAGGCGAAGGCGATGCGCCAAAGGACTCTGCAGCAAAATAATCCCTAGTAAGATCATCGCAAACGTATTCGTTTTGACAGAGATAACTAGAAGCCATCTTGTGTGTACACTGACTTTCAATCCAAAGGTCATGGGTTCGAATCTATTCCTTTAGTGGTCAATGAAATTTTCTATAAATTTAATTGATGGACATTGATGCTGCTAGTTTATTATTTCGCTGTGCTTGATCAATCAGCGAATTGAATGCCGATCGCATTTAACTCCAGTACTAGCTGCATTCAATTGATTGATCTATCAATTATCAATCACGTTACCATTTTCAATAAATCGTCTGAGGAGGATGTTATTTTTTTTTATTTTGTTACCTTTGAGGTTGGCAGGCAGAAAATACTTTTTGTGCAACAATTTTATATATTTTGCACAACTTTTTAAACTAGGTGTATTATACGAGTACTCTTCAAATGAAGAGGATTTAATTTGAAGAGTTTCAAAACCTATCGACTATTTATCAATAAATCAGGTAGATGAAAACAATTGAACTCCAAAGAGAACTCTATCGAGGGTTTGTAGCTAAATAAAAACCTGCAAGTTGAAAGTGGTTAAACTTTTTTAAAGGACTTTTGAGATTGAGCGCACAAATTGAAATTCAAAGGAAAATTTCGATTCTAGAGTAAAAACTTTTGTTTCGATAGCATGCTGCATCCTTGAACAAATCGAAAACGAAAAACGAAAAGAAAAAACCGCCCAAGTGCGGGTCGGACTCGTGCACGTACCATTATCTATAAAAACTTTAATATTTCAATTTTGTTTTGAGTAGGTATTTGTTGTTATAGCGGCAACAGAAATACATCATCTGTAAAAATGTCAACTGTCTAGCTATCACGGTTCATGAGATTCAGCCTTGTGACAGACAGACAGACGGACAGTGAAGTCTTAGTAATAGGGACCCATTTTTACCCTTTGGGTACGGAAACCTAAAAACCAAATTTAGTGAGACCAATTTATGTAGTAGTGATGATGGATAAATCAATTTATATGATGATGATGATGATGATTGGCAACCTAAAAATAAATTCGTAAATGGTTAGGTTAGGTTGTCATTCTCTCAGATCTGCAGGAACTCAACCCTTGAATATATGTATATTAAGGGAGATAATCAGAGGTAATACACATATCTTTTGGCACTTTTTGTAGCAGTTAGCGTAATGAAGTAAAAAATAATGAGGAACTTACTGAGACGAGGTGCGGGTTCAATCCTCGCGGCAGGATATTTGCGTAATCTGCTATATTTGTTTTAGGTCTGAGTGTTGTGGTATCTTGTTATTAGTGGTTTCTGTTACCCTTGACATCTATGTATTTAATTGTTAAGTATACATTATATAATTGTTTATGGTGTATTAGAATGGACACAAGGTCAGGCCAGACTAAAGGTCACATCCAAGAAAACCGTTAACGAAAGAAGACAAGAAAGGATAAGAAAAAGAAAGAAAGAAAGAAAATTGCACACACTATAAGCACAACACAATTAATAAAAGATAACAATAACATGAACATTAAACAGCAAATGCCATGTAGGGGCAAATTGGTCCCCGTCTCAGCATTGAGCCGCACAGCACCAAACCTAGGGAGTAGTCAAAGTGTGATGCGACGCTGGTTTTCAGGGGCCAGATAAAGGAAGATAAGTCGTTGAAGAGGATCTGACTAAAGAGTAAAGACATGTTTCGACTGTTGACCTGGCTTGACTCTCGAAAATTCACAGCCATCGACCACAAAGCCTATAGACTCCTCATGCAAGGCGAACACTTTCTCACAACACATTAGGCTTATACTGCTGTTATAAGACACCGAGCGCGATTCACGACTCGCGTCGCTGTGACATTGAACCGGCCAATCAGAATGCATTTTTTACCGCTCCTCCTGACCCGCACACCTCAACAAATGAATTTGTTTGAAGGCTTCATTTCTAATGGCGTCTATTTAGGTTATGTGGTCGATGGTCACGGCCAAAGTAAAAGCATGGTTTATCTAACTTCAGGGCAGAAACACTCGGTATTACTACAGTAAATTCACAAGGAAGATACTACCGTATGAATAGTTCGCAACGGTTCCTCATAAAACAAGGAAACCACAAACTTCACGTGCTCTCGACATTTGTATTTTGAATTTCTGGAGCCAACACCTTTCCAGGGCTGATACAAGAGTATGCCCAGTTAATATTAAACCAAAAAACAAATTAATAAAACTAAATAGGATCACGACTGTAATCCCCAAGTACGGTAGACATTCTCTGGGATCTCCAGGCGCTCATATCTTTGAAGATATCTAAAGGGGTTAGTCAGAGACACGTCTAAACATTACTTGTGGTACATGCCCACATTTTGCAATAGTTGGCAAGCTGTTATGAACTAGTATGAATAACATTTAGAAAACTAGAAGGAAAACCTACGAAAATGTTCCGAGCAATAAAAAATGTGACCAACAATTATCCTTTGTTTTCCTACCTCGGGTTAGATTTCTTTTTTCAAATTTATATTGGACTAATTTCGAGATTTCAATTTAATATAAAAAAAGATTGATCAAAGTTGAACTACCTACTCTGTAAAATAATAATAATCAATATTAGTGGACATTTTTACACAATGCCATCTAGCCCCAAACTAAGCAAAGCTTGTATTATGGGAACTAGATAACTGATAAAATACTTATATACTTTTTTTTGTAAATACATACTTAAGATAAATACTAACACCCAGGCACAGAACAAACATCTATGTTTATCACACAAATATTTGCCCTGGGTTAGGATCGAACCCACAACCTACAGCGCTGAAGGCAGAGTTACTACCAACTGAGCTGTGAGGCCGTCAAAAAGTTATGCGGGGTCCGTTTTTCGTCTGTTAAAAATGGCTCCTAATATTCCTTCATAATTGACTGAAATACGCCTCTGCCTCGCTACTTCTCCTGTAAGTACCAACGTACTGAATGAAAACATAATTCACGTAATCTCAGAAACTTGCGCACTCAGAGATCCTTCGAAGCCGAATGCCTAAATTCTCAACTAACAAATTAAAGTTGTGCCTCGCAAACTAATAACGTAACGCGCCCAATCAAATGGCGGGGACTCATATTAAGTAGGGCGGGGGTAGTTACATTTATATAATAAATAAATATTAGTGGACATTTTCACACAGTGCTATCTGACCCCAAACTAAGCAAAGATTGCACTGTGGGAACCAGATTACTGATAGAATACTTAAAAACTTTATTTTCATAATAACACCCAAACACAGAACAAATATCTATGTTCATCTCACAAATATTTGTAGCTCAGTAGGCAGAGTACTACCAACTGAGCTGTATATTATCTGCAAGGATCTTTAAGTATTTCAAAATTCAAAAAAGTTGCCTGAGAGTAATAAACAGGTCTTGGTTTCTTGATAGCTGTAAGCCTCTCTTCAAGAACTGTAGGATCTTGACTCTCACCTGCATGTATATTAGGTAAATTTGTATATTTGTAAAATCACATCCAACCTACTTTAAAAAACGTAGCGATGTGATTACTCGGCAAAAAAGGCCTAAATTTAAAAATTTGCTCTACAACCACCAGTGCCATAAATATATTTATAAGAGAAATATTTATAACATGTGCATCACAATCTACAATAAATTACCGGAAGAATTAAAAGAACTAAATGGAAATATATTTAGGAAAAAGTTAAGTGGTTGGCTAATTGAAGAATGTTTTTACAGTGTGAAAGAGTATTTGGAAAATTGATTTGTAACATAATACCTAATGACTAATACTAAATTCTAATTATATGACTCACAAAACAATTGCACGCCTGCGTGCAGGCTGAATACAATCTACCATAATAGTTTTAAGATCTGACATATAAAATAATGTTGTATTCTTGCAAATAAATGATTTGATTTGATTTGATTTGATATGTTACTTATCTAACTCACGGCCGTTGGATTTAAAGTTAAAATACCTTCGGAGATACATCAGATACATCGGCCAACACTGCTTATCCGACATTGATCATATAAGGCCATCCAGTTTCTATCATAATATCGAAAAAAAAAACATTTAAACTACCGAAATGATAACTTCCTAAAAATAGAAGACTTCGTAAAGATCAAAACAATCTGGAATCTTTTGAAAAATTAGGTAATTCTGTCAAGCACTGGAACACAAGCCTTGAAACTATCTTATTAAAGATCAAACAAACATAAGATACTTGCTACTAAATATCGACATCAAATAACTTTACTCATACATGTCCCATCTCTATAAGTTATCAAACACACCTGACTCTACAGTTTGCTGAAAAGCACCCAACGTAATATAGCGGTGTTTACGATTTTTATAGTAATCTATTTCTGTATATGTCTTACGTGTCCTATGTCTTACGTGTCCTGCCCAGTCCTCTTTGTTGTCTGTTTATCTGAACAAATTTTATTACAATTCGTCAATAGTTAAACTAATTTTTAGAAAAGGTTTTTATGTATCAGTTACCAGCATAACGTCCGTCGGGATTAACCCGTTTATAGAATGACATTACACAGTACATAATCCCAGCAAAAATATTTTCATGTAAAATGTTGCCACGACGAGACCTTATGGCTCGCATTATCAAAAAGTTATCAGGTCTAATGTAGAGCCAAGCTTCTGAATTTACACGCCCTAACGAGTAAGGGGTTGTCGAGACAAACCCTAACTTCACAAAAATCTACATTTTATTCTATTATATTTTTATTCTTGGCCGTACGGCCAAGCCATATATTTTGACTAAGGTGTAGAGTTTGTGAAGTAAGGGCTTGTCGAGTTAGAGCGTGCACAAAATACGGTCGCCCTGTTGAGTAAACCGCGGCTTAACTTCCATCTCCGTACGTTCATCTAATAGTTACCGGGAAATGCATGTGCTCTGGCTAATCCAGTTAAATGCTATCACATGTCGAGTGACGTTTGAGCAACATGCTTCGTGCAGGTTAATACAGGGTTGTGTTCACAGTTTGACAAACAGATTTTCAAATATTCAGCTTTAAAGTGCCAATTTTCATTAGAAACGAGTGTCCCCCTAAAATCTTAACTATTAGGTTTAGAGGCGTGAATTTCGTAAAAAAAAACACGGTAATACATAATAAAGAACTTAAAAGGAAAATTATCATTATTATAATCAGACTATTATTTTCACCTTCCCGTCGGGTAAATAACTTTAGTTGAAAACCCGTAGTTTAAGGTTTTACTTTATATCATTCAATCATTCATCGAGTATTGACTCAATCATTTTCAAAACTCATTAAATAGATTCCTTCCAGTGAGTTGCGATGAGGACGATAAGGACAACAAGTGGAGCATATTTAGCATTTTCTATATCTACAATCTTAGTACACCCAGTATAAAAAAAAAAAAATGGGTTCACGACTTTAATCCCTAAGTACGGTAGACATCCTCACATATCTACAGGCGCTTAGATCCTTTGAACATGTCTAGTGGGAGTAGTCAGAGCCACATCCAAACATTATATTTGGCACAAGTCCACATTTTGCAGTAGTTAGCATTCCATACGTTACAGGTTGCAATCCCATCACATCGGCATCCGAACCCACGACTTTCAGATTGAAAGTCGAGGTACCTCACACTCGGCCAACACTGCTTATATAAATAGATCGTTCGATGTCTATTAAAAGATAAACAATCCACTGAACTGCGTTGAATTTGTATCGCCAATTCCCTTACTCCAATGCAAACTGAACAAGTCCGCTCGTTACATTGCTACGTACTTGCAAGTTACTGTTTAGTTGCGATTTATTTGCGATAGGTCGTTTGTCATGCAAATGTGTCTTCCGGTTCGGACGCGGGTTTATTTGCTGTTGCGCCAATGAGTGCTTTATTGCAGTCTGGGTGAAATGGTGGTTCAATTATTTCGTATTCATTTACCTGTAGCCTTATAACGAATCACTATCGTATAGTCAAAATTTCAACCTGACACTAATACATGTATAGCTAGTCTGTGGGGCATTTCACGTGAAGCGGACATCACACGAAAAAAATATTGTGTGAACATAATGTATGTCTGCTATAAGTATAATTGACCGGAATATAAACAAAATAAACGACCTCACTTTTTTTGCTTCACGTGGGTTAGTCACTTGTCTTAAAACACTTGTCCGCTTCACGTGGAATGCTCCCTGTGCTAGTTAAGCAGTCGAACTGTATGTTATATAGAAAGTTGGTAGATCTATATATATAAAAATCAATGCCACTTTTCGTTGTAATTTTATAACTCAAGAACGGGCTCACCTATCCAAACCAAATGTTTAGGCTTTGTTCGGACTATTTAGTAGATGGTTTATGTGAAGTTTGCACAAAATCGGTAGAGCGGTTCTTCATTTATCACATTTTTTGTAACAAATGAATTCAATAAATGGCGGATCATTTTGTAAATGGGGATTTTGCTGTCAAATTGAACCTTTTTTCAGATGGGGATTTTAAATAGACATAGGATATGTACTTTTTAACGGGAACGGGTTATTAACATACTAAAGCGATACGAAGTTCGCCGGGTTAGATAGTAGAATATAATTTTGAATAAGTATATGACTAAAGTTAGTAAACGCAGGGTAGTGCATCATATGCCAACTTTTTGGTGTTAGACCTGAGGGGTTAGCATGAACCACTCACTATCGTATCGACAACAAGATAGTGTTTTTAGGGTTCCGTCCCCAAAGGGTAAAAACGGGACCCTATTACTAAAACTTCGCTGTCCGTCTGTCTGTCACAGGGTTGTATCTCATGAACCGTGATAGCTAGACAGTTGAAATTTTCAAAATGATGTATTTCTGTTGTCACTATAACAACAAATACTAAAAACATAATAAAATAAATATTAAAGTAGGGCTTCCATACAAAAAACGTGTTTTTTGGGGTTTTTTATAGATCATGGTACGGAACCCTTCGTGCGCGAGTCCGACTCGCATTTGGCCGGTTTTATTTGTTATTGGTTATGATTGACGCTTAGCAGTATGCTCATTGCTCACGTCATCTGCTTGTTTTGGCTAAAAAACTATTTTTATTGAAACTACTACTTGTAAAGATTATTATATAGATGTCAAGTTTTTCATCTATTTCCAAGTATGGTATACATCCTTCCTGATCTGCAGGCGCTCAGACTCTTGAGGATGTGTGAGAGTGGTATTCACGATATGACATTTTGGCACATGCCCAATTTTTGCCGTAGCATTCTATACATGGCAGGTGGCTAGTCCGTCACCGCTTATACAAATACAAATTATTTGTTTCTTGAAGTAGGTAGTAGGTTCAAAAATACCGGTAGAGCTTATATTTTTTTTTATTATAAAAAATGGTGCATTTTTGCATGCTCATGTAGAAACACTACGAGTAAATTGGACTTTAAAATACAATGCTACTCAAGTGATTAAACAATTTCGGAATTCGAACAATGATTGACTCAATTCGAACTTTATAACAGACAATGAAACCGCTGGTTCACTTTACTGCGAAGTCCAGCTCTTTAAATAATTTTGTTCACTATAAAATACTACGGTATGTTTATTGGAAAATACAGAAGTTGATTAAAAAAGGTGGTATGTACAATCACATTTCGCAACCGCATTACTGTTTTACGCAATAATTATTATTTGTTATTTGTGATTAATTTCATGCAATACGTACTCTACGTTTATTTTACCATGGAATTGTTAAAAACAAGAGCAGAATATAATTATAGTAAAAATGTTTTTTTTTTATGTATTCATCATACATTTAGGAATGTTGATTATTTAAAAGATATACCTGCAATGATAGTTCTATTGTTGTTGTTGGTGTCAATAAAATGAGATCTTTGGTGATGAAAAAAGTCCTCAAAATAAAAGCCAGTTTTTGATTAGTTTAAAATGAAATGAAATAGAATCACGAATGTAATTCACTAGTAAGGTAGACATCCTCTCAGATCTCTTGGTGCCAGGACAAAGGTGATTCTTTAGATAAAGGGGTAGACAGAGGCATAAACATAATATTTAGCGCATTTTGCAACATTTCATATGGATCTAGTTCGAACGCAAAATCGTAATGTTTTAGAGACCATCATGCTGAAGTAATGTTCTGATAACTACTACTGTATCATAAAAGTTATACTCATATATGAGTTAGTAACGTGTGGTTTATTATGAATAAATGAAGATAGCCAGTGGTAATTCATGACTATGATAATGTTAAAATCATTTAAAGTTAGATTTAGTTATTTTGATTCTTGTTTGTTGTTCATATAATTCTATAAACAAAATTTAGCAAAGTTTTTGCGTGTTATGTGAATTATTTCTGCCAATTAGGGTCGCCCATTGTAAGCGCTCAAACTTTCTTAATGGGACAAATGTACAAAATTGAAGAAAACCCGAGATAAATTTGAACACGTGTATTTAATGCATGTACTCACCTCGGGGCAATATATGAGATTAGAGAGTAGTTAGTGGAGATGCGACAGACGCTCATAAATATTTCGCCTGAAAAACTGTAGGTACCTACAGAAATTAAGTTTAAAATTATAAAAATTATAAGCGGAACGGTGACCAAAAACTATGTGAGGAAACCAGATATGTATTCTCATAAGAACCGATATCGTGGCAAAATGTAAGCGCGTGTGCAATGAAGTTGAAAAAATCTGATGCATGGTCTGATAATCCAGTTACTGTTTTTGGGAGTTATCTAAATACTTCCGATATTATATAAACGAGTCAATGTTTAGACGTTCCGATTCTGATGACTTTTAGACAACTTATAGAATCTGAGCGCTTGGAAATCTGAAAGGATTTTCATCTTGCTTGGAGAGTACAGTCTTGAATCTATTAATTTTTTCTCAGTTTTAGGCCATGTTCCATCTATACTCCTAGCTCTACCTTCATTGCCGGAATGGGATTTATGTAGGACATTTATAATTGCCGCCGCGATGGGAGGATGCAGCGCGGGCGCCCAGATAAATCAGACAAGTCTACATCCCCGACGTACTACATACGTACTCGTATGAGTATACCGATCTCTAAATTTTGGTATGTTACTTTCTAGCAGTTAATAAGTTTTCTGTTCAAATAATAATTCTTCAAGACAAGCTTTTTAGGGTTCCGTACCCAAAGGGTAAAAACGGGACCCTATTACTAAAACTTCGCTGTCCGTCTATCTGTCTGTCTGTCTGTCTGTCCGTTGTCTGTCAATTTCTGTTGCCGCTATAACAATAAATACTAAAAACAGAATAAAAAGAATATTTAAGGGGGGGCTCCCATACAACAAACGTGATTTTTTTCCCGTTCTTATAGATAATGGTACGGAACACTTCGCGCGCGAGTCCGACTCGCACTTGGCCGGTTTTTTTAAATCCTCCTTCGAGCTAGAAGCCCGAGCAGCGCGCTACTTGTTACATAATATTACATTGTAATTGGAATTTGACAGGTATGAAAAGTTTTTGCTCAATCGAACTAGTTTCCAAAGAGTTCCGTTGTGAGTATCCCTTAAACAGCTCCTGACTTCATCAGATCAGCTCGCTGTCACCATATTATTGTATTGTCATCACTACTAAAGGTGTATGCAGAATTTCAGCTCAATCAGGTACCAACAAATGGCCAAAAAATGGTTTGCAATTTTGACGGACAACTTCCAAACAAACATACGAACAGTGCTAGTAAAATAAAAGATTGTACTTTTTATGAACGTAGTTTTTAAAACAAAAATATTATTTTTGCAACCGAGCCCGTACTAGTTTCTCAACATTTTATAAATCCTACTTGCTACCCATACCATCACTCACATAGTACATAAATCCAATGACATCTCATTTATTCAGCTCCATCAAATCGTCTGAACAAGTCCTTTCGCTCATCTACAAGATGACCCACATAGATAACTAGGTACATAATATACAATCGTAAAACATAACCATCCTTCTGCGCAGTTGAGTGAAACTAGAAGCTTTTAGTTTATTTCTCGTTGAAATAGCTAAAGCAAAAAAAACTGTAGCTAAATCTCACAAAATTGCGCTGCGAAATTTTGCCTTTCATTATATAAAACGGTTTTAGCATTAGTGTTTCGTAAACAGTTTTCATAGGTTGAGCACGATCAGCTTCAGTTTAGACGATATTGAATGAACTAGTTGCATTTGACCAATGAAAAGCGTGGATTTTATCTAATCTAATATAATCATAATGAACTGACGTATAAAACGATAAGTTATACAAAATCTGGAACAATAAAAGGACTTTTTAGGAACTTTTTAATGTAGACTACTTAATTACATTTAAAGAACTAAAAAACAATCGACTTCGACGGGTTTAGTTATGTAACTCCAACTATTAAAAAAATGTTTCGTCCAATCGAAAAGTCTAGAGAGGTTTTTAAGTTTTATGACGGATCAAATTAGTCCTAAATAAATACAATTTAAATTGTCTTTTGTCTAAAATACGATCTGAGAATCCCAGAGAAATTAGTTTACCCCAATGGGTTGCATTAGGGGTTGAAGTTGGTATATAAACACACATAAACGAAGTCGCGGTCTCTAGTAGTTCTTCATAATTTTAATGAAGCCCATAAACGTTGTTGAAACGCTAGCGAGTCCACCACAAATTACAAATTGATAATTGCCTTTCATGTAAAGTAGGTCTAGTAGAATTGCTGCCTCAATGCCAGCCAGCCAATGGTTGAACTAAAAAGAAAATCAACGAAAATGTTTCAAGGGTCGATATTCGATTTTGAAATTTGATGAAATAACTTTTCACCCACACGAGCTAGAGGCGGAATCGCGTCATAGGCTACTCGGAGTCGAGGCGAGAGCGAGCTAGCGGAGCAGGGGCGCGCCCGCGTCGCTACGTCTCCACGAGAGAGCGATGCGCCTTAGTCGTACATGAATATAATTTAAATGGGACCAATTTGGGACTATTCACTACACAATAGAAAAAAAAAACATCGAAGTCTGATTACCAGATAAAAAGATACATAAAAAAAACATGTTGAATGGGAACCTCCTCATTTTTCGTCGGTTAAAATCGGTAGAGATTCAATAACGACCAAGCTAGTGCTAGCCAGCTGGCAAAGTACACACGACTTGCAAAGTTGGTCGTTGAATTTTAACGCGGGAATTGTTATGCTTGTGTCACAAACAGAGTTTGATGAGGGGGCAATTTTGGTTAAATGTAGACTTTCAACCATCCAAATTAGTATTTTCGAAAACTCGTAGCTGAAGATATAATTATGTTAATAAGGTGTAACTTGTTATTGAGTACTAGCTTTTGCCAAAGGGTTCGCTAGCGTAGAACAAAAAAAAATCATGGGCTATATGTATGTATAGAATCTTTCAACTTTCATCCAAATCGTCTTAAGTTAGTTCGTTTCGACATGATTGAGGTACGAACATATTAAATTTCCTAAAATTTCGATAATTTGTAATATTTAAAATATAATTAAATAAAATCACGACTGTATTCCCCAAGTATGAGATATCCTCTCAGATCACCTCAGTATGAACAAATGGGTAGTCAGAGGCATGTAACAAACATTACATTTGGTGCATTATACTATACATTTTGCAGTAGTTCGCATTCCATTAATAATAATTTCTCGAGTGTGGTATGAAAAAGACAAATTGTTTTAATTTTGGCTACTTGACCGAGCACACCCCCCAGCTCTCGACCGAAAGGAAATTAAGAACTCGTATTACCAAGCCGAAGGTCAGCTCAAAGCGGACGTTGAATAAAAACGATTATCTACCTCCACTGTCCAGTTTAACTTGAGCCCTTTAATAGCTTACAATCTGAGCTCTTATACGGATGTTAATTAAAAATGCACACAGAATTTGTGGATTTGTGGGGCGAGATTTAATTAACCAAAGATAGTACATTTTTTTTATTAAATAACTAGCTGACTGAAATGATCGTAATTTGGATAAAAAAAACGTCTGACAGACGACCAAATTTAAATAATCGCGATGAAAAATCACTTTTATTCTAGAGATGCTCATTGAATGACCCCATTTTCACCGAATTTAACAATTTTGATGATGATCAGATGTGACAGGTGATAGCGCTCTGGTGCTCAATGTTTTAGATGATTTTACAAAAGCTTGTCCTAAACCGATTTTATACGGCCTATAGAGTACTATAGGCCGTATAAAATCGGTGAGTATCACAGTAGTGAGCTAAGTTATATATGGTTAAAGATATTTATTTTCTCAAAGAAATGTACATTTCACTTATAGAGAAACTATTTAAATAAAGTAAGTTTATATAAGCTTCGAACAATCGAAATTATTAAGTAAAGTACATAAAAAAAATAGGTAAGGTAGTTACTAAATTTTAGAGCCAAAAAGTCAACAAACAAGTTATTTTTACTGCCCACAAAATACGCACTTATTGAGTATTCGCGTGAACAATGCAGGTCCGATCGGTGTGTCACAGCGCAAATTAGTCAGTTGGTTTATCAGTTTATTTTAGTAAAGTAAAATAATTTAGAATATGTTTTTTTAGCTTTCTTTTAAATACACCAAACGATTCTGAATCCTTCACTTCCCTAGGCAATTTGTTATAGAGCTGTACACCCTCAAAGATAATAGTTCTTTTTCCAAGAGTAGTACGAACTCGTGGTAAAAGTATGTGATCTTTTCTACGACTGCTTCGATTGTGCACCTGATGTACTTTTATAAATGTTATGTCTGAGTGAATGTGTTTTTTAAGTATTTTTCTGATAAGTATACAGGAGCAGTGAGTGTAAAGTTGTTTTATGTTCATTATTTGTGTTTCTTTGTATATTTTGACTGTAGGTGTTAAGTATTTATAATTGAATAGCATTTTAATGATTTTATTTTGTGCAATCTGAAGGTCTTTTATGTTAGTTTTCGGAGCACTTCCCCATATCTCAATAAGGTATAGTAGGTGAGGTTTTACTAAGGAGTTATAGATAGTCTGACGGATTCGTTGAGGGAGACATCGTACAATATTACGTAAGGAACCCAATAAGGATGAAAGCTTGGATCTAGTATGGATCTAGTATATATAAGTAAGAAGTCGGATGATGTTCATATTTCAGCCGAAGCAGACGTCGTACCAACTTCATTCGCAATAAATTAAAGAGTGCGTTCACGCACCGTACGCGGTGCCGCGTGACGGCGCAACGCAACGTTGCGTGCCGGCACATGTGTGAATCCACCTTGATAATTACAAAGCTTTTATGTTCCCTATATAACCGTAAGATGAAGCCTTAAAGAAAAAGACAAAGATAAAATTCTACTTATTTAAGAAATGTAAGATTTTGTGACACGTTCTCGGTAAAATTCTTGCTAGCGGGAATTATTTTGAGGCGATTTTAGAGTGGTTTTTATCTCTGTTAGAGAGTTTTTTTAAGATAATAGTTTTGGCAACTAAAACCGCTTCTCTTTGGTAACTCCAAGTACCTACATACTCCAGTCTCCACGCGACCACGATTATTGTAATAGACAAAATGTCGTTATAAATAAAAGGTTTTATGTATAGCGCGATAAGTCCGTCACAGGGCTGTATCTCATGAAACGTGATAGCTAGACAGTTGAAATTTCCACAGATGATGTATTTCTGTTGCCGCTATAACAACAAATACTAAAAACAGAATAAAATAAATATTTAAGTGGAGCTCCCATACAACAAACGTGATTTTTTTTTTTGATTTTTTTTTAATGTTTTTTTTTGATAATGATCCTTTCGTTCGCGAGTCCGACTCGCACTTGGCCGGTTTTTTTATATTATATTGCAGTTTTGTCGAATGTATATTTTTCATCGTGATATGGTGCAAGTGAGAGTCGTTAGAGCGAGAAGGCTATTTTTCCATAGAGTAATGTATTTTTTTTCACCGGGTGTCTAAGTATTAATTAATGATGAGTGATTCGAATCGTCCTATAAATTCTTGTTCACATTATTTCAGAACTTTCTAGTCCAGCAATTCAGTGTTACTAGTCTACAGTAGTTAACAAATGTTTTAGTTAGAATAATGCAAACGACGGACACCATCCATTCCACTCCAGCGCTCGAATTAACTTAGTGGATCCAGAGACTGGAATAATGTGAATGGTCATTATAGTCAACTACCCGACCCGTGACAGACTTTGTCCTGCCCAAATTTCAATAATCGCATAGTAAAAGCACTTTCAGCAAACTTCGTTTTTTTCCTTAACTTTGACCTGATAAAATAAATTACGAATTTTAGTATAATGCGTATCATTAGGTAGTCAAATTGATGTATTTTTTTTTGACAAATAATTTTCGAATACCGACTTAGGATAATACAACCTTTTTGGTTGAATATGACAACTTAATGTTTTCGGTCTGAGATGTCAATTTTTTTGCACACTAACGCCATCTTTACCAAAATCATCCTCTTTGCGTTTTTTTATCATTTAGGGTTGTTATTCGTAATATAAGTTTCCCCTTCTGTTAATTATTTTTCTTTTCTTCTTTATCTATCTATCTATATGTATGATTTTTGTTTAGTTTTAAGAGATTATGTTGACACAAAATAAATTTATTCTTTCTTTCTTTCTTTCTATTATCTATCTATTTCTATATTTCTATATTCTTCTTCTATCTAAAGTGATTTATAAATAAAAATTGAGATAATGGACATTTTCTCCAGCGCATCGGTTAGCTCCAAACTAAGCATAACTTGTACTATAGTAACCAAAAAACCAATAAAACCAATAGAATAGGTATTTTTTTAATTATATCCTTTTTTCTGTACCTGTATTTTATGCAATAAAGAAACTTTGACTTTGACTGAATTAAATAATTATTACAAATATAACACCAAAACACAGAATTAGAATAATGTTTGTCACACAATGATTTGTCCTGAGTGGGAATAAAACCCACAACCTATAACGCAGAAAGCAGAAATACTACCACTGAGCTGTGAGGTTTGCTAGTAAATCACGCAAATGTAAAAAGCCAACGAGTATGTTAATTAGAATGAAAAAGCTTAATATTCAAAACTAAATTGAATCACTACAACCTTTTTCAGCAAACGTCAACCTGAGGCCATACCACAAGCTCAAAAGTAATGTTAAAACAATTAACACGGTGTGAAAGTGACAATGCAATACAAACTCGTATAACGTTATCACTTTCGTACCGTGAGTAATATTGTTTTGATATTACTTTAGAATAGTAATAATAATAATAAAAATTATTTAAAAAAAAACAATGTGCAAAAAAATAGATGTAGCCCTGATACCTAAACTAGGGCTACCTGTTATTCAGGAGTCAGTTCTTTCCGTCAGTTTTACCATATACCAATTCAGTTTTACAAAAGAATAATGTGTTTGTATAAAGATCATAAAGTATTCTAGTAAAACATCAATTAAAAGCATAACAGTACAAATTAAGTGTGTTTGTGTGTGTCTATATGTGTGTGCGTGTTTATGTATGTTAGTGTGTGTGTGAGTTTGTGTGTGAATGTGTGTGTGTATGCGTGTTTGTGTGTGTGTGTTTGTGAGATTATGCCAGCTATTTTAATACAGCAAACAAGTTTTTAACTTAGTAAAGACTGGTTGTTATTATTAGAGCTGTAAAAGTAACGAAAAAAAGGGTACCCGTATGTATTCGTTATTTTAACAGTTACTACTCGTTACTTCCGTATCGTTACTCGTTACTTCTGATACCTCATCACATGCTAATATGCGAATGCGACTCAAGTCGTATCGTTACTTCTGATATCTCAACACATGCTATTATGCGAATGCGAATCGAGTCGTATTGTTACTTCTGATACCGATTATTTTGTAATTGATTATTTTGTAATCGATTATTATGTAATCGATTTATTCGTAGACATCGCGGCGTCTCGTCGCAACATTCGTAATTTCCGCGGTGGTGCCCCCTTCAGAACCCAAAAATGTAGGTAGCAAATGGGCCAGAAAATAGCAACAAAAATAAGAATAAAGAAGTTTCAATACACGATACGTCGGTCGCACACGCATCAACGGTACTTGCGCGAACTGAAACAGTGAAGTAACCATGATACGAAAAATGCGAGTAACGAAATTCATACGTGAGTAACGTTTCGTTACTCGTTACTTGATGGCGCACCCGTTACTTAGTAACGAATACATGCGGTTTGCTACAGCTCTAGTTATTATGTATCATTATGTAAGTTTGTTTACCACAAAAAAATGTATATACGTATTTTATCAGTTATCTGGTCTCCATAGTACAAGTTTTACTTAGTTTGGGGCTAGATGGCGTTGTGTGTAAAAGATCACTTATATTTTTTTAATATTACTTAAGGAGCTTTTGGTATGGCTGTGACCTCAAAAATATTTCGTTTCAGCAAAGTCTAAAATTATTCCCGCCCTGTGTCAATTATAAGGGCCCGTGCACACGGCTCGCCACGCGGCGAGCCATGCGTGTGTGACGCCGAGCGTGGCTCAAACGTTTTCCATTGGATACATTCTGTGTTGTTGATTATTTGCTTGAGCAAAATGCTTTTAACTTGCAAACAACTCGTTCCTTTGCGTTTCGGGTTTATACCCAACAGTCACTTAGTCTATACTAGGATTCTCTGTGGGCAACAGCCAACATCCATTTTATGTGTAGACATGTTTATTCAACTCGAGATTACTATAACGGCGATGGGCTTGCAACTTGTCACGTATGGAATGCTAATTACTGCAAAATGGCCGCATGTGCCAAATGTATGTTTGGACGTGCCTCTGATTACACCCTTTAGATTAAACCATCAAGGAACCCATTGAAATGTACATACGAAATTTCAACCAAATTAGTCTAGTTGTTTAGGAGGAATTAGGTGACTTATAGCTGTCCCGACAGACGGGACAATAATTCCACAGAAAAAAGGACTTTTAGTTTTTCCTGAACTTTATACCGCCCTTTTCTCAGACCTACTGAATATACACAAAAATATTAATAAGAATCGGTCAAACGGAGGAGTTTGGTTATAAAAACTGTAACACGAGGATTTTATATATTAGAAGATATTAAAAAGATTTGTAGAAACCGTTTCACGCAATTTGATTAATAATCGTTGCCAACTATCCTATTATATTTTAATAGTTAATATACCCAATAGATGTTTGAAACCGATTACGATAAACAGAATATCAAGGTGATAGCCCTCCAGGTAGGAAATGAACCCTTCAAATAAAAGCAAGCTTCCAAGAATACCATGAACAATTTTTTGTTTAGCATTTTCCATTAAGCGTTAAAACGCGGTAGCAGACATTTATCATATTTGCTGTATAAGCGCGGGATGCATATTACCAAGGAAATGCAAAGTAGAAACAGAATTATAAGGGTTTGTGCACAGTGGGATACTTTTTAAAGTAAAAAAAGTAGAAAATGATATAGCTTGGTAGCACTTGTAGTTTGAGAGCCTTTGTGAGTTTGAATCCCGAATGACTAATGGAATATCCAAGCAGATTTTTTTTTTCTCCTACAAAAAATAACCGAAAACGGTAAGAAGCAGCATTGATAATTATGTTCTAATTCAAATTCAAATTCAAAAATCATTTATATCAATAAAATCACAAGGATCACTTTAAAACGTTTTAGGAACTAGGTGAAGCTACGCCGATTTCACGCGACCAAGCCTAGAAGAATCAGGCAACAAACACGGCTTGAGGTCTACCTTTTTCTTAATGATCCTTTCCTTAATGCTATGTAGAGCTCCAGTGTGGTGCCAATCGAATAAGCTAAAGGCACAAACAAGAATAATAATTAATTCTTGTTAAATAATTAAATCTTCAAAATCTATTCGAAAAGTGTGAGTGTGGCTATGAAAAACATAGATTTTAGAGAATACAAGTTCCAGAGTAACAATTATTATAGAATCTATTCTGATAAATAGCTATGAGAATAAATTCTTTAATAGTTAATAGTGGCATGTTGCCAAAATACGAAATTCATATACCTTAAACGTAAACGCCATCTTAATAAAATTTGTTTTCCTCGGAATAAAACTGCCCTCTGCAATAAAAGTGTTCTCTGTATGGCCACACGTCTGTATACATATATAATAACGTCTGTATAATATATATTAGGTGCACCTAACCAGAATATTATTAAGGTAAAACTAAAAAAGCTCCTTACATCGCAATAAATAAGTAAAGTTGATTTTGTGTTTATGAAAATCATAGATTTTTACGAAATAAGCTGGTTCGTCTCCTGTGACGTCATACACGTTATAGCCCTATAAAAAATGGAACAGAGTTGCACATGCACACCCAGTGTGCTCTCGTCATCGCTAAATGGAACGCCGCCGTATGGAAACTTGGCAAATGGATGCGCGTATTTGCCTCGCAAATATATATTCCCGCTGGTCTAAGCTGTAAGGCCCCATGCACACACACACACTCCTAGTATTATTGTCTAGCTCAGATGATTGAGGTAAAAGTGGCCTTACAACTCAGTTGGTAGTTACTCTGCCTTCTGCGCTGTAGGTTATGGGTTCATATAATAAATATTGGTGGACATTATCACTCAGCGCCATCTAGCACCAAACTAAGCAAAGCTTGTACTATGGAAACTATATAACTGATCGAATACTTATACATAATTATGTTACATAAATAATTCCCGCCAATGACAAATATTTGTGTGATTAACATAGATGTTTGTTCCGAGTCTGAGTGTTATAATGTATTATAATTATGTACCTAAAAATTTACAAAAAAAACATATATCAGTAATCTGGTTCCCTTAATACAGGCTTTGCTAGATTGGGGCTAGATGGCGCTGTGTTAGATGGCCACCAATATTTATTTATTATTAATTAATTCGACTGAACCACAAAAGTCCTTTATAGGCCTAGGCACGTACTCAGGATTTAATTAGTTGTAGAATAAGTTTAGACGTAGTGAGACAAATTTTATAACGATTAGAGTCCACAAAAAATTTCCTTCAGCTTTGTAGATGTGAATATACGTACAAGTTCAACTTTTTAAATTGTTGGTTTTTGGCTTTAAACGTAGCAAAGTTTGTTCAAACGATTAATGTTCGTCGCTCCGGTGAATCGGACTTTGACTTTGGTTTGTAGTCCAGTTTTGTTTCCTATAAAGCGTCACCGTCAGGTGACAGCGCAAAAACATACGGAGGTGGAGGTGACTTTGTAATGTTTTTGTGCCCAGAAGATATTACTAAAATCGTGCTTTCAAACAGTCAATACCTTGCATAAATCCTCAACTTTATCATTAACTAGCGACCCGCCCCGGCTTCGCACGGGTTATTATACATATAAACCTTCCTCCTGAATCACTCCGTCTATTAAAAAAAACCGCATCAAAATCCGTTGTGTTTAAAGATATAAGCAAACATACATACATACATACATACAGACGCGGGAAGCGGAAAGCGACTTTGCTTTATACACTACTACTATACACAATAGTATGTAGTGATTACAAAATGATTGCTGCAGTTTGGTAGGTAACATCGAAAAACCGGCCAAGTGCGAGTCAGACTCGCGCACGAAGGGTTCCGTACCATTATCTATAAAAACGGCAAAAAAATCATGTTTGTTGTATGGGAGCCCCCCTTAAATATTTATTTTATTCTGTTTTTAGTATTTGTTGTTAGAGCAGCTACAGAAATACATAATCTGTGAAAATTTCAACTGTCTAGCTATCATGGTTCATGAGATACAGCCCTGTGACAGACAGACAGACGGACAGACAGACAGACGGACAGCGAAGTCTTTGTAATAGGGTTCCGTTTTTACCCTTTGGGTACGGAACCCTAAAAATAAAAACGGGAACTGAGATCTCTACAACTCTTAAACGTACGTATTTTTTTTTATTTGGTCGTATACTAGCTGACCCGCGTCAGACTTTGTTTTGTCCAAATTTCAATAATCGCATAGAGAAATGCATGTTGCTATGGCGATTGATGTCAACACTAATGTCAGATATTTTACACACCAGCGCCGTCTGTACCCAATCATCCCTTTTGCGTCTGTTTATCAAAACATCCCTAATGTTTTTCGGATTATAAACACCCCTATTTTTAATTCATGTAACATTGTACATCTACAGTAAATTTCATCTTAATCAGTTTGGTCGTTTAGGCCTGATTGATTTTCAAACATACAAACATCCTAACAAACTTTCGCATTTATTTTTTCTGCATAGAAGTAATATAAAAATATAATAATTCGAGTATAACAAGGTTGTATTTTGCATTTTACAAGCTTCATTTGATAATCTATGAACACCATAATGGTTAAAAATCCATATAGTAGATTGACCGGTAACCGTAAAGTTTCGTCTGTCTCTTGCTACCTGAGTTTCAACAACATTGTTTTTGAAAACATGTTTTCCATCCACCGCGACCAACAAACATTCCCAAACCAAAAATGCCCCAAAATAGCTCCTTTTTGTCCGTAAACACGTTGTCACAATGTTGTCGGGTATAGGGAAACGCGGTTTAAACATAAGTTTCGGAAAATATTAAGTTTTAAATTAACACTCTTAACTTACGCTAGGGTTTTTGGTACCACTCGTAGCAAATACGGATAGTATTTTGAATGTAGAAACCGAGCAAAAGAGAAGACGCGGATGTAACAATCCGTCATTCCGGTCAATATGCAAATCGCCTTAAGAGGCTGCCAGTCGCTGATTGCTCTTTTTCGAAACGAAAAAAGAAATACTTCTGAACAAGCCACATCTCCTATTTTTATAAGTATATTACTTCAGGTACCTACCTAGATTTCTATTAAGCTGAAAACATAATAGCAGAAACTTTTCACGATAAAAATATTATTTCAAAATGATACGTTTTAGAATTTATGATCGTAATATTTTATATACCTACTATTAAAATCAACTTGTGATTTATTGTTAAAGATAGGTAATATGTAGATCTAGATTTCTATTAGAATAGATTTTTGATAAGTAATTATACATAATTTATATCATTAATTTATTCGAAAAGCTAAGGCGGACCACGCGCCGACGTGTGTTTGTCGTCATTGCAGCGGTCGGTAGGATTATTTATCGAAGTGATTAAAGATGGGTACATCTTTATTCACATATACTATACATTATAAAATAGGAGATGTGGCTTGTTCACAAGTATTTCTTTTTTCGTTTTAAACAAAAATAATCGTCGACTGGCAGCGTCTTAACTTGCTGGAAAGAAAGAAAGAAAGAAAATACATTTATTTGCACACACTATAGGCACAACACAATAATTAAAAGAGAACAATAAAAAGGCACAATAGACAGCAGATTGTGCCATGTGTGGGCAAATAGGTTCCCGTCTCAGCATTGAGCCGCACAGCACCGAACCTAGGTAGACTTTATTCCGATTTGTTAATAAATAATTTCTTTACATAACATAAATATATTTTAATTATAAATCCATAAACCAGATAACGAAAATCCTATGTTCATCACACTAATGTTTGTCCTGGGTCCCACACAAAAATTAGTGTCAACAAAACTCACAACCTACAGCGCAGAAGGCAGAGCTTGTGAGTTAGTGTATGAAAACATGGTCACAGGAGAAGTCGCGGGAGGGATAACAATTTTTTATGTAGTTCGTTCTTTTGTTTTGGGGTTTTGAAGCATTCAGTTTTATTGATGGATCGACCATTGCATTGCAGTGGCGCACCCATACATCTTTCACGACGAAAAAAGAGGTGGTTCTCAATGTGTATATTTTTTTGTTTGCATTTTTTATGTATAACCGCACATATATTTTTACCTGGCGATCCAATTTGAATGATTTTTCTTCTTTTGTGTATAGAACAGTCCAAAACTAGTTCCATTCAAATTATATTCATGTAGGACTCATAAAAATAAAAAACCAAATAATTATGATCCTTTGACTTTTAGATTTTGGTATTTTTACCTGGCGATTTCAATGATTTTTTTCTAATGTGTAGGGAATCGTTCAAAATTGGTCAAAATTAAATTATATTTATGTAGGACTAATAGTTAATTCATAAAATTTAAAAAACTAATATTATTTCTTGACTTTTGGTCGAAACATTTTCGTTGGTTTTTTCCTACTTTTTTAAACGTAATTACATAATTTAGGCATTTAAACCTCGAAACAAAGTATTGCTAATTTGAGTTTGTTTATGTTTCCAAATATATTTTGATTTTGATTGAACTCATAATGAGACAAAGTTTCATTTGAGTTTGTTTGCAAATCGAAATTAAATTTTCTGTAAGTTCAAAGGTTTAATTAATGCGTTATTTCTGTTCGTTCTCCTTGATTTGGCATTTATAGCTACAAACGTAACTTTTTAGTATGATTTTGCTATCTGTACCTACAAATCAAAAATAATAATATTATAAAGAGGAAAGATTTGATTGTTTGTTTGTTTGCATCGAATAGGCTCCAAAACTAATGGACCGATTTGAAAAATTCTTTCACCATTAGAATTCTACGTTATCCCTGATGAACATAGGCTATAGATTATATTTACAAAAACGTTAGGGATCCGTATGAAAACTTCAATAATGTAACACGTAATTTTTTTTTAGATCAGTTGTAGCTAAGATTGGAGATCATTCGACTGGCCTCACAGCTCTGTTGTCACAGATTCAAAAAGTGTCAGTATTCATCTGGTTGCAGTTCGTATAATTGATGTTCATTTTCCAGTCCTTGAGTTCTAGTTTGAATTGAAAGTAGCATCTCTTTGTTTGTTTAACCGGCGATTCCGTTGAAGGTAATTGTTTGTGTTCTCAGAAGCATTTGCTTGTTGGTAGAGCGAGTTTCTGTTTAAATTGTTACAGTTATGATTCTCATCAAGGTTCATTGGAGATGGCAAGACTCTGACTCGCCTTTTAATTTTTTATATGCTTTTATTTAACTTGCATTTTATGTATGTATGTAACTATGTAACTATGTTTCTTAAGGTGGAATCTTGCAACTCAATTTTAAGCAGTTATCTAAAACCGATTGAGCTGAAATTTTGCATACTTATGTAATTTTGGTGACAATGCAATAATACGGAGACAACGAGCTGATCTGATGATGGAGTCAGGAGCTGTTCAACAGACACTCCGAACGAAACTCCTTAGTTAATACTCTAAACTTTGCATTTTTGACAAGTTCTAATGACAGTGTTATATTATGTGACAGGTGCTCGATGATTTGAATGATTTTACAAAAGCTTGGCATTAAAAAATATTTTTCAACAGAAAACTTATTAAATATACATAGACTAAGTATGTACCTGTATGTAGGATATTTTAGCGCTAATAAATATCTGTCTGTTCGTCTGTCACATTATCTAATGGACGGAATAAGATTGAATTCAATAAGTGAATACTAACTGAATACAAAATTGGTTATTAGAGTTATTACTACTTTTTAGGGTTTCGTACCCAAAGGGTAAAAACGGGATCCTATTAATAAGACTCCGCTCTTCGTTTGTCTGTCTGTCCGTTTGTCTGTCACTAGGTTGTATCTCGCAGATGATGTATATATGTTGCTGCTTAACAAAAAATACTAAAAACAGAATTCAATAAATATTTAAATGAGGCTCCCATACAACAAACATGTTTTTTTTAATATGTTACGAAACTCTTGGTGCGCGAGTCCGACTCGCACTTGGCCGGTTTTTTTACTTTATTTAGTTATTACTATTTTTATTTTGATCCAACTCTAATTTAAATTTGGAGGGAATATAAATGTTTCACGTTGTCGCCTGATGTGCGAAAAAGTCTACAAAATGTCACCTAATGAACTCAATTCGACTCTTGTAAACGAATTTATCCTTTCAATATTCCCTCGGAGTTACCAACTCACTGCAATTGAACCTGACTGAACGTTGGTTACTGAACAACGTTTCTCAACAACAAAGTAATGGTTTTTAAGAAGCGGTGACCGTCAAATGACGACAAATAATTTCAAAGGCACGGGTCTCTCATCTTATATTTGTAGCTAAGTTTCTACCTGGGGCTATACACGCAAGGCATCTGGATAAAATATCTCATGTCACTCTCCAATCTATGTCCAGTCTAACTACTCGTATATATATGCAAAAAAAAAATTGACAATTATTTTGTTGTTGCTCTGTTTCTGCGTGTAGGAAGGTTAGACCAAACAAATGTGCAAACACGTTTTCGCAATTATCATTGAAAAATATACCTAGGTACTTAATCTTCTTAAATATATTAATAACGCGTCACGTTGTCTGTCCGCGATGGACTCCTAAACTACTTAACCGATTTTAATCAAACTTTACACACCGTGTGCAGTTTGATCCAACTTGAAAGATAGGATAGCTTACATCTCAATTTATAGTCGCAATATTATTTTATTGCGAACTGTTGAAACAACAACGCGTGGCCAAGTCTGCTAGTTTATACTAAAGAACTGAAGCACTAGTCTTCCACCGAGGCCAGTGTTCTTCATAATTGAAAATAATATCACGTCTTCCGCGTCTCACTGCATTACAACTATGATATAACGGAGTGTCTTTCTTGGGGAAGCCAGGCCTTATAACAGAGTTCCTCGCTTGTTAGTGTTTCAACTTAATCAAATTGACTCAATGGCGGCGTGTTCAACAAATGTTACGAGGCACCAGATGCAGTAACTGTTTAGCGGGACGGCGGCGGGACATTTTGAACAATTATTATAACATTTACTTGTAAAAACCTCGCGAATTCTTTCGCGTACTTTTCCATAAAAACTTGGCATTACAATGGAACGTCACCCATTTCAAACAAATTATTTCGAGCTGTGGACAGACGGACATGGCGAAACTTTTTGGGTTCCTTCTAGAATCGGAACCCTACAAATTTTATTTTTCTACCTTTGTTTGTTATGCATGAACTTAAAAACTACTAAGTTCTTTCACCTATCAAAGGCTATTTTATCAGCGAGTAAGAAGTCATAGTTTATTTTAAAAATAACTAGATATTCCCACGGAAATTGCAAAAATGTGACCTTGTATCTATTTTCATTTACATCCGAGCCAAGCCGAAGTGTACTGCTGGTCTATTCTAATACTAATAATATTATAAAGGGGAATGATTTGATGTTTTGTTTTTTTGCTTGTTTACATTTTAATAGCACCGATTGGAAATATTATTTTAACATTAGAAGCCTTCATTATTCCTGATAAACATAGGCTATATTCATTACTAGAAAAAAAACAGTGATCCCTTTTAAAACTTTAAAAATGTAACCCAAGGTGTAAAAAAATAGCCATAAAATCATTAGTACCTAGAACTACACCCGTGCGACGCCAGGGCGGATTGCTAGTTCGAAACAAAGTAAAAGATAGTCATATGTCTGGGTGTTACTATGTATATTATGCATGTATTTACAACAAAAAAGTAAATAATTATTCTATCAGTTATCTGGTTCCCATAGTACAAGCTTTGCTTAGTTTGGGGCTAGATGGTGTTGTGTGTAAAGTCCGCCAATATTTTTTATTTTTTTATTTATTTATATCAGCAGCTTTCTCAGCACTTTACGCAGACACTGTATTATTCCGCACTTGAGCACTGTTTGTAAGTAAACGCCACTATAAACCTTAGTCTTCTGCCTCTTAAATTTATGCACAAAGCCATTCTGTGTAAACACATCCAACGGTGCACCTAAATAATGAAGTTTAGGTAAAATGCAGCGCCCGACGACAGTCGCACACATTTGTCTTGGCACAGAAACTAATGGAATAGAAAGGTATCCTCAAAACGTGGGAAATTCATCTGGGATCTTTTATATCACTGGCCTCACAGCTCAGATGGTAACTCTGCCTTCTGCGCTGTAGGTTGTGGGTTCGATCCCAGGGCAAATATTTGTGTGATGAACATAAATGTTTGTTCTGTGTTGATCACATGTTATTCTGTGTTTGTCTGTTAATATGTATAATAGTATGTATTTACAAAAAAATAAAAAAGTATTCTATCAGTTATCTGATTTCCATAGTACAAGCTTTACTTATTTTGGGGCTAGATGGCACTGTGTGTAAAGTCCGCCAATATTTATTTATTATTATTTATTTATATACTGTAGATCGCCTTATGCTAAGCCTTATCCTGGAGAACTGGCCTCACAGCTCAGTTGGTGACACTGTCTGTTTTGCTGTTGGTTGTAGGTTTGATTACCCAGGACAAACATTTGTGTGATGGATATGGATATTTGCTCTGTATATGAGTGTTATAAATAGATAGATAGCACTTTATTAATTACCACACGTTCACACGGATACAAAAACTAAGAGTAGGCTCCCATAGGCTTACGTTATATTAAAACAAACTTATTTTAGTTCCCATAGGCTGATTAAATGTTTCAAAAGTAAGCGTTGTGTTACTGCACTAAGTATGTACAACTTAAATATTGTATTAATATTCATTTAATAGGTATTTCAATTTGTATTATAATTTATCGTATTTGTCTTGACTTGTTTTATAAATTAAATTAATTGTTAAAAATACTCTATTTATGAATAGTTAACTGACTTCCGGATTTTGTTTTAATATAATGTAATTTAAATAATAATATAATACAGGTAATCATTTTCATCATTATTTGTATAACAAAACCAAATTTATTTAGTATGGGCCGATTTCATAATCTAACACACGCTACACCTACATGCGTTATTATAGGTTGACGGCTGCAGCCGACGCTTTGACGGTTGCAGTTGACTTTGTCGTTGGCAACGTGTCGTTTATGCGAAAGAGCTCTTAGTTCTTCTGCGGATTTTTAGCCGACATCGGAAAAATGAAGAACAAAATTTTCACGTCTGCGAATAAGTTCTCTTTTTGCATTTTAAATAATGACTGCAATGTTGAACAGCTCTCTGGGTTGTGTTCTAGCTTTATAAAAGAGAGATGAATACATCAAATTATCTTGTTGAAAGTTAACAGATTAAATGAAATGAAGTGCAACTTAAAATTATGATAACATATACAAAAAAATATAGGATCACGACTGAAATCTCCAAGCACAGTCCTCTTAAATTTTCAGATACTCAGAGTCTTGAAAATAGGTGTAGCCAGAGGCATGTCCGTCATGTCCTCGTGAACCGTGACAGCTAGACAGTTGAAATATTTACAGAAGATGTATATCTGTTACCACTATAACAAAAAATACTAAAAACGGAATAAACCAAATATTTAGTATAAATGTGTTTTTTTGCCGTTTTTTAAAGATAAGGGTACGAAACCCTTCGTGCGCGAGTCCGACTCGCACTTGGCCAGTTTTTTTTAATCTATCAAACTTAATATAGTAGATAAGTACAGTTTATTTTATGTAGTTTACTTACTACTCCAATGTATTCTATGTAGACGGTGCAATTTCGCGGTACGCGCCTTCAATGCGACTGTGTGCGGAACCCCTTCACATTTAACGCGGTGAGGAGACTTCCTAATTGTGAGTATTTGAAGTGACTTATTAGTTGTGCTCTCTGCAACACGTATCACAGTGTGTGTGGAAGATAAACTGGTCTCACAGCTAGGTTGTAGCTCTGCCTTCTGTGCTGTAGGTTGTGAGTTCGATTCAGAACAAACATTTGTTGTATGGGAGCCTCACAAAATTAAATACTCATTTTATTCCATTTTTAGTATTTGATGTTATAGCGGCAACATAAATACCTACATCTCGTGAAAATGTTAACTATCTGGCTATCACGGTTTATGAGACAGCTCATGTGTGACAGACAGATAGACAGACGGACAGCGAAGTCTTAGTGACAGGGTCCGGAACCCTAAAAATAGCATCCGTTACCACCCCATAATAACACGCTTATTAGTAAGCGCTTGCTGATCCGTGTAATTAAACAGGATCCAACCCTAATAAACTTCATATTCATCGAATTATTGAGTTATACTCGTACATAACTAAACAGGGTAAATCCACAGTGAATATTAACTGCATAATTAACTAAATAATTACTTCGCTATGTATTATCACCTGTCAAGAAGATAATTATAATAATTTATTTATAGAATATATAATAATATGTCAGTGAAATCAAATTATCAAACGTTTTCCCATAACTGAAGGTACCCCAATTTTCGATCAAACAAAATTCGATTCGATTCGCTCGAATTGTGATTCTTAAACCACGAAATCGAATCGAAATCGAACGCACAACCTATTTATAGCGCAGAAAGCAGAGCTAACTGTGTCGAAATAATTACGTTTAGAAAACTAAAAAAAAAACCGATGAAAATGTTACAACCAATCAAAAAACTTCGGAGACTATATGAGACTATATACCCACAAACTATATATCCATTCAAAAAAGAATTATCAAAATTTTTCTACTCTGTAAAAAGTTATGCGTGTCGAATTGAGAACCTAAAAAAATCACGACTCTAATCCCCAAGTACGGTAGACAAAGACATCCTCTCACATCTCCAGGCGCTTAGATTCTTTGAAGATGTCTACTGGGAGTAGTCAGAGGCGTCCAAACATTATATTTGGCCCATGCCCACATTTTGCAGTAGTTAGCATCCATGAGAACCTCCTCCGTTTTTTTCATCGGTTAAAAATCTCTGCTAGGTTTTTTGGTCATAACTTCATGATTATTATCCTTATCGGAATACGGATTTATTACTCGTATCTCTAAACGCGCCTATTCATCAGTTTGTTTAGTATCTGATCATAATCATTTATTATTGTAACACGAAACAACTATTGTCCTGATGAATAAATCACAAATTACCTATTGACTTTGTTTTGACAAATTATTGTTGGTATTTTCAGGTAATAAATAATAAAATTGCACAGAAGTGAAATTCCCAAATAACTTTACATAATTATAATAATGAATGTAGGGAATGCGGAAGAATGAGTCCTCTACTGTAATACATCGTCTTTTATTACGTAAAAAGAGTAGGTAAATGAATGAACTCTTTGTGACGATTACTTTATTGTATTTCCACATTAAAAAAACTGTGACATGACATGGGAAAAATTACTGGCGACGCTACATATAAAACCTACGCAGTCCACGTAGTCAGTCAGTCAGTCAATTTGAACTCGCAAAACTGAGAAAATATAAATAATAGGGTAAAAATAAGATTGACTCCAAAATTATGTTTATCATCATTTTCCTGCCCTTATCCCACTCAAGTGGGGTCGGCACAACATGTATTTTTCTTCTATTTCCCTCTATCAGTCGTCATCTCATCACTCACTCCTTTCTTACGTCTATCCATCTTTTCTTTGGCCTACCTCTTCTACCTCTCTCGGGATGTAGAATTCATCCACCTTCATTCCTAACATTCTTCTCGTTACATGATCTTACCACGCTAACCTATTGCTCATCATATATTCTGTCACAGGCGCTAACTTCAGACTTCCTCTAATATACTCATTACGACATAAAAAATAGACACATCATTAGTGATATATTTTCGGCAAAATGGCCATAATATAATTCAATTCTATTCGTCATTCTTCTTCTATCTGTGTTATCAAAATAACTGTTTAATTAGTGAACGGCTCACGCTTTGTTAAACGCTGCAAATTATTCTATTGTTTTGTATGAAAATAGAACAATGGTTACATGTGACAAAATGTTTTGATAATGGGTAACTTGGATTTTGAATAATAAATGAGATTTCCTGGTCAGAGAGTTTGTCCTATTTTGTACTGATTTATTTATCAAGCTCTCGACTTCGTTTGCATTGATTCAGGAAAGCGATTTCTGATGACTTTATCGTAAAACATTGAAATTCAGGAAAATCAAAAGAACATTTTGGGAAAGAAGTACTCTATGTCCGTCCTAAGACTTTAAGCTATCTCTATATGACATTTCATCAAAATCGGCCCAGCGGTTGACCGTGATACCATCACAGACAGATAGACAGAGTTACTTTCGCGTTTACAATATTAGTATAAATTACAAATATCTCTTTTGGGAGACCTATAAAGCAGGAAGCGAATAATATATAAATATTTTATTACTTCGAAATTACTTACTTATTCTATCTTGCCTGCTTTGCTTTCAATCTGAAGGTTGTGGTTTTGAAACTTGGACAGCAATCATATTTCTGTTTGAAAAAATATATATAAATACATCGTGAAGAATCATCATGTTTGTATTTTTATAAGTGGTGATGGTCCTGCAATCTGGCATTAACATCTAGCAGATATAACATTTTATCTACTGCTAAACTGGAAAACATTTTCGACTAAGTCTTTTTCTTAATTTTGAACCAAAACACAGTTAATTTATCAACGATACGTAAGAACCCCGCCCGGTTAGAAACTCCTTTCCATCCATAATATATCAAAGCAAATTAACGGCTAAAGATTCGTAGAGGCACTACGAAACTCGTAGAGGTTCTACGAAACTTGAATCTACGGTTCAAGTGTATGGCGGCATAGAGCTTTGCCGTATAGTTTGGTGAAACGAATAAATGGGGGTTATATATTAATTGACTACGCAGATTCAGCTTTTTCTATACAAAGATTTATTAAGAAACATAGATAAACCTAAACATAATATATCATATGGTGAGAGACCCATTTAAATAAAAAGGTACTCGTACTTATGTTATAAATATTATTGTTACAAAAGTATTCTAAATTTCAGCTTAACTGCTTCAAAATTGAGTTGCAATATTCCACCATAACAAACATAGTTACATAGTTAGTGACATAGTTATATACATTGCAAGTTAATTAAAAGCTTTTAAAAACAAATGTAAAACAGATGAAATATCAGTTTCAACAGCTGAGTAAATGGCATGAATACAGACTTCTTTTTTTTATTGATTTTTTATTGGTTTTGGCGTCGCTACTCACTACTTTCTTTAGTCTTATAATGGAATTTAAAGGAAAATTGTCTAAAGCTTCGTTCAGAGTTTCCTCTGAACGAAGCTTTAGACAACACGAATATTACTATGAGACAAATCAAAACGAATATTACTATGAGAATAGAGAGATCGAAAATACTTTTTTAACCAACGAAAAAAGAGGAGGTTTTCAATTCGACATGTTTTTTTTATAGAACTAAATATATTATAAAATTATTATTTTGGTACTTTTTTATGTATGACCGCGAAAAAAGAAGTCTCATGTTAGTCCCATTAATATTAATATAGGTCTTATAGTTCCTTCATAAAACTTAATAAACTAATATCGTCCCACAACTTTTCTATTAATCAAGATATTTTCGTCGGTTTTGTTTTTAGTTTAATTTTTGTAACTATTTGTTACCATTTACAGTCATTGTAACATTACCTTTAGGTTTACGAGAGAGCAATTACACTTATGAAATATCGGAACAGCACATGAAGGTTTCACTCATGCAGAATGCGTCCTTCATCTTTGTACCTCTTTAATAAATAAAATATTCAACAAACATGGTTCCCGCTCTCGTCACGTCGCGTCACGCTCCTATGCCCTTTTAATAAACGAGCAATAATAATAACTAGTGTCGTAGATGTGAAACTAATTTAAAGTTTCTATGGTATTCAAAAGTATAGGCAAAGCAGTTTATTATGTGGATATTTTTGTATGGAATTTGTAATACGAATAGCAGTGTTTCTAGTTAAAATTAATATAAATATGTTATTTTATCCCCAAGTCATGTAATTCTGTCCTTAACAATAACATTAAAATTACATTAGTATATTCTGAGTGATGTGACCCTTGAATCTTACTATAGTTTGCTGTTTTTTTTAATTCCTCAAATAACGGAGTTCTGAGCCGACTAAACCTCACAACGTTTAACTTCTTCGTTCCGAAACACGTCCACAACACAGCACATATTTTTTTATTAGAAAAATCTATTTGCACGACCGAGATTCGAATTAATAACCTTTATTTAGATCGAATGTTGAGGTTGCTAGCTCGCACTGCCTTGGCAAGCAAAGGTTTTTCACTAGGCAACTATCCCCAGACAAATGATTAGTAAACTGAACTAAAAAAAGTCGCGATGGAGAGTAAATTTATGACGAGTAGAAGGTAAATCAACTAGCCGTGAAAATGGAAATTGAAGACAAAGAGAAGAAGGCAAATCCACAGGAGTTCCAGATCTGCAGGCCATCCTTATTAGCAACTGCTCGCGTCAAGCGACGTCATCGACATGAAGTGAATGTGCCGTGTAATGTGCGGGCGACGTCGCGGGCTGGGATTATTGCGTCTGAACTTTTCCAATAAGCGGATAGGGCTGGCTCGTGCATCATATCCACTGGTTAAAGTCCGGATAGAGTGACAATGATCCGATAAACAAAAAATATATAAATAATATATTGGTGGACATGTCTGGTGAAGTAGATTCTAACTCTTCATGGTGAACTAGATAACTGATAGAATATTTACAATATATACTTTTCCTATAAACACAAAATAAACATTTATATTTATCACACAAATATTTGTGCTGGGTGGAGATCGAGCCCAGAACAGAACAGCAGAGCTACTACCAAGTGAGCTGCGAGGCCAGTAAGACTTACTAGCTTAGCTATAATATATAATTCTTCTGTGCGTGTGTTTGTCACCTAACTTCTAAACGGCTGGACCGATTTGATTTAATATTAAATTTCGTATTCGGTTTCTGGAAAACACAATAGGACCCGGGTATGTGACAGACAAAGCGCGGCAGCCGCGCTATGATTGGACGACGGCCGCGCGTACATTTATCTTGATGTTAAAACTAGTCACGCGGAAAACTTGTGTCCTGCGAAAGCCGCGCTCAAATGCCGCGCTATGTCTGGTCACACCTTTAGTATAGAATTTAGATAACTAAAAGTGACTCGTAAATTGCATAATGATTGGGTACATCACTAGGGTTTTTGGAAAGCACATTCGCATGTTATGCAATACCGTTCCAGGTCAGCGGCGGTCAACTGTTTTGTTAATCCAGATTACTAGCATTTCATTTCGTGTTGATGCGAATTAATTTCGTCCTATCAATATATTGGGATTTGGCTTTGAGTTTAGAAAACGATGAAAATAGAGATGGATTTTGTGTAACATAATATTCAGTTTTCGCATAATGTTTTAAAGGAATTGTAAACATTGGAAGTGTTTGTTTAAAATGAACTGGAGCTTTACATAGCATTATTATCAAAGGAACATTTAAGAGAAGGATCATTGAAAAAAATAAATATTGGCGGACTTTACAAACAGCGCCATCTAGCCCCAAACTAAGCACAGCTTGTACTATGGGAACCAGATAACTAATAGAATACTTATATACTTTTTTATGTAAATACATACTTATTATACATATTAACACCCAGACACAGAACAAACATCTATGTTCATCACACAAATATTTGCCCTGGGTGGGGATTGAACCCACAACCTACAGCGCAGAAGGCAGAGTTACTACCAACTGAGCTGTGAAGCTGTGACCCAAACCGTGTTCGTTGCCTGATTCTTCTAGGCTTAATCGCGAGGAACAGGCGTGCTTCACCTAGCTCCTAAAACGTTTTTAAGTGATCCTTGTGATTTTATTAAAATAAATGCCTTTTGAATTTGAAATAACACCCTTTCTTCTAAACTAGGTTTCCCTTATGGTGTGTTTCATAAACTGTGGGTGCCATGTATGCTCTTTGGGTACCATGGTATTAATGACTGATAATCAGTCAGTAAAAAATGTCACATAAATAAATTAGAGGTTCGTTTCGAGAGGTTTAATATTTATAATGGTGGAATACATTAAAAAAAAATGCAAAACCTCGTAATAGTTTTAAGGATACTTTTTGGAAGGCTTTTGTGAATATTTTAAAAGTATATCACAAATTTTAAGCTAAAAGCATATTGTTTCCGGGAAAGTATCATAAAATCTTTTATATTCTGGGAAATAAAACCTTTAGTTTTATCAAAACTCTTTCGCGCACTTTTTCGATAAACTTCATCTTCCATAATACCTAGATAAGAGTCCAAACATGAATATGTTTAAACATTCAGAAGCCCATCGAAGCGGCCGTGATACACAATGCTGATATAGAAAAGTACAAGATCATGTTTAGATAGAATAGTCTTACATTGAATAAGGCGCATAAATAAGTATTGGTGGGTCACAGCGCCATCTAGCCCCCAACTAAGCAAAGTTTGTACTATGGAAACCAGATAACTGATAAATATATTTAGTTTTTTTAATATATACTAATTATTATTTACACCGATACATTAAACACACATATACTATATGTGTGTTTTAAACATATTATGTTCATCACACAAATATTTGGTCTGGGTGGGGATTGAACCCAAAACCTACAGCGCAGAAGGCAGAGTTACCACCAACTGAGCTGCGAGGTCGTCAAAGTGAAATAAGTAATAAGGAATGTAGAATGAAATATATTAGGGAATAAGAGAGTAGATAAAGAAAAAAACATAATTATGAACCTCTGAGAGATAAGGAAACACAAAGAATGTTTATTATAGTAACTTAGTATATAGAATTATCATGACTAAGAGAGTATCTGAAACTAATACAAATCGTGGAAATTAGCTGTATTTTAAAATGACAAGCGCTGTGTTTGGTACGCTCCGCACAGTTCCGCTTAGGTTGAAACTCATTCTTATAATCAAGCTTATTTTCCACGAATATAACTTGTTCTTTAGATACTGGTCATTCTACCTTGCACTACATCTTCGGCGTGAAACCCTGTTCACTCATAAATATGCGAACTCCCGCCCCCAGGCTCCGAATAAAGTCAAAGCGTTCACGCTCGATAGAATTTTCACTTATGCACTATGCATTTTACGAAAGCCTTAGAAAGTTGACATTCATAAGACCCTTGATTCAAGATGATTTAATTTCCCTACGTTGCAAAATTGCAAATGTTTAGGTACTTTTCAAATGGATTTTTATTGATATTATTCACAGGAAGTGTTTTTCACCACAATATTGTTTTACGCAGTCCAAACGTCGGGAATATAATCCTAATAATATTATAAATGCGAAAGTTTGTGAGGTTGTTTGTATGTTTGGTAGTCAATCAGGCCTAAACGACAGACCAGATTAAGATGAAATTTTCTGTGTATGTAGATATAATGTCCGTATAAAACATAGGGTGGTTTATAATCTGAAAAACATCCCCCAAATTACAAAAAGACGCAAAAGGATGATTTGGGTAAAGCTGGCGCTGGTGTGCAAAAAATCTGACATCAGTTTTGACTTCACAGGACAAGACAAAGTCTGTCACGGGTCGGCAAGTAGTTTATATTCTGTTATAGCTAGTTGGTCTTCTTCCTTTCTTCTTCTTTGGAAAACTAGTCTACATTAGACTGGCCTTACAGCTAAGTTGGTATAACTCTGCTTTCACCACTGTAGGTTGTGGGTTCAATCCTCACCCAGGACAAATATTTGTGTGATGAACATAGATGTTTGTTTTGTGTGTGGGTGTTAATATGTATAATAAGTATGTATTTAAAAAAAAAAACTTAAGAGGTGTCAAGGGACACCCGGATGGAACGAAGTTCTCACAAAATAACTTGGGACAAGGGAAGGGGAATCAACTTTGAGTTCGACTTCGACCTCGACCTCGACCTCGACCTCGACCTCGACCTTGACCTCGACCTCGACCTCGACCTCGACCTCGACCTCCACCTCGACCTCCACTTCCACCTCGACCTCGACCTCGACACAATTAATAGATATATATATATTAATAGATATACTATAGCAAAAAAGTGTCGTGACAACTTTTCGTAAGAATTTTTTCCGTCTAGCCCCCTTTCACAACGCGCGATAAGGAACTTCGTTCCAAAAAAAGTATGTAGGTATTCTTTTAGTTATCTGCTTCAACAAGTACAAGATTTGCTTAGGGCTAGATAGCGCTGTGTGTAAAGTTCCTAGGTAAAGATATGCGTAGGACGCGCATCTCCAAACGATTATTTCTTCTTGAGTAAACAAATGCTGAGCCTCATTTACGAATTACTGATTTAATATTTCCACAACAGCTGTTAGATGTTTGCACTAAAACGGAGGAGAGACGAATAACGACGCTACACATAAAACCTAAGCATCGGCCTTTTTAACCGACAGAAAAAGAGGAGGTTCACAATTCGACATGTACATTTTTTTTGTTGTTTTTTATGTATGCGCATATCTTTTTACCTTATGATCCGATTTCTAAGGTTTTTTTTTTATTTAAAGAATAGTCCCAAGTTCCTTCTTTTAGCTTTTTAATCGTTATTATCAAAAATGAATAACTGATATCTATAGAATTAAAACTATCGTGGTTGTTATTCATTTTAACTATAAATACGTCTAATTATCACGTTACTTCCTTGTATTGCTGACGTTTCGGGAAAATTCAGATGCTCTTCATCATGAGCATCGCTTACGAGTATATTCGCCAATATGCCGTTGATCACGGTTGCAGACGATGCTCATGTAAAAAACCGGCCAAGTGCCAGTCGGCCTCGTGCACGAAGGAATCCGTATTATTTATCTATAAAAAACGGCAAAAAGTCACGTTTGGTTTGTTGTATGGCATCACTTAAATATTTTATTCTGTTTTTAGTATGTGTTGTTATAGCGGCAACACAACAGAAATACATAATCTGTGAAAATGTCAACTGTCTAGCTATCACGGTTCATGAGATGCAGCCCTGTGACAAACAGACAGACAGACGGACAACAGACGGACAGCGAAGTCTAAGTAATAGGGTCCCGTTTTTACCATTTGGGTAAGAAACCCTAAAAAGCATCTGAATCGTCTCGAAACGTCAGCAATAAAAGAACAGATATCTAACCATGAATTCTAAAAACGTTTCTAGAACACGTTAATGTAAAACGTTTTACTAGTAAACAATTTAGTCCAATACAAGTAAAACTCACAAGCATCGTTTATTTGCCGTCGAATGAGGCTTTTCGATGTGGAAGGTTCGGTATCCGGTTTCAAGCACTCACAGGAAATGGGTGAAGTCTTTCTTACAGATCGTTTTTTCGAAATGTTCTGAGGCAATTACGAATCCTTGTTTTGCGCACGGTACAGGAAGAAGTTTCTAAAACCTTACTAGGAAATTGTATTGTACACTTAGCTTTTCACAACTTGGAGATAGAAGCTTCTTGTACTTGATTGCTAGAATTTTATTAAATACCAGCAGTTCTGTTCAGTATCTTCTAAGGTTGCCTGGTAGAGATTGCTTTTAGCTATAAGGCCGCCCTTTGTATTACCTTTAAGCAAAGTGTTATTTTTTTTCCTGTCACAAATATTTGTATTCGTGTGAACTAGTAATCAATAAAGTGTTATCTTCTAATGATTTTATGGCATAAAAAATTACACCTTGGGTTACATTATTGAAGTTTTTATAGGGATCACTAATGTTGTCTAGTATTAAATATATGTATATGGATAATGTAGAATTCTAACGGTGAAAGAATTTTTACAATCGGTTCAAAGGCCGTACTACAATCTACTATTTACTTATTATTATTTACTTACTTTGCCCCAGTAGTTTTGGAGCCAATTCAATGCAAACAAACAAACATCAAATCTCTCCTCTATATAATATTATTAGTATAGAAAACTATGAGCAAACGAAATGATATAACATTTACTTAACACAAGTATTTTATCATAATATTTACAAAATACACAAGAAATAGTTGGTAACCAGTTCCTAATGCAAATACGCCATTTCCTAAAGTATCCGGGTATAACTAAGATAATAAAGAATAATTTATTAGAACTTTGTAAATACATCGATCAACCAGACGCCACTTACAAATTATGTTATACTGAAAAAGTTTCATCGACTGTAGCTGGCTAGTCATTTGATGTGATAGATGTGCGCATTACATCAACCAATTAGTAAATTAGATGACTGCCATCAACTTGTCTCATCGGTCATCACAACCATTTCCTTTTTATATTACTTAAATTGATAGAATAATAAATAATCGTATGTAAAAGAAAAATAATGGTGTCGATACTGTTAGCAATGTTCTTAAATTAGAATTTCCAAAAAAAAAAACAATTTCGCTTTTGTTACTTTACGTTAAGGTGATAAGTGAAATTTTTGACTTTTTGTATGGGCTGAGTCTACCCGGATAAGACGAAAAAAGTGATAAAACTGCATTATCTTGAAAACCATCAAATTTAAAAAGAAACTGTCTGTAATTTACTTAGCTAGTATGATTATCTAACGAATTATATAAAAAAAAACTGTTAAGTTATTCATAGTTTTGATTAAAAACGAAACTAGTGTTTTTGAAGAGCCAACTTTGGAAAATAAATCTATCGAGAAAAGTTTCACCAATCGTGATTCTGTCTGTAATTTATCTAGATTATATCCGTAAGTTATCTTTGTCATAAAAAAACAAAACTGTATGTTTTACGGTTATTGAGAAAAAACGATTCTGCATTCATCAAACACATTAATTACTCGCCTTGAAGTCTATTTTTTTTAGAAAATTCTAATTTTAAAACGTTTCCAACGAAATCGACACCAATGCTCTTCTAAGTTTTAGAACATGGCTGCGTAAGTTCAAACTCAAAAAAAATACTATTGAATAATTTTGATGGTCACATTGTTGGAAAAGTTTTTTCAGTTTTTCATCGAATTCAGCTCCTTAATCCTTTTAATTCATATTTGAAACGGATATTGTATCGCGTTCCACCTTTTTACTAGCTATTTCTAATCCCTACTCTGAAAATCAAGAGCAACATTCGCACCAAGAACTAGTACGGTTTTTAGCTTAAAAATGAATCAGCCCTTGAGCCCGTAACCCTTTGAAATTCACCCTCAGGGTAGGTTTAGATAGAAACTTCCTCAAAGGGATAAACGACTTCCAAGTTTGGGGCCTCCGAGAAAGTAATGAAGAAAATTCTCTTTTAAGTTAATTGTTTGTGCGCGTCTCGTCGGCAGAATCGCTAAAATGTCAATTGCAATAAATAAACAGATTGGTATTGTGTCTTCAATTAATTCTGTGATAGATTGTTTGAACTTTACCCACAACACAGATGATATAGATATTTTTTGCAACAAACTCGTATGTTGCCAAATCCCCTTGTCAACTTGTTGTGCCGACCCTAGATTCTTTGAGAAAAAGTAAACTACGAGTACATGCATTGAAGGCAGAGTGCGGGTCATCATCGTAGTCGCGTAGGTAACTATTGCGTTTTTCATGCCAAACATGTCGAGGTAGAGATTCAGTTCTTTTACAGTACTTTTAATAATTATTCTTGTTTGAGCCTTCACCTTGTTTTTACGCCACTCTGGAGCTCTACATAGCATTATGGAAAGGATTATTGAGAAAAAATGATAGACTCTAAGCCGTCGCGAGGACAGGACGTTTCAAAGTGATCCTTGTCATTCTATTGCAATAAATGCCTTTTGAATTTGTTTAAAAAGAATCCGCTATGCTAAACCACCGTTATCTACCAACTATGTATTTATTGGTGGACAGCAGCCTTAGAAGCTATCCAAGTGGACCTTTTCCATCGCACCCGATTCCTTTACGTATTCCATTCGACCGTAAAAGTTCGGACACTGAAATAATTTTATCGTATTCGTGATTTTACCGTCGCATCCTCGATACACGACATATCGCTCAGCTTATCGGATGCATTGATCCCGTATTTGCATAGATAGTGGAGTGAATTGTAAATGTATTATTATGTCAATGTACCTACATAATATGTAATTCTCTATATTTGAGCTATTTCAGCATTAGTATTTTTATTATGTGGGAGTATTGGAGTAATCCTTTTCTATTATAATAAATGCAAGAGTGTTTGTTGTATTGTTTTTCTTTTACGTAGTAACGGATTGACATTTTTGTTTGCATATAGACAGTTTATGAGCCGTAGAGTGACATAATTTGTATCTGGGTAGTACGGGTGCGAAGTTGTTTTGTATATACAAGTATTGTCTTACTGTACCTTCAATTTGAAAGCTGGAATCCTGAACTACACATGACTAGTGTAGGATTCTTGAACATAAAATGCATCGTCGAATATCGGAGTTTTTATTTACAGTTTATTAAGTTTGTTTTAAAAACTTTGGGTTGTATTTTTAAATGATAGAGATATGCCAAACCGGACCCAAAATACTCGTTTGAACGCAATTAAATCGCTAACAAGTTTATCACGAGCACTGACCAATGACGGTAACGATGCAGACATAAAATCCTGCTATTTTAAAATGTCATTTCAAGTTTTAGCAAAAAAGAAAAACGACAGAAATTATGAATAAAAACCCTTTATTGGAAAAACAAAGAGGTAATATAATTTTTCAGCATTAGAAACGGAAACTAATCCCTCAGGGTCCTACTCTTAGTTACCTTGGCCATAAAGCCTGTCGAGACAACCGGAAGGTACAATAATAACTAGCACCGTTGTTTCCGGTTTCAGCCAACGAATTGATTTACATTGGAGCCATGTTTGCTATTATACAAGGTGCTCTGCTTTTGTTACGAATTCTTGAAAATCAGTGACCGCCATAAAACAGCTGTTAATAGCAGTGACACCAACACAGCATCATGTTGTGACGTCATCACGGAAGACACTGAGAGACACCCTAAAACACATTGTTAATTTTGTTGTAGGCTAGAATTGAGAGTATTTATTGTATTACATTATAGAGTAGTTACTTACTTATAATTTTATATTTATGTACAACCTCTTCCGCAAAGTTTTCTCTAAAAGCTCTAAAAAGTGCTGTCACAAATAAAAAAAATACTTCACACTAACTACTAATATAAAAATAAATATATTATCTAGACACAAAAGATAGGTACAATAAACAGAACAACTATTTTATTACGTTTTCATTAGGTCCTAAGATGGCTCCATGCTCCACTGTATAATCTACGAAACAATGACCAGAACCCGTTTTCAGCTTTATTTTTAAGACGTTCAGCTTCGCTGCTCTTTTACGGTCGTCATGCGATAGTGCCAGCTGTGAGAACAAGACTTTACGTTGTCTCGAATTATCGAAGCGTAGAGCTGGTTTGAAATTTATGTCCCGATTGGCGTAGGATCTTGCGGTGAAATAGGACAGAACATAATTTGTCTGTTCAATAAACGTTAGAACAATCACGAAGATGTATCGAAGTAATTGTTCATCATCATCATCAACCTATAGTTGTCCACCTGGACATAGGTTTCTCCAAAGACGCGCCACTGAGCCAGGTCTTTAGCTCTTCAAATCGATCCCTTTTCGGCGACATTTCTAAGATTTTCGCTCTACCTGGCCAAAGTAATTGTTAAGTATCTCAAAAGTGAGATAATCATTTAAAAAGCAGTGAAAACTGGCCAAGTGCGTGTAGAGTCACGAGCAATGTAGGGTTTCGTAGTTTACTTAATTACATAAATAATTTTCAACGATATTTGTACAAAAAAGTTTACTTCTATTTTACGAGTAATCGTCGCGCAACTTAGAATAAACATTTTATTAGTTAATCGATGATTACTCGAAAACTGCGAAGGGCAAAAAGCCTCAGTTTTTTTAAAGCAGTAATAGCGGCGGTGGATTTGCAATCTGTCACATATATAATTACTGTTTATTGCTTAATGTGAGCATAAGGCAAATGTGTTATTTGGACGTGCCTCTGAATACTCTTATTAGGCGTCTCTTAGGATTTAAGCGATGGTGTTGATTCGGTACCTTTTGGACTTCAGCTTGACATTTTTTTTGGGACACCCTGTGTAAGATGCCAATCTCGTTTTGTCTCACGATAAACTTTACTGTTCTAATTTAGCACATGGTAATAAAACTGGTCCAGATTCAAACAATGCTCATTGGTCTATAGTCCAATAAGCTCATAGGGCACACTCTCATTGTCCATGGACGACGATGCGGAAGGGGAAAAGTGCGGTAAAAAGTAAAGAAGCATCCCCTCACCCGCACATTTTTACCACCCTACAGTCTTTCTTCCCCCGACTCCCCCGACCATGGTAGTATCACTTGCTAGCTTGTTGGCCAAGATATAAATCATAGGGAGAAAATAATTTTAGCTGTAATATCAATGGAAATAATTTTCAACTTAACCAGTAAGCAAGTTCCATGTAATACTAAATTAAATGTACGCTTCAAAATCGAACTTTGTTTTGAATCGAAACTTAGAGAAGCAACGCCTGGGGCCGTACTACAATCTCTAAAGTAAGACTAAAGCAGGATTACTAGCGGTGCGAAAGTCACAACGCTATACGAACACGTATGGCGTTGTCACTTTCTCACCGCTAGTAATACTGCTTTAGTCTTACTTAAGATTTTGTAGTACGGCCCCTGTTTCTCTAAGCCTCGAGTTATAAGTAAGTAAATAAGTATAAGTTATGAGAGTTCTTTACGAGTATATTCAGCAAATTCAAAAATAGCAATTTCAAAATTGCGTGGTAAAAATGATGTGTCACTTTAGGCTCAACATGACGTTTAGATCAAGAAAAGTGTCAGCCTAAAATCAAGCGATAAAAAACTAAGAGCGACGCAAAAAATATTACGAAAATTGTGAGACGCTAGCAATTTGTATTAGGATTAGGTTTAACAGAAATACAAGAGTTTTTGATTACAGACTAAACATGGGATAAAAGCGTTGACCAAGCTTAGAATAGGATAAACACATTAAAACGAAACTAGGTAATTTGTGATAGACAATCAACTTGACATTGAATTTATGTGAAAGTAGGGATTTTGAGAAATGATGACCCCAAACTTGATTTAGTCTAAATAAAAACTGGCCAAGAGCGAGTCGGACTCGCGCACAAAGGGTTCCGTACTATTATCAATTTTTTATACAAACATAAAACACGTTTGTTTTATAGGAGCCTCATTTAAATATTTATTTTATTCTGGTATTAGTATTTCTTAAAGCGGCAGCAAAAATACATCATTTCTGGAAATTTCAACTGTCTAGCACGGTTTATGAGATACAGCCCTGTGATAGACATACGGACAGCAGCGTCTTAGTAAAAGGGTCCCGTGTTTAGCCTTTGGGTACGAAACACTAAAAACTACATACAGCAATCTTTATTATATCAAATACCTAATAGAAGTTTCACTTCTAGTAGGGTTGGTACTACATGCTGGATAAAACGGCCACTCAAAATAAAAAGTGCGAAATCTAGACGCTTTTAAACAGGTTGTCCTTTTGAGACCTTCTTAGAGGTGATATTGAGGTTTATGTTTCTAATAAAAAAGTAATTTCAGTAAAAAGAACCAATTGAATGAGATGTCAATACTGATCATTTACGGTTTGGGCTTTGATAAAATATTTAAGAACTAAGAAGAAAAGCTAGACGTTCTTAGAATTTGTGGCAAAAATTTATCAAATTTTAAAACATTAAAATGAATATCAATTTTGAAAGTAACGCATAAGGTGATATCTATAGGTATTTGACGTCATCGTACGGTGCATCGCCCACACGAGCTAGAGTCGAGGCGTGGTCGCGCCGCTTGCGCGCCCCTGCCTCGATCCCGAGCCGCCTCCGCCTCGCCTGTGCCGCGACTCCGCACTGTCGATTGTTCGCCCGCGCCTCGACGCCGCCCGCCTCAAATCTAGCTCGTGTAGGCAATACGCCTTAGATGACGTCGATGTGAAATACTTTGTAGTATTTAAAAGCTTATCTCCGTAAGAAATGCTATTTATAAAAATCATAGTCTCAATCTCAGCGAGACAAAAGTAGATCAATTATTGATCATTCAAATAAATCACGAATTCAGTGCAGAATGCGTACTGCGTAGTCAATATTTTATTTCAGTATCTAGGCTTCGACGCTTTTCTTTTAGATATTTTTTAGATTTTCTTAATTTGGTAGTATTTCGAAACGTGTCATCAATCTTATTAATGGAACTCAAGATATTTCAAGATTATCGGAACTTAAGGTTAAACAAGAAAGATTAATGGAAAGAAAATAAAGATATAGGATTGAGTTAATATATGACTGGCCTTACTCAGTTGGTAGTTAGTAGCTCTGCCTTCTGCATTGTAGGTTGTGGGTTTGATTCTCACCCAGGACAAACATTTGTGTGTTGAACATAGATAATTTTGTTCTGTGTCTGAATGTGTTAATGTATTATACTCGTAAATAGGATTAACAAAAAGGTATAAGTATTTTATTCGTTATTGGCTTTCATAACACGAGACAGCTTTGCTTAGTTTGACAAGTTTTGCTTAGTTTGAGGCTAGATGGCGATGTGTGAATTTCTCTCATATTTGCTTAGCTTCTCTATTAACCTGTCTCTCTCGTTCTACGTCTATCTCTTTCTCAGACAGATTTATTAAAAATTAGAACATTCTAAAGCGAAGTTGTGAAAAGGAATTTAAGGCGAGACTCCATACAGCAAGTTTTATCTGGTGTAAACTAGTAAGATTAAGTTTCAGCCGGAGAATAAAGCTACGATTACAATGATCACTTGTTCAATTGAAAACTTTATAGGTAACAGAGCCCTTGTTATAGCAAAATTAGGGCAAGAGCGCTAGTTGTGGGCAACATTTAGTTTTTAAATAAACGGTTTATATTAAAAAAAATATTAAAACGACGATTTTTAAACAACAATAAAAAGAGTATTTATCTATTTCTTAGGTTAAGCAAAGGTTTTGTAGCATGTGATATTAATTTGTGAATTATTCATATCTATATAGATAAAACCCTGGTTGTGGGCAAAACGATCACCACAACTTTCACTAATCAAAACGGACCTTAGACAAAAATTGTATTAACTATGGATTTTAAACAAGCTAATTTGCTATGCTTAGTTATTTACTGTCAAAATTGAAAAAGCCCAAAGCCAGGAGGTACCACAATCAGGTCAATGACCCTATGTTGTAAGCACCGATATAAGGAGCCTACATAATTCATCTAGTTATAAACTTGACATTCCTATTACCATATCTTATACACACATTCTTCTTTCTTATATATATCTTCTTCTATTTCTTATGCACAGCGGTGTACTCATTATTTTGCTATATTCAGGGTTATCTCCATGAAGATGATGAATGAAATCTCATTGAAGTTCCATGAAATTGCTTTTATTGGTCGTGTCGTATATAATAATCTTAGAAGAAAATTGCAACGCGTTGGATCATTAATGCAAAATTCATACTACTGTACTATACTAATATTATAAATGCAAAAGTAACTATGTCTTTCTGTCTGTGACGATATCACGGCCATCATCGCTGGGCCGTTTTTGATGATATACATAGGACATAGGTTCCTTTTCCCCCAAAATTATTCTTTGATTTTCCGAAATTTCAATGCTCTACGATAGACTCTTCAAAAATCGATTTTCTGGAACTGAGCAAACGAAGTCGCGAGAAAAAAAAAATAGGATCACGACTGTAATAATTATATAGACATCATCTCAGATCTCCAGGCGCTTATCCTTGAAGATATCTAAAAGGGTTAGTCAGAACGTCCGAAACATTACATTTGGCACAGGCCCATATTTTGGAGTAATTCATATTTAAAAGCTTATTATACAGGTGTGTATCGTAAATATTTTTTTTAGAGACCTTTGGCTAAACATGATTAAAATTCCGATATGTAATACCTAAGAACACAGTGTTTCGTCACCTTTCCTCTGGACCACTATAACTACACCCTGTATAATATAAGACCGTGTGAACCATACTTAAATAAGGAGTTGTTGGCCGACCATACACAAAGTTGAGCCAAGCGTGGCCAATCCAAGCGTGTATAGACAACTGTATCCAGTAATTGGGTTTCCCAATTTCGCCCGATTTGCAAATTGGACTAGTTACGTCGTGATTTCGCCTTTTTTTGCTGTTCTCTGCTCATTCGCTTAAGTAAACAGATTTTTGGAATTAAAAGTCTTTAGTGTTTTTGGCAAAGCATGGCGTTAACGCATTTAACCGTGCGACCGTGTTTATTTTTTTTTATACTGAGTGTATTTAGTAGCTAAGGGTTATTATCTATAAAAAACGGCAAATAAACACGTTTGTTGTATGGGAGCCCCACTTAAATATTAATTTTATTCTGTTTTTAGTATTTGTTGTTATAGCGGCAACAGAAATACATGATCTGTGAAAATGTCAACTGTCTAGCTATAGTTCATGAGATACAGCCCTGTAACAGACAGACGGACAGCGAAGTCTTAGTATTAAAGTCCCTTTGAGTACGGAACCCTAAAAAAGTAGGTATAAGTATTCTATCAGTTATCTAGTTTCCATAGTACAAGCTCTGCTTAGTTTTGGCTAGATGGCGATGTGTGAAGTGTCCAAAAATAAAAATAATAATAATAATTGAATAATTAATTTAAGTTAGCGTAAGTGAATTTTTCATGGTAAGTAAATACATTTTAAATCTCAATTTGAAAACGTGTACAGTCGCGTTTTCCTTTAATAGCTCTGGGGGTAATTGATAAATTAACTGAGTAATCCTCTGTAAACGTTAACGTAATCTTTAACGTGATTACATTTGTTGTCTGTGTACACAACCGTTAGATTTACCGTATAAACAGCCTTCGACAAATAGAATGGCGTAATTATTACGAGAATCACACATTTTTATAGCAACAGTTTTCCTTAGCCATCTAGCCCCATAACTAAGCAAAGTTACACTATGGGAAACAGATTACAGATACTTGCACATTTTTAGTAAATTACTAGCTTCGTCCCGACAGATGTTGTCTTGTCAAATTTCAATAATCTCACAGAAAAAAGCACTATCTGTTTTTTCCGAATTTTACGCCACCTTAATCATTTAGGAGTATAAAAAATACCCTCAGACCTTCCTAATATACACAAAAAGATTCACAACAATCGGTCAAGCCGTTTCGGAGGAGTTTGGTTACAAACACTGTAACATGATAATTTTATGTATTAAAAGATGTGCCTATAATTCATTACAGATCATCACACAATGATTGTTTGTGCTAGATGAGAATCAAACCTAAAATCTACAACGAAGAAGCTACTACCAACTGAGCTGCAAGGCCAGTAATTCCACTAACAAAGTCAAAACTTTGTGCCTAGCGCTAAGGGACTCAAGCCCCTAATATTATTTATTCTTCCATCCTTAAAGTCCGCGTAAGAAGGTCTTCAAGTACCATTGTTTTCGAGTACAAAATGGCCGTCCTAAATCAAGACTCGCCCTTAGTTCTGCCAATGACAGTGACAAAGATATTTCAGCGTTCGACTTTCATAGTTGTAATGTATTAGGGCCATTTGTAAGGGAAGTGGTCTCAAGGGCCCTATGAATCAGGGCAGGGCCAGTGGGTCACTACTTACAAGTCTCTTGTGTTTTTATTTCAGTTGTCGGTTTTTTTTGACAATCCCAAATTATTGCTTGAAAAAGATTGTGCAAATCTCTTGAAATTTTTGTCTCTTTGTAAGGGAAAAAGTGATAAAATCGCATTATCCTGAAAACCATCAAACTAAAAAGAAACTGTCTTTCATTATGTAGCTAGTATGAGTATCTCCCAAATTATATAAAAATGAACTGTTTAGGTATTCACAGTTTTGAGTAAACACGAAATTAGTGTTTTGGAAGAGCCAACTTTGGAAAATAAGTCTTTCTAGAAAAGTTTCACCAATCGTATTTCAGACTATAATTTATCTAGATTAAATCCTCAACTTCTTTTTGTCATAAAAAATAAAACTGTATGTTTTGCAGTTATCGAAATAAACGATTATGCATTCATCAAAAAAAAATTACTCCTTTTAAATCTTTAATTCTAACCAGTTAGTAGTCTTGCACGGGCTTGCAAACTGTCACATGTCGAATGCTAGCTACTTCAAAATGTGGGCATCTGCCAAATGTTATGTGACGTACCTCAGAATTATCCCTTTCAGACATTTTCGATGATCTGAGCACTTGGAGATCTAAGAGGAACCGTACTTGGGGATTACAGTCGTGGCTTTTTTTTCTTTAATTCTCTTTAACATTTTTTTGACGGTGGGAAAATTTATGGTGATACTAGATCACCTTTACATGGGTTACAAGGTGGCCTATATAGGCCGGCCAACGATAATTAAACTTTCTTTGAAGAGATTATAGCTGCTTCCGCCTGCTGCTTTGCTCGCGTGATATTGAGTAAAAAGTATCCTATATGCTATTCTAGGGCATAAGCTATGAATGTTCTAAGTTTCGACCAAATCCGTTCTGTCGTTTGGGCGTGATTATCTTTACATAGTATAAAGCAAAGTCGCTTTCCGCTTCCCGCGTCTGTATGTAATATGTATGTATGTATGTTTGCTTATATCTTTAAAACTACACAACGGATTTTGATGCGGTTTTTTTTTATAAATAGAGTGATTCAAGAGAAAGGTTTATATGTATAATACATGCATAATATAGTAGAGAAACACTGATAATTTTAGAGGTTTCTAATGTGATGTCGTAAATAAACACATTTTTTTGCGCTTACATTGCAAATGCTGGCTGAACCCCACGAGATATATCAAAATAATGTACTACAGTATTGTACACCTTAAAAACGTCTACAAAAAAGTCAACGATGGTATTAGAAATGTCTTACGCACAGCGAAGCGGGCACGGGTCAGCTAGTATTAGGATAAATAAATAAATGATAATAATAAATATTAGCACCATCTAGCCCCAAACTAAGCAAAGCTTGTACCATGGGAACAAGATAACTGATAGAATACTGTATTTTATTTGTAAATACATACATATGATAAATACTAACACCCAGATACAGGACAAACATCTATATTCATCACACAAATATTTGCACCGGGTGGGGATCGAACCCACAACCTACAGCACTGAAGGCAGAGTTACTACCAACTGAACTGTGAGGCAGTCAAAGGATTATGATTAGGATTTTTTATATTAAGCATCGGTGACTGTTTACTTTAGTAGGGGATGTACCAACCTATTACTAAAGTGGTAGCATGCATACATACCAACATAATGTAAGTGGTAGGTTGTATTTATTTTGGCACCGGCTACCTCACGAATGCTTCCGGTACCACTTTACTCATATTTCCGGTGCACTTCACGCTGACGAACCCGCTTTATATGGATTACTGAGGAAAATGGAATGTTATATTTCCACAAATACCTGTAGGTATTGAATATTATTTAATAATTACGAAAGTATCTATTATAGCCGTGTTGGCCGAGTGGGAGGTACCTCGACTTTCAATCTGAAGGTCGTGCGTTCGAATCACGGCGAATCAATAAATTTTTTTGTTTGAAAAATATATGCGTAACATGTGAAGGAAAACATCGTGAGGAAACCAGTTAGTATTCTTATAAGCGGCGATGGGCTTGCAACCTGTCACGTATGGAATGCTAACTACGGCAAAATGTGGGCATGTGCCTAATAGAACAAACATCCATGTTCATCATAATTGTTTGTCACGGGTGGGAATCGAACTCACAATCTACAGCGCAGAAGCCGGTGTAACTACCAACTGAGCAGTGAAGGACTTGCAATCCGTCGGAATGATAGCTATGCGAAATGTGAGTCAAATGTATGGACGAGCCTCTGACAACCCCCTAAGGAATTTTCAATACTCTGTTGCCAGGAAACCTAGGTATTTCTATTAATAAAATACCTTCATAATTATATACTAAAATTAATATAACAAAATCAACAGATATTCTTTTGATCTCTCTTCTTTGATCAGCACTTTGACTAGGAATAAGTAGTTACTTACGAACTTTTAATATTTTCAAAACATCAAATAGCTGTAGAATAAAAATGTTCTGTCATTTTAGTACCCTTGGCACGAGTTTTTAGCATCATAGAATCACCAGCATGAACTATTGATACTAATCTTTATGCGAGCTATACATTTTCATATCCCATTTTTGACATTAAATTTGCTGCAGCGGATGCATTTGTAAACTTGGAAAGAAGTTTTAAAGTCAAATTATTCACTGCTAACTGTCATGAAACTATATAATTAAAACTATCGTTTCTTATATTGCTGACGTTTCGAGACAGTTCAGATGCTCTTCATCATGAGCACCGCCCGTGACCGAGATCAACAGTAGATCGGCGAATAAGTGGTAATTAGCCGAACTTCTATATAAAATGTCATGAAACTGCTATAAATATTTTATAAACTTGAAGAAAAAAATCATTTATCAGGCACAGTTGTCACTCTTAATTATATTACAAACTATAGATTTTGACACGGGTTTTTATCACGTAATTTTAACCTATAATATATTTGCCCGACGTTTCGACTGTAAAAAAGGTAATTGATAAAGACCCGTGTCAAAATCTATAGTTAGTTGTCACACTATTCCGATGTGAGTTGTAACATCACTTACTGTTTGAACGCATATATGTTCGAATTGTGATCTATTTATGCGATTAACGCACTCACTATCTAGACGATAAGGTTATAAACAGGTGCTAAAGCTACATAACACAATGGATGCTCTTTCCATCTCACTAATTTCCTTTTTTAAAAGTTCCTCTCATAAAAGTTAATTAAAAATCATTTTTCCGGTGCCGTTCTCGGATTTTTCTTGCCTTTTGTTGTAGAAACTTCGACAAAGGAGTCACGGTACCTAGACATTTAACCGTGCGAAAGATTAGCGTATTCGCAAAGCGCTATCTTAAGTATTCTCCCCATATTTTTAGTGGAGCTACTTGTAATTACAAGCTTTTTGTTATAGTGTTTGGGGCAATTCTTGCAACTGATTTTTAAACCAGTTTCCAGTTTCCAGCCCGAAGGTAGCCGTATAAACTTTTCAACTACACAACAAAATCCCGTCATGTTTGAGCTTGTTAAACTCAAAAGGTATTTATTTCAATAAAATCCTCGTGACCAAGCCTAGAAGAATCAGGCAACAAACACGGCTTGGGGCCTATCATTTTTGTCAATGATTATTTCCTTAATGCTAAGTAGAGCTCTATTATGGTGCCGTAAGAACAGTGTGAAGGATGTCTAGTGTTGGTAGACAGAGGCACGTCCAAACATTACATTTGGCACATGCCCACATTTTGCGGTAGTTAGTATTCCATACGTCACAGGTTGCAAGCCCATCGCCGCTTATAAGAATACCAACTGGTTTCCTCACGATGTTTTCCTTCGCCGTTTTTTTTTGAGCACGTGTTTGATGCGCATATACATTTTTCGAACAGAAAAATCCATTGATGCACGCCGGGATTTGAACCCACCTTCAGTCACCACCAACTCGGCCAACACGGTCATTTCAAATTTCAAAGTAACGTAACAAAATCATAATTTTAAACTCAAATAAAGACAGTGTGATTATGAGTTATGAATTCATGAGCGGAAAACAGCGGACATTATTCGTGGACCGGAAGTTTTAATTAGTTCAGTTCCGGCGTCTCCGAGGGCCAGGTGAATGGGTTATACGCGATTTTGCGGAGTACTTACACCAGAATAGGTACCGAATATCGGTAAAAGTAACGTGTGTCTCGTCGGAGAGCTCATCTCTTGGACCATCTAGAGGCCTGAAAGCTTGGGAACAGCTACAAAAATTACAAAAATTTGATAAGAAAAATATGCACTTTTATATAACACTAGCGACCCGCCCCGGCTTCGCACGCGTAGCATGTTATTATACATATAAACCTTCCTCCTGAATCACTCTATCTATTAAAAAAAACCGCATCAAAATCCGTTGTGTAGTTTTAAAGATATAAGCAAACATACATACAGACATACAGACGCGGGAAGCGGAAAGCGACTTTGCTTTATACTATGTAGTGATTTCAGAAGATAATTTTGGACAGACGTCTGGTCGGAGAGCTCCTGTTTTTCCTACATAGCTATCTTAATTCACGTGCTACAATTGTTTTAATGACGACATCTAATTACTACAATTAGCTACTAAATTTACGGCTTTGTTAGACTTGAATCCAAGAGATGAGCTCTCCGACGAGACACACGTGTGTCAAAAGTATACAAATACTAGCATTATTGCTTGGGATCCGCGAGCAAATAAAAATAATAGAAAGAGTACAGAGAAAATTTGCTAGGTATCTCTACAAACGCAGGTACATGTGGATATTACTATTTCCCGCGCTATATAGCCGTGTTGGCCGAGTGGGAGGTACCTAGACTTTCAATCCAAAGGTCGACGGTTCAGCCTCAATAGAATTTTCTGTATGCTTATAACGGTGAAGGAAAACATTGTGAGGAAACCAGTTAGTATTCGTATAAGTGGCGACGGGCAACTTGTCACGTGTGGAATGCTAACTACTGCAAAATGTGGGCATGTGCCAAATGTTATGTTGGGACGTGCCTCTGACTATCCCGTTTCTACATCTTCAAGGATTTGAGTGCCTTGAGATGATCTGAGTGCCGGCAATAGAAATACATCATCTGTGAAAATTTCGGACGGACAGACGGACGTAGTTACTCTAGTGACGGAATTTTAAGCCCCGTATGGCTTCTGTCATGGCTTATTAGCTATTATAATAAGCTACTTTAGATAACGGCAATTTGGTGTCTTTCGAAGCAAGGGAGCGCTCAGCTGTTAATTAAATCAGGCACCAATTCATTTGATTAACGCGCTAAACGGGGCTGCTTTATGGACGACTGGGTTCCGCCTGCGACTTCACTTGCATAATACTTGGATAAAAATCTGCTGTTTTTGTTTAGGTCATGACTACAGACTTCACTGGTCACTATAATGACAGTGCAGTACAGTGCAGTACAGTGCAGTACAGTGCAGTACAGTGCAGTACAGTGCAGTACAGTGCAGTACAGTGCAGTACAGTGCAGTACAGTGCAGTACAGTGCAGTACAGTGCAGTACAGTGCAGTACAGTGCAGTACAGTGCAGTACAGTGCAGTACAGTGCAGTACAGTGCAGTACAGTGCAGTACAGTGCAGTACAGTGCAGTACAGTGCAGTACAGTGCAGTACAGTGCAGTACAGTGCAGTACAGTGCAGTACAGTACAGTACAGTGCAGTACAGTGCAGTACAGTGCAGTGCAGTACAGCGCAGTGCAGTACAGTACAGTGCAGTTTTGACGTTTTGACGATACGATAGTTATTCGTGTTAGCTCCCCTGTTCTCCACTCGAGAACCAATCTTACCAGCCGTCATTTCCCCGAGCTAGGTACCTTTACTTGTTAATCCTTTGGACTAGGGAGGTGACTAATTTATGATTTAGTTAAATATTTTTTTATAACCATTCTCCGCTTGCGCATTAACATCCGCCTGTGGCTTTACTCGCGTGGACAAATTTAATATTTTTACTCAATTGAAGTATTTACTAAAGAGTTCCATTGTGAGTTTGTTGAATAGTTCCTGACTCCATCATCAGATCAGCTTGCTGTCACCATATTATTGTATTGTCATCAGAACTAAAGGTGTATGCAAAATTTCAGATCAATCGATTGAGGATAACTGCTTCAAAATTGAGTTGCAAGATTCCACCCAAACAAACATAGTTACATACATACATTGCAAGTTAAATAAAAGCTTGTAAAAAATCTTTGGTTTCAACGCAAAGTGTGTAAAATGTCAGTATACAAAAATGTTGAGAGAAAGCAACTGTAGCAGATCATCAATCAAATAAAACATGACGAGACTTTAAAAACCGATCATGTTCCCATGCTCTGCATACGCAGCGTTGCATGGACTTTGACAAATGCTTCACCATAATTCTCAACATCTCTCTCATCTCACCAACATCACTTGACCTACAACGCCGATCTAACTCGGGAACAGCGTTAAGGTAACAAGGGGTGAAGATATGCTGGACGTATAAGAACATCGGTCGACTGATACCGGACCAAATGTGCCAAGTCAGGGGCTACTTATCTGAGCCATTACTCAGCTAAGTGAAAGGTATTTGCATTCAGCGCAGGATGCTGGGGAAGTGCTTATGATCAGTTTATGATTGTAACGTGCTAGGATTAAGGGAAACTACATAGTTTGAAGTAAGAACCTATTTATTTTGACTTAGTTCATTTATCTAGTTCGAAAGACGATTTTAAGTTTACTCTTCAATTAATAAATATATAAATAAATAAACTAAAAAAAACATCCACACTTTAGGTGTAGGAGAAGTTTTTTTTGCACTGGTCGTCCCTGAGATAAGCTGCGGACAGACAGACGGACGGACATGGCGAAACTATAAGGGTTTCTTGTAGACAACGTGGCCATTATATAAAAGAAGGCAACAAAAAAAATTATACGTGTCGAATTCGGTTGATAAAGTTTAGATAAGTTTAATTTAATGTTTGTTTTTTTTTACGTTTTGTTCATAATGGTTTCATACAAAAATAAAAAATTACGTATTATTGATAGGGCGAGTTGGAGCATATTCAGTCACACGCTCTTTGTCAACAGAGCAAACTCGAAAATTGATTATTCAAACGAACAAAATTATGCACATCCTACTTTACAAAACAGTCAACAGAGATTTCTTTTTCTCGGTAAAATCCGCAAAAGTTGAAATCACGAGATAACGAGTTCGAGAGAATTATTGCGTTTCTTTTGTCTTTGCTCAAGATTTACATCGCAAAGACCAATTATAATGCAAACACAAAAAAACGTCGAGTTTTGAAATGAGAGCAAACACGATACTGTTGCTTCTGTAACCTAGATACCGTAATTTTTAGGGTCCCGTACCCAAAAGGTAAAAACCCCTATTACTAAAACTGCTGTCCTTCTGTCTGACTGTCACCAGGAACTGTGATACTAGACAGTTGAAATTTTCACAGATGATGTATTTTTATTGCCGCTATAACAACAAATACTAAAAACAGAATAAAATAAATATTTAAGTCCCTTACAATAAGTGTGTTTTTTTGCCGTTTGATATAGATAATGTTACGGAACCCATCGTGCGCAAGTCCGATTTGCACTTGGCCGGTTTTCATGTACTTATAAAGAATATGCGATGTAATACCTACAAGTAAGCATATTCGACAATATTGTCAAAATATACAGGAAATGTTTGTAAAACACCATTAAGGCGCGGTAAGGTCTGAAAACCGCGGCCGAAACGACACTGACAGTTGACAACGGCAAGCTCTAGATGGCGTATGCTTATCGTAAATATTATCGACAGTTTTTATGAGATCGCGTTTCTGGTACCTACGTAGGCTGGTAATAGGCTTTACTATCTGGTGGGGGTAGTTAGAGGCACGGCCAAACATTATATTTGGCACATGCCCACATTTTGCAGTAGTTACGCATTCCATACGTGACTACTCAACTCGCTAGGTCACTGACCTCTATTATACAATAGAGGTCAGTACGCTAGGTACATGCCGATTTGACAGATGAACTATAAAAACTTGGAATGTGTTATGTCAATGTCAGTTAATCAGGTGCGCGCCGCGGCAAATCAGGATGTTTTTTTATGGGTTTTCAAAGACAAAAACTTTGTGTACATGCAATCAATGAAATAACCAAATAAATACAGCAAATAAATGTTGTCTGGGCATCTCGTCCAACTCTATTTTCTATTTGCCAAGTCGGAACGGTAAATATGGTAACACTGACTACAGACTCCATAAAAAAAAAGTAGAACAAATGTTTATGTAAACAGAGCCGGCATTTTATATGTACCTATGTCAAAGTCAGTGCAAAACGCAAATCCTTGGCGCGGCGGAGTCAACCAATGCCATACATACAACACCGGTCAGCATAAATAAATGACGCGAATATTGAGACCGTTTCACAAGCCAAGCGAGCAGAAGAAGAGTTACGCGCTGGGTGTCCCGCCAGCCTTAACTGTCTGCCGGTCGAGGGCAGCCCGTGGCTCGCAGAAGGTCGACGAAGGATTCACTGTCGCGGAGAAGAAACTCGTAATCAGCGTGGTACTGCTCCACTGTCTTCTGGGTTCACTTTGCAGGCAGTGGAATTTACTTTATTGCGATTTATAATCATACAAACTTCAAGTCATATTATGTGCTCCGGGTCTATAGGATGTTTATGGATGTATTCATCGGGCTTTTGAACAAAAATAGTCTACATAGGGAAGCACCAAGAAAAAAGAGCTCTGACTTTTTGTGTTTTTATAATATGTATGATATTGTTATATTATTGTGCTTCTATTATACTCTGAAACATAACTTAGATTGGATAAAAAAAACCCTACAACCTACATTGTCTCAATCCGGTATACCTACCTACTTAGCTGGCTGTAAAAAACCATGAGAAGCGATGATAACTTTATGTGATTAGAAAGGAAATGAAGTAATAAAGTGTTAATAATCAATATTCTGGTTTATTTTCATGTTTACAAACTAATTTCTATTATCCAGCTGTTCCACCAGGCTTGTTTTCATTGAATAGTTTCAGTTTTCCTTATAAGTAACACAGCTTTCTCCGGAGAATCTTTGGGAACATCCCAGACTGAAGTGAATATTGTAGTCACTCCTAAAATTTTTTAATTAATGGTCAGTATTCAATGCTATATTGGTTTTAAATTTATTTTAGATTGTTTCCTAAACAAAACCATATCTTCATGTTTTTACACCGGAACTCAAACAAAAATGAATTGTAAAACATGATAGGCGGTACCTATACTTATAACGACGAGAAGTTGAAGCCCTTTTTTAGGGTTCCGTACCCAAAGGGTAAAAACGGGACCCTATTACTAAGACTTCGCTGTCCGTCTGTCCGTCTGTCTGTCTGTCACAGGGCTGTATCTCATGAACCGTGATAGCTAGACAGTTGAAATTTTCACAGATTATGTATTTCGGTTGCCGCTATAACAACAAATACTAAAAACAGAATAAAATAAATATCTAAATGGGGCTCCCATACAACAAACGTGTTTATTTGCTGTTTTTTATAGATAATGGTACGGAACCCTTCGTGCGCGAGTCCGATTCGCACTTGGCCGGTTTTTGAATTTCTAAGATTAGCGCTTACACTATGACGTCACATCGTCACGACCGCGACCGCGACGCGGGTCACGGCGCTTAGTTTTGTGTCGATCGTAATATCTTCTGAATGGAATGTCCGATTTGAGTAATTCAAAAAGTTATAGGTATATTGGTATTGAAACAGTTTTCAATATGAAATGATTTATTTGGATAAGGATTTATACGAAGGTATGGTTATCATGTCTGATATTGGTCAGCTTTTTTATTAATCGGACATTCCATTCAGAAGATATTACGATCGAAACAAAACTGAGCGTCGCGATCGCGGTCGTGACGGGGTGTGACGTCATCGGCTAGAGACCGCCCGCCCGCGTTTTTAAAAACCTTCGGTCGGAAATACGCACTTTTATTTACGATCAAAGTGCGATGCACTGTATCTGGGATGCACTGTACTGTATCTCCAAATTTTCAGCACGGGATAGCTGCTCCATCTGGTGTACGCGACGGGTAAGATCGAAGAGAAACTTCTATTATAGACAATTTAGATTGAATGTCTTTGACTTGTGAAGTGAATTTCCTGTCTAGTTCCTCCCTTATAATTTCACGGATAATGTCAGCAGGGAGGCAGTGGCATTGGCTTCGGGGCTTCGCGCGTTGCGTGACGTTATCGTATTCTTGGCCAATGTCCATGCGAAAAGATGCAGGTGCTGAAGGTGCGGCTGTAACTGTCGCAGGCGCAGTGCGGGCGCTCGCAGCCCGGGTAGGCTCTATAGTATATAGTAGTATATATATATATATAGTAAATCTATAGTTAATACAATTCTTTGTATATGGCTTGTTTTGATTAGTGATAGTTGTGATGCGTTATACCTCTAGATTTGATTGATCACAACTAAATATTTCCCGTTTTGTCTATTTACTTAAATATGAATAATTAATAAATAAATATCGCTGTTAAAAAACCCTTGCTATTCGATGTTGTTTAAAAATCGTCGTTATAATGAGTTTTTCAATATAAACCGTTTATTTGAATTTCAAAATGTTGTTATAGTGCCCACAACCATCGCTCTCACCCTACGTTAAAAACTAAAAAAAAAACCGCCAAAAATGTATCGACCAATCGAAAAGTCAAGGGAAGTCAATTTTACGAAAATTGCATATATCCAGAAATCCCAATAACTGTCATAAGCTCTCTCCCGCTTGGAGAGCTGGCAACGTCGCCTGTAGCCGCGTGACGCAAAAGCACAGAGCGGCAACGCCACTTTGAAACATGTAGTCCACCGCTCGTAATAACTATTTTCCAATCTGTGTCGCAGCCCAAGCTCTAGCGTTTGAATAATTTTTAATATGATGGTAAAAATCCACAACTTATTTTTCCCAGAATAAAAACTGTCCTTTTGTACAAGTTTTATTATCGACTAGCACTGTTAGTATAATGTTTGTTTGTTTTTTTGTAACTTTCAATAATTGCAAGTTATTTTTCGACCATTTCCGATTGAGCTGAGATTTTGCATCTTTTAGTTCTGGTCACAATACAATAATATGGTGACAGCGAGCTGTTCTGATGATGAAGTCAGACGTTTTTGTAGACGTTTACAATTACTGTAGTACTACAGGTAGCTGCTTAAATACTAAAGTGTCACAAATCAAAAAATGTGAAAATAGTTTTTAGTGCAAAAACGTGATCTAAAATGGTCATTTTATATAATAAAAATTTGATCCTTTTAATTATAGCACTATAAATAACTAAAACATACAAGTGTCTGTTTAGCATTTTTGCACTTTGCAGGCAAACTTCAGAGCTAAACTGCCATTTTATCAATTGCGACTTGATTTTTGACAGAAGCGCGCATAGCTTATATGCAAAAGGGCCACATTTCAAAAAACTACCGGTTTTTTAATTAAAATTTATATTCAAAAGTGCCATTTTTTAGAATGTGTCCGTATCGAGTATAAAATAAACGTATGTATAATACTATTTATTAAACAAAGGTGCCACATTTTAGAATGCGTCGGCTTTGAATATAAAATGTATATTAGTACAATATTGTTTTCTATACACATTTCAAATGCGTTTGTTTTGAATAATAATTTTAGTTCGTTAAAATATTGCTTTTTATACATAAGTACCACATTTCGAAATGCGTTTGCGTAGAATATTATTTTTACGTGAATTCTAATATAATTTATAAGACATAAATGCCATTTCTTGGTTATTATGTCAAAAAAATTAAACATGGCGACATTTTTGACTTGGAATCTCTTACTGTTGGAAATTACTGTACCTACTATTCAAGATAAAACAAATTTGAAATAATCAAAGAACTTATTAAGAAAATATTAACATAATTTAAAGCGATGTAATACGCTAAATTTATAAGCTTATTAATAGAGATAATAATCTATCTAATAATCGGTCGTTATGTTTAGCGTTTGTAGACTACGAAAAATAATTTAATTCAGTGGAAACCTGTGTAAAGCTATGGTTATTCCAGCGGTGCCGTATTGACTACCAATACATTGTAGTGTTGAAATGCTTGTACAACAACGCCACCGTGTCAGTCCGGGTGCAGGAGCAGTGTACGAAAGCGATTTCTTTGAAGAGAAGCGTTAGACGGAGATGTTATTATATCCGTATACGAACTAAAGTCACCGACATACCCAAGAGGAGTAGCTAGTTGACGCGGCTGTGAGCGGGGTAGGTACATGGCTTAAAGAACTGATGGTCGTTGGGTAGAATGAATGGAAAGATGACCTGATAAAGGTTGCTGGGAGGCATTGGGTGCACACTGCACGAAATAGATCATTAGAATTGATTTTACGAAGAAGGCTAATGTTTAGCAATGGAATGTTCTATGGCTGAAATTATAAAGATGACGAAGTGATTAATATGTTTGAGTTAATAACAACTGGGTTGTGATTTAGGTACTCATTGATTTTTAGAAAGACAGATTTAGCAGAAAATATATAGTTTTATTAATTATTAAACACTTATATACTTGTAGTTAAATAGATTTATGAAGCCTTTATAGTGACTTTATTATTATTTTTGTGTAGCTAGTAATAATGTTGAACTCAGTTTAGAGATCAACATTAAATTACCTCTTATTTTGCCCCAATAACTTTGTATAAAAATAGTTTTTGGTTTTTTAAATAAATAGCGAATTATTTTTAGTATTATCAAAAAAAAATAATAGCATGCTTTCGATATTGTATAATATTTGTTTTATTAGTAGGGTTTTTACATCAGACGAAGAAGTGAAGGAAAAATCTAAAGAAAACTCTTATTTTTGTATAATATGTGGCCTTTTATCGATAACTTTAATTTACGTTTAAATATTTTTTTATATGCAAAAGGGACACATGTGGTATTTTACGCCAATAGGTTAAAGTTACAGCAAAACGAAAAATATAGATAGATACAGCTTAAAATTACGCTTCTAGTGATCCAAAACTCATAACTAATAAAAATAAAAATTTCTCAGAAATTAAAAAAATATTTTTTTAAAACTTTGATTGGCTCTCCTGAAAAAACAGAAATTTTGAAATATGACCGTTTAGTATTTAAGCAGCGAATTGTAGGTACATTATTTTGATATATCTCGCGGGGTTCAGCCTGCGTTTGCAATGTAAGCGCAAAAAATGTGTTTATTTACGACATCACATTAGAAACCTCTAAAATTATCAGTATTTCTCTACTATATTAAGCATGTATTATACATAAAAACCTTCCTCATGAATCACTCTATCAATAAAAAAAAACCGCATCAAAATCCTTTGCGTAGTTTTAAAGATTTAAGCATACATAAGGATATAGGGACAGAGAAAGCGACTTTGTTTTATAGGTACTATGTAGTGATGAACTATCCCTACGTAATAAAGCAGGTGGCATTAATACTCCTTGGTAGAATAGGAAGTAAAAACTCTTTGTCTGTCAAAGTAATTTTTTTAAAAAACTTGCGTGTTCGGCGTTTGGCGGGACTCTGCTCTGTGTCACAGAGTGGCGGGTAATAGGTAATATACCTATTAGAACACAATCAGCCACCAAAACGTAGTCTGTTATGTATGCGCCATGTTCTTTGAACATTATGTAACAAAAATGACAGGATCATTGAACCGATTCTTACTAAAATCTTGGGATTTATATAACCCGCTGAATATATTATTATTCATACGTACCTATTTTGTTCAACTGCGGGTTTTGCTATGGTTAGAAGTGTTAGTGATGATGCTGAACTATCATCCTTCGAGAAAGTTATACGCAAATCCGACTGGTCGTTCCAGATTTTTTCCAGAATTTTTCCCTACAATTTATCCAAGAAAACGTTGTGAAGTGAAAGAGGATTGAGAAAGGGATGATTAGATGGTTTGGGCATGTGGAGAGAATGAATGAAGAAAGATATTGACAAAAAAGGTATATAAGGCGAGTGTGAAAGGGAGCGTTGGAAGAGGAAGACCTCGGCGTATTTTCCTGGACCATATTGGAAACGTTTTGAAAAAAAGCCGGGTCAAGAGTACTCTAAACCGACGAGCATGCATGAGGAATGTGATGAGAGTGAATGCTAAAGAAGTATGTCAGGATCGTAGCAAGTGAAAAGCCGTGATCTCTGCCTACCCCTTTGGGAAACAGGCGTGATTTTATGTATAAATGTATGTATGTATGATAAAGTATGTAGTTATGTAAGTACTTACTGTTTTCTTTGCCTAATATTTTTCAAAAGATTATCAAAGATAACGTAGATAGGTAAAATTGATAAAATAGGAAGGTTTACTTACTGTTTTATTTCTCTTATATTTTTAGCATGTTTTCTTAGGGTACGTAACCATTATCTCTTTTTGTTTTTTTTTTTTTAGAAATATTACCCATCTTTTTTCAATTCGTAAATAACCTTTCCGACCGCTGCAATGACGTCAAACACACGTCTGTCTCTGACAGTAGTCACAGGGGTACTGACTACTGACTGAGCTATGGGCGATGCGTGCTCCGCCTTAGCTTTTCGAATAAATTAATGATATAAATTATGTATAATTACTTATCAAAAATCTATTCTAATAGAATTGTAGATCTACATATTACCTATCTTTAACAATAAATCACAAGTTGATTTGAATAGTAGGTATATAAAATATTTCGATCATAAATTCTAAAACGTATCATTTAGAAATAATATTTTTATCGTGAAAAGTTTCTGCTATTATGTTTTCAGCTTAATAGAAATGTAGGTAGGAACCTGAAGTAATATACTTATAAAAATAGGAGATGTGGCTTGTTCAGAAGTATTTTATTTTTCGTTTGGAAAAAGAGCAATCGTCGACTGAGAGCCCCTTAAATGACAATGTTATATTGTGGCGCGCTTGTGCTCAATGGTTTGAATGATTTTACAAAAGCTTGTCATTGAAAAAATATTTTTGAACAGAAAACTGATTTTAAAGAGCCATCTGGTCTAGTATTCTCCTGACAGTACTTCGAGGGTTTTTAATCTTACAAACACGATCTTCGCGGAATACATTAATTTGTACAACCATGACGCTTGCAAGAGCCGAGAGAATACAAAATTAGATGCCAAATCTTGTCACCTGCCGCAAACTAAACTAAACCTTATTGCAAAGGTAGCTGCGGTCTTTATCCTGTGTAGAAGTTGTAGTATCTGGAACAGAGTCATCATCGTTAAAGCCTAATCGTGTACAGGACCTCATTATGCAAGATGGGCAAGTCCATTAGACAGTCACCGCATCGTAACAAGAGTTTTTCATTGTTTAGATAGAGCTACCAATTTGTTGGTGGATCTAGTAAATTAGCTTGTTAGTTGTACCCTTAGCACTGGTTTCTCGTTACCAAGCCTGTTGCAAATGTCAAAACTTGACCAGTGAAACTATAAAGTGAAGACTCACTCATAAACTCGTCCACTCTTTCACTGGTAATATAACTATTTGGTTGGCGAATCACACTATAATTCGAAAGTTTGGATCACGTCGGAATGGCTAAACCTATGGCGATGATATTTGATATATGAATACATAAATAAATAAATAGGAACACAATTGTAATCCCCAAGTACGGTAGACATCTTCTCGAATTTTCAGTAGTTAGCACTCCATATCGCCGCTTTTAAGAATACTAAATGGTTTTCTCACAATGTTTTCCTTCATCGTTCTAAGCACATATTAATGCGCAAATAAATTTATCGAATAGAAAAATACATTCGATTTTGGATTCGATCCCACGATCTTCAGATTGAAAATCGAGGTATCTCCCACCCGGCCAAGACGGCTTTTGAAAAAGTCTTTGTGAATTTAATTCCCCAGGCTAAACTTGAATCTCTATATTTTCTACCTTCGTGCAAATAAAAGCTTGACAATATCTAGATCGTTTCTCAGTCCGTAGTCGGAGGATAATATTTTTTATCGATCGTAAAGAGCCGAGCGTCTCCTTGTAGATGGTAAATAAAGCACCATTTTAGTATAACGCCTTTTATTCTTTCAGATCATCGACCACACAGCCTAAACTCCTCATGCAAGGCGAACACTGTCAGACAACACTTAAGGACTACAGATCCTATGTGTCACCGAGCGCGATTCACGACGCGCCTCGCGGCGGGATGTGACATTGAACCGGCCATTCAGAGTGCATTTTTTACAGCTCCCCCCGACCAGCACACCTCAGCGTTTTGACAGAATTGTTTGTTTGAAGAAATGAAGCCATTAGGCGTCTATTGGGCTATGTGGTCGATGTTTCAGATAAACAGAGACCTTTGTTCATTTAGGTAACTCCACTTGTGTCAACTAGGGTTTTCTTAATTGACTCAAACACTGAGTTTATGAAGATACTCTGTTCAAATTATCAGTAATTAGGGGCCACGCGATACGATAGTGATTCGTACTAGCCCCCCAGTAGCTAGATGGGCTAGTCAAAGGTAACGTATGTCCATTCTTCAGGATGCAATCTACCTCTTTGCCAAAATTTACCGAAATTAGTTAAGGCGTGAAGAGGTAACAAATAAACAGAGTCACTTTTGAATATTTATTGAAGAGACCATTTCAAGCAGTCTATAGAAACTATGCGTTTATTATCCAAATTAAAGTTGATGTAGACGATATGATAATAATTTAAGCATAGTAGCTTTTACACCTCACTGTTCAGGATCAGAATATCTACTGGGACACCTTGTACCTAAAACATCAAATTGTCAACACGAAACTGTCAAACTTTTAATAGAATGAACTTTGCTTTGAAACTATAAAATTATCGGGTGACCCCAATTCAATTTCCCCAAGGCTTCAACAATGCTGGTTTAACAATAATATTATCACAATAAGAATTGACACAATTGTATCGTTAGTGGAATGTATTTATAACAGTAAAAATCAAAAGGTATTTGTTTTTTAAATCACAAGGATCACTTTGAAACGTCTTAGAAGCTAGGTAAGATATTTATCGCAAACCTAGAAGTATCCGACGGCTGGCGCTTATAATTTTGATTTATATTCATATCTAGCTATATAGCTATTTATTAAATGAATAATTAAATATCTCTGACTACCCCTCCTGATATCTTCGACGATCTCAGTGCCTGGAGATCTGAGAGGATGTCTACCATATATGGATAGTTGTGATCCTATTTATTTTTTTAATTTCAATAGTTACATTATAATAAGTTTAAAAAAAAGTTCAATGACAAGCTTTTGCAAAATCATTCAAACCATCGAACACCTGTCACATAACTCAATCAGAGTATTTACTAAGGAGTTCCGTTGTAAGTGTCTGTTGAACAGCTCCGGACTTCATCATCAGATCAGCTCGTTGTCACCATATTATTGCATTGTCACCGAAGTTACACAAGTATGAAAAATTTCAGCTCAATCGGTTGGGGATAACTGCTTCAAAATTGAGTTGCAAGATTCCACCTTAACAAACATAGTTACATAGTTACATACGAGTACATACTTAGATTGCAAGTTAAATAAAAGCTTGTAAAAAATAAACCAAACCCGACTTTCGACTGACCCACCGTCGACTGTACATACTTACATAAAAAAAGATTGTGTATCCGCAAAATTGATGACACTCCTTTAAAAACCTCGTATAAGAACTACCAAGAGTGTTTCTGTCATGCTACGCCAGAAAGCAATTTTAAAAAGTCGTACAGCCCCCGTTTTTCAGCGGAGCCTTTCCCGTTATTAAGTTAGCCATTATCGCGACCATCTCTTTGTGAGAAAACTTCCCCTATCTGGACCCTGTTCTGCTGTGTCTGCATATTCAGATTTTCAATTTTCACGCGGATATTTTCTTGGGAATTTACAAAGTTAACAATAGAGTGTAATCAAAAGATAGTCTAGTTCACTATCACTTGTACGAGTACCTATGTGTTTGATTCATTGGGACAAAACATTTGTGTTTGTAAATATTTGTCTCTGGTTTAGGTATTGTGGTACCATTGTACTTCTAGCTAGTAATAGTACTTCGCACATTAGGATGAGAGCAGCACTTTAACATTTTAATTTTAAAATAAATGGTTTATATTGAAAAAATGATTAAAACGACGATTTTAAATGCCCAAAGCCGGGGTAGGCACCACCAACCGGGTATATGAATGACCCTTTGTACAAAACACACAAGGAATAGTTTACGATTATGTATTATGAAAAAATACTGGTATATTTTGATCGCATCGCACACCAGAACTTATATTAGAAACAGTAATTACTTTAGAACATTTGTTAAAAGTATTTTATTCAGTGTTCAAAACATATTTGTTACAATCAAACAGTGAAATCAAATCTTTCTAATATTATAAAAATATCATATACTCTAATCAATTCAAAATTAACTAGTAAACCATACAAAATATTAATGCAAATTTAAGACGAGTAATAAATGTTGTTGATGTATGCAGAATCGTTTTTTCTCAATAACCGCAAAACATACAGTTTTGTTTTTTATGACAAAGATGACATAAGGATATAATCTAGATAAATTACAGACAAAAACACGATTGGTGAAACTTTTCTCAATAGATCTATTTTCCAAAGTTGGCTCTTCAATAACACTAGTTTGGTTTTTAATCAAAACTATGAATAGCTAAACTGTTCATTTTTATATAATTCGTTTGATAATCGTACTAGCTAAGTACAATATAGACAGTTTATTTTTTAAGTTTGATGGTTTTCAAGACAATGCAGTTTTATAACTTTTTCCGTCTTGTCCGGGTAGACTCAGCCCATACAAAACACCAAGTATTTCACATATCACCTTAAACAAAGGCACATAACTCAGAGAATATAACTCATTCGTAAGTGAAATGATATCAATTTATAGTCTCAAATAATGACTTTTCGACGCCAACGGGTTTTAAATATTATACACATAGAAAGTAAATTTTGCTGTTTGTCTTATCAATCTTAACACGTTTACTGTGCGTGCCCCATAAGGGGTATTTTGAGGTACTTACAGTACGTGCACCATATGGGGTACGGGTCCAAACAAGTTTAAAGGCTTGTAAATTTTTACGTGTGACTTTAACCATTTTCGTCAACATACATACGAACATAACGAAATTTTGTATGTAAGAGTAGGTATGTCGTTGAATTCTAAATCCTTTGTCAAAAAAAATAGTCGGTATCGTATGTTTGTATACTTCTATGAACATAGATGTTTGTTCTGTGTCTGGGTGTTATAATGTATCTTGTGTATGTATTTACAAAAAAAAGTAAAAAGTCTAGTTCCATTATTACAAGCTTTGCTCAGTTTGGGGCTAGACGGCGCGACGTAAAATGTCTAACATATTTATTATTATTTTATTTATTTATTATTCAAATTGTTGTAGTAAGTACTTAACCGGTATACAGCATACAGCACAATTTCATTAATGTTTTATACTACAGAATGATTTAATTCAAAGACAAACAAAGACAATGGCGATCGCTAGTTTAAATAGGGGTATTGTAGAGAGAATTTTAAAATACGGCACTGCGAGCCATCGAAACTTTTTCACCGTTTATTCGCCAGTCTGTAGGCTGTGGAAAACGGAAAACTTTATGTGGCATTTTTTTTGAGTTTCAGCCAAGAACACTACTCCCAAAAATTAATATGCGCTAATGCGCATGCTTACAAAGGTGAAGGAAACATCGTGAGGAAACCAGTTAGAATTCGTATAAAGTTTTTGCAACCACATGTTTGTGTGGAATGCTAACTACTGCAAAATGTTTTAATGTTTGAACGTACTCTTGGACATCTTCAATGATCCGAACCCCTGGAGATCTGAGCCCCTGGAGAATGTCTACCACACTTTGAGATTATAGTCTTGAACCTATTTTTTAAATTTAAAAAGCACTTTTACTTAAATAATTTGCTTAAGACGAGTAATAAATGTTTTTAATGAATGGAGAATCGTTTTTTCCCAATAACCGCAAAACATACAGTTTTGTTTTTTATGAAAAAGATAGCTTAAGGATTTAATCTAGATAAATTAAAAACAGAAACACGATTGGTGAAACTTTTCTCGATAGATTTATTTTCCAAAGTTGGCTCTTCAAAAACACTAGTTTCGTTTTTAATCAAAACTATAAATAGCTAAACGGTTCATTTTTATATAATTCGTTAGATAATCATACTAGCTAAGTAAATTAAAGGCAGTTTCTTTTGAAATTTAATGGTTTTCAAGATAATGCAGTTTTATATTTTTTTCCGTATTATCCGGGTAGATAAGACAACCCATACCAAAATTTAGAAATTTCACTTATTACCTAGTAGAAGAGTTGTGGAAGGCCAGTCAGCGTTTTAGCCCACAGCAGCGGAGTTTAGACACTGCTGCCTGCTAGAGTGCGATACTATTCGATCGCTATTCAAACAAATACCAAGTCTTTTGTTTCTTTCATTTCCTGAAGCGTTTTCAGCGAGATGTAGGTTAGCTCTCTTTATATTGACTGAGTATCAGTCCTTTCAGTAATACTGTTAGTGGTGTACAATGTGTACATGTGGACTTGTCAATACACTGCGATAGTAAGGTGCTAGACAGAAGAGGCGTAAAACACAGCGGCCTTTATGTACTTTCATAAAAAACATCGTGTAGAATAATAAATATTGGCGGACTTTACACACAGCGCCATCTAGCCCCAAACTAAGCAAAGCTTGTACTATGGGAACAGATAACTGATAGAATACTTTTATATACATTTTTTTTTTGTAAATACATACTTATTATACATTTTAACACCCAGACACAGAACAAACATTTATGTTCATCACACAAATATTTGCCCTGGGTGGGGATCGAACCCACAACCTACAGCGCAGAAGGTAGAGTTACTACCTACTGAGCTGTGAGGCCGGTTATCTACTGTTTGATGATGTAACCTTAGTATTCATTAGTGCTGTTATTGTGAGTCCAAAATAGATGTAATTCGCTTTCTTTGCGATATGCTGTTTCGAAAAGGTAAAGCTAGGTCGAAAGCTTGTTGGGTGATTCAAGAACTTCATCGCCTGATTTCACGCATCGCCCACGGCAGGTGGAGATATGCCAAACCAAACCAACCGCGTAGCGATTCAAAAAGAAGTGATCAATGTGTGGATTCTTTAGAAATGCGGTTTCTCTTTCAAAAATCCTATCCATCCATCCTTGTGAGGATGTTTGTATGTTTAAAAATCAATCAGGCGTAAACGAAATAACGGACCAAGATGAAATTCGCTGTAGATGTAGATAAAAAATCAGATTACAAAAAAGGGATAAATGTAAGCCGAAACCCCACTCTTAAATGATAACATAACGCAAAAAGGATGATTTTGGTATAGATGGCGCTGATGTGCAACCAATCTAACATAACAAACTAAAAACATTTAATCAACATATCAACGCAGTTTAACTAATGAATGATACGCATTCTACCAAAATTCGTAATATATTTTATCAGTACAAGGCTTATAGAGAAAAAAAATAAGTTGCATGAAATTGCTTTTTTCTATGCGATTATTGAAATTTGGACAGAACAAAGTCTGTCTGAAAACATACATTAGTAATTACCATTTTCGATATTCCTCGAAATAAATAAATTTATTATTAACTAGCTGTACCCTGCGGTTTCACTCGCGTATAACTTGAAGAAATAAGAACTTTTTAGCGTATTGCCTATAGCAGACTCGCGACAGCAAAAAAATAAACCTGTCAAAATTTTAATAATCGCATAGAGTAACGCACATTGCTATGAAGACTAATGTCAGATTTTGCACACCAGATCCATCTATACCAAAATCATACCTTTTGTGCGTTTTGTTTATCATTTTGGGAATGTTTTTCTTATTTTAAAGTAGTCTATAATTTATTCGAGCATTATACCTACATCTACAGCAAATTTCTTTTTAATCCGTTTTGTTGTTTTGGCCTGATTGAGGCATAAACATACGAACAAACTCACAAACTTTCGCATTTATAATATTAGTAGGAAGAAGGACTAACTGGATTTTATTTCTTACAAAAAATCTCTTGATGCACGCTGGGATTCGAACCCACGACCTTAAAATTAAAAGTCGAGGTACCTCCTACTCGACCAACACCGCTTACTACACTTTTATTTATTTAGCTATTTTTAAAAAAACAAATTGACCATTTTATAAAAAAATGAAACATTTTTATTGGGTCAACCCTAAGGTAATTTAATACTGGCAGACGTCATCGCCCGCTGTGCACTTGAAACGCCGTTGAGTCAAAGCAGTTAAGCTCATATTTCCTTGCGCCGTTTGACATCTAGAAAGTTTAGGTAAATAAAGCGTAGGTATTTGTCGTTCTGCGGTGAAGTGATGTATCTGTTACGTAGTAACATTATTAGTAATCCGCGGCGATGTCAGCACGGCGCGTATCGCGATTTCGCGCCAAAACTTGGGATAGTCACGCCCATTATAGAGTTTATTTTTATTTAAAGAGCGCCTTAAGGGGGGCTCCCATACAACAAACGTGATTTTTGCATTCTAGCGCCATCTAGTTTCATTTGATGTTACTGCGTTATTATAGGTACTTTTCACGGTCTCATGCGACCGCTCGGGGTTTGAGAGGTAAACCAATGATGAAAGATGTTTGCAATTCCGCTGGCAGGTGGCGCTATTTTACCACTATCGGTAAAGTATGTCGGTAAATAGGTGGTAGGTACTTTACTAAAAACTAAAAAAAAGTTTAAAATTGTATGAAGCTCGCGCTCGGACGCCCCCCCCGCCTTTTTATACCTTCGGCCGCGAGACGCGTCGAGCGCGGCGACCGATTCTCGAACGTTCGCGACCGGCCGCACTGCGCGCTTGACGCATGCTTGACGCCTAGCTGCTAGGCCGGTCGCGAACGTTCGAGAATGTTCGTTTTACGAAGCTACTCGCTAGGTGACTCGCTAGCCTCCTAGGCGCTAAGCAAGCCGCCTGACCTGACCTGAGCGTCCGCGACCTTAAATACAAAAATAATCCTTATAGCATGATTCAGTATTCACGCGCGATGGCTTATTATTAGCGTATTTCATGTATAACTTTGGTGTTTCTATACCGATTTCTATGATTCTTTTTTATGGAATAGTTAATAATGTAAACTTTTTTAATTAGGGATGACTGAGAGTGTTATAAACGTAAGAGTAGACAAATATAATCAGAAAGCTTCGAACTGCTAAGCTATCGGGAGTTACACGTGCTATTGTGAGTCAACCATAAAAGATAAATATATGCTGTCGTGGGATATTTTTTATATAATTTTAAGGAGAACATTTCCGTCATACATGATTTCTGTGTAGCTTTAACCAATAAGGTTGTACACGCGACGGAAGCTTAAGAAATGCAGTAACTACTCCCGTTTTCCCAACATTTCCCTTCACTGCTCTGCTCCTATTGATTGAGCGTGATGAAAAGTATACTATAACCAGCTCAGGAGTATGAAAAATAATTGTACCAAGTTTCATTAAAATCCGTCCAGTAGTTTTTGTTTCTATAACAGTTATACAGACAGACAGACAGACAGACAGACAAAAAATTTACTGATTGCATTTTTGGCATCAGTATCGATCCCTAATCATCCCCTGATAGTTATTTTGGAAATATATTTCATGTACAGAATTGACCTCTCTACAGATTTATTATAAGTATAGAAGATAAAAAAAACCTTTACGCTTTATAAAACGATTAATAGTACCTATTTTTCAATATCAGAAGGTGTTGGTGAATATTAGATTGCACTAAAGTCATAGTTATAGTTTAGTTCAAAATTCACAACTAGATGTCGCGACAAAATCTGTCCGGTTTCTAGAACGCGCTATCGTTGCGTTTTGGCGTACGAGAGGCGCGGACAAGAATTTCCCATAGAAGTTACAGACATACAGACAGGGTATATTCAGTTTAATTCTAGATATTCCACATACTTGTTTTTGAAGGTGACTATCTAATGCAGATGGCACATTATTAAACTTGTAAATCTTAATAATATTCAAAATCCTTAAGTTTGTGACGATATTTTGTATATTTGAGATAATTTGTGACACAATCGCGCTCAAAGGCTCAAACCAAATTTACTGTAGATGTTGATGTAATAAATATGCCATCAAAATATAACTTGTTAAAAAGCCAAGTCTCGCAACTCGGTTCTTCTACCATAAAAAGTTGTGAGATCTATGTTATAGGTACCAAGTCGGTTAATTTATTCAGTCCCTAATTAAGGGACCTTCTATCATAGGTTATTACGTAATTAGCTAACCTAACAACATTTTATAGTGACCATAATCCAGATTTAATAAAATAAATAGATTTACTTGGCCATCGCATGAAAACACGATCACAAGTAATACATATTAGATTGTTTACTGATTTTAGTTATTTAGCCCCAAACTAAGCAAAGCTTGTACTATGGGAACCAGATTACTGATAGAATGCATAATATACTTTTTTTTGTCAATACATACTTATAATAGATATATTATAACACCCAGACATAGAACAAACATCCGTGGTCATCACACAGATGTTTGTACCGGGTGGGAATCGAACCCACAACCTATAAAGCACAGAAGGCTGAGTTACTACCAACTGAGCTGTGAGGCCAATGAACGTTATTTTACTTTTGTGAAACGAAATGGCTGGATTAGTTATGTACAGGAAATAAATATTATAATGTAATGGGTTTGCACCATAAGAGATCGTCCAAACAAATAAAAACCAGCCAAGTGCGAGTCGGACTCGCGCAAGAAGGATTCCGGTACCATTAGCTATAAAAAACGGCAAACAAATCACGTTGGGTGTATGGGAGCCCCACTTAAAAAAAAAAAAATATTCTGAATTAAGTAATTTTGTTATTATAGCGTCAACAGAAAAACATAATCTGTAAAAAATTCAACTATCTAGCTATGACGGTTCGTGAGATACAGCCTGGTGACAGATAGACAGACAGACAGACGGACAGCGGAGTCTTAGTAATAGGGTCCCGTTTTTACCCTTTGGTTACGGAACCCAAAAAGCCCAAAACTATGCCAAGGATCCTTAAAGTTTGTATGTAAATCCTTGACAGTTCTCATTCAGGAGAGTGTGCATTCAAAGTAACCACACAATCCTCGATTTTTTACACATTTTACATTACAATCACTTCACTTCGCGCGTAACAGCAAGTTAACTTTAAAATAAGCAGCGCCCCTAGCACAACGTAGAAATGTAGCTTCAAATTCTGATTAGACTTGACAATATTCTGAAATGAAACCCATTTTCTAACCGACGGAAATAGAGGAGGTTATCAATTCAATCAATTGTATAATTTTTTTGACCGCGATATCTTCGTCCCAAATTAGTCCCATTTAAATTATATTTATATATAATTTCCATTTAAATTATCTTATATATAAAATTCTCGTGTCACAATGTTAGTTACCTTACTCCTACGAAACGGCTTTACCGATTCAGTAGGTCTGAGAATCGGCTACTATCTATTCCTCATACCCCTGTGCTTATTCACGTTGACTCGCGGGCGCGGTGGCGGGCGCGGTCACGAAATATCAAACGTATGACGTGATTTCCAAGTGTTCACGTTCAAAACGCACGTGCGGTCTAAGTAGCGAGCTAACTAGTCATACGTTTGATATTTCGTGACCGCGCCCGCCACCGCGCCCGCGAGTCAACGTGTATAAGTGATAAGGATGGCGTAAAGATCGTGAAAAACGGAAAGTGCTTTTTTCTGTGGGATTATTGACATTTGACAGGACAACGTCTGTCGGGACAGCTAGTATTTATATATAATTTAAATGGGTCAATGGGTAATTTATATACTTTATGTTCTTTCTTATCTTTAAAAACTAATATAATGACTTGACTGTTTGATTGCTTGATATATTTTCGTCAGTTTTCGACTCTTTTGTCTTCGTTTCACAAAAATCTTAAACAGAAAATCCTATCCTATCCTACTATAATCTTACTATTAATATTATAAACGCGAAAGTTTGGGAGTGTTTGTGTGTTTAACTAACTTTAAAGTAATATTGCTTATACATCAGAATAACACATATACTACTTTTTATCCAAATACCACTCGGGCAAAGCAGCTGGCGGAAGCTAGTATACTTAATAAATATTGGTGGACATTTCAAGCCTCTAAGCCCTTAACTAAGCAAAGTCTAAACTAAACAGTATCGAGGACTCTGGATAAACATCTATGTTCATCACATACATATTTATAAATTAACTAGCCGACCCGTGACAGACGTTGTCCTGTCAAATTTCAATAATCGAATAGAAAAGACTGAATTGTTTTTAGTCTCTGATTTCAGATTTGTTGCACAGCGCCATCTATACAGAATTTATCCCTTTTGCGTTTTTTTATCGTTTTGGGGATGTTTTTCATATTTTAAAGTAGTCTATTATTTATTCGGGCATTATATCTATATCTACATCAAATTTCAACTTAATCCGTTTTGTCGTTAACGACTTTGTTCCGACTTTGGCCTTAAGGCCTGATTGAGGAACAAACATACATACAAACTCACAAACTTTCACATTTAAATATTATTAGGAAGGATTAATAAAAGTGTGAACTAAACCCACAACCTATAACGCAAAAAGCAGAGTTACTATTATTGGTATAAAACTGTAAAATAAACAGACAAGAAAAAAAAAGTCGACAATTATTACGACGGACTCGTAAGCGATTGTATACCGTCCAAACCAGTGCTAACCCTGGACAACTCGTTAGGTTAATGCATACGAAAATGAGTTTCGCAAAGTTAAATATCACGGCGAGTACTCACGCTCGTTAACAAATTAAAAAGCTGACGAACAACACGAACAACAGTCATCGAACCTAGGTTCGATGACTGCATAAAAGCGGAGATGAGTTCGCAACCTGTCATGTATGACATACTAAGTGCACGATGTGGGCATGTGCCAAGTGAAATATTTATGAAAAAAAACACAACTGTAATATCGTGTCTAAAGCGGGTAGTCAGAGGCTCGTCCAAATATTCGAAAGTCGAAGTATCTCCCACTCTCCAACACGGCTTGAAATATTTGAACGTGGTTAAAAATCTACAAGGCGCTCAAATCCTTGAATATTTCTAATGGGGGTAGTCAGAAGAACGTACAAAACATAAATTTGCAGAATTTAAAATTACATACGTGACAGTTCATGGCCGCCATATTGTTATAAATAAAGATGGCGTCATACATTACGGTTACGTCTTCGTAATTTTCGAAGCGCAAGCTTATTAGAACTAACCCAATCTTACAACAATGAGGTTGAGTTCCAAAACTCAGTAACTTCAAGGTCCTATAAATCTGTAACCATATTAATATGAAACCACCCGGCGTTGCGTTATTACATTTCGCGTTTACCGTGGAACCCAACATAATTATAATTACCATTTTAATAACTTACAACTACTTGCACCAACCAGCCGTTTAATCCTTAGCTACGAAATCTAAGTTTAGAATAATCCCTATTATTTATATTGTAACCTCGACTCTACCTTGACTCAAACTCTTTCGAGGCCTTTCGAACTTTCCTTTGAAAAGTACCTCATGTTTGGAATCTTTAATCGATATTTTGGAAGTTCCTCAATTAGATCATTACGTCATCAGTCCAAGGAGATTGTCATCAAACAAACCGTCACACGCATGCGTCGTTCAAAAACTTTCGAGGAATGTTAAGCTACGCTGCTACTATCCCGAGGTACCTTGAGTTGACAGGTGTGTTGACTGAGAAAACCTCGACTAGAGGCAAACTCGAGGTAATTTTATCAACTAAAGCTACCAAAACACGGTTGCGAGGTCGAGTCGAGGCGGAAATATTTCAAGGTGACAAATAAGAATATGAGGATAATAACACAAACTCAACGTAAATTAAGTTTTCTATTGATAAATATTTTTTCAAGACAAGAAAATTATCTTTCTAAAATATTCCTTCGAGCTAGAAATCGGAGCAGCGCGCCATCACCTGTCACATAATATTAAACTGTCATTGGAACTTGAAAGGTATGAAAAGTTTTTACTCAATCGAACTATTTACGTACTAAGGAGTTCTGTTGTGAGTGTCCGTTGAACAGCTCCTGACTCCATAATCAGACCAGCTCGCTGTCACCATTTTATTATGTTGCCACCAGAACTAATGGTAAAATTTCAGCTCAATCGGATACCAACAAATGGTCTGAAAATGGTTTGCAAACTTTGACGAACATCTGGAAAGGTAGACATCCTCTCTGATCTCCAAGATCATATTACTAAATAATTCTTTATTTATTTTATTTTACCTCTATTCATATCTTATTGTCCTAAGCGTCATTCAAACCGTGCCTAAAGTATCGGTCGTTTTCAATTCGTTGTAAGCCGACGTTACAGGTAACCTCATAAACTCAAGGTTAAACTTTCGGTGCAAGTTATCCGGTAGTTACTAGTAGAGGAAGTGCGGCTTTACATATACGATTCAGGGTAACTGTTTGTTCAATTTAGACTGTGAGCCCAAAGTCTACACGAGAGTAATGAGGGTTATCGTTAAAATCAAAGTATTACTTATATTTATTATCTACTTGCTTTCTCTCGTTTCACACCTTGCGTAGTTAGTATCTTTAGGGCCAGGCGATTTTTTTTTTATCTTTTTGACATTGACTTTTATAACAATTTACTGACTATTTGTATTTGTTTATTTTGATGGTATGTTAATGAATGATGTATTCTAACTGTAATTATTTAGGTATATTGGTAATTTTTCGCATACAATTGTTATTTCTTTTGTTAATATATGAATTGATAAAATTTGGTGAAATAACTTTCATTAAAGAAAATTTTATATAGAAATCACGACTGTAATCCCTAAAAACGGTAATCATCCTCCCAGATCTCAAGACACTTAGATCCTGGAAGTTGTCTAAAGAGGGTAGTCAGAGGCACGTTCAAACATTACATTTTGCAGAAGTAAGCATTCTTTATGTGACATGTTGCAAGTAAAAGTACTACTTACTCGGCTCTAACACAGCTTCCACGTCAATAAAATAAAAATATTTAATTTCTCAAATATCATATACAATCTTTTAATCACACACGTTTAAAAGGCATTTCTCATAGGTGTTCCATTTAAGCTGTGGCCACCACAGGCTCGAGAGAAAGCGTTGAATATTTTTACTGTAGCATAAGCACGAGTTTTCGTCGTTTCAAGCCACCTGGCGCTGTAAACATCATCACAATTGCAATAAAAAAATCTGAAGATATCCCTTACTAAAATCTAGCAATAAAAACCGGCCAAGTACGAGTCGGACTCGCGCACGAAGGGTTCCTTACCACTATCTAAGTATAAAAAACGGCAAAAAAATCACGTTTGTTGTACGGTCCCACTTATACATATAATTTATTCTATTTTTAGTATTTATTGTTATAGCGGCAACAAAAATACATCATCTGTGAAAATTATTATTATGAAAAATTATGATACAGCCTTGTGATATAGACGGGCAGACAGACGGACGGCGGAGTTTTAGTAATAGGGTCCCGTTTTTACCCTTTGGGTACGTAACCCTAAAAATAATGAAATTGTTGTCCGTGCTATGGGTACATGATTCGCATCATGACAAGCGCGTTTTATTAAACATGCAAACATAATATTAATTGGTTGGCTGCTTTTATAAAGCGGCCGGGTAACATAAATTAAATATTTATTTTAAATTATTGTGAGATTATATTTTCATAAAAACATTTCCCGTATTCAAGTGTGTTTTTTTATAATTGTAAAATAAACGTTTTGTTTTTTGGTGGTTAACTCTTCATATGTTTTTTTTTATATATAAGACCTTACGTGGTTTGCGAAAAACGGTTTCCAATTTTGCACGTTATATGGCGTGTGCTGCTTTTAGAATTTGTGCTGAAGCTTTTTAGTTCATTTAGGGTTCCGTACCCAAAGGGTAAAAACGGGACCCTATTACTAACGCTTCGCTGTTCGTCTGTTCGTCCGTTTCTTGTTCCGTTTTTTGTAGATAATGGTACGGAACCCTTCGTGCGCGAGTCCGACTCGCGCTTGGCCAGTTTTTTATTATTTTAGTACGTACTTGGTTAGTACTTTTAATTAATAATCTTCTTTGAACCTTCACTTCACCTTGTTCGATCGGCACCACACTGGAGCTCTACATAGCATTAAGGAAAGGATCATTGAAAAAAAAAAAGATATTCTCCAAGCTGTGTTTGTTGCCTGATTCTTTTAGACAATGGTCGCGAGGAACAGGCTTAGCTTCACCTAGCTCCTAAGATGTTTTAAGGTGAGCCTTGTTATTTTATATATGTATTTGTATATTTAAACATATAAATGTTTGCATGTCTGTAAATATATGTGAAGAAATGTCAAGTATAAATGAAGAAATAGGTTCACTGTAATCCCCAATCACAGTAGACATGAAATTCTCCGAGTCTAAGATAGAATAGATGAAAATATTATAGCGGAGATAACACGGCGAAAAACATAACAGAAAGGAAATCATGTTTCAAAATCGCGTTACTCCGAAATTTGTCGTAAAAACGTGTTTTACGAGCATAAACGGCTCTGTTTTACTATGATTACTCGAATGTCCTGGATATATTAAGTTGTAAAGAAAATGGGAAATTGAAAGGATTTTTATTGGTATTAATTTTTTGATAAGTTGAATATTTCTGACTAGCTGACCCGTGCCCGCTTCGCTGGGCGACAGATATTTTAACATCTGGTATTCCAATTTTCAAAATAAATTATAGCCAATATGTTGCCGAGGACTAATAACTACATAACAAAAAAAGTTTCATCAAAATCCGTCCAATTGTTTTTGCGTGAAAGCCGGACAATAGACAGACAGACAGACAAAAATTTCAATTTTTTTTTTTTGGCTTGTGTTACTTGTATAAAGGCCTCTAGGAATATTTTTTGTATTTTTTATTCAATGAACAGAATTGAACTCTTATATAGTTTTATTATATGTATATAGTTATGTATAGATTATATTTTGAGAGGCAAACACCCGATCAGAAAGTTTTTAAAAGCCTGATTCTACCAAATCGGTTTATTCTGGTACTTACGCAAATCCGGGCATAAATATTAGTTTAGTGAACTTTATTTCTGTTTAGGATTTATGTTGGTAAAACGAAAAGTTAGCTTAGGTACTCTAGAATATCTGTTTTACTTTATAACAAATAAATTATCTGGTTAAATCAGCACTAATAATGGCAAACATTGGTATGGATTGATCTGGCATTTCTACAAGTAAATAGCAATAACAAAACCTCACTGACTGGCCTAACTCGAACTTACAAAAAAAAGTATTCTATCAGTTATCTAGTTCCTATAGTTCCCTAGTTCAATCTTTGCTTAGTTTTGGGCTAGATGGCGCTGTGTGATAATGTCCATTAATATTTATATATTTAAATAAAATAGCTAATGATGTTTGCCTGTCGTCGGCATCGAAAACATTCAATGAAATCAATTGTCTCGCTCTATCGGCTTAAAACGTTTCGACCTGTGCCGACCTTTGTTTCACGAACGTCAATCACATCTCGAACTTTAACCTTTATCTCGAACACGACACGAGCCAACACCTCTGGTAGAAAAAGCCCTCGATAGAAAATATTCACTTTATCCAATTCCGGGTGAATCCACGGATAGACGATATAAAATTGTTGCTCCCACCGCTTCTTATAAATCCGCTTATTTCGCCCCGACTAGTGACACCAACCGCGATTGTATATTAATCGAAAGATTGCTTCAAAAAGACGGATCATTAGATTTTGTTCTCACCTCAAAATTATAACTTATTTATTTGCTACCTGTCACGTGTGGAATGATAACTACTGCAAAATGTGGGCATGTGCAAAATGTAATGTTTGTTTCTCTGACTAACACCTTTTGACATCTTCAAAGATCTGAGCGCCTGGAAATCTGAGAGGATGTCTACCGTACTTGGGAATTACAATCGTATTAATATATAATTATAATATTTTTAAAAATCAATTGCCGTATGTATGAAAGATCGTCACTTGAGAACGGCTTGACCGATTTGACTGTTTTTTATTTTGTTGTTTCGTAATTGTTAGGACAAAGTTTTCGAGGAAAATTTGCCAGATAAAATAAAATTCGGAATAAAAGTAAAAGTATTTTTTTCTATGCGATTATTGAAATTTAGACAGTACAAGGTCTGTCGTCCAAAAAAACACTGAATAAAATAAATAAAAATATATAAAAAAATCTTAATTAAATCAGAAAAGGCCGAAAATCTCTCAAAATCGTTTCCCATCCCTTCAGCTCATCTGATTTATGACGAGTAAAATGCGTTCTGACGAGATGGTACGTTTTTGCCGTTCGGGTTGTCAAGTTTGCGTTTTTCCGATCACGTCTCAGGCGTTAGTAGTGATTTCGAGCTCGGGGGATGCATTTGGATACCGAGTGGATGGTTTTATAAAAACTGGTCTAGTTAGCAGATGTTCCAATGATTCCGATCCGCTGACTGGCAAGTCTGTTCACGTCTGGAATTGTACTTCAAGCCGACGTATTTGATAGTTTACACATAAGATTTTAAATGATTATTAACTGTCCCGACGGACGTTGTCTTGTCAAATTTCAATAATCTCACAGAAAAAAGCACTCACAGAACTTTACGCTGGAATTTCTAAAAAGCGGTATGAAATACACTGTACTGCCTATTCTCAAACCTACTTAATATACACAAAATAATTCATAAAAATCGGTCAAGCCGTTTCGAAGAAGTTTAGTTACAAGCACTGTGACACAAGAATTTTATATATTAGAATTACGCAATTTAAAGACCCAACGACATTAATGATGGTCATGGAATTCACATCTCTAATTGTAATCTTTTAGATCAAGTAAAGGTACTTACTAGAATAAAATACTACAAATACTTTCAAAATTAATAGTTTTAAAGTGATAGAAAATAGACAAACATTAACCAAGTTCCCCATATTCAAAACTACTGAGAATCGCCTTATTCTCAGTAGTTTCGCCTTCTCAGAATAATCGCCCTTAAGCGCCACAGAGCCGCTACAACAAAATTTCATACTTTATGAATGAACTAAGTAATGATTTTAGGACCGGTTTTTTACGTATGCTGGCTCTGTGGCGATTCCTCGAGCGTCTAATCTGAACGCGTCCTAAAATTTCGAAAAAAATACAAAGAACATTTCGTTATCTATAAGAAGTCTATCCTCGTACGGAACCCTCACTTAGTTTAATCGTTAACTCGCACTTGTCCGGTTCTTTCACAGATAAACGATGTCCTATTTATTATAATCATGTACTTTTACATAAGGTATTGTATATTGTAGGGTGTTCAATTGAGCAATGTTAATGAGGAGTGTGCGCGTTCTCATTAAAACTAATGAGCGCTTTTGACGTTTGCGTCATTCGAGCGCAGGTGAGGGATTAACGAGCTTGCAAGAACCGTTTATCAGATACTGGAAGGGACTTATGAGCTAAAAAAATGTAGAAAACTAAAAATGAAATGATATTAAATGATTTTATTTGACACTAACACACACAGAAGACAGATGACACAAGATAAATGTAGGAAAAATAATAAGTTGTTGAAAAATATTTTTCAATGACAAGCTTTTGTAAAATCATATAAACCATTGAGCACAAGCGCACTATCACCTGTCTACTACTATGACAATGTTAAATGATGTCATTTAACATTGTCGTCGGAACTTCACAAGTATGCAAAGTTTTTACTCAATCAAAGTATTTACTAAGGAGTTCCGTTGTGAGTGTCTGTTGAATATCTCCTGACTTCATCATCAGATCAGCTTGCTGTTAACATATCTGGGGGCACGGCAGTGCCCTCGCCAAGTCAAGCAATAAAGCGGCACGGCTGTACCATCCTTTTCTCGAAGCAGTTCAGGCCATTTTCGACCCCCCATAACTTCGTTGTGGATAAAACTAGAAGCCTGAATTTTCAGTAACCAAGCAGTCACTATATAAACACGGTATATTTCAAATTAAATTCAATTTGAACCAGTAGTTTAAGAATTATAACTAGTCAAAGTTTCCTATTTTGTCACTCACTCACTCACTGACTGACTGACTGACTGACTGACCGATCATCAAAAGTTTAAGGCACTTCTAGCAGACATAGAAGCTTCAAATTTGAAACACAATTAGTGTTTAGTGTAGAAATCCTAAAAAACCTGCCAAGTGCGAGTCGGACTCGGGCACGTCGAGTTCCAAACCATTATCTATAAATCATGTTTGTTGTATGGGAGCCCCACTTAAATATTTATTTTATTCTGTTTTTAGTATTTGTTGTTATAACGGCAACATAAATACATCATCTGTGAAAATTTCAACTGTCTAGCTGTCATGGTTCATGAGATACAGCCCTGTGATAGATAGACGGATAGACAGACCGACAGACTGACAGACGTACCGACGGACAGACGTGCAGATGGACAGACGGACGGACGGACAGTGGAGTATTAGTATCAGGGTTCCGTTTTTACTCTTTAGGTACGGAACCCTAAAAAGTAGGGCTATCTACAAAAATAAATGAGATGCCATCAAAAACATAACTTGTAAAAAAAGCCAAGTCTCGCAACGCAACTCAGTTCGTCTACCGTAAAAAGTAGTGAGATCCATGTAATACCAAGTCAGTTAATTTATTCAGTCCCTACTTTAAGGGTCCTTCTGACTTATGTTATTACGTAATTATAATTAGCTAACCTTTACGTTATAACTTCGTTTTGAACAAAAACAATCGTCGACTGGGAGCGCCTTAAGATGCTGCCATAATAGTAGGTATATAAAATATAGGTATATAAAATGCTAATAGTAGGTATCAAAATATTTCGATCATAAATTCTAAAACGTATCATGTTGAAATAATATCTTAATCGTGAAAAGTTTCTGCTATTATGTTTTCAGCTTAATAGAAATCTAGGTAGGAACCTGAAGTAATCACTACATAGTATAAAGCAAAGTCGCTTTCCGCTTCCCGCGTCTGTATGTATGTATGTTTTATGTTATGTTTGTATGATAGAGTGATTCAGGAGGAAGGTTTATATGTATAATAACATGCTACCCGTGCGAAGCCGGGGCGGGTCGCTAGTATACTTATAAAATAGGAGATGTGGCTTGTCCAGAAGTATTTATTTTTTCGTTTCGAAAAAGAGCAATCGTCGACATACAGCCCCTGAATCAATCAATTATTGACAGTTATGAAAACAAAGAACATTTTCAAAGGCGAGCTTAACCCTAAAAGAGTTTTCTACCAACAAACCTTTGAGGCTAGAGAGAGACTACAATACAGTTATAGATAAAACGTGTACAAAAAAAATTGTATAAGCTAACGAAATAATAAATATTAACTACAGGATCTAACAAATAAGTAAAAAATACCTAAACGTGCTCTCAATCTCCAGGCATTTATATTCTTGAAGATGCCTAAAGGGGTCAGAGGCACGTCCGAACATTACATTTGGCACTTGTCCACTTTTTGTAGTAGATAGCACTTGTTTCAAGCCCATCACGATTTCTCTTCTTACACTACTAAGTCAAGTTTATTTATTTCTTTTTCATTTTTATAAATTTGTTTTCTCTACTGTACTAGATACTCTTTTTAATTTAATTTGAATAGAAAAATCCATTGATGCACGGCCAGGAGTCGAACCCACGACCTTCGGATTGAAAGGCACCAGGTCGAGGCACACGAGGTTAACACGAAAAAATGAAAATTCCAAATTCTGTATGGTCTTCCAGTAAAACGGTAATTCTACGCGCAGCAGTTAATTCGTAACCTGAAGCTTTTTGCCTCACGCGTGTTTTCCCAAGACTTTCTTGGAGCAAACATGCTTTTTGTGATGGCATAATGAGTTACCGGAGGTATTCCATGTATAAAAGTCTTCAGACCCACACGCAGGGTAATTTCACCTGACGAATTCCCGTACATTCACAGTGGCTCTTTGAGCTTCAATCATTCAAAGGTTTTGTTTGTGCTTTTGAAACTAATGTAAACCAGTGTAATTTAAAGTGGTTTTTATACCTTAACTAAAACATAAAAATAAAATAACTGGCTAGTAATAATACCGACCAAGTGCGAGTGGGACGGCGCACGAAGGGTTCCGTACCATTATCTATAAAAAACGGGGGAAAAAATACGTTTGTTGTATGGAAGCCCCCTTAGATATTGATTTTATTCTGTTTTTAGTATTTGTTGTTATAGCAGCAACTGAAATACAAAATCTATGAAAATTTCAACTATCTAGCTAACACATTTCATGAGATACAGCCCTGTGACAGACAGATGGACAGACGGACAGCAAAGTCTTAGTAATAGGGTCCCGTTTTTACCCTTTGGGTACGGAACCCTAAAAACAAGTGATACGAATAATAGGTACATTGACTTTCAAACCAAAGGTCGTAAGCGAGGCTCAGACTCAGGCTCAAAAAAAAATGCACATTAACATTTGCTCAAAACAGTGAAGGAAAACATTATAGAAAAACCGCTTAGTATTGTTATAAGCGGCGATAGGCTTGCTTAACATACCACAAACGGAATTATATTTAATCGCTGTAAATAAGTATAATGTTTGGACGTGCTTCTGACTAATACTTATAAGTCTTTAAAGATCTGAGAGCGTAAAGATCTGAGAGGATTTGTACCGTACTTGAGAATTACAGTTGTGATTCTATTTCCTTTCATTTCATTTACTAAGGAATCCCAAAGTATTCGGTCAGTTATGGACCATTTACACGATAAACGATCAAGCCTCTTCTACCACAAAATAAACGCTTTCTGGGTTCATTGATAAAAATGATAACGCGGGACTAAGTTACCCAACAAATAAACAGGCGGTTAAAAACCGGTGACAAGACGAACAACTCACTTTCCATCATTGAAAATTCATTGAATTTTCGACTTTCCCTTCGAAACTTCTAAGAACTTACAAGTATCAACCGACTTCAAACACCATTTATATCGGTGCGAAAGTTACCCAATAATTCTTGAGGCGACAGGCGCCCAAACTTGCCAAGATTCGGTTTCAATTTCTAAATTAATACGATTGGGCTTTGATTAAGCAAATAAATCGCTTCTCGATTTTAAAACAGGGTACCTAAATAATTTACACCAGTAAATTATTTAGGTACACGGCCTACTGAAGCATAACTAAATACTCACAGAAACGAGCTTCAGCCCGCAGCTTCCGGATATCCAGATAGATAGTTTTCTATGTTTAAAACCAGGTCGTAAACAAATTGTGAATTAAATTTCATCGAAATCGATTCAGCCGGTGCGACTTAAACATAATTATCTGAAATTTTAGCATATTAGTGTAATTTAGGGCTTCTATGACATTTTTGATAATTATAAAAATATTTTCCAAACTACTTTCGCCATCAGAAAACATAAAAAAAAACATATTAATTAATCACATTTTAAACATAAATAGTAGATATAATAATCTCTACTAATAATGGCTGTGGCCTCACAAATGCCTTATTAAGGCCAACGTAACTCCCTATAATATGAATAAATAATAGTCCCTAATTATTATAATATGAATATTATGAATCAACTACAAAATCATATTTATCACTTATTAGACATACAGATTATCCGTGACCTGGCTGTTATTGTAACATGGAAACGTCAAAAAATATTTAAAGGTACGTGTTAATGACTAAAAATATTTATAAAAAAATGTGTTTGGATATGCCTCAGCTAAACCTTTATATTAAACCGTGCTTGGAGATTACAGTCGTAATCCTATTATATCTTTTTATATTTTATTACTAGTCATGTGTACCTAACTTACATAGTTTAAAAAAACCGGCCAAGTGCGAGTCAGACTCGCACACGAAGGGTTCCATACAAAAAATCTATAAAAAACAGCCACAAAATTACATTTGTTGTATAAGAGCCCCACATACATTTATTTTATTCTGTTTTTAGTATTTGTTGTTATAGTGGCAACATAAATACATTATCTGTGAAAATTTCAACGGTCTAGCTATCAACGTTTATGAGATACAGCCTGGTGACAGACGGACGGAGTCTTAGTGATAGGGTCCCGTTTTTACCCTTTGAGTATGGAATCCTAAAACATGTAATATGATGGTTTTAGCATCTTTTCTTCATCTTTTTCTTATTATCTTTTTAAATAAGTGATGTTTCTTCATACTGTAAATCGTATGTTAATTCTAATCTAGTTAGTAAGTCGTTTTCTAAAAGTTCTGTTCTATTTCGTAAATAAAGACAATGTACCATAAACCATTTAGTTATTCTGTGATTTAGGTACAAAACCCACTGAACAATAATTATTAATTCAGTTTCGTTTTAATTCAAAACTTTGAAAGTAATAAATCATTTTAGTTAGATAGGTTCCAGAATATTCAAATAGGTGTCTGTTGTTTTGTGTTCTGGGTAAATGGTCTTAAATTGTTAATGGGTAGAACGAATTTTGTTTCAAATAATTATTTGTGAACAAAGAAACTTAGGGTAAGAAAATACCGAACATCTATTCATTTGAGATACGAAGAGATGGGTATGATAGGTACTCGTAATATAAAATTTATCTCATGTTTTTCATTAATTTTTGACCTCAAGACACCTAGATCCTTGAATATTCCTAGAGGGGGTAGTCAGAGGAACGTCCAAACATTATATTGGGGATTCCATACTTGACAGATTGCAAGCCCATCGCCGCTTATAAGAATACTGACTGGTCTCCTCACGATATATTCCTTCACCAATTTGAGCATGTGTTTTTGATGCGCATAGAAATTTCGAACAGAAAAATCCATTGATGCACGCCTGGCCTCGCACCCACGACCTTAGAACTTATGCTAAGCTGTATCTCTAGTTCTCAAGATTTCTAGTAGTCTAGATTTAGAATAATAAGAGAAACTATACTGGTTTTTTTAGAGATCTAAATAAACGAACTAAACCTATTAAAAAGATTAAATTGTATATTATTTCAAGGTTGATTGTAACTTTATTAATTTAAAAAACTGAGTGTTCATACCAACAGTAGATAGTATAAATTTAAGAGCAAAACTTCCTAAGTAGGTACATAAAAAAAATTGAGTCAAATAGCCAAAAATATCATAAGCAGATGTAATTAACTCGAAGTATAAATTTTGGTGGAAGTCGATCGAATTTACTATAGTAATCCAATCACCAATTTCCAATATTCAGACAAACGATTCTCGCCTTTAACGATTTCCGATTCATTTGGCCTCAAAATTGACTCGGGAAGGTTCTTGATTATAATATTTACCATTTTCGTTCGGACACTGTGCCTAAAATATGTATTTTTAGTCTTTAAATAATAACATGGAGAGTTTTTTAGTATTGGAAAGATAAGGGCTGATTACATTTATTTGATCATCTAAGTTATCAATTTTAGTTTAAAAATTTAGAAGCGGTGATTGTCTAAATAATGTCTATTATACGCATTAATAGGTGCTCTAAGCCTTGAAAAAGAGGACACAATATAAATAATAAAATAGATTAACAGCGATGGGCTTGTAACCTGTCACGTATGGAATAACTAACTACTCATACTGCAAAATGTGTGGGCTTGATCCAGATGTAGGTAATGTTTAGACGTGCCTTTGACTATCTCCATTAGACATCTTTCGAGAGTATTTATCGGTTACAGTGATCCTATTTTGTTTGAAATTATAAATGAAACAGAATAATTTTGTTACCCAAAAAGGTTTGAAAATCTCGTCTCTTGACTATTAAACTTCAGACACAGTTGCCAACAAATAAAAAGATAAATTTTCTAACAACCAAGCCATTACAAAGTAAGCAAAGTTTCTATGCGAAGGTGCACAAGTAACTTTGGCAAAAAAACCGTTTAGCTTCTCAATTTCACGCAATATTATTTTAGGCACCTAAGCTATTTTATTTTAAGTTCTAAAAGGTGTTGCAAAGTTTTAAGAGATGTTCAAACTTTGTTGTGTAGCATTTTCGACGCTTTCGTAACAGTTTTAAAAAGACTTTTTATAGGATTCCATAAAATGAAGTGGTTTGATATTTATTCGTAATTACTTTTGATGAAATGGGGGCTTTATTTTTGCTTTTTAGTTCTTACAAAGTTAGAGCGAGGAGTGAGTTTTGAGTTTTGCTTTAGATTACCTAATTATTTAGTCTAGATTTTTTTTTACAAATCTTTTATACCTTTACAATCTCAAGTACACTTTCAAATTATATATAAGTTGCTTTTCGAATAAAATAACTTCTTGTTGAGAAACATTTTCAGAAAACGAACGTTTCTATTATTAAAATAATCCACAGTAAATATACTCCACAGTAAATATACTATTTAAAATAACCCACAGTAAATATACTCTTAGAACCTGAAAAAAATGATGCCTGTATTGAATACGACAATAGGATAAAATATGATCTCCACCCGATAGGATAAAGTGAGATTATATTAGGTTTTATGAAATTTTTTTCAATACATTGATTCGTTTAGTAAACATAAAAAGCTTTGAAGTCTCTATGTTCGTGACACACCTGTTTCCGGCGGAAGATCAGCGTTGTATTACCAAACACCAACATGCCAGGTCGGATATCTTTTTGTGACGTCACGAAAGACACACACACCTTAGTAACCATCTATGTACAGTTTGTAAGTTTTATTTTATTGTACTATATGACCTCTTCCGCTGATTTGTCTATGTGTTGCTATTTTGTTTCATATTGTGGCGCTACAAATAAACACATTTTCTTACTATCTTTCTGAAGGTGTAATTGGGGATTGCAATCCCTTCATATTATTGCATAGCATATTAAAAATATCATTGCTCAGTAAAACTACGCCTTTTTAGGGTTCCGTACTTAAAGGGTAAAAACGGGACCCTATTACTAAGACTTTGCTGTCCGTCTGTCCATCTGTCTATCACAGGGCTGTATTTCATAAACCGTGATAGCTGACTAGTTGAAATTTTCACAGATAATGTATTGTACTGTTGCCGCTATAAAAACCAATACAAAATACAGAATAAAATAAATGTTTAAGTGGAGCTCCCATACAACAGACGTGTTTTTAACCCTTCGTGTGCGAGTCTGACTCGCACTTGGCCGGTTTTTACATACACATAATTCGATCAACTTAAAAAAAACCCGTGACCATAAAAGTAAATATATTGCGTAAGACGTTCGTCTTCGTAAGACAAACGCCTTCTAAGCCTTCAATGTTTACGTTTAGCATAATTCGGTCCTGCATACGTTTTCAATTGCAAGACTACGCGATGAGGGTAGATACCATCCCCAATGTTCCAACCCATCCCAGGTAGGGTCAGGCCACATAAATCCGACCGTACTAAACTTGTTTGGCCATAAACTGCGGCCGCCGATATCTGGATTGCTTTTATCGAATATTGTATGTTTTGTGTTTATTTATTTTATATTTGCGGTATTGAAAACGGTATTTTTCTTTTATGCTTTCTTTTGGTTTTTCTGGTTATGAGGAGTAATAAATGATTTTGAAGAATGCAGAATCGTTTTTTCTCAATAACCGCAAAACATACAGTTTTGTTTTTTACGACAAAGATAACTTAAGGATTTAATCTAAATAAATTACAGACAGAAACACGATTGGTGAAACTTTTCTTAATGGATTTATTTTCCAAAGTTGGCTCTTCAAAAACACTAGTTTCGTTTTTAATCAAAACTATGAATAGCTAAACAGTTCATTTTTATATAATTCGTTAGATAATCATACTACCTAAGTAAATTACAGACGGATTCTTTTTAAATTTGATGGTTTTCAAGATAATGCAGTTTTATCACTTTTTCCGTCTTATCCAGCTAGAATCAGCCCATGCAAAAAGTCAAAAATTTCAAGTATCGCCTTAACCGTTATTGTGTTTTTGCTAAATGTTGACGGTAGGTCTTAAAGTATTTCTATACAGTCTTTAAAGCACAAACAAATTACAGCTTTCTAGCACTGAGTCCCTGAGCTTTGCTGCGGACAGACGGACGGATGGATATGGCGAAACTATAAGAGTTTCTTGTAGACTACGAAACCCTAAAAAGAGTCATTTTTATTCCAACATCGCGTAGAAGAAGTCGAAGGCAACAGAAGGTTACGATATAAGCAAACTTGATTATGTTACGAGAGTTCGGAGAATTTGACGATAAGTTCGTTTCGAATAAAAGTATGAGATTATTATCAAAGGACGAAAGGCTTAGCCCATCAGTTTTTGACGTTTTTGAGTTTTTGCCGATTCTTGAGACTTCACTTGATGTCAGATCAATTTCATGAAAATAATAAATATTGGTGGCCTTTACATACAAAGCTTGTACTACAGAAACCGGATTAACTGATAGAATACTTATAAATACTCAAATTGAATGTTAGTTATAATATTTATATAACATCTAGACAGAACAACTAACACTAACAACTATGTTCATCAGATCTCCAGACGCTTAGATCCTTTGAAGATGTCAAGTGGGGATAGTCAGAGGCACGTTCAAATATTATGTTTGGTACATGCCTACATTTTGTGACAGGTTGCAAGCCCATCGCCGCTTATAAGAATACTAACTGGTTTCTTCACGATGTTTTCCTTTACCGTTTTGAGCACGTGTTTTTGATTGCATTATATAAATTTTTCACTCAGAAAAATCCATTGATGCTCGCCGGGATTGGAACCCACAACCTTCAGATTGAAAGTCGAGGTACCTCTCACTTGTCCAACATAACTGATGATGTAGGTTTTGATCAGTGAAATATTTTTTAAAATGTTTAAGTACCCGCTCTTACCTTGCTCCACCCTACAAACTTGTTCCCAATTCATCAAAGGGCAGGTCGTAGTTGTGAGGTCCCGAATACTTGATGAGGAATCCTAAAGTCGCCCTAACTTGCCAGTTAGCTGCTATGCCAAAGGGACTTAGGAGTTAGTTACTTTTTTTAGTTTGATAGTTTGACATCTCTTAGGCATAACTCTACCAAACAAGTTATATCAGGGTACAAGTATACCTTAAAGTGATATGTGAAATGTTTGGTTTTTTGTATTGAGTCTACCTGGATAAGACGAAAAAAGTGATAAAAATGCATTATCTAGAAAACCATCAAACTTTAAAAGAAACTGTCTGTAATTTACCTAGCTAGTATGATTATCTAACGAATTATATAAATATAAACTGTTTAGCTATTCATAGTTATGATTAAAAACGAAACTAGTGTTTTTAAAGAGCCAATTTTGGAAATTAAATCTTTCGAGATAAGTTTCCCCAATCGTGATACAAAACATGGTCGTATATAATTTAAATAAGTTATTTCTACTTCAACTACTGAGATAAAACTTATCTCCGTCGTAACTTCCTGTTGAAACTCAAATAAAAACTCGCAAGTTGACAAAGTACACTTTATTCGCGACACATAAGACATCCTATAAATTCATGTAGTAGTTTCAAGTTATCACACGGTGGAGTATATTACGACACGCAATATTTGGTAGCATAAAGTAGGAATATGTAATAAAAAACTTGAGGCGCCCTTTAACACGCGCGTCTTTCACAAAAAACAATCAACAATCTAAATTTATTGAATTTGCCAAATGTTAAGTCACTTCCTAACATGATTTTTAAGCACTTTCAAATGCAATTATCTCAAATTCGAATTCAAATTCAAAAGGCATTTATTTCAATAAAATCGCAAGGATCACTTTGAAACGTCTTAGTAGCTAGGTGTAACTACGCCTGTTCCTCGAGACCAAGCCTAGAAGAATCAGGCAACAAACACGGCTTGTGGTCTATTATTTTTTTCAATGATCTTTTCTTTAATGCTATGTAGATATCCAGTGTGTTGCCGTAAAAAAAAGATGAAGGCTCAAACAAGAATAACATTTAAAATACTAACTTAGTAGGTAAAACAATAAAAAACCAGTCAAGCGCGAGCCGAACTGGCGCACGAAGGTACCATTATCTATAAAAAGCTTCAAAAACACGTTAAAACACGTTTGTTGTATAGGAGCCCCACTTAAATATTTATTTTATTCTGTTATTAGTATTTGTTGTTTTATAGCTGCAACAAAAATACATCATCTGTGAAAATTTCAATTGTCTAGCTATCACGGTTCATGAGACGGACAGCAAAGTCTTAGTAATAGGGTCCCGTTTTTACCCTTTGGGGTTTTAAATTAACTAAAAAGCTTCAGCACAAGGAAATCTCGGAAATCCTTGTTGCACAAATTTCCGAAGAACAGGCTTAAATTAAATTATATATAAAACGATTTAAAATTATCTTTAATAAAGATTAATAAACAGTTTTTAAATCAGAATTTATTATACCTGTAGCACGCCGCTTGAAAGTAATTATCGTTGGAAATTTCTACAATAATTTATAAGATAACTTTTGTGTAAGAAATGCTTTTATGTATACAATGTTAAAATCTTGTTTAAATACGAAGGATGGTCGGGAAAATAATAGCTATCAAGAAAAATAGCTATCAATTATATTTTTCAGCTTTATTATGATCAAAAAACGAGATTTATTTCAAACTGTTTCGTTAGAAAAACAATAATATTAATCATCAAAACATTTCAAAAGCGCAAAATTCAAATGTTTTCAAAAGTCAAGCAGAAAAGTAAAGCGGGAAGCATAAAGATCAAAGGACTTTGAATGAAAATTTCCCCCCTTCTCGTAGAGATTGCCTGTTTTGTATTTTATTGCTATTTCCGAAGCAAAGTCATGCTTTTCTTGATTAATTAGTAATTTAATTAAATACTTGAGTTTCAATTCATTACGACACCAACATTTTAAAGAGTAAACAGAATCCAAAAACACTTGAAACATTAAAATAAAGCGTTTTTAAATTAAAAAATACTTGACATATTAACCTTGGTGTCTTTGTAGTCTCACCAGCTGAGAATAAGTGAGGAGTTTGGCTTTCTGTTGTACTCATATATTTTAATACCCTTCATGATTATTATAATGCAATCTATTTATTATATTTTTCTATTATAAACCATTATTTTAGTAACCATACTGGGAAGAATTGACTCCTGGCATACATGTAGCCCTAGTTTAGGAGTCAGGGTTCCATCTGTTTTTTTGCATATTATGCAAAAGAGATAATATTATTATTGTTTTTTAGGGTTCCGTACCCAAAGGGTAAAATCGGAACCCTATTACTAAGACTTCGCTGTCCGTCTGTCTGTCTGTCCATCCGTCCGTCCGTCTCTCTGTCACAGGGCTAGAGCCCTGAGATAGATCTCATGAACCGTGATAGCTAGACAGTTGAAATTTTTACTAAAAACAGATTAAAATAAATATTTAAGGGGGGCTCCCATACAACAAACGTGATATTTTTTTTGGCGTTTTTATAGATAATGGTACGGAACCCATCGTGCGCGAGTCCGACTCGCACTTGGCCGGTTTGTTTTTAAATAATTATTATTAGTCTTTCTTCATCCCACTGTTAGGTACGGTCTCTTCACCTGTAACGTTAGCATATTCATTATTCATTTCTATTGACTTATCTAAAGGCTAAGAGTTGAGGTTGTCGAGAGCTGGTATGGTTGGCACATGAGTTGTACAGTAAATATTTTAGTGCGCCTCTAACTGATCACACACTTGTCAGCAACCCTCTGTGTGACAAGATCAAGACAAGCTTCCAGCGCAACTTGTACAAGCTGATGAAATTTTAAAACTCTGCGCTTCTGCGCGAGAATTTTTAACTAAGCAGTGAATCAGGATACGGTTTGAGCTAAGTTTTCACGGGTTCAAGTTTGTTCATAGGATTGTCCGTTTTACTATCATTTCTTTAGCGCATTGTCTTTTTTAACAGTCTTTAAAAAAGGAGAAAGATGTCGGTTTAGTTTTTAGTTTTTTAAACGTATTATTGAAAACTTTGTCTGCTTTTTTTTGCAGTTTAAGTAAAGCAGTACAAGTTTATTGAATTATAATATATTGTAATATGAATTTATTGTTATACCAACAGCTTCAATCGAACTATTATTTCTCGATTGAAACGCAAATAAAACCACGAACGAAACGCGATATAATGTATACATAACTAGCTGACCCGTAACAGACGTTATCTCAAATTTCAATAATAGCATAGAAAAAAGCAATTTTAGGCAACTTCAATTTTTTTCCGTACTTCACTACATAGTATAAAGCAAAGTCGCTTTCCGCTTCCCGCGTCTGTATGTCTGTATGTATGTTTGCTTATATCTTTAAAACTACACAACGGATTTTGATGCGGTTTTTTTTAATAAATAGAGTGATTCAAGAGGAAGGTTTATATGTATAATATATGCATAATATAGTAGAGAAACACTGATAATTTTAGAGGTTTCTAATGTGATGTCGTAAATAAACACATTTTTTTGCGCTTACATTGCAAATGCTGGCTGAACCCCACGAGATATATCAAAATAATGTACTACAGTATTGTACACCTTAAAAACGTCTACAAAAAAGTCAACGATGGTATTAGAAATGTCTTACGCACAGCGAAGCGGGCACGGGTCAGCTAGTATAAAATAATTTACAAATTTTGGTATGAATGCTTATCATTCAATAATATCAGTCAATAGTATGTCAGATTTTTTGACAAAATAAATTTCGAATTAACTAACCTTAGTAGGATTCAACCTTTTCTGTAGAATGCGTTGCTAAGACATCTCAATGTTGTCGGTCTGAAATGTCTAATTTTTTTGCACACCTGTGCCATCACAAAATCATCCTTGTTTTTCGAACTATCAGTTCTGTTAATCAGATTTTTTATCTACATACAAGCTAACCCGGCGAACATTGTATCGCTTTAGAATTTAAAAATGTTGTGTTAAGTGCCCGATCCCGTTCCCGTTCCCGTTAAAAAGTATTGTATGTCCGTCTCCTGGTTCTAAGCTACTTCCCCACCAATTTTCAGCCAAATCGGTTCAGCCGTTCTTGAGTTGTAAATAGTGTAACTAACACGACTTTCTTTTATATATATAGATAGCCAATTTAATCTTAATCAGTTTGGTCGTTTAGGTTTGATTACTCACAAACTTTCGCATTTATAATATTAGTAAGATTCATATTTTCTATTGCTTTGTAATTGGATATCATTAGAATCGGGATGTAAACAGTGTCAAAAACATAACTGTAACTTGATAGATGTTTAAACTTAACTTGCGAAACTTGACCGGTGTCGCAACCGAATCGGTAACAAATTACTAAAGTTTAATTTACAGTAAATGGGCTGGGCTGCAGGTCGTAAGTTCTATTTACCAAAATCAATAACTTCTTAGTTGACCCAGTCATCGCAACGTCATTTAAACAGTAAACTAGCTTGACCCGCGACAGACGTTGTTCAAAACTTCAATAATCGCATAAAAAATACACTTTCATACAAATTTGAACACCCTTTTTTGCCCCGTTAAGGGATGAAATTCAAAAAATCTTTAAACACGTGTTCCTTTCATTGTATTGAAAAGCATACATAAATACTAAGTTTCAAGTAATTTTAATAATAAACTTGAACGCCTCTTTTTACCCCGTTAAAGGATGAAATTCAAGAAACCCTTAAATAAGTGCTTTGTTATTTTATATTTAACTAGCGACCCGCCCCGGCTTCGCACGGGTAGCATGTTATTATACATATAAACCTTCCTCCTGAATCACTCTATCTATTAAAAAAAAACGCATCAAAATCCGTTGTGTAGTTTTAAAGATATAAGCAAACATACATACATACATATTACATACAGACGCGGGAAGCGGAAAGCGACTTTGCTTTATACTATGTAGAAGGCTAAATACAAAAAAAAACAAAAAAATTACAGATTTTCATGCAAACTTTCTTCCACTATTTCACGCCTTTACGTGGACAAATTCCGAAAAATCTTTTATTAAATGATGCCTGTATAATATAAAATAAATATCCTCTCAAAATTTCAAGTTTCTATCATTAGTGGTTTAAGCTGGGCGTTGTTATATCAATCAGTGAGTCAAAACTTACCTTTAGATCAGTATTAAAAGTAGCAAACATTTTTCGTTTTTGTCTGCTTTATTAACAAAGCTTTTTGCGAGCTTTTATAAAACTCCGCCATCAAATATTTGGGTTTAAATGGTATGGGATACATAACGCCTGAAGGTATGAAAGAGGTGAAACAAATCAACGAATATTTTACAGTCATTTCAATATGAGTAGTTATGGAGTTCGTTATATTTATTACTAGCTGCACCCCACGGCTTCGCCCGCGTAATTTATGTGTCAAATGGAATGTTTCATTATTTACATAAAGATTTATTTTTACCATGTTTTGAGAGAATTTACCAGCGAAACTTTCAGAAACTAAAAGAATAAAATGAATTACGAATTTTGGTAGAATGCGTATCATTCAGTAGTATCATTGATGTCAGATTTATTAAAATTTCCAATACCGACCTTAGTATGATTCAAACTATTTGGTAGAATGATTTGCTCATCAGCGCCATATATACCAAAATCATCCTTTTTGCATTTTTTTTATAATTTAAGGGTAGTTTTTCGGATTACAAGTTTCCCCGTCAGTTTATCTGTTTTTTCGTCTACAGAAGAGTTTGTCGTTTAGGTTTGATTAGGGTACAAACATAATTATATACAAACTCACAAACTTTCGAATTAATAATGTTACTAGGATTAGTAGGATTTATTGTTTTCACACGTAGAGCTATACGAGTATGTCACAGCCTACCAAACAAAAAGAGTGCAGTATATAAATCACGTAGTAAATCATGACTTCTTTATTTGTTCCGCAGCTATAAAGTTTTAACGAGAAATAAAATTTTATGAAGTTCAGAGATCAACTATCGATCATGGAATAGAGAGTTCAGTTTCAATAACATTTAAAACTGGGGTCTATTGCCATTCAGATGAAGACCTAAATTGGCTTGTCAATACTATTTTATACGATACTAGTTATCGCAGCTTTGATCGCTTTGTGTATCTACATGAAATTTACTTGACAATGATGATGATTATTTGAATAAGGATGAATATTATGGTATGCCTAATAAAGTATTTTTTTTAAGTTCAGTTTTTTTTCAGATTTATTTTACAAATCGAAATAATATACAGTTTATATAAAAACTAAAGGTAACTTCGAAAAAGAGAGTTTTTTGTATAAAAGTAAACATTTTTGAAAAATATTTTTTAACGACAAAATATTTTTTTTGGTTAATCACGTCCATGAAACATCACAATCTTGTAATGCAGATTAAACTTAATATATGATATACAAGCTTTTCGACCCGGCTTCGCACGGGTGGTACCTGGATAAAAAGTAGCCTATGTGTTATTCTGATGTATAAGCTATACTGTAAAGTTTTATCTAAATCCGTTCAGTAGTTTTTGCGTGAAAGAGTTACAAATACACACACACACACACACACACACACACACTCACTTACAAACTTGACTTGCATATTGAAATCGATTTATAAAATACCTAATTTGATTACTATTTGCTATCTCGAAAATATTATATGTAACAAACATAAATTCATCCAAACTCATTTTTTAATTAAAAGACTCGACAAAATCAAAGCATTATTTGCTGAACCAATAAATACTTATTAATGAAATTCAGTTGTCTGAAGTAAAAAATCCATTGTACAAGACAAATCCTTTGGAGACAATTGTTGAATTATTCAATTTATTCGATTAAGGTGCCTCTTATTAATTCCACGCGCTTGTGGTATTTGTAAAGGGATCAATGGAAACACACGGGAGCTTATAACAGTTATAGACAACTAGCTAACCAGTGGCAGACGTTGTCCTGTCCAAATTTTAATAATCGCATAGTAACGCACGTTGCTATGTCGTTTGCTGTCAACACTGATGTCAGATTTTTGCACACCAGCGCCATCTAATTCTATCAGTTGTTTAGGTCTATTGACTTTCAAACATCCTCACAAACTTTTGCATATTGTATAATATGACTAGCTTTCGCCCGGGGCTTCGCTCGCATGCTACCTCTATAAAAAGTAGTATTATTTGCTATTTAAGGACATAAGCTATGTATGTTCCAAGTTTTATTCAAATCCGTTGGGTCGTTTGAGCGTGATTGAGGCACAAACATACAAACAAGCTCACAAATTTATGCATTTTATGTTGTACAGAAGGAAATGTGGAAATTTATTAGGAAGTCTTTAGAACCCTTTTTTTTGACACAAATAGTTATTTCGTCGGGTTAAGCTCGGTTTCGAAACCGGGTTGACGTGTCCCCGTACTGGGGGAAGGTGTGGGTTCAAATCCCACTTGAGCAATAACAGATAACTGCTCTACATATTGAACGATTTTGGGTCTAGTGTAATTTTTCCAAGATTCAGAAAAACATGATTTTATGGTGTTCGCAATATTTGCGGGGAGCAATAAATGAATTAATGTATTTTTATTATTATTTAGTATTTTTTTGAGCTTATAACTTTTTCATTATAATAAAATTAATAAATAAATTCAAATAACCATATAATTATTTATAGACATTTTCAAAATTTCGAAGTTACATAACAAAATTCCCCGTTGAAATCGTTTTTTTTTTGTTTAATTTGCAAAATGTGGGCATTTTTCAAATGTAATATTTGGACATATCTCTGACTCCTCTAGACATCTTTAAATGATCTAAGCGCATAAAGATCTGAGAGGATGGCTATCGTACTTGGAGATTACAATCATCGTGATCATATATTTTTTTTAATTTTTAAACTTAAGGTGACTGTTAAATTTATGACAGCTCGCATTTTTTGTACTCGGTCGTATTCTGTGGCCGCACACTAAGAATAGTGCAAACGCACACATTGAAGCTACTTTACACTTCATTTACCAAGACTAAATAACTAGTCTTGATACTTGAAAATATTTGGTGCAATAGGTATGTCATATTTGTATAGGTAGGTATGTACTTAATAATTCTATAGGTTGCACTTGACAAAAAGAAAATAAATATAGAAAAAATTAATATATATTATAAGACAGGTTACAAATCGTAAAGTGCTACTACACAGTTACTAATATTTGACTGTGCAAAAAATATTTGTTAGGTACCTACTAATAAAATACATTATGACAAAACGGTAAGTATCGTTTTTTTACAAGCTCTTATTTAACTTGCAGTTTATGTACATATTTATGTATGTATGTATGTTTGATAAGGTGGAATCTTGCAACTTAATTTTAAGCAGTTATCCCCAATCGATTGAGCTGAAATTTTGCATACATAATATGGTGACAGCGAGTTGATCTGATGATGGAGTCAGGAGCTGTTCAACGGAACCCTTCACTAAATAGTCGAATTGAGGCAAAACTTTGCATACCTATCAATCTCAATGACAATGTAAAATTATGATACTAGCGAGCTGGTCTGATGATGGAGGTCGGATGTAGCCATCGGAACTCCTCAACTACACAACATAACCACGTCGCGTTTGGGCTCGTTATTTTTATCTTGACGAGAACTAGAGCACTAGACATTACAAAAGCTTGATTTAAAAAATATATTTTTAATAAAAAAACTTATTGTCATCTAAAATCGATGACGTACCGTCAACGTTTCGAGTACCACTCACAGAAAGTTTTGAAAGTGAAATACTGAAAAAATATGTAGGTATGCTTTTGAATATTGTGTGCGAGCTATGATCTCGAAGATCCATAGACCGCGCGTAGCGAGGGTCAACAAGTTCTGGAATTAAACAGTTATTGTAAAACTTTACTAAATAACCCTCCTTAATATTTTCTTTCCAGAAAAATTAAATATGAATTTGTAAAAAGAGATGACCAGCTCTTTTTAAAAATTCATATTTTCCATTGTATTTGTACTAAATGACATCACAAACCTGCAATACTTTTTAAGACCTATCCAAAGACATGGAGAGTATGCGAGAAAAAAAAACATCTGAAAATATGTATTTATTTCTACCACATTGTCGGCGTGACTAATGTATATTCATGCCAAATTACAGCTTTCTAGTACTAAGAGTATCTGAGCTAAGCTGCGGACGAATGGACGAAAATGGCAAAACTATAAGGGTTTTTTGTAAACTACGAAACACTAAAGAGCACTTTCAGAATTAAACAATTTTTCAGGACACTTTATTTTTTTTTTAATATTTAATTATTTGCATCATGTACTTAAACTTAAGTATATGCCATCAAAAACAACTTGTAAAAATAAAAATAAAAAGCCAATTCTCGCAACGCAACTCAGTTTCTTTTTTTGTCTTTTTTTTGTTGGAACTATGCTCGTGTGTAGTAAACTTAACTTGTGAGATATTGTATAAGTAGCCTAAGATGACCAGAGATAATCTGTCGATGTCAGTCTCTCTTCCCTGTTCGCTTGTTACGGCTGGTCGTGTTCTATATCTCTACAATAAAGAATCCATATATATCACCCAGATCGTGTATAATTTAACCAAAAACCCATTAGTTCTTCTATCGTAAAAAGTTGTGAGATTTCAATGTCTGTCTGTCTGTCTAAAAAATGGCCGGAACTGCTTCGAGAAAAGGATGGTACGACTGTGCCGCTTTTTTGCTTGACTTGGCGGGGGCACTACCGTGCCCCCAGATAAACCTTGCTTTGATAATAACAAATACCGACCTTTTTAGAAGGTTCAACATTTTTGGTTCAATGCGTATCGTATCATTCGTCAGTCATTCATCAGTCGTCAAAATTGATAAATGCTAGATTTGTTGCACACCAGCACTCGGAGTCTTTTTATAGTTTTGAGGATGTTTTTTAATTAAAAATAGCCTATTTATAAGCTAGAGGTATATTTACATCGACAGCAAATTTCAATTTCATCCGATTAGTCGTTTAGGTCTGATTGAGGTACAAACATCCAAACATACTTAACATCCGCACAAACTTTTAGATTTATAATATTAAAGGTAGATAAATAATAATTATAAATTATATTCATAATCTGAAATTTATGTAATTTTTCTAAATCCAATTATAGATAAAGTATCATTTTTTTCCATCCATGTATAAAAAAACACGCTTGGTAATATAGGGTAGATCGGGTCAAAATGAATACAGGTAAGGATCATGGTACCTTAGAACTTTCATTTCAAAACAGAAATGTATCAAATCAACATTTATATTTATTTAATAGGACTAATTAGGGACACTTCAAAAACCACAGCAAAAGACGTTGTCCAGAAAGTATTATCACTAAAATGGAAATAGGCCGGGCACATCCAAAGATTACAAAATGAGAGGTGATCTAAAACAATTATGAATTGGGACCCAATACATAAAAAACGAAGAAGAGGAAGGCCTGCTATGCGATGGGATGATGACATCGTGAAAGTAGCAGGCAAAACATGGAGCAGAGCCGCTAGAGATCGGGAAAAATGGATAGAGCTGGAGGAGGCTTTTACCGCTGAAAGCGTCCCTTACACATAATTTTATATACCTATGCATACATATTTAAGTTAATTTTATATTGTGCAAGGAAATAAAAGCTTTTATTATTTATTATTAATTAGGGACACAACCAGGTTCACATTTTCCTGAAATTTAATATTTTTATTAAAATAACAATCAAATACGAAACATCGGCTTATTTTGATTTTGCTCCGACGTATGCAAAAAAGGTAAAACCGTATACTATTATCATATTGTTTCGAAACCAAACTCGATAAAACGCATCTTCTACAAAAAAAAATCACCCAACTCTTTCAACAAATCATGCATGCATGCAAACCTTCATCTGTGTGGCTTGCACTAAATTCTTCAAGGCAATATATTATACAAATGTTATCATTAGTTTTGCATGTCCAGTATTTTACCCCGGTGTTCCATTATGTAAGACCTCCTCTAAATTCGAAGAAAAATGTGACGTGGACGTGCTTCCCCGAGCGCGTCTGAGCGCTAACTGACGTGCCGACTTGAGGTGAATGTGAGTTTTGTATGGAAAAAATGTATGGAGAAGTTTTATTGCATTTTATATTGTTCATAAATGAAAAAGTAAATTATTTGAAAACAAGATAATGCCACGCGGTATAGAGAAATATAAAATCTACAATTTCGTATTATTTTCAAATAAAAATATGCTGTGGGTCTAAAGATATTGGTACCTAACCAGACCCCATTTTTCGACATTTTCAGCGGTTCTTGCGACGGTAAAAACGTATTTTTTTGAAAATATTGTATAGAACTGGCCAGTTTTTATTATCTACTATTAAAGATGAATATATTATCAGTAATTTTGTATCATTATATCCTCACAATTGTGATTCCTGGTTTTTAAATCGGTACCTGAAAATCATTGAAATACGTGTGTGAGTGTGAGCCGGGCCTTAATTGTTTTATTAAAAACTTTGCAAAATTTTACAAACCAACAACAAAGTAAAATCATGTAAACAATGGAAGTTTCCATCTGTTATTTCACTCCCTATCTTCCATAATCTCAATGTAATGAAAGAGAATCGTTTACATATAATTACTCGGAGAACTCATTGTTGTAAGCGGTTAGTATAAGGAGTATGAAAATGAAGGACCTTAATTTTGTACGATTTTGTGACATTCATTCTGTCTTCCCTCTACCATTTTGAAATTATCAGTTTTTTTGCAAGTTAGCGTTACTTTCATCGTACAGTAAGTATTGTTTTTATTACTTTAATAACACGTAGGGTGAGAGCGCTGGTTGTGGGTATTTTAATAACATTTAAGTTTTCAAATAAACGGTTTATATTAAAAAATATTAAAATAACGATTTTTAAACAACATAGAATAGAGTATTTATCTATCTCTTAGATTAAGCAAAATTTTGTAACAGGCGATATTTAATTATTTGTTTATGCATATTTAAATAGGTAAAACGGGAAATCATTGTCAAGATGTAGTCAGTAAAATCTAGAGGTATAACGCATCACAACTGTCACTAATCAAAACGGACCATAGACGAAAAATAGTAATAAGTTTGATTGATATGCTTAGTTATTGACTGCCAAAATTGAATATGCCCAAAGCCGAGGTAGGCATAGTCGTAAAAACGTGATGTTTTATTTTTAATAAAAATTAAGAAATGACATGTGTATTGTATATGTTACATACGTGTAATGAAATGAAATTAAATACATTTATTTGACACACACACATAAATACCTAGGTACACATATCAAGCAGAAGGAATCTGAGCATAGCGGGAATCGATCATAGCGGAACTAACCGAGAAAGATAGGTACATAAAAACAAGACTACCTACTGCGTGGGTTAAACAGGTCCCATCTCAGCTTTATGCTGCTCCACATGCGTGAACCATGACGTGGAGAAGCGCTGGTTTACAGACAGTTAAGTGTAGGTAACGTCAAGAACGCTGTTCAGTGCTGCAGTAATATATATTTATTATGTACAGTGTATAAAATTCAAAAAATTCAAAATTCAAAAATCATTTATTTCAATAAAATCACAAGGATCACTTTGAAACGTCTTAGGAACTAGGTGAAGCTACGCCGATTCCACGCGACCAAGCCTAGAAGAATCAAGTAACAAACACGGCTTGGGGTCTACCTTTTTTTTAATGATCCTTTTCTTAAAGCTCCAGTCTGATGCCAATCGAACAAGGTGAGAATATATATATATATATATACATAGTATATATTTCTAGGAACTTCGTTTTCGTAGTTTTCTGCAACATTATTACTATTTCAGCCTCGTCCCGCCAACTGAAGCATAGGAAAGTATCCAGTTTGAGCAGAATAGTTTTTCCTCGGAATATTCTTAAAGGTTGAGTTTTGCTGGCTCATTAAGCCTTCTTGTTCAGTAAACAAGTTAAAATTTGAGCGTTTTTCCGAGGATGTCTTGGAGATTGGGATGAAAAATGTTTTCTATAATATACTATGCTTTTGCTTTAAACTAAATAGTATTTGCTGTATTTTCTAGAGAATATTTTCTGTGAAATACTCGTAATATGGAAAAAACGTTCATTTTTTACACGCTTTTCATATTCGAGGGAAGCTATTTTTTTACTTTTTTAACCGTTTTTTTTACCAAATAAATAAAATGAATCATACTTGTAGTATAACAGAATTGTTAATTTAAAAAGTCTTTATCGTGTTTTATTATAATATCCTTTGAAGAGCAACATTTTATTTTTATTTTTTATTATTGTTTTTTATTTATTTACAGAAAAACACACGACAAATGAGTACCGCTCTTGGCACCACCCATGATTGTTACTGATTTGTTAGTAGTTTTTGTGTCCTGGGGGTCTACTCTGAAAACTGTAATGGGTTCCTGTTCTACATTTTATTACATTCTACCGTCAAAGAAGGACTTCCCAGAAGCTCCGTGCACAGTACATTACAGTATTCACAAAGCGATGGGGCTAGATGTCGCGTTAGGGCTGTCACGCATGACATTTCACGATGCGTCTGTTCTGCTCATGATATGACGCAGCACGTGACCTGACTCAGTAATGTGACCCAGAAACAAACCGAACGCTGGATCTAGATTATTACAGTGTTGAGCCGAAAAATATGCTCGACTGGTTTCAGCCCGTGGCTTTGGTCATAGAGTTTGGTAAGCCCCCGGTTTTGCATTTGTAAGACCATCGAGCGGTGATACACTTGCAACCTGTCACGTATGGAATTATTACTACTGAAAAATGTGGGCATAATGATTGGACGTACATTTAAGGATCTGAGCGCCTGGATATCTGAGATCTACGGTACTTGGGTACCGTAGGTATATCACAGTCGTGATCCTATTTTATTTATTACTAGCTGACCCGTGCCCGCTTCGCTGTGCGTAAGACATTTCTAATACCATCGTTGACTTTTTTGTAGACGTTTTTAAGGTGTACAATATTGTAGTACATTATTTTGATATAATATATCGTGGGGTTCAGCCAGCATTTGCAATATAAGCGCAAAAAAATGTGTTTATTTACGACATCACATTAGAAACCTCTAAAGTTATCAGTGTTTCTCTACTATATTATGCATGTATTATACATATAAACCTTCCTCTTGAATCACTCTATTTATTAAAAAAAACGCATTAAAATCCGTTGTGTAGTTTTAAAGATATAAGCAAACATACATACATACATACATATTACATACAGACGCGGGAAGCGGAAAGCGACTTTGCTTTATACTATGTAGTGATTCAAATAAAAAACATTGATAATGCTAAATGTAATGTTTGAACTGACTACAAGGGTCAATTTGTACCTACGCGGAGCTGTGTCAAATATAATATTTGAACGTGTCGCTGACTACCTCCACTAGACATCTTCAAAGTCTCTAGACGCCTGGAGATCTGAGAGGATGTCTACCGTACTTGGGGATTACAGTCGCGATCCTATTTATATTTTAAAAAATATATTTACATTGTGGCATTTGAGGCGTGTTCGTTAGCAACTGATATCGTTTAATACTAGTGCTTTAGGTACGTAGGTATTGCAATATCTTTATCAGGTTTAAACCTAATCTTCTTGATGGCTCGCAGCTTGCAATAAATATTTCTTAAATCTTTTCCTTAACATTTTTACGCAAATTACACGCTTAATTAAGTTTATTGGTCGGGGTGAGCGGTGGCTAAAGAACGAGTGGGTATCTACTTTTAATCAACTTCAGAATAGGAGGAAGTTCTCAGCTCGGCGGCTACATAAATAAATAAATAAATATTGGCGGATTTTACACACAGCGCCATCTAGCCCCAAACTAAGCAAAGCTTGTACTATGGGAACCAGATAACTGATAACATACTTATTATACATATTAACACTCAGACACAGAACACACATCTATGTTCATCACACAAATATTTGCCCAGGGTGGGGATCGAACCCACAACCTACAGCGCAGAAGGCAGAATTACTACCAACTGAGCTGTGAGGCCAGTCTTTTATTTACTTCTTTATTTTCTTCTTTTATTTACAAGCTTTTATTTACCTTATATTTTTAAAAAGGTATGTCAAAAAGGTTAAATTTAGGGTTAGTCAGCGGGACGTCCAAGTCTTAAATTTGGCACTTGCTCTGTTATTGCAGTAGCTAGCATTCCATATGTGACAGGATGCAAGACCATGTTTGTTTGTCATTAAAAACAGATTTGCTAGTATAACTGATATTTTAGAATTGCAAATGTAAAGAAAATTCACTTATGAATGGTAGTGTAACTTGACACGTGTGAAATACTAACGACTGTGAAATGTTTGTACGTACCCTTGACTACTTCTTAGACATCTCTAAGGAGTACCAATAAACTGAGAGGTTTACAGTCGTGCGTGAGTGTTTATTTAATTTATTTTTTTATCATTTTCGTATCTATAAATATTTATAGTTTCTTAAAGATGTATAATGGAAGTAGTCTCTGGTTGTAGCAGTAACTGGATGTACATTTATTTTAAAAACATATAACATCCAATACTAATATATAACAGAATATTTACAAAATACATAATAATCAGTTGAGCCATCTAAAGATCGTTGCAAACAGTCTATCCAGATTACTACTAGTCGAAAGCGTACCCAAGACACTGATGGCATTGCCAAGCTGAAAGGCAATCACTGATCCGTTGTGCCAAATAGTAGCCAGTGGCCTGAGCACGAACCACTATCGTATCGACAACCTATCGTCAAACCTGACACTTTTTGTATAGTAAAAGTGTTAGTTTTGGCATTAGGACGATACGTTGTCGATACGATAGCGGTTCATGCTAACCCCCCAGCTCTCAGATCACGCGTCACTTCGGCCATACGACCTTATAAAATTGAATAGCAGTAACTTCGTAAAAAAATGTTCTATTATTACGAGCAAGTTAAGTTAAAAAGCGTATGTTAAAGCCACGTGCCTTCTTAAAATTCTAAGAAATGCAAAACTCTTTCACAACTCTGTGTTTTTACATCCAAATGTACAATGTTGGAAGAAAAATAATAAGTCACATGTTTTCACAACTTTTTCCAACTCAAAATCGAGCGAAATAAAGTTACCAGTTCACGTGGCAGTTCAGAATGGTTCAGGAGGCGGAAGGAGTTTTTTAATATTATTGTTTTTGAGATTAAAAATGACATCGAAATTTTAACTGCGAAAAAGATCATACTTACTAAGATTAATTTTTTTTTAAATATTTTAGTACAATTTTGTCATAGTAATTTGGTATTGAGGAAGTCATCATTCCAATTTTAATAGTAATATTAATGAACAATAGATATTTCAAAACAAGCAATTAGCAATTTGATAACAATAAACTATATTACCCGTTACATTGAAAATATTTTTTACTACTTACTAGCTTAAAAATAAGTAATTACTCGAAGCTTGCAACTTTGGTGTTAAACATACTGTATTTGCGAGAAATGTTTAAAATTTATATTCTTTGGCTCCGAAACTATCTTATTTCGACAAGAGAGCAAGTTTCCAAGAAAAATAACGCAAAAGTTACATATCTCCGTGGAAGTTAATTTATTTTCGATAGTCGCTCGCGAATTACTCGTAAATGTTTGTTTTCGCGGACTTACTTAGTGCCTGAACACACCACGTTTTTTAAAAGCGCCGTCGACTCGCGTGTGTTTCGTTACAGACGCGTCGGTGACGCGCGTGTGTATCGGTACAGACGCGCCGGTTTCATGCGTTTGATTCGATACAAACTCGATGCTAATTCGCGTGTCTATCGATACAAACGAAATCAAACTGCTCTGTAGCGTAAAAACGCGCCGTCGACGCACGTTCAAAACGCGCGTCCACGGCGCGTGTAAGGTTAAGTTCACATGTAACGCGTAAATTTACAAAGAGTCCAGATGACAAGCTCTACACGCGTTGCGAATGTTCGTCAGTCTTTTGGTAGAGTTGAAAATAAACTAAATTACAATAAAATCGCGATGTTAGCACGCTCAACTGAACAACCAACGAACATTACATAGGTACACAATCAAAGCGCGCGTCAACGCGCGATCGCCTGCGTCTAGAGACTTTTTCTCTGAGCGCCGTGTTTAAGCTCGCTGCCTAAAAAACGTGGTGTGCATAAGCCCTTAAGTTTGGTTCGCGCATCGTGATTACGGAGCAGAGTTTAGTCGGAAAACGTATCAGTTTACACTTCTACAAGAGGAAGTTAGTACTCGTTCAGGCTAATGGATAGGGTGCTACTAATAACCTTCTATCTGGCAGATAGAAGGTTATTAGTAGCACAGTTCCAAGATTCAGAATCAGCGGTAAAAAAAATTATGTCACGTTGACGTTTAAAGTTGACAGTTGTCTCAATGTCAGACGCGTTCGGTAACCAGGCTCTCAAAAAGGCTCTAAGCATCTTGTAGCGCCTACAATTGGTATTCTATTAAAATATGAAAAACAAAAAAAAATTCTACCTACGTCCATACGCCACTGGACGCTCAGAGCCTTCTTAAAGAAATATGATTAAATTTATTGTATTTTCAAGGATATGTTAAGCCCATAAACAAGTACATAGTAGCATAAAGTAGGTCAAAGCATAAAGTTAGTTCATACGAAACTTCGGTCATAGCAAGTTGGCCAAGTTATCGATGCAACGCTCGTCAAGTTACAATTGATTTACTGCTCGATTACGTTACTTTGAACTAAATCGCAACTTGCGTGTATTCTCGGAAGAGCGATTGCCGTTACTACACTGTTTAGTTGCTTGTTAATCTTAAAGCTGTATTTGCACTTTGATTTAATATCGCAGAGACATATCGCCGGATATGTTTGGCGATGTCACCCGATGACAAACGGCGACAAAGTCGCATGACAAATTTTATATTATTAGTTATTATTATTTTATATTATTATTAGTGTTATTGCGGCACTTTATTATAATTCTACCTATCACATCGCCCAAAAGAGCTATAGTCGAGGCGGCGCGACGTCGAAGTACGGGAGCGCCCCCGCGCCGCTTGCTGGCCCTCGCCTAGACTCCAAACCGCCTCCACTGTCAATTGTTTGCCCGCGGCTCGACGCCGCCTCCACTCTAGCTCGTGTGGGCGATGCGCTTTAGGAGTAGGACATTTTCATTTTTAGGGTTCCGTACCCAAAGGGTAAAATCGGAACCCTATTACTAAGACTTCGCTGTCCGTATGTCTGTCTGTCCGTCCGTCCGTCCGTCTGTCTGTCACAGGGCTGTATCTCATGATCCGTGATAGCTAGACAGTTGAAATTTTCACAGATTATGTATTTCTGTTGCTGCTCTAACAACAAAAACAGAATAAAATAAATATTTAAGGGGAGCCCCCCTTAGTGCGCGAGTCCGACTCGCACTTTGCCGGTTTTATTTCTTATTAGTTCGACCGAACTACTGTAAACGATTTTTTCGTTTGTTCCAACTAGTTCGATTTATCTGGTAGGTGGCATTGATAAGCACTTAATATCACGGTCGACTTGTTAGCGATTAAAAAACATTTGACTGACGTAAGAAGGAAAATATCCCATTGACGAACAATAATTATAAATCCCACTAAACTCGCGTATCTCAATTCGGATCTCTTAATCCGCCTGAAAGTCTTCCGACTTGGTTGATGTTGACCAACATACTAACCGATGGTTATCATCACCGAGCTTGGTAACTGTCTCAGATGAAAGTGTTGTGGGTTCTATCCTTGTGGTAGGACAAATGTTTCCATGATCACATCACAAGTAGATGACTCTAATAAGCGATTTTCTGATTGACTTCGTATATAAATTTATAACGAAGATTTCAATTTGAAGATTTGTGAATTGAATATTTTCTTTAGAATAATCTGAAAGGTTTGTTATTTTCTTGGCCTTCACAAGCACTTGACATTGTTATTAACAAAATTGCTTCATAAATTATAGAAAAAAATTATAAAACGACTGGCCTCGCAGCTTAGTTGGTAACTTTGCTTTATGCGCTGTAGGTTGTGGGTTCAATTCCCACTCCGGATAAACATTTGTGTGATGAACATAGATGCTTGTTCTGTGTCTGGGTGTTAATATGTATAATAAGTATGTATATAAATATTTTAAAAAAATTTGCTATCAGTTATTTAGTTTCCATAGTACAAGTTTTGCTTAGTTTGGGGCTAGAAGGCACTATATATAAAAGTCCACCAATATAAAAAATATATTATTATTATATTAAAATGAAAAATTAAACATGTTTGTCTGACGTTTAACGACTGTTTAAGATGGTGAACAGTGGGCTTGGAAGAGAATTAAGGGTGTTACCGTAACGAGCGCCCTCTATCTGTTTTATTGGGGCACTAAACGCCTCGTATGGAGTCAACTATGTAGTTACTCTGATTAATCCAGGCCATTCTGCCCTTATGGTTTTGTTAAATGATTATTACGTGCTGATTTATATGCAAGGTCATAACATTTTAATGTTCTAATAATTCCATAATAATAATATAATATATAAATAATAATAAAAAACTGGCCAAGTGCGTGTCGGACTCATGCACGAAAGGTTCCGTACCATTGTCTATAAAAAACGGCAAAAAAACACGTTTTTTGTATTGAAGCTCCACTTAAATATTTATTTTATTCTGTTTTTAGTATAACTTATAGCGGCACCAGAAATACATAATCTGTGAAAATTTCAACTGTCTAGCTATCACGGTTCATGAGATACATACAGCCCTGTGATAGATAGACGGACAGCAAAGTCTAAGTAATATGGTCCCGTTTTTACCCTTTGGTTATGGAACCCTAAAACATTGTTGTGTTGTAAGATTACTTCATAGAGCTACTACGAATCACTATCGTATCGTCATAAGGGTCTAGTTAGACGAATTTATACTATTGTGATTCGTTCTCAGGCTACTGCAGCTTGGAACATCACCATAGACTTACCCTCTATCATCCAAAGTATAGCTGTAGATATAATGTCTACGAAAAATGTAGCGTAGCATATTTTCGTAGCGATCTCGTAGCATTCACACTACGGCGTAGCCCAATAAAAATCATTAGCTTCCAGGAAAGCTTTCCAGTCATTTTCATATCAATAAAGAGCCGTCAGAACCTGAAGGTTATTGCGATAGCTTCACACGCGTCATTACTTCAGGCTACATTACCAGCTACCTCATACAATATTAATCACTATTCTCACACTCATAAGGTTCAATATTGCGTAGACATCCTGATGAATATTTATGATGATCAGGATGTTTTTACAGCGTGTTTTTATAATCTCGCCGTAGTATTTCTTACCGAGTTACCGTGTTTTTGTAGGAACGTAAGTTATTCTAGAAGCTTGTGATATTTTCAAGATCTTGCAACTAACTCGGAGCAGAGATAAACCAAGATTAAGGGTTATGTACTAGCTACCTGCCCCTGCTTTGCGCGGTTGTACTAATGAAGATTACAGGCAAACTTTTAATACGATAAGTATATAATTTTTTGTAAGTAAGTATATATCTCTGTTTTTATCTATATCTATACATATAATAAAGCAGTAGAAGAGTTCAATTCTGTACATTGAATAAAAACGAAAAAAAATACTCCTAGGGGTCTTCATACAAGTAACACAAGCCAACAAAAACATTTTGAATTTTTTGTCTGTCTGTCTGTCTGTCTGTCTGTCTGTTGTGCGACTTTTACGCAAAAATTACTGGACGTATTTTGATGAAACTTTTTTTGTTATGTAGCTATTAGTCCTCGGCAACATATAGACTACAATTTTGGAAGATCGGAATACGAGATGAGGAACTATAGTGGTCTGGGTTTGGGTAATCTATAAGGGATATTAATATACTGCTTTAGGCAATGTTGGTTAACATGCTGTCGACAATCGAAAGAAAAGGAATAAAATAAAACCGGCCAAGTGCGAGTCGGATTAGCGCACGAAGGGTTCCGTACCATTATCTATAAAAAACGGCAAAAAAACACGTTTGTTGTATGGGAGCCCCACTTAAATATTTATTTTGGGTACGGAACCCTAAAAAAGAATTACGAATTATACATTAGTCTTCTATATGTATAGATATAATAAAGCTGTAGAAGAGTTCAATTCTGTACATTGAATAAAAACGAAAAAAAATACTCCTAGGGGACTTCATACAAGTAACACAAGCCAAAAAAAAACATTTTGAAATTTTTGTCTGTCTGTCTGTCTGTCTGTCTGTCTGTTGTCAGGCTTTCACGCAAACACTACTGAACGGATTTTGATGAAACTAATTTTGTTATATAGCTATTAGTCCTAGGCAACTTATAGACTATAATTTTGGAAGATCGGAATACCAATTGTGGAACTATAGAGTTCTGGGTTTGGGTAATCTATAAGAGATATTAAGAGATATATATCTGCTTTAGGCAAAGTTGGTCAACATGCTGTCGACAATCGAAAGAAAAGGAATAAAATAAAACCGGCCAAGTGCGAGTCGGACTCGCGCACGAAGAGTTCCGTACCATTATCTATAAAAAACACGTTTGTTGTATGGGAGCCCCACTTAAATATTTATTTTATTCTGTTTTTGGTATTTGTTGTTATAGCGGCAACAGAAATACATAATCTGTGAAAATTTTAACTATATAGCTATCACGGTTCATGAACATTATTTATATTTATGTTCGCTTGCTGAACCATTATGGGTTATTTTAGTTGGTTTACTAATATTATAAAGAGGAAAGCCGTGTTGGCCGAGTGGGAGGTACCTCGACTTTCAATCTGAAGGTCGTGGGTTCGAATCCTGGCGTGCATCAATGGATTTTTCTGTTCGAAAAATTTATATTCCCATCAAAAACACGTGCTTAAAACGGTGAAGGAAAACATCGTGAGGAAACCAGTTAGTATTCTTATAAGCGGCGATGGGCTTGCAACCTGTCACATATGGAATGTCTAACTACTGCAAAATGTCGGCATGTGCCAAATATAATGTTTGGACGTTCCTCTGACTACCCCCACTGGACATCTTCGGAGGATCTAAGCGTCTGGAGATCTGGGAGGATCGTACTTGGGGATGAAAGTCGTGATCCTATTTATATTTTTAAAGATTTGATTTTTTGTTGTGTGTATTGTTTGTTTGTATGTTTTATGTTTGTAATGGATAAACTCAAAAGCTATTAAACCGATTTTAATTTCATTGTTACCAAGCTACAGTATCTCTGAGTAACATAGGATATCTTTTATTTTTGAAAAAGTAATTGATTCCTTATAAAAAATGCGATAGTTTGATGTAAAGGCGTAAAAAAACTACCAAAAATGTTTCTTTTTTCGCGTGCGCTGCAAAAACTATTGAGAGTACATAAACAAATAATGATACATTATTGAATGTCCTCATAAATGCGCATATGAAAGTCTGCGAGGAGGTATATATCTAAATATTAAAGTTTAGGTATAATTACCGTTTTTGTATCTATCCATATCATAATTTTACTTATCTAATTAGCAATTAAGGCTAATAAGGAGTGAGCCACTTTTTGAATTTTTCAAATCGGTCGTTCATAAGACTACAATATAAAAGTTGCGGGATATTAAAATCGTGGCTACCAATGACTTTCCTCACGGGGCCAGCAGTAGGAAACCTTGCGTATATTCCACGGATACCCATCTTCATTTAAGCCATACTTAAGGCGGCGATACACATGCCAGTAAATCGGGAAAGTAGCTGGCATGAAAGTAACTGGCATGTACGAGTAACTGGCACACTGCGGATACATTTGCAAGTAATACTGGCATGAATACTGTGCCCTTGCATGCCAGTATTACCATCGCGTATACACAGGACAGTTCGTGAGAGTATTTCGTACCTACCAATTCTTGCGTGCCAAACGTGGATAACAATCGAAGTGAATTAAACAAAACCGTGTTGTTACTAGCAATTTAATGTGTAGCTAAATTAATGAGAGATAAAAAGAAAAAACGAAGACGGGTTTGGGTAAGAGATTGCGCCTACGGCCATAACGAGTCGGCTACTGGCATGCCCGTAGCTATCGCGTCTGTTCACACGTGCCAGGTTAGCAGCCCCCAGTGGCCCCTCCCTCAACGGGCATGCAAGAAAATCAAATGTTGTGCTAGCTACTTGCAACTAGCTAGCTTCCAGTTACAGGAATGCCAGTTAGTGAATACACATGACTGTAACTGGCACTTGCAAGGAGCTGGTATGCAAGTGTGCAAGCTACGGGCATGTGTATCCCAAGCTTTATTCAAAATAATCACATTTAGAAATCACTGTCGCCCAGCGAAGCGGGCACGGGTCAGCTATTAAAAATAAAGTTCGGCCTATGTATGAAGATCGATTTTTTTTTAGTTTATCCAGTACAAACAAACATACAAAAAACAATAATATTTTTTTTTTCACTTTTTATTAGTTATCTATATTTATAAAAATAAATCCCTATTTCCCTTGGTTTTAGCATCAGGCGTAAACGGCTTGACCGATTTTGCTAATAATTTTTTTGAAGTTATTTTCCGGAGAAGGTTTCTAATAAAGGAAAACATTAAGAAATTTTCTCGGAAAATTGTGAACTTGGGAAAAGCTGAAACTTTTTTCTATGGGGTTATCGAAATTTGACAGGACAACGTCTTGGGACAGCTAGTACATAATAAATAATACTTACTACCAAACTTTCAATAACATTTGCATACAATATCGCTAAGTGTGTCCTAGAGCGATAAGCAAGTTTTAAGTTATGGTGTTACCGAGTACTTCTATATTAGGAGGGTGTTACTTAAAGTTTTGTACTTTGGGTAAGGAATAAACAGGGTGAATAATAACTACTAACTAAAACTGACTACAAATAACTAAAACTAAATATTCAGACCATTCTTATTGATCATCGCTTAAAAAGAAGTAATGTAATTTCAAAATAAAACTTCATGTGCAAATCCTCTTCGCAACATGTTGTGCCTACCCCACATTAACTGCCTACGTGCCTACGCTCTGCAGGGGCTGCCTAACAGAAGAAGAATCAGCTGCCCACGTAGTCCTGGAATGCGCGGGCGTAACAGCGCAACGTACACAAATCCTCGGTAACCCGAGGTCTCTTCTCGAGGCCTGTGAAGACCCCAGGAGGCTTCTGTGCTTCTGGGATAAGCTGGGCTGGCTACAGATGTAGCTGGCTCACCCCCCCCCCCCCACGCATAACGGACCAACTTTGAGTCTAAATGCGGTAAAGGGAGTCCCCACAACTAACTAACTAACTACCCCACATTAAATGGGAAAAAGGAAAAATTGTACATCCGTCCACAAACGCCGGAGTAATCGCGTTAACATACGAACAAAAAAAAAAGCATAAAGTCGAGGTTCTCAACCTCCTCCTTTTTGAAGTCAGTTAATTATGAAATCTTCATGTGCAAAAGTGATGTCAATTGGTTATGTACCTAATGAATGAATGAATGGAAATGCTTTGTATACAAATATAAACAATAACAGAAACTTTAACGAGATTAAACTGTACATTGGGTGATCCTATCGCTAAAAAGCGATCTCTACCCGATGACCTTAGTTCTAGAATGAAAACTATCGTGGTTGTTAATCATTTCAAATAGAAATACGGCTAATTACGACGTTTTTTCTTGTATTGCTGATGTTTTGAGACAATTCATATGCTCTACATCATGATCATCGTCCGCGGCCACGATCAACGGCATCGTAGTAGCGTAGTATTAGCCGTATTTCTATTTAAAACCTTGGTACTATTACTGCTGTTATATGACGGTCATCACTTCACAGATAACCGTAGCGAAGGCCGTAAAACTGCAACGTCCTGATAATCGTGCAAATCACCACGCATCCATTACCATCGTACAGCGGGTACAGTTTACGAGTCAAGAAACCCTGAGTTTACATCGTTCGTAGACCCTTTAGCCGGGGTCCCACGGCGCGTATAACGATGGGCCGCGCCGGATGACGCTCCGCCTATGTGCGTCCGGCGCGTCGCGTACAGAGCGTTCCGAGCACGGGCCACCACGGATGCATCGTTCACACGGCGCGTCAGTCCGCCTTGGCGCGGTCTGGCGCGTGAAAACGCGGGCCGTGGGACCCCGGTATTGGGAGAATACTGTAGCATATGCAAATAGAAAGTTTTAAATATCGATCTATACTACTGCAAAACCTGGGCATTGTGCCAAATAGAATGTTGGGACGTGCTTCTGACTACCTACTTTAGATATCTTTTTTTTTTTGCGGACATTACTCACTGCGTCATCTAGCCCCAAACTAAGCAAAGCTTGTACTATGGAAACTAGATAACTGATAACTAGATGACTATAATATACTTAGGTATAAACTTTTTTTTTGTAAATACATACAATACAAATCTTATTGGATCTAAGCGCCTCCAGACCTAGTAGACTGTACTCGAGGATTACAGTTTTAATTTTAGTAGAAATAAAATTAAAGAAACGAAATCTTTTGTCATTTTGCTCTCAAACTTTAAACTTTACACTTTAGGTTTGATGCAAATCCAATCATTACATTCGGCAAATGCTCACAATTTGTGTATACGTGACATGTTGCCTATCGAAAACCCATCGCCGCTTAGAAAATGCCAATTGATTTCTTCACAATATCTTCTTTTAACGTTATAAAGCACGTTTTAATATACGATTTTAAATTTTAATAAACAATTTGATACTAGGATTCGAACTCTTCTTTATATCTCTTAGTTTATACCAACAGCTTTACATCATTTGCTAAATCGTAACTCGCCTCCGTAGTATCCTTTGTCTGTAAACATCGTGTAAGCTGTAACACCTTAGATATTATGTTATTGGCTATTAGCAAGTTGCGGTATGACTGAGACTGGGGATGGGCGGGAGCGGAATTCTATAGCATGGTTAATGGCTCCATATAAAAGCCACATAATTATACCTACTTCGGTTGTGTATGTGTAGTCTTTGTACCTAATAAACATTATGTATCAACTAAGTAGGCATATTTCTCCCTGCCTCATTAGTACAAGAGGTTTAGCATGTCAGTGTCAATAAAATGCAGCTGTCAATGTCGATCAAGTGTCAATGTCAGCCGGACGGCTACGGAATTGCTTAACAAGGTTAATGGCTTGATTTAAAAGCCACATAATTATACCTACTTCGGTTGTGTAGTCTTTGTACCTAATAAACATTATGTATTTACTAAGTAGGCATGATACTCTCTCTGTCTCATTAGTACAAGAGATTAGGCATGTCAGTAAAAATGTGTTTATTTACGACATCACATTAGAAACCTCTAAAATTATCAGTGTTTCTCTACTATATTATGCATGTATTTTACATAAAAACCTTTATCTTGAATTATTCTATCTATTAAAAGAACCGCATCAATATCCTTTGCATAGTTATAAAGATCTAAGCATACATAGGGACAGAAGTGACTTTATTTTATACTATGTAGATATACATTATGTATCTATTAAGTAGGTATCTAGGTATATTTCTCCCTGATTCATTAGTACAAGAGGTTAGGCATGTCAGTGTCAATAACATGCAGCTGTCAATGTCAGTCAACTGTCAATGTCGACCGGCTAGTCTCGGGGCATTGAATAACATTGTCACTCGTAATAAAAAAATAATATGTTTAAAACCGCTTAGGGTGAATCTAATTGTGTGGAGTTTCTTAGCGCTTTCGTACATTCATAATATAGAAACGCCCACTTTTTATATTCGATTTAACTAAATTCGAAACGACTGTAATTTTCAAGTACCATACAACATTATTAGGGATGTTTAAAGGGGTAGTCAGAGGAACGTGGGCAGCAAAATATGGGTGCTAAATGTAATGTTTGAAAGTGTCTTTTAACTACCCTCCTTAGTTAAGTATTATTACTTCAAGTATCTAAGCGCTTGGCGATCGGAAAAGTTGTCTACCGTACTTTGAGATTACAGACAAGATCCTATTATTCTATTTTTAGCGTGATAGCTAGACAGTTGAAACTTTCAAAGATGATGTATTTCTGTTGCCGCTATAACAACAAATACAATATAATATAACAGAATAAAATAAATATTTAAGTGGGGCTCCCATACAACAAACGTGTTTTTTGCCGTTTTTTATTTCGTCACTATCACTTTTATAAAATACTTCTGTAGATGTGACCACGTTTGTTTTAAAAGAGGAACTACCTCTGCGTTTTCACGTTTTTCTTGTTTTGATTAAAGGCCTATACCACCTTGAAGGTGTTTTCTTTTATCAAGTAAATCCGCCATTCTCCCCACAGTGTTCAAATTGTGTCTCAAGAGCTCATCGCCTCGTGAATTTACTTGCGGCCGAATGCCCGGGTAAGCTGGGTTCAGTAATACTACATGTATGGAAAAGGTAAATACTAGCGTATAGATATCAAACTCTGTTGCGTACAACTATGTTTATGTATAATAATTTCGTTTTAAATTAAAAAAACCAATGAAAGTGTATTGATCAATCGAAAAGTCTAGAGACGACAAAATATATAGTTTTTATAAGTTTTAAGTTCATGATGAATTGATAACCTGGATGATTTCCATTATGATTGAAAAGAGATGGCATTTTTTTTATATATATTAAAGATCCATTAGAACTATTATATACACAATACAAATATAATTATTAAAATTGGATCACACTGCAAGATATGCGCGTTATACATATACAAAAAGAACAATATAGATGAAGATGATGATGCTAATCGCTCTTAACATATGCATAACTTCATTGGGCCATGTCATTTCAATATTCTCGCGACGGTTCTTGTATAACGAGAAAAGTGAGTTTCACTTCTGTTACATAAGTTATTAGCTATTTTCATAGTAAGAGACTAAACCGGTGCTTTGGTTGCATTAATACAAGTTAGATTATTGGAGCTTTTGTATAGATACCATTACAGATGGGTAGATTATTCAAAATTATTATTATATGGTATTAATTCCTGGTCTTGGTATTTGTATAAAAAAACTACACTACAATTATATTGGCTGTTTGGTTCTCATAGTACAAGCTTTGGTTAGTTTAGGGCTTCATGTCTCACTGTGAAAAGTCCACCAATGTGTAATGTGTATTGATGTATTATATTTTATACAAAAGTTTATATTTGTTATTTAATAATCAAAGCCATTGGGCTTGCAACTTACCATGTGCCAAATGTATTTTTGGACGTGCCTCTGACTACCTCTTTAGATTATCTTCAAGGATCAAAGCACATGCAGATCTAAGAGAATGTCTACTTAGGAATTACAGCCATTTTTGCCACACTTGCTTGATCGTCTGCTATGATTTTATTATTAACTAGCAGTCCGCCCCGGCGTCGCACGGGTGTAATTATGATTTAAGGGTATTTTTTACACCTTGGTTTACATTATCGGAATTTTCATACGGATCTCTAATAGTTAGACATATGATATACATATGATTTTTTTTTTGTAGATATTGATGTCCTCTACAAAACTGTAGTACACCACTTTGCTTTATTGTCAATAGTTTTTGCAGCGTACGCGATATAAGTTTTTTTTTGTATTTTTTTCACACTTTGGGTTTCATTATCGAAGTTTTCATACGGATCCCTAACGTTTTTGAAAATATTCTATAGCCTATGTTCATCAGGGTTAATGTAGGATTCTAATGGTAAAATATTTTTCAAATCGGTTCAGTAGTTTCGGAGTCTTTTCGATGCAAACAAACAAACAATCAAATCTTTCCTCTTTATAATATCAAGTATAGAACTATAAATGTCGTATGTCGTAGTATGAAACACTTTATAGAGTAATAATAAAACTATCTGAGTTTCCCATCAGTAAAACTATAACTATGTCATCTGTACCATAACCATATTTCAGACAGCCAATCAGAAGCCCTGAAAATACAATATTTCTCTCTGGCAACTCCATTCAATTTACATAACAAAAAGATGGCCATAGTTATGCCACCATTATACAAGCTCATGGTGTTATAAGGGTAGTTATTTTAATAAGGGGTTGCTTTATGGAGTGTAATATCGTGAAGTGGGGTTTATGACGATTGTGGCAAATTTCAGGGAATTACGGATGGTTAGGAATTGGCACTAATATTGATATGAGTATAGTGTTATGATGTTGATAACCACTGGTTATAATATTGGTGAGTTTACGGCACAGCTTTAAGATATGCCTAAATAGTTTTAGTGTAGATTTTAATGTAAAATAGCTTTTGAGGACAGGGATAAGTCATAATATCGTTTACTAATGATAGATACAAAAAAATAGGATCACGACTGTCATCCCAAAGTACGGCAGACATCCTCTCAGATCTCCAGACGCTTAGATCCTTTGAAGATGTCTGTTGGGGGTAGTCAGAGGCATGTCCAAACATTATATTTGGCACATGCCCACATTTTGCACTAGTTAGTTTTCCATACGTGACAGGTTGCAAGCCCATCGCCGCTTATAAGAAGATTAACTGATAGATACAATCATGAAAATAAACTAATCAGCTATCTATAGATAGGTTTCGATGATAGATCATGATCCAGTTTTCCAGTATCATGGTTGTCAGTCAAAATTTTGGAAAAAAAGTAACCCATTTTTGTCCCAAGACTTTTAGCTATCTCTATATGAAATTTCGTCGAAATCGGCCCAAGCAACGGTTTGGCCGTGATAACGTCACAGACAGACAGACAGACAGACTTTCGCATTTATATTAAGATGAGTAATAAATGTTTTTGATGAATGCAGAATCGTTTTTTCTCAATAACCGCAAAACATAAAATTTTGTTTTTTATGACAAAGATAACTAGATTAAATACAGAAACACGATTGGTGAAACTTTTCTCGATAGATTTATATTCCAAAGTTGGCTCTTCAAAAACTAAAGCTAAATAGTTCAATTTTTTATAATTCGTTAAATAATCATACTAGATAACTAAATTAAAGACCATTTTTTTTAAATTTGAATGAATTTAATTTCCAAGATAATTCAGTTTTATCACTTTTTCCGTCTTATCCGGGTAGACTCAGCCCATACAAAACGTCAAAAATTTCACTTATCACCTTAATAGAATAGATTAGTATAGATATAGATATCAGTTGCATTGAATGTCTCAAGCACGATAGGTTTATAACAATTACTGGTATATCGTCTCATGAATCCATTGTATCCATTTCACCTGAACTCACACATATAATCAGGGGTCAGAAACCTTTCAATGCGTAACACTTTGTCAACCGATGTCTCGTCCCGTTTTATCAACTTACCCGTCTTTAAGACGTGTGATTTTTTCACTTCTCTGACATCACACTGACAAATTTATTACAACAGTGGCCTGAGTACGAACCACTATCGTATCGACAACAATAGTAAGTTGTAATATAAGTGTCAATTTTGACATTTGGACGATAGCCTAATGTCAAAACTGACACTTTTACTATACAAAAACCGGCCAGGGAGGTACCCTAAAAAAAATGTTTTTCAAGATTTTATTTTACGACTTTGTTGACATTATTTGTTAAAACATGCCAAATTACAGCTTTCTAGCACTAAGCGTCTCTGAGCTAAGCTGCGGACAGACGGACGGAAAGACGAACATAGCGAAACTATAAGAGTTTCTTGTAGACTCGAAACCCTAGAAAGTGTCAGTTTTGACATTTGGACAATACTTTGTCGATGCGATAGTGGTTCATGCTAACCCCCTTGTGGCAAAGATTTTTTTCTTCACGTCAAATATATACAGACCCAGGCTTGTTTTTGTTTGTTTGAAAAGGTCTTTATTGAACATAAAATAATACAAATTAATATATCTAAACACAGTCTAGTACATTACAACATAGTATTCGAATTTAGTAACTCTGCAGGCTTTTAATCGCCTTTATGAGTCTTTTAATAAAATATATATTTATGACAGTATTTACTTTATAAATCTAACGTAAAAGTTATTTGCATTATGCTAACATTTAATAAATATTTTGTTTACATTTTATATGCTCTTTGTAAAGCGCACATTTTTAAACTATAAAGCTAATTTTAATTTTAACAAGCTACTTTTTAACAATAAAGGAACTAATTCTAAGTGACTAACTAGTATCCGATATTGAAGGCATAGAATAATAATGAATAACATGGGGTAGATACAAATCGTTGCAAACGACATAATGCGACTCACTACCCGCAAACGGACCGAGCGGTTGGCCAGCGAGACAGCGGCGAGCTCGTAGCAACAGGAGTTTAACCAGTTCGTGCACAACTGCACATTAACGTAATTATGGGTGAGTGGGTGGGATATGGAAGTAACTATATTAAATTAACTACATTAACGATATTAATTGTTAGGTAAGTAGGTAACATGGTATGTAAATACAAATCCTATTTAACTACGTAGGTAACCTTTTGTTATAAATAGGTACCTACGACAGAAATTTTTGTAATTTAAGATAATGCTATATTTTATACTAAGTAGGTCAAATTTATGATTTGATTTTTTTTTTTTTTTTATTCAAGTGGATAAAAATATACATACAACTGATACAATATACACCGGGCACTTGAGGGTTAAACGTGTTCGATAGTAGTGACAACCTTTGACGTAGTTGGTTCATTGATGTCGTCCAGGACGTAGTGATGGGGTAAGCGATACCTATTATAAGTGTCGACATACGTAAGGTTCGATAGGCGTGTCTTGCCTAAGGAAGATATAAGTTGGTTTTTGTTCTTTTTATTACGTAATAGGTAGAAAGTTTTAGTTAGTTGAAAGATAAATTCTTTTATTAATGGGAAGCTACATTTAACATGGAGGTTGGTAATATTTGTATAAAACGGGGTGTTATAAGCTATTTTAAATGCCTTATTTTGCAAAACTTGTAGTTTACTATAGTTTGATAGACAGGTGCTACTCCACACAGGAGCGGCATAGGTAAGGCAAGGTCTTATAAGGGAGCTATAAATTTTAATTTTTATTTTAGGGCTTAAGTTACTCTTTCGGTTCATGATAGGACTAAGTGCGCCATACGCTTTAAGTCCTTTTGATCGTGAATAATCGACATGAGAGGTCCAGTTGAGTTTATTATCTAGATAGACTCCGAGATATTTTACGGATTTATTCCAAGGAATTTGATGATTTTTTAGTGTGAGTTTCCTATCTGGTGGTTTTCGTTTTCGCGAGAACATAATAGCCTCTGTTTTGGTCTCATTTAACTTAAGTTTCCATTTGTTAAAATAATCAGCAAGTAAGTTTAAGGAGAATTGTAACCTACTTATAATCAAATCTTCGTCAGAACTAGAAGAGTACGACGCTGTATCGTCGGCAAAACACGCTAGGTATGTACGAGGTTGCTTAGGAATATCGTTTATGTATATTAAAAATAATAGCGGTCCAAGTACTGATCCCTGAGGTACACCAGCTGGCATATCATAGGGATCAGATGACGTACTGTTAATGAATACCTTGAATTTACGTTCAAAAAGGTAAGATTGAATTAGTTTTACTAGACAAATGGGAACATCGTTAATGAACAGCTTGTGGAGTAGGCCTTCGTGCCAGACAGTATCAAATGCCTTTTCAATATCCAACAGGAGCATACCAGTAGACTGCTTCATATTGAGGTTATGCGAAACATGTTCACTGACACGAGCAAGTTGTTGAATTGTAGAATGGAACCTTCGAAATCCAAACTGTTCGTTTATTAAACGATGATCAAAAGAAGTTAGTATGCGGTCATAGACGATACGCTCGAATATTTTGCCAAGCGTTGATAGCAGGCTAATAGGGCGATAGTTGACTGCCTGATTATGATTTTTACCAGGCTTTGGAAGAGATATAACTTTTGCAGTTTTCCAGACTGAGGGAAAATAGCTGATTATTAAACATGAATTAATAATTTTTGTAAATAGCACTAAACATTTTTGTGGCATATTTTTAAGTAGCATGTTATGAATTTCATCGTTTCCAGGAGCTTTGCGACTTTTTAAGGAACGGATGTGTCTTAGAACCTCACGAGGCGAAGCTAGCGACGATGAAGTAGTATTATTATTGCAAGAGTTCAGATTATTCATAGATGCATTTACAGAGTTATTGGTGTCCTCGTCAAACCATTGCAACGTAAGGGACATGTTTTTGTTGAATGCAGATGCCAGCTCACACATTTATTGCACACTCCTCATTAGAAAAACTAAATTAACATATGAACGTTTACAACTCTCAGAATGTGCTAACAATCCTAAAAGAACATGGGAAACAATTAAAACAATTACTAATATGAAAAAACTTAAAAATCCACCCTTTGAATTACTATCACAAAATGCAGACACCAACGAGGATGAGCTAAATAAAATAAATAACTTTTTTGTAAATGTAGGTAAAAGTCTAGCAAACCAAATTAACACAAATCTTGAGGATTCCTTAGATATGGACACTATCCCGAAACAATCTCACTCCCGATCCTTCGTACTTCTTGACACAGACTGTAAGGAAGTGTTTACAACCATAACCAATTTAAAAAATGTTTCCGCTATAGCCGATGACAATATTTCATCCAAATGTTTAAAAATGATTAAACACCTGATCACCCCTGCTCTCACTCACATTTTTAATTTATGCTTTACAACTGGTGTCTTCCCTGATGCATTAAAAAAATCCATTGTACTTCCAATTCATAAAAGTGGTAATAGAGACAGTGTCAACAACTACAGACCCATATCAATTCTACCATCTATTTCAAAGATCCTAGAAAGACTCATAAATAAAAGACTGATTAATTACTTAGAAAAAGAAAAATTACTAGCAAATTCTCAATACGGTTTTAGAGCTGGCAAATCAACAGAAAATGCTGTTTACTCTCTAACAAAATTTGTAACAAATCAACTTGATAAAAAACGTAAATGCATTGGAGTATTTCTGGATTTAGCTAAAGCATTTGACACTGTCTCTATCCCATTACTCCTTCAAAAACTACACAATATCGGTATCAGAGATGTACCCCTTCAACTCTTTACTAGCTACCTAACAAATAGATACCAAATTACGAAAATTGGTAACAAGAGTTCCGATGAACTACTACTAAACTGTGGCGTCCCCCAGGGTAGCATACTTGGCCCTAGCCTTTTTTTAGTATATCTAAACGAGTTATGTATGCATGAACCGGAATATGGAGGAATATTTAGTTTCGCCGACGATACAGCGCTAGTTTATTGGGGAGACTCTTGGGATCAGGCAAGACAACGCGCTGAAAAAGGACTACGTGCCGTTATTTGTGTGGCTACAGAAAAACCAACTCTCTTTGAATATGGGAAAGACCAAATGCATAAAATTTTCAATCAAAAAGCATCAAAGCGCAATTTCCACGCCTATCCGTGCGCACACATGTAACAACTGTACTTCACTTACCTGCTCATGCATCACTCTCGACAATACACAAATCATTAAATACTTAGGCGTGACTTTAGATAGCCAACTAAACTGGGGACCCCATATAGAGGCACTTTCAAGTAGAACTAGACAACTCATATTTACTTTTAAAAAACTACGTCACGTAGCTACACCGAAACTACTAAAAACGGTTTATTTCGCCCTAGCGCAATCGGTCATGAGCTATTGCATTTTGATATGGGGATCTGCTTGTAAGACGAAACTTATTAAATTGGAACGCGCGCAAAGATCATTACTGAAGGTAATGACCTATAAATCATATAGACATCCGACTCATCTCTTATTCAACGAATGTGAGGTTTTATCCATACGTCAACTATTTCTACAAAAACTAACTGACCACCAACATTCGTCCACATTATTTAATCCTGAAATACAAATGAATAAACGTAAAACATCTAATGTATGCAAGACTCAAAAAGTTAACACATCATTCGCCAAAAGACATCCTTATTATTTAGGCCCCTTTGTATATAACAAGTTAAATAGGATCCTAGACATTTATAATCTAAATCGACACGTAATGCTAAAAACGGTTCGCAGTTGGCTACTGCAACAAAATTATGAAACAACTGAATCATTCTTAGTGACTTTGAAATAATGGTTCACATGTATATTTATCTCTATATCTTAGTAAGAAATACGTGAGGTATATATTTTTTTTTTTTTGTAGATATATACCTCTATAGCTGTAATAATTTTTAATTACTCCAAATAATTAAACAAAATGTTAATTTCACTACTAGATTAATTAAAATGTTTTAATAACATAACAAACACTATCTCCTGAACTATAACACTTTACACACCTTTATACAACCTTACAAACACTATAACAAAATTAGCTAGCCGCCACTCACACACCAACTTATTCCATAGGCTCCGCACAGTGCATCGAGTGAGCCAGTCACACACACATGAGTCTGACTATTTTTTAACTACCCTCATTTTACCTGCATTTCTACTAGTTGTTGGTTTCTTTGTGTTTTTGTGTACTTACCTACCTAATCATATTTCATATTCGCAATCGAAACATATTTGTACTTAAACTACTAACTATTACTAAATTTAAAACTTTCAAGCTTATACTTAACCTAGACATTGTAAATTGAAGAGACAACGATGACAAATAATGACAAAATTTAAACATTGTGTAAATAAGCCGCCGAAGGAAGGTATCAATGACCATAACACAGGTTTATTTTAAACCTAGCTTGGTTTTTGATGCGACCTCTTTATGTTATCAGTGAGTATGTAACTCGTTTCATTTGTATAAGTAACTGACATCCTACTTACGGCCTTAAAACTCCGTCAGAGTTGGCCACTATCTTATAAGAACCTATTTTATTACTTACTTATACTACTTAGTCATTATTATTTCTGTGTAACAGACGTCTGGTACGAAATAAATTATTATTATTATTATTATTATTATTATTAAAAAAAAAGCTCGTTGCACTGCTCAGAAACAGTAGATGTAACACCACCGTCTGGTTTAAGTAGTGGTGGGATAGTAACTGATTTTCCCTTTAAAGATCTAACAATTTGCCATAAATCAGCAAAAGAATTGTCAGCTCGCGATAATTTGTCTTTCCAAACATTATCATTATGAAATTTTACTACAGACTTTATTCTAGCTTGAAGTATGTTTATTTGAGATCTGAAGTCTTTGCGAGTAATAGGATCCGTGGCTTTTAGTTCACGGAAACGTAATGAATTTTTACTTCTAATAAGCTTTTTTATAAATTTAGGTAGACGGTGACCGTTCTGGTTGGAGTTTGCCTTTGGTACAGAACTGTCTCTAGCCATCACTAGAGCACTGGTTAGTGATTGTACTTCACGGTCAATTAACTCTACAGAATCAAACACCTTGCTAGTAAGTGAGACGTGATTGTTTAAATGAGAACGGAATTTGGACCAGTCAGCTTGCTTATAATTAAAGACATTTATGGCCTCACGACGTATGGTGCCAGTTAGTTTCAAGTACACTGGTAGGTGATTTGATGATAAAGCTGCCATGGCTGTTATGCTGCTGATTGAATATACATTAGAGGCGACTACTAAGTCTGGTGTAGAAGGCCGGTGTTCATTAATATAATGGACCAATGTTGGGGAAGAAGGGGCATGTATATTATATTCATTGCATACCATGTGGTTATAAAGTGTTTTACCACGAGGATTCATGATGCTATGTTTACACCAGTGAGGATGACGTGCGTTAAAATCTCCTACAAGCAAAACATGTCTGCCACAATTTAGGAGTGCGTCAATATCCCTTTTTTTGAGGTCTAAGTTGGGTGACTGATAGATTGAAAAAATTACTAATGTTTGGCCAGAAAATGACATTTGAATACCAATCGCTTCCATATGTTCTGTTTGAGGAGTGATCACTTGTGTATGAGGTATGTCGACCCTTACAAATATAGCAACTCCCTGACCACGTGAGCCCAACTTGTCCTGACGATAACAACAATAACCGGGCAAGTGGATAGGAACTTGGGGGCTTAGTATAGTTTCAGAGATAGCTATAATGTCTGAGGATAGATCACCAACCGCTAGGTCCGCGAGTTCAGTGAGCTTTTTTCGTACGCCGTCCGCATTCCAATAAAGTAGTCTTAGTTCATTTGTATCAAACATATTGACCCAAATAAGTGAGGACAAGGATTACCTTATCCATCATGTTTGTGCATGATGAAAATTCATGCTTAATACGCCTGATAACATTAAATATTGCGAGCATCTCGGTGGTGTCAGCATCGAATTTTGATGATGCTTCAGCTGAGGATGTCTCGTCGGTTTGAGTTTCTGGGGTGGTAGTGAAAACGCGTGGCTGCTTGCGTGGTTGACCAACTGATTGAGCTCGGGGAACAGATGAACGTCCGGATTCACTTGCAACAGCTGGTTTAACCCGAGTGCCTTGTTCTTGCTTTTTCTGATGAAGACGCTGCAGGTAGTTAACACGAACTGGGCATTGCCTAAAGTTTGCAGGGTGGTGCTCCTTACAATTGCAACACTGTGCCGGGCTAATGCGTTCTTTCTTTGGGCAGTCTTTCGTAGCATGCGTACCGATACATTTAACGCAACGCTCGGGCAGATTGCAGTTCTTCGACGCATGTCCAAAGTATTGGCAGCGGTAACATTGAGTGCCTAAAGATGTATTTGGCTTGAATCTTTCAATCTTGATGACGCAGTTGCATAGGTATTTTGTCTGCTTGAATTTCACAATATCGGAGCCAGCAGGAAGCTGTACCAATAATGGTGGGCATGCCATTTTGTCTTCAAGCGTTGAGCTTTTGAGTTTGTTTACAGTGGCGTTTTGGAAACCAAGTAAAGTTAGTTCCTCTTGCACCAGAGAGACAGTTTCCAACGGTATACCTCGGATGACCACCTTATATGTTCGATCTTCCTTTCGTGAAAACGTGTGGAAAAAGACGTTTTCAGACCGGAGTCCTTCGGTTACCAAGCGGTGACTGTCGTTCGTATAGCAATGTATTGCAACTTTACCTTTTCGGCGATACTGGAGATGAAAGTTTTTCGTAAACTTCAAAATCAGGTTTGTGATCGTCTGATGGGACCAGTCTTCCCTGACTTCTACTACAATAGGAGGTATACGACCTGCATTTGCTCGATGTCTGGAGACAGGATGAGCCGCCTCACTTTGGTCGCAATCGGAGTCGCCAGCGAGATCCTTAAAGCGGTTGCTGGTGCTGAATGTTACCTGGCCTACACCTTGGCTGGGGTTCGCAGTTCGTTTGGGCTTTCTCCAGATGTTGTCTTCGGCTGGTCTTTTGTTAGACAAGCTTTCGGTAGAAGAAGTCCTCACTAGATACTTATCCATAGTCAGAGGCATGACTACGAACAATCGATATGTTTGTATTGAACAATCGAGTGGGTCAACCACTAGCAGGGACCGGTTTACTTGCGCGACGCACTAGTGCAGTGCAGCAGTTACTACGTGTGAACACCGCGCGGGACGTGATGCTAAGACCCAGGCTTGAGGCACGTCATATTTTATGTTAAAAAAACAAGTTGGATTGGTTTTTTGTTGAAAACTGACTAATAAATTCACGTTTCTAACATTTTCATAAAAATAACAATAAAATGGTTCACTAGCGAGATTTTCTTTTGCTGTTTTGAAAACGTGTATAAACATAATTTGTTAAATAAAAAACGTCTCACATGGCCAACTTATCTTAACCACAATATACAGCATTTTAAATCCCGTACAAAATGAATATCCCTTGTTGTTAAAACATACATATTATTTTTATCATACCATGAGTTTATCCCCTCTGGCTTGTACTCTCCACAAATTAGTCGATTTGATGTATCAATAACAAACCAATAAGCTTTACTACCACGTAATAAGGTTCAAATTAGCTCTGCAATATTCTTGTAAGGTGTTTGAGTTATACACAGGATCATTAGCTACATTGTACGAGATATGTAATAATAATTACCCTCGAGATATTGCGTTAGGTTCGTTCATAATATTCATGATGCAAAAACGGATACATCGGATATATTTATATGATTTTGGTTCTCTTAGAACTCTCTTTTAGCGCTTGAACGCCTACTTGTATACTAATACTAGCTGCCCCGACAGATTTCATTCGATTGTCCTGTCAAATTTCAATAATCCCACAGAAAAAAGCACTTACAGTTTTTCCAAAACTTTACGCCTCCCTTATAACTTAGAGATATAAAAAATACCCTACAACCTATTCTTATACCTACCAAACATACACAAAAAAATATAAAAATCGGTCAAGCCGTTTCGGAGGAGTTTGGTTACAAACACTGTGACATGAGAATTTTATATATTAGATTATAAATGCGAAAGTAACTCTGTCTATCTGTCTGTCTGTGACGTTATGATGGCCAAACCGCTGGGCCGATTGTCATGGGTATTGTAATGTGTTACGATAAAGTCGTAAAAAATCGATTTTATGATTCTACACGGACGAAGTCGCTGGTAAAAGAAAGTCTTAGTAAAAAAGAGACAGATATGCTATCTATATGCCGTTGTAAAGAGTTTATAGGTAGCTCAACTAACCAGATCACTACCATCAGAAGCGTTTCCAAGATACTTGCATTGCCACGCTGGACGGCAATGCTGATCCGTTGTGCCAAATAGGAGCCAGCCCTCGGATTACACGTCGCTTTCAACAGACGCCTTGATATCATTTTAAAAACCCGGTGAACCCCGTTTCCCTACGGATCAAGGGTCTCGACCCTAAAGAGCTCAATGTAAGCCCCACGAAGACTTGCATATTTGGGTCTATTGAGTTCCTTGGCCAAATCTGCCGTCGCATCTTCATTTACTGTAGTCTTCTGAAGATGTGAACATGAACACACCACACACACACTAATTACTCCGGACTTTTGGACTTTTTGTGTTTTTGTGCTTATAATAAGAAGTGTTAGTCTGTATGATATTTATTTAAATAAGCCAAGTTGCCCTAAATAAAAACAAAAAAAACGCTTAAATTAAATTATATCTATCTACATTTTACTCTTTTAATATACTATGTATCTCTCTTTAAACTTTCGAGAAATTTAGGAGGAAGGCGTTAACATTTGCGATATAGTTTTCATAGCTACTGCAGCTGTTCGTTTTTCAGTGTTTCTGTACCAATGTCTTTGTTACAAATAAAGAATTGAATGAACACAGTGTATCGCGTATCTGATGATATTTGTAGCGGTCATAAATAAATTAGCCAAAGACGTTCTATGGCCTTTGTCAAGATTGATAATTTGGATAGACTGCTAAGGTTCCTAATTCCTAACTAAGCTCAGATCAATACCTATACGATCCTCTCTTCAATATTCATCAGACACCGTGTAATAGATTAAGGACCAGCCACTGATAGTCGCTTAATATTCCATTATAAAGCCGGGATACAGGGTATAGGCTGGGAGCTAATAGGGGTTTTTTTTACGTCATTCTATCACATAGTTTGAAGTGGTAGGATGAGCAATTGAGCATAGTTTGCTATGAATAATAATGCTGTTTTTTTCTAAGCCTTATCGATTGTGAGGTATTTCAGGTAAGTTACTTTTTTATGGAGTTGGTGGGTAAAGTAAAAGACCTTGATATGAATTTAGAAATACTCGAGTGCAAAATACTACTAAAAGACAATTGATACCGAAATCACCTAGTTATCTCTAAACATCAAGTAATATTCTTCAAACTATCGTGATTAATAGACATAACTATAGATTTTACTTGGGTCTGAGCCTGCCCGCGACCATGGCTATTGTAACATAGCCGAAACATCGGGAAAATAAATTAACGGTAATTACGTGATTAAGCACGTGTAAAAATCTATAGCTATATTCAAGTATCCTTGAACGCAGTTTGTTGATTTCCTGGCCGTGCCGGTATGACGTAAGAAAGTTATCATTGTCTACTACACTATTTGTACCTTCATAGATGAGGATACCTGTATAGGTACATTAGAGGAACCATTGATTACCTACGATGTTTTCCGAAATCAGCGTCCGTTTTAGCGGCGGTAATTTATAGCGGAGAACTAGAAACTTAACTTAAGAGTACATCAAGATAATGAAAGTGTTGAACGGTCGTCGTGAAACGGTACCCGCTTATTTGAATCTATAGCTTTATACTAGCTTCAGTGGTATTAGCTAGATCTATGGATAGCAAGTGACTATCTAATGATTAGTAATAGCGGAACAAAGCTATGGCTATGAAGCCATTAGTGCATTCTAATAGCAATTTACTCGTAAACCAAAGCAATGTATTTATACGAAGGTTGTTTGTGTTATGCCAAGTGTTAGGTACCTCAACTTTCAATCTGAAGGTCGTGGGCTCGAATCCCGGCGTGCATCAATGGATTTTTCTGTTCGTAGAATTTATATGCGCATTAAAAACACGTGCTCAAAACGGTGAAGGAAAACATCGTGAGGAAATCAGTTAGTATTCTTATAAGCGTCGATAGGTTTGCACCTTGTCACGTATGGAATGCTAACTACTGCAAAATGTGGGCATGTGCCAAATATAATGTTTGGACGTGCTGCCTACCCCCACTAGACATATTCAAAGGATCTAAGCGTCTGGAGATCTGAGAAAATGTCTACCGTATTTGGGGATTAAAGTCGTGATCCTATTTATTTTTTGTATTGTAATATCGTAATAACATAAATAAAATAAATATTGGTGGACATTTCACACATCACCATCTAGCCCCAAACTAAGCTAAGCTGTGGGAATTAGATTACTGATAGAATAGATACTTTTTTTTTGTAAATACATACGACACAGCAAACATCCATGTTCATCACACAAATGTTTGTACCGGGTAGGAATCGAACCCACAACCTACAGCGTAGAAGGCAGAGTTAACTACTAATAACTTTTACCTTAAAAATATTAAGTAAAGGGTTGTGGGAAATAAAATATATTTTATTTTTATTTATATATTCAACTAGCGACCCGCCCGGCTTCGCACGGGTAGCATGTTATTGTACATATAAACCTTCCTCCTGAATCACTCTATCTATTAAAAAAAACCGCATCAAAATCCGTTGTGTAGTTTTAAAGATATAAGCAAACATACATACATACGCGGGAAGCGGAAAGCGACTTTGCTTTATACTATGTAGTGATTTATATTCGTCAATATTTATCAAGTACGTAAACAACAAGTAAAAAGATATGCGCGATCATGTATAAAAAAATACATAATATACCTTATTTTGCCGGCTAAAAATGGCATTACGCTCCACACACTATCAAACTCATTATAATATTTATGTTAAGGCGCTCCCAGTCGACGATTGTTTTTGTTCGAAACGAAAAAAGAAATACTTCTGAACAAGCCACATCTCCTATTTTATAATGTACAGTATATGTGAATAAAGATGTACCCATCTTTAATCACTTCGATAAATAATCCTACCGACCGCTGCAATGACGACAAACACACGTCGGCGAGTGGTCCGCCATAGCTTTTCGAATAAATTAATGATATAATTTATGTATAATTACTTATCAAAAATCTATTCTTATAGAAATCTAGATCTACATATTACCTATCTTTAACAATAAATCACAAGTTGATTTTAATAGTAGGTATATAAAATATTTCGATCATAAATTCTAAAACGTATCATTTTGAAATAATATCTTTATCGTGAAAAGTTTCTGCTATTATGTTTTCAGCTTAATATAAATCTAGGTAGGAACCTGAAGTAATATACTTATAAAAATAGGAGATGTGGCTTGTTCAGAAGTATTTCTTTTTTCGTTTCGAAAAAGAGCAATCAGTGACTGGGAGCCCCTTAAGTTAAAAATTGCAAACAGAGGCAAAAGTTTTCCATATTTCGATCCGAATGTTGTAACGGAGTATGTTCTTACGAAGTTTGAACTCGTTCTTAACTTCGCCTTTCTTGAAATACAAAAACAAAGTACCTACTATTGGAAGATTGTTGGAGATTGTTGGAGTTCGTAGTGGCTGCCAGCTGGCCTTGGCAACGAGGTTCATAGGCCGTCGAAAGTTTAAAAAATTTATATATTTTTGAAAAGTCTTTGTTTTATATTTGTTTATAATTTACATGTAATCAATAAAATGAGAACAAATATTTATTATAAAAAAAGCCGGCCAAGTGCGAGTCGGACAAGCGCACGAAGGGTTCCGTACCATTATTTATAAAAAAACGGTAATAAACATGTTTGTTGTATAGGTGCCTCCCTTAAATGTTTATTTTATTTTGGTTTTAGTATTTGTTGATATATCAGTAACTGAAATCCATAATCTGTGAAAATTTCAACCATCTAGCTGTCCGTCTGTCCGTCAGACAGACAGACGGACAGACGGACAGCGAAGTCTTAGTAATAGGATCAACGTAGAAATTAATATTAAAAAAAAATTAAGCCATGGTTCCAGAGATTATCCTCCGCGTACATACAAGTACAAACTTAAAAAAATTACGCTTCGAATTGTTAACCTCCTTTTTTGGTAAGTTAAAAAATAAACACTCTCTCTTTATAAAAGTAGTTAGATTGATTATATTGTGTATAAGAAGTCGCTTAAAAATATACTGACTGGTATGGTATAATCACGATGACATGTTTTGCTTTTCTAAAAACAAAATCCGGGAATAAAACCTTATAAGTTGAGGTACGTCTCAATAGTTATTAAAAATGAAAATTAAAATGAAATGCCCATCTAAAATTATTTTAAGCCAGCACGGCCACTTCGCAAAACCAAGGGTGACATCAGGCATGAAAAAAACTGCCCCAAATGGCCCCCTTAGGGGTGGCTGAGTGGCCGTGGTTATTTGTCTCTTTACATGCATAGGCATTGCCCTTTACACATAAAGGGCAATAGATTTAAAAAAAAATCTGCTTCAACATAAAAAGATGTGAGCTGTCGCGGGACGCCTGGCAGATGTGAAACATCTAAATTATCGCGGTTCATGGTTTATTCGGTTCGGACAGACGGACAGCGAAGTCTTAGTAATAGGGTCCCGTTTTAACCCTTTGGGTACGGAATTCTAAAAAAGACGATATATTGTATCATCGCAATACTTTGAGGGAACACTAGAGACGACGACCCACCGACGACCCACTGCGTATTAATATATAGATATAGATAACTAGGGAGTCTGCCTCGGTGTCGCACGGGTGTAATAATAATTTTAAAACAATTTTTTTTATACGTTGGGTTAAAAATTTGAAATTTTAGTAGGGATCCCATTTTTTACAGTAATAAATATAGCCTGTGTTACTCAGAGATAATGTAGCATTCTCTTTCAGAAAAATTATTTTTGACGATTTTATCGTTAAACATTTAATTAAAACATTAAAATTTTTAAGAATCAAAATAATATTTGGAAAAAAAGTAGCCTAACTACTCTACTAAACTACCTCTTTATGAAATTTCATCACAATCGGTTTGGCCGTGATATCGTTCAGACAGACAGTTACTTTAGCATTTATAATATTAGCATAGACAAGGTATATAAGCCACTTACTTAGTAGGTGAAGCAGCAAAAAGTACTAAATTATAATACCTTAAAATGTATTATACTAAAATCCTTTTATAAAGATACTCAAAATCCAAAATGATATTGGAAAAGGTTTCATGAGCCGTAAATTTCCGTATAAAGGATAGCTTTTGATCGCAATGTTACTAGAAAAACTAAGAAGAATACAAAGACTTAGTCCTTTTTGCGTAAAACACAAGATGGTAAAAAAAACCGACCAAGTGCGAGTCGGACTCCTCCGTACCATTATCTATAAAAAACGCCAAAAAAACACGTTTGTTGTATGAGAGCCCCACTTAAATATTTATTGGAACGAAGTTTTGGAACGAAGTTCCTTATCGCGCGTTGTGAAAGGGGGCTAGACGGAAAAAATTCTTACGAAAAGTTGTCACGACACTTTTTTGCTATAGTATATCTATTAATATATAAATAATAATAATAATAATAAATAATAAATAATATATATTGGTGGACATTTTACACATCGCCATCTAGCCCCAAACTAAGCAAAGCTTGTACTATGGGAACTAGATAACTGATAGAATACTTAAATACTTTTTGGAACGAAGTTCCTTATCGCGCGTTGTGAAAGGGTCGAGGTGGGGTCGAGGTGGGGTCGAGGTGGGGTCGAGGTGGGGTCGAGGTGGGGTCGAGGTGGGGTCGAGGTGGGGTCGAGGTGGGGTCGAGGTGTGGTCGAGGTGGGGTCGAGGTGGGGTCGAGGTGGGGTCGAGGTGGGGTCGAGGTGCGGTCGAGGTGGGGTCGAGGTGGGGTCGAGGTGGGGTCGAGGTGGGGTCGAGGTGGGGTCGAGGTGGGGTCGAGGTGGGGTCGAGGTGGGGTCGAGGTCGGGTCGAGGTCGTGTCGAGGTCGGGTCGAGGTCGGGTCGAGGTCGGGTCGAGGTCGGGTCGAGGTCGGGTCGAGGTCGGGTCGAGGTCGGGTCGAGGTCGGGTCGAGGTCGGGTCGAGGTCGGGTCGAGGTCGGGTCGAGGTCGGGTCGAGGTCGGGTCGAGGTCGGGTCGAGGTCGGGTCGAGGTCGGGTCGAGGTCGGGTCGAGGTCGGGTCGAGGTCGGGTCGAGGTCGGGTCGAGGTCGGGTCGAGGTCGGGTCGAGGTCGGGTCGAGGTCGGGTCGAGGTCGGGTCGAGGTCGGGTCGAGGTCGGGTCGAGGTCGGGTCGAGGTCGGGTCGAGGTCGGGTCGAGGTCGAGGTCGAGGTCGAGGTCAAAGTTGATTCCCCTTCCCTTGTCCCACGTTATTTTGTGTTCAGTACAACATAACTGTAAACTAATAAACGACTTATTGTGCAAGTAGGAGATTACCAAAACATCATTAGTTGGTTGGTGGTATCTACTAAGGAAGGTAGGTACTTACCTATTTATTTGCTTTGCGTTTGTTTCTCATCTAACTAGCTAGATTGACAAAAATTGAGCCTACTGATTAAGTTTATATTACATTATATTTGATAATAATAAAAAACATATTATTTTAACTTAAAAGAAATAAAATTTTATTACAATTCCTTCACTAATTAATCGAAAAGAACTTCGTTCCATCCGGGTGTCCCTTGACACCTCTCAAGTTTTTTATATATTCTGTTTTGAGTATTTGCTGTTATAGCGGCAACAGAAATACATAATCTGTGAAAATTTCAACTGTCTAGCTATCACGGTTCATGAGATACAGCCTGGTGACAGACAGACGGACAGCGGAGTCTTAGTAATAGTGTCCCGTTTTTACGGAACCCTAAAAAAAATACAAATTCTTAATCCTTTTTGCGTAAAACACAAGATGGTAAAAAGAATATGATACTTCCATTATTTTCAGTGGAATAGATTAGCACAACCCGCGTTTACGTTTTTTTATGAATTACTAGATGTACCCGCGAGTTCGTTTGCGTGGATATAAATACTTATTATTGTCAGAATTAAAAAAAAGCGTCACTGAGCAAAGCTGCGGACGGACGGATGGACGGACGGACATGGCGAAACTATAAGGGTTTCTTGTTAACTACGAAACCCTAAAAACAGCTTTTTAGGTAAACTAGCAATTTCTTTTAGCTCCTAAATAATGTCAGAATAAAGAACTTCACACACGGCATCCAGCGAGAGATATATGAAAATGTATTGAGATGTATAATAACTTAAGACAGAAGGACCCTTATGTAGGGACTGAATAAATTAAACGACTTGGTATTACGATGTAAAAGATGTAAATAGGTGTTAGCATTTTATTCCAGCTAACCTTTGTGTAATTTAGAAAAGAAATGAAACTGATCATATGCTCTTTTTCATTATACAAAGTATTTCCTTGTGTAAGTTTCATCAAAATCTATCCTACCACTAAGAAAACGTAACAAACAGACAGATTTACTTTCGAATCTGTAGTATTATAACAATAAGTGTGGATTTAAAAATGGAAAAATGAAATAGGATCACTTTAATCCCTAAGAACAGATGATAACCTCTCAGAACTCCAGGCGTTTTGTTAGTAGCTCTGGTAGGCTGCGGGTTTGATTCCCATCCAGTACAAACATTCATGTTTTTTCTGCGTCTGGATGTTATAATGTACCTATTAATAATATAAATTCTAAAAAAAGTAAGTATGTAAAGTTTCTATTAGTTGCCAAAGTACATGCTTTACTTAGTTTGGAGCTAGATAGCGCTGTAATAAATGTCCTATAATATTAAATAATTTTCGATTATCTATTTTTTAGTCGTTTTATTGTAATACAATGATCGCCGTACTCAAATACTTACTAAGTTACACACTAATAGACTAGCTCAGTTAGTAGTTGCTCTGCCTTCTGCCCTGCAGGTTGTGAGTTCGGTTCCCACCCTAGACAAACATTTGTGTGATGAACATAGATGTATGTTCTGTTACAATGTATTTTAAGTATGTATGTATTTAACAACAACAAAAAAGTACCTAATTTTTCCATCATTTATCTGGTTCCCATAATACAAGCTTTGCTTAATTCGGGCTTTCTATCTCTTACCTTCAAATCCACTTAAATCTTTCCCGATTTAAAATTCAACATACGTTGCCCACTAGAGTCCTTCGTACTTGGACCTTCGACACAAAACACCCAAAAAAAGTACACCCAAGACTACCCATCTTATTCCATCCCTATTTATCCATGTAACCGATACATTCCAATTTTGCTCATTCTATTTTATTTATGCGGAAAGCTTCCCTAATTTACGTATTCCGGCAACGTTACAACTGCGCCGGAAAAGTTGAAGGTATACATTGTTTACCTCGTGCTTTACCTTTATATGATAGGTTGCAGCTAGTTCATTACACTCTCATTTTTAGGGTTCCGTACCCAAAGGGTAAAAACAGGACCCTAATACTAAGACATCGCTGTCTGTCCGTCTGTCCGTGTGTCGGGACAGTTTGTAATGTATATTATTACTAGCCAACCAGTGACAGACGTTGTCCTGTATAATTTCAATAATCGAATAGAAACAACTGAATGTTTTTAGTCTATGATGTCAGATTTGTTGCACACCAACGCTATCTATATCAAAATCATCCTTTTTGCGTTTTTTATCGTTTAGGGGATGATTTTTTATCTACATACTACAGCAAATTTCATCTTAATCCGTTTTGTCGTTTATTTTTGATTTGGGAACAAACATAGCAGCCTTATCACAAACTTTCACATTTATAATATTATTAGGATTAGGATTTAAGTAGGTACATAAAACCATATAAAGTAAAGGTGGAAAATTAATGTCGGAAACAGCAAGAATATCGTCGTCGGGATAAATAAAAAGGTAATAACGCGATAAATACCCGTTTGAAATATTAATTAAGATTATACCGGTTTTGGACATCTTCAAGGGTCTGAGCGCCTGTAGATCTTGAAGGATATCTACATACTATACTTAGGGATTACAGTCGTGATCTTAGTATCATATTTTTTTTGTAGAAATTATCTTCTTTGGATTCGATTTTGAAACAAGGGAGAGTGGCCACTAAAACTAAACCGGTTTTATTAGTTTATTAGTTTTTGAATAATTGGTTACATTAATATATTTTTATTATTGATTTTAAAAAAGGATCACGACTGTAATCCCCAATAACGGTAAACATCCTCTCGGATCTCCAGGCGCTAAGATCTCTGAAGATGTCTGAATTTAGTCAGAGGCACGTTCAAAAATTACATTTGGTACATGCCCACATTTTGCAGTAGTTAGCATTCTACAAGTGACAGGTTGCAAGCTCGTCGCTGCTTATTAAATCTTCTTATAAAATTAAATTCTCGTGTCCGTCGATTTATTTTTGTGTATATTCAGTAGGCCCGAGAATAGCTCGTTGAGTATTTTGATACCATTAAGTGTTAAGGGTGGCGTAAAGTATGGAAAAAACTGAAAGTGCTTTTTTCTGTGGGATTATTGAATTTTTACAGGATGTCTATAAGGACAACTAGACTTAGTATATTTTAAAATTGGCAATGACACGTATTAGTGCACTAGCTTTCCCGCACCCCACTTTAAGGGTCGGGAAGGGATTCGTTTTACCTAACAAATGCCCGGAAAGGGCGATGGCCCTACGTGCTTTCTAGAACTTATTTGTTTCCGGTCCGGTAGATGGATTCCGTTTACAACATGTTTTGGCGCCGAAAAGTTGCTAGCTGGTTGAAACGGAGTAACGGATCGTTATGATTTTGGTTCTATACAATTAGATATTTCATAGGCTGGGGATTGATATTGTTAACATTTTATCATGGTAATACATTGAATGATTATTATCTAAATATATAAAACTATGAATATATCAATAACATCTACATATATAAAATTGACTGACAGACTGACCTAACAGCAATGCAATACAAAACACAGCAACGCTACTTGGCGGAGGAAATCAGGTGATAATTATTATCTTGGACGAACTCCACTACACTAGTAATCCCTATATTCTTAGTTGTAACCCCGACTCTACCTTGACTCGAACTCTTTCGACGCCCCTCGTACTTTTCCTCGAAAATTACCTTGGTATCTTTAATCGATCTTTTGGAGGTTCCTCAATTACATAATAACGTCATCAGTCCGAGGAGATTTTCATCAAAAAAACCGTCACATGCATGCGTCGGTCAGAAGCTGTAGAAGAATGCCAAGGTATATCTCGAGGTACCTTGAGTTGACTGTTCTATTGACTGAGGAATCCTTGACTAGAAGCAAACTGGAGGTAATTTTATCAACTACCAAAACCTGATTTCGAGGTCCAGTCGAGGTGAGGATATTTCGAGGTTACAAATAAGAATATGGCGATCAATCACTACATAGTATAAAGCAAAGTCGCTTTCCGCTTCCCGCGTCTGTATGTATGTTTGCTTATATCTTTAAAACTACACAACGGATTTTGATGCGGTTTTTTTTAATAGATAGAGTGATTCAGGAGGAAGGTTTATATGTATAATAACATGCTACCCGTGCAAAGCCGGGGCGGGTCGCTAGTATAAACACAAGGTGGGATAATATAATTTTTCATACAATTTCTATGTGAAGACGTCATCGTTCCACACATCGATAAATACTCGTAAAGTTGACAAAAGAAACAAATTGTACTCATAAACATAAATTGTCGTTCATTCTGATGACAAATGTATGCGTTCCATTCGCGGGCTTTTTGGTAATAGCGCTTTTTATGTAAAGAAGCTATGTTGGCCGAGTGGGAGGTACTTCGACTTCCATTCTGAAGGTTTGAATCACGACGTGCATCAGTGGATTTTTCTGTTCCAAAAAATTATATGCGCATTAACACAAAGGAAAACATCGTGTGGAAACCAGTTAGCATTATTATAAGCGACGATGAATGCTAACCATTGCAACATGTGCCAAATTTAATGTTTGGACATGCCTCTGACTACTCCCTCTAGACATCTTCAAAGGATCTGGAAGGATGTCTACTATGAGAATAATATTACTTCCTCTTTAAACCAATTATGCCTATTAAGTTCCTTGAAACTCGGGCAAAACTTTTACAAACAAGATTACGCTTTGTAGGTTAATAACCTCATTATTCTAGAACTCATTAGCTCCAGCTTTTACGAACTCGACCGATGGTCCAGCTCACGGCCCTAACTCCAATTACTAAGCACTAGCCACAGATCAATTAAAACTGCTAGCACAGCACATAGAATCACTTAGACTTAAGTCTGGGCCCTTAATTTGGAAAACGATTTCGATATTATCGACGACAGTGTCAGTGCTCAGGGGGGCTAGCATGAATTACGTATCGACAACGTATCGTCCAAATACCAAAACTGACACTTTTACTATACAAAAAGTGGTTCGTGCTTAGGCCACCGGATATATTCGGCCAAATTGCATCTATAGAAATCGTCGTAGTAGAATGTAATGATGTCAAATTGTCATTACATTTATTTATCCTGGTTGCCATTAAATAATAGCAACCAGGATGAAATACATGTATATCGGTTTGGGATAACTGCTATAAAAACCGGCCAAGTGCGAGTCGAACTCGCGCACAAAGAGTTCCATACCATTATCTATAAAAAACGGCAAGAAAATTTCGTTTCTTGTACGGGAGCCCCACTTAAATATTTATTTTATTCTGTTTTTAGTATTTGTTGTTATAGTGACAACAGAAATACATAATCTGTGAACATTTCAACTGTCTAGCTATCACGGTGCATGAGACCTGTGACAGACAGACGGACAGACGGACAGACGGACAGACGGACAGCGAAGTCTTAGTCCCGTTTTTACCCTTTGGGTACGGAACCCTAAAAATGATTTGCAAGATTCCACCCGCACAAACATAGTAACATACATTCATACATACATACATAGCAAGTTAAATAAAAGCTTGTAATAAAAGGAGAACCAATTGCTAGGAGCAGTAAAGTGATCTAGCTGTTAATAGCAGACTATGCACTAACTGCCATTTAATAGGTTATGTAAACTAAGTATTTAGTTGATTGCTCTATATTTACTTCCGGCTAGTAATTAATATGCTTAGCTCATAGCTCTTATGTATTTAGTGACACTTTGAAAGCAATTATAACTCATTTTAAATAGAAATAAGGTTCCGTATCCAAAGGGTAAAAATGGGACCCTATTACTATGACAGACAGACGGACAGCAACCGTCTGTCTGTCCGTCTGTCTGTCACAGGGCTGTATCTCATGAACCTTGATAGCTAGACAGTTGAAATTTTCACAGATTATGTATTTATGTTGCCGCTTTATCAACAAATACTAAAAACAAAATAAAATAAATATTTACGTGTGCCCATACAACAAACGTGTTTTTTTTGCCGTTTTTATATATAATGGTACAGAACCCTTCATGCGCGAGTCCGACTCGCACTTGGTTGATTTTTTCTTGTATTGCTGACGTTTCGAAACAATTGTCAATTGACAATGTGGTAATTAGCCGTATTTCTATTTAAGATTATTAACAACCACGATGACACTTTTTGTATAGTATAAGTGTCAGTTTGGCATTTGGACGATACGTTGTCGATACAACACTGGTTCATGCTAGCCCCTCTTATTCTAAAATTATAACTCTTCAAAGATAGTTCTTAAAAGAAGGAACTAAAATGGCTTTCCGAGAACAGATAACTATCTAGAAGAAATGAATATTCAATTATTGTAATGGCAACCTCAAACCAACCGTTTGACCCTACAGCTCAGTTGGTAGTAGCTCTGTGATTGTGGGTTCGATTCCCTAACAGGATAAACATTTGTATGATGAGCTCTTTGTTCTTTGTCTGGGTGTTAGAATGTATTGAGAATGTTTTTACAAAAAACCAAAAACCATGTAGTTACAAGTAATCTATCTAGTTCGCGATTAGTAGAAGCTTTGATTAGTTTGGGGTTAGATAGCGCTGAGTGAAATGTACACTAATATTATTATTATTAGGATCACGACTGTAATTCCCAAGTATGGTAGAATCTCTGGTAGATCTCAAAGATCTTCAGGTGCTAAGATCCTTGGATAGTCAAAGGTACGTCCAAGTATTACAGTTAGTATATGTCCACTTTTTGGAGTAGTTAGACTTTACACACAGCGCCATCTAGCCCTAATCTAAGCAGAACTTGTACTATGGAAGCGAGAGAACTGACAGAATACATCTAATATATAAAATTCTCGAGTCACAGGGTTTGTAACCAAACTCCTCCGAAATGGCTTGACCGATTTTTATGATTTTTTTTGTTTATTCGGTGGGTATTACAATAGGTCGTAGGGTATTTTTATAATTGTCCTTTTTTGTGAATGTATAGGTACCTACTTATACCTTATAACACTGTCCTGTCCTGGGTGGGGCTCGAATCCACAACCTACAGCGCAGAAGGCAGAGCTACTACCAACTGAGCTGTGATGCCAGTCACTAGCAACGAAACTTACGTAATGGTCTATTAGTGTGGCTAAACCTAATTAATTATTGATTGACCATTGTGTTGCATTAATAATCGAGTTATACATACCTATGCTCACTTAGGCTAGCATTTATCGACTCATTGTTGGTGATACTGTTGTGTCCATGCTAAGCCTACAATTCCTAAAAACAATCGCTTTTATTTCTTTACTTTAAAATCTAAATTCGCGTAACCTCAAAATGGAAGTTCCTAAATTTAGATATTTTTTTTTATGTATATTTCGCATTTGCAAATAAAAATAAGAAAGTCAAAATTTGACTTTAGTCATCACCTTTTTACTTGCTGACTAAATTTACCAACATAAAATTACTTAGAACTACCCTCAGTTTTAGAACAGTTCTAAAACTTTTACGTAAAAGGAATAAGAGCGAATTGGTTTTAAGGATCCTAAATGTTAGAGTGGACACAACAGAATCGCCACTATTAACTGTCTATAATCATAATAGTTTTTGCCCACGGCTTTGCTCTCTTGGTACAGCTATTCTATCTAACGAAGACGGGTGAGCAGTATTTGTAGTTGTGATGTGTATAAACACCAGATTTTTTAAAGAATTATTTTTTTGACTAGTCTTTTTTTCTAAAGGTACAAAGATTTTGTTACCTCGATACAACCTCATTTCCCCCGCATCGTAATTACCCCCATGACATTGCGTGTGTAGATGGATCAGCATCACTCCAATAGCCTTAACTTGTAAAATGTGCTTTATTGTTGCTGTCGTAAGGTTCAGAATAGCATCAACGTAAGTAATCGTAAAAATAGTGGTTAAACACCAAGTTTGTTGTAAAAATGACACTGAATTAAAGTTCTTGTGAAACCGGATGTCCGTAGCATTTGTGAGGTCTTATTCTAGTATGAATAATATTGAATATGAAATTTGTAAATCTGGTACAAATATTTGTGTGACGAACATGGATGTTTGTTCTGTGTCTGTGTATACGTATATTAAGTATGTATTTACAAAAAAATAATTAAATAAGTATTCTATCAGTAATCTGGTTCTCATAGAACAAGCTTTGCGTAGTTTAGGTCTAGATGGCGCTGTGTGTTTATGGTCCGCCAATATTTATTTATTTATAATTAACATTTTTGGAGTTTTTGTCTGGTCAAATGTATGCATTGCTGTGAATATTCTGCTGAATGCCACTATTTGGCGTCTGTGGCAAAGGCCTCGTAAATCTTCATGTGTTGAACCTGATTAAACGACCTTGTGGTAGATTGATGATTTATTTGCGAGTGAAGGTACCTTCAAAAAAAATTTGGCAATAAAAAATAGTTTGCTGCTTAATTAGGTAGCTTTTTTGTGTCGTTCAAAGCCAAAGTGCCATTACGTATTTACCAATGAAAATGTACATTTACGCCAAACCAGCATACAAAACAGACATTACAAACCAATACAAATTTCATGGATAAGATAATAACAGCGAAATGTGTAAAAGTATGCACCTACTTGTTTTCTGTTGTAACGTAATAGTCATACTGCAGTTTCAGAAATTCACACTAAAAACATCTTTACCTTAGGTATTTACGGGTCTCCTAAGTCAATCGTAGGTGATTGACTTGGTAGTCGAGACTTGGCTTCTGTTAAGGTTAAAATAATAGATATAAAATTAACCAATTGTGCTCTTATTTTTCTGTGTTCTTAAAGGCGCAAACCCACCGCTGCGTACTAAGAGGTGACGCACGTGCGTCGGACTTCGTTTTGCAAGAAAATGTATGTAATATTGCAACCCACGGACACGTTACGCATAAGTTGATGTCATTAGTACACGTGTGCCTTGCTCGAATTTGGTGCTCACGTTGCAAACGTGATGAACGTATGATTCAAAACTGTGCTGCGTTGTGTAGCAATGGAAATGTAAAACCACGTTGTCAAACAAATGAACCCACGCAGCCAAAATGCGTCGCATGCGCCGCGTTCAGTTTTCGCCTTTACCGTTTAAACCTTTCGTAATATTTTAATGAGTTTGACAGAAACCCGAGTTGTTACTCTATAATTGGATCGTAAACGTTGGTATTTATCGCGATTCCAAAATAACAAACGGTAAAATCGAAACTTGATCCAAGTTGAATCCAAAACGATTAACAAACAAACTCTTGTGTTTATAATTTTGAACCAGCGACTTATTGTAAGCGGCGATTGGCTTGCGACCTGTCACGTATGGAATGATAACTACTGTAAAATGTGGGCATGTGCCAAATGTTATGTTTGAACTAGACATCTTCAAAGGATCTAAGCACCTGGAAAACTGAGAGGATGTCTATCGTACTTGAGAATTTCAGTCGTTTTTTTTTTGTAAATATAATACTTTAGTATTATCAATTAGATGTAACTGATAGTAGACAATTTCGATAACCACACTAAACTATTTCAATGTTACTTGGTATAAAGAGCTTAGGACTTGAACCTCAAAGAGACCCAACCCCAATAAAGAGCACAGTATCAACTTGAACTCACGACCTCCTGATCAGCTTAACCGGTCAAGAGACGTAAATTCCAGTAAGAATTTCAAGTCTATTATAAAGAGTAGAATATTGGATGACTATCCAAAGAAAAGCCAAAATCTAGAAGATTCTTTATAAAACTAGTAAATCTGACTCTGAAAACTCAACTGAACAATGATATCATAAAAACACAACAAATAATGCTACGGAACCCTTCGTGCCCGAGTCTGAATCGCACTTAGCCGGTTTTTTTAAATCTTTTTTGTTGTGTATTCCAAAAATAATAAAGCTCAAATATGAAAATCATTTTTCTTTTATTCATGATTTCAATGAATAATTTTTTTTTTTAAATATGAATTTGTTGAGTGCATTAATTTATTTAATAGTACAGTTTGGGTAATACTATGGTGCTACCAACAAAGTTACCTTGCTCAGACGAAAAGTCGGTAACGCCCTAAATACTCTGCCGCTGAGAAATTCAATCACTCGCCGTGAAAGCCTCCTTGAGAGGGTCCTCTAATGGGGGAATTACTCACTGGATCTTATACGTGCTCTTTAGATTGGCTACTGACAGATAACCTTTTTAATTTTTAATTTCAGAAATAAAGAGTTGAAAAAAAGTTTGATAATATTCAGGTTTTGGTCAGATTCTAAAAATTACAGCTATTCTTACGATATAGTCAGGAAATTGAAAATAAATAAAAAATGTCTTACATTTGTTTTCGTGCCAAACTTTACCGATCGAGCTATTATCAAGTGATAATTTTTCATGCATGCGGCAATTGTAGATATTTTATCTTCTTATTATATCAAAATAAATAGCTGCTGTATATAAAAACTCAGAAACGGCTTGACCGATTCAGATGATAATTTTTTTTTGTTCGTAATTACGAGGTGCCGTACCTCAAACTCAATAGTAATATTAAAAATATTGCTCACGATAGCGATACGCCTATTGCCTTTTGACTTTCGCACCACGAGTAATGTTATTTGATCTTTGTACTTTAGAAGAGCTAGTGACAAAGTTATAGAGAAAAAAAATTATATGGAATTATAGAAAGGACAAGACAAGTCTGTCGGGACAGCTAGTTATGGATAATATTTTGTTTATCAGTCAATATAGAGTGCACGTGGTATTGATACTTTGATGGGGTTAGCAATGCCAGTCACTAACAATATAGCAGCAATATATCTTGAGACTATGTTGTTGTAGAGTCTGAAAGGGATTTTCAAAAAGGATGTGCGATATTCTCTCTTGGCTATAAATAAAATATAGTTAAAAAAACACGCAATATATATATTTTTTATATTGTCATCAATCCTTAATAACTATGCAATTGAAGTAGGTCAAAATCACGTTCAAAGATTCTGTTACATACAACATAAGCTTATAAAAGTGTGTTAAAAAAAACGCGACTGTAATCACTAAGTACGGTATATCTCCAGTCGCTTAGATCCTTGAACATGTCTAGAGGGGTCAGAAGCACATCAAAACACTACATTTTGGCACATGCCCACATTTTTCAGTAGTTAGCATTCCACGTGACAGGTTGCAAGCCCGTCGCCGTTTACAAGAATACTAACTTTCTACTCACTTAAAGTACGCTGTAGAACCTACGACATGTTTTAGATGAAGTAGGCTTGCCCACACCATCCCCTAATCTTAGTCAGTTTCATCTACAGACATGAAAAGACATGATCAATGCGAGCATAGCTGGTGAGATGTACGGAGCTGCGATAAGCTGTGTGGAATATAGCGCTCAACATTTTTAAACTCAACTACATGAAGATATGAACATTATATGATGTGAAAGAAAAAAAACCGGCAATGTGCGAGTCGGACTCGCGCACGAAGGGTTCCGTACCAACTTATCTATAAAAACGGTAAAAAATCATGTGTTTGTTGTATGGGAGCCCCCCTTGATTATTTTTTTTATTCTATTTTTAGTGTTTGTTGTTGGAGCAGCAACAGAAATACATAATCTGTGAAAATTTCAACTGTCTAGCTATCATGGTTCATGAGATACAGCTATGTGACAGTAAGACGGACAGACAGACGGACAGACAGACGGACAGACAGACGGACAGACAGACGGACAGACAGACGGACAGACAGACGGACAGACAGACGGACAGAGAGACGGACAGACAGACGGACAGACAGACGGACAGACAGACGGACAGACAGACGGACAGACAGACGGACAGACAGACGGACAGCGAAGTCTTAGTAATAGGGTCCCGTTTTTACCCTTTGGGTACGGAACCCTAAAAATAAGCCTAGGAATAATAAAAAAATTATCATAAAAAACAGATTATTCACTAGTTATTATGATCGAGTGGTGGTGAAATGGCACACAGCTCAGCATAATACTATATAGTTCGCTCCTTCCAGCTTCGTACAGTTCCGCAAAGTTTAAACGTTTGAGCACAAACATTTTTCGAACAAAAAAATCCATTGGTTCACGACCGGGATTCAAAAGTAGATGTTCCTCCCAATAATAGGCCACCATAGTATAATATTATTAGAGAATTCTATAAACTGCAGTTCAAAATGAAACTTCGTTCGAGAAATCGAACAGCTTTTGCACAATGAAATTAGTTTGATTCGATTCGCGACCGAAAGGATTACGTTAGAGCACGTCCAGCGAACTTCTACGCGATTCAAGTCTTAAAATACCGGTGTACAAGAAGCGGTGACCGTCATAGTACCAACGTTATTTATAGGAGTTTTGACAGAGTATACCAATTTGAATAATTCTTTTATTTAATGGATAGGGTATAATATACTCCGAAGTTGGTCCCATTTTTTGATTGGTCGGTACATTTTCGTCGGTTTTCTTTTTAGTTTTTAGGGTTCTGTACCCAAAGGGTAAAAACGGGACCCTATTACTAAGACTTCGCTGTCCGTTTGTCCATCTGTCCGTCTGTCTATCACAGGGCTGTATCTCATGAACCGTTATAGCTATACAGTTGAAATTTTCACAGATTATGTATTTCTGTTGCCGCTATAACAATATACTAAAAACAAAATAAAATAAATTGTTAAGTGGGGCATCAATATAAAAAGCGTGACATTTTTGCTGTTATTTTATAAATAATGGTACGGGACCCTTCGTGTGCGATTCCGTTATTATGTTATTATGTCTTGTAACGAGTCAGACTTCGTTCAATTCGCAAAAATAGATATTGTCGAAGAATTGATTTAAATCTAAATTATTAATCATTAGGTTATATTATCTTAATCGACTAGAGAGAGACTTATTGACATATTATATAAGTTAATTCAATTATGTCTCTTGTCACCTATCAGTATTAACAATGACATAAGAATAGTTCATCGATCGAGAATGGAAATCAGAAATTAATTATTCCAAGCACTCACTCGAATATGGCAATATTACAAAAGTGTTTCATTCATTCAAATATAAACAAAAAATGAAACTGGAAATGTAACATTTACGATAAGTTATCGTATGCCTGGTATCGAATATAACGCTTTATAAGTATTATGTTATTATACCTATTACTGGGTAATAGTCAAATTATTGTGGATATCGTCGCATCGCACCGCAGGTAGCGAGATGAGGCATAGTACATAATATGACAAAGTCGTATTCTCCATTAAAAGTGAGAGATGGCGGAAATCAAGAACACAGGTCGCACAGTTATTACTCAATATTAGTCACTAACTATTATTTAAATATATTCGATACGAGTATATCTGATGCGAGTGTATTGGTGACGTCTCTAGTAAGTGTTGGAGCTGAGCACTTATTGGTTAGAAGAGATTTAGTGGGAGTTTAAGATAAGCAGACGTGGGGAATGAAAACAAAAAAGACTGGGACACGGGATGATTGGGCTCTGAGCTTTCGCTGGGATAGGTCGTGTGTGAGCAGGGGAAACTAGGTAATTGTTTAATTAAATGGTTGCGATTTTAAGGGAAATTACCGGGATCTTGAGGGTTTTAAAGGGACTCAATTTGTTGGTTGCTGGGTCGTTTAAAGAAAAAACTAGAAGCTTTCTATAATTTTATGTGTTCAAATAATTTAAGTTCAAATCTAAATGCTAAATTGCCGTAATTATAAATTAACTTGGGAGTTGGGTTTTGTCTAGAATATTTGATTCAATCGATGGGGAATAGAGTTTTGGGCTGTGTAGGAATTATCTACGTAGGTCCCTAGAGAAGTCTTTCTAGTACTTAAAGTTTGTGATTTAAAATTAGATAAAAGTTTATTGTTATAATTGAGTGTAATTCTATAGTTGATTTAAAGTACCAGTTTAAATGGTTTTTATATAACTAGAAGGTTTCTCTCTGCACACAATTGATACCTAACGGTGACAACTACATTGTGATTCTGGTTAGACCTCATTGATGTAAGGAGAGCCCAAGGTGTACAATCAGTGTCTCAAAAACGCAGATTTCAAGGAGTCTCGCGTCTAGGTGTGTGGTGTAGTCTAGGTGTTCGTTTGAGAAGTTGTAGAAATATTGCGTCGAGAACGTTAAAAAAGGTTGGGACATCGTATTTTCGGTAAGTGGAAGAATTTGCTGATTTGTTTTTGTTGTTTTTATAACTTAATATCTACAGTATTATGTGATTTTGATTTGATTTGTCTTAAAACTTCTCTCAACTTTACAAGTGTAACACGGCTTATTTTAATGGCCGCTTTGCAGTGTAGGTACACAATACTGATGTTAGGGAAAGACCGGAAACACTTTATTACTTCAAAAACAATTTACGAAATAGATCTCAATTAGATCTCTATTTATAATAGATTGAAGTTCTTCGCTATTTTATATATTTTATATTTTATTCAACTACATAAACTTGACTTGTTGTGAAGGAAGTGTCTAATCATCGTGTATATTTGTCTTCTGTTTTGGAGAGAGATAATTTGAGATTCTGTTTCAACATGAGACCTATAACGGGAAGTTCGATCAATGTGGACCTGACATACATCATAAAGTCCGAACAGTGAGGACCTAATATACATCGTATAGTCCGAGCAATGTGGACTTGACTTACAATCTTCATAAAGTCCGATGAATGTGGACTAAACGATCTTCAGAAAGTCTGTTCATTGTGGACTCGACAATTGGAGTTTAAGTTATATGATTCGAGCAATGTGAATCTTAACTTATTAGACGTACAATGTGTCTTTTTTGATTGATACGACCTGAGCTGGTGATTGTGGAGATTAACTGGATCACAAATTATATCAACTATAATTTTAACAACGGAGAGTTGTTTATTAGACATTTACTTCATAATGGGCTTGAAGGTTCTATTTATTATGATTTATATTATGTACAAGTATTTATCAGACCTAAATAGGATGTTTTAGAACCGATTAAATCGATTCTTTAGCATCCGAAAGTAACCATTTATTTGAAGGCTTGACTAACACAGACACACTGACTTAGGTTGCTAAAAGATTATGCCCTCTTGACCCTTGCTTGACTGAATTGACCGACTGAACTTATGACACCAACAGTTAATATCATTCCCACCATATTAGATAGCGACCACCGATGGTGTGTCTAAGTCTATCTCTCGGAGGAACGGTGCCCAGTTCAGAGCTGACGAGCCGTACTGTCAGTTCGGGGAGGTGAACTGATCTAAGCCGAGTATATCACATTACATTTTAGATTACTGACAAGCCTAACAAATTTATTATAAACCTATATTTTATTCTTCGTTACTTCTTATTCTCAATATCAGCATATCTTCTAGACTTTCCTCAATTGTACACTGAATTGTTATAGAATAGTAGATAAGTAGGTAGACAGTTTAATCATAATATCATAAAAGAATCAGAGTTATTACCTTATCACAACGTACGGTCCTAATCAATAAAAAATAGACGATCACTTGGCCAATTTAAATAGTTAAATAAGATCATAACAACTATTAGGATTAGTCCTAGTTAAGGGTTAGCTTCTCATAATATAAGTTACATTAAATTAATATAATTATATTCAAAAATTTTAGTAGTAGGATGAAGTCGGGCGTGTAGCAGTTGTAGTATTAGATGTCGTAGTGTCTAGAATAGTAGTGTTTAAGTTATTTAGTAATTAGGATAGTTTAGTTAGGATAGGTAGTTTTTAAGGGGGGGGTGTTACAGTCTGTATGTCTATACTGTCTTCATAAGATAATCATTTCTTAGGAACTCGGATCCGGAACAGTTTTACTGTTTGGACAGAGCTCGTCTTGTTTGTACTAGTTTAAGAACTGAGATTGTTATTCCGTGAAACATTGATTAAAAATATTTTACTGATTTTTCTTGCAATCATAATAAAAATAGAAATATATAAATAAATAAACTAGCTGTCCCGACAGACGTTGTCCCACAAAACAAAACACTGTCAGTTTTTCCCGAACTATACGCTACTCTGATCACTTAGGGGTATAAAAAATACCCTACGACATATTCCCATACCTACCAAATAAACACAAATTCATAAAAATCGGTTGAGCCGTTTCGGAGGAGTTTGGTTACAAACACAGTGAAACGAGAAGTTTATATATTAGAGAACACCCAACAACCCCAACGTAATATTTATGACGAATGAGAGAATACATTATAACACCTAGACACAGGACAAATATCACACAATTTTTTGCCCAGGGTGAAAATCGAACCCAAAACCTACCGCGTATGAGACAATCAACTATGTATATACTCGTATATTTTGGAAAAAAGTATTTAAGTATTTCTACATAAGTATTAGTTATATAGTCCCCATTGTACAAATTTGCTTAGTTTGGGGCTAGATGACGTGATAATGTCTACTAATATTTATTTATTTAATTATTTATAACTGAACTGCGAGGCCAGTTAAGTTATGTACCGGTAAATACTTCCAAACAGTTAATTCAGCAACTATTTACAAAATTGTAGGTTATTACCCGCATTTCTAGTTTACTACTATTTAATTGCTTATTTAACCAAACTGTTAATACAAAACGTGTATAGCATAAATCGTTCGTTTGTACACACATTCATATAAATTCATAGACTGTATTTCCAAAGCAGAGTAGACATTTTCTCAGATCACCGAGCACTCACATCTTAGAAGAGCTCTAAGACGGGTAGTCAGAGGCACGTCCAAACATTCAATTTATAAAATGCTTACATTTTGTAGTGGTAACCATTTTATACGTGACAGGCAAGATTATCGCCGCAATAAGCAAAAAAATACTTTTAAAAGTCGTCTTAAAATTACGTCTAAAACGTCTATTATTTAAAAAATACGTAAATTACGTCTTTTAAAAGTAATAATTTAATAACAGACAAACATAGCCACGTACAGTAACTAGTCGAGAATAAATTTGAGTTTTGCGGTTAAAATTGCGACGATCAAAACCATTGCCGCCATTAAAAATATCAAAATTAATTTATGAACCGCCAAAATCGTTTAACTCGTAATAAAGTAGCCTGCCAGTGATGATAGAGGTAATATCAAAATTGAATTAAGTCCTTTTGAAGAGCGGAGATGAGTTTTTGTCTCTTTTAAATGAATAAGGCCCGTAAACTGTATTATCCTAATAATTTTTTAAATGCGAAAGTTTGTGATAAGGCTGCTATGTTTGTGCCCTAATCAAAAATAAACGACAAAATGGATTAAGATGAAGTTTGCTGTAGTAAATAAAAAATCAGAATAAATTACGAATTTTGGAAGAATGCGTATCATTCATTAGTCAAAACTGCGTTGCTAAGACGACTAAATGTTTTTATTCTGTGATGTCAGATTTGTTGCACACCAACGCCATCTATACCAAAATCATCCTTTTTGCATTTTTTTATTATTTAGGGGCTGTTTTTCGGATTATAAGTTTCTCCTTCTTTTAATCTCGTTTTTTATCTACATACTACAGTATATTTCATCTAAATCAGTTTGGTCGTTTAGGTTTAATTAAGGTACAAAACACATTTAAAATTATTTAAAATTTAAAATTTAAAATTAAAAAAAAAAGTCTACCGCGACTTTTTTTTTTAATTTTAAATGCTGTTAACGTGTATACAAAGACATTCCGTAATATATTTTGGTATCATATTTGCGAAGCCGGGGCGGGTCGCTAGTAATATTATAAATGCGAAAGTTTGTGAGTTTGAATATTGTTTGTACCTTAATTAAACCTAAACGACCAAACTGATTTAGATGAAATATACTGTAGTATGTAGATAAAAAACGAGATTAAAAGAAGGAGAAACTTATAATCCGAAAAACAACCCCTAAATAATAAAAAAATGCAAAAAGGATGATTTTGGTATAGATGGCGTTGGTGTGCAACAAATCTGACATCACAGAATAAAAACATTTAGTCGTCTTAGCAACGCAGTTTTGACTAATGAATGATACGCATTCTTCCAAAATTCGTAATTTTTTCTGATTTTTTATTTACTACAGCAAACTTCATCTTAATCCATTTTGTCGTTTATTTTATTATTTTACTTTTTAAAGTAAAGGTTATAAATTGATTATTGTGGGTTATCCCTAAGAGATAAACATATACCATCGCGGACTTTTTTGTAGACCTTTTTAAGGTATACAATATTTAGTACATTATTTTGATCTATCTCGTATAGTGTTGCCAGCGTTTGCAATGTAAGCGCAAAAAAATGTGTTTATTTACGACTTCATATTAGAAATCTTAAAATTATCAGTGGTTCTCTAATATATTAAGCATGTAATTATATATATAACCCTTCCTCCTGAATCACTCTATCTATTAAAAAAACCGCATCAAAATCCGTTGTGTAGTTTTAAAGATATAAGCATACAGTATATAAGTATATAAGCATATAAGTATAGTATAAAGTAAAGTATAACTTTGCTTTATACTATGTAGTGATTAAGATATAAATTTATATTTTGCATACTGTTGTTTGTTGTTTAAGTACTGAAAGTGTTTTATTTTTTTTGCATGTTTTTTGATGATTATGCGTGTAAACATTTAGTTCATCAATTTCATATCTAAGAGTGAACTTCCTCTAAATTGAGCCTGAATCAATAATTTGATGATAGACTTGCTAGCGGTTTGTTACAAACTTACCGAAACATAAATTGAAACGCAAGTACCAACAGCTATCGACCAGCCTAGACTCCTCAAAAAGGCGAACACTGTCAGACAACACATGTGTACTACAAATCCTGTGTAAACCACCGAGCGCGGTCCACGACGCGCCTCGCGGCGGGCTGTGACCTTGAACCGGCCAATCAGAATGCTTTTTTTACCGCTCCCCCTGACCCGCACACCTCAACGTTTTGATAGAATTGTTTGTTTGAAGAAATGAAGCCATTATGCGTCTATTGGGCTATGTGGTCGATGCCTACAGCCTACCAATACCCTAAGTGAAAACAAAATTGCTTCACCCTGAAGGAGGTTCAACTTATACGACTGTTATTGTATCGACATGAAACGACATAACAAATTGGAAAAAAAAAATTTCATGCTTTATAGGATTTGGGTAAAGGTCCGAATTATAAAGTTGAAAATGTATTACTTTTATTTTCGTTTTTTTTTCAGTGATAATTCAAAAAATACACCCAGAAATATTTGACCATATAGTTTTGCGTTTAGTTTAGAAAACGGGTTTCATAGTTTAGTAATTGCTTTAAGAATAAAAAGCTAGTTTTTTAATGAAAAACTGCAATCATTTTTGCTAGCTTCTGACAAATAGCTACGTACGTACTACGTTGTTTTTATTTTCTTCCAAATCACTGTGTTTGCTTGTTAGTATGTGAATATTGATAAAAAAAATATGATCACGACTGTAATCCCCAATTATGGTAGACATCCTCTCAGATCTCCAGGCGCTTAGATCTTGCGAAGATGTCTAGGGGGAGTAGTCAGAGGCACTATCAATAAATCGATATTGATATCAATATTTCCCTGTAAAGTATCAAAAACTATGAGACGAGTACCACACTACCTAGATCCATAACACTATTTTTGACAGGTGTTAATTAGTTCACTAAACTTCAATAAAAAGATCCACTTTAGTTTATATATAGTTATATAATATGTAGTGTATACGGAATATTAAAGTGATGATAACGTCTTCGATTCCCGAGGCTAGCCGAGTGAATACGAATGAATACCGAGCGTTGATCGGATCACTCAAAGCAAGGCCTGTGAGCGAAGCACACGTTTGATTATATGTATCATTCGAGATGTTTTATTTAATACCCAAGCAACCTGTACAAGTGGCGACCGTGCCAGGTGGTTACAACTATTTACGTAAGTAAACAAAAAATAAAACACAAAAAAAAAAGGTAGATCAACGAGTCGAAACTGTTTTGTCTTACAAATAAAAGATGGGAAACTTACTAGATTGTTATTACAAATAAAATACGAACAAAAAATCAAAGTTAATGTACCTAAAACGAAAATCTAAGATAATGTACCTAATTATTATCTTTCTAAGGTGCATTTTATAATGATTCTACTAGCTTATCGGACTAGTAGGTGAGAGGAGCGCATTTATCGCCTCCATACTACCTTCTGGTCGACTTGTTATCATACATTTTGCATTAGAATTTCATATCGTTTATTCGCACCTACCTTCTTTGATAGGCAGTAAACTTAGTAAGTATGTATCCTAGTCTGATATTGTAAGAAGGCAATTACTGTTTTCGCGTTGGTTGGTACCTACGAGTGGGCATTTTATTATGCCTGCATAGAAAAACGAGATGTGTACAATGTACATAGATACAGTGGTACCTCAGGTTTGAGTCTCCGACAAAATATATTAAACGATTTGTAACCATAACTTTTAAGTTATATAACAAAACTATTTATAGTTTTGTCACGATTAATTTTATTTCATTTGGTAATACTCAACCCAATATTAAGAAAATATTGAAACGTTTATATAATATAATTACTATTATCATTGTCTTTAAATAGACCATCCATCCATCCAAAGTGAAATAATACATTATGCATTTGTTTTGGTTACAATCATTTAACGAACACCTGTATTTGTCGGTTTCCAAAAAACTAATTGGGGTATCACTGGATAAAAGAGGTAGTTTGGATTACCAAACGGTACCTGTAAAATCGAAAATAAGAAATGATAGTTTGACATAATTGACAAACGGTATCTAAATACATTTATGGTATGGTTTAAATAAATCTGAATGGAAATGATAGTTTGCCAAATTGACAAACGGTATCTAATGGTATGGTTTAGAGAAATCTAAACAGAAGGTAATATTAAAATTTGACAAATTGACAAACGGTATGGTTTAGAGAAATCTAAGCGAAAGGTAAAATTATAATTTGACAAAATTGTCAAACGGTATGTAAATATGGTATAGTTTAAGAAATCTGAACGAAAGGTAAAATTATAGTTTGATAAAATTGTCAAACGGTATCTAAATATGGTATAGTTTAGAGAAATCTGAACGAAAGGTAAAATTATAGTTTGATAAAATTGTCAAACGGTATCTAAATATGGTATAGTTTAGAGAAATCTGAACGAAAGGTAAAATTATAGTTTGATAAAATTGTCAAACGGTATCTAAATATGGTATAGTTTAGAGAAATCTGAACGAAAGGTAAAATTATAGTTTGATAAAATTGTCAAACGGTATCTAAATATGGTATAGTTTAGAGAAATCTGAACGAAAGGTAAAATTATAGTTTGATAAAATTGTCAAACGGTACCTATCTAAATATGAAATAGTTTAGAGAAATCTGAACAAGGGGATTTACTATCATTATAGTTTTCCCCATCAAAATGTCGACTTTGATGTGCTTAAATGTAGCTCAAACAGTTATTGACTTAATAACGTTTAAAAATCCGTATTTTTACAACTGACTCGCACACTCACTGACTTTTATAGATCAAAAACCTAACTTACTTCCAGATGACCTAGAAACCTGATATTTGGCATCAAGGTAGGTTATTGGGAGTATACAAAAGAAAAAGTTCAAAAAGTTAACTTAATAAGTTAAGGACCAACGTTATTTGACCCGCGTCGAGTACGAGCGGTGTAATAAACAGTGGTTCTGATAGTTATTGATGAGACCTGCAATTATTCATTAGCTGGCATCATTTAAAGATTTGAAACGTTGCCAAAGTGTAGGTACGCGTCTATGTTAGACTGTCGAGATCAAAATAAACAAATAAGGCTTACTATCCAACGGGTCGGATTAACGACAAAGTCGTTTCATTACACATATATTATGTATCTGTGAAGGTACCTAACTTGTATTTAAATAAAATATTTTATTTGGTGTTTTTAACCATTTACGTCGTGTTATGTAAGTTTATGTACATATTGCGACCATAAAGGTATTTGATAAAGATAAAAAGCTGTAAGTATGTACCTGAAAAACAAAAATAAAATAAAAAATAAAATATACAGATATTCCATCAAAAACATAAATGTGAAATGATAGCCAAGTTAATTATAACTTATGTATGTTCTTCTTATGTCAACGAAATCGACAAAAGAAATGAGATCTATGAGTACCAAGTTCTGTGTAGAAAATCCTAAAAAAATAAAATAGTTACAAGAACATGTAACATGTTCAAAAAATCTTGAGCTTGAAGCTCAAGATTTGATTTGTTGGTGGAAAAAATTAGCCAAGGAAAAAATGCATTTCATCGGCTTAGTGAGGGTAGACATTATAATCACCTTTATTTGTAGTAAAGGCTTGACAGTGTTCGGTGTTTATTAGTTGACTCGAGAATACTATTAAAAAAATAATAATAATAATATTGGAATTAATTTTGTTGCCATGCGAAAACATGGTAAATTTTATTGACGACATCGTTGTTTATGTAAGCGACGACGCCCAACATGATGAGAGAATCAAAAAAGTATTAGTTGTTATTACCCGTTCTTTCGAATAAGAGCAAATGCTTATATAGTAGGGTCAAACAAATAAACTTATTTGGTCATCGTGAGAGCTTCACGTAAAGGTATACATATAGAAAAAATAGAAATAGAAAAAAAAAGGTACTTAGGTATTTAAAAAATCTATTGCTGTTGCGCTGTGCCCGATATGACATGTATAAACGTATGAATGGTGATAGAGACAACGGCACCTCGGACCCAATTAAATTCTTAATGATGAAATCGCTATTTCGTATTCTCCTGTTTTCTCCTTCAAAACTAAATCGATTTTAATATTTTTTTCAAGAATAATAAAGAGAAAGATTTTGCTTTGCCTGTATGTTTTTCTATTATTATTTTACATTCGTCAAATTGGTTTTATGGACGTCTGAAGAGGGCGATAAAACTGGTAAAATTTTGTGATTTTAGAAGGCTTCTAAATCATAAACTAATTAGTTTTTGGAGAAAAACATAACATAGAGGCATACAATGATCCGCATAGATTGTATGGTTGAAATATTAAAAACATCATTATTCAGGGAGGAGACAGGGAAAAACGAGGAACGTCGAGGAAAATGCCTGCCCAGCAATGCTTTTAAGACATTAGGATACTATGATTCTAATGATAAGACACAAGTTTACGCTGATGCTAGTCCTGTCGGGTTAGGGGCTGTTCTTGTCAAGAATGGGTAGCCCCGTGGGCCAAGAATTATTGTATAATGGTAATAAAAGTCTTCTGATCGCGAAAATTGGTATTGCTAAACAGAAAAAGAAATTGGTTTTGACTACAAAGTCAAAGTCAAAGTCAAAGTCAAAGTCAAAGTCAAAGTCAAAGTCAAAGTCAAAGTCAAAGTCAAAGTCAAAGTCAAAGTCAAAGTCAAAGTCAAAGTCAAAGTCAAAGTCAAAGTCAAAGTCAAAGTCAAAGTCAAAGTCAAAGTCAAAGTCAAAGTCAAAGTCAAAGTCAAAGTCAAAGTCAAAGTCAAAGTCAAAGTCAAAGTCAAAGTCAAAGTCAAAGTCAAAGTCAAAGTCAAAGTCAAAGTCAAAGTCAAAGTCAAAGTCAAAGTCAAAGTCAAAGTCAAAGTCAAAGTCAAAGTCAAAGTCAAAGTCAAAGTCAAAGTCAAAGTCAAAGTCAAAGTCAAAGTCAAAGTCAAAGTCAAAGTCAAAGTCAAAGTCAAAGGCAAAGTCAAAGTCAAAGTCAAAGTCAAAGTCAAAGTCAAAGTCAAAGTCAAAGTCAAAGTCAAAGTCAAAGTCAAAGTCAAAGTCAAAGTCAAAGTCAAAGTCAAAGTCAAAGTCAAAGTCAAAGTCAAAGTCAAAGTCAAAGTCAAAGTCAAAGTCAAAGTCAAAGTCAAAGTCAAAGTCAAAGTCAAAGTCAAAGTCAAAGTCAAAGTCAAAGTCAAAGTCAAAGTCAAAGTCAGGTGTAGAAGATGTTAATTAATTACATCTACCTGGATGACTAGGACAATATTTCATTGCCCGGAAATACGGACGTTTCCTAAAAATGAAACCTAGCTAGATCGATGTATCGCCCGCATACTAAATTTCACGAACATCGTTGGAGCCGTAACCGAGATTCAGATTAGAATTGCCCGTTTAAAGGTATTAGATAATTATGAAACCAATGTACTCTGCCTATGTGAAGTCATGCAATATGAAATGTAATTAAATGATATACCTAATAAAAATTACAAAAAAATAATAATAATATTTTTAAAAAGACAACAGTCACACACGGAAATAATTAGGCACATTTAAAATAATAAAACATAACTAATTACAATTAGAATTTACAAGATTTCTATCATTCATGTAATCGTCTATGGCATAATAATATTTGCTACTAATAATTTGGTAAGTAATCATAAACCTTTCGAGGTAATATTTGGGCCTAATTAAAAACCACGTGCAAGAATTATCATGGAGTCTGTACAGTACAGTCATGATGAGGTAATTGCAATTAGTAAAGAACTATGATAAGATGCATGTTATGAAATCACTTTAGAAAATTTTTAAAGGTATGTTTGCTTGCCTTTGAAATAAACAAAGAAATAATATTATTGATATAATACATAATAGTAATATTATTATTATAATATTATGCATACTTTCATAAAATCACGCCTGTTTACTAAAGAGGTAGGCAGAGACAACGGCTTTCCACTTGCTACAATCCTGACACTTCTTTTGCTTCATTCACTCTGATCAATTGAACGTTGCGAGTACGCCTACAGTGAGCAGTGACACACATGCAGATCTTGAAACGAAGGATATGGATGCAGAGATGAAGATTTAAAAGAAAGAAGAAGGATAGGTGACGACGGAAAAGTCATCAAAGATGCAATTGAAGAAAATAAATTAGCAATAACATGCAATAATGCGATGAAGGAAGTGATGTGGTATTAGAAAATGAAGCTAATGGAAAAACACTATGTAGAAATATAGTTAATTAAAAAAGGGTTGAAGGCAAGTGGAAAGTCTGATAGAGATAAAGATAGTTTATTTGCTTGAACACAATGTAGGTTACACAGATATTAATAAATACTATTTTAGAAATGTTTATGTAACAACTAAATAAATCATATGTTAAAGTTAATTTAATTAAAATTACATATTTAATGATATACATTAGTCTTACCTAACGATTGAAATATTGTACTTAAATGATCTGATGTAACTAGAATTGATTATTATTGTTACCAGGTTGTTACTAGAATTATTATTTCATTTTCTTTTTGTAAAAGGTAGATGTAGTGTATACGGAATATTAAAGTGATGATAACGTCTTCGATTCCCGAGGCTAGCCGAGTGAATACGAATGAATACCGAGCGTTGATCGGATCACTCAAAGCAAGGCCTGTGAGCGAAGCACACGTTTGATTATATGTATCATTCGAGATGTTTTATTTAATACCCAAGCAACCTGTACATAATATATAGTTTTATGTTTAAAAATATTTTTCAATGACGAGATTTGTAAAATCATATAAACTATCGACCACCAGCGCGCTATCACCTGTCACATCATAATAACATTGTCATCGGAACTTGACAAGTATTTTTACTCAATCGAAGTCTTTAAGAAGCTCCTTAGTGAGTGTCTGTTGAACAGCTCCTGAATCCATCATCAGATCAGCTCAATGTCGCCATATTATTGCATTGTCACCAAAGTTATATAAGTATGCGAAATTTCAGCTTTGGTATAATAATAATAATAATAATAAATATTTGCGGACTATACACACAGCGCCATCTAGCCCCAAACTAAGCAAAGCTTGTACTATGGGAACCAGATAGAATAATAATAATAGAATACTTATAAATACTTTTTTTTTTTGCAAATACATACTTATTATACATATTAACACCCAGACACAGAACAAACATCTATGTTCATCACACAAATATTTGCCCTGGGTGGGGATCGAACCCACAACCTACAGCGCATAAGGCAGAGTTACTACCAGTTACCCAACCGCTGAGCTGAAATTTCTGAGCTTCAAAATTGAGTTGCAAGATTCCACCTTAACAAACATAGTTACATATTTACATACATACATTGCAAGTTAAATAAAAGCTTGTATAGAAAGATATTTATTTGCATCAACAAGCTCGAGGTAGCCTCAATACTCTGATAACATAAATAAGTTATAAGTCCTACATAAACCAGTCAATTTTAATCAAATCAATTTCTCCAGGGCCGTATTTATTGCTCCTCTGATGGCGATGGAGACACGGCGCGACGTTGCTAATTGAAACCACTAGCACCTTCCACGCGGCCAAATCGAGACGTTTTATCTGCCACAAGTTACCAACTTTCACGAAATAACCTGGAAAATACTTAGGACTTGCGATGGGATATGAAAAACTATTTTCTAGTACGATTATCTACTGAGCTGTATTTGTTGACTGATTTTTCCAGGTTCGGTCTCGAGAAAGCTAGAGCTCTAAATAGCATTAAGGAAAGGATCATTGAAAAAAATTATAGACCCCAAGCCGTGTTTGTTGCCTGATTCTTCTAGGTTTGGTCGCGAGGAACAGGCGTAGCTTCACCTTGCTCTTAAGACGTTTCAAAGTGATCTTTGTGATTTTATTGAAATAAATGCCTTTTGAATTTGAATTGAATTTAAAGAGGCTCAACCTAGATTGTTAGACGTTGTGATACTTGTGATTTTATTGAAATAAATGCCTTTTGATTTTGTCTTCGAAGCAAGTATTAAAAGAAAGTTCTTAAGAAAAACGCAAACTTTCATAATTACAAACATTAATAAAAATTTAATTAACAATTGGTGAAACTTTTTAAGAGTCTACACGAATAAAAGATGAATCGTATTTACCTACACTCAATTATTTTTCCCTGGTTGCTGTGACTGTTACTTGTTACAATTCTGCCAATGTCCATGCAATTAAATAATTTCGAATTCAGATGAAAGTCGAGCTTTGTCATTCATCGTGACAAGTGACACGTGACTATGTTGTCAATTCTCATTCGGGCTTTTGGTATAAAAAAAATAACAGAAAAGATCTTCAAATTCAAATAGTGCTTCTTGTACCCAAAAGTGATTTGACATATATGTTAATACAAGCTGCTTGCCCCGGCTTTGCAAAGGTGGTACCTGGATAAAAATTTGCCTATGTGTTATTCTGATGTATAAGCTATATTACTGTAAAGTTTCATTTTAATCCGTTTAGTAGTTTTTGCGTGAAAGAGTATAAACACACCCACTCGCTCACAAACTTTCGCATTTATAATACTAGCCAACTCGTGACAGACTCTGTCTTGCCTAAATTTCAATAATTGCATAGAAAAAAGTAATTACAGACAACTTCAAATTTTAACGCCAACGCCATCTACACCAAAAACATCTTTTTGCGTTTTTTTTTATCATTTAGGGGTTGTTTTACGTATTATAAGTTCCTCTTTTGTTTATTTTGATCTTTATCTACATACTATAGCAAATTTCATCTTAATCCGTTTTGTCGTTTATTTTTGATTAGGGAACAAACATAGCAGCCTTATCACAAACTTTCGCATTTATAATATTATTAGGATTAGTAGGATGGGAAAGCGGTGCGCAGTTTTGGTCTGATAATTTTTATGTATCAGTCTTCTATACTCTAGCCATAGACCAATCGCCCTGAAAGTTTTATAGCTAATTCCGAGCCCAATAATCGTTTACCTGCAACATTCTCGGCAAAGCACTTCCCGTAATTACTACTGCAACAATTTATTGTGTCAGGCTTCGCTGCAACCTCTTCCAATCTTTTACAACCTTTTGTGGTGCTTAGTGCAAATCGAGAGAGCGGATTGTTATAAAATAATTGAGCTACAAGGTGTTGTTCTTTAGTAACTATAGTATAGGTTATGTAGCGGCGATTGGCTTGCAACCTGTCACATATGGAATGCTAACTACTGAAAGATGTGGGCATGTTCCAAATATAACGTTTGGATGTGCCTCTGATTACTCCCACTAGACATCTTCAAAGGATCTAACCCTCGTATTCAAGAACGACACTATGAGAACACCCACCCACAGTGGACGAAATCTTTTTTCATAAACATCACTTTATGTGTTGAGCGGCACTATGGCGCACGCTACCGTGTGTCTTTAGAGCTCAACTTTGGCTAGAGGCACACGAAATGTGCCTCTAGTCACACTATGCAGTGTCGCACAACACATAAGGTGATTTTTATGAAAAAAGATTTCGTCCACTGTGTGTTCTCATAGTGTCGTTCTTGAATACGAGGGTAAGCGTCTAAAGATCTGAGAAGATTTCTAACGTACTTGGGGATTACCAGTCGTGATACTATTTTTAATGTATAAGTATAGGTCAGAATATTGTCTTAGTATTTTTTTGCTTTTGTAAGTAAGCTTTTGGTATTATATGCTGTTTCTAAAGTACGGTATTCTGGTCTTGTAATTTGAGAAACTCAAGACATTGGAATTTGTATAAGGTTGATATGTTGTATTTTCCATAACAGTTTTCATGTGTATGTCACTCAATCAACACTCATAATGTAACATACATAACATACACCTCAGGGCTATTAAGTCAGCCACACACATTGTTTCCCTGTGTACCAACAACTACAAATACGATGGAAGCATAACACCCAGACCCTGATGAAAAAAATATCAGCAGTTTATGATAACACTTGTCTCTTCACACTGGTTAAACTCACTCCACTTAAATCTCAGCTACTTGCCGACCACTCTATAGAGATCGCCAAATTTTCGTACAGCCAAAGACCAAGTTCCGATAACCGGTTATTTCATGCCCAAATCTATAACCGGTTATTTCATGCCCCAATCAAACTTGAATCAGCCTTTGAATCAGCCATCGCTTAAAATATGCAGCAGACGATACTGCTCAGTACTGACCAATCATATTTTGGAATGGCTATTTTGGCTACGTTCGACTTGTCGGCCAATCATAGTTTGAATTGCTGCAATCCAATCGGGAGGATCGTTATTTTGATCAGCTGGATCAATACTGTGCCCACAAAAGTCAAAAACAATGATTACAATGGAGTGCCGATGGCGCGGTCGGAAATTCTCAATCAAATTGCACAAATAAACAGTTTACACACAAACACTTGATGACGACTACTCAAAGCGGTTTGACGTCAGGCAACCAGCCGGTTGTAAAACATAAGCCAAATGCTCTTCGCAAAATGTTTCAACATGTTGTGCCGACCTCACATTAAGTGGGAAAATGATGAAACACTAGAATGACGTCGTGGGTATCAGAAACTACGAGTATCATTGATACCACAACCTAGACCTGAAACAAATACTCTCTTTAAATAATAATGATCTGAGAAGATATCTATCGTTTTTGGGGATTACAGTAGTAAGTAAATTAATAATTCAAATATTCGTAAGTTACTGAAATTTTGAAATCACAATAAATTAAATAAAGTTTATGATAATATGGACTATTTTTTTATTTAGTAACTTCCAAAATGGTTGCACAATATGAAAGCGTTATCTCGCTTGGGTTAGTCCAGAAATGCCCAATGACTATCCCCATTGATGGTAATTAGGTAATTCGACCGCAACGATAGATAGGGCACGATCTTATAAGCAGATGAATATTTCATTAGGATTATTAGCTCAGATTGGGATATTTTCGGAGTTACCAACAAGAGGATGATAGATCCTCTTGTTGGTAACTCCGAAAATATCTGCGATGTAAAAAAATATACCAAAATAATGGCATTTGAAAAGATGGAAGCATTTTTATCTATTTTTATTAGTATTGATATATGTTTATTTAATATATGATGAAAATTTTTGTAATCGATGAATTTGTCGGGTTTTTTGACTTTACAAACTGTTACAATTTAAACAGAAAATGAACAACAACATCGGAACAAAACTTGCAACAAAACTCCAAGATAATCCAGGTGGTTAGTTATTTCATCATAGGTAATCGGGACACTGCAAGCGTGACGTCACCACCCTATTTGTGTCGGGTTCCGTCCACATGATTAGTCTATCGATTAACCTCTGCAGGGCAATTTTGTAAAAACATGATTATCATGTTATGATGTTCAATGCAATACCTAATGTTAGAGAATACCTAATCTGTACCAATTTTCATAGTAACTATTCACTGTTTATGCACCTACGCTTCTGCGTAGGTATTGTATTGGAAGCGTAGGTATAGGTGCCTAAACAGCATAAAACGCGTAGGTATTATGGCGTTCAGTACCAATAAATATTGGTATGAATATCTTATAGTGATAATCATGTTTATACAAAATAGACCCACTGGACGGATATGATGTATTTATATTTTACAAGCTGACCCGGCGAACTTCGTATCGCTTTAGAATTAACAAATGCTGTGTTAAGTTCCCGTTCCCGTTCCCGTTCCCGTTCCCGTTCCCGTTCCCGTTCCCGTTCCCGTTCCCGTTCCCGTTCCCGTTCCCGTTCCCGTTCCCGTTCCCGTTCCCGTTCCCGTTCCCGTTCCCGTTCCCGTTCCCGTTCCCGTTCCCGTTCCCGTTCCCGTTCCCGTTCCCGTTCCCGTTCCCGTTCCCGTTCCCGTTCCCGTTCCCGTTCCCGTTCCCGTTCCCGTTCCCGTTCCCGTTCCCGTTCCCGTTCCCGTTCCCGTTCCCGTTCCCGTTCCCGTTCCCGTTCCCGTTCCCGTTCCCGTTCCCGTAAGTATCCTATGTCCTTCTCCTGGCTCTAAGATACCTCTCCACGAATTTTAAGCCAAATCGGTTCAGCCGTTCTTGAGTTTTACGTGTTTCTTACAAACCCGACTTTCTTTTAAATAGTAGATAGAAGATGATTCATCTTTCATAATTATGTATTCGTCGAGTTTTCATTGTTTTTAAGATGTATTCTGCTATTCGGGGCTAGGACGCAAATACAACGGATCAAAAACCATGAAAATCGGTTCAGCAGATCTCGAGTTATAAGTGTTGTAACAAACCCGTCTTTATTTTATATATATAGATGGACAGATAATATACCCATTTGGCTCTCATAAGCTTATTAAATCACAACGCCGACGTATTAATTTTCTTAGAGATTGCTCAAAGGGGTTACTACATACCAAAAAGAATACACCCTCTCAATTAAAAGTTGGATAATCGATCAGTCAGTTAGATAGGTAACATAAAAACTTAATTGATATACCAGCTTTTGAATAAAACAAAAACCATTGAAAACGGTTAGATCTGTTTGATGTTACAACAGGTAACGCCTAAAAGATTGGGATAGAACATCATCATTATCTTTTATTATCTGTTTAATTCAATAATAGTGTCGATTCTGTTAGAATTTCCTAAAAAAACAACAATTTTGCTCTTATTCCTTGACGTTAAAGTCTAAATTTGCGTAGCCACAGGATGACAGTACTAAAACGTAGGTTAGTTTTAAGTAATTTAACGGTTTTTCCGTAAATTTAATCAGCATGTAAAAAGGTGTTGACTAAAGTGAAATTTAGATTTTCTTAGTTTCTTGTACATCCGAAATATACGAAAACATTATCGGTGTTTTAGGATTCCAACATTTTAGAATGGACACAACAGAATTGCCAACTTCTCTAATTTAGACTTTAACGTAAAGTAATAAGAGCTAAATTGTTTAATTTTATTTAGAAAATTCTAATTTTACCACATTTTATTCTTGTATTGTATTGTATGGTCGCGGGTGATGTTCATGATGAAGAGCATCTGAATTGTCTAGAAACATCAGCAATACAAGAAATAACGTGGTAATTAGCCGTATTTATACATAAAATCATCATTATTCTTAAATTCTAGTGTTGAATATAAGATGGCTCCCTAAACATTTCCGATCTGATTTATTTTGTGTTTTACGCCTACTGTGATGTCAGTGATTGTAATATTAAGCTGATAAAAATAATGCAAAATACTTCACTGTTATTTGCTGAGCGGATCCGTAGAAAAGCTCCTGACATCGGATCAGCTTTGTGTCACCATAATATAGTCATTGGAGCTTGACAGACAGGCTAAGCTTCACATCAATCGGACAGCGGAAACTGTGACAAAATGAGCTTGTAAGATTAAAAAAAGCATTAAAAAAAAAACAAAAAAACCGGACAAGTGCGAGATGGACTCACACACCGAGGATTCCGTACAAACTTGTAATAGATTTTCCTGTATCACAACATAGTATAAAGCAAAGTCGCTTTCCGCTTCCCGCGTCTGTATGTAATATGTATGTATGTATGTATGTATGTTTGCTTATATCTTTAAAACTACACAACGGATTTTGATGCGATTTTTTTAATAAATAGAGTGATTCAAGAGGAAGGTTTATATATATAATACATGCCTAATATAGTAGAGAAACACTGATAATTTTAGAGGTTTCTAATGTGATGTCGTAAATAAACACATTTTTTTGCTTACATTGCAAATGCTGGCTGAACCCCACGTACTGTAGTACATTATTTTGATATATCTCAAAATAATGTACTACAGTATTGTACACCTTAAAAACGTCCACAAAAAAGTCAACGATGGTATTAGAAATGTCTTACGCACAGCGAAGCGGGCACGGGTCAGCTAGTTAGTTATAAAGTAGTTTCAGAGAAAAATCCGTGTTGGAAACCAGTTAGTATTTTTGTAAAGGGCCCTACTCACGATTCAATTTCAGCAACAATCTGTTGACACAATCTGCAGTGAGCCGACAGATTGTGTCGTCAATAGTAATGTTGAGGGCACGTTGGGGGCGTAACCCAACATGTTGCGTATTGTATCGGCGCGGAAGCAACCAGACAAATTGTCTCAGCAGATTGTGTGCGTGTTGAAACGTGAGTATTGCGATTGCTCCAATCTCGGCTCAATAAGTTAATTAGAATTATTATTTAATTAATAAATAAATATTAAATTATTTAAATAATATAAATATTAATTATTTAAATAATAATAAATATATAAATAATAATATTATTAATAAATATTATTTAATAAATAATTATTTATTATTAAATATATTAAATACATATTTTTATTTAATTTAACTTAATTTAATTATTAACTCAATGTTTTTACGTCGCTCTCTGGATACACATAACGATGCTACAGTAAGTGCAACACCTGCTTTTTGAAATTTTGTTAGTTTCGGCGGACCCATGTCTATACGAACGTGACGTGCACACGTTGTGGCAAGCAATCGCGGAATGAAATTGTGTCAGCAGATTGTGGGTTGGATGAATCGTGAGTAGAGAACGCTCAATCGCGACTTCAACAAATTGTGTCAGCAGATTGTGGGTTGTGTTGAACCGTGAGTAGGGCCTTTAAGCGGCGACTGACTTGCAACCTGTCACGTGTGGAATGCTAACTACTGCAAAATTATGTGGGCATGTGTCGAACGTAATGCTTAGACTTCCTTTAGACATCTTTAAGGATCTGAGCGCCTGGTGATCTGAGAGGATGTATTGATTATCCCCGTACTTGGGGATTACACTCATCATCCTATTACAGAAGTAGTTGCAGCCAAACGAGAATTCCGTTTTTTTCCTTTTGAGGTACAGAACCCTAAAAAATAACTAACAATTAATATGGTAAATTAAAGTAAGTAAACTAAATATAAAGTTACTAAGTAGTTTATTGATTTCATTGATGTAAATGTGTTAAAAGTTTGAGAAAAAAGACTTTTCGTATCTCTCACAAGTTATTACAAATTAGTCACAAACAATCGTCTATCTATAGTTTTGGTAAGACGACACGTTTTACCAAGTAGGTTGCCACGGCCCACATGTGGCAGTATAATTAATGAACAGCATAAACCTTGAGGCAGACGACTGACTAAACTGTTTAGTGTTTGCACTACAAGCATAAAATAAAAAATAAAAAATAAAAATAAATAGGATCACGACTGTAATCCCCAAGTACGGTAGATGTCTACCTTTCAGATCTCCAGACGCTTAGATCCTTTGAAGATGTCTAGTGGGGGTAGTCAGAGGCACGTCCGGACATTATATTTGGCACATGCCCACATTTTGCAGTAGTTAGCATTCCATAAGTGACAGGTTGCAAGCCCATCGCCACTTATTAGAATACTAACTGGTTTCCTCACGATGTTTGCCTTCACCGTTCTAAGCACGTGTTTTTGATGGGCATATAAATTTTTCGAACAGAAAAATCCATTGATACACGCCGGGATTTGAACCCACGACCTTCCGATTGAAAGTCGATGTACCTCTACAACATGCATACTCTTTGGTTTTAAGCTTTAAAAAAATAAGATCACGACACGACTGTCATTTCCGAATACAGTAGACATATTATTTTTCAAACTATCGTGTTAGGTATAACTATAGATTTTAACACGGGTGTTTATCACGTAATTACCTACGCACGGGTGGTGCCTTGATAAAAAAGTAGCCTATGTGTTATTCTGATGTATATGCTATATTACTGTAAAGTTTCATTTTAATCCGTTCATTAGTTTTTGCGTGAAAGATTAACAAACACACACACTTGTAACTTGTTTCTTTAATTACCTAGCCTACCTAGTTGTAGGAGTAGGTATAGTGAAGCTAGAAAAGGAAACAACACCAGTCAATGAAAAGATTATATTAAAAGAAAGATATTAAGTATGATAGATAGAGGGAAGAAGAACTAGAGAGGAGAATTCAGGGGTGGGTCGTACCCGTTTCCGAAATACGTTTTAACCGCTTAGTATGCCACTGGCCTTAGCAAAGAGTAGATGAGGCCGACGTGATCCGGATGCGGTAGTCAGGTGTAGTGGTGTAGCCCGATGTAGAGGTGTAGCCCGGTGTAGTGGGGTAGCCCGGTGTAGACCGGTGTAGTGGGCAGCCTGGTGTAGTCCGGTACCGTGGTGTAGCCCGATGTAGTGGTGTAGCCCAGTCAACAAGGGTCGACCAAAACGGCCTTGACGGCGTATAGCAGGAGGCGTAAGCCGGAGAGAAGAACCCTGAAATCCACATCCGGGCATTTCAGAAAAGACCAAATATTTCTGTTGGCCTGCAACATCTCATCACTATGCAAAAAGCGCAATGGCTACTAGTGTGAAGTGGTGATCGATGATGAGGCAGTCATACAGAATATTTTACAAGCTAAACAGTTAATGTACAGTAGTGACAGGTGAATGAAAATTTAGTGGAGAGACATGAAATGCGTATCTGGTGATTACTAATGGTTGCAGCCATAAGCGGTAATAATGTTCAAGATTATGCATACAGTAGTGAAGTATGGAATGTCGAACACTACAACGGTTAAGTCACTTTGCCGTTACAATATCAAGGGTACTCACCGGATACAGAATGGTAGGAGCATTGCAACACTCACCCGAATTGGGGTACACAACACTAGGATATTACTATTTAAATGTTGAGCGGTAAAAGAGCTTCCGATACAGGTGTTTAGTAGCACAGAGTAATACGTGCGCGCGCAAAGGTCGGCTTGCGGTGCAATGAAGGTGACCGCTAGCGATAAACCGTTGGTTACGCACTTTGCCCCCCGCCCCCCGTTACGTCTCCTTACCTGGCCACAATCCTACCAACACAATGAGCGGTAACAACTTTATAAAACTTGCGTGCGCGCATTTACGAAGTTAGTGTAGTACTATGAATTATAAAAATAGTGTATTTAAATATTATTTAATTAGTATAATTAATATTAGCATGTAGGTTTGATTTTATTTTTAAAGATTATAGTTTATTTAATTTTTATAAGAAAATATGTTTTCGGTACTTAGCTATTTAGTGAGCTTAAGGTTAGAACTGTTACATACCCCCCTTTTAAGGATAGGGTTTTACCTATGAAAAATCCACTGAATCTACTTTACTTATAAGATTAGGTTAGTTTAAAATCCTTAACATGCCAAGTTCCAAGATTGTGACCTGCCATATCTTCGAGCTCATACACAAGTTTAGATTTCTTCCCAAGGATACGACATTTAACGAATTTAGGAGCGAGCTTTTTACAAAACCTTTTATCTTTATCGCTCTGGTAAAAGGTACGCTTCCATATGACGTCTCCTACGTTAAATTCAACATTTTTACGGCGTAAATTGTAGTTAGTACTATTACGGGAGTGAGCCTTAATAAGAGCAAGTTGAACTTTATCAAAAATTTTCTGAAGGGCGCCTAAGTTTTCGGCATAACTGTCACGAGGCGCAAATACGATGTTATCTTGCAGATCGGGATCAATATAGTGTGATCCACAGCTTACTAATTCACGTCCGAAAACTAGAAATGACGGTGTGTAGCCAGTAACGTCGTTCACTGCACTATTTAGGGCAAACTGAATTTTAGAGATGTTAGTATCCCATGTACGATGATCATTTTCGATAAAAGTAGAAACGGCTGTTATAATTGTTTTGTTATATCGCTCAACTGTGTTCACTTGAGGAGTATAAAAAGGAGTATAGTAAATGTTAGGAATATTGTAAGTAGCCAACAAGTTTCGCATAGTATTGCTAGTAAATTGCTTTCCATTGTCCATTAGTACTGTGCTTGGTATTCCATGAACCAGAAAAACGTTTTCCTCAAGGATACGGGAGATTATATCAGTTGTGGCTCGACGAATGGGATATATCAAGCAATATTTAGAAAAACAGCAAGTAACGACGAACAGAAAGGTATTCTGTTTTCTTGTGACTGGTAAGGGTCCAACTAGATCAACACTTATCATTTGAAAGGGGCGACTGCAATCTTTAGGTCGTCCCATAGTACCAAGAGTAGAATGGTTTGGGTATTTATGAGAGAGACAGATGTCACAACTTGTTACATAATCCGTCACATCATGATGCATGCTAGGCCAGAAATACTTAAGACTTAGACGCTTATGAGTTTTAAAAATGCCAAGGTGGCCAGAAGTAGGTTCAGAGTGATTTTTTGAAATTAGATCGAAACGATTTTCTAATGGTATTACTTCTTTCCACTCAAATTCTCTAGTAAGCGGATTAATGGATTTCATATAGCGGAATAATTTGCCATTCTCGACCCGATAGTTTAGGAACGACGTTGGAGACTTTTGGCAACCGTCAAAAACATCCAAATACCATAAATCTTTAGTTTGTAGGGTAGGTGTATTGGGCCCAGGATCAATAGCTGCAACCGGAACCGAGCGAGACAAACTGTCAGGGACTACGTTCTCGGTACCTTTCCTGTGTTTGATTTCAAAATTATAGGCCGAAAGTCGTACTCCCCATCGAGCTAGTCTTCCTGTTGGGTTATTGATATTGAGAAACCACTTGAGAGAAGAGTGGTCTGTGTATACTGTGAACGTGAGGCCATTCTCTAAATAGCATCGCCAATGTTCTATTGCCGATAGAACGGCTAATGCCTCGCGTTCCGTAGCGCTGTAATTGCGTTCTTGTTTTGACAATGATTTGCTCATATAAGCAATGACTCTTTCGTCACCATCAAGCGTTTGAGTGAGTACTGCACCGATACCGTAATCGCTCGCATCAGTGTGGACTTCGAAAGGTTTTGAGTAGTCTGGGCATGAGAGAATAGGAGCAGATAGTAGACAAGTTTTGAGTTTATGAAAGGCTTCATCTGCCTCAGGAGACCAAACAAATGGAGGAGAATTTTTCCTTTGTGAAGTTAGTTTGTTCAAGGGTGTCGCCAAGTTACTGAAGTTAGGAATAAACCTGCGATACCAAGAGGCAGTTCCCAGAAATCGCCTGACTTCCTTTCGGTTTGTAGGTGTAGGATAGTTTGATATAGACTCAACTTTTTCAGGATCGACCTGCAACCCATTAGAATCGACGATGTACCCTAGATATTTTAGTTGGGTTCTAAAAAACTGACTCTTCTTAAAATTTATTGTTAGCTTAGCCATCCGTAGCTTTTCGAGCACACGTGTGAGTAGGGACAAGTGCTGTTCGAAATTATTGGAAACTATGATAACGTCATCTACGAATACAAAAACCCTATGTTCGAATTCGGGGCCATAAAATAATGCATCTACCAGTCTTTGCTGGGTAGCGGGAGCATTTGTGAGACCGAAAGGCATAGATTTAAATTGGAATGTACCGCGTGTAGGAATGTAGAATGATGTTTTCTGCCTGTCCTCTTCTTGAATAAGTATTTGCCAAAAACTTTTAGAGAGATCTAAACTTGAGAGATATCTCGCATCACGTAGGTTATCGAGAATCTCGGATATGTAAGGTAAACTATATGCGTCTTTTTTTGTCACCGAGTTAAGTTTCCTACTATCTAGGCAGAATCGTAACTCTCCGTTCTTTTTCGGCGTCAGAAGAACCGGCGAAGACCACGGGCTCTCACACGGTTCAACAACATCCTCTTTTAACATCTCATCTAATTGTTGAACTAAGATGCGTTGTTTCTCTGGGGACATTCTATAATATCGTTGACGAATGGGGGCAGCATCCCCAGTATCAATCGGGTGTGTAATCAAATGAGTACGACCCAGACCACGTTCCTCATATGAAATAGAATGAAATTGGGTTATTATTTGATCGGCCTTTGTTTTTTCTCCACTTGTTAGATGATCATAGGAACATAAATTTTGACTCTGTGGTTGTAATTTTTGGAAATCAGTAGTAAAAATTTCATCTGAATCTCTATAGTAGGCAATGCGATCTAAGTATTTAGGAAATAGACCGAAAATTCTCCAAAAATCCATTCCCAAAATGAGAGAATGTTTCACATTAGGAACTACATACACATTTAGGGTGTGTTTCTGATTTTGAAATTGAATCGGAAGGTTTAAAGTTCCAATAGAATCGAGTTTATCACCACCCGCCGCAATGAATTCAACCTTATCATAAGTTTCCAATTTAAAGCCAGCCCTTAGTAGATGCTCGTGACTTCCATTACCCAGAATAGTTGTGGAGGAGCCGGAGTCTAATAACCCGATAACATGTTGATCATTGATGTTAACTTGGATGTAAGGTCTAGATTTATCAATGTTAGAGTCATTATTACGGATTGAAGAAACAGCGTTGTAAGTAAAAAATGTTGATAGAAAACTTAACCAGTTATTCCATTCATTTAAATTAAAATTATTATTTACGCTATTTGATCTATTAACGCTGTTATTCCAATCCCGCACAACTAGTTTTTTGGATTAACTTTAGACGGGGAATTGCAATCAGGACATTCCAAGTAGGTAAAATCTTTCTTTCCACATTTAAAACAAATACGAAACCGGTCCTGTTTGCAGTTTCTCAAGGAATGATCTTCGGTTCTACATCTTGGACAAAATACAGTTCGAGGCGAACCAGCATTCAGAGCTGCAACCCCAACAGTTTTATAGAGAGAGTTGTCTGGTTCATTTTGTCTATCAATACGGTTCCAGTTGTTCCCATAGTAGGAATTTTTCCTATAACTGTATTGCTTACTGTTCGGTGTATTAGATGTGCTAGGTTTGTATGCAAACTCAGGGGCAATAGTGCTGTTAGATACTTTTGGTGGCTCATGAAACTGAGAGAATCGTGTCTGAATGTTCTCATAATTACGACAAATTGATTTAAGAGTATCAATTGTTTTTATTTCAGCAAAAGCAGAAAGAGTACTTGCGTAACAAGGGCGAATATTATGCAGTAAAATCTCGAGTTTGTCGTCCTCAGAGAAGGGTTTATTGAGACGAGAAAACATACCATGCATGATAGCTATGTACATGGTAATATTTTCATTTTCACCCTGTGTACGGGAGCGAATTTCAGCAGAAAGCCTGTAGTCGTAGTCGCTACCACCGAAGTCCGCCTTAAGTAGCACGCATAAATCTTCCCAAGATTTTACAAGTTCCTTATTGCAGCGATACCAATGCAAAGCGTCATCGGTAAATATCTCAAACGCTAATGATAATATTTTATCGTGTGATATTCCCCTTGAGAAAACAAATTCTTCAATTTTCAAAATAAATGAGCGCACGCATGTTTTACCAGAAAACTTAAGTTTACTAATTTCCGAAAATAAATTGCGTTCACAAGAACTCGCTAATGTGGTAGCATTAGATTCAGAGGTAGTACCCGTAGTGATATGAGCAGGGACAGGATTAGACGGTGGAGTTGGTGGACGTAGATCCAATAAATCTTTATATTGTGATTCAAAGCTAGTCATACAGCTTTTGTAACCTCCGGCTTTCTCTGTAATGTTACTAATTCTATTCGTTCTGTGATAGATATGATGTAATAAAGTTTCAGCTCGAGCAAAAAGATTCTTATCAAATTTTTGTTTAAGTGATGTTAAGTTGTTTTTAGATTTTATGAGACATTCGTGAAGACCTATTAAATCATCATTAGGTTCGAGATGCGATTCTAGTATGTCTTCCGGAGGCAATTGTTGTGCTAGTTTTACGATTTGTTTCCGTAGCTCCTGAACAGACCCTCCTGTACCACCGCGAAGCTCAACCTCATACTCCAGCTCAGTTTTTTGAAGTGATAAATATTTAATAGTGTACGCCATATTGAGTGTGTGTTGCGATAAGAAGAAACGACAATAATTTAAAAAAATACACAATTAGATAGAAATAAGCCCAACTACCAGCCACCAGTAACTTAAAAATAAGAAATCAACTTATATGTGGAAATGGTTATACGAAATAGTCAAAAACTTGAAGCAAGAAGTTATATAGAATAGTTATATAATGAGTTTCTATAACAGCAAAGAAGAATAACACCACATATAAGTCGAAAATAGCACAAAATCAATCTTAAATCTAGATATATTTTATAGCCAACACCAAAGAAAACCAACTAGATGCGGAGAATAAAGCAACGTAATTCGGAAACGAGTTTAACCTATATTATTGGGCGCCAATGTAACTTGTTTCTTTAATTACCTAGCCTACCTAGTTGTAGGAGTAGGTATAGTGAAGCTAGAAAAGGAAACAACACCAGTCAATGAAAAGATTATATTAAAAGAAAGATATTAAGTATGATAGATAGAGGGAAGAAGAACTAGAGAGGAGAATTCAGGGGTGGGTCGTACCCGTTTCCGAAATACGTTTTAACCGCTTAGTATGCCACTGGCCTTAGCAAAGAGTAGATGAGGCCGACGTGATCCGGATGCGGTAGTCAGGTGTAGTGGTGTAGCCCGATGTAGAGGTGTAGCCCGGTGTAGTGGGGTAGCCCGGTGTAGTGGGCAGCCTGGTGTAGTCCGGTACCGTGGTGTAGCCCGATGTAGTGGTGTAGCCCAGTCAACAAGGGTCGACCAAAACGGCCTTGACGGCGTATAGCAGGAGGCGTAAGCCGGAGAGAAGAACCCTGAAATCCACATCCGGGCATTTCAGAAAAGACCAAATATTTCTGTTGGCCTGCAACATCTCATCACTATGCAAAAAGCGCAATGGCTACTAGTGTGAAGTGGTGATCGATGATGAGGCAGTCATACAGAATATTTTACAAGCTAAACAGTTAATGTACAGTAGTGACAGGTGAATGAAAATTTAGTGGAGAGACATGAAATGCGTATCTGGTGATTACTAATGGTTGCAGCCATAAGCGGTAATAATGTTCAAGATTATGCATACAGTAGTGAAGTATGGAATGTCGAACACTACAACGGTTAAGTCACTTTGCCGTTACAATATCAAGGGTACTCACCGGATACAGAATGGTAGGAGCATTGCAACACTCACCCGAATTGGGGTACACAACACTAGGATATTACTATTTAAATGTTGAGCGGTAAAAGAGCTTCCGATACAGGTGTTTAGTAGCACAGAGTAATACGTGCGCGCGCAAAGGTCGGCTTGCGGTGCAATGAAGGTGACCGCTAGCGATAAACCGTTGGTTACGCACTTTGCCCCCCGCCCCCCGTTACGTCTCCTTACCTGGCCACAATCCTACCAACACAATGAGCGGTAACAACTTTATAAAACTTGCGTGCGCGCATTTACGAAGTTAGTGTAGTACTATGAATTATAAAAATAGTGTATTTAAATATTATTTAATTAGTATAATTAATATTAGCATGTAGGTTTGATTTTATTTTTAAAGATTATAGTTTATTTAATTTTTATAAGAAAATATGTTTTCGGTACTTAGCTATTTAGTGAGCTTAAGGTTAGAACTGTTACACACTCACTCACAAACTTTCGCATTTATAATATTAGTAGGATTAGATGTTGTATTTGTAAACTCCATCGCAATCTAAAGTTGTAGTCTGCCGTGTACCCCCTAACTTGAGCTCATAACTCTCTGCTGTTAACAGTTTATGCTGTGTAACGCGAAATATCAAGGTTATTGTCGACATTAAGTTAGGATACAATAATTAGATAGACCCTATAATATGAGGGTAGAATTCACCCCCAACCCCTAATAGGGGAGCGGAGCGTGTAAAACGTTAAAATTATGTATGTTATAAACTATAACAGCCTATAACATGCGTGGATTGGTGAATGACTAAGGCAGTGCCTGTCATAGGCACTTAACCTTAACTATCCTAATCCTAATAATATTATAAATGCGAAAGTTTGTGAGTTTGTTTGTATGTTTGTGTCTCAATCAGGCCTAAACTACCCAAACTGATTAAGATGAAATTTGCTGTAGATGTAGATATAATGCCCAAATAGACATAAACTACTTTAAAATACGAAAAACATACCCAAAATGATAAAAAAACCCCAAAGGGATGACTTTGGTATAGATGGCGCTGATGTGCAAGAAATCTAACATCAGTATTGACATCAGGTGTCATAGCAACGTGCGTTACTCTATGCGATTATTGAAATTTGGAAAGGACAACATCTGTCGCGGGTCCGGCTAGAATTGAATATTTTTTAGTAACATAAGAGCAGCATGAAATAAATGATAACTCTTAGAAAATACTTTCCAAGGTCATAAATAAACTGATTAGTTTAATGAGCTTCACTACATAGTATAAAGCAGTCGCTTTCCGCTTCCCGCGTCTGTATGTAATATGTATGTATGTTTGCTTATATCTTTAAAACTACACAACGGATTTTGATGCGGTTTTTTTTAATAGATAGAGTGATTCAGGAGGAAGGTTTATATGTATAATAACATGCTACCCGTCGCTAGTAAATTATAAAATAGTCTCATCACGAACCTAAAAGTTGTTAAGGTGATAAGTGACATTTTTGACATTTTGTATGGGCTGAGTCTACTCGGATAAGGCGGAAAAAGTGATAAAACTGCATTATCTCGAAAACCATCAAATTTAAAAAGAAACTGTCTTAAATTTATTTAGCTAGTATTATTATTATTATTATCTAACGAATTATATAAAAATTAACTGTTTAGCTATTCATAGTTTTGATTAAAAACGAAACTAGTGTTTTTGAAGAGCCAATTTTGGAAAATAAATCTATCGAGAAAAGTTTCACCAATCGTGATTCTGTCTGTAATTTATCTAGATTATATCCTTAAGTTATCTTTGTCATAAAAAACAAAACTGTATGTTTTACGGTTATTGAGAAAAAACGATTCTGCATTCATCAAACACATTAATTACTTGCCTTAAGGCGCATCGCCCACACAAGCTAGAGCCAAGGTAGCCTTGCCTCGACTCCGATGTTAAATTGTCCGCCCGCGCCTCGACTCTAGCTCGTGTGGGCGATGCGCCTAAAACACCGAAAAAGTGTTTGTATTAATATACATAAGTTAATGTTTCATGATAGTCAAATATGACAACGCTAAAGTCGGATTTAGCGTACAATATTATTCGTAAAAAAACGGTTAAAAATAAATTATTATGTTTAAATACAATTGAAATTATTGGCTCTTAGTATCCTTTGAAGTGGTTATCGCAATGAAATAAAGTCCTTTACAATAAGCGTAGCCTTTTACAATAAATTACATATTCCGCTTTTTACAGTGCAAGTAAGATCCTTTTAATTACATATTTAAATGAATAAATTAATATTGGTGGAAACTATCACTCAGCGGCATCTTGCCCGAAACTAAGAAAAGCTTGTACTGTGGGAACTAAATAACTGATAGAATACATTATTATATTTTTTTATAAATACTCGATTTAGATGAAACACTTTAAAAACACCCAAACAAAGAACGCGTTCATCACACAAATATTTGTCCCCACCCAGGAAGTCGAACAAACAACCTACAGCACAGCAACAACTAACTAAGTTGTGAGATCAGTCAAATCGTTTCGATAATGTTGAAATCGTTTTGCAGAGTAAGGACCCAGAGGATACCCAGTTAGTAATTGCCGGTTGTCCCAACCCTACGCATACATCAATACGAGTGATGGCGCACACAATAAGATTTTTGAGGAAATGAAATCTATACACCAAAAACAGAATATAATAAATTAATAAACGTATATTGTTTAAAGTAAAACGGAGTTCTAGATGTAAGATGGCGAAGCGAACAGTAAACGTCACAGAGTGCCGGTTGGAGGCACTTGTTTTAAACTTCTTAAATGTAGGCTAGGGTCGTGTTTATTATTCTTCCAACAATTTTGTTCCAGACGCTTTATTTGTTTTTAGCGGAGGTGAGCCTGAAATGTATGAAAATATTATAATATTATATTTAATCCGTTTTTAGAGTCCCGTACCCGGAGGGTAAAAACGGGACCCTATTACTAAGACTTCGCTGTCCGTCTTTCTGTCCGTCTGTCTGTCACAGAGCTGTATCTCATGAACCGTGATAGCTAGACAGTTGAAATTTTTACAGATTATGTATTTCTCTTGACGCTATAACAACGAACTAAAACAGAATAAAATAAATAATATTTAAGTGGGGCTCTCATACAACATACGTGTTTTTTTTTAACATCAATGTTCATTACATAAATATTTGCTCTGGGTGGGAATCGAACCAACAACCTACAGCGCAAAAGGCAGTGTAACTACCAACTGAGCTGTGAGGCCAGTCAATTATTACTTACAATTAATAATATTCATTTTAACTGTGTAAGGCACTAGTTTTGCGGAAAAGAGACACAAATCTCTAACGACTATCTTGCAAATCTTACAGCGCAATTCTTTCGAGCACTCCAAAAGATTCACTAGAGAATGAAGACGGCTAAACCCGGATTCTACAGGATTATAAAACGAAGGAGAATCCCGATTTCCACCTACCCACTTAATTTTCTCGACCCCAGTAAGGCTGCTGTTTGTATAGAAGCCAGGTTTCCACAATGCTGGGTCACGGGGAAGTGCCAGTATTAGCACTGTGAACAATTCGTAAAATACGATCGCTCCTATTTCTTATACGTTAAATTATAAATTTTCGTAACCCCTAAATGACAGTTCTTAAATTTAGAATCATCAACTTCCTGCCCTTATCCCACTTAAGTGGGGACGGAGCAACATGTATTATTTTTCCATTCCCCTCTATCTGCCGTCATCTCATGACTAACTCATTTCCTACCCATGTCATCCTTGACACAGTCCATCCATCCTTTCTTTAGCCTACCTCTACTTCGACGTCGACGACATTTTAGTCATTCCTTGTTTTTCGCATATTTCATATGTCAAAATGTTATTTGAGTCACACCAATTTACATGTTGACTAAATATACGTAAAAATCTTGAATCTAGCCTAATTTTGGCTTTAACGTAACAGGAATAAGTTAAAACAACAGAACTACTAATATAAATAAATATTGTTGGATATTATCACACAGCGCCATCTAGTTCCAAACTAGCAAAACTTGTACAATGGGAACTAGATAATAGAATACTTATATACTGTTTTTTTTGTAAATAATCAGCTACCTACGTGTTTAAAATAATCATGCATGTAATAAGTTGTCTAAGAACCTTGCGCTATTTTTAATACGACGTTGTGACGTAAAACCACGTTCACACGGTGAATGATGAAATTCCACTTTGACATTTATGCACGCCTTTTATGGATGAACCTTTTTGAAATAATCTCCATCGAAATGCCAAAGGTAATCCTTTGATTTATCACTGCTTAAATATTAAATATGTATAATTTTAGGCTAAAATAAATTTTATTCAGTCAACTATGCGTTATTAAATGTCAGCTGTTATTGGTCACCGTTTGAACGCAGCTTAACCTTAGAAAAGATATATTTATATTAAACAAGTTAGAAATCAGATAATATTGATCGCACCATGGCGTGAACAAAAAAGCCATTGTCACACCGTACTTTTTCATGTTCGTGGCAAGAAGAAATGAAGAAGACTTTTTTAAGGGGCTGTATGTCGAGATTGCTCTTTTTCGAAACGAAAAAAGAAATACTTTTGAACAAGCCACATCTCCTATTTTTATAAATATATTACTTCAGGTTCCTACCTAGATTTATATTAAGCTGAAAACATAATAGCAGTCTTAGGCTGCGTTCCCACTACGCCGGACCGGCAAATCTGCCGGAAACCGGACACCGGACAGAGTGTTCACATTACATCGGATGCCGGAAGAAATTCAGACAGTCAAGTACTGTGACAAGTGACAACACGTAGTGACAAAACGCTCGGTAAAAATGCCGGGCTCGGCAAAAATGCCGGACCCGGGATAATGTGAACAGATTCATATAAATTTTACAGCCACTAGCCCTTCCGGCAGATTTACCGGCGCGGCAGATTTGCCGGTCCGGCGTAGTGGGAACGCAGCCTTAGTCGTTTCCGCCGCGGTTTTAGGAACTGGCAGCGCCTAAAGACAAAAATAAATCGGACATCGAATATAAATTTAGAACAACTTCAAAAGGAAGTTTGTGAGAACCCAAATAACTCTAACCTACTGTGCCGAAAACCAATTTACAATGTGAATGCGGCCTTATACCTGCTATGTATTCTGTGGCCGCTCCGCTTAGTTCCTGCTACATTTTTAAGTAAACAACATCGTTCAAGTATTTTAACATCAATTAGAACTTTGTCGAAATTTACGATGTGATCTTAGGTAAGGAGTTCATTTTTAACGAGGAATTTTCTGATTCATTGCCTTTCGTAAAGTGACCGGTGGATTAGTTTTTTAGGAGGTACTCGCAATTTTTTACACCTTGCTTCAAACTATCGTCATTCTTATAAAGAATTTATTACTTTTTCAAAATAATAAATAGCCTATGTTACTCAGGGATAATGTAGCTTGGTAATGGTGAAAGAATTTTTGAAATCGGTTCAGTAGTTTTTGAGTTTATCCATTACAAAAAAACAAAAAAACAAAGAAACAAAAAATCAAAACTTTTCTCTTTATAATATTAGTATAGATTAGTATAGATATAGACTAATAGAAATCCTAGCTTTTGTTTACGTGAAGGTAAAATATTTTCAAACAGAACTCAACCCTTATTTATTTGACTGGCCTCACAGCTTAGTTGGTAGTAACTCTGCCTTCTACGCTGTAGGTTGTGGGTTCGATCCCCACCCAGGGCAAACATTTGTGTGATGAACATGGATGTTTGTTCTGTGTCTGGGTGTTACTATGTATATTATGTATGTATTTACAAAAAAAAAGTAAATAAGTATTCTATCAGTTATCTGGTTCTCATAGTACAAGCTTTGCTTAGTTTGGGGCTAGATGGTGTTGTGTGTAAAGTCCGCCAATATTTATTTATTTATTTTTATTCAACCACTTTAAGGTTGAATTTCGGTTATTCCTTTCTTAGTGCTCCTCTATACCAAAAAGAATACACTCCAAATGTAAAGTTTTTAATATTACAAATTATTTGAGCTAATGCTATGAAATCAGCAGGTAATTCTAGAAAACGTTTTATTTTCGGAAGAATAGCAAAATTTGTAGTTAGTCTTGATGTGTTGTGTCCGCCTAAAGCTAAAACTTTGTAAAATACTATCGCTTTTATTCCTTTACGTTATAGTCTAAATTAGCAGAACCGCAAAGTGATTGTTTTAAAACTGAATCGTCACATTTTAGGTCAAGGGAAGTATAGAATAGTACAAGATTTTTTAGTTTGGGGCTAGATGGCGCTGTGAGTGAAGTCCACCAATATTTATTTATTTAAATTTAAAGTTTAAAATATTACAAATTATCCGGAATAATACTATGAAACCAGCATGTAATTCTAGAAATAGTTTTATATTAGGAAGAATATCAAAAGTATAATAAAACATATTTTTACATTCTCTGATTAATAACCGTTTTAAAAAACAAAGCAAATACTCACCGTTGTCATCTAATGATAATGTCTTCTATTCATCTCCACCAGATAATCTACCTTCGGAACAATACGTTCAAAACAATAGAGTCATCGGAAGAATTGTTTATTCATTCGCAAATGTCTTGAGCGCGTATCCGCGTTGCTCCAAAAATATGCAAATATTGAAAGCTCGGGCTTTGAAGGGAAATAACGTGGAGTGCGCAATAACACTGGCCCATTCTTCATCACCATTTCCTATGAAAACTTTCCAATTTGTGGATTTGGAATGCCACAAAAAATGTGTGTATTTTTTCAAAGTTTTCATTTCATGAATACTTAAATGAATTTACCACTTCGGGGCTGTATTTTGATGTATTTATAGCGATTGAATTGACTTTGAATGGGGTGCTTGTACGAGTTTAAACAATTTCAAAATTCCAGAAAAGAATTATTAAATGTTGCGATTCAAAAACGTTTGAACTTACATCAGGTCGGGGGAAACTGAATAAATATTGTATTAATGGACAATAATTACACAGCGCCATCTAGCTCCAAACTAAGCAGAGATTGTAGTTATGTGGGAACTAGATAACTAATAAAATAGTCATATATTTTTTTATAAACTAAATACATTATTCATTATAATACTCAGACACAGAACAAACATCCATGTTTATCACTTAAATATTCGTCCTAGCTGGGAATCAAACACACAACCTACAGAAGGCAAAGCTACTACCAACTGAGCTATGAGGATGTCACAAGTATAAATATTAGTTTAACCCTGAAGGTCGCTGTGTTCATACACAGACACCCTAAAGTGTTTTCCCTCTGAGGTGGCCCTAATGGCTGAACAAATACTCTTGACTCCTGAAAATAAAACGATGGCGATGGAAATATTCTATTCGGAAAATGACGATAAATATATAAAATTGTAAGTAATAGAAAATTGGAATTTTAAAAGATATTTTATTTCTGAGATAAACTTAATGAAAATGTGTATCGTTTATCTATAAGACAAGAAAACTATTATTTATCGTTAATACAAACATAATAAAGACGCAATAAAAAAAGAAGTACCAAGATCAAGAATGTTTGCTAATATTGTTGTTGTTGGCAAACTTTTTAACCGACCGTAACTAGAGGAAACTGGTAAATCCACAACTATGTTCTATAATCATGTACCTACATGTTTTTAGGGTTCCGTACCCAAAGGGTAAACTCAGAACCCTATTACTAAGACTTCGCTGTCCGTCTGTCTGTCTGTTTGTCTGTCTGTCTGTCTGTCCGTCCGTCCGTCTGTCTGTCACTGGGCTATATCTCATGAACCGTGATAGCTAGACAGTTGAAATTTTCACAGATTATGTATTTCTATTGCTGCTCTAACAACAAATAAAAACAGAATAAAATAAATATTTAAGGGGGGTTCCCATACAACAAACATGATTTTTTTGCCGTTTTTATAGATAATGGTACGGAACCCTTCGTGCGTGAGTCTACTCGCACTTGGCCGGTTTCATTGTTAACAGTTGATTTGACTTCAGTATTTACTGGTATTATTTAAGGAATGTAGGGGACTAATATCTCGTGAATATGCATAAAAGACACAACCAAAACTATTTAACTTAATTTTTTATTAAAATAAACGTAATATTTATTTGAATTTGGCATACCCTTTAGCAAGATATAGGACTATGCGGGTAACACCCTGAATAAAACACATTGTTGTCTGTTGTATTATTTCCACGTCATCAGCAGGATCAAAAACCCATTACTTACCTTTACAAAACTCGTGTCAATCCATGTCAAATGAGGCTGTTCTAAAAAATACCATTATGGTAATCTTACCCTACCTGTCCTCACATCTCCTGCCATTCTGACCCCTACATCATCGTGATACGGTTCAAATTCCTAGAGTATTTCTCCAATTTACATTTAAGCCGACTTTAGGGATATATGAACGGGGTTCAAAGCATTGGATGGATATTAACTTCAGCGGGATTTTGTTGGAAAATTTTAATTTGCACGCACGTGTTATGCATGTGTGCGTGTGTATGAATGATACGTGCAATAATGTTGGAAATATCGTCTTTTGTAGGGACTATAATGATTTTAACGAAGGTCCCTGGGATTTGGGCTAGGCTTCTCATTGGATAAATAATGCTCGCATTTCGTGGACTCAAGTCATTGAACCCAAATCAAAGAAGGTATCAAACGAAGTTGAATAGCAATAGTACCTTTTCAGGCGCAGTCGACCGTCTTTAGATACATATTATTGCGAATGTTGTCGCGTATGAAAATTCACGAGGATTTTGAGCCCTCTGAGCTGCTTAGCAGATCTGCCCAATAGCTCATACAAAAATACCATTTAAGGCGAGTAATTAATGTGTTTGATGAATGCAGAATCGTTTTTTCTCAATAACCGTAAAACATACAGTTTTGTTTTTTATGACAAAGATAACTTAAGGATATAATCTAGATAAATTACAGACAGAATCACGATTGGTGAAACTTTTCTCGATAGATTAATTTTCCAAAGTTATCTCTTCAAAAACACTAGTTTCGTTTTTAATCAAAACTATGAATAGCTAAACAGTTAATTTTTATATAATTCGTTAGATAATCATACTAGCTAAATAAATTACAGACAGTTTCTTTTTAAATTTGATGGTTTTCGAGATAATGCAGTTTTATCACTTTTTCCGTCTTATCCGGGTAGACTCAGCCCATACAAAATGTCAAAAATTTCACTTATCACCTTAAATGGCAATTGATATCTTAATTATATAAAATTCTCGTGTCACAGTATTTGTAACCAAACTCCTCAAAAACGACTAGGCTGTTTTTTATAATTTTATTTGTAGGTATAAAGGTCGTAAAGTACATTTCATACCGCTTTTTGGAAAAACCAGCGTAAAGTTCGGGAAGAACTGAAAGTGCTTTTTACTGTGGGATTATTAAAATTAAACAGGACAACGTCTGACGCGGGTCTGCTAGTGTATCATTATGTACCTAAATGTTTACAAAAAAAGTATTTACGTATTCTATTAGTTATCTAATTTCCATAGTACAAACTTTGGTTAGTTTGGGGCTAGATGGCGCTGTGTGATTATGTCCACCAATATTTCTATTAATTAATATTTTTTTTATTTTGTTTAGATACTCAGATTAAATTCGTTTGTGATGATAAGTATAAGTTGAAGTATAACATTCCAAGGAATCAAATTCAATGGTGCATATCATTGAGTTTTCGGTTCCGAAACTTCAGATAAGTTTCGGTATAATTTTTCCAAAATGTGATAACTGTTATATGTCGGTCGTTTGTACGATTAAAAACGACTTTTAAAAAAGGAGGTTCTCAATTCGGTTTTATTATTTTTATGTTTTTTTTTTATATCTAACGATTATGTTGTAACGGCTATCAGTCATAAAAAAAATGATTCCAAGGTGGTCTCAATAAATTTCAATCCTAATAATATTATAAATGCGAAAGTTTGTGAGTTTGTATGTATGTTTGTTCCTCAATCAGGCCTAAACGACAAAACGGATTAAGTTGAAATTTGCTGTAAATATAAATAATATACTAATACTAGCTGCTCGCCCTGGCGTTGCAAGGTTGGTACCTGTATAAAAAGTAGTCTATGTGTTATTCTGATGTTTATGCTATATTACTGTAAAGTTTCATTTGAATCCGATCAGTAGTTTCTGCGTGAAGGAGTAACAAACACGTGTGTGTTTGTTACTCCTTCACGCAGAAACTACTGATCGAGTGGGTGTGTACCCACTCACAAACTTTCACATTTATAATACTAAGCCGACCCGAGACAGACGTTGTCCAGTCAAATTTCAATAATCGAATAGAAAAGACCGAATGTTTTTAGTCTGTGGTGTAAGATTTGTTGCACACCGGCGCCATCTATACAGAAATTATCCCTTTTGCGTTTTTTATCGTTTTGAGGATGTTTTATTTTTTAAAGTAGCCTTTTTTTCATTTAGACATTATATCTACTCTACATCTACAGCAAATTTCATCTTAATCCGTTTTGTCGTTTAGGCCTGATTGAGGAACAAACATACAAACAAACTCACAAACTGTCGCATTTATAATACTAGTAGGATTAGGAATATCGTTGAGAAGCCATAGCTATCATCCTTTAGGTACGTAATTTCCAAGAAAGGAATATTCCCAAGTGGCTGTAATATTTTAACAACTATTTTGAGTTATCATCAAATATAAGTTCATGAGTTCGCGTGCTCTAAATAAATGTTGAGCCATTAACACTTAACGATGTAATTTTCTGTTAGCGAGCCTTCATGTGTGGGTTAAGTTTTAGGCGATATGACGATACATTGTTAAAGTCAAAAGTAAAATAAAAAAATCACAAGGATCACTTTAAAACGTCTTAGGAGCTAGGTGAATCTACGCTGTTCCTCGCGACGAAGCCGAGAAGAATTTGAGTTTGATATTAAAAGGTATATTACGGTCTTTTATTGATTTAATAATTCAAAACTACGTTAAATTTGAATTTGGGATCCCGGCGAGTAGTATTGGTTTTTGATTTTTAGCCGACTTAATAAAAAAGAGGAGGTTCTCTATTCGTTTGTATGTTTGCTTCCGTCATTTGTTAACCAATTTGAAAAGATCTTTTTTTTTTGGTGGGTTTCATTTAAATTTGATAAAAGTGTCATGTGTCAAATTCGTGAAGACACATAAAGTCGGATGTATAAAGCTTGTACCGCAGGCTAAGTAAGTAAAATTAATGTACACAGAAAAGGTCCGAGGGTTAGGTGCGGATAACGCGAACGATCAACTAGACTAGGAAATAATTAAAGCAGCGCTAGCTATTATAACCTGCATGCATACACTGAGTTGGGGCCATTTTGTGACTAAATGTATCAAATTGGAATGTGTATTTAATGTAATTTTTAAGTAAGCAGCGCCTGTGACAGAAATAAAACTGGTCAATTACGAGTCGGACTCGCGCACCTATAGTCCCGTTTTTACCCTTACGGTACGGAATCCTAAAAATGAGCAGCAATAAATTAGCGTGGTTAGAAGGGAAGAAAGTCATGTAACGAGAAGAATGTTAGGAATGAAGGATGGATGTAGACGTAGAGGTAGGCCAAAGAAATTTAATGGACTGTGTGAAAGATGATATGGGTAAGAAAGGAGTGAGTGATAAGATTATGACTGATAAAGGGAAATGGGAGTAGTTCACATGTTGTGCCGACCCTACTTAAGTGGGATAAGGGCAGGAAGGTGATGATTAATTAAATATTTTAATTTGATTTTTATTTAGATCTTTTAAAGAAATCTTTAAAAGATCTAAATAAAAATCAAATTAAAATATTTTTACAATTATAATATTTTTAGCTTTACGATTTTTAGAACCTATTACATTACATTTCTTCTAATTTCACTTTGAGTGAAAAATATTCAAATTCTATAAATATTCGAAATATTAGAAATATCTTTTTGATTGTTATTTGAAATAACAATCAAAAAGATAAAAACGTGTAAACACACACGTAAAGCTTTTAGTTTTTTAAGTTACTGAAAGAGGCCAGTTCTCCAAATCAAATCAAATCAAATCATTTATTTGCAAGAATACATTATTATTTTACATGTCAGATCTAAAAACTATTATGGTAGATTGTATTCAGCCTGCACGCAGGCGTGCAAATGTTTTGTGAGTCATATAATTAGAATTAAGTATTAGTCATTAGGTTACAATTCAATTTTCCAAATACTCTTTCACACTGTAAAAACATTCTTCAATTAGCCAACCACTTAACTTTTTCCTAAACATATTTCCATTTAGTTCTTTTAATTCTTCCGGTAATTTATTGTAGATTGTGATGCACATGTTATAACTATTTCTCTTATAAATATCCTTATGGCACTGGTGGTTGTAGAGTAAATTTTTAAATTTAGGCCTTTTTTGCCGAGTAATCACATCGCCACGTTTTTTAAAGTGACTCCGTGACTTACCCTATCCTACTAATTATTACAAATAATATATAAATCATTTGGTATGAATTTTTAATTATTTATCAGATCATTTTTCAATATAATAAACCTAAAAAGTCTCTGGAATCTTAATCTAGAGCTCTATTCAGACGTGTCCAGTCTTCTGATTCTATTTTGTACAATACGAAAAATTCCATCTCTGCCTTATGAAGGCTCTTTGAAAATAAATAAAGTTTTGCGGCTTTGTCGCGAAGATTCGAAGTTTACCATCAAGCACTACGTAATTTATTCACCCCAGTATTTTTGGGGGTAGGCACTTTTTTACTTCCTTTGATTTCCTTTCAGAAATTTTTGCTCTCAAAATTCCCCTCACGATGGTTAAAATATAGGTTAGAATCATTAAATATTATGAATGTTAACATTCATAATATTTATCTTAATTTTTGGGATAATACTTACAGTAGAAATACCTACATCTTATATATAAAATTCTCGTGTGAGTGTTTGTAGCCAAACTCCTCCGAAATGACTTGACCAATTTTTATGATATTTTTTGTGTATATTTGGTAAGTCTGAGAATAGGTCGTAGGGTATTTTATACCCCTAAGTCATATGAGTGGCTTAAAGTTCTGAAAAACTGAAAGTGCTTTTTTTCTGTGGGATTATTGAAATTTGACAGAACAACGTTTGTCAAGACAGATAGTATTTTTTTATAAAAATTCACAACCACTGAGAGCCTTTTCTTTTCTATTAAGTCTGTTAGAAAATAAGTGTTAGTTCATTATTAATCACATTACTAGGGTTAAAGTAAAATAAAACATCAGATAATAATTTCAAATTTTATTTTATTAAAATTTGTAGGTTGTTTCAATTATTTTAAGAACTTATTATGAAGTCTCCGTACAGACTATCGGTATAAGTACACTAAAATGTTTTACAAAATTAGTGCGATTGGACACAAATAAACTACGCACCAATAATTAACGAAAATTTGCTAAATTATAGTTATATCTAGTTGAATTACGCTTGCTATTCGCGACCAAGCCTAGAAGATACAAACAATGAACCACGACCGGTCTATTATTTTAAAGGTGTGACCAGACATTGCGCGGCATTTCAGCGCGGCATTCGCAGGACACAAGTTTGCCGTGTGACTAGTTTAAACATAAATTTAAATGTACGCGCGTCGGTCGTCCAATCATAGCGCGGCTACCTGCACGCGGTTGCCGTGTTCTAATGCCGCGTTATGTTTTGTCAAACCTTAAGATCCTTTTTATAAATAGTAGTTGGCTTCAGTGTGGTGCCGAACAAACAATGTGAGGTTCAGCTAAAATTACTTCTACTAATAAAAATACAAAAGCTTTTCCTCGTTAATCTTTTGTAAAAAGTAAAAGTAAAGAAATAAAATGAGCTTATAATTCAGATGAAGGATACTCAGTAGAAAGTTGATAGAAGAAAATAAAATAATTTATTCACTCTTTGAAATCAACTTTAAAAATTTATTCAAGAATTAAACGACTGCTTCGTTTGAAATACTTACTTTTTAGTAAAAGTAAGTATTTCAAACGAAATCACGTTTTTTGTATGTGATCTGAATCTCTAGCATGAGCTGATTTTTGTGCCCAAATTAACTCTTAACAAAATGCTTATAATCAGACAAAATTACCTCTATTTGGGTTTATTTAAACTTCCGAAAACTGAAGACAAGTGGCCTGAGCACGAACCTCTATCCTATCGACAACGAATCGTCCAAATGCCAAAACTGACACTTTGACTAAACAAAAAATCTCCATTTTGACAATTGGAAAATACGTTGTCGATACGATAGTGGTTCATGTTAACCCCCAAGTAGCCAATGACCGAAGTGAAATTTAAATTTCTTCGTTCTGAATATTCAACATATGACTCTTTTTACATCGGTCTGGCATAGATTCGCCGCAAATTAACTGAAACCAAAGTGGAAATGAACATTTTGGATGTGTTTAAATTGTGAAGGACATTCACCACATATTGTTTGTGGTAACTGATCATCCAATTTCAGTTCGAGAGTATTATAAATACAACTGGTTTGAACCTTAGCTTTTAAACCAACGGTGAATTCTGCCGTCAGCTGATTGTGGGGCTAGCACGTATCACTATCGTATTGTCATCGTATCGTCAAAACGTCAAAAGTGCACATTTATTGTATTGATTGATAATTGTTTTTAAGAACATAGGCAGCAGCGTGAGCCTAGAAAACGCTTTATATTGATAATAATCTAGCCCCAAACTAAGCAAAGCTTGTACTATGGGAACCAGATAACTGATAGAATACTTATATACTTTTTTGTTGTAAATACATAATTAACACCCAGACAGAATAAACATCTATGTTTATCATACAAATATTTGTCCTGGGTGGGCCCACAACCTACAGCGCAGAAGGCAGAGTTACTACCAACAGCTGTGAGGCCAGTCAAAGAAAAGAACTCGTGCTACGGATGCACTGCACTAAGTTGATCGTAAAAGCAAACAGAGAAACTCAATGTAGAATGTTTGCTTGCGCCAATACTCTCTATTTGAATTCACGCCGAGGTGAACTTCATCTGAGTTTGGTTTCTAGTCTTGATTACTACATCTATATTAGTTTTCATTTAGTAGAATTGTTCTCACATAAAATTAGATCTTTAAAACCTTATTGAGCGTACATAAAAATCATTTTGAAATACATTTTAGATGATACTGAATCTCTCATTGTTTGTATTCGGCCTAACAAATAATTTATATCAACAACTTTAACATTATTACGTCAATATAAAGCCAACTTCAAACGGACAAACCATACTAGAATATTTGTTTGAACTGATGCCATACGAGTATACGACGAGTATCTTCATTAATATATGACTGCGCGTCTAAACCAAACTTTAATTTCACGCATATTTACGACACATTCAGCGAAAGAGTACAAACTGACACTGATATGATCTTATCTTATCTTATCTTATCTGATCTTAAGGAGATATGCATAAATAAAACGTTTGGTTCAGACGGCCTTAAGTAGGAAACTTTTCAATTTCCCGAAGTAAACAAATAAAATACTAATAAAACCTTAAAATGTGAACCTATTTTGTAATAGCTATTGAAAACCACCAAATGAAAAGTTGAATGGAATAGCTGAACAAATTTGTTTTGCGGGAAAACTTGAAGCTAATCAAATTAAATTTTACCACGAACAATGTCTCTACCACGGGTTTTTCAATTGCTGGTTTAGAAACATTTTTTGTTTCAATTTTGGGGGAAACCGACGCCACTAAGCTGCCGACCGTATTGTTGTAAACAGTATTGGCTTTTTGAAGGCAAACTGTAGAATTACTCAAATACCACATTATCACATTATTATTGATGTGAAATACTGCGGTCATTTATCCCCATATTCTTGTCACCTCGAAATATCTTTACCTTGACTCGACCTCGAAACCGTGTTTTGATAGCTTTAGTTGATAAAATTACATCGAGTATGCCTCTCAACTCAAAGTACCTCAAGATGTACATTCCTCGACAGCTTCTGAATAACGCATGCGTGTGTGTGTGTGTTTGTTTGATGAAAATCTCTTCGAACAGATGACGTAATGACGTAATTGAGGAACCTCTAAAAAGACGATTTAAGATACTTATTTAACATGAGGTTCGAGGGAAAGTTCGAGGGGCCTCTAAAGAGCTAAAGTCAAGGTAGAGTCGAGGTTACAACTAAGAATATGGGGATAAGACTCTTGTATATTTTGCATTATCAAGGCAGTCACACTTCTAAGATGTATTCCATAAGTTTTGACGAAAACGAATACCTAACTATAAGAAAATTATCCAGTTACTTTTACATATCAAGGACTTGCACGTCTATCGGGGACTTGCTATCGACGGCATTAGGAAGAGCCATAACATTGACATAAACGGATGACACTTATAATCTGCTATTTTAATCAATCTTGATAATAAATATATAATACGAATTTTAAACGTTCGGAAAAAAAAATCTTTTATTCGGTACTTAAAATTATTGTTATTTTCATGTCTGAGGTCTATGTCACTTTCAAAACTTTCATAAGTCACTTAATGTCAAAAACTGTTTTTTTTTACGTGAGTAATTTACCGTTTTTGACATTACGAATAACGACTGGACCTAAATAATAAACCCCTTATAATAAGTAAAATGGTAGAGACAATGTTTTTACATAACAATTATGACAACAAAATTTGTATTAACCTTTGACAGTCGGGTAAAAACATAAGGTCAGTCATGGTTTTCGATTGTATTATAATTGAATTAACAACCTGTTATACCGTTTTTAATAATATTTACATATTTACAAACACTATTGGTCCATCTATGTTAAAAATTAATATAATTTTGCATTTGGGCTAGAGAAACAAATATTATGTCAAACAATTTCAAAATCTTAAGTGGCACCTAAAAAGTTGAGTGGCAGTTATAAGTTTTAGCTGGCACTTAATTTTGAAATCTTTTTTTAAATCAATTACAATAATCATCAATCTTGAACTTAAAAAAAAAGTTTGTTGAGTAGGTACATAAATATACCAAGGACAATTATATATTATACTATATTTATCCTATGATTAAATATACCTACTCTTTAAACCATAAGAATCTCAACATCTTTATGTATTTTGAAGTTCTAAAGGTGTGTCTGAACACAGCGCGCAAGGTGCGGCCAACCATAGAGCGGCCTGCCGCGCGCGGCTGCAGCTATGCCGCGCTATGTTTGGTCACACCTTTAAAGGTACGCAGTTGTTTGCAGCAAAATTGTACTAATGGTAGGCACTGTACTCAGATAAAAGCCCTTTTTCCATTCCAAGACCCAAACTTGCATAAGTATCAGTTTCCTTAGCGCAAATGCAATTCCCATTAAATAATAATGATATTTATTTGAAATCATTATTGCTTAGTTTTTATTAGAAATAAGTACATAATGGCAACATTATTGGTGTTATTAAATTGTCTAACGTAGTCGTATGTTATCACGTTTATATCCCCACTAACAAGAACACATGATTTTACGACCATGGGCCTTCCACACGCGCCATCAGCATGGATAAATAGAAGATACCAAAGCGTATAATTCGGGTACTCCGAATGGTTTATGCATAAAAGTGTGGAAGCCCCATTATCCAACAACTTAGCGGCTTCTTTATTTTCTCCCATCAATCACAAAACTGTAAAAAATAACCTGAAACACAGTTCAAAGATAACTAAGAGTTCTAAAATTGTTATTACTCGTATATAAAAATCAATAAACCTATCTATCTTTAAACATTTATTTTTCTCTACGCTGTTTCCTAACGTTTATCGCTTATCCAAACACTATAATGAGATTATAACTGTAATTAGGATGGATATGCCGCTGAGCTGCTTTTATTTACATCTAAAATACTATTTACATATTTTTTTTACATGGTAACGTCATAATCATGAATTTCAACTTTCACTTACAAGATATGGTAATTTCCTATCCATCACTCTAACTATGTCCTTACCGATGTTTATATAACTTATTTGATTACTCCATTGTTTTTTGATTATCACTTTATGTGCGCTAAAAGTCGATATCACTCACTGCTATTCACAAATCTATGTTCACAATCGAGTTTTTATCACCCTAAGACTCACACTCCTCAATCACTTATTTCTATTTCACTGAGAATTTCACTTCAGTCTCACAATAAAAAAAGTAGTTTGTCAACCTTCTCAAACATGATCACAATAAAGTCCAATTCACTATACCACAGAGTAACAAGCAACCCATGGACACGCGAAAGCTTTTGTCCTCACAGAAGCAGTTATTCTATAGCGTTCTCTTATTGCGCGGAGGCTTTATGTGCTCAATAAGTTGCTTGTTTTTCTGGGGTTTTTGTCCTAGTGTCAAAGTCATTGGCTTCAAATATAGTCCGTGACACATCTGAGAAGGTCCGGCTCGAGTCAAACGATCTCGTCCTGGTGCGCGACGTCACTGCAACTGCCGGCCCGTTGCAGTCAGGCCCTCTGACGTCACACACGCAACTCCTCCATAGTGACGTTCGATTTGGCGTTCAGTTGTGTGTTCTTCTTTGTCAGTGTGTTTGTATTGATCATTTGCATCTGATGCGTGGAGAGAAGCGGCTGGTTCTCTTGCAACTGCCCACTGGCTAGTGTGTTAATATTTGATTTGCCGATTTTTGGTGGTGGCGGTGCTCTGGGAAGAGTCACCATGCCCGACACGTTATTACTCGGCAAGTCCGCAAACTCAGGCGGTGGTAGCTGATGGTGAGAATGCGTGTGGTGATGGCCTAGGATTGTGGCAGGATCGTTCTTCAGACTAGTCTGATACGTCAACGCTCCTTCTAAATCTCCACAGATGTTATTGGGCATCTGCCCGTTCTCAACTCTCTTCTTGAGATGTGTTCCGTTGTTGTGTCCTTCTTGTCCGTTCATTCTTGTCTTGTCTCTCTGATAGTACACTCCAGCGAATATCAGTACATTGAGAATGAGTAACGAGCATCCTATAGCGATTGTAACACTTAAAGCGGTAGAATAAGCGGCGAAGCCATCTTCAGGTGCGCTTGTAGTAGTCACGTCTACCTTATGTACATCAGCTGATGTGCTTTGAGTGGCTATGTTAATACCCACTATATTGAAGTTGAGAGGAGAAGTAATATTGAGTACGCTAAGAACCGGTACTTTGGTAGCAATACCAGTATCGGTGATGATCATATCAGTGGTTTTTCTGAATGGTGGGCTGAAAGTCTTCAGTGTGGGTTGAATGGAGGTGTTGTCTTCATTCTCGAGCTGGTGGTGGGAAGGTGGTACGTCCTCACCCCCCGGACGGTGCAGGTCTGGGACTAAGTTTAGCCAGAATGACAACCTGTTGAGGAAAACATAATGAATACAAACCCAGAAAAAAAATACCTATAACAAAGAAATCACCGTTTTTACGTTAGAAAACATGTAGTTTTTTAGTTTATCTATAACAAAGATATAGAAAATACTAATTTTATCTCTATATATAATATTATAGTATTGTTGATTGAAATTTTCATACTAATTTGACTGGTGTTTCCGTTCCTGCTCTAACCTAAAATGGTTAATGATGACGGCTTACCGATGTGCTCTATAGTGGTTCTTCAGCTTAGATTTAGTGTCGATGTTCAAATACTTCTTGTGAACCGCCTCGTAAGCTGTCCACTCGATGTTCTTCATCCGAACTCGTTCCTGCCTTCCAGCGCGAATCGGGTCGCTCTCTTGTGCTTCGTTTGGATTGCTTTAAGAGTAAGGTAAGTTATAGTTTACGACAAATTACATGTCAATAAAGTAAGATTATATTATGTACTAACCCAATGTTTAATATTTTGGACATATAATTGAAAAGACCAAGATATTTATAAATTTTTAATTCAAACGAATATTCACTTTACAGTACGAGTAGTAAATATTAACTCTGTGTTCTGATCGCAAAAATTGACTGAAAAAAAATAGATTTTCTCGTTTAAAATTTTTGGCCTTTTAGAAAATCACTTATTTTTCAAAAGAGGTTGAACAACTTTTACTGTTTTAAAATGATTTATGATTGTTTATACCCAGTCTTAGCGAAGTTTCCCCAGTACAGCATGACAGACTCTGACAGCGCCACCTCAGCCTTCGTGTAGTTCCGCGGAAAGTGCGCCAGTCCGCCAACCAGAGGTGCACCGAAGATGTAAGGGAGTTCTTCTCCGTGAATGCATCCTTGTCTCTGTTGGATAATTACATTTCATAATTCTCTTAAAAATAAAGAAGAAAAAAAATAAATGAAACAAAAATGTATTCATAGTTAGGGTAGACGCAGATACTTTCTAAATAAAAACAGTTGTTTCAGAAAACATGACGATTAATACGGTTGTAATCCTCATGTACGGTAGACATCCTCTTTTCAGATCTCCAGGCGCTTAGATCTTTGAAGTTGGTTGGTCAGAAGTACGTTGAAACATTACATTTGGCACATGTGACAGGTTGCAAGCCCGTCGCCGCTTACTAGAATATTAGCTGGTTTTCTCACGATGAAAAACAACATAACATGATAGGTTAACTACTCATTATGTTCTTAATACAATGTAATCAACAAACTTCAATGGAATTTTACTATGGTACATAATAAAGTAGTATGCATAATAAAGTAGTATGTATGGTAAAGTTTCTTCGGGCAAACAAGGCTACGGTGGTGCGTAGCGTAGGTTCTACGACAATGCTACATCTGCTACGGATGTGCTACGGAAATGCTACGAGTTGTATTACGAAACTGGAGACTTTATCGATAAACCCGGGACTATAAATATTTCTTCAAAACGTTCGTGGCATAGCTGGTCTAGTTATTTTAAATAGAATGCCAAAGTTAAGTAATCTTCAGCGTGGTCTGCAAATGGATGGGTGACCGCTGACATTGACAGCTGAGCGCTTTCGTGCTTCGATTAACATTTTAAGAGGTGACTTTGTAAAAGTTGTAAAGGAGGTCTTTAAGTGTCCTAAATACTCCATCACTAGAGTTGGCAACTAGCTCAAACGAACATCCTCTTTTTAAAAAAGGGGTTTCTCTGCTCTTGCAATCTTTTTAATAGCTAAGAAAATGAAGAAGGTACATACAATTAGGTTTAAGATATTAAATTTACTTCGCACTACAACGAGGATTTTTTTCCTATACCCAAAAATATTTATAATACCTACACCCACATCGGAAGCAAAATTAATTATATCATCACTCCATTTACATTCGTTTAACCAAATTTTCATTATCTTTATAATAAATTTATGAAAACTAATTAACATTCGAACTTGTGAGCCAATTACAATTTCATTCTTCAATATTTGATTTCAATAATATTTCAATTCTACGTTAATATTATTTGTTAACACACGTGTTTACTTTACTAGTTTAATTTGCTTGTGAGGCAAATAATATTATAAAAGTAGAAACTCAAATTGATTTTGTAAATACTTACAGAGTTGTTTGTTAACATTGTAAGAGTAGGTACTGTTACTTTGCTAAAACTGAAACATGATAGCTGAAACGTTTCAAAGAACGTTGGATTTAATTTCGTAAATAAAAACACAAACAAAATAACCAAATGAGTTGAGTTTTCATATTGTATTTCTAATTTACTTTGTACAAATACGCTATTTTTTCAACAGACGAAAAATATGTGTTTTCAGTTCAAAGCGTTTTAATGACCTCGCATATCTTTTTTACCTATTGATCCGATTTTGATGAATTATTTTATTGTGTCGAGAATAGTCTAGAATAGTCGAGAATAGAATAAAAAGTATCCTATATGCTAGGGCATAAGCTATGCATGTATGCATGTTTCAACGAATTTCGTTCTATCGTTTGGGCGTGTGTGATGCACAAACATACAAACAAATTCACAAACTTTCGCATATATAATAGGATTTGAACTAACTGGTCCGACAGACGTCCTGTATAATTTCAAGAATCTCACTTATCTCACACTTTTTCCCGAACTTTGCGCTGGATTTATCGTACGACAATGATTATATTCAATTGCCATCTTGCAACCCCATTGCGCTATTTTATTAACACTGTAACACGAGAATTTTATATATTAGAAGAAGATGGTTTCTTCATAAAACGCATATCGTCAATTTCATTGGCCTAAGATCAGTGCTGCAACATGAAAGCAGAGGCAATCAATTGTTAGTAATAAAATCGTTCTATAAACCACTATCCGTAATGAAAAATCACCTTACGATCCACTAAAACTAAAAAGCGTAACTGTAAAACACTAAACTATAAACTTTTCACCGGTAAATTTCCGACATAGCAATTTGTGCGATGGTTCCTAGGTAACTTAACTTCGGTTTTATAAAAAGCGATAACCATTTTATTGCGAACGTTATTAAGTGATATTGCAGCGATTGGGGCAGTGAGGTTGATTGTGTTTCAATAACGCCTTAATGGTTTAAACCGCAAATTGAAATAAACATAGTTCGTGTGCATAGTTTGCATAATAATTGTATTATTCCCTAAATTCAAAATATTTTTAAAATGACAGACTTTTATAAAATCATTCAAACCATTAAGCACCAGTGCGCTATCACCTCTCACTTATCATTTGGTTGGGGATAACTGCTTCAAAATTGAGTTGCAAGATTCCACCTGAACAAACATACATTGCAAGTTAAATAAAAGCTTGTAAAAATTGACCTGATTTTGATAAAAAAAATACTGGATATCTTTCGTATATCCTTTCGACTGCGTCTTTTTACCGACTTTTTAGTTCGTAACTAGTTTTTACTATACGAGCATAGCCATGGGCAGAAGAAAAACGAAATGAAATAGAAATATGTAGTATTACGACTGTAATCCTATACGAGATCTCTAGGCGCTCAAGATGTCTTAAAGGGGTAGTTAGACGTCCAAACATCACATTTGGCATATACCCAGAACATATCAAGTTTACCTGTTTTCGATAAAATCGCTATCGATTTTAATCGACATTCGAACTAGACGATCAATCTTCTCAGATCTACTTCCACTTTGCATCAATTCTTCTTACTCACTGGTCCATAATAGTTCAATTTGCTTAGATCGCCGCTTCCCTGCACTTTGCTTCCAAGTGTTTCGGTAAATTGATCGTTTGTAACTGTCTAATACATTCTTCGAAGCGCTGACCACACCGAATTTGTGGTAATCAGTCAATGATCGGGTTTTTAATGAGACTAGCTGTCCGACCTGGCCTCGCACGGGTGTACTAATAAAGATTATAGGCGTTATTCGTCTTCTGAGGACACGGGCCCAGTGTCAAAGTCAGAAATAGTTTACCCACTGCACCTAATGTGTTTATGCTTGTGATTATTTTTTTGATACCTTAGGTACATTATTGCAATTTTAGTAAAGATCTCTTTTTAATTTTTAATAAAATCAAGATTATGCTACTCACGGATAATGTAGCTTTTGATATGTGAAAGAATTTTAAAAATTAGTTTAGTAGTTTTATAATAAATAAATAAAAAATGAGGTGGTGGTAGTCAGAGGCACGTTTAAACATTGGCACATGCCCACATTTTGCAGTAGTTAGCATTCCATACGTGACAGGTTGCAAGCCCATCGCCGCTTTAGTTTATTAAACAAATAAATATGCAACCTCTTAATAATGATGTAGATAAATAAAGTTCAGTTCTTGTTATTTTGATTGAATTGGAATAATTGGACATGTTAATTACTTTATTAAGCGTGACCAAACAATAATCACCCAGTTAGAAATAAATGGGTAATTATTAGGACAATTAGCACGTGCTTAGAACGGCGAACGAAAACATCTTGAAGAAACTGGTATCGATTTTTAAAAGCGGCAAAACTGTCTTCTAAGGAATAATATACCTAAGAGCTCACTAAATCTATTTATCTGAAGTAGCTAAATTAAAAACATAACTGTGATTTTTAGAATAATATTTGTCATATTATTTATGGTTTTTTTATTTTCTTTATTGTTTATTCCCATGTACGGTAGACATACTCTCAGATCTCAAAGAGCTTAGATACTTTGAAGATGTCTAAAGGAGGTAGTCAGAGGTACATCCAAACATTACGTTTTGGCACTATACCCACATTTTGTAGTAGTTTACATTCCATACGTGACAGTTAGGTAAATAAATTGAACTAAGAATATTTATTGTATTGTGTATGCTTTGCCAAACTGGTATTTTCATCACTGATTACAAAAACTCTTTAAAGGTGACAGTACCCCTCCCTCCCCCAATAACCTTATTACAAAAACGCACGATAATCAAGTCTAGCGACACAAACACAAATAGAACACAAAAAAGCCATTTCAAAAAATCTCCTAAGAAAGTCAACATCTAACAAAGTTCAAACGCTTAGGAGTTAAAAGCATTCCCAAAGTTTCCGAATGGAATAATCTAGAACTCATTAGTGCAGCTCTTTGTATGCCATTGTGTGGATAAATACCTCGGCAGTAGGTGAAATTAAATTGCTATAAGGTACAAGAATAAAATAAAATACGTTTGTACTTGTAGATAACAAACAAAAAAACTTCGAAGAAATGAGATCAAGACTTTAAATCTATACGCACTGAACACGTCCTCTTTAATCTCCAGGCACTCAGAACCTTGAAGTTGCCTAAAGGGTCGTCGTCGGAGGCACGTCGACATTTTTCAATAGATAAAATTCCATCAAGCGACAGGTTGCAAACTCATCATCGCTTATAGGAATACTAAATGGTTTCCTCGCGATGTTTTCTTTCAATATTTTATGCAGGTGTTAATGCGCATATATTTTTCGAATATAAAAAAACCACGACGCGAAAGTTGAAGTTCGATAAATTGTTTCGTCATCCAATCGAATTACTTTTTTTTCGCGTTCATTATTTTATTCTTACCTGAGGATAGTCCCCATACTTTGTCTGGTAGTCAAACACATACAGATAAGAGTTCCTCCTCAAAGCAGAGTGCGTGTCAGCTGTGAGCACCATCGGAGCTACCACTTGGGCGTCACTTAAAGCTTCCAGAGTCTCGTCCCTGTGAGAAAAATAAAATACAGTTAGGAATATAGTTTTGATCAGATGCATATGAAATCACATCTACAAAAAAAAACATAATACAACATAATAGTTAAAAAATAAAAATTGCAACTGAAAACATGTGTTGTGTTCCGTAAATTTATTTTGTAAAATCTTTATTCTAATATTGTATTTCCTTTCTTAAAAACCTTACCATAATACAAACAGTACATTCCTATTCTAGTCAATTCCATTATAAATATAATTTCTCAAATAAATGCAAACCAGCATCTCGGCTGGGACATAGCGTACAGAGTTGGTCAAAAAGTTCCAAGAGTCTTGCTTTCTTTGCTTAGTCAGACGTCGCTTGGAAGTCTCATCTTCTTTCAATTACAACTTTCGAAGTACACAACAAAGTTGTCTGACAGGAAGGATTATTATTTTCCTTAAAAGGGCTTTGGCTGCAAACCCTGGCAATACAACTTGTAAACTCAAACATGCTTAAATATTGAGAAATAATGGTTCCTTATTATTTCCTGTAGATAACGGCAAAGAAAAACTTCAAATAACAATACGGTTCACTTGTAGAATCACTAAAAACATTATTTTCGCCATATTTATTTCCGATTCTAACTGACTTATTATATACTGGCTGTCTGTGTCCGTCCCTTTTCTCCGAAGTTTAAAGGCAAATTTGTGACCTGCAATTCACATTATTGCAATTTTCGTAGAGATATAAATTGATTTAGAAAAAAATATATAGCTTAAGTTACCCGCTGATAATAAAGCTTTTGATAGTTGAGAGAACTTTTAAAATTGGTCTTGTAGTTATTTTGGTGTATCTATTACAAATAAAAATACAAATTTTACCTCGTAAACGTAATAGTATTAAATTTTCGTGCTTTGAAGTAGATCATGGCTGTACCAACATTATAATTAATTACATCTTTTGTCAACATGGGTCGTGTTTCGCTAATTAATTTAATATGAATACGGAAGATTTTATTCAAATTTCCTATGCGTCTTTTCTATGGCAGAGTGACAAAGATGAGTTCATAGCTTCAGGTTTATAACTTATCCTTGAAAAGAGCCACAATTTTGCACCCGAGTTTTTTGAACGTAATAAAATAAATGAAATAGGATCACGATTGTAATTCCCAAGTACAGTAAACATACTCTCAGATCTCAATTGGCTTAGATCCTTGAAGATGTCTAAAGGGCGTAGTCAGAGCCACGTCAAAACATTATGTTTGGCACAATACCCACATTGCAATCCATACGTGCCCGGTTGCGAGCATAACTCCGCTTAAAGAACACTAACTAGTTTCCTCACGATGTTTAACCTTTACCGTTTTGAGCATGTGTTTAGGTGCGCATATAAATCTTTCCAATTTCATTGATGCAAATCCGGGATTCGAATCCACGACCTTCAGATTGAAGTCAAGGTACCTCCCACGGCGTTTGAACATAATAAAAAAAAGTTTTCTTACCTGATATTGATAGGATGTTGTACAGGTCGCTCCCAATCAGTGTACTCATTGATAATAGTAGCCAGAATTTCTGACAGATGGTAACTGTAGGTGTTCCTGACGAAGGACTTGAGGATCTTGGATCGTCGGTCAGCTTCGATTCCGTACTGCACGTCGTCACCGCTGAAAGCGAAATAGGCTTCCGCTTTTGTGACGCCAAGCATTATGTCGTACCTGTTATAAAACGAGTTTGATTAAAATTACGAGTATAATCTATATAGGATAATGATTTTATAGCTAATATTTTTACACCTTATAAAACCTTATATTATCGAAGATTTAATAGGGATCCCCATTTTTTGTAGTAATAAATATAGCATATTGTTATTTAAAGATAATGTAACATAGTTTTTCGTTACAAATATACAAAAAATCTTTCCTCATAATAATATTAGTACTTATAGAATATTACACTCATAATAACTTTTGAATGGTATGGAACTTGGGAATGGTGTATTGTTAGGATTTGGTATTGCATTCAACATCATAACATTATAATCATGTTTTTACAAAATAGCCCTGCATTTCTTGGTCTTCCTATTTGCCTATGATAAAAATCAGAACTTACTTTGTGAGTTGCGCCACAGCACTTTTTCTCATCAGAACAGCGTTGATGATGTTGATGGCATTCTGCCCCTGTTTGCCCATTGGTGCGCGCGGCATACTCTGACCTCCCCACTCGTACCCGTTCTCTGGGTTGATGAGTAGGTCCCCTGTATCTGACCAAAATTCGGTGTAACTATAGATTTTTACACGGGTTTTTATCACGTAAAGGTGTGACCAGACATTGCGCGGCATTCAAGCGTGGCAGCCGTGCGCGACTTGCCGTGCTATGATTGGACGACGGCTGCGCGGCAAACTTGTGTCCTGCGAATGCCGTGCTCCAATGTCACGCTATGTCTAGTCACACCTTATTACTCATATGTATTTTGTAAATACAAAATACATAAAAACCAGTTGAGCCATCTATAGACCGTTGCAAACAGTCTATATAGTTAACTCAACTGATATATACAGCAGATACACTACTTGCTTTCCACAGACATATCTGCAATAACCTGCAAGATAAAATTTAGCATATAAAACTATAAAAAGTAACTAAAGTAACTTGAAAAGCTTGCAAAATTGCTATTCATTACGCATGAGAACGTCATCTTACCAGAAGAACGTAGATACGCACATGTTTACGAAACCAGAACTCACAAATTGGTATAAATGTTGTTTGAAACTTGGTTATTGTTTTCGAAACAGCGTAAAAACAGATAAAAAATTCCGTGAAAAAAATATATATCTGAAAATTGTCTTTGCACCCCTTCGGGGACCCTCATCAAAATTTTACTTTTACATCAAAAACATCGGTTAAACTTCAGCAAACAATGATCACCTTCACAAAGCATCTGAAACAGGATCAGTGGCTGGAAATCAAAAACGGCCCAAGTGCGAGTAGGACTCGCGCGCAAATGGTTCCGTACCATCTATAAAAATGGGGGGGGGGGGGGGAATCAAGTTGGTTAGTATGGAAACCCAACTTAAATATTTATTTTAATTCATTTTTAGTACTTGTAGTTATAGCGGCAACAGAAATACATCATCTGTGAAAATTTCAACTGTCTTGCTATCATAGTTCATGAGATACAGCCGGCAGACAGACAGCTCAGTTGGTAGTAACTCTGCCTTCAGCGCTGTAGGTTGTGGGTTCGATCCCCACCCAGGGCAAATATTTGTGTGATGAACATAGATGTTTGTTCTGTGTCTGGGTGTGAGTATTTATTATATGTATGTATTTACAAATAAAAAGTATATAAGTATACCATCAGTTATCTTGTTCCCATATTACAAGCTTTGCTTAGTTTGGGGCTAGATGGCGCTGTGTAAAAATGTCCACCAATAATTATTTATTTCTTTATAGACATCGGAGTCTTAGTAATAGGGTCCCGTTTTTACCCTTTGGGTACGGAACCTTAAAACATCCATCTACAAGGGAGCCGGCTAACTGAAAATGTCGCTCGGACGAGATGAGAAAACTTTAAGGCAATTTAATAAGGAAGAGGCGCCGGCGCGAACTGGATGATAGATATGAAATCTCGTTTAAAGAACCGGTTTCCTATATTATAAAGAACGCTTGTATTCTTGTATGGAAGAATCAAGATTTAAGTTAAGACGAGGTACATATACATTTATTTTTTGATGAACAGAGAATAGTTTTTTCTCATATAAAAAAAATAGGATCACGACTGTAATCTTCAAGTACGGTAGACATCCGCTCAGATCATTTGAAGATGTCTAGTGGGGGTAGTCAGAGGCACGTCCAAACATTAGGTATATTTGGCACATGCCTACATTTTGCAATAGTTAGCATTCCATACGTGACAGGTTGCAAGCCAATTGCCGTTTATGAGAATACTAATTTCTCATATCCTAATAATATTATAAATGCGAAAGTTTGTGAGCTTGTATATATTTATGTTTGTACCATAATCAAATCTAAACGACCAAACTGATTAAGATGAAATTTAGTAATAGTGTAGAAAACATCAGATAAACAGAAGAGAGAACTTATAATCCGAAAAACAACCTCTAAATGATAAAAAAGCAAAATGGATGATTTTCGTATAGACGGCGTTGATGTGCAAAAAATTAGATAGACATCGCAGACCGAAAACATTGAGTTGTCATAGCAACACATTCTACCAAAAAGGTTGAATCTTACTAAAGTCGGTATTGCAAATTTGTTTTGTCAAAACATGTGACATAAAGTTGACTACCGAATAATACGCATTCTACCAAAACTCGTAATTAAATTTATTTTATCAAAAAAATCTGACATTAGTTTTGACTGTACGCATTCTACCAAATTTTGTTATTTATTTTTTTGGATAAGGTTTATAGGAAAAAAATCGGAAGTTTCCTAAAAGTTTTTGTGCATACTCATGTACGACACAGAAAAAACATCTAAATTCGTCACGTACATAATATTTATTCTAAGTGGAAATCGAACCCACAACCTATCACAAATCAACCAACTGAACTGTGAAGACAGTTAAAGAAAACAGGTCTAGGTTCGTAAATATTTATTATTTTCAGAAATGTTATTTTTGCTTGTTATTTTTGCGCGAAAGTCAATGAACTGTTTAATGCGAAAACCTAACACAGACCTAACTTTATTCGGAAAACCTAATAACGGTTTAGGACATGAAATGTCTAACAAAAATAACTGGAACAAAGTTAGACGAATTAAATTGGCAGAAAGAAAATAATATAGAAATAAACACAGGATGAGTCTGTACAAGGCTTGGTTTCTTAGAAAACGATCACCGTCACATGTCAGCCATAATTGCAAATTGATATCAGAAAACCGACAAATAATACTATAATTATATATGCGAAAGTTTGTAAGTGTGTGTGTGTTTGTTACTCTTTCACACAAAAACTACTAAACGGATTAAAATGAAACTTTACAATAATATAGCATAGACATCAGAATAACACATAGGCTATTTTTAATCCAGGTACCACCGGGGTGAGCAGCTTGTTTATATATTTTTACATTTTCCGCGTCTCACACTATATACTAAGAATATCTTACCAATTTTATAAATCCAAAAGTTGGAGGATGGTTGTATGTTGGTACAATCAAGCATAAACGACAAAACTGATTTAAAAGAAACTTTGAATATACATAGCTTAAGTCCTAAAATAACATTTAGAATACACTTTTATTAGGTGCAACGTCAGCAAAGTCAAGGGCGAAGGCTAGTTTACAATAAAATATGGTAAGGTTTTTGAAAGAATCGTGAATTTATAGAGATCATAGCAGAACAATGCTCACCATGGAGCCTTAGTCCGCTGGGGAGCGATGTCATCGAGCAGACAGTCTTCTGACTTGTATTATAAAGAAAAATATAGATAAGAAAAATGCTCGTGCCTGAAATTCCCAAGGCGGTTAGACATCTTCTCACATAAACAAAGGAATCTTTTAAAACTATGCTGAAATGGCGAAGGAAAACATCGTGAGGAAATTAGTTAATATTGAAGCAACGATAGGCTTGTAACCTGTCACGTATGTATTGTTACTTCAAAATATGCCTAATTTATGCCCATGTGCCTAATTTAATGTTTTGACATGCCTCTGACTACTTATATTAGACATACTAGCTGCTCGCCTCGGCTTCGCACGGGTGGTACATGGATAAAAATCTTGGTGGTGTGTTATTCTGATGTAGGTATAAGCTACATTACTCTAAAGTTTCATTTCAATCCGTTCAGTAGTTTTTGTGTGAAAGAGTAACAAACACACACACACACCCACTCATTCACTCACAAACTTTCGCATTTACAATACTAGCCGACCCGTGACAGACATAATCCTGTCAAATAACCTAATAGAAAAGACTGAATGTTTTTAGTCTGTGATCAAATTTGTTGCACACCAGCGCCAACTATACAGAAATCCTCCCTTTTGCGTTTTTTAAAAGTTTTGGGGATGTTCTTCATATTTTAATGTAGCCTATTATTTATTCGGGTATTGTACTACATCTACAGCAAATTTCAGGAACAAACATACATACAAACTCACAAACTTTCACATTTATCATATTATTAGGATTAGTAGGATTCGATGTCTACCGTACTTGGGGATTACAGTTGTTTAAATCGTCATGTTATCCGTAGCCCTATTATGAGATTTCCAAACTACAGTCGCTATCGAGTATCGATAACTATTTGTATGAAATCCAGCACAGCGCCTTTAGCGGTGACTACACTGAACTAAAGTCTTCCATACAAATAGCAAACAAAATAGCGATTATAGTTAGGAAATCTCTTAATAGAGCCACTAAAGCGATAGCCTGACTGTTTTGATTTATAAAGAATTCGCGTTCATCCTTACTTTGAACAAAATGTTACATTTCTAGCAGAACCTTACAAGCATACATTTTTCTATAAAATAAGTTGCAAAGACATCAGACTCAGATCCATTTTGCGGTGTCAAATTGGGACCAACATTGTAGCACGAACATCGTACGAATAAGCGCTCGATTCGTATGTATATACCAACTAGCTGCGCCGCGCGGCTTCGCCCGTGTGGATATTGTGTCAAACGGAGAACAATTATTGATATCAAAGATTTTTCATTCAAATTTCAGGTATTTATTGCACACAGACACGCACACTCTGACGCACAAACACACACATTATACACACACAGACAACTTCACAGTTTAAATAAAAAAAAAACCGTGATGAATTATTTATTTTGTAGTTTATTTATATTGGAGTGAATCGAACCAAAGAATAATAATTGTTCATAGAAACTTTACCACTCTTTTTAACCCTCTCATAGATTTATTTTTCAAAATTAGATTAGCCTATGTGTTATTCTAGAACCTAAACTATCTACATAACAAAATTTATTTAAATAAGTTAAGTAGCAGCAGCTACGGATATACGTGGTTCCTGGCCTCGCAGCTCAGTTGGTAGTAAATCTTCTCTATTCGATTATTGAAATTTGACAGGGCAACGTCTGTCGCGGGTCGACAAGTTTTATTTTATAACAAACATTCACACAGACTTTCACTTTTATTGTAGGTCGTCTTATATCTCGAATCGTCAATTGTTTCGATTTTTCCTGATAGCGCTTTGCGAAGGAAGCTTTTATGTATGTCGCTTCGTAGAATGGAGCGAGAATTCCGAGCGAAGATATCTCACTGAGATAGTAACGTTTTTTAGGGTTCCGTACCCAAAGGGTAAAAACGGGACTGTCTGTCACAGGGCTGTATCTCATGAATCGTGATAGATAGTTGAAATTTTCACAGATTATGTATTTTTGTTGCTGTTTTAACAACAAATATTAAAAAACAAAATAAAATAAATATTTGAGTGGGGCTTCCATACAACAACCGTGTTTTTTTCCGTTTTCTGTAAATAATGGTACGTAACCCTTCGTGCGCGAGTCCAACTCGCACTTGGCCTGTTTTTTTTTTTGTGAAACCTACGAAAAATGTATTTCTTTACGATAGTTTAAGAGGGTTAGTTAGATAAATTATGTGCTGTGAAATATTCAATTGCATTGATTAATTGTAGATGTTGAACTTTTTGGTCCTTTGCGAGTGTCTGTAGGACGCCTTTGTAGGTTTGATTCCCGTTGCGAAACAAACTTTTGCATTACTTGCGAGTGAGAGATACCGAAATGACGTAGATATAATACGAATGAACACGTGTTGAAAACGTGAGAAACCAGTTAGTATTCAAATGAGCGGCGATGAGCTAGCAACCTGTCTGAAATGCTGCAGACGTGTCTTTGACTACCCCTTAAGACATCTTCAAGAATAAAGGTATGAGAGGATGTTTGTCGTACAGTCGTGATCCTATTTATTTTTTAATGAAATATAAAATAATACCTATTATGACTTTATGTTCGTGGAAGTAGTTTGAGAATGACTATCGCGGTCTACGTACCACAATCATGTCTATAGAGATAAATTTAATTAATATTATTGTACAATGATTCTATTCTTACTAGGAAGTTTGTTTTAGACAATTATTAATTGTATACGAGCACGCTTTATTGAACCAAAATTAAGGAAGTTTCTAACCACCGACTAAACTTAGCAGAGTTTCATAACAAGAAAATCAAGATTATTCAAAATTAAATTGAAAACAATTTAATCACTCTACAGCAACACAAAATGTCTGAGAGCACAAAATGGCTGCGTAACCTCGTTATAGAGTGGCGCTTGTGAAAGGTGGTTTTCACTGGCGATTTCAATTGAGCGACACTCGCACTTGACGATTTCTAAACGGCAATTAAAGAGAGTTGACGTTAGTGAGGCGGCCGGTTGTAAAACATAAAACAAAAATATTGGTAGATATTTCACACATCGCCATCTAGCCCCAAAATAAGCAAAGCTTGTACTATGTGTACAGGTTGCTTGGGTATCAAATAAAACATCTCGAATGATATATATCCATCAGACGTGACCGCTCCGCTTTGAGGCCTCGCTTTGAGTGATCCGGTGATCGTTCGGATATCCTCGTATTCACTCGCTAACGCACACGTTGATAACTTTATTGTTTTCGTATACACTACATCTACCTTTTACAAAAAGAAAATGAAATAATAATTCTAGTAACAACCTGGTAACAATAATAATTAATTCTAGTTACATCAGATCATTAAGTACAATATTTCAATCGTTAGGTAAGACTAATTTATAATATTAATTATTTAATTTTAATTAAATTAACTTTAACATATGATTTATTTAGTAGTTACATAAACATTTCAAAAATAGTATTTATTAATATCTGTGTAACCTACATTGTGTTCAAGCAAATAAACTATCTTTATCTTTATCAGACTTTCCACTTGCCTTCAACCCTTTTTTACTTAACTATATTTCTACATAGTGTTTTTCCATTAGCTTCATTTTCTGATACAACATCACTTCCTTCATCGCATCATTGCATGTCTAATTTATTTTCTTCGATTGCATCTTTGATGACTTTTCCGTCGTCGCCTATCCTTCTTCTTTCTTTTAAATCTTCATCTCTGCATCCATATCCTTCGTTTCAAGATTTGCATGTGTGTCACTGTAGGCGTACTCGCAACGTTCAATTGATCAGAGTGAATGAAGCAAAAGAAGTGTCAGGATTGTAGCAAGTGGAAAGCCGTAGTCTCTGCCTACCTCTTTAGTAAACAGGCGTGATTTTATGAAAGTATGCATAATATTATAATAATATTATTACTATGTATTAATAATAATATTACTTTTATGTATTAATACAATAATATTATTTCTTTGTTTATTTCAAAGGCAAGCAAGCATACCATTATCATTTTCTAAAGTGATTTCATAACATGCATCTATATCATAGTTCTTCATTAATTGCAATTATGTACCTCATCATGACTGTACTGTACAGACTCCATGATAATTCTTGCACGCGGTTTTGAATTAGGCCCAAATATTACCTCGAAAGGTTTATGATTACTTACCAAATTATTAGTAGCAAATATTATTATGCCATAGACGATAACATGAATGATAGAAATCTTCTAAATTCTAATTGTAATTAGTTATGTTTTATTATTTTAAATGTGCCTAATTATTTCCGTGTATGACTGTTGTCTTTTTAAAAATATTATTATTATTTTTTGTAATTTTTATTAGGTATATCATTTAATTACATTTCATATTGCATGACTTCACATAGGCAGAGTACATTGGTTTCATAATTATCGAATACCTTTAAACGGGCAATTCTAATCTGAATCTCGGTTACGGCTCCAACGATGTTCGTGAAATTTAGTATGCGGGCGATACATCGATCTAGCTAGGTTTCATTTTTAGAAAACGTCCGTGTTTCCGGGCAATGAAATATTGTCCTAGTCATCCAGGTAGATGTAATTAATTAACATCTTCTACACCTGTGTTTCAAGCAATGAATTCAAGCTTTGACTTTGACTTTGACTTTGATCTTGACTTTGACTTTGACTTTGACTTTGACTTTGACTTTGACTTTGACTTTGGCTTTGGCTTTGGCTTTGGCTTTGGCTTTGGCTTTGGCTTTGGCTTTGGCTTTGGCTTTGGCTTTGGCTTTGGCTTCGGCTTCGGCTTCGGCTTCGGCTTCTGCTTCGGCTTCGACTTCGACTTCGACTTCGACTTCGACTTCGACTTTGACCTTGACTTTGACTTTGACTTTGCAGTCAAAACCAATTTCTTTTTCTGTTTAGCAATACCAATTTTCGCGATCAGAAGACTTTTATTACCATTATACAATAATTCTTGGCCCACGGGGCTACCCATTCTTGACAAGAACAGCCCCTAACCCAACAGGACTAGCATCAGCGTAAACTTGTGTCTTATCATTAGAATCATAGTATCCTAATGTCTTAAGAGCATTGCTGGGCAGGCATTTTCCTCGACGTTCCTCGTTTTTCCCTGTCTCCTCCCTGGATAATGATGTTTTTAATATTTCGACCATACAATCTATGCGGACCATTGTATGCCTCTATGTTATGTTTTTCTCCAAAAACTAATTAGTTTATGAATTAGAGCCTTCTAAAATCACAAAATTTTACCAGTTTTATCGCCCTCTTCAGACGTCCATAAAACCAATTTGACGAATGTAAAATAATAAAAGAAAAACATACAGGCAAAGCAAAATCTTTCTCTTTATTATTCTTGAAAAAATATTAAAATCGATTTAGTTTTGAAGGAGAAAACAGGAGAATACGAAATAGCGATTTCATCATTAAGAATTTAATTGGGTCCGAGGTGCCGTTGTCTCTATCACCATTCATACGTTTATACATGTCATATCGGGCACAGCGCAACAGCAATAGATTTTTTAAATACCTAAGTACCTTTTTTTTTCTATTTCTATTTTTTCTATATGTATACCTTTACGTGAAGCTCTCACGATGACCAAATAAGTTTATTTGTTTGACCCTACTATGTAAGCATTTGCTCTTATTCGAAAGAACGGGTAATAACTACTAATACTTTTTTGATTCTCACATCATGTTGGGCGTCGTCGCTTACATAAACAACGATGTCGTCAATAAAATTTACCATGTTTTCGCATGGCAACAAAATTAATTCCAATATTATTATTATTATTATTATTATTTTTTAATAGTATTCTCGAGTCAACTAATAAACACCGAACACTGTCAAGCCTTTACTACAAATAAAGGTGATTATAATGTCTACCCTCACTAACGATGAAATGCATTTTTTCCTTGGCTAATTTTTTCACCAACAAATCAAATCTTGAGCTTCAAGCTCAAGATTTTTTGAACATGTTACATGTTCTTGTAACTATTTTTTTTTTTAGGATTTTCTACTCAGAACTTGGTACTCATAGATCTCATTTCTTTTGCCGATTTCGTTGACATAAGAACATACATAAGTTATAATTAACTTGGCTATCATTTCAGATTTATATTTTTGATGGAATATCTGTATATTTTATTTTTTAGTTTATTTTTGTTTTTCAGGTACATACTTACAGCTTTTTATCTTTATCAAATACCTTTATGGTCGCAATATGTACATAAACTTACATAACACGACGTAAATGGTTAAAAACACCAAATAAAATATTTTATTTAAATACAAGTTAGGTACCTTCACAGATACATAATATATGTGTAATGAAACGACTTTGTCGTTAATCCGACCCGTTGGATAGTAAGCCTTATTAGTTTATTTTGATCTCGACAGTCTAACATAGACGCGTACCTACACTTTGGCAACGTTTCAAATCTTTAAATGATGCCAGCTAATGAATAATTGCAGGTCTCATCAATAACTATCAGAACCACTGTTTATTACACCGCTCGTACTCGACGCGGGTCAAATAACGTTGGTCCTTAACTTATTAAGTTAACTTTTTGAACTTTTTCTTTTGTATACTCCCAATAACCTACCTTGATGCCAAATATCAGGTTTCTAGGTCATCTGGAAGTAAGTTAGGTTTTTGATCTATAAAAGTCAGTGAGTGTGCGAGTCAGTTGTAAAAATACGGATTTTTAAACGTTATTAAGTCAATAACTGTTTGAGCTACATTTGAGCACATCAAAGTCGACATTTTGATGGGGAAAACTATAATGATAGTAAATCCCCTTGTTCAGATTTCTCTAAACTATTTCATATTTAGATAGGTACCGTTTGACAATTTTATCAAACTATAATTTTACCTTTCGTTCAGATTTCTCTAAACTATACCATATTTAGATACCGTTTGACAATTTTATCAAACTATAATTTTACCTTTCGTTCAGATTTCTCTAAACTATACCATATTTAGATACCGTTTGACAATTTTATCAAACTATAATTTTACCTTTCGTTCAGATTTCTCTAAACTATACCATATTTAGATACCGTTTGACAATTTTATCAAACTATAATTTTACCTTTCGTTCAGATTTCTTAAACTATACCATATTTACATATCGTTTGACAATTTTGTCAAATTATAATTTTACCTTTCGCTTAGATTTCTCTAAACCATACCGTTTGTCAATTTGTCAAACTTTAATATTACCTTCTGTTTAGATTTCTCTAAACCATACCATTAGATACCGTTTGTCAATTTGGCAAACTATCATTTCCATTCAGATTTATTTAAACCATACCATAAATGTATTTAGATACCGTTTGTCAATTATGTCAAACTATCATTTCTTTGTCAATTTGTCAAACTTTCATTTCTTATTTTCGATTTTACAGGTACCGTTTGGTAATCCAAACTACCTCTTTTATCCAGTGATACCCCAATTAGTTTTTTGGAAACCGACAAATACAGGTGTTCGTTAAATGATTGTAACCAAAACAAATGCATAATGTATTATTTCACTTTGGATGGATGGATGGTCTATTTAAAGACAATGATAATAGTAATTATATTATATAAACGTTTCAATATTTTCTTAATATTGGGTTGAGTATTTCCAAATGAAATAAAATTAAACGTGACAAAACTATAAATAGTTTTGTTATATAACTTAAAAGTTATGGTTACAAATCGTTTAATATATTTTGTCGGAGACTCAAACCTGAGGTACCACTGTATCTATGTACATTGTACACATCTCGTTTTTCTATGCAGGCATAATAAAATGCCCACTCGTAGGTACCAACCAACGCGAAAACAGTAATTGCCTTCTTACAATATCAGACTAGGATACATACTTACTAAGTTTACTGCCTATCAAAGAAGGTAGGTGTGAATAAACGATATGAAATTCTAATGCAAAATGTATGATAACAAGTCGACCAGAAGGTAGTATGGAGGCGATAAATGCGCTCCTCTTACCTACTAGTCCGATAAGCTAGTAGAATCATTATAAAATGCACCTTAGAAAGATAATAATTAGGTACATTATCTTAGATTTTCGTTTTAGGTACATTAACTTTGATTTTTGTTCGTATTTTATTTGTAATAACAATCTAGTAAGTTTCCCATCTTTTATTTGTAAGACAAAACAGTTTCGACTCGTTGATCTACCTTTTTTTTTTTTTGTTTTATTTTTTGTTTACTTACGTAAATAGTTGTAACCACTGGCAAGGTCGCCACTTGTACAGGTTGCTTGGGTATCAAATAAAACATCTCGAATGATATATATCCATCAGACGTGACCGCTCCGCTTTGAGGCCTCGCTTTGAGTGATCCGGTGATCGTTCGGATATCCTCGTATTCACTCGCTAACGCACACGTTGATAACTTTATTGTTTTCGTATACACTACACTATGTAAGCCGTGTTGGCCGAGTGGGAGGTACCTCAACTTTTAATCTGAAGGTCGTGGGTTCGAATCCCGGCGTGCATCAATGAATTTTACTGTTTGAAAAATTGATATTCGCAAAACGGTGAAGGAAAACATCGTGAGGAAACCAGTTAGTATTCTTATAAGCTGCGATGGGCTTGCAACCTGCCAAATATCATGTTTGGACGTGCCTCTGACTACCCCCACTAGACATCTTCAAGGGATCTGAGCGTCTGGAGATCTGAGAGGATGTCTACCGTACTTGGGGATTAAAGTCGTGATCCTGTTTATTATTTTTATTTTTTTGTACTATGGGGGACCAGACTGGATAGAATTTAGGTATACTTTTTTTTAAAATATTTATTTATCACTTGAATCATTTAGAATCATCATCAAATTTAACATCGATTAGTGTGGACATGGCCTTACTATGTACAAGAGTTGTACAAAATTGGTACAGTTGTAAATGATAATTCCAACATTGATGAGTTTCATATTATTGCTTCGAGTTTGGAGTTGCCGATAATAATATATTATTGGAGTTGTATTGAGTTTGGCACACTAAGTGATGTTCGGTGTATGGTGGTTTGTTGATGTCATTTGAAATTGGATAGTCCATTTTGTATACATACTATGTATATGTAAAACTAATTGCCGCATGTATGAAAGATCATGACTTCAGAATGGCTCGACTGCTCTGCTGTCAATTTTTTTTAAATGTTCATTATTGTCCTATTAAGGTTGTATGGAAAGAAAAATGCCATCAAAAACATAACTTATAAGAAAAGCCAAGTCTCGCAACGCAACTCAGTTCTTCTACCGTAAAAAGTTGTGAGATTAATGTAATACCAAGTCGGTTAATTTATTCAGTCCCTACTTTAAGGGTCCTTCTGTCTTAAGTTATTACGTAAAGGTTAGCTAATTACGCCGAGAGATCTGAGAAAAGGATGGTACAGCCGTGCCGCTTTATTGCTTGACTTGGCGGGGACACTGCCGTGCCCCCAGATAGATACTAAGTATGAGCTTAGTCATGAACGGACTTACGTGCAAACAATGTATTCGGTTCCTTATTAGCAAAACAGTTCAGTTCGTCTCAGTATAGCGATTATACAAATTTTAATATTTATTTATTTTCCATCAAGAGGCATGTTTTACGAGTAGCTATAGAATCTGTTCTGGCATAAAGCCAACGAAGCTCACGTTCGTGGCCCGGATTTTGTCAACCATTTTGTTGTTTTATTAAATTATTTTTTTACGGCAAGTTAAAGTTTTTACGAAAGTCTTGTATTTTTTGTGGTATATTTTTATTATTTATTTTTATTATTTCGACTTAAAATTAGCTATGAGATATTTGTTAGATAATACAGTTTTCAAGTAAAAAAATACTGTAGGCTCTAGTCTAGTAGCTCTAGTTTCTGCTAAACATGAAATAAAATCTTTGGAGTTTATTTTTAGTAAGTATGAATATGAAAGTGAGTGAACTACCTAACTATAGACATGTCGCTCAGCAACTACGTGAATGTTTCGGGGACAATTTGTGTTACTTTTTACTGGCTACACTAACATGTGTCATGAGGCGGGACATGTTAGTGTGTTCATGTTGCGGGACACTGTAGAACGTTGTAGCGTCACGTAGATTAGTTTGTTCCCAAGTGTAGCCGTATCTTAGAGCATTATAATGATATAAGTTGAATAATTTAATGTGCCCTTTAAACCAAGATACAGCAATTCTGCTTGGCGATAGATAATGGACATAGTAAACTCACCTATGACTACGCCATCAACACTGGGTCCAAAGGCGTAAGAGAAGTCTGGTGCTTGCACAGGAGCTGATAGCAGCGCCTCTAGCGGCCGCTCTCGCAAACACCGCAGCAGCAATGGTGGTGTCAGTTCTGATGAAAAAAAATTTATAAAAAACTAACACAATATCAAATTAAATAGGTTCCAGACTAATCAAATAAATCAAAAATTTAAAGGGTATGAAATATGTATGTAGAGGGTAGTCAGAGATACGTCTATACATTACATTTTGTTTATGCAAGCACGCACACGTATTCGAACCGAAGCATCATTTAAAAAACACCTAGTTGTTATGACGTTTTAACGTGATCCATATCACTACATAGTATAAAGCAAAGTCGCTTTCCGCTTCCCGCGTCTGTATGTAATATGTATGTATGTATGTATGTATGTTTGCTTATATCTTTAAAACTACACAACGGATTTTGATGCGGTTTTTTTTAATAAATAGAGTGATTCAAGAGGAAGGTTTATATGTATAATACATGCATAATATAGTAGAGAAACACTGATAATTTTAGAGGTTTCTAATGTGATGTCGTAAATAAACACATTTTTTTGCGCTTACATTGCAAATGCTGGCTGAACCCCACGAGATATATCAAAATAATGTACTACAGTATTGTACACCTTAAAAACGTCTACAAAAAAGTCAACGATGGTATTAGAAATATCTTACGCACAGCGAAGCGGGCACGGGTCAGCTAGTAATATTATAAAAATAAATACCCTTTATCTTATAGTTTTGCATTGACATAGTGTAATTTTTTCAACAATACTTTATTTAGGACGTTCCCAATATCAGGAAAAAATAAGCCGCTTAAAGAGGCTTCAAATATTTTTATATTTACCGGTCAATATCGACTCCACTCAATTGGTGACCTTGACTTTTGCACACCCACCCTCATGTCTATTGTGTTTCATAAAAAGTTAAAACGGGTGTACGCTGTACGCTATATTAGATTTGCGTCTGATTTCCTTATAAAATCACTAGCCTTTACCGCCTCCTCGCCCGCGTTGATTCAGGAAATAGATTTTTGACGATTTTATCGTAAAACATTGAAATTCCCGAAAATCAAAAGAACATTTTGCAAAAAAACCCGTCCCATCCTATGTCAGTCCTATGACTTTAATCTATCTCTATATAAAATTTCATCACAATCGGCCCAGCGGTTTGGCAGAGATAACATCACAGACAGATAGACAGAGAGACAGACAGACAGAGTTACTTTCGCATTTATAATATTAGTACCTACATATAGATTGTATTTATTATTTTTCAAATTATCGTGATCATTAGACATAACTATAGATTTTGAAACGGGTCTTTATCACGTAATTACCTTTGTAATTAGCCATGGTCGCGGGCAGACTGAGTTTGCCCGCAACTATGACTATTGTAACATAGCCAAAACGTCGGGAAAGTAAATTAAAGGTAATTACGTGATAAAGACCCGTGTCAAAATCTAGAGTTAGATTGTATTTCACAAATAAGTTTTCTGTTGTTGAAAAAGATTTTTCAATGACAAGCTTTTGTTAACTTATTTACAGCGCTATCCCCTGTCACATTATACAACATTGTCATCGGAACTTGACAAGAATGCAAAGTATTTACTAAGACTTTCGTTGACTTCATCATCAGATCAGCACGCTGTCACCATATTATTGTATTGTCATCAGAACTAATGGTGTATCTAAAATTTCAGCTCAATCGGTTGGGGATAACTGCTTCAAAATTGAGTTGCAAGGTTCCACCCGAACATAATTACACACATACATACATACATTGCAAGTTAAATAAAAGCTTGTAAAAGACGCTGTATTAGATTTGCGTCTAATTTCCTTATAAAATCATGCAGACATAGCTGTTACAATAGGCGTTTCCTCCCAAAACGTTTTCGCTTCGCACAATTTCGGGTTGAAGGACACGCAGAAACATGGTACGTAAAAGTCAAACGTGTTCGTCAGCTGAAATAAAATGCGCGAAAATTCCTTTGACGAGAAAACAACGGGAAACCGTTCCCGAAACAACGATCGAATGTGGTCTGTACCCTGATACTGGCCCGCATGATTCGGCCACGTGACCACAGGGTCAACGTGATCCGGCCGCCGAAGTTCACGAACACATGCCAACTGCTCCACTAAGAGGCAATCAATGTTATTTTTTATTTTTTTTATTCATATACAGTGAACTAATAGTAAGTACATAATAAGGAATAAAAAATATATTATGAACACTGGAAAAAGCATTAGTATTCAACTTTGTCGCGCTTTTCAGTGTCCGTTCTCAGGACTAATTGAAAGTTTTCGTTTCATAAGAAACTTATTATGGAATTGATTTTACTAGCTAACCCACTCTGTCTTCACAAAAGTAGTTTAGATATATTTCCCCTTCCTGGTAATCATCCTACTTATTAGTGAAAACCGAATCAATATTTCTTGACGTTTTCATGTATTTTGGGGTCAAATCTTGCAACTGAATTTTAAACCAGTCTCTCCAACCGATAAAACGAATCTTTGGCTTACTCAATTAATCGTAGCTTGGTGTCGGCGAGTTAACATTTAAAACTATGGTCACAACAAGCTGAGTCTGATGATTCATTTCAATTCATCATAATATATCTGTGTGTGTATCTGTATATCATATCATATCAAACATATGTATTTCATTTAAAATACAGACTATCTATATGCGTGGGTCTAACAGGCTCCATCTCAGCTTAATGATGAAGTAGCAGTAGCCATATTAACTCCTCAGCATAACCCCATCGTGTTTGGACTCGTTAGATTTGCCCAAATGAGAACTATTAGCTCTAGGATTTTATAAAATCTATGACATAAAACTTGTTATATGCTATGCCAGTAAAAAAAAATCTAGTTATGGTCAGCCAAATCGGTGGTGTCGAATCAGGGAACTGTACAATTGTACATTGTGCCTAATTCGGGTCACTGGACTTGACACGCACCGGTTTTGTAAAGAAACCCTCAAATCGAAAAAGTTGTAACAAAACACCTTTATCGTTTGATTCTACCACATGTTCTTATTGACTGATCAATCTTCTAATAGTCCAGTATTTCTGGTGATATTCCCTATTCAAATAGAGACATTGTACACGTGAGCACATTGTACGTAGTTTTTATTGTACTTAATGTGTTTATTTTTATTGTTGTTGTTTTTTTTTTAAAACCTTACCTTTTTTGTTTATTTCAATGTGTGCTAATATATATTTTTTTTTTTTGTGGCTGTTTTTGGCATAATTAAAAAGAAAAGCTACTGCCTTTGAAACACAGTTTGTACAGTTCTATGTTTTTTTTTGTCACATATTATTTTATTGTAGGAATTTGAACTGACCTGGTGAACAGTTGGCGTGTATGGCGACTATAGCCGCGTACTTGTTGGGGTCAGCCACCAGCGACCATGGACTCAGTCCAGATCCTGACATCAGCACTGCTCTGTGGAACAGCAGACCTGGGACAAAAGAGAAACAACTTAGAATTTGTCTAACATGCCATATAGGATTGTAATCTCAACCTGTCCCGTATGAATATTTTTCAAACTGAGCCTGCCCGCGACCATGGTGATTTGGACTGGCCTCACAGCTCAGTTAGTAGTAACTCTTCTTCTGCGTTCTGCGCTGTAGGTTGTGGGTTCGATGCCCACCCAAGGCAAATATTTGTGTGATAAACATGTAACATAGATGTTTGTTCTGTGTCTGGGTGTTAATATGTATAATAAGTATGTATTTACCTAAAAAAAAAGTATATAAGTATTCTATCAGTTATCTAGTTTCCATAGTACAAGCGTTGCTTAGTAATATTTATTTATTTATTTTATTGTAACTTAAAGTCGAAACGTCGGGAAAATAAATTAAGGTAATTACATGATAAAGACCCATATAAAAAATCTATAGTTGTCCCATATGGTATGCTAACTGCTAAAATGTGGGCATGTGACAAATGTAATTTTCAGACGTGCCTCTGACTAATCCCTATAGATTTTTTCAAGGATTTGAGCGCCAGGAGATCTGAGAGTATGTCTACCGTACTTGGGGATTACAGTCGTGATCCAATTTTATTTCATTTTTAGGATTGTAATTCCAAAGTATGACATTCACTCTAGAGGTCAATATTCTAATGAAGGTTAGTCAGAAGAACGTTCTCATATTTTGCAAAATAGTTAGCAAGCGTAGTCTATACGCTTAGAAGCACTGTTTTATTGCGCGTTTAAATATTTTGCACGAATGGTTTTAGATTCTACCACCTTATGATCAGAAGGTTGAAGAGCACAACTTACATACACTTTACAGATGAGAAACAGTAAATTGCTTTCAACTAGGGAGTTATTATACTTTTGAAAGGTTTGGTTTGATTTTTTTTATTTTATTTTGACTTATTACCACTGTCTTGTCCCACTGCAGGGCAAAGGTCTCCTTCTTTCCACACCTCTCGATCTCCAGCTAAATTGCGCCAGTTTTTCAAATGACAGTCGAGATCGTCCCGCCATATCCTCCGAGGTCTGCCACGAGGGCACCTAGTTAGCGGGGACCAATCAAAGTAGTTATTTTAGCCCAAAGATCGTCCGACATGCGAGCGACATGCCCAGCCCTATCCCATTTGAGTTGATTACTTAGTTTGATTACTGCTTAGTTTATCAATTGTCACAGTAATGCCGGGAACTCACTAGTGACCAAATTATGATGTGTGCGTAGTGTGCGAGCTAACGAGAGCACTCATTCAGACGTCATATGTGAAGATCGTGTCACTTAACACACCAGAACTCGTTAAGGTATGACCAGACATCGCGCGGCAATCGAGCGCGGCATTCGCAGGACACAAGTTTGCCGTATGAACGAACAATAACATCGCTTGCGCGCGGCAGCCGCGGTCGATTGCCGCGCGATGTCTGGTCACACCTTTACTGTATCTGTTCGGTAACAATAACGACTCGTCAGTGAGTACTCGGCTTAATATTCCAGTTGAATCTGATAGGTACATAATGTAGGGTTTATGGTATCAACGTCAGGTCTACACTGTCAACGTTTTAAGCCGAAGATCCGTCGGGATACAGCTGTTAGGTTAATAGTACCATTGCATAGTTAAAGCCCGGGGCCATACCATAAGGTCCTTAATTAATATCAAAACAACATTAATCGCGGTGCGAGTGTGACAACGCTATGAGTTCGTATTGCGTTGTCACTTTCGCACCGTGAGTGATATTGTTTTGATATTACTTTTGAGCTTGTAGTACGGCTCCTGTTCGTGATTGGCTGACCTTTATTATAATACGAGCATAACATGACAACTGAAATAGTCTGAAATAGTCCGTAATCTCCTCTTATATCTCCTAGTGCTCAGATCATAAAAGATCTAAAAGGGTAGTCAGAGGCACGCAAGTAACTTTACGTTAGGAACATGTTCACATTTTATAGTATAGATATACCATTTAATGAACCAAAATAATGAACAGTCTTATATTATGTATGGTGATTAAAAATACACTCCGTTTAAAATACGAGGATAAGCATGCAGTTTTTCATTTCATATAAATACGGAATTGTTATTTCACGCCATTTTCCCAGCAACAATCCCGCTTATGTTTACTTTAAATGTTTCAATTTCAACAATCTGAAAATAGTCGTTTAAAGAAGGAAGGGAGACCAGGGACCGTACCACAAGGTCCTAAAGTAATATTAAAACAATACTACTCAAGGTGCGAAAGTGACAACGCAATACGAACTCGTATAACGTTGTCACTTTAACACCGTGGATAGTATTGTTTTTATATTACTTTAAGAGCTTTTGGTATGGCTCCAGGCTTATTGCATAACACAATCCGTGTGTTATTTTCCTTTTTTCTGTTATTTTCACATCTCTGTATATGTACTAGCATTTAAAAGTAGTTATTTATCAATAGGTAGCTCTGTGAATATTTGTATGGTATATTGTTTAATACAATTATTGGTGACGTTTTGAAAGAAGACCAAGTCAAGAGTACCCTAAACCGACGAGCATATAGGAATGTGATGAGAGTGAATGAAGCAAACGAAGTATGTCAAGATCGTAGCAAGTGGAAAGCCGTGATCTCTGCCTACCCCTCTGGGAAACAGGCGTGATTTTATGTATTTATCTATGTGTACATTTATTTCTCATGAATAAATTTCACTTTTATAGAGATATACAAAATGTGTTACTGCTTACTTAACTTAATAAATGTTTAAAGACGGCCTCACAGCTCAGTTGGTAGTAACCATGCCTTAAGCGCTGTAGGTTGTGGGTTCGATCCCCACCCAGAGCAAATACTTGTGTGATGAACATAGATGTTTGCTCTGTGTCTGGGTGTATCATTATGTATGTATTTACAAAAAAAAAAGTATTTAAGTATTCTATCAGTTATCTAGTTCCCATAGTACAAGCTTTGCTTAGTTTGGGGCTAGATGGCGATGTGTAAAATGTCCACAAATATTTATTTATTTTATTTATTTAATAAGTTACGATTTAAATAAAATATGCTACTTTCAAGTCAAACGCTATGTCATCTCATTTTGACAAGATTTTGTTTAACTTGCAATGTATGTTAGTATGTAAATGTTACTATGTTTGTTAAGGTGGAATCTTGCAACTCAATTTTGAAGCAGTTATCCCTAACCGATTGAGCTGAAATTTTGTATACTCATGTAACTTCGGTGACAATGCAATAATATGGTGACAGCGAGCTGATCAACAGACACGCACAACGGAACTCCTTAGTATTTACTAGACCTCAGAGTATTTACTCTGATTAAGTAAAATCTTTGCATTCTTGTCAAGTTCCAATGACAATGTTATATTATGTGACAGGTGCTCGATATTTTGAATGATTTTACAATAGCTTGTCATTGAAAAATATTTTTCAACAGAAAATTTATTAGCACAATTAACATCATACCGTTTAGGGTCACAAAACAAGACAAAACATCAGATATAAAAGTACCTACATATTAGACTTACATATCTGCGCAGACTGGCCAACGGCGCGGTAGAGGATTAAAATTTTATCAATTGAATTTAACAGATATCCAATTGAAATAAGGTATATTTTTAATGCTCGATGCTCCCGAGGCCGATCATCGAGTGTTGAAATATATACTTTACTAACCGACCCGTGACAGACGGTTGTCCTTACAAATATGAATAATCGTATAGACAAACTTCAGGAAACTTCCAATTGTTACCTTAAAAACCTTGTACTAATAAAATAAATTACGAGTTTTGGTAGAATGCGTATCATACATTATTCAAAACTGCGTTGCTATGTTTTTAGTCTGACGTCAGATTTGTTGTACACCAGCGCCATCTATATCAAAATCATCATTTTGAAGTTTTTTGTATCATTTAGGGGATATTTTTTTATTTATATAATCTGATATTTTAAATACATCTACAGCAAATTCTATATTAGTACTTTTAGTTGTAGCCTGATTTTCAAACATACAAACGCCAAACTTTTGCATTAGGATATAACTATAGATTTTAACACGGGTGTCTACTAATCACGATAGTTTGAAAAATAGGATTAGGATTTCGATTAGATAACTATTAAATTCAATTGATAAATTTAAAATCCTCTACCGCACCGTCCGCCAGTGTGCGCAGACCATTACTGTGAGAAGTTATCCAACGGCACAGAAGTACAGAGCAAATACCCACTCGCAAGTGTTTGAGTATTTCTCTGGAACTCGTTAATTTTGCTCATTTTACTAGAAAAACTTTAAACCACGGAAAGTGCTTGGAAACTTCAGCTCGAGTCATGAATTACATTGTAAAGAGTTATAGGGAAGCGACCAGTTCCGGATATGAAAATAATATTTTATTTGATGTAAGGTTGTGTAGGTACCGTGGCTATTGAGGTGGTTATAAAAACAAGGGGTCTACTCGCTAACCGAAAACGATTTGACAATATTCATAAATAAATATTGGCAGACTTTACACACAGTGCCCTCTAGCCCCAAACTAAGCAAAGCTTGTACTATGGGAACCAGATAACTAATATAATACTTATATACTTCTTTTTTTGCAAATACATACATAATATTCATATTAACACCCAGACACAGAACAAACATCTATGTTTATCACACAAATATTTGCCCTGGGGATCGAACCTACAACTAACTGAAAACTAAATTTCGTGACAGTATTCGTTTCAAAATTACATCGTTTCGAATATAGTTTGAACGATGGAACGACCGTAATTACTTTTGACAATCATCGATATTCGTAATCCTCCTTACAAATACCGTCACGAAATTTAGTTTTCGGTTAGCGAGTAGACCCCCAGGTCCTTTATTAGTTACTTAATTTTGAAACCAATTACTCTAAATGTGGTAGTGGTAAGTAGCAATTGTAAATAAGTATGGAAATGAAAACAAAGACAAATAAAAAAAAATAGATGTTTATAAAATAACATTTTTGTCTTCTCTTGATGAATATATTATTGTACAAGGATTTTCATGCATGGATTATAATCATTTTCAGCTTACATAATAACTTCCTTGTTCTCTTTAAAATATAAAATCTCCCTACAAAAAATAACAAAAACAAATTGTCAAAATGATAAAATTCTGAAAAGCCGCAGGATTTTTTCTAAATAAGGTTATTTTTATGGACACCTCAACTTGCCAGAAAATACTCAACAATCTTTATATTTCTGTCTAATGTTTAAGTATTTCATATTTAGTGTCTTAGGTTCGCTCTGCATTTAGTATGTGCCTCAAATATAAAAACCGGCCAAGTGCGAGTCGGACTCGCGCACGAAGGGTTCCTTACCATTATCTATAAAAAACGGCAAAAAAATCACGTTTGTTGTAGGGGAGCCCCACTTAAATATTTATTTTATTCTGTTTTAGTATTTGTTATTATAGCGGCAACAGAAATACATAATTATCATCTGTGAAAATTTCTACCGTCAAGCTATTCATGAGTTCATGAGAATTTGTGAAAAATGCCTTGTGTGAATTTGATAGACGGATTGACAGACAGACAGACAGACGGACGGACAGCGGAGTCTTAGTAATAGGGTCCCGTTTTACCCTTTGAGTACGGAACCATAAAAAGCTTAACAAAGAGAAATCTAGCACTGCCAACGTCTGCCAAGATACATGTATAAAAACGGGCTGAATTTCCAACAGTTTCTCAAAAATCTAGGTCGATGTCCGGGTGAAATAAGATGAATGGTGGTTCCATTCAGTGGAATTGTACGACCCCACTGCACAATGCGCTGTCAGAAACAGTACTTCAGATCGTTCTTTCTCGTGTCACTGTTGCTTTCTTGGTCAATAGAACACATAATCGTTTAACTCGCCTACTATACAATAACAGCTGACCGCGCTCTACAATTTCCTGTGTAGTGGATTAAGAAAAGTTGGAAATCCACTCGACTTCGTCCGCGTGAAGTGATTTTCAACAAACAATATTGCACTGCGTTCTATGTCATGAGTATAATTGCTGTTTCTATTCCATTGTTGTTTTTGCCATCAAAATGCCACATGCATTGTTGTTTTATTGTAGAAATTGCAAGCATTTTTTACGATCTCTAACTTGGATAATTTAGTACTGTTCCATTGCAAACACTGTTTCAATTCAAGATTAAAAGCAGATGCACTGCATGTATCTAAATATTGGATAGACTGTTAGTAAACCAGAATGATGATGAATAATTACAGTGACGCGGTCAACATGACGAGTGACAGCTATAAGCCGATAAGCCAGCCAGAATAGATAGCCTAATGCCTAATGTTAAGAATAAACAATTCTGTCAAACCGTTGAGGTGTGCGGGTCAGGGGGAGCGGTAAAGAATGCATTCTATTTGGCCGGTTCAATGTCACAGCTCGCCACGATTTGCGTTTTGAATTGCCTAATGAGCCTAATAAGCCTAATGTGTTGTAAGAAAATGTTCGCCTTGCATGAGGAGTCTATAGGCTGTGTGGTCGATGGGTACAAGAGACGAAAGACTAATCGGCAAAATATAAGAAGTGCACTTTTAATTCTTTCCCGTTGCTCGCAAAACGCGAGTGTCACGTACAAGCTTGTGGGCTTATACTGACAGTTACAATCGCGCTTCAAAAGTCACATAGTCACTTAGTCACCTTAAACACAGAACTATTTCAAAAATTATATAAGTTGCCTACAAACTCAGTCACTAGAGTTTATCAAACCAAACGAGTACCTAGTTATAGAGTTGTAGTAGTTTGTAGTTTAGCTTCTAGTTTTAAATTATACTATGTTGCCTACATACGAGTGGGGAATTGAACAATGAGCTGGTACTTATTTTCCGAGACATTCTGTTTTCGAAGTGGACGAGAGAATGGCGAATCTGGTTAGAGAATTATGGCGGAAATAAAGCATTTATATAGAAGGTTTTTGGTTCGGAATGAAACTTTAAAACTGCTAGAAAAAAGTGCTAAAAAATAGTGTTATGCGGAAGTCTAAAGTCTGAATTGTTTTTTTTCTGCGAATTTTTTGAGAGAATATTTATTGTGGATATATGATTTAAATATTTTAAAAATTCATTACAGAGTAATTTGGTTTTATTTAAATAGTTTATTAACAACATAATATCTGGATTATAGTGATCAGCTGTTATATCAGGATTCAAGTCATATATAAATCATCAGATTAGTTCACATACACATTTATAAAATTAAATATAGATGCAAAAATTTCCTAAAAAATATTGAATTGTTTAATATATGAAAACATGATTGTTTCCTTAACTCCTTTAGAATTCTCTACCTCTGGACTTCTGTTTGTAATTTTTTTTATTACACAGAAAATGCCAGCAAATTTTTTTTTTGTTCAGTTTAAACTACATGGTTTTTTATTCGTTCCCACTACCTTCTACATAAATGCTAAAAACACAGACCGAATATCCAAACACTTAGCTCCTCGGAACTAAAATAATTAGAAGGATAGTAAAACTATAAAGTAGAAATGATAGAATGTTATTTCAACTAACCGCGTCTGGCACGTGATCCGAATGGCGTAACGTCGGCAGTAAATGAACGTTTGTCTCTCGTGCTATTGAAAAATATTATTTTGTACTCAGTACTGCATCTGGAGTGTTCGTGACTGAACTTAATCGGTATATCTGCTCATAACTCAAATATCTCGTAGGCCATTGCTGTGGGGAATTATAAGCATTAGTTTTCTAAACATGTAAGTGATCAGAGCGCAAACAAGTTGTGTTATTGCCTGTTTGTTGATTTAAACGAGATTTACGTCTTTAGGGGATCATCCATAAAGTACGGATCATCCATACCAATTTCGTGATTTTTTGACCCCTCCTCTGTCTTTGTCATAGTTGGTCAAACTCCTTCGAACCCCCTATTTAACTTTTTTATAAACAAATTGGTGTCAATTGACATTTCTGACTGGCGTACCAAATAATACGTACAAATTGATGTTGTTAAAAGGTTTTAGTATAATGATTTCAACAATTGATTCATAAAAAAAACAACTAAGTAAAAAAATATCAGAGAAAATTTCACACATCGCCATTTAGCCCCTAACTAAGCAAAGCATGTACTACGGAAACCAGATAACTGATTGAATACTTTACTTTTTTTGTAAATACATACTCATAATACATTAAAACAACCAGACACAGAACAAACATCCATGTTCATCATACAAATGTTTGTCCCGGGTGGGAATCTAACCCACAACCTACAGCGCAAAAGGCAGAGTTACTACCAACTGAGCTGTGAGACCCATCAAGTACACATTCGTTTCATTATAATGGCACGCAACCTACTTACGGTGCTTTTGGAATCAGTCCAATAATTGGCACTCAGGTACGCAATTAAAAATAATTAAAAATAACGAGTAAACTCCATTTTCCTCCAGTGTCGATTCGATGGTGCGTTGTGACGAAAATGAGAATGGATGTGGTATATATATTTTTGTAACGTGAATAAAGTTTTTAAGGGCACAGACAAAATATTACTTCCGGCAAATGTAGTAAATCTATAGACGGTAAAAAATAAATTTTCTCTGGACCCAAATATGATGTGGAATTACGTTTTAAAAATGTTTCGACCAATCAAAAATCAAGTGATGATAATTCATTTTTAGAATAGAAAAAAAATCATTCAGATCGAATCACCATGTAAAAAGATATGCGCATTGTTACATAAAAAAATAAACTGGCCAAGTGCGTGTCGAGTCAGCCACGCACTATGTAGGTAGGTATTTAAGTAATTTTCGACAATATTTGTACTAAAAAGTTAATATTTGTTACTTCTAGTTTACGAGTAATCGTCGAACAACTTATAAAATACATTTTCTTAGTTGGTTGATGACTCGATAGCTCGTCAAGACAAATCCAACGAGCCCAAACACGACGTAGTTATGTTGTGTAGTTCCTATGACTACATCCGAGCTCCATCTAATCAGCTCGCTGTCATATTATTGTATTGTCACCAAAACTAATAGGCGTATGCAAAATTTCATCTCAATTGGTTGAAGATAACTGCTTCTAAATTGAGTTGCAAGATTCCACCTGAACAAACATAGTTACATACATACATTGCCGATTAAATAAAAGCTTGTAAAACTGGCCGCACAGCTCAGTTGGTAGTAACTCTGCCTTCTGCGCTGTAGTTTGTGGGTTCGATCCCCACCCAGGGCAAATATTTGTGTGATGAACATAGATGTTTGTTCTGTGTCTGGGTGTTAGTATGTATAATAAGTATGTATTTACAAAAAAAAAAAAGTATATAAGTATTCTATCAGTTATCTGATTCCCATAGTACAAGCTTTGCTTAGTTTGGGGCTAGATGGCGCTGTGTGTAAAGTCCGCTAATATTTATTTATTTATTTATTTATATAGTCTTGTACAGACCAACAAGATATACTACATTTCAACCAGATTTTGTTCCGAAAATGATGCTCAAAATGCTAGCAAGCCGGACCGTCGTGAATACACAATGCCGTACTTTGGGGATGCATTTAGATTAGCTTTTGCTGCAAATGAGGGTTAATTCGGGAATCGTCGCGTTCCCTGCGAGACTTACGTATTAAATAATATATAACGGACTTTATACTCTAAATAAATAATGACAAATGAAATAGGATCACGACTGTAATCCCGAAGTACGGTAGACATCCTCTCACATCTCCAGGTGCTCAGATCCTTGAAGATGACTAAAGGAGTTGGTCAGAGGCATGTCCAAACATTACAAGCTTCGCATTATTAGGCAAAGATACAAGAGCTTCTTAATTGCATCTATATTAAGTTCATCATAAAAATTATGAACTTGGTAATGACGCTTTTTAGCTAAACACCTCTTAAACATCAAATCATCATCTCCAAACATTTTACGCGCAAAAGTTAATTTTATTTATTCACGCAAAAAAACTTAAATTCCCATCAAGTAGACGCTTTCCCCCGGCTTTGTTTGCCGTTTACATCGAGGCCGTCGTATTATGTTTTTAGGGGTGGAAAAGCTAATATTACCGAAAGTTAATGGGTTTGCCCTTAAGCGGACAATTTTATTACTTTAACAGCTATTGTTGAGCTCAAATTATAGAGTTTTAGGGTAAACGCATGCTAGCGACGACAATAATACAAACCGGCGTCTTTAGAAACATAAATAAAATTAGTTTATTTGACACGCACAGTACATAAAACAGTAGTACTGTTTTTAGTACACCCCGAAAAATCTTCCATTCAACTTTATATTCACTCCATCCCAAGGTTGTCTGGAATAGATCGCTTTTTAGTAATAATACCGCCCATTGTACAGTTTGTTCTAGTTTGTATTTTTGTATTTTGTATTTTTATACCTACAATACAGAAAGCCGACAAAGAAAAATATCGAAAAAAAATGGAACAGATGAGTACAGGCGTATATTCATTCACCTAGCTCCTAAGACGTTTCAAAGTGATCCTTGTGCTTTTCTTGAAATAAATCGCTTTTAACTTTGACAACGATCTTTAATAAAAAATGTTTTTTTTTTTCAGACATACACCTCAACACGCCTACACGTCCAAAAAAAATGTGAACAATTTATAGATATATAATATATATATATATATATATAATTCAGTAAAAGGCATTAAGGAGAAAATTTTACCAATTTTTTTTTATTCCGTGATTTGAATCAATTATTCTTGCTGAACATCCATTTTCAGTTTTCAAGAGTAAATAATTTGAAAATACAAATTTTGCAATATCGCAGGTTTACGGCTATTCTTACTTGTAGTATAATTTCACCTCAAACTGGGATTATGGTGTTTTGTGTTTGTTTTCCTGTTGGAAGCAGTTTAATCGTTGAAAGCTGAGATCATTTTTAATAAGAACGTTAAGGAAATATTTTTAGATTACCGCCTTAAAGCCTGGAAGTGGGATATCAAGTTAAAATACGGTTGTTTTAATTGAACTTCTGAAAAACAATTTTAACTGCGTTATAGCCTGCGATTTTATGAAACTTTCAATAATATTTTAACTATATTTCAAGAAGAAATGGGTTAATAAAGCGTTCATGTGTTTTATTTCATTCAATTCAATTATTTATTCAAAAACAATTACTTTACAGTTTACACCAATTTGTAACTATCTTAAAACTAAAACTGAGTAACTTATAACAACAATAAATAATAATAATTATATGATAAACATTTACAATTAATAATATAATATTAACAAAAAATCTAGCTGCTATGACTAATACAATATAATTCAATTAAAGTAACAAAAAAAAATAAAAAAAAATAAAAAAAATAATTAATTCAACTAATTCAATTATACTACTTACTACTACTTAATTCATGTATGCTACAATTACTACATAGGGCAAGTCTCATTTCAATGGTGGCTAAATGGTATAGGTATGAAAAATCTAATCATTGTACGGAATATCTAATCTAACCAAAAAAACAATTAGGCACACATTTTTTGAATATTATTAATTATGTTGCTTAGTTTTTCAATAAGTAAAAAAAGTGTACCTACCTAAATCCCTACAAAACTTGCTTTAGAATAGACAGAACGACATTCCTCAAATTTGAAGTCTTTAGGGTTCCGTACCCATTACTAAGACACCATTTGCGAGACGAATGCGTGAAGATTGTCCATTCTGTTGTCTTTGTTATTTGCATCGTGTTTGACTTTTTGATATTTTGTACTTATTATTTTTTGACATTTTGTACTTATTATTATTATTATTTTTTGACATTTTCACATTTCCTCCTATCTTATTTTATCTATGACATTCCTATTGACATGTAAAAATGTATAATTATTTAGGTAGGTATCTAATACGAGTAATGTTATTTTTAATTTAGTATTAAATGCTGGATGTGATATAATGTGTAAATAGTTAGTGTAATTGGTCTTGTACCGTGCTAATTATGTATAAATAAATAAATAAATAAATAAATAACCATTACTAAGACTTCGCTGTCCAGCTGTCCGTCTGTCCGTCTGTCACAGGGCTGTATCTCATAAACCGTGATAGCTAGACAGTTGAAATTTTCACACATGATGTATCTCTGTTGCCGCTATAACAACAAATACTAAAAACAATAAATATTTAAGTGAGACTCCCATACAATAAACGTGTTATTTTGCCGTTTTTATAGATAATGGTACGGAACCCTTCATGCGCGAGTGCGACTCGAACTTGGCCTGTTTTTTATTGCAAATTTTTGAGACTGAACGACATTCCTCAAATTTAAAGTCTTTTTTGTTTTAATAATGTTTCTATTGTTTCGCTTTAAAGCACAATCATAATGAAAACTTAATTTACAAACTACTTACACGAACAGGAAAATTAATTAAGTGTATTTTAGAAGCGTGAAACTGAATATTAGCCGGGCATTTCCACTCTAAACTAAGTACTGCAAGTTAATTACCTGCTTGTTTGAACTCTATTATTTAAAACTTAAGCTTCGTTCAAACCGACGCGAGCAAAGCGATTGCAAAATGCAGAACCAACTATTGCACATGAAATGTATACACTGTGCAAAAGAAAAGGGTTTTCTATTGAAAAATATTAACGGCCATGTCAGCTTTACCATGTCCAGCCCGTCGCCGACAACGACATGTGCAAAAACAGCAAGAGCTCCCATGAAGGGTTGACGTCAGAAAGGCGGCCGGATGTTAAATACCCCAAGCCAAATCCATTGGCAACATCTATGTTGTGCCGTGTGAGTTCCGTTGTGAGTGTCCCTTGACTCCATTATCATAACAGCTCGTTGTCTGATAATGGAATATTTTTGTATTGTCACCAGAACTAAAGGTGTATGCAAAATTTCAGTTCAATCGGGTTCCAACAAATGGTCGTAAAACGGTTTGTAAATTTTGACAGACAACTTACATCAAATATAACGAACAGTGTAAGTTAAATAAAAGCTTGTAAATAGAATCAGTCTCATGATGTTTAGATAGACGGAAAAAGTAAATTAACGTGAAAATTGGAATTTGACGAAAATTATCGTGACGAAGAGGCAATAGGCATATGGAATGCTAACTACCTGCAAGATGTAGGCATGTGCCAAATATACGTTCATATGTAAACTACTTGTCATTCTAGTTTAATTAAAATCACAAATAAACTCACATTATGTTTATTTCGTAAATTACAATAATATTCTCCGTGCCAATGATTCGTCATCCACCATTCTGTTTTTCTATTCCCGCCAACTCACAACCTTTTTAAAATTCGAACTCTAACTAAGGAGTTTTTATTCTACCTCATACAAGGAGGCTGCATTATGGCGCCGACAATAACAACCAGGCTAATTATTACAATCCGAAAGGATTAATTGTACCTAAATTCCCTAGTAAAATACTATAGTACACGTACATATATGCCGATTACGATTACGAATGTATAGCATGTATGATCGTAACATAACGCTACAGCCTGTAGAGACCATAAAACTAGAATAAAGAGTACCTAAGTTCTGTAATAAAGCTGTACCTAATAATATTGATTTTACTACGCCTTTAAGTTTTCAAAAATAATTCTCGCAATCGCCATACAAAACCAACCTCTACCTATATGTAATACAGCTTAAAATGGTCTGGGCTAGATTTAGCAATTATGGAAACTTTTATAGTCCAAAATTGTTTTCAACGATCAGGTATTCGCTTGAAAGCACCGAAACGCGTCCAGAACGCAAAATTGCTTCCTACTGGGAATTCGTTTATTATTCGTTCCGTATGTTGTGGTGTCCTAGATTGTTTTTTTATCCTAGATTTTGTAAATAGGTTTGCTGGGTAAAAAGTGTTAATAATTGATATTGTCTTGTTTTTCAGTTTTACACAGTTTATACACTAATGCATTTTCCAGTGTTGAACTAAATGCTAATTATTGCAAAATGTGGGCAAGTGTCACTATAATTTTGACATGTCTCTGACATACCCCCTTTAGATGTATTCCAGGTTCTGAGAGCCTGGAGATGCGTAGTCGTAATCCTATATAATATTTAATTTCACCTAACCTTTACCATTTCGCTTAGTCACAGTCTCATAGTCCAGGTGACATAGATCTCAGAGACCAAACAACAAATAAATCCGTCCAAAAACAGTATTTATAAGACGAAAAATAATAAAACCGTGGTAGCGCAAAACAAAATGAACCAAATTCAATCGCAGAAGTATTGAACTTGCACACATTTGACCTAAATTTTATCCAAAGTCAACACTCTCGAGGCTTCGAATCTCAGCTCTGGAAACAAAGCACTACTTTCTTACCTTATCAACTCAACTCTCAACTCATCGCAACTGTTATGTCACCTGGGTCTACTCGGGAATTGAAAACGAAATTTCGTGACAATATTCGTGTTGTAATTACATCGTTTCGACTATATTTGAAAGATGGAACGTTCGTAATCTGGGGGCACGGCAGTGCCCCCGCCAAGTCAAGCAATAAAGCGGCACGGCTGTACCATCCTTTTCTCGAAGCAGTTCAGGCCATTTTCGACCCCCTATAACTTCGTTGTGGATAAAACTAGAAGCCTGAATTTTCAGTAACCAAGCAGTCACTATATAAACACGGTATATTTCAAATTTCATTCAATTTGAACCAGTAGTTTAAGAATTATAACTAGTCAAAGTTTCCTATTTTGTCACTCACTCACTCACTCACTCACTCACTGACTGACTGACTGACCGATCATCAAAAGTTTAAGGCACTTCTAGCAATCATAGAAGCTTCAAATTTGAAACACAATTAGTGTTTAGTGTAAAAATCCTAAAAAAACCTGCCAAGTGCGAGTCGGACTCGCGCACGTCGAGTTCCGTACCATTATCTATAAATCACGTTTGTTGTATGGGAGCCCCACTTAAATACTTATTTTATTCTGTTTTTAGTATTTTTTGTTATAGCGGCAACAGAAATACATCATCTGTGAAAATTTCAACTGTCTAGCTATCATGGTTTATGAGATACAGCCCTGTGATAGACAGACGGACAGACTTACCGACAGACAGACAGACGGACAGACGGACAGACATACAGATTGACAGACGGACGGACGGTCAGTGGAGTATTAGTAACGGGGTTCCGTTTTTACTCTTTAGGTACGGAACCCTAAAAAGTAGGGCTATCTACAAAAATAAATGAGATGCCATCAAAAACATAACTTGTAAAAAAAGCCAAGTCTCGCAACGCAACTTAGTTCTTCTACCGTAAAAAGTTGTGAGATCCATGTAATACCAAGTCGGTTAATTTATTCAGTCCCTACTTTAAGGGTCCTTCTGACTTATGTTATTACGTAATAAACTTAAGACAGAAGGACCCTTAAAGTAGGGACTGAATAAATTAACCGACTTGGTATTACATGGATCTCACAACTTTTTACGGTAGAAGAACTAAGTTTCGTTGCGAGACTTGGCTTTTTTTACAAGTTATGTTTTTGATGGCATTACTTTTGACAGGTACTTACTTACCTTACTTTTGAAAGGAGGACCTAGATATGCCATCATACAGGTTTAACCTATTTTGGGTACGTATGTTTTCGAAACCTAATTTTTTTATTAACTTTAATCTATGTGGAATTTGGGCACTTTATTTCTACTATTGTACCCAAGGTCTCTACCAAAATTCAGCTCTGTCGGAGTTTTTGTTTTTTGATCACTATTTATGTCTATTTTGACCGGAATAACACCCAGATGACTTGATTAAAAAAACTGGTGCTTGGTTAGAACAAGCCGTTCTAAAGCAAAGAAAACATCGAAACTGGCGCGCGTCCAATAAATAGTGATGATACGATGAAATAAATTGGGGTAAAACGGCACCGATAACTTCCATACCTAGGGAAATGACAATTTATAAAGTTTTAGTGGCGTGCTGACATTTAAAATGGCGAAAAATATTCCTTTTTGTCTGTGTTGGTTAAGACCAACACAGACAAAAAGGCTCTAAGGAGCAACACAGCCAAAAAGGAGGGAGGCTTCCTACGGAAGGGAGTAGTCTTAGCGATAGATTACTATTAAAATAGTTCTGGCGTTTGTTGCAGGGGGACATGTGCACACAAGTGCAGTTCCGCACACTTACATGCAAAAACAAAACTGCCAACTGATTCATCAATACACTAATCATTCGTGTACAGATGACTCACACATTGGCATTACACTCAAAATGTGTATGCCCACTTGGGCTTGTACTTTGACAGAGGGGACCGCGGCGAATGGCTACTCCCTTCCGTAGGAAGCCCGTGTTGCTCTAAGGTGTTGGTAGTTAAATACTTTATTGTAAAAGCAACTCTTAAATAGCGGCAGAAATTAGTCGTATAGAACAAAAAAAAAAAGCAGTATCTGAAATCAATAATACTCGTAAAGGACTAATTGCATAAGTGAAATGAAAAATAAACTCCACTGAAAATAATTCGGTTTGAAATTGTCGCCTGTGATGGTAAAGATGTAAGGGTAGAGTAGGGTAGTATGGATATGTTATGAGGAGAGAAGAATGTCATGTGACGAAAAGAATGTGGATGAATGTAGAAGAAGTAGAAGAAAAGATGGCATGCGTGCGTAGGGTAAGAAAGATGTGCACGACGAAAAACTTTTTTGATTATTTAGTTTTGAAATTTTGTGTTACCTTCAATTACAACTGTCAGTTTGAAAAATTAAAAGGCCGAGAGAAAAGCGAAAAATTGTTTTGTATTTTTTCCTCGAAGAATCAGAAAAGAGGCTTCGCTTTTTATAAAAAAGTCATTACATCTAAATAATAAAATTAAATAATAATTCACACTTAGACGTGCATTTTTCAACAAAAACTCATAAAAATTCACCACCTACCTACATACTTACATTAGATTATACCTACATTCGAAACCTGATTATATATATTTGAGTACCTACTTACAGTTTTAGAATACGGCTTTAAAAATCCACTGAAGCAAATGCTTTATCGAAGTTTACGAATATTGAAACTCAATCAACCTTCCACTATTATCTTGGATCGTCCAGCTATCGTCAGTGACGGCTCAACTCGATCTGGTTTACACTGGTTTGCATATTCATACGAGCTCAATTAGGAGGGATAGCGGAAAAACTGGCTACGTCACGATTTTTCTCTGTATTTTGCGTTTCGTGAGGAAAACTTGGTAGTTGTTTTAACCCAATCTCCCCCTCCTATGAGGATTTTCGGAATAGCGTTACTGTTCGCAACATGATTTAAGTGTAGTTCATTTTTGGAATATTCTGATGAAAGAAGAAAGGGGTTTAATTTGCTGCTTTCGTAAGAGATTTCGTAGCTTGGATCACGACTGTAATCCCCAAGTACGGTAGACATTCTCTCAGATCTCCAGGCGCTTAGATACTTTGAAGATGTCTAGAGGGGGTAGTCAGAGGCACATCTAAACATTATATTTAGCACGTGCCCACATTTTTTTATTATATTATTTTTTTAAATAAAAAGTAGGTATAGTCAGAATCATGCCCGTATATTACCTTTAGCATACGCCAGCATTTATGCAGTAGTTAAGCATTCAATTATTCATTGATTCATTTATTCAGCATTATTTTATCCAGTATTGAACATTTATACCTCTCTTAGGGTAGATTTATATTAGATCGGGCCGTGTCCGAACCGGTCCGGAACCTTTAGTTAGTAGACGGGTCCGGACGGGACACGGATCAGGCACTGCGAAGTCTTCTGGACCTCGTACATCGCTTAGCGAACGATCACTCGACAATTAAGACTACTTCCTAGCCCATTTCAAACGTAAATATCTCGGGACCCCTTCTAGTACAATTCCTGATTTTTGGAGTACAATTCGTACAATTCCATAGAATTGTAACTGCATTTAAATAAACCCTTTACCAAGGTGGGTCCGTATGGGTAGTATATAACACTATAAACTGCTTCATACAAAATGTATGTAACGTTTAAAATCCGTGCCCCGTCCGGGCTACGTACACGGCACGCCCCGGACATGGCCCGGTCTAATATAAATGTACCCTTAAACGTTTTCCAATCCGTAAATCCGTCCAAAAAGTATTCTATCAGTAATCTGGTTCCCATAGTACAAGCTTTGTTTAGTTTGGGGCTAGATGGCGATGTGTGAAAAGTCCACCAATATTTTTTAAAATATCATGTCGATCCGTTGTTCCGTTGCCGCGTCAAAAGACAAATCGACAAAGGTACACCCTTCGCATATACGAGTATAAAAGGATATTTCCGTTTTGGTTCCGGAAATTTCGAAATCTTTCAAAGTATTTCTAATCTTCCTTTATCTCCGCAGATTCTCTTTACGACGACGCTTTATGATCAAAGCTCCATCAAGATCGCAACGGCACTGTAAAACTTTAAGCACCAACTTAAGGCTACACTTAGCATGTTAACTACACGATGTGGAGCCGTTAAGTTGCAATAAGATAATTATAAGTTTCTGTTGAGTTCGTCCGGGTAATTTACGTCACATAAGCTGGATCGATATTTTGAGGTGTGGGTGAGAACGTTGTCTTGTTAACTAATTTAGGGTGCTATTTAGCATGGCCCCACAGCTCAGTTTGTAGTAACTCTGCCTTCTGCGCTGTAGGTTGTGATTTCGATTCCCACCCAGAATCAACATGTTTGTGTGTTTTTTTACTTTTTTTATACATAGATATTTGTTCTGTGTTATAATGAATCATAAGTATGTATTTACAAAAAAAAAGTATATAAGTAATAAGTATTCTATCAGTTATCTAGGTCCCATAGTACAAGCTTTACTTAGTTTAGGGGTAGATAGCTGTGTGACTTGTCTACCAATATCACTACATAGTATAAAGTAAAGTCGCTTTCCGCTTCCCGCGTCTGTATGTCTGTATGTATGTTTGCTTATATCTTTAAAACTAGACAACGGATTTTGATGCGGTTTTTTTTAATAGATAGAGTGATTCAGGAGGAAGGTTTATATGTATTAAACCCGTGCGAAGCCGGGGCGGGTCGCTAGTTTATTTATATATTTATTTACGAATGTGTAGAATGTACGTAATTTGATAATCGTTGTAGTATTTCAGTCAGTTGCATAAATTAAAATTTTTGTGAGTTCTTTTTTATCCGAACAACAAAATTCTATGAAGCAACAAATTCACCTTATTTTTTTTTATAGATATAGTTCATACTATATTTATTTGGACAAAGCCGTCGACAAAAGTTAGTTTAAACTTTAATTAGGTAGGTACTTTCCACAACTAATTCATGTTTAAAACGTTTGAGTTACGAGTATATTTTAAGTGTTTGTTGGCTTTTAGATTACTCAAAACGAAAACCTAACAACAAACTCTACATAGAAAACAATATTAACATATAGGGCAAGAGCGCTGGTTGTGGGCACTTTAACAACGTTTTAATTTTCAAATAAACGGTTTATATTGAAATAATGTTTAATGCGTCGATTTTTAAACAACATAGAATAAAGTATTCATCTATCTCAAGCTAAGGTTTTGTTAAAGGCGATATTTATTAATTAATTTCATATTCAAATAAAAAACGGGAAATCATTGGTTGTGGGCAAAACAATAGAAGTATTTCGCACCACAACTGTCACTAATTAAAACGGACCATAGATAAAGAATTGTAATAACTATAGAATTTAAACAAGTTTGTTTGCTATGATTAGTTATTGACTAGCAAAATTGAAAATTTCTAAAGCCGGGGTAGGCACCACAACCAGGTCTATTGCCCTAGCTAAAAAGTGAGTTGACTTAGGACCCCAATTGTGAATCCTTTAAAGAGATATTTTAACGTGTTATTCAGTTTTGAACACACTATTAGGTAAGTATGAAGTTTATATAGGTTATTGTACTTAGCCTAAGTAGAACAACAGTTACATTGAAAAGCAACAAGACTATCCAAATAATAATGCCTAGCGCACAGTGGAGGACTGGACGGCAGCAGATTTAAAAATTATCAATTGTATTGAATGCTGTGCTACTTAACTGCGCTGCGATGCTCCGAGACCGATCACTGAACATTGAAATATATACCTTATTTCGATTGGATAATAATTAAATTTAATTGATAAATCCTCTATCGCACCGTGCGCCAGTGTACGCCAACTATAAAACAGTAACTTAATATCATATTATCGTTAAATAATAATTTTTTATTCTATTGATAAAATCTACACGAAAATGCGTGGGATCGTCGATCGCACGATACACGTGCTTACACATTAGTGTCGAATTTGATGTTGTGTTATATTAAACCACATAACATAATACTACAGTACATAAAGTAACAAATTGACTGCGGTAAAATATATCTGTCTCTTTCTTATAGATCAAAAAACCAAAAGGAAACTAGGTTTAGTTTAGCAAGTTAAAGATTTAAGAATTAATTTCGTGTGTCACCAAATTTCGTTCTTATTCTGTTCATTTTATAGTCTAAATTTGAGTGACAGTACTGTTATTGGGATAATTTTGATTAAATTTATGATTCCTGTCACATGTTGTTGTTACACGGTGCGTAGTTCTTGATAGCTACGACACAAGCAATTCTAGTGTGATCACAGGACATATTAAGCAACAAAATTTGTATTTTAGTTTGTGCCGGATAAACTAATATACTTCTGTACCAATTTCCAAAACTCTTTCATCTATCAAAGCTACATTATCATCGAGTAACATAATAAAAAAATAAATAAATATGATCACGACTGTAATCCCCAAATACGGTAGACTTCCTCTCAGATCTCCAGACGCTTAGATCCTTTGAAGATGTTTAGTGGGGGTAGTCAGAGGCACGTCCAAATATTATATTTGGCACATGCCCACATTTTGCAGTAGTTAGCATTCCGTACGTGACAGGTTGCAAGCCCATCGCCGCTTATAAGAATACTAACTGGTTTCCTCACAATGTTTTCCTTCACCGTTTTGAGCACGTGTTTTTGATGCGCATATAATTTTTTCGAACAGAAAAATCCATTGCTGCACGCCGGGATTCGAACCTACGACCTTCAGATTGAAAGTCGAGGTACCTCCCACTCGGCCAACACTATATAAGCTATATTAAAAAAAAAAAAAAGTTAGATGTTTGTTTGTTTCAGGGTTGAAGCCTGTTTTAAAATAACGTTGCGTAAACAAAGTCTCGAAGGTTTACACTGGTCTTATTCCACTGGCTGGCACTTTAAATAAAAACTCATACCTTCAGGCACAGCAAGTGAAGTGAGCAGGAAATGCACGCACGCAGCTCCCGTGCCGTGCCCCATGAGGGTCACGTTTGTGGGGTCACCGCCGAACACAGCCACGTTCTCCTTGATCCAGTGCAGCGCCGCTATCTGGTCCATTAGACCGTAGTTCGCGGGGGAGCGGGGGTACTCGTCCGAGCGAGGGTTGAGGAAACCTGCGGAAGAAGGATAAAAGTTAATCTATTGTAATTTTACTAAATTGTTTATTCGTAGGTAGTTTTTAATGGCTGCTCACTGATTACAGACTGATAAAGTTGCTTGTAGTTTATTTGACTGTATCTTATATACTGTTCACAGTAGCAGTAGCAACACAACCAAGATTTAATGTAATTATTTTAGTTAATATAATTATGGTATTCTCAAAATAGAAAAAAAAGCCAGTTAAGTGTGAGTCGGACTCGCGCATTAAAGGTTCCGTACCATTATTTATAAAAAACGCAAAAAAAAAAATAACGTTTCTTGTATGGGAGCCCCACTTAAATATTGATTTGATTCTGTTTTTATTGTTGTTATAGCAGCAACAGAAATACATTATCTGTGAAAATTTCAACTGTCTAGCTATCGCGGTATAAGAGATACATCCCTATGACTGACAGACGGACGCACGGACAGACGGACAGACAGACGGATAGCTAAGTCTTACTAATAGGGTCTTGTTTTTACCCATTGGGTACGGAACACTAAAAATGGTGAACACGGCAAAAAATACGTGAAGGTACGACTTCACCACACTTCACCACAATGTTCACTGGGTCATTCTTGGCCTTCTTGGCATTAAGCTATTTAGCAGATTTAGTTATAATAACACTAAAAAGACAGTACGACTTTTATTAGGATTCAGTGCAGTGAAAGAATTGAAATGCGCCTCATAAAGTCCCGTGAATTTTTAACATAGCTATTATTCATCTTTTTTTCATAAGCTCTTTGCTTCATATCATAAACTCCATTACAAGACTAGTCAGCATTTAGCTGGTAATTTTATATTCTAACGTTGACCCAGTCGTTAAAATAACGCAAACGCCTTGGGCAGCCCTATCCGAACGTTTACTGACGCGTTTGCGTTTAAGGTGCTGTTCTGGATAATACAATCACCGACGAAAAACAACCGTGAACAAGGTACTTAGTTTGTTTCTTAATTTTTTAAAGACGCCTAACTTAGAACTTTTTATGGCACATGCAACGGTTATTATTTGTCATGGTATCATTGTTATCATTATCATCATCATCATCATCATCATCATGTATAATTGTATAAGTTTGCAAAACATAGAACACTATCACGACGCGCCACTCAGCCCGGTCTTTGATTCTTCTGATCCATTAATCACTGAACGGACTTGGCTGAAACTTATAACATACATAGCTTATCTCCTAGAATAGCATATGCGATACTTTTTTATTCAAGTACCGCGTGTGAAACAACGGGTGTAAGCTAGTACGGTGTAAGATAATGATAAAATAAAACAAGATCGGGACTGTAATCACCAAGTACGGTAGACATCCTCTCAGATCTCCAGGCGCTTAGATCCTTTTAGATGTCTAGAGGGGTTAGTCAGAGGCGAGTTCAAACATTATATCGGCCATGATAATGTTAGTAAGCCGTGTTGGCCGAGTGGGATGTACCTCGACTTTCAATCTGAAGGTCGTGGGTTCGAATCCCGGCGTGCATCAATGGATTTTTCTGTTCGAAAATTTATATGCGCATCAAAAACACGTGCTTACAACCGTAACGGTGAAGGAAACATCGTGAGGAAACCAGTTAGTGTTCTTATAAGTGGCGATAGGCTTGCAACCTGTCACGTATGGAATGCTAACTACTGCAAAATGTGGGCATGTGCCAAATATAATGTTTGGACGTGCCTCTGAGTACCCCCACTAGACATCTTCAAAGGATCTAAGCGTCTGAAGATCTGAGAGGATGTCTACCATACTTGGGGATTACGGTCGTGATCCTATTTATTTATTTTATTTAATGTTAATAAACCAGCTTAAGGTCGAATGGTATGCGAGCATCTTCTGAAACGCCAGCAAACTACAATGCGTTGAATTGAGACACAATGCTAAACCGCAAGCAACGATAGTTCAATTTATTACCTTCCAAGCCGGCCCCGGTCTCTCTGGCCGCTTGAATAGAAACGCCGCTTTTATGCTGATTTTACGATGCAAACACAATAAACAATGGACTTTAAGTTGTGCAGTAAAAGTTCCAGTTTTGGTTACGAAGTGCAAACGCTGGAACTACGCTCGTTTTGTAATATTAAATGGAACGGTCCGCGGTTCTTGTTTCTTCTGATGGTGGGGAATGTTTATTAAAAGTATTTTAATAAACATTCCACAGCTGACCCGACAGACATTGTCCTGTTCAAATTTCAATAATCACGTAGCAAAAGCGCTTTTAATTTTACCCTAATTTCGGGGAACCTTTAGGATTCCGTGATCTACAAGGAATCCTTATGGTTTTGCTATGTCATTATGTGCGTATCTGTCCGCTTATAAACCTTGTTCTGATAATTACGAACACAAAAAAAAAAACTTTCAAATCGGTACAGATATTTTAGAGTTTTTGTAAAACAAACGCACAGAAATTGTTTTTATGTATGAAGATAGAAGATAATAAATTCTACTCATGCTCTACCATGCTCGAGTTATATCGAGCTTTTTCTTCCTACCTATCCTTAAGTCCTATTCCTTCTACCTTTGCCATAATAAATCCAGACTACTACAAAATGTGGGCATGTGCCACACGTAAAGATTGGACGTGCCTCTGACTAACCTCTTGAGACATCTTCGAGGATCTGAGCGCCTGGAGATATGACCTCTCATATCTGTTTACAATACAGTCGTGAATCTATTTTTAGGGATTCGTAGTCTACAAGAAACCCTTATAGGTTCGCCATGTCCGTCCGGCTAAGCTCAGAGACTATTAGAGCTAGAAAGATGTAATTTGGCATGTATAGTATACATATTAGTAATGTCAACAAAGTCATAGAATAAAATCTTGAAAGACATTTTTTTTTATATATTCAAAATATCAAAATATCAAACCAAAAACAATGAAAAGTGATTTGTCTTATAATACACTAGCGACCCGCCCCGGCTTCGCACGGGTAGCATGTTATTATACACATAAACCTTCCTCCTGAATCACTCTATCTATTAAAAAAAACCGCATCAAAATCCGTTGTGTAGTTTTAAAGATATAAGCAAACATGCACATACATACAGACGCGGGAAGCGGAAAGCGACTTTGCTTTATACTATGTAGTGAAGATTAAACATTAGATGCAAGTCAGTTTAAGACAAACGTAAATTACCTGCCTTCTTTCATATTATGATAAAATAAGTTATCCTATAATTTTCCAGGAAAATAATCTAAACGAAGAAAGTTCATAATAAAATTATTATCTTTACTCCATAAAGACTTTCAACAGTTATAAACATTTTATTTACGGGAAACAAAAAAATGTTTTTACAAAAGGACGATTTGTTTTCGGTTAATTAAACAGCTTTAATTATTCTTTTCAAGTTAAATAACAAAAACGGAAAAATCTGTAGGGAAGGAACGCGGTAAAAATATACGATTGTTTTCAATGTTTTGGTACTTGGTATTTATCTGTAGGTAATCTATATAAATGAAAATGAATTGCTAAATGTGTTGCTAAGCGCGAAACTCGAGAATGGCTAAACCTATTTGGCTGATTTTTTTTTTCATGTGTTTGATGAAGTCTGAGGACGGTTCTTGGAGAGAAAAGAGATGGAGAGTAAAAACGTAAAAAATACAAATAAACAATTTTCTTTTCACTTTTTCCTATGCGATTATTGAAATTTGGGTAGATCAAAGTCTGTCACGGGTCGGCTAGTTAACTATATAAGGTACCTCGACTTGCGAAGCAAAACCTCGTTAGGAAACACTTCAAAAGCGGCAATGAGCTTGCAAATCATCACGTACGCCAACTACCTACTGTTGTCTACCTTATGTTTGGCCTTTACTCTGACTACTCTCCTAAGAAGCGGCAATGGGTTTGCAACTTAGCACGTACGGAATACCATCTTCCTGGCAAGTATAATGTTTAGACTTTCCTCTGACTACTCTCCTAAGATTCGAGTGCCTGCAGATCTGGGAAGATGTCTTCTATGCTTGGGAGTAGCGTGTATAGCATGAGCTTAAAACTTTTATTTATTTTCCTTGAAGACTTTTCATTTCTCTTGTTTCAAGATTCTATTGATTTTGACTATGATGGATGATGATGGTGGCTAGGTCCCACGACCTAGTGAAGGCAGTAAAGAAATACCAGAGGCTGACAGGCAACTTGTGCAAAGTGGAAATTTTGCAACTATGTGTCAACCCTTTACAAAGGATGCCATGCTTAGGGACGTCAGTCTTCCGGCTTTTTCTTATAAAGGAACGCGTATAAAAACTTTAATTAAATTTATATAAAAACTAGCAGTCCGTCCAGCTTCATACGGCTAATGAAGTGCTAAGCTATTAAAAATGTGCTTACAATAGTAAAGCTATTAAAGTTTGCTTACAAATTAAGCAAATTTTTATTAGCTTAGGTTTCATTATTACAAATTTTGTGAGGATCTCTATTTTTTGATAATAAAATGTAGCCGATGTTCCTCACTGATAATGTTGCTTAAGATAAGTGAAATAATTTTGAAAATTGGTCCAGTAGTTTTTAATTTATCCCTTACAAACAAAAGACAAACTTCACCTCATTATATTACCCTATCTTATAGCAGAAAAACAATAAGAAACTGATCATTGCAATATATCGTAGTGCCTGTGCACACCGTGTTTGAACCTTGCGTCTGAATCGCGTATGTATCGCGTCTGTATCGCTAGAAAAACGCGTCGACCGACGGCGCGTTTAAAAAACGTAGTGTGCTCAGACACGTATTCTTCAAAGCAGATTTTTTATGTAAAATGAGTAGTAAACATTATTAGTTTAGCAATTTCTAACACAATCCATTTACTTGTACTAACATTGTAAAAAGTAAGTATGATAAGGACAGGAATTTGATGACATTTTAGCAATTTCCCATTTGATCAAGTTATGAAGCAATTCAGTATAACTGTAAGAGAATGAGTCCCCGACTTTTTCCCGAAATTAGGCAAATTTACCGGCTTTTTCGAACATCCCCAAAGGATGCCACGCAAAGAATGTCAACTTTGTTTTTATTGGGAAAGACTTTATTGTGTATTTACGGCAGTTTACGGATCCGTGTAGGTGCTATACTACACTATACTATACAAGGGGTGCTTTGGGCGTGTAGAGAATAGAGACTTTGGGTGGAAATGGCTTGTTGTTTTGTGTCGTGTCATAGTTTGAGGCGCTCTTTTATTACGATTTTACCCAACGACAATAAAGAAGGGTAGCGATTTCAGCGATCTATTTGATATTCAAATCATTTGACGTCTGACCTTTATCTAGAATGTTTTAGGGATTTAATTCATAAGTCATGCACGACTCATCAGTCGAAATTTGTATGTGATTCTAGTTAGGGTTTCGTACTCAAAGGGTTAAAACGGGACCTTATTACTAAGACTGCGCTGTCCGTCTGTCTGTCAATAGGTCGTAACTCTAGACAGTTAAAATTTTCACAGATGATGTATTTCTATTGCCGCTATAACAACAAATAACAACAGAATAAAATAAATATTAAGGGGCTCCAATCATATTTGTTGTAAATATGATTATTTTTCCGTTTTTTTATGGAAAATCGTACGGCACCTTTCGTGCGCGAGTCCGACTCGCACTTGGTCGGTTTTTAAATATAGCTAATATATAATTCAAAATTATTTTAATGTAACATTATTATGTAAAACAAACACCCACATAAATCCTGAAATAGTTAAAGTTCTTTTTTGTGTAGGCAGCTATACAAGTAGTTTGTTTACCAGAATAAATATTTTTCGATATGAAATAGCATTAAATTATTTCACTAAATTTGTATAAAATATTTGGAATATCACATTGAAATAGGCTTATTTAGAGCCGGGAGCAAATACAATAAACAAAAATACAGCTTTTGCCAAAGATAGTTTGAAACTTTGCCAAATAAGAAAATAGGCACAGTACCCATAAAGACAGTGACTATAAAATAGGTCACTACGTAGATGTGACACTCCTGAAATAGAAACTAATCGCGAAATTAAATTACTTACTCGTACGAGTTGTATCTAAGTTCTAGACGAATCGAACAGTTATGAAACGATCTAATTGGATGTATTTTTACAAGCTTTTATTTAACTTGTGTAACTATGTGAATGTATGTAACTTTCTTCGGGAGGAATCTTGCAACTCTATTTTGAAGCAGTTATCCCCAACCGATTGATCTATATTTTTTCATACACCTTTAGTTCTGGTGACAATATAATAATATGGTAACAACGAGTTGATCTGATGATGGAGTCAGGAGCTGTTCTACAGTCACTTACTACTAAATTCCTTAATATATACTTAGATTGAGTAAAAACTATGCATTCTTGTCAAATTCCGATGACAATGTTGTATGATGTGACAAATGAATAGCGCGCTGGTGCTCGATGGTTTGAATGGTTTTACAAAAGCTTGTCATTACAAAATATTTTTCAACAAAAAACTAATTTCATAGCAGAGTAGCGTTTCCATAAGTACATTTTATTTCATATTATTATTTGCCTAAATCCGCCAATTATTATGCAAATCAAAGATATTGAACCGAGTTAGTATAATAATTATTTATTGACTTTCAAAGTATAAACTAGCTTCGGTTGAAATTAATTTCAATATTTTAATGAGTTAACTTTGCAACTATAATATTAATATTCACAAAACTCTCGCCTTTCTAATTTAATAACTCAAACGCGTTCGGTTATAAATAATACTTTTTAGACTAGACGACTTAAATATTATTTTAAATAGAAACGACTAATCACCATTTTATTTTGAATTGCAAACATTTTAAGAAAAAAAGACAAATTTAAAATTATCAACGATAATTTTAATGAATATCGTCGTTTTAATCTATTCTTCTGTTGTTAAATTATTAATTATTTAAATTATTCATAACAATTATTTTACAAATCGTGTTTGAATTTTATCATGCATTTACACTATATATGACTATGGCTTAAATATTAATCGATTTTACTTATATTTAATGTTCACGGGAATTTTTGAAAGGCACGGTTTACGGTTTATTTCATAATTTATTTCAGAATTTATTGGAATTACGAAATAAAAGTTACAAAAATACATTAAAACTTTGAGAAAAACGATAACGATTAAACTGTATCGCTTCCAACATGGTGTACTGGAGCGATAAATGGATAAAATTAATTATAAAGTCGTGTAGGGTAACGTGAAAGGAATTTAAAATTGATCAATTTGAAAAAAATGCGTTTTTTTCATCGGGCTGTCAATTTTAGTAATTTTTTTTAAATAATGTCCATGTCCTTGTTCAACTAGTTGCTATTTTGGAAACCGCGTGTTTTTTTTTATAATTTTATTTTTGATTTTATTACAGTTTGAACCAGATACAAGTATACGGCGGATTGTACCAAAAACATAAAAACCTTCAAATGTATTTGCATAATAGTTGTAAAAATATGAAATAACATAAAATATGATATTTTAGACACGGTATAGTATGTAAAATTATATAAAAATTGCAGCAAAAGTTAAGTTTCCTTACAATGCAAGCATTTGTAAGCAATTGCATGCACAGCGGGTATTACATTAACAGTTTAATTTTTACAATAATGAAGGTTGCACAAGTTTTTTCACAGAGTAATATTACAATTGAAATTTTCACAGATGATGTATTTCTGTTGCCGCTATAACATCTAATATTAAAAACAGAATAAAATAAATATTTAAGTGGGGCTCCCATACAACAAACGTGATTTTTTATCGTTTTTTATAGTCAATGGTACGGAACCCTTCGAGCGAGAGTCCGACTCGCACATTTTTTATTTAAATTTAGTTAAATGATTAAAAGTGTTGAACAATGTGCAAATATTTGTGTGTTTTACAACTCGCCCAAGTATGAACCAGTTCATAACCTTTCGTTCATACCTATGCTCGCTTGAAAGTTACTATTCACAGTATACAATGCTATAACCGCCTTAAATTATCGCAGTAATTACATTCTTGTTAGAGCTCGCCCCACTTTCGCGTGCCAAGATTAAAATACCCACACATGCATACATTTATACATAACACGTTATACAATACAGCCTTTGACGCGACCTGAGACACCCCTTAAAAGGGGATAGTGAAAGTTTTTGTAGATAGTGTGAAGCAAAACTTGCAAAATTTTGTTGCAGAGTAATTATAATAGACTATGTTCCATCCGCGGCTTTGCTCGCGTGGTACCAGGATTAAAAAGTAGCTATTACGCTATTTAAAGGCATAAGCTACGTATTTGCCAAGTTTTATCCAAATCCTGGTCATTTAGACGTGATTGATGCACAAATATCTAAAAGCCTTCACAAACTTTCGGATTTATAATATGTATAAGTAAGATATGATAAGCTCTGTGGCATTGCGGGCGAGTGCTCGGCTGGAATCCAAAAGATGCGGGCATGAAACCTGTTCATTTTTAGGGTTCCGGACCCAAAGGGTAAAAACGGGACCCTATTACTAAGATTTCGCTGTCCGTCTGTCCGTCTGTCTGTCACAGGGCTGTATCTTATAAACCGTGATAGCTATACAGTTAAAATTTTCACAGATTATGTATTTCTATTTACGCTATAACAACAAACACTAAAAACAGAATAAAATAAATATTTAAGGGGGGCTCCCAAACAACTAAAGTGTTTATTTTGGCGTTTTTTATAGATAATGGTACGGAACCCTTCGTGCGAGGGTCCGACTCGCACTTGACAGGTTTTTTATAATTCTTCTTCTTGCGAGTCAATGTTATACTTTTGAGATTGTATCATTGTGTCGGAAGAATTAGCCTAGACCTTCTTTATAAATGATCTGTAAATAATTGTTCCCGGTTTAAGTGTTGTTGTACCAATGGTACTCGTTATGGTATGGGACAGAGAAGACATAAGGTCAGGTTTATTCATCATCATTATTCAATATTTTCTTCACTGACGATTGAGACACCAATGTTTTGTACAGTCAGATAAAAAACATAAACTGCTTAGAGAAATCCAATGATACCTCATTATATCTCAAATAGCCCTTTACTAAAAAACCCTTTTCATTTTAACAATTGACTAAAAAAAAACCCATTTTTATCAGAAACCTAAAATTTTCGCAAACATCCGTTTTCATTATAAAAAACGTGCGCTTATCTTAGGGACACCCCACATGTATGTAAGTACGTCTTATCTAAAGCCTTAAGGCCATAATAAGCGTCGTTCCCACTAACGGCCCGGTAGAAGTAAGAATACCTCTCGAATAATACAGAAATAACGCGAAATTGTCACATATAAGCCGTGGTTCTCTAAAAAGCGGTGATCGTAATGAAACGACTATGACATAACAAGGAAAAAATGCTCCTATTATTTGTACTGGCCATTTAAGTAACAATGGTGATGTCGAGTAACAATTTAACGACTAGCTGTGGAGAATATAAATATAAACAGTTATTTTCAAATAAAAGTGGTACAAATTCTAAGTAACGTAACTACTAAGTAGATAACAAATTTAAATAAAACAACCTACATCAATATGATTTGTGTCAAATTCAAATTCAAATTAAAAAATCATTTATTTTAATAAAATCACAAGGATCATTCTGAAACGGCTTAGGAACTAGGTGAAGCTACGCCAATTCCACGCGACCAAGCCTAGAAGAATCAGGCAACCTGGGGTCTACCTTTTATTTAATGATCCTTTCCATAATGTAGAGCTCCAGTGTGATGCCGATCGAACAAGGTGAAGGCTCAAAGAAGAATAATAATAGTTAAAAGTACGTACAACAATAAAAAAAAGACGCACACATCAATAATTTGTCTTAAAATGACCAGTAGGTATTTTTGAATTTTATTTATAGTTATTTACATGTTAGTACCCCCCATGCTAGATTTAACTGTGTTATTGACATATTAGAGGTTATTGAAATAGTAGAGATTTCAAAACAAAAAATCAGCGCTGCATTGGAGCAAAAGCAGAGTGACGATCGATTTTGGGTTTTGCTATTTGTAAAATTGTTTGATATGAGGCTCAAAATAAATATCCGAGGGCAAGAACTAACCTCCTGAGCATGTCCCCGTTCACGCGGGCCCTTCACGCTATTAATGGCTTATGTGCAGATGAGGATGAGGATGTTGATATATTTTTTATGTCCTTGCCAAAATTCAGGGATGCGGTTTTAAAATTTTTAGATAGGAAGCATAGGAATATTTATAATGGTTTATTTTAAGCTATAGTCTTAAGTTATAGTTATTAAGTTAAGAGTAATCCTATCAATGTTAATGTTTACTGTATTTTCTGTATATCTTTTATATTTATTTGTCGCTTTGGTTTTATACTGTAATGGCAATGTAAATATGTAAATAATAAATAAATAAATAAATAAATAAATAAAATGTTTCCATTTCTATTTCAGCAAGATTTACCATGTTCTACCTGGCCAAGGAAACTGTTGATGACGGCCGCTATATAAAACGGTTACAGTTTCATAGAACACCAACGCTAAGTATAAAATTATTCTCTTTAGACAATGATTTCGGGAAAGAATAGAGAATTTGAAACGGTTATAACAAGTAAGACGCTTGTCTGAGTATTGTGCGGATTATGAATGTTTGCATTAGTAAATAGGTCTTTGATATACTGTTTCTTTCTTTGTGGCCTTACCGCAAGCTCTTAAAGTTTGTAATGTTGCTTCAGAAAGACAGGAAGTTTCTTGAGTTGAGACCAAGTATTATAAAATACAACTAAAAGACTTGTGTTCAACAGCGTTAAGGGAATTTTCAGATTCCTCCTGAAGTCTTACCACAAACTTTTGAAATAATATTAAAAGAATTAAGAAAATTCTCCTCATAGGAAGAAAGTCATGTAACGAGAAGATTGTTAGGAATGAATGTGGATGGATGTAGACTTAGAGTAGGCCTAAGAAAAGATGGATGGACTGTGTCAAAGAAGATACTGGCATGAATGGAGTGAGTGATGAGATGACGGCTGATAGAGGGAAATGGAAGAAGTACACAATGTTGTGCTGACCCCACTTAAGTGGGATAAGGGCAGGAAGATGATGATGATGACTCCTCGCGGTGCGAAAGTGACAACGCTTTACAATTTCATATAGTATAGTCTCTTTTACACAGAAAGTAGGGTAGCACAGTACATTTTTTACAAATGCCTCTAGACTTCTGAACATAGGTCTTTCAGCTACGTTTTATGATACTTGGTCTCTGAAGCTCTCTGTCTCAAGATTAGTCCGTCTAAATGCTCCGCCCACTGCCACTCTCGCTAATCCCGATGGAAAATATATAGCCTCGTTAGCGTCACCCTATTCTATCTCTTTTTCTGACTTCCTTGAATGATTGCAAAGTTATTTAGATAGATGTTTCTCGTATATTTTTTTGTAACTAGCTGTCCCGACAGACGTTGTCCTATCAAATTCATTTTTCTCTAAGAACCTTCTCCTGATAATAACGAATACAACAAAAAAAGAATAGCGAAATCGGTTCAGCTGCTCTCGAGATTTGCGCTTAGCAACACATTCAGCGATTCATTTTTATATTATAAATAACTTCGATTGCATTTGTCTTATTCAGGATGCAATCATCCCTTTGCCAAATTTTATCAAAATCTGTTGAGCAGTTTAGGCGTTAAGAAGTAGCAGACAAATAGAGTTACTTTTGCATTAATATATTGGTAAGTAAGGAGATAAAGTATTATTAAATATGGAGGTAAGGATTATACTTAAGTTACATGTAATATTTCAGCAAAAACTGTCTTTCTGTCATATCTGTCAACTGTCATAAACCGCGTCATACATTTCCACTGGCATGTCAGACACGGGCTGTAGCTTGTACGCATTTGTCATAACTGACGCGTAGTTATATTATTACAAGCTTTTATTTAACTTGTAATGTATGTAATTATGTATGTATGTAACTATGTTCGTTTGGGTGGAATCTTGCAACTCAATTTTAAAGCAGTTATCCCACACAAATTAAGCTAAAATGTTGTATACAAACATAACTTCGATGACAATACAATAATATGGCGACAGTGAGCTGGTCTGATGATGGAGTCAGAAGCTGTTCAACATTCACTCACAACGGAACTCCTTAGTAAATACTTCGATTGAGTAAAAGCTTTGCATTCCTGTCAAGTTCCGATGACAATGTTATATAAGTGACAGGTGATAGCGCGCTGGTGCTAGATCGTCGGAGATAATTTATTTTCTAACGTTGCTTAGTTTGGGGCTAGATAGCACTGTATGAAATGTCCACCAATATATATTTATTTAAGTGTTCTTTGTGCTCGATGGTTAGAAAGATTTTACAAAAGCTTGTCGTTGAAACAATATTTTTGAACATAACTTATTTCCATAAAATTACGATAATTTTATATAATACCACTTGTTGAGATAAATACCACGTTTGTTCCTTTAACTTATCGCATAGTAATTTGTGACCATTACAAGTGTAATCGCAAAAGAACGCAACAAACACGTTATTACGATCGTTGAATCACCCATGGAAGCCTGTATCACTCTGAATCGGAAACCACTATCAATGAGCTTTATTACGTTGGTATTAGAGTCCAATATAGCACTGATGTGTGAATGTATAATGAAAAAAGCCGTATTGGCTGTTGGCCGAGTGGGAGGTACCCCAACTTCCAATATGAATGTCGTGGGTTCGAACCCCGGCCGTGCATCAATAGATTTCTCTGTTCATCTCTGATATTCAAAAATGTATATGCGCATCAAAACACGTGCTTAGACGGTGAAGGAAAACATCGCGAGGAAACCAGTTAGTAATTATTCTTGTTAACAGCGACGGGATTGCAACCAGTCACGCGGAACGATAACTACTGCAAAATGTGTTCATGTGCCTAAATGTTATGTTTGGACGTGCCTCTGACTAGCCCCTTTAGATATCATCAAAGATCTGGAGATTTGAGAGGATGTTTACCGTACTTACGGATATCAGTCGTGAATCCATATTTTTTTGGGTGAATGTAAAATTGGAAAATCAGCGCCTCTTGTTCACTTTCGCCGAATGTCACGCCCGAGTTACCTTTTCATCGAATATTTCACTTTGGCCTTAATTTCTCTATCAATGTGACAACCATTGAGGTTTCGATGAAAACTGGAATTGAAAAACTTTTCACATGCAATTTATGACGCAATTGTTTCTTTTTTCAAAGCCAACGTTGCAATTTAATCAAATATATTCTGGTGGACAATATACGAGTCAAACAATTGAATATGGAAACTAGGCTTGCTTTTAAAGTATGGAACAAAATAATTGTAGCTCACAGATTTTAAGGTTGAATAGTACTTGGCAAATACATAAATTAATCCCTATTTCCCTTGGTCACGGCATCACGCGTGAACAGCTGGACCGATTTTGTTAATTCTTTTTATGTTGTATTCGTTATTATCAGTAGAAGGTTCTTATAAAATATTTTTGACAGGATTTTATGTCTGTCGGGACAGCTAGTGTTATTATAATTTAATTTCCCTCCATCACCCGTCATCTTAGTACATACTTATTACCAACAAGCTTTAATCCATTGCTAAGGTTACGAAGCTGTTCCTAGTTTTATCAAAATCGCTTTATCTGTTACGGCTTCATTAAAACATCTGAACATCCTCACAAAATTTCACATTTAAATAATATCAGAAGGATACCTAAAATGTACATTCATTCATATTTCAAATAGTATTATCGGTATTTATCGCAATACAAGAAACATTACTTTTATTTAATAGTCTTCAAATTCAAATTCAGAAGGCATTTATTCCAATGGAATCACAAGGATCACATTAAAATGTCACAGAGGCTAGGTAAAGCTACGCCTATACCTCGCGACCATTGCCTAAAAGAATAAGGCAACAAACATGGCCAATATTGTATGTCCAAGTGAAATCTCAATATGCTAGTGACTATAGTTTATTCTATACCGTAGATACAATACCAATGTTTATAGTTCTAGGACACGCAAGACGGCCATTACTGGGGATCATCAAAGTTAACTCGTAATCAATAAACCTATCACTGTTACTTCGTGAATATTTTAATGCAGAAGAGGCAAAGTAAGCTCATGAAATTATCTCTTAGAGCCATCGACAAGATAATTTCCTGGACTTTTTTTTTTGCCTAAAAATGTAAATTATTCTAATCGTTCGGTTGATCGTGAATTTTGTTTCAGTAATGGCTTACAAATTGGTTCTTTCTTTTACTTAATAGACGAGCTTCTTATGAAGGGGCTTCAGGCCAGTACTACGGTCATACTTATACCTGTGTAAGCAGCATTTGCTGCTCCGGTTTCCAGTTGTAGGCACATGAGGCCTAAACTTGTATTGTGGTCATGCGTAGCTTTACCTACTAGATCCTAAAGGACTTTACACACGGCAGCTATAATGTATATTACATCCCGGGATTTATAGCTTTAAATTATCTTAATGTATCACACACACAATTGGTAATGTAATTAATATTTCCCTTTATTTCATTATACGGAAATGTTAAAGAGTTTATCTATTTATCTAACAATCATAAAAAAATATAAAAATATCTAAATATGTCCTTTAAAGACTCTTCATCGGCTGGACCGATTTTGAGTTTTTTGGAACGGGATAAACGCAGATGAAACCGCTAGTATAATATAATATTTTACACTGCTTTGTACCGAGAAGTTTGGTGACGTGCAAAAAACACAACTTACCCAACAGCCCCAGTCTGTAGTTGATGGTGACGACCACCAAGCCAGCATGAGACGCCAGTACAGCGCCATCGTACGGATTCCCTGAGCTCCACTCATAGCTCTCTCCGTGAACGAAAACGAGCACTGGATACCTCGCGATTGCGTCTCGTACTCCTGCTGGAAGAACGGGCTGTGTTAGAAAGGTTGTTGCTCCAAGGTACTGTCAAAGTTATTTATTTCAATATTGACTGGCTTCACAGCTCAGTTGGTAGTAACTCTGTCTTCTGCGCAGTTGTGGATTCGATCCTCACCCAGAGCAAACATTTGTTTGATGAACATAGATGTTTGTTCTGTGTCTGGATATTATTATTATGTTAAAAACAAAGTATATATGTATCAGTTATCTGGTTCCCATAGTACAAGCTCTGCTTAGTTTGGAGCTAGATGGTGCTGTGTGGAAAGTGTGAAGAAACGCCTGTTTCTCGCGACCAAGCCTGGAAGAATCAGGCGTCGAACACGGCTTGGGGCCTATAATTTTTATTAATGATCTTTTCCTCTATGTAGAGCTCCAGCTCGTGTTGGAAAAAGCCGTGTTGGCCGAGTGGGATGTACCTCGACTTTCAATCTGAAGGTCGCGGGTTCGAATCCCCCTCAGTGGATTTTTCTGTTCGAAAATTTATATGCGCATCAAAAACACGTGCTTACAACGGTGAAGGAAAACATCGTGAGGAAACCAGTTAGTGTTCTTATAAGCGGCGATGGACTTGCAACCTGTCACGTATGGAATGCTAACTATTGCAAAATGTGGGCATGTGCCAAATATAATGTTTGGACGTGCCTCTGACTACCCCCACTAGACATCTTCAAAGGATCTAAGCGTCTGAAGATCTGAGAGGATGTCTTGTCTACCGTACTTGGGGATTAAAGTCGTGATCTTATTTATTTTATTTTTAGAGCTCCAGTGTTGTCTATGGTTGTGATTGATAGGATCACTTCATTCATTGATAGAAAACTAGATGATTGAGATAGAAGCTTACTTAAATTAAAATAATATTCTACGAAGTAAAGTCGTCTTCTAAAAATATTTTTATAAATTATTCTTGTGCCTGTAATCTCGCTAAAGATAATTCAAAGAAAATGATATAATTTAAATGTTGTGTTTTTAGAAATGGCGATGGTCTTAAATTCGTATAGAAAACTTCATACTTAAATAAATTAACATGATGTCTAATATATTATTTTGAAGTGCCTTTGAGATAACAGCCATTAGAAAAATCTGAGCAAGTCGTAAAGTATTGTATGTCGATTTATTGTATCTGCTATAACTATACCCCAGTAATAAGTTATCTTTGCCCCAGTTATCTGATGCGCAGAAACCAAACAAAAGTTTCTTAAAGTTGAAATAGCCCAAGAAAAACAGCTCTATAAAACTCCAAAGATAACAATACAGAACACCATTAACAAACTAATACTATATTTACCAGCATACGGGCAGATAGTGGCGAAATGTAGTACCAATATATTATTTTTATTGCCGCCTGGAAACCAATATCATTGCAGGGAATGTAGACTACAGAATGAGTTAATACACACACTAGACAAATTTACGATTTTATAATCCAAAATATTTGTGGATTATTCTTCTAGTTCACAAGTTAAAAACTTTAACATCATATTCAAGACTTAAGCAGTATTTGCACATGGAGACATATCGGCCGACATATCGGGAAAAGACCAGCGCGATGTCGCTCGACACGTCCCGACATGCGCGACGTAAAGTATGTAATGTGTCGGGTGACAATGTCGCAGGACAAATGTCTCCTAGTACAATTGCGGCTTTATAATCACTTCTCGAAAGATGTCAAAAACTACTGTCATCTGTCATCAACATTTTTTTTTTTCACGAATATAAGCAGCAGTACAGACTCTGTGGTTCAAAATAGTTCTGAGCGTTTATTCAAACCACTTGGCAAATGTTACCCTTGAACTTGAGAACTTTTTTTTTCGACCAAAAATAAATAAATATGATAACGACTGTAATCCCCAAGTACGGTAAACTCAGCTAGTTCTCAGTTTTCCAGGCGCTCAGATCCTTGAATATGTCTTATGTGGGTAGTCAGAGGAACGTCCAAACATTACATTGGGCACATGCCTACATTTTGTAGTAGGTAGCATTCCACACGTGACAGGTTGCAAGCCCGTCGCCGTTCTGAACCATGCGTCGTCAAGCAAAATATAGATTAAAGGCAGGTAGCAACTACACTATTCGTCACCACTCTGGTCTTTTCTACCTACTGGGTAGGGAAGGAGATTGCGTAATATTAACATCGTCCCCTTCGGCCCAACAGGAAAGTATTTTTAGACGGGTTCCTTTATAAACCAAGAAGGTACCTACTATTCTAGGTATAGGCTAATATACTTACATAAATTATTTATATATTTTTTTTTATAACTTATTAAAAAGTTACACAAACAAGTAATCACATTATTTTATTACTTCATTCAAATAAACATAATCGATCAATCCCTTGTGCCCCCAAAATAGAACAAAATTAAATTTACTAATGCCAAAAGCAAATTCATCTAAATTCAAAGAATGATCAAGGAAAATCCCATGTATAATTCATCTAAAACCCGGGAAACGTACAAATTCTTTTCCCAACCAATAAAACTTCGTATCTGCATTCGAATCCATCGGAAACGAACGGCTGTCAGATAGGCCGGGGGGGAGCTACCAGGGAATTCTCGATTCGATTACGTCGAGATATTAGTCTTAACCATTTGTAGGTGAGAACGCTGGTGGGCATTTTAACAACATTAACATTTTCAAATAATAGTTTACATTTAAAAAAACCGGCCAAGTGCGAGTTGTACTCGCGCACGAAGGGTTCCTTCTATAAAAAACGGCAAAAAAAAAACGTTTGTTGTATGGGAGCCCCACTTGAATATTTATTTTATTTTTCGAATTTGTTGTTATAGCGGCAACAGAAATACATAATCTGTGAAAATTTCAACTGTCTAGCTATCACGGTTCATGAGATACAGCCCTGTGACAGACAGACACGGACAGCGAAGTCCTAGTAATAGGGTCCCGTTTTCGACTATTATTAAACAACATAAAATAGAGTATTTATCTATCTCTTAGGTTAAGCAAAGGTTTTGTAACAGGCGATATTTATTAATTAGTTATTCATATTTAAATAGATAAAACGGGAAATATTTAGTTGTCAATCAAATCTAGAGGTATCGCATCACAACTGTCACCAAATTGAAACCAAAACCGGGGTAGGCACCAAAACCGGGTCTTTGACTTACCAGGGAATTCTCGATTCGATTACGGCGAAGTATTAGTCTCGAACATTTATACCTTGTAACGCCTTTGAAACTCAGCATGGTTACTTAATTTGCGTTTGAATTGAGCCTCGAATTGCCAACGGTTTTAATGATTTTCCTTTACCATTCAATTCTTAACACTAGATACGATACTTGACTTTAACACTCACATTTTGACCCAATTTAACCTCAAAAGTGTACAATATTATCTTACTAATATAGTTCCAGAGATAGCTACGAGTATAAATGATTAACTAATGAAGATTTTAAGTAAATGTTTGATATTGCAGGTTTCATTATTATTGCAATTTTCGTGAGGAACTTTGCGAGGATTTTCGTGAGGATTTTTTAAAAATAAAATGTTGCCTTTGTTAATCGCTCATATTTAAGCTTTTGATAAGTGAAAGATTAAAATCGGACTTTTTTTAGTTCATTCTTAACAAACAAAAATACAAATATACAAATTTTATTTTTATTATTTTATTTTATTATATTTATTTCATATAAAAAAAAAAAAAAAAAAAAAATTACAAATATAGAGGTTTTACGTAGAATACAGGAAAAAAGGATCCTATTAACAACGATTGAGAACAGAAGAGGGAAGATGGTTGGCCACCTTATACGGCACGACAGTTTTATAAAGACTATAATGGAAGGGAAGATTGAAGGGAAGAGAGGAAGAGGAAGGCCACGAATAAGCTACATGAGCCAGATAAAGGAGAAAATAGCTGTCGTGTCGTATAAGGAAGTTAAAGAGACGGCACTGGAGAGAAATAGATGGAGAGAGCTGCATCAATTACACCGACAAGAGCACAGCTCTTAAGTTAGAAGAAGAAGATTCTTATAGGTGGCGATGAGCTTGCAACCACGTATATAATGCTAACTACTGCAAAACGTGGGCATGTGTCAAATATCATGTTTGTACGTGCCTCTGATTACCCCCTTTAGACATCTTCAAATGATCTAAGCGTCTGGAGATCTGAGAGGATGTCTACCGTATTTGGGATTACAGTCGTGATCATATTTTTTTCTTTAAAACAGTAGTGTAAATTGTATGGAACAATCAATCATTGTGAACGTACATTATTTTGACCGTTGCAAGTCCCCATAGCCCTATTGATACACACGGGATACAAAGCAATACAAAACTTTCCACTCTTATTATAAACCACGCGATACATCATCCCCGACAGCGAAAATAGACTCACAACCGATATTATATCGATCGACTTCAACTTGTAGGGCATCGGAGTACTCCCTTATCTAATCCGTGATGGATTGAGAAGAAAGGGATAAATCAAGTTTTTGTTCAGGGAGATTGTGGTGCAAGGTAAGAATTTGCATGGCTTTATCTGCCTACTTACGAATACCTGGCCTTTTTGACTTTTGCAACTTGCGACTTCGATGTGCCGAGGTCATCGAAAGTTAGGGGTGTGAATATTGGCAGGTTTATCTTCGCTTGTACGGAAAAGTTTTGGAGAAGGGTGCTTTTTCAAACTTTTTCAAAATTCAGCTCTTATTTATATTTGGTGTTCAAGTATACTTTGTGAGTAGCTCTAAAATAAACTGCTCATAACATGTAAATGCACTAACAGTTACAATTTGACAAAGGGTAGGCACTTTTCCATTGCTCATTATCAAATCCCGGAATAACTTTTCGTAGTCGTGTTGAATTAATGATGGTTGGGAAGGATTCCCATTATAAATTCATTCATTTTCATAGGTATGTTTGCATAAGTTCATTACTTAAACCAAACACACGAAGGGTCGTCCATAAACACTGTCCGGGCCGCTATCTCCTTGCAAATCGACAGTAATGAGAGCGAAGAGAGAGACGGGTAGAGTTTTGTGAGCTACTGCTGTTTGAGTGGCTTGGAGTGTGCGCTTTCTGATAATTATGATGAAGTCATCATTTTATATGAAGGTGCTTTTACTATGAAAGTTGGTGAATTGCATTTGATTTGTAAATGAATACTAGAAAAATTCTAAGTGATAGCAGTTCGAACATTAAATGCTACATATAGGTTTTGATAAGATAAGATAAAGCTGTCATAGATTGACATTTTGTATCATTTATCATTGGCTTCTAGGCCCTTAGAGCCGATTTGCAATAAATCTCCAGCTGTTAGATTATCTACGGTTGGGTTTTTCTCGGTTATCGGTAGGACCCGAAGAGTATATTTTTCTCCACTCGATCAACTTCAAGCACATGTATTACTCCAGAGTTCATCTATCCTGTTGATACATATGGTCAACTAGTAGAAACCCTCGCGACTTTTTTTCCATTAAATTATTTTAGAACAGAATTCAACCCCCCACTGGACCCTTTAAAGAGTTGAATTTCGGTATTTCTTTTTTTGGTGCACCACTACACCAAAAGATACTATTTTTTTTACTAACACCCTAAAATCGCTACCACCTACTACTGTACTACATTATATTACTTGGCCACACTAGGAAATACACTCTACAAATTTCAAGTCTCCAGGTATAGTGTTTAGGCAGTGACAAGTCAGTCAGTTACGTAAGATTTTAAATTTTTTATATATCTAGGTTGTTGATCCTTTGTATTAGGTACTTGTACGGTCTGCGCAAGTACGACCATACCGGAAACAACTGAAGTGGCTTAACATCCGCTATCGTCGGGACACCCTCATTCCCCGCTCTATTTACAACATCCTCCAACACCCCCTCTCACCTCACTATCTTAAAGAAGGTTTTCCTCTCCTCATCCCCCCCTACCATCCTTTTCACTCCTCACAACACCTTCTACAACGTCTTAACATTACACAATTTATACACTAACTTCTTCACGGTCACTGCGATCTGCCTGTGTAACTCTCTCTCTCTCTGTACACATGCCGTCATTTTACAGTAGTTTCCATACGTGACAAGTTGCAAACTTATCTTCATCTTCTTGCCCTTATCCCACTTAAAAGGGGTCGGCACAACATGTTTGTGTTCTTCTTCTATTTCCCTCTATCATCGTGTCATCTCTTCCCTCATACCTTTCTTGCCCATTATCATCTTTCACACAGTCCATCTATCTTTTCTTTGGCTCTCCATCTACATTCATTGCTAACATTCTTCTTGTTTCATGACTTTCTTCCCTTCCAATAACATTTCATAGGTTACAAACCAATCGCCGTTTATATTTTCTATCTATATATCTATTAAATGCACCTGCACATGCACACGATATGCTATCATTTCCGTTGATACAAATTCATCATCAAAACTTACTCCATCAAGATCGAATGGCCCAAATTGACAGTTTGCTGTAAATCAAAGCGATCCACTCATTCGATCCTATAAATCATACCGGAACCCGATCTATTTTACTGAAACTCAAACATCGGTGGAAGTTGAGCTTTATTGGGCAGGATTAAAGTTCAATATTGCTTGGCATCATTATTTTCCGGTAGATGACAGTATATTTCTGGCAGGGTGAACGGTTTTTTGTTTATTTGAACTTAAATACACTGTACATTTAAAAATTGAACACTGAAAATACCGAAGTAAAAACTGTGCCGCAGTTTCCAGTGCCCAAGGACAAAATAAAAAACCGGCCAAGTGCGAGTTGGATTCAAGTGAGTGCGAGTCAAAACTATGTAATTTTGAAAAGAATATTGTTACGAAATTTCGTTTTCAGTTACCGAGTAGACCCCCTGCCTCTGTCCTTGTCTATCATACAATAAAATCAGTTTTTAGCTATCAATCGAGTAAAAACTGTGAGTTTTTGCAATCGTAAAACTCATTTGTGACCCATTTCGATTTTACTGCTATTCTTTAAACTGTGGTCGGACGTGCCCCGCGGCAGGGAAATCGAAACTGTGATGTATGGTGCGAGACTCGTACGAATTTTAATGTACGCCCTTGAAAGTATTACTCATATAACGTTTATATGATATTATATCTACATACCTGTTAAAGCGTTATAGGAATATAATGGTGGATTTTAGGTTTACGTACCCAAAGGGTAAAAACGGGACCATATTACTAAGACGTCTGTTGAAAGTCGAGATACCTCCCACTCGGCCAACACGGCTTTAAAAGCTAGTCTTACTATAAATAAAGTGTAAGAACTTACTATAAGTAAGTGTAAAAATACCGACTAAGTGCTAATCGGAGTCGCGCATAAAGGGTTCCGTACAAAAAACGGCAAAAAAATCACGTTCGTTGTATGGGAGCCCCACTTGAATATTTATTTTATTTTATTTTTCGTATTTGTTGTTATAGCAGACAGACGGACAGACGGACAGACGGACCGCAAAGTCATAGTAATAGGGTTCCGTTTTTACCCTTTGGGTACGGAACCCTAAAAATAATGTAGGTACTTTGAAAATACAATTTATGAAATTCGGTAAGTTATGTCAAGTTTATTCCCATTCAATAGCGAATTTTCATTTCCATTGTAATCTTGGAGAGTTTTCTAGAAAGTTATGTCGCATTCACACAATAACGAGCGTTTTCACCCCATTTTAGGCCGCCTTAAAGACTAGACAAAGAGCAACAATATTACTTAGGGCAAAATTGAGAACTGTATTACCCTAAAATACTATTAAGTACCTATTTGTCACGCACTGTTAGTATTGGCCAATTAAAAAGTGCTTTGACTTTCGATTCGAATGTCGTGGGTTATCGATTTTGGAACAAGTAGGTTTTTGATGTGAAACATCTATAGCGGCGGGTAAGACCGGCTGTTGGCTCGCGACGCGTGTCACCACGGCATGTGCCACCGCGAACTACACGCGGCTAGGTACGCGAATTAGATGAGTTGCTGCCGAAAGTGCCGACTCTTTTGTTAGTAAATTTTCATTTTGCCATATTTATTTGCTGTCGTACACCATCCTATTATTTTACCTGTAGAAATTTCAATGCTTCACATCTGTCAGGCTGGCAGCGAAAGCTCACATTTTTTTTTATTGAAAAAATCCATTAAAGACAAAACTATTACAAGTATTAACAACAAAATATAAACCAAATATTTTAAATCTATTCTTGCATCATCATGGCAGAAATTGATCATTCTACGAGTCTGTTATTAAAATGGCGTAGATACTATCTTACGACAGTTTATCCTATAGCTTAATTTATTAGTCTTAGATCCAGACTCTCTCATGTCCCGATCAAAAAGGAGGGTCCCTCAAGGAATGTTTGCGACTTAAAATCTTAACAATGAATTGTATAGAAATATTTATATATTGTGGCTTGCCTATCTTGTACATTACTCAAATAAGCACTTAAGATAACCTATAATACAAAAATGGACGTCCTCCAGAGGATCTGACTTTTTGTATATAAAAGTACTTATATATTCTTTTTATTTATACTTGCTTCCGTCCACGGCTTTGCCCGCGTGGTACCTGGATAAAAAGTAGACTTTGTGTTATTTTGATGTATAAGCTATAATTACTGCAAAGTTTTATTTAAATCAGTTCAGTAGTTTTTGCGTGAAAGAGTAACTAACATACATACATTTATCCATTCTCACACACTTTCGCTTTTATAATATTAGTAGGATGTAGGAAGTAGGATAATATTATGATGTTAGTACTTTTAATTATTATTCTTGTTTGAGCCTTCACCTTGTTCGATTGGCATCACACTGGAGCTCTACATAGCTTTAAGAAAAGGATCATTAAAAAAAAGGTAGACCCCAAGCCGTGTTTGTTGCCTGATTCTTCTAGGCTTGGTCGCGTGGAATCGGCGTAGCTTCACCTAGTTCCTAAGACGTTTCAAAGTGATCCTTGTGATTTTATTGAAATAAATGATTTTTGACTTTGACTTTGACTTTAATGTTATTAAATTTTAATTTGTAGTAATTATTTTGTAAACGAGAAAGCGATGATCATTAGACTCGACTATCTCTACACTATTAGGAACATAAAGTATTACATTGCCGTTTATACGATAACCGGCTGCAAGTATAAAGGCCTAAGATCCATTTCATCACAATACTTTAAACGCAGAGAAGCTTAAAGCAAATTATGTAAAAATAATGGGCACTTAACAACAGATCTAAGCTTTTAAAAAATATCAACAGATTTTAGACTTTTAAAACATATTTTATTTTTAACACGCTTTTATTAGCTCGGGTTGTATCTATGTATGTAACGGAATCTTTGAGCTTAATTTTCACCAATTTCCAGAAGCCTGATTAATTTGAAACTTTGCATACATATCAAGGACCGATGACAATGCAATAATTTGATATTAGTTTCCCATTATCCTTAATAGGACCGCCAGGATTAATAAATTATTTTGTAGATCCTGTTGCAGCGCCTACTGAAATTCTACTCGCAACGCCTACTTAATATTAACTTGCCAATTAAATATACCTAGTATGGCTAATTACTATCTAGCTACGTCATTACTTTCACCGCCCTTGTACAACACACTTCAATTGTATATATATTTGTCCAAATTATTAAAATCTTTACCTAATTGTACTAAATTGCATTTTATTTGACAAAATACAAATAAACCTCATTTATTCACGAAAGAATAAACAGATCCTCTGTAGGAGAGTGAGGAAGATAAAGCTAGCGCGCGATCTGCGCATGCACTATCAATGCCCATAAATTTTTAAGGTTTCTCTCGATTTCCCTTTGATCCCATCATCAGATACTGACTTGGTGGTAATGGGGCCATCTTGGAAGTATAGGCTTTCAAATAAAAAAATAATTTTGTAAATCCGTCCACAAAAGCCTAAGTAATCGCGTAAAATACACAAAAAAAATTGAGAACCTCTTTTTGAAGTGGGTTAAAATATCAATGATATACTCTTATTACATTTTGGGGTTACGCTAATTTTAACGTAAAATAAATAAAAGCAATCGTTTTTTACAAAATCTTAGCTTTAGATTGAACACAACAGAATCAAACATAGCATAGGAACAAACATAGCAGCCTTATCACAATTTTTCGCATTTATAATATTAATATATATAAATCTCCTGTCACGATGTTTGTCCGCGATGGATTCCTAAACTACATAACCGATTTTAAATTAAATTGGCACACCGTGAGCAGTCTGGTCCAAATTGAGATATAGGATAGCTTAGATCTTTAATTATAGTCGCAATTTTATTTTATTGCAAATTGTTGACACAGCAACGCGTGGCCGTGTCTGCTAGTAATATTATAAGGATTATGATAAGGATTCAAGCTCTCAACCGATCACAAAATACTCGTAAGATCCGCAAAAAACTGGCTCATTCCTGATACCAAATGACAAGCCAGGCATAGACAAGCAAAGCCGTATTTATAACCATCCTGTTGATTTATGCTCCCGAGTCGATCCATCAGCGGGTGATAGTGTCGGTGGCTTTGCGGATGGATGAGGTTTATTTGTCTATTTTTGACTCTATGCATTGTTCTATATACAGGCATAGTGTATATTTGCCTCGGGTAGTGTGTTCTGATAATGAAATTTTTACCTACGTATTTTAATACGGAGCTAACATAATAAAATGTTTTTTCTAGATTTTATTTTACCTTTTTGTCGGCATGACTATAAAAATAGGATCACGACTGTAATCCCCAAGTAACGTAGACATCCTCTCAGATCTCCAGACGCTTAGATCCTTTGAACATGTCTAGTGGAGGTAGTCAGTGGCACGTCCAAACATTATATTTGGCACATGCCTACATTTTGCAGTACTTAGTTAGCATTCCAAGCCCATCGCCGCTTATAAGTATACTAACTGGTTTCCTTACGATGTTTTCTTTCACCGTTTTGAGCACGTGTTTTTGATGCCCATATACATTTTTCGGTATACTAGTATTTATGCCAAATTACAGCTTTCTTTTAGCTCTGAGCTAAGCTGTGGACAGCTGGACTGACTGACGAACATGGCGAAACTATTAGACATATAGACAACGGAACCCTAGAAACGTGTGAAAACATTACGTCTTTGAGCTAAAATGGAAGGTCATGTTGGTAACGATTTTTCTACATACATTAAGAATGCAACCACAACTAAAATATTGCAATTTTTATGATTATACGAGTACTTTTGACTTTGACTTTAACTTTAACTTTGACTTTGACTATGCAATAAAGCTTGGTAACTAAGAATAAATTACAATCAACAAATAATTTGTCAATTTCTCATCCCCACAAGTCATATCTCACAGTATAATATTCAGTTATGTACGATTAATCACTGATTCAAATCAATCGGCAGTAGAATTTACGCGTGGTATTGGCCTGGCTCATCCGATCTGTATTTACTGACCACAATTTCTAGAGTAGGAGCTAGTGTAGATTATATTATTTGAGGTATGACCAGACATTGCGCGGCAATCAAGCGCGGCATTTATGCCGTGTGAACGAACAATAACACCGTTTGAGCGCTGTAGGTTGCCCGCGGCAGCCGCGCGCGGCTGTCGTCGAAAAATAGCGTGGATTACCGCGCATTGTCTGGTCACACCTTTACATGTCTAACGTCATGAAGAGAATGAATGATCAAAGTAGAAAATTTTAAATGTAATAAGTTTTCTGTTGTAAAATATTTGTTAGTGACAAGCTTTTATCATCGAGCACCAGCGCGCTATTACCTGTCACTGTCTTAGAAACTTGACAAGAATGCAATCAATGGCATGTTTTTACTCAATCGAAGTACGAGTATTTACTAAGAAGTTCCGTTGTGAGTGACTGTTAAACAGTACCTGACTCCATTATCAAATCAGCTCACTGTTACCATGTTATTACCAGAATACACCTTGTATTGCAAATTTACAGCTTCAAAACTAAATTGCAAGAATCCACACGCATAAACATAGTTAAATACATACATTGCAAGTTAAATAAGAAAAAGGTTATGATGCGTTTTGACAGAAGCCACGAAGCCTGGTTAAATATTAAACAATATTTTCTTTTTTAAGAATGTTGATTGAATGTCAATGGAACAAAGAGGTATTAATAAATGTATATCAACTTAATGATCCATCAAATATTAGAAAGACACAGGAAGCATACATTTTTCCAGCAAATTTATAACGTAAGAAAAATTGCACCAACTCTCAGGCTAATGAAAATTTCAAATTTGCTGTCTGCCGTAATACCGTTTCCATGCCGAACAGATACCGGAAAGGGAGCAGTATTCATAACTCTTGTGGTATGCTGGTGTTCGAGCTTGTGACTGGTGGATTTGAATAGTGTGAGGTATCAGCTATTTTAGCCGTGCCGTGAGCCATGTTGGCCGTGTGGGAGGTACCCCGACTTTCAATACAAAAGTCGTGGGCTCAACTCCCAGCGTGCATCAATGTATTTTCCTGCTCGAAAAATTTATATGGGCAGCAAAACACGTGCTCAAAAACGGGGAAGGAATACATCGTGAGGAAACCAGTTAGTATTCTTATAAGCGGTGATGGGCTTGAAACCTGTCACGTATGGAATGCTAACTACTGCAAAATGTTGTCCAAACATTACATTTGTGCCAAATGTAATATTTGGACCTGTCTCTGACTAAACCTACTAGACATCTTCAAGGATCTCTTTCATCAGCATAGCAGCTTTCTGAGTTAAATTCAATAGCATTTTATTTATGAAACTAGCTACTACATGAGGGTCTACTCGCTAACAATATTCGTTTCAAAATTATATCGTTTTGACTATATAGATGTTCGTAATCCTACTTACAAATAAGATTAAACTATCGTCGAAACGATGTAATTTTGAAACAAATATTGTCACGTTATTTCGTTTCCAGTTAGCGAGTAGACCCCGGTCTTTCGCCCGTTCAGTGGTTACGGCATAATGTGGTAACAAACTATGTACTCACAAAAATCGGCTGATAAACTTCATCCATCCGTAAAGCCGACATTATCACCACTGATGGATCGACTCGGAAGCATAAACCAACACGGCGGCTATAAATACGGCTTCTTACAATAAAATAATGTGCCAACGTGTATTTTTACAAGCTTTTATTTAACTTGCAATGTATGTATGTATGTATGTAACTATGTTTGCTCGGGTGGAATCTTGCAACTTTGTTTTGAAGCAGTTATCCCCAACTGATTAAGCTGAAATTTTGCATCCACCTTTAGTTCTGGTGACAATATAATAATAATGGTGACAGCGATCTGATCTGATGTTAGAGTCGGGAGCTGTGCAACGGACATTCACAACAGAACTCTGTAGTTCGATTGAGTTAAAACTTTGCATACCTGTCATGTTCCAATGACAATGTAATATTATGCGCGCTGCTCTGATTTATAGCTCAAAGATAGATTTAACAAAAGCTTGTTTTGAAAAAATATTTTAAACATAAAACCTATTGGAATATAATGTCAGCTCGTGAAAGCATTTCGTCTAGGGTATGGTACTGAGAGCCGAAATAAAAGAAGTCTACTTTAATCAAGGGCGCAAGACGTATGTAAGGATTTGTGGGTGCCATAACGTTGCGTCATTCACGGTTATTAAAAAGCGGGAAGACTATTTTGGGAGGGTCCTGAGCCTTGCTTGAATTGGCTGTGGTATAAGTTACAAGCATGGAGCGCTTTTATTTTAACGCTTGATCATCGACATCTTCTACCCTATGCCACTTAAGTGGGGAAAAACATGTGTACTTCTTCCATTTCCCTATATCAGTCGCCATCTCATCCGCACAAGTTATCTTTCACACAGTCAATCCATCTTTTCTTTGGCCTACCTCGACGTCTTCATCCATCCACATTCATTCTTAACATTCTTCTCGTTACGTGATTTTTTTCCCTTCTCCTTTTTACGCTTGATACCAAGTCAAATGATTGAGAAGTTTGATAAAAGCTTTGAGAGTTTTTAAGCTGAAATTGCTTTAGGGGACATTTGTCCATGTATTCCACGTGTCAGTTGATGTCACGCGTGACATCGCCCGACAACGAAGGTGACAATACGGCTCTCGGACCAGACGCTATCTACGTGTCCTCCGACATTCGCCATCGACATAGCGCGGGACATTTGGATGGCTCATTCTTGGTAATATATTGAGTTGATTCTTCTTGGTTGCCTAAAACAGACGTATCTTTACTTAGCCCGATCATGTTAATTATGTGATTCCTGTAATTTTATTTAATTAAATACCTTTTGACTTTGACTTAATTTTAAACTTTGAAACAGAATTACTGTGAGCATTAATAAATTGGATGAATGTTTTCAATTACATAAACATCTAGGTTTTTAGGGTTCCGTACCCAAAGGGTAAAAAGGGACCCTATTACTAAGACTTCGCTGTCCGTCTGTCCGTCTGTCCGTCTGTCCGTCTGTCCGTCTGTCCGTCTGTCTGTCACAGGGCTGTATCTCATGAACCGTGATAGCTAGACAGTTGAAATTTTCACAGATTATGTATTTCTGTTGACGCTATAACAACAAATACTAAAAACAGAAAAAAAAATATTTAAGTGGGGCTCCCATACAACAAAGTTTTTTCCCATACAACAATTTTTTTGCCATTTTTTATAGATGGTTATGGATGTATTTAATGGTACGGAACCCTTCGTGCGCGAGTCCGACTCGCACTTGGCCTGTTTTTTTAAATTGTAACCCAACCTTCGCTTTCATCTTTTACTTACACCAGCCAACTCAAAGCTGTAGGTGAAAAAGTATTATGTATGCACAACGTGCTACCATGTTTGTCACAAAAGCCTTAGCCGGCGTACGTGAAAAAACGCGGATTTGCCGTAATATTCGGGGCCTAGAGTTGCTAATGTAAGGTTTAATAAAGCTTTGATCGCATAAAAAGCGGCGTTCGTTTAAGACGACCGTAATTGTATTAAATTAGCATGCGTAAAAAGTATTTTCTTAAAGCACTGTTAGTAACATTGTGTGTGCTAAAAGACGAAAATCAAGTCTTTTAATAGTTGAAGATTAGGACTACCACAATTATTAATTAGGAGATTTTTGGAACTACTAAAGTCACCGACATAGCCTAAAAGATTTGTAAGTTGAATTGACAGTGGTCGGGGAACTGACGTCCGTAGGTAATTATGTTAGTTATTGCAGAGGTCTTCTTCACGTATTTAAAACTATCACAAAATTGCTTATTTAATGTAGATTGTAAGCAAATTTGTGATAGAAGATTATAGAAAAAAATATACCTTAGGATACATTATTGAATGTCTTGTTTTTGCAATCTCTAACTATAAAATATAATAGCATGTTACTCGCTGATAATGTAATTTTTTAATGATAAAATATTTTTTTTAATTGACAATTGTTTCTGTAGTTTTTAGGTTATAACAACAAAAATACAAATTTTACCTCTATGGAGTAGTGTAGACAAGTACATAATTGTTTCAAAAATTCAAAGTTTCTTGAAGCTATGTATAACCAAACTCGTTTAACTCGTATTTGTAAATTAATCTTCATTCTAAGAAGTTTTTGAAGAGATTGTGCAACTGTGATAATACAGTAACTCAGTGGGTGAAGTTAAAAACATAGGTAATTATCCTTTAGCTGGCTTCAAACTTTACCAGCAAAGAGACTAATGATCCCCGTTGAAGCAAACATGAATTTATAGTGAAAGTTTATTCAAATGCGAGTTCTTTTATGGAACGTTAGTTATGATTGAAACTTCTAAAATATAAAGCGTGTTGGACGTACCTCTGATTACCCCCTTAAGAAATCATCAATGATCTTAACACCTTGAGATCTGAAAGTATGTCTACCGTACTTAGGGATTACAGTCGTGATCCTATTTTATATATTTATATTTATAATGTCTAAAATAAACCTATTTTATGTAGTGAATTTTATTAAACAGTAAAGTAAATAAGAGATTATAGCGATTGGTATTCTATTTAAGTGATAGGTACATGAATGTCTAAACAGATAAACAAAACATTAATTTAAATGATATTAATGATATTAAAGTTAGTGTTGAATTAAACATAGGTATCCAGATTAGTGCAATTTTGAATACTTATTTCAAAATAAACACTAACATCTATTTAGATTCTACTAGATTCCGCCTACGGCTTTTCCCTTGTGGTACCTGGATAAAAGTAGCCTATATGTTATTCTGATGTATTAGCTATATGTTACTGTAAAGTTTCATCTAAATCCGTTCCGTAGATGTGCGTGAAAGAGTAACAAACATACATACATTCATCCATTCTCACAAACTTTTGCATGTATGATACAAGTAGGATATAAAAGGCTATATTAAGTACAGTAAAGCCATGCTATAAACCTGTACTATACTGACTAGGGTGAGAGCGCTGGTTGTGGGCACTTAAACAACATTTTTATTTTAACATAAACCATATTGAAAAAATATTACAATGACGATTTTTAAACAACATAGATTAGAGTATTTATTTCTTAGGTTAAGTAAAGGTTTTGTAACTGGCGATAGTTATTTATTATTTATTCATATTTAAATTGACAAAACGGGAAATCATTAGTTGTGACTCATTATATACCTCTAGATTTGATTCACCACAATAAATGATTTTCTATTTTGTCAATTTAAATATGAATAAATATAAATATATAGATTTCAAACAAGTTTATTTGCAAAGCTTAGTTATTGACTGTCAAAATTAAAAATACACAAGCCGGGGTAGGCAACACCACCGGGTCCATGGCCCTATATACCTGGCTTTACATAGATTTTGTTTGACTTACGTAGCCTCAAATGAGTTTTCCTTGCCACAGCTCTAAAGGCTCCAGTTTCTTTTCATGGCGGATGAGGAAGTGGCGTTGCTGTCACTCTCCCAATTAGCGACATTCGCGAAATCATAAAACCCACTCATTTACTTTTAATATCCCTGCTTTTGTGCCTATTTAATTTTTTTCCCCCGGGGAACTAAGTAATTTTTTCCAGAAAGTTCTTTTGAAAATTAGCCGAGACGAGCGGCCTTTTGGCTAAATTGTAAATCATCTCTTTGTTCTGTCGCGAACAGGATTTTTTTATGTCTGCACAGTGTACATGTTATAAATGTTACGTCGGCGTCGCCACGTCAAATTAAATTTTAAATTTGACTCGAGCTCGTGGCAAATCCTGGTTTTCTCGAAAGCGGTGGCTGTAACACGACGTTCATAATATTGCAGAGATGGTTCGTTCTTTGACGTTAGGTTTGTACCAGTCGTTTCCGCTTTATTACAGCTGATATGACGGACACCACTCTTTGGGAGAGCTATGCATAAATGTTGGATTTTAAAGTTCGGCGGAACAGCTGTATGACCCATTATAAATTACGTTATGACGTAAAATAATGGGTAACGAACGTTTACACGATATTGCGCCTACAGGACCATTTATCTCAACAAATTCTGGTTCTGTTCTGGACTAACAAACACCCGTTTATACCCATAGGATTAATATAAAGAATAAAACGCTAAATGGAGGGTCAACTTTAGCCAACGCTTGCTGGATGTTTGAATAACAGGGTAAGGCTTAAACATTTGAATCATTTCCTACTATTTATACTCTACACAAGTGAACCTGATCCAAGATATCCATGACAAATAACAATTTATGACTTTGGTGTCTCTGAGTACCATCATTTGACACCTTCAAATATCTAAGCGCTTGAAATCTAAGAAAATGCTCACAATACTTGGGAAACACGGTTGTGAGCCTAATTTTTTTGAAATGAAAGTTAGTACAGTAAAACGAAAAATCAGTTACAGAATCGGTACTAACCTTGAGCTGGAGCGTAAATGTTCAAATACAGGCAGTCCTCCGACTGGTTCGTCAAAAATGGCAGGATCCTCTTCAAATACTCGAGTCGCCCTTTAGATATCCTCTTCAGAACCGCAGTCTCATTCCTTATGTCCGGCAACACTTGTGGACACACCGGGCTAAACTCCTCAGCGATCTTGACCCCCGACCATTGCGCGCCGGACACCGGCGGCATAAATCGGAGCGAGCCCACAGGCGGCGATGCATAAGGAACACCGCGGAAAACCTCAACCGGCTCTAGGAATCTCGACTCTGGAGTCACGATAAAACCCCTTATATCTCCATACTTCGTCCTCACTACTCTAGAGCTTATAAACGGCTGCGGCGGCTTCTCGTCCATAGTCGACTCCCCCCGAACCAATTTTGTAGTCAGTACTGGAAGTGTGACGAAGTACAAAATACTGATGATAATCATTTTTGTTGTTGACGACGTCACTTTCCATGTACTGACTGTGGTCCGATGCTATAAGTTGATCATTTTGGGGTATGAGGGAAGTGATTGTTCACTGGTCAATCTGAAACAATCAAAAGTTAATTTAAAATAAAAAATATAAAATAAAATAAAATAGGATCATGACTGTAATCCCCAAGTACGGTAAACCTCCTCTCAGATCTCCAGGCGTTTAGATCCTTTGAGGATGTCTAGTGGGGGTAGTCAGAGGCACGTCCAAGTCCTATATTTGCCACATGCCCACTTTTTGCAGATTTTTAAACGATAATGGGCACTTAAGGTTGTAATTAGGCATTTAGACAGTATGAGACTAATTGCCAAAGGGCTTTATGGTACTCATAATAATTAGGCATTTAGGCTGAATAAGACTAATGGTCTAGTGCTTTTTTGGGACAAAAGATTAGCATAGATCAAATGAGGTTGCTCAAAAGACGTAAAATAAGTGAGCGACTATCGTCTATCATCTAAGTAAACTCATAAAAATGGCATAAAATTTAAATGAAAAATAGCAATTATATAGTACCTATGAAAGATCACGAGTTTATTAATTAAGAATATTTTCATTAAAAAGGATACGGTAAATAGATAAAAACTTTTCCTGATATTGCAGTAACCCGCAAAATATTGTTTGATCAAAACTTTATTTCAAGGAAAACTTCAAAAATCGTAACTTTGCCCTCAACGCCTAAAATTATTGACTTAGCAACAGGAGGACCCTCAGTTTTGTTTGTCTTTTCTTCCACGCTTTCGAGCGAAGAAAAAAGGTCAAGTGGCTGAGCATCCCCATTCGAAACCACTCCATATAGCAAACTGTATCTATAGTCCTACTAATATTATAAATGCGAAAGTTTGTGTGTGAGTGGGTGTGTGGGTTTGGTATCTTTCACGCAAAAACTACTAAACGAATTAAAATGAAACTTTACAGTAATATACACATATACACATATACACATAAGAATAACACATCATAGGCTACTTTTTATCTAGGTACCACCCGTGCGAAGCCGGGGCAAGCAACCCGTAGTTTACGAGGATTTGACCGATCCGCCATCGGGCTTACACCCGACATACTCGTAACAACTCTTAGAATCTACGATATTTTTTAACGACCTCTTTTCAAAGTCCTCGTTTCCATTCGTATAATTTCAAAAAGCCGTATAAAGAAAGAAAAAAGCGAATAATAAAAAACCGGCCAAGTGCGAGTCGGACTCGCGCACGAAGGGTTCCGTAGCTCTATCTTTTTTTTTTTTTTAGTATTTGTTGTTATAGCGGCAACAAAAATACATGGTTTGTGAAAATTTCAACTGTCTAGCTATCACGGTTCATGAAATACAGCCCTGTCTTAGTAATAGGGTCCCGTTTTTACCTTTTGGGTACGAAACCATAAAAAAGAGATAATACCTACAGTTAAGATATAAATATACCTTCATCTGTTATTTGATATACATACCTCTTGATCTTTTTATAAGTACCTTGATTTGATTGATTTAACCTTGAATGAAGATTTGCCTAAATACTTAGAAAAGCTGTATTTTAGATACCTACATAATTTCTTTGAGTTAATTGGTGGTATAGGATATCTACAAAGTAGGTAGGTAAGGAGATAAGTATAGTCTATAAGGAAAATAAAAGAATAGAATTTTGATACAAAAAAAAAAAAAATATGAGGATCACGACTGTAATCCTCAAGTACGGTAGACATCCTCTCAGAATTTATGGCGCTTAGATCTTTTGAAGATTTCTAGTGGGGGTAGCCAGAGGCACGTCCAAACATTATATTTGGCACATGCCCACATTTTGCAGTAGTTAACATTCCATACGTGACAGGTTGCAAGCCCATCGCCGCTTATAAGAACACTAACTGGTTTCCTCACGATGTTTTCCTTCACCGTTGTAAGCACGTGTTTTTGATGCGCATATAAATTATCGAACAGAAAAATCCATTGATACACGCCGGGATTCGAACTCACGACCTTCAGATTTCGAATTTTGTTACAAACGGTAAGAAAACTAGAAAATTTATGTGAACGTGATAAAGTTGTTGATTTTCTTAGATAAAGGGTGCATCTTTATAACTTGCAAGGAATTTTGTTTTGGGTTGTATTTTAAAAGATTTATTCTTTTAATCTCACTATAACTTAATGTACCTATACAAGTACGAATCCCATGATGTATACCTATATTATTATGCTATGAATCTATTACGTGAAAGCTTCAATAATTTATTTATGAATTCATCTCATAACTTGTATTACCCTTAAATGATAACAACATTACATCAATCCACTTAATAAAAATAATATCTTACCTTATTTTTCCAGACAACCTTGAAGCGAAAATACGTATAATAAATGTGCCTCAAAATACCTAATAAAATTTCACTTATGTCGTTTTCCTATCATCACTATGTTATTACGTGACATACGATAATAATAGGCCTACCAATACCTATCAATGTCCGTCACCAGTTGCGCACAATTATAAGTATCATTTGTTTCTTAGTATTGTACGAAATTTATGAATTTAACTTAATATTGTTGTAAAGGTGTTACCAGACTTGAGCGGCAGCCGCGCTATGCTTGGACGATAGCCGCGAGCTACCTGCCGCGCGTAAACGGTGTTATTGTTCGTTCGCACGGCAAACTCGTGTCCTGCGAATGCCGCGCAATGTCTGGTCACACCTTTACATTTTTTGTTAATTTGTATTGTTCTTTTAAATTATATCTATCTTTAGGATGTCCAACCGTATTAATTAAAATAAATAAATAAGTTTTGTACAATGATGACTGCGCTTTGCTGGCCAGAGGGACGTGTATTCACCAATTAATAATTCATAAACTGTTTCTAGTTATAGATTAATTATTTAAAAAAAAGGCTACTAAAACAAAACTACAAGCATAGTAGATATTTTCTTAGATCTCCAGGCACGAACAACCTGATGTCGAAATAACCACCTTTTACGAGCGGTGATGGCTTGCAACTTGTCACGTATGGAATGCTTAATACGGAAACTAGTGAGCATATGGTCAATGTATGTGGCAATGCAATATTTGAGCCTGAAGAGATAAGCACCCGAAAAAGATTGTACAACAAACCTCCTTTAGTCATCTTCAAGGACCTCAGAGTCTGGAAGTCTGAAAGGATTTCTACCGTACTTGGGGATTATAGCCGTTTACCTATTTCTTTGTCCAGTATTTAATGAATGACGGTGGAAAAAACTTACAAACTTCCAAATTTATAAACTACAGATATGATTTCAGAACAGGACAGGAGTAAACTGAAAAAGCTCCTGCAATGTTAAACTCTAGAAATAATAATAGTTAAGGAATCCTGTTTAAAACCAATAAAACCTGTCTAAGTGAGACTTCAAAATACACCTTAAGTTCAGATTAGATCGTATAGTCACTTCCACCCATCTTCCACCCCACTACACCTTGCTCGTACAAAGTCTCGTCACGAACACTCGAAATGTTGATCAGCCGATTTTTGATGCCCGATACGATTCCGACACGAACTGTTTCAATCACGAAGACTGCTTACATTTTGTTGTTCAATCATGCTGTCAAGATTAAACCGATTTGCACAAAAAAACGAATAAACATCCGTGGCGAGTGCTCGGCTACGACTCGAGAGGTGCCGGTTCAACCCTCTACTTCTACTCGATCTTATAGTGGACATACATTTTAAAATAATAATTTGTACTTGGGTCCGATTGGCGCAAAAAAGATGCGAATGACATAACAAAGAGAGGCTTATGCCCTGCAGTGGGATGATGATGATGATGATAATGAAGATGATGATGATGATGATGGTGGTGGTGATGGTGACGATGATGATGAATTGGGATGAAATAGAGCAACCTTGTCTCGACGCGCTTTTAACAAAAGAATTGCAAAACTTATTTTTGATTATACTTAAAATATTAAAAAAACCGGTGAGTGTCGGTCCCTTTGGGTACGAAACCCTAAAAAAACGAGTAAAACGACTTAATAGAGAAAGGTGGAAGCGAGAAAGGAACAACTTAATGTAACCAATCTCATAGACATCGAAGAGTATAAGCGCCAATAGCCCACACTCAAACGTCAAGTCTTGTTAACAGATTTCAATCATAGTGAGACGCTTTTAATTATATCCGATTTGCCTTTGTTGTGCTAATATTGAGGGCATATTCACTGACTTGTCAGGTAACTAGACGCGGAGACAGCATACAAAGTTTGACTTCAAATTTGTTTCGTTTTGTATTAATATAGGTAAGAGAGAGTTTATGTTCTTTCAAATGTTATTACCCTACCGCAACCATTAGAGTTTCGGTAATTATGTTCTAGAATGGCAGAAGAGCTAGGGGAACATGATACGTGAGTGGTCTTGTTACCACAATTTATATTTTATTTTCTAGTTTTTAAGTGTTTATTTTTGGTGGTACTAAAGTAAACGTTTATTTATCATTATTTTTATCTTTACATGGAAAGGTTTAGGAGAGGCCTACGCTGAAGGCGACTACTACTAACAAAAATTACATGTATGCATATACACCTATGTATATTTTTAACACAATACTAATCTTAAGAAACTTTTTAAATGGTAGTAGTAATAAAGGCTATTTTTATTTTATTCAATTATGTTCAAGGTGCACTCCTAAAAATAATATAATTTGGGGGCACGGCAGTGCCCCCGCCAAGTCGAGCGCGAAGCAAACACTGCCGTACCATCCTTTACTGGAACCATTTCGCCGCATTTTCAGGCCCCTATTTGAGAACCTCTGGATAAGACCAGAACGCTGAAATTTTCGTCATCCAGTAAGCCATAATCACGTACTTAAAATCCAAAATTTCAAGTCTGTAGGTCATTTAGTTACGAAGTTAAGCGAAAGCAAAGTTTCGCATTTTAGACAGACACTCACTCACTCACTCACTCACTCACTCACTCACTCATGATCATCAGAATAGAACTAGTACTTCCCATAAACTCAGAGAGCTGAAATTTGGTACAGAGTTAGGGTTTAATGGCCACATAAAGGGAAAACCATAAAAACTAGGATAATCGAAGATCTGGAGTACCTGGTGACCCTGATAAGAAAACACAAGAGCCTAACCAAACTATTAGAGATCGACATACCGCCTTTACAAAAAATATTCAACTATTGGACCGATTTGAAAAATTCTTTCACCATTAGAATCCTACATTATCCCTGATGAACATAGGCTATAGTATATTTTCAAAAATATTAGGGATCCGTATGAAAACATCGATAATGTAATCCAAAGTGTGAAAAAATTAAAAACAAATCCTTATATTGCGTTTGCTGCGGAAATTATTGACAATAGAGCAAAGTAATGTACTACAGTTTTAAAGACGACATCAATATCTACAAAAAAGTATGCAATACTATATGTCTAACTATTAGGGATCCGTATGAAAACTTCGATAATGTAACCCAACGTGTAAAAAAAAAACCAAAAAAATCCTTATATCGCGTACGCTGCTGTAATTGTTGACAATAGAGCAAAGTGATGTACTACAGTTTTAAAGAGAACATCAATATCTACAAAAAAGTATGTAATACCATACATCTCACTATTAGGGATCCTTATGAAAAATTCGATAATGTTACCCAAGGTGTAAAAAAATTACCTTTATCATTATTATATCCGTGCGACGCCGGGGCGGACTGCTAGTACGCAATAAAATTAAAGGAAAACTCTGGATAAGACTAGACTGGCTTTTATACTTACAAGTTTACAAGAAGAAATAGTTGAACGATTAACTTTATTCTAATCGAACATTACACAAATTAACAAATTAAATAAACTAAAATATTAATTTCGCTCAAAATTTGATAAAAATATAATGCATTGGACTAAGAGTGGCGGTGATACCAGCGCACACGTCGCTAGATGGCGCTGACTGTATTTTAAACGCGCTTACGATTTGTTTTTATAATAAAAAAACAACTCATAAAAAGAAAAAAAAACTGTGTCAAATAAGAAAATCTAATAAAATAAATCAATAAGCCTACGTTTCTACAAAAAGAAGTGAAATCCCACCAAAAACATTCTGTAAAAAACTAGCCAAGTCTCGATGGAGCTGCTTGTTTATCTCTAAAAAGTAATGAAATCTAGACAAAGTCGTGTCAAGTCTGAGGTTCTTTACTGCGATTTCTTTATTATTATAGAATGTTATGTGACTTGGCCGTCAAAATACGTCTATTTTATGTTAGATCGGTGGTCGATTTGACGCTCCAAAAAGAAGACAGCAGAAGTCAGCATTGTCAATGCTGAATGCATGTGTTGCACAATCAACAACAGCCTAAACTAAGACACTAGCGTCCAATTACCAATACCTGTATTGGCTATTATCTCGCTCAACAAACATAGGTAGTTACAACAGATATAACATTACGTGTAAACAAAATTGACTTGTACCCACTAACGTATAAAGAATGTGCAACGGCCAAGGCACACAACATTCTATAATAATAAAGAAATCGCAGTAAAGAACCTCAGACTTGACACGACTTTGTCTAGATTTCATTACTTTTTAGAGATAAACAAGCAGCTCCATCGAGACTTGGCTAGTTTTTTACAGAATGTTTTTGGTGGGATATAAATATACCCTAATATAAAAATAATTTAATAGGTAATATATAAATGTAATATAAAAGATAGTGGTCCTAATGGGGAAGGAACCTAGGCCAGTAGTGTTCTAAAACATAAATTTCTATCATTTATTTTATTTATGTAGAGTAAAGTGCCGAAGTTAGAAGATTTTTATTTATTTTATTTTTATTTGTAAAAAACTCTAAAATGCTGCACATACAATGTATGTTCTGTCATCACCATTTGAATCTACAAAACCCTTTGTATGATGTAAATATTACACCACTTGCCCTCAAGCTATTATCTTATTAGCTAGGTTACTTGGCAGGTAGTTAATAATACAATAATGGATATTAATTGTGAAATATTAAGACAAAGAAGTTACATTGACAAAACGTAACAAGGGTTTTAAATAAGCCTTATAAATTCAATATAAAGAGCAAGTGATTTGACAAACGCTTTTCTGTCAGAGTTACCTTAAGACGAGTAATAAATGTTTTTGATGAATGCAGAATCGTTTTTTCTCAATAACCGCAAAACATACAGATTTGTTTTTATAACAAAGATAACTATGGATATAATGTAGATACATTACAGACAGAAACAAGATTGGTGAAACTTTTCTCGATAGATTTATTTTCCAAAGTTGGCTCTTTAAAAACACTAGTTTCGTTTTTAATCAAAACTATGAATAGCTAAATAGTTCATTTTTATATAATTGGTTAGATAATCATACTAGCTAAGTAAATTAAGGACAGTTTTTTTTAAAGTGAAAGCCAGTATATTATAATTTTTACAAGTTGCACTGTTACAGCAACTGAAACAGAGACTACTGAAAAAGGAACTTCGTGATTGGTCCTTCAGTTTTCCAATAAGGATTAATCAATAAGACCAGCGAACCATTTTCTCGTTAAATTAAAAAAAAGATATTGATACCGTTTAAAAAGTTGTCCCAGCGGCCCCCAGTTTGGGATCGATTAGCATAATTTGTCAATCGAAGTTATAAACTTTTCGTTTTCGGCTTCTTATTTGCATAACAAACAGAAACTGTAGTTTTTGTTTGTTAGAAAAGAAGCTAAGTCTAAATATAATAATATAATTTACACTAGCTTCCGCTCACAGTTTTGCTTGCCGTATAAAAGTAACCTATGTGCTATTTCAGGGCATAAAGTAAATTCAAAGTTTCATCGAAATCCGTTCGGTCGTTTGGGCATGATTAAGCCACAAACATCCGTCATTGTGAGGGAAATTTGAAGGGAAATGACTATAAAATTATTCAAGTCATTTCAGTCGTGTGCGAGAGACAGACGATGAAAGAGTCACACACACACTCTCACTATTAAAATATACTAGTTTTTTACAAGCTTTTATTTAACTTGCATTGTATGTATGTATGTAACTATGTTTGTTACATACACAGTTGTTGAGATTACACCCTGTAATCTCGCAACTCAATTTTGAAGCAGTCTTACCCATCCGATTGAGCTGAAATTTTGCATTAGTTACAAATTCTGCAACTGCTGATCTGGTGATGGAGTTAGGAGCTGTTTAACAGTCACTCACAACAGAACTCCTAAGTAAATACTTCGATTGAGTAAAAACTTTGCATTCTTGTCAAGTTCCGATGACAATGTTATATGACGTGATAAGTGATAGAGCGCTGGTGCTCGATGGCTTAAATGATTTTACAAAAGCTAGTTATTCAAAAATATTTTACAACAGAAAACTTATTTTGTATTTTATTTTATAAAAATAAATAACAATAAGAGCTTTGCTTTATAATTATGTAAACTAGCTGTCCCGACAGACGTTGTCCTATCAAATTTCAATGATAACATAAAAAAAATCTTACCTATTCCCGATTTTATCAATTTCTCGGGTTTTTTTCCAAAATTTTCTTTTATAAAAACCTTGTCCTGACAATAACGAACACAACAAAAAAAGAATTATCCGTATGCAGTCGTTCCGAAATTATGCGTGCACATGCATTTCGGCGATTCATTTTTATTTAGATAGATAATTATATATTGTTGTGGTGTGGCTTTAAATATCGCGGTAACATACAATCTGGGCCGGATCAAATTTTCAGATCATGCTTGTAAATTTGGAAACTTCTGCGACTCCTCATTTTATACGACAGAATCGCAAATCTTAGCAATAAATATTCAAAGTTGGTCCAATAAAACTGCCCTATTCACAAATACGTAACGTTATCGCAACTGACGAAATTCAAGATAAGATGATTTTCGTTATAGATCGAAAAAACTATTTTTAGATATTTAAACTAATTTAGATTTCAAATTACGTAAATGGTAAATCGCAACATTTGTAGTGTTGTCGTAGATAGTCGTTCTGCTTTGAGCTTAGTGTGATACCGTAGTTTTTAGGGTTCCGTACCCAAAGGGTAAAATCGGAACCCTATTACTAAGACTTCGCTGTCCGTCTGTCCGTCTGTCCGTCTGTCACAGGGCTGTATCTCATGAACCATGATAGCTAGACAGTTGAAATTTTTACAGATTATGTATTTCTATTGCTGCTCGAACAACAAATATTAAAAACAGAATAAAATAAATATTTAAGGGGGGCTCCCATACAACAAACTTGATTTTTTTGCCGTTTTGATAATAGTACGGAACCCTTCGTGCGCGAGTCCGACTCGCACTTGGCCGGTTTTTTTTCTTATCATTGGACTTTAATACTATAATCTTTATGCTACCAAATATCCTTTGTCCTGTCTAATTCTATAATTTCTTTTTCTGTTAAATAATATTACTTACTTAGCTACTGAGACGTTTCAAAGTTAATATTGGTGGACTTTACACACAACGCCATCTAGCCCCAAACTAAGCAAAGCTTGTACTATGGGAACCAGATAACTGATAGAATACTTTATATAGGCACAGAACAAATATCTATGTCCATCACACAAATATTTGACCTGGGTGATCGAACCCACAACCTACAGCGCAGGCGTAATGCCAGTCAAAAAAGTAATTATGAAATAAATAACTCTTGACTTTGACTTTGAAAGTTACCATGCTTCTTACAAATTCTGGTTCCTGCTAACGCCATGATCTTTTTATCAAGAGGCTTTCGAGCTTCCACTGACACAAACAGCTCATACGAACTTACTTTTTAGAGTTTCGTACCCAAAGGGTAAAAACGGGACCCTATTACTAAGACTTCGCTGTCCGTCTGTCCGTCTATCCGTCTGTCTGTCACCAGGCTGTATCTCATGAACCGTGATAGCTAGACAGTTGAAATTTTCACAGATGATGTATTTCAGTTGCCGCTATAACAACAAGTTCTAAAAACAGAATAAAATAAATATTTAAGTGGGGCTCCCATACAACAAACGTGTTTTTTTGCCGTTTTTTATAGCTTATAGGTAATGGGTACGGAACCCTTCGTGCGCGAGTTCAGCTCGCACTTGGCCGGTTTTTAACTTACTATCGAACTGTCACCTAAATAACGTTTGAATAAGGACGAAGGAAACTATCTGTCAACTTTACGACGACATATTTACATGTTTACTCTCGTGTGTTTATCTGAATCGAATTTATTGGCCCAATAACTGCGGGTCAGTTTGAATAGAATGATTCGTAATGTGTGTAGTTTTAGTTGAATTGAGGTCAACGTGTGACATGAATGCGAATGTTCGGGACATTTCTGGATTCACAGCACAACGCGATGATTGCAAACGTTATAGGTTTTTGGAAAACATAGTTTCACCACAAACTTTTAAGCGAACATGGTAGAATAGAATAGAATATAAATATTTTTATTGGTAACATCTGGTCAATCTACTTTAATAAATAAATATTGGCGGACTTTATACACAGCGCCATCTAGCCCAAAACTAAGCAAAGCTATGGGACCAGGATAACTGATATAATATTAAAAAAAATATATACATATATAAGAGGCGATGGGCTTGACCTGTCACTTATGGAATGCTAACTACTGCAAAGTGTGGGCATGTGCCAAATATAATTTCAGGACGTGTCTCTGACTCCTTCTCTGGACATCTTCAAAGGATCTAAGCGCCTTGAGATCTGAGAGGATGTCTACCGTACTTGGGGATTACATTCGTGATCCTATTTATTTATTTTTATTTTGTTTTGTAATGCACCGTGGCGTCGAGCTAAAAACCTTACGAAGGCGTTATCCGCTATTTGAAGTATTTGAAGTATTCTATTCAATGGAGAACTTTAAACGCATTGGTATGTAAAATATTCTAGAACTATCCAGGAACCCTGGCACTAGTTCAGAGTGTTTTATTTCCTTTGTGAGTTGGTCGTAAAATATAGGAAAGACATTGTTATTGACATTGACGGTGTATAACAAAATTTTGTTATAATATCCTATGTTAAGGAGATGCTTAATTTTTTTCTTTTTAGGGTTCTGTACCTAAAGGGTAAAAACGGGACTCTATTAGAACTAAGACTTCGCTGTCCGTCTTGTCTGTCTGTCTGTCTGTCCGTCTGTTTGTCACAGGGCTGTATCTCATGAACCATGATAGCTAGATAGTTGAAATTTTCACAGACGATGTATTTATGTTGCCCCTATAAATAAGTATTTAAGTGAGGCTCCTATACAACAAAACGTATTTTTTTGCCGTTTTTTATAGATAATTTTATGGAATCCTTCTTGCGCGAGTCCAATTCGAACTTAGCCCGTTTTTTTGTATGGCCTGAGTCTATCAGGACAAAACGGAAAAAGTGATAAACCGCATTATCTTGAAAACCATCAAACTTAATAAGAAACTGTTTTTAATTTATGTAGCTAGTATGATCATCTAACGAACTTTTCAGTTATTCATAGTTTTGAGTAAAAACTAAATTTATATATTAAAGAAGAGATAAAAAAAATAAACACCTTAAATCCGAAAAGCGAGAGTAATAAATGTAAACAAACCCGCGACAGTCAAATAAACCGAGCTTTGTAAAACAAACTACGCATTAGAAAATTAGTATGCCACAACCATGTAAGCGGGATACGTGTCCCATTTCCATTCTGTGTTTCTATGTAGGCCTGTAGGTACTGTACCTAGTGCTACATCATTTAGAGGTTCATCTGGCCAAAGCCTAAACCAGACATAAATTTTCCACCTGTCAAACCACTTGCTAATTACCACACATTATTTGGCTTTGTGTTTTTCACATTAAGTTACATTTTGCACTGGCTTAAACTGTCTGGAAGAGATCGCTTATTAGTGATAAAGTTCTCGATTAGAAGGATATTTGTATAACTTTGCTCGTTTTGTTTCTGATATAAAATCGTCATAAATAGGCATTTTGTTATAACCACAAGGCCAACAATAAATTGAATTATAACAGATAATGCCATAGCGTTTTTCTGAGATTAAATAATTCAAAATATTATCATTGTTTTTTTAATTAATAATTCGTGCAGTCTTGCTTACTTTATAATGCAATTCAAATATATATATATATATATATATATATATATATATATATATATATAATAAGTATGTATTAAAAAAAAAGAATGAATATTCTATCAGTTATCTGGTTTTCATTGCTCTATTTGAAGCTTTGCTTAGTTAGGTGCTAGATGTGTGAAATGTCCATTAATATTTAATCATTGTGACCGACCGAATGTTCGGTTTCGGCTGAAAAACCTGTTTCGGTCGAACACTATTTATTTATTTATTATTTATTCTAAAAGACAACTCTGAATTGTGTCACACTGTATAATGATTGCTTTAAAATAAATACTTAATGAATAGCGTGAATACACTTCTGTGTAAAAGTGAGTTTACGGTGAATTTGTAAGGTACATTCGCGAAGACAGGTTTCTGTTTGCTTTTACTCTAATCAGCTTTGAGGAGGATTTGTATTTGTATAGGATCAATACTTTACGTTTGAGATGTGAATTTGTCTACAGAAGAGAAGACAAAAATTAGAGTAGATTTGAGTAGTAGATTGTGAAGCTCTGGGCGTGAACTTTAGCTAAAGGTTAGTAGTCTAAGAGGTATTCAGAGTCGTAATTTTTTAAAAGTGCTTAAATCAAATGAAAAGTAGAATATAAATAGCGTGATAAAAGCACGTTGTGGAGTGAAAGAAGACGTAGTGATGAGGATTATGAAAAAGATGCTTAAATGGTTTGGGCATGTAGAGAGAATGAATAAAGAAAGATTATCAAAACAGGTATATAAAGTATGTATTATGTATGTTTTAAGTCATCCCGATCCATTACTATACCATTTTTATCTGGAATGAAAATAAAATGATATATTAAATAATAAATAAAATATTATTACGTTAATCCCCAATTACAGTAGACTAGACATCTCAGATCTCCCAGGCTCTCAGATCCTATGCCGAAAGTTGGTAGTCAAAGGCACGTCTAAACTTAACATTTTTCACGCACATACGCACATACGCACATACACGAAAACGAGATAAATAAAACGTATTTCTATTTAAAATAAAATGTTTTTCTTTATCATATGGTAAAGTCAACAAGAGGTTTAGCAGGAACGCGTGAATTGCTATAAATGTTTTATGCCTATTGAAGCCATAGACCACATTTCTTCAAACAAACAATTCTGTCCAAGCGTTGAGTCGTGCGGGTCAGGTTGAGGTCGGTCGAGGGAGCGGTAAAAAATGCATTCTAATTGGCAGGTTCAATGTCACAGTCGCGGGGCGCGTCGCGAATCGCGCTCAGTGTCTATCAGCAGTATAAGCCTAATGTGTTGTTTGAAAGTGTTCGCCTTGCATGAGGAGTCTATAGGCTGTGTGGTCGATAAAGCTTTTCTTTGTTCTGAGTAATATCTTCAATCTCTGAAGCGGTAATGTTTCAGTCGAGATATACTGAGAGGATAAAGCTGGGGTTTTGGGAAATGCGATCTTGTTCATGAGGTTTTGACTGATGGAGGTACTATTTGCTAAGTAGCCATATAAATTGTATGGATTGTGTTATACAGCTATGCGAAGTCTGTCTGATGTCAAGTTTTAAAGCATATTTTGTAAATAAATATATTTTGTAAATAAGCTTTTTCAAAATAATGGGAACGAGTGATCGCTATTAATTTGTGGTTTTTTATTTTTATTTTTACATATTTGATATATTTATTTCATATATAAAAGTACTATAATTTTTACCCAAATTTAACTATTTCCCGGTGGATCTATCAAAAAATGTATATTTCAAAATTACTGTCTTGACTAATAACAAAAAAAAATCTACCAGATCGGTCGAGCCGTTCTCAAGTATCTTTCATACGGTAATTGATTTTTATTTATATAGATAAGAAATAACAATTTTCCTGGTTTTAAATGAATACTGAGGAAGAAAACATTTCCACTGAGATCAAAAATACTTCTATCCGGTCAGCACTTTTCCGAAACATTTTGAAATTGAATTCCCTGTTTCAGTTTCATTATTTTATTTTACAGAACTGAGCAATATATAGCTACCTAGCTAAAACCTAGTTTTCTTAAAAGTAATGATCGTTAAATACCGGCCGTATCTGGTACAACAGGAACCGCTATTTTCAACCTTATTTTAGTAAGTACTCGTACCTTCTGCAAAATGTAAGCATGTACCTATAATACCCGAACATGCCGAACTACCCCTCTTAGACATCTTTAAAGTACTGAGTGCTTTAAGGTCTAAAAAGATCTACCGTACTTTAGAATAACAGTCGTGATCTATATTTTTTTGTATTATTAAGTTTTTATTCTTACAACGCGAGTTTAACCGCAGGCGGAACCTAGTTATCCTCGTAAATGTACGAAATTTCAGGACAATTGTAATACTGAATATTTTGTAATTTACATGTACAATTATTATTTTGTTATATCATTTACATGTACAGTTTTCATTATATTCAATTAAACTCGTATATCAATTGTATAACTTATAAAAATACCATAGGAATTATGACAGAAAAAATCAACTGTTTCTATGTTTATCTTCTTCACTCTTTCGAAAACTTCGGTGTTTTGGGGTGAAAAATAAAAAAACAAAACTCTAATTTATTGAAGGTGCAATATTATGTTGATCTTTTCTTTAAAACCCGGATTTAAACCTGGATACAGGCTTCGATATCGCCAGAACAGAGCTATTGTGTCACTCCTTATCTCCGACTGTAAACCGGGTATATTGTACCCCTTTACAAAATGGAATGAATACGGAACTTTTATATCCCATTTAGTGAGAAAGGGTTAGTTTAGCGAAAAAAAATCGATGGATTGGATAATGGAAGCTCCTACTTGAAGCGTTTTGCCTTATGGCTATTCAAATTAGGTCAAACTTGAATGTATTCTTATAAACTGCGACGGGCTTGCAACCTGTCACGTGTGGAATGCTAATTCCTGCAAAATATATGTGTAAAATGTAATGTTTGGACGTGCTTCTGACTAACCCCTTTAGACATTTTCAAAGATCTGAGCGCCTGGAGATCCGTTCTAGGGGATTACCAGTCGTGATCCTATTTATATATTTTATTTTATTTTGTTGGAGCATGTTTATTTTTTAGAATGTTATTTAATTAAACTACCATTCTGCTTATTTAGCGACTCCTAATACAATTTTACAGTTAAGTATTTGGTATTTTGTATGGGCTGAGTCTACCCTGATAAGAAGGAAAAAGTGATAAAACTGCATTATCTTGAAAAGAATCAAACTTAAAAAGAAACTGTCTATAATTTACTTAGCTAGTATGATTATCTAACGAACTATATGGTCTTTAAGACCAACCAACCCATAACAAAAACTGAAAATGAAATATCACCAAATACATAATTTGTATTAATAACTAGCCAAAAAAGTCTTCATCTACTTGAATGTCACCATCATTTCAATAATAACTTCATCTCCTCGAACAAAACAAGCGTTCTTTCTACCAAACTTAATACTGAACATTAAAAACATTTTGCACAATAGACAAGACAGTTGTAAACTCCATTCCTTTGTTGCATTAAAAACTGCCTTCTATTCCGCTTCCCATTATAATATGCGCAGATCGTCATTTGTCATGTCTATACGTAGCTATATAATAGTTGTGCCGCGTTCAAACGGCGAGCTATAAAGTTTTCACGTTAAGGCTTGGCGTAGCTTGGTTGTTGTTCTTCTAAAGTTAAGTTAAGACGTCTGTCCTTTGAGTATCAAACGCATTTTTCGAAATAATAAATAAGATATTTAAAAATATTTTTTTGTAGACTTTTCTGATTTGTGATTTTTTTTGATAATTTAACATGTCATGTCATAAAATAGTCCTACATCCTAGAATTCTTTATCATGTGTAGCGAAACTCTGTAGCATGGTACCATAATAATACATTTTAGAACAAATATTTCAGATTATACAAACATTTGTTCTGCCAAGGAAGTCAAACCCGCAACTTCTGCGTCTTCTACGCAACTACCACGCTATTTACCACTGATACCCATAATTTAGCATTTCTAACAATTTTACGAATTGATCACTGCTGTTGTATAACGAGTTTAATAATATGCAAGCTAAATTTATCGCTCGCCGTTTGAATCCACCATCATGCCTATACGAAGTTATAGTATAGACATAGGAAGGGAAGATGAATAGAAATGTCTGGCGGGAAATTGCGGTCTCATGCCCATTGCTAGCCTGTCACTCTACATCGGCTAATGGGCATTATTACTGTGACATATAATTCAATGTGCCTAGTCTTAACGGGAGTGACATAGTCAATGTATGACAAAACTCCTACTTATTTAATTAATAAAGATTAAAAAAAAAAAAAAAAAAAAAAATATAATTCAATTTCACTTGCACATATTCATGTTTCACTAGTGAACAATGCTGATCTAAACGTGTTACTGAATGACTGATTTATCAACGCACATCTTTTTGAAATATTTATTTATTTTGGTGTGTAAGGGTGCACTAAGAAAGAGATTTCCGAAATTTAACCCCTAAGGGGGAGCATAGGGGGAGGGGGAGGGGGAGTTGAAATTTGTTTTAAAATAAATTTACGCGAACGAAGTTGCGAGCGTGTTGGCCGAGTGGGAGGTACCTCGACTTTCAATCTGAAGGTCGTGGGTTCGAATCCCGGCGTGCATCAATGGATTTTTCTGTTCGGAAAATTGATATGCGCATCCAAACACGTGCCTAAAACGATGAAGTAAAACATCGTGAGGAAACCAGTTAGTATTCTTATAAGCGGCGATGGGCTTGCAACATGTCACGTGTGGAATGCTAACTTCTGCAAAATGTGGGCATGTGGCAAATATAATGTTTGGACGTGCCTCTGACTACCCCCGCTTGACATCTTCAAAGGATCTAAGCGTCTGGAGATCTGAGAGTATGTCTACCGTACTTGGGAATTACAGTCGTGATCCTATTTATTTAAGTTGCGAGCGTTTCTTACTAGTCTTTTCTATAGGTAATTCAAGTTGAATTGTTATTTTCGTTGTGTCTATAGTTATTGATATTTGCTTTTATTTCATTGATATAAATTGTCATTTTGTAGGTTTATAGATAGATTATGGCTCCGATTTCATCATTATTATTAATACATTTTATCCCGAAAAACAACTCTAAACAGATATAAATGGAACTTCAAAGTAAGTAACTATAACTTGACTGGCCTCATAGTTTAGTTGATAGTAGCTCTGCCTTCTGCGTTGTAGTTTATGGGTTAAATCCCCACCCAGGATAAACATTTGTGTCTGAGCATAACTGTTTGTTTTGTGTCTGGGTGTTAAATGTATTAAAAAAAATGGATTACGACTATAATCCTCAAGTACGGTAGACATTCTCTCAGATCTCCAGACGGTTGGATCCTTTGAAGATGTCTAGTGGGGGTAGTCAAAGGCACTTCCATACATTTTGCAGTAGTTGTATGTATTTGAGAAAAAAAAGTATATAAGTATCATATCAGTTATCTAGTTCCCATAGAACAAGCTTTGCTTAATTTGGAGCTAGATAGCGCTGTGATTATCACCAATATGTATTTTTATTATTTTATGAGAAACAATACACAACATAAAATACGAAAGTGCCAAGAAGCAAGGTAGAAAATTACATTTCTATACGTTAGTTAGTTCTGTGCTCACCGCATCCAATCGAGCAGTGAGTGATACAACAATACCAGCTTTGAACTAGCATTTCAGGTCAGTCATGCAAAGCTTCCTTGAACTATGACTAGCATTTAAGGTGGAATTCCATGCAGTTGACACAGTAATTATCATTGAATTGTATTCTACTTCATTCTGGCCGAGTAGGAGGTACCTCGACTTTCAAACTGAAGGTGGGTTTGAATCCCTGTCGTGCTACAAGGGATTTTTCAAAATTCGGTCATGTGCCAAATATAATGTTTGGACGTGTCTCTGACTACTAACTCTAGACATCATCTAGGATCCTAATAATAGAATTACGGCCGTGATATATATTTTCTTATTTTTTTTTTAATTATCAATCCGAAGTTTTGCGATAATGAACGAGTATATAGGTATGTTTGGATGTTTATTTCTCAATCACGTACAAACGACTGAACGGATTTGAATGAAACTTAGAACATACACAGCCTATGTCCTAGAATAGTATATAGGTTACTTTTATATCCAGGTGCCTTGCAAGCAAAACCGCTGGAAAAAGCTAGTTGATGCAAAGATATAAATGCAAAAGGTTGTGATGTTTGTTTATATTATTTGGATACAACATAAGAAAAGTTAGTATTCTTGTAAGCGGCGATGAGCTTGCAACCTGTCACCTATGGAATGCTAACTACTGCAAAATGTGGGCAAGTGACAAATATAAGAACGTATCTCTGATTTCCCCTATAGACATCTTCAAATGATCTAAGCGCCTGGAGATCTGAGAGGATGTCTACCGTACTTGGGGATTTACAGTCGTAATCCTATTTATTTATTTTTTTACGAAATAAAATAACTTTATGTGTTATATATGCAAAATGTTATAATATTTTTGTTAGGATCTTAATGTGTTTGTGTTTCAATCATGAACTGATTTAGATTAAACTTGAAACATATGTACGTGACTTGAATTAGTATAATAATATTATGCTAATTCGGGTCCCATCCCATGGTTCCCGAAAAGCTTTTATTCGGAGACCAAACATTTTGGTATGAATTATGAATTTCTATGCATTATTGTTAGCCTTGTGGGAATGAAAATAAAAATAACACTTTCATTCATTTGTTTTGTTACATGAGGATTTTTTTATTGGCTTTGACAACTTACTGGTGTGAAAATAAATGAACATTATATATAATAGGTGTTTTACAAAAAATTTTGGTAAATTATTTCAATTTTTAGGCACTACATTAACAAGGACATATTCAATAAACGTCTATGTTTATATCACAGATGTTAGTCCTAATTGGTATTCGAACCCACAACCTACAACGCAGAAGGCTGTGAGGCCAGTCGTATATTAAAAAATTACTAATTGATTACTTAAAAAAAATATGTTGTTATAAATCCAATACTTATAAAATTATATTATTTAGCCTAAGAGGTGGTATTCTATCGTGAGATTCTAGTATGGGAAGTGTATCCTCCCAACAAAAAAAAACAAATCTGTTAAAAAACCGGCCAAGTGAGAATCGGACTCGCGCACGAAGGTTCCGTACGATTATCTAAAAAAAATTGAAAAAAAAACACGTTTGTTCTATGGGAGCCCCACTTAAATATTTATTTTATTCTATTTTTAAAAATACATTATTTGTGAAAATTTCAACTGTCTAGATATCACGGTTCATGAGACAGGTGACCTGATAGACGTCTGTCAGTCACCAGGCTGTAATAGGGTCCCGCTTTTAGCCTTTGGGTACAAAACCCTAAAAACAACCGAATTGAGAACCCCCTTCTTCTGAAGTCGGTTAAAAAACATTGTTCTAACCATTACAGCTTATTCCACATAAACATCAATAAAAGCACTTTTAGATTAAACCGAAGCGCATTGTAGTGTCGGAAGCGCTGACTCGACCGACTCTCTTACAGGAAATTGCGGTCTCTGACGGCTAGGGCCAGCACACAGAGTCACATACGCATTGTCTTTTATCAAATAAAAGAATGCAAATGAAAATAATTATTTTATAATACTAAGTTAAGGTGATTAAGTGAAATTTTTGGTTTTTTTGTATGGGCTGAGTCTACCCAGATAAGACGGAAAAAGTGATAAAACTGCACTATCTTGAAAACCATCAAACTTAAAAAGAAACTGTCTATAATTTGTTTAGCTACGAATTTTATAAAAAATGAACTGTATCCTATCTTTTATATAATATTTTTACACAAAACAAACATCTATGCTCATCACATAAATGTTTATCCCGGACTGGAATCAAACCTACAACCTACACACAGAAGGCAAAGTTACTAACAACTGATCTGTGAAAGTGAGCTAGTAGAAATTGCACCTACGTATTGTATTCGTCCGAGCTTTAGGACCGTACCACAAGATCCTAAAGCAATATTAAAAAATATTACTCGCGGTGCAAAAGTGACAATGCTATACGAGTTCGTATTGCGTTGTCACATTTGCACCATAAGGCTGTGGCCCCATGTCTGTAGTGCGGCGCCATTCAACATGAAAAGTTGTGTCGTTGTGATATGAAAATACGCGTCGCCGCAACTTAAAAAGTCATGGCGGCCTGCCACGGAGAGATGCCATGCGAGGCGTAAATGTCGACATTTCATGTCGTAAATCATGACACGATGGCGCGCCATGAAAATGCTAGGTTTAACTATAAGGTAAGAAACAAAAGAATTTTATGTTGACATTTTCGCACGCTTATAAATAAAGTGAAGTAATCCAAAATTTCAACTTTTTGGTAATTCAAGTTTAAAGTTTTGCGAATTCGCCGTACACTATATTATAGGATAAATACAAAAATATACATTTGTTTGGGCAATTTTAATGTTATAAAGGTATAGTCAATGAAATTTCCGTTAATATCATTTCATAAAATAATTATTATTGTGAATAGATTTTTTAATACAAGACTTAAAAAAATATTAGTGACATATTTGTTCAATTGACTTGCTTTGAAGCGCCTGTTGAACGCAACTTATTATTTGCATCTAAATAATGCGTTTTATTAAAAAAAACTTGAAAAATTTGAGTTACTCCGCTTTACATTAAGCGAGTGATTTTTTTATTCAAATCAATGAAAAACAACGAAAAACCGGCCATGTGCGTGTCGGGCCACGTGCAATGTAGGGTTTCGTAGTTTACAAGAAACCCTTATAGTTTCACCATGTCCGTCTGTCCGCAGCTTAGCCCAGAGGCTATCAGTGCCAATAGTAGCCATATAGTTTAACTTTTCGAGGGGGGGGGGGGGAGGACACTCGACTCCAACAAAAATTTGCATTTTAAAGCTTAATATTTAACAAACGGCTCCCTTGATCGAAAAGTTGTTTTCACAAACTCACACCATTATTTAAAGACCTATCTAACGATACCCATAGTGAACACGAGAAATAAAAAAACATTTTACACTTTTCATGTACCCTTAAAAAATATTTTTTAAGATTTTATTCTATCACTTTGTCGGCGTGACTAATACGAGTATGTATATTCATATTCATTCATTCATTATGTATATTATATTTATATAAGTTGCGGATAGACGGACGGATGGACAGACATGGCAAAACCATAAGGGTTTTTTTGCAGACTACGAAACCCTAAAAAAATTTGCTGCGGTACGCCGCGCCAGTGATTTTCCGCGGCGCAGCATCGCGCTTTCTCATGGTCGCCGTGACTTGAAATGGTGCCTTTTACGCGATCAAAAGGTGACTTACGATTTGCATGGCAACTTTCCGTCGCACGCCGCCGTGTCTTTTCATGTCACGACGACACAACATTTCATGTTGAAAGACGCCGCACCACATACATGGGGACACGGCCTAAGTAATATTGTTTTCAAATTCAAATTCAAATTAAAAATCATTTATATAGATGAAATCACAAGGATCACTTTGAAACGTCTTAGGAGCTAGGTGAAGATACGCCTGTTCCTCGCGACCAAGCTTAGAAGAATCAGCCAACTACACGGTTTGGTGCCTACCATTTATTTCAATGATCCTTTCCTTATTGCTATGTAGAGCTCCAGTGTGATGCCGAACGAACAAGGTGAAGGCTCAAACAAACCAAGTACGTACAACAATATAAAAAAGTAACTAAAGAGCTTCAGCACATTTTAATATTGCTTTTGAGCTTGTGGTACGGCCCTCTGTTGCCACAGCACAGGCATGTCACGTACACGCTGTTATTGTCAAATGCATTTGAATAATCTGCGTTCAAAGAGCACTTTACTGCTGTAAGATGGCTAACTGACAACGATCACCATTGTGAGGTAATGGAGATTCAGTTTTAAACACTGAAATTTAACCGTGAAGTTAAAACGCATATTCTTCTTATCATCCTAATATCCTAATCCTTATTTAAACTAATATTATAGAGAGGAAAGATTTGATCGTTTGTTTGTTTGTTTGTATTGAATAGGCTCCGAAACTACAGGACCGATTTGACCTGATGAACATAGGCTATATTTATTACTAGAAAAATCAGGGATTATAAAATCATAAGACGCTGGGGCGTACCTACTGCTAATATGTGAAAGTTTGTGAGTTTGTGTATAAGTTTGTGCCTCAATCAGGCCTAAACGACAAAACGGAATAAGTTGAAATTTGCTGTAGATGTAGATATAATGCCCAATTAAAACATGGACTACTTAAAAATATGAAAAACATTTCCAAAAAGATAAAAAAACGCAAAAGGGACGATTTTGGTATAGATGGCGCTAGTGTGCAACAAATCTGACATCACAAACTAAAATCATTCAGTCTTTTCTATTTGATTATTGAAATTTGACAGGACAACGCCTGTCACGGGTCGGCTAGTAATATTATAAGTGCAAATGTTTGTGAGGATGTATGTATGTTTGTGCCTCAATCATATATTCTTAACATAGCTTGCAATGTTAATTAGTATTGATAACGTGTACTATTTGAATATATGATCGTATCGGCATTGTCACGTAGTATGATTCGAAGATACAAAGGCGATGGAGAAAATTGCTATCTTGATAAAATAATTGAAAGATGGAATTATTATCCATTTATTCCCAGTAGAAAACGAGTTTAATAACTGGTTGTCCAGTGGGAAGAAAAATTCTTATTACATTAATAGTTATGATGAAAGAATTAGTTTTTACAAGTAGAATTTCTACCAAGTTTGATAAATGGTTATCTAGTGGGATACAAAAAACCGGCACATTGCGAGTCGGACTCGCGCACGATGGGTCAGTACCATTATCTATAAAAAACGGCAATAAATAACGTTTGTTGCATAAGAGCCCCACTTAAATATTTATTTTAGTATTTGATGTTATAGCAGCAACATAAATACATAATCTGTGCAAATTTTAACTGTCTATCACGGTTCATGATATATACAGCTTGATGACAGATATACGGACATACAGACGGGCAGCAGAGTCTTATAATCTTCTCGTAATAGGGTTCCGTTTTTACTCTTTGGGTACGAAACTTAAAAAATATGTCCATGACGAGGAAATACACCTGTCTAAACTAGTTTTTAGGATTCCGTACCCATAGGGTAAAAACGGGACCCTATTCTAAGACTTCGCTGTCCGTCTGTCCGTCTGCCTGTCACAGGGCTGTAAATCACGAACCGTGATAGCTAGTCAGTTGAATTTATTACAGATGATGTATTTCTGTTGCCGCTATAGCAACAAATACTAAAAACACAATAAAATAAATATATAAGTCCCATACGACAAACGTATTTTTTGCCGTTTTTTTATAGATAATGGATTTATAGATAATAGATAATAGATAATTCCTGCGCGAGTCCGACTTGCACATGGCCAGTATTTTCAATCACAGCACAACAAATTTTGTAGTTATAGAATGAAAAAGTTACTAGCTCATAGTTATTTAGCAAAAACTAAACTTGCATTTTTAAAGAAACAGTTATTTTCTATTTTCCGTGCATAGCAACCATGTTTTGCGCGTAAATAACAGGCAAAAAAATAACGAACGTACTAGAAAATAAATTTTCTTTTTTACGTTGCACACTATTTAAAATCACACTCATAAAACAAAGTAACGCGATATGGCAGGATTTAAAACTTAACTAAATGTAGCACAAAGGGACCGTCATATTTTTTTGTAAGCCTTCTTTACGTGTGTGGATGGCAGGAGCGGAGCGACAAGCAGAGCGTATACGCTTCAGCTCAGCAAAAAACCGCATTCCCACTTAAGTATATTGGAACACAGTTTTCTAAAACCTAAAGATGAAAGAACTATTTGCTTAAAAATAAATTAAAGTAGACTAAATTGAAGTGCATAGTGTTTCTGTTTAACCAAAAGCAATTATTGTCTTAAAATACCAATAATAATATGTTTCACCTGTTTTCTTTAGTACAAGCGTACAGTGGGGAATCAAACAATAATTCCATTTTTAAAAGCGACATTGTGTCATGTTGTCTTGCCCGACACGTAGAATACGTGACATCCTGCGGGACATCGCGGGATATGTCTCTACGAATCCCCTACAAATGCGGCTTTACGCTTATCGCCCCGCTTCTAAAACAGCTCAGCCTTGAAGCGTTTGCGTGACAGTGGTTGAGTTACAAGCAGCGTGACGTTAGGTCGCTTTTAATAATGTTATTTTAGACTTTAGAGTATAATATTTCGATTATGTTATAAATTAAAAGCTTAATTCTGTAACATGTTTGGTCATAAACAGTTTGAATGGAAATATAGTAAAAAAACCGGTCAAGTGCGAGTCAGACTCGCGCATGAAGGGCTCCGTACCATTGTTAATAAAACGGCAAAAAAATCACGCTTGTTGTATGGAAGCCCCACTTAACATCATCTGTGAAAATTTCAACTGTCTAGCTATCACGGTTCATGAGATACAGCGAGTAGGGGTATATTGTATGTTCCAGACCACTCATTGTCTAGTCTAATTAGAGCTCTCTGTGGAATCTGTTTGTTTTGTGTCGATAGTGTGGTGAAAAAAACCTTTATTTAGTATAGTTTTATATGCAGTGATGGGTCTGTGAGCTCTGGTTTCTGGTACCGACATCAATGCAGTGAGTATGAGTAGGTACATAAAATATTTCCACAATAATTCTAAAATAACATTTGATTAGAAAATAAGCGAAGTGTGCTTAAAACGGTGAAGGAGACCAGTTAGTATTCTTATAAGCGGCGATGGGATTGCAATCTGTCACGTGTGGAATGATAACTACTGCAAAATGTGGGCATGTGCCAAATATGATGTTTAGACGTGCCTCTGACTACCCCCTTTAGACATCAATAAGGATCTAAGCGCCTAGAGCGGATGTCTACCGTACTTGGGGATTACAGTCGTGACCCTATTTCATTTAATTTACTTGTCAAAATGATGTACACAACTCAGTATCTGCTTATCATCAACATCTTCATTGATTTCCATCTGGATTCGCAAAATATCTAGCTCATATAAAACCCGATATTTCCCTGCCAAGTGACGCGATAAATTGTGAAACTAACACACCAAAATCGCTCAAGGGATGTATTCGTATTTCGTGTATATTGATGAAAACGTGATGTTAGGGGATTACTCAGATGTGATGTAACTTTGTCACGACTGATAACATTTTCTTATTGTATAGTCCGATCGATGGTTATAGCCATAAATAAGATATTGGTGACAATTCTGTTGTGTACGCTAATTTAGATTTTAACGTAAAATGAATAAGATCGATCGTTTTTAGAGAAATTTTTGGTTTAGCTTGGACGCTGCCGACTTTTGATTTATAACAATTTGTACTTTGAAACTCTATCCTACAAATCTATGCAAAGTTTGACCGAGTGATAATAGGTCGTGGGTTCAAATTCCGGCCAAGCATTAATGGACTTTTTTACACAGCGCCATCTAGCCCCAAACTAAGCAAAGATTGTACTATAGGAACTAGATAACTGATAGAATACATAATTACTTTTTTTTTGTGAATACATTCTTATGATAAATACTAACACCCAGACACAGAACAAACTCTATGTAAAAAAAGTCTATGTTCATCACACAAATATTTGCCCTGGGTGGGGATCGAACCCACAACCTACAGCGCTGAAGGCAGAGTTACTACCAACTGAGCTGTGAGGCAAAATCAAAAGAAAGATTGCTTATACGTGACAAGGTTTAACATTAAAGGTACCTAGTAGTGGTTTCTGCGCAGAATAATTTCCTAGAACCAACCGCAGCATCCAATTATGCAAGAAGTCTACAACCTATTTCATGGCAAAGTTCAAGCAAATCTTTGAATTGCTAAGTGATTGCGAACGGCTTCGCTCTGACAAACCAAAATAACTGTATTACTTTTAGAAACAAAATAAACCGAATTCAACGGAAAATTTCTTTATTTAACTCAGAAATTTTTAAAAGGGATTGAAACGAAAATTCATGAGACGATATGAAAAAAAACATAAATAAAATTTAAATGTCACACATGTGCCAAATGTAATGTTTGGACGTGTCTTTGATTGACACCTTTAGACATCTTCAAAGATCAGAGTACCTGGAGATCCAAGAGGATGTCTACCGTACTTGGGAAATACAGTAATGATAATATTTTTGTATTTTTTAAATTTAAATGAAACTACCTTGGTATTCTCCACAAATTATAAAAGTAATAAAATCCGGTCACCTGGTAAAATATAAGCGTGGTCATAAAAAAATGTATACACGTTGTATTAAAATCCTCCTTTTTATTTTGTCGGTTGATTAGAGATGTAAACTGCGGCATATTTTATACTCAAAATAGATTTTTATGTTAAGACGAGTAATAAATGTTTTTGATGAATTCAGAATCGTTTTTTCTCAATAACCGCAAAACAGTTACATAACAAATAGTTTTATTTTTTTATGTCAAAGATAACTTAAGGATATAATCTGGATAAATTACTGACAGAAACACGATTTGTGAAACTTTTCTCGATATATTTATTTACAAAAGTTGGCTCTTCAAAAACACTGGTTTTGGTTTTAATCAAAACAATGAATAGCTAAACAGTTAATTTGTATAATAATTCGTTAGACAATCATACTAGCTAAGTTAATTACAGACAGTTTCTTTTTAAATTTTATGGTTTTCATGATAATGCAGTAATATCACTTTTACCGTCTTATCTGGGTAGACTCAGCCCATAAAAAAAGTCAAAAATTTCACATATCACCTTTATAAAGTAATAGTAGCACGTCAGAAAAATCTGAGTAGAGTCATAAAACTAAGAAAAAACTGCGTCGTATGTAACGTAGGCCCTCTTAGAAGGGTGTCGTGAATAGTTGGACATTCAGATTACTATATTAAACCACCCTTTTCGGATTATCTTTGGCTGACAAATTGTTTATGGAGATTGATGCGAGGTCATGAAACTTGTAATAAAACTGGGTTCTTTATTAAGATTGGTTCGCATGATTATATTTCTTCGAAGCGATACGCTTCTACGAGTATTTCCAGTTATTCACAAACTTCCAAAAGAGGAAATGTTTCTTGATTTGGGGACCATCTTTACCTAAGGGTTTTATTATTATTTTATCAAAAAAAGTTGTGTTGGTCGAGTGGGAGGTTCCTCAACTTTTAATCTGAAGGTCGTGGGTTTGAATCCCAGCGTGCATCAATGGATTTTTCAGTTCGAAAAATTTATATGCGCATCAAAAACACGTGCTCAAAACGGTGAAGGAAAACATCGTGAGGAAACCAGTTAGTATTCTTATAAGCGGCGATGGGCTTGCAACCTGTCAAAAAACTGCTAAATGTGGGCATGTGCCAAATATAATGTTTGGACGTGCCTATGATCTTCAAAGGATCTAAGCGTCTTAATATCTGAGAGGATGACTACTGTAATTGGGGATTATAGTCGTGATCTTATTTTATTATTATTTTTTTTCATGTGTTTTTCTTTAGATGGTTTTGATTTCAATGATTTTAAAATTTATCTTCTAGACTCTAAAGTTATCTCTAAAATGTAGAGGATAACTTCGAGGTAGTGTCATGTAACTTCAATTATTATTGTTAGTTCTACCTAGTTCAGGCAAAATCTAAATTGTTACCTATTCATTCGTAATTTTAATCTTGATAACTTTGGAATCCTAGGTTACTAAAATAAATTAAAAAAAGTAGAATAACGATTTATTTTTAAATTTTCACAAGAAAACTCTAGAATATTACCAAACTTCGGAATTACTTTTACACCTACAAATATCATCTTAAAAATGCAATCTAGCTTAGATTTTTTGTTTGAATCTTAAGAAAATAGGTAACATGTAGTATTTATAAAAAAATTGATTACATTGATGATGATTTTCGCATAAAGAATGAAACTCCTAAATAATTATAATGCTATGTTAATTTCAACCCAATTTAGCTCGGTTTTACCTCATCTTCAAGTCGAGAATACTAACTGCCCTCACCTGAGGAAAGCACAGACATTTGACCTCTCAAGTGTGCTCAAGGGAGATATTTGACTAGTACCGCGTTTAAACAGGTGTTAGGAGCCACTTGGCGCGCCAATACCAATAAAGCGACGTGTCTTCACACACAAGAGGCAAGTCAAAGGACTCAGACTAACCTACTTATACATTACACATACACAATATTATATATATAACGTGTAAGTATACTTGTAGAAATAGATCAACGCAATATTGAGTAGAAATATAAATATGTATAACATTTATTTTCATATAAAAATAAAAAAAATAATTAATAGTATCACGACTGTATTCCCAAGTACGGTAGACATCCTCTCAGATCTCCAGGCACTTAGATTTGACGACGTCTAAGGGGGTTAGTCGTGTTCGTCCACACTGCCGAGCCTGGCGCGGTTGCGACGACGGGCGCTAAGTATCAAACATATGAAACGCGCCTTTGCGTCCACGCTGGCATTGATGGCGCGTTTCATAAATTAGACACATCGCGTGCAGTGTGGACACACGCGGAGGCACGTCCAAACATTAAATTTGTCACATGCCTGCATTTTGCAGTAGCTAACATTCCACACACGTAACAGGGTGCAAGCCGACGCCACTTACAAGAATCTAATATTTTTAATTAAAAGTGTTACAAATTCTGAGTGACCTAACATATTGATAACTTGATAGATAACTTAAAGGTACTCGTAACTTGAAACTACGAGTATCAAAATACAACACCTAGGTGTTATGCAAATATTTGTTTTAGTCTAGACCAAAACAAAAGCGTGGGATGGCAAAATTTTGACGCGCGTTTTCAAATCACGCGGCTAGACATCCTGGTATTTACATACAATCGATCACACGTTAACGCGCGTCAGCGGCGCTCAGAGAAAAAATATCTAGACGCAGGCGATCGCGCGTTGACGCGCGCTTTGATATTGTATGTAATGTACGTTGATTGTTCAGTTGAACTACCATTGCGATTTTATGGTAACTTTGTTTATTTTCAACTCTACCAAAAGACTGATAAGTAGTCGTAACGCGCGTTAGTGCTTGTCATCTGAACTCTTTGTAAACTTGATCGCGCGTTGGCATGCGCGTTATATAATATATGTTACACGCGCGTAATATATGAAGTTAGCCTAAAAAACGTGGTGTGCACAGACATTATAAAGCTCCAAGCCCTTTATCACCCCTAACAAACCTAGCGTTGAGCTATTAACGGAGTCGGATCTCGTTTAACGGAACATCGTTAATCAAAATGTGTTTCATTCAGTATCGAATCGATTGCGCTGGCTTTTTGATGAATGTACCGAGGGAATGATGTGAATGAATTATGGAGGTAGATAAATTAGCTTTGAGAGAATTATATGAAGATTATCGTAAAATATAATAGGCCCCAAGCTGTGTTTGTTGCTTGATTCTTCTAGGCTTGGTTGCAAGAAACAGTCACCGAGCTCCTAAGACTTTTCAAAGTGATTTTATTGAAATACATAGCCTTTGATATTGAAGAGTTGTGAAGAGTTGAAGTAGTACTAATATTTAGTGATATTTTATTTGTACACAGATAAAATAATAATTAGGACTAACAAAAACATATTATTATTCAAATTTTAACTATAAAATAGTTTTATACTAGCAAACCTTTAAGGCTATCAGAGAGGCCAATATATCACTACATAGTATAAAGCAAAATCGCTTCCCGCTTCCCGCGTCTGTATGTATGCTTATATCTTTAAAACTACACAACGGATTTTGATGCTGTTTTTTTTAATAGATAGAGTAATTCAGGAGGAAGGTTTATAGGAATCAGCTTTGCACCCGTGCGAAGCCGGGGCGGGTCGCTAGTTTGTGTATAAACCATGTACGTAATAATAAAAGTAGAAAAAAAAACAAATTCTTTTATTGATACTTTTATGGTGATTTTAAACTTTACCAAGAACAATAAAAACTAAAAAAACAAGGTAACATAGACGAAGACAAAAAATGACATTGTAACTATAATTTCACAGTAAAGCATTAGAAAAATAAGCTGGCGGGACGTCATGATTGAATATACAAACTAGCGACCCGCCCCGGCTTCGCACGGGTTTAATACATATAAACCTTCCTCCTGAATCACTCTATCTATTAAAAAAACCACATCAAAATCCGTTGTGTAGTTTTAAAGATATAAGCATACATACAGACGCGGGAAGCGGGAAGCGACTTTGCTTTATACTATGTAGTGATTTGGTAACCGACCTGAACTTCAGAGAGATATCTTTATAAGTGTAAGCGTTTTACGTAGATTGAATACTATATATTTGTTTTAAGGAAATAGCCAATTGTTTATTATACGAAAAGGTATCGAGATTAAATTTAAGCTTGTATTTACTTTCAATCACGACCATTGCTAATCAGATTTGGGTTTAAGGCTGGTTTCCATTGAGTTGGTGTTCAGTGACTGGTTTAATTGAATTTAATTAATTTAATTTAATTTAATCTAATTTTACAGTTTTAATTGGTAGTTATTCGGAGGCAACTCATTATTAGCAAATTAAAAGAGGAGAAGGTTCTCAATTCACAGACAGATCAAAGATTACTCAGTAACGGCTCGTCCAATTTTATTATTGTTACGCTATCTTGTAGAAGATGAATCCGAGGTGGTCCCATATAAATTTAACTGCAATCGAATTGCTAGTTTTTCCATAATATTCAAAAAATCAAAACTAAAAATTTGCACATGAACAGAATTCATGCGCATGTATAAATTCTATAAAATAATATAAAAAGCCTTACTTTACTTATTACCCGATAGGAACTGATCAGCATGACTATAACTGAGTAATTATACAGTAAATAATGATAGTATAATGATTGTAAAACACCCAAGCTCCATCATTTCTCCATCCATTGACTGGCCTCACAGCTCAGTTGGTAGTAGCTCTGCCTTCTGCGCTGTAGGTTGTAGATTCGATCCCCACCCAGGACAAATATTTGTGTGATGAACATAGATGTTTGTTCTGTGTCTGGGTATTATTATGTATCATATGTATGTATTTACAAAAAAAAAGTATATAAGTATTCTATCAGTTATCTAGTTCCCATATTACAAGCTTGGGGCTAGATGGCGCTGTGTGATAATGTCCACCAAAATTTCTTTATTTATTTATTTATTTAAACATCTAGATGATGTGTTACGAGGACGTGATATGATGCAAAGAAAAAGAAGAAGATAATGATAGTATCGAGTCCTCACTGATGCCAGTGACAGACTAATGTAAATCACCTTAACCTCAGCTCAATATTATATCAGTGGAAGCTTATTATTCAACGTTCCGCTGAATAAACGTGGATTATCGGAGAGACGCTGTCGCTGACGCTGAAAATGTGTTATTAAAACAAATAACAAGCAGTTTTCACAAATCCTTTCGCGTGAATATGAAATTGGGAGCCTTAATAATATTTAAATACGTTCTGACGAAAGTACCGCGTTCATTATTAATGGCATGCAAAAATTGGGACGAGACCGATGGACTGGCTGATTTATTAAAAGGTGAAAATGGCTTCTTCGCTTCTCTTGCGGTTTCTATACAGTCGGGGTCTACTCTTGAAAACGATCAACGATATATCGGGAGAAACTCCACATCGTTTCCGACTATTTCACACACATTTTCAGACATTTTACTTTAAACAATTGAAATCATAATCTACTACGACAGACTACGATTTCTTCTGATGTGAGGTTTGGTCGAAAATATCGGAGCACTGTCACTGTCCGCCACTGTAATGTTTAACAACTTAAATGTTTAACTTTAATGTCCGTCTGTCCGTCTGTCCGTCTGTCCGTCTGTCCGTCTGTCCGTCTGTCCGTCTGTCCGTCTGTCCGTCTGTCCGTCTGTCCGTCTGTCCGTCTGTCCATCTGTTTGTCATAGGGCTGTATCTCATAGACAGTTGAAATTTTCACAGATTTTTGTTGCTGCTATAACAATAAATACTAAAAACAGAATAAAATCAATATTTAAGGGGGGCTCCCATACAACAAACCTGATTTTTTTGCCGTTATTATCGTTTTTGTGTTTATTTTCTACACATTTTAAAAGATGTTAGCTCTAGAAGTTACTGAAAAGGTACAAAAATCTTTTCAAAACTAACTTCGAGATATTTTAATCAGACCTTTAGCCATATTAAGAATTAATCCCGGAGTCAGATATGAAATATTATGATGATTAAGGACGAACCCTTGGAAAGGAAATTCGAAGTACAAAAGCAAACAGAGCGTACGATGAACTTTCAACAAACATCTGGGCTCGTACCACATGCTCTTAAAGTAATATCAAAACAATATTACCTGCGGTGCGAAAGTGGCAACGCGTTCAAGTTCGTATTGTGTTGTCACTTTTACGTTGAGTAGTAATGCTTTAATATTTCTTTTGAGCTCGTGGTACGGCCCCAGGTTGGCTATCTTACTAGGTAGTAAGGTAGGTAGTCTCATAAGATCTTATTATGTAAATGTGGAATTTTGTTAAACTTCTATACGGTTATTGAAAGAAAACGATTCTGCAATCATCAAAAAGATTTATTACTCGTCTTAATTTCTTCACTGCGTCTTCTTTTACTCTACAACGTTATCTTTTCACATCATTCTACTTTATCTATACTAATAATTATTATAAATGCGAAAGTAACTCTGTCTGTCTGTCTGTGACGTTAACACGGCCAAACGATGTAACGCTGCCGATTGTAATTAAATTACAAATAGATACAGATTAAAATCTTGGGGCGGACATAGGCTAATTTTTCCCAAAATTTTTGTGTTAGAATATCAGGAATTTAAATTTTTTATTGTAAAAATTTAAATTCCTGATATTCAAAGTTCTATTTCTAAAATCTACGCGGTTGATTACGAAGTAGCTAGCAAGACGTGTTTATATAGCTAAAGGCTTTGAAAGATACATATGCTATGCAAACAAAGCCTTAGGTAAATGCTAGTTACATTATTTACAAACGAACGCAAGATACCTCAAAGAGATCACGCGCTCTATTAGATATTATATCTCTACGGATGATTCTTAGAATATACGTGTATGCCTTTGAATATCGGAAGAACCGGATACATTGAGCTGAACCTCGGAGTAGAATGGTTACTTACGTAATATAGTTGTATTTTATGCAAAGGATTTTGATATAAAATTTGGTTGAAGAAAATATTATTTTAATATTTCCAGATATACAAATTCTATTCTTCAATTCAAAACTTTACTAGAAATTGGGTTTTCGTCGATTCACTGTTTTTTTGTGTTCTGGAAATGGATAGATTCTTGTTAAGTTTTAAATAAAAATCACGACTGTAATCCCCAATTACGGTAGACATCCCTCTCAGATCTCTAGACTTAGATCCTTTAAAGATGTTTAGTGGGGGTAGTCAGAGGCACGTTCAAAGATTATATTTGGCACATGCCCACATTTTGCTATAGCAAGTTTTATGATTATATATTTAAAAATAAAAAGGTAAACCTACAAGCAAGCACGTAAGAAGCTATTGCTGGGTATAGGGCAAATCATTGGCAAATCTTTATTATAAGTTGCCTGCCCGAGATAGCTTTTAGCAATAAGGACATCCATTGTAGTAGTAATAGTCATTGAAGAAATAGAGTGTAAACATATTCAATTTCATCAATGAAGTGTATCTAATCTATATTTGTCTTCGAATAGAACAAAATTTACACTTCATACTACGCGTAAAGTACGTAATTTTCAGCTAAACAGTCACTGATTTATTCAGTCAGCAACTGATTTGCAGCGATACTACGCGCTTACGTAAGTTTATTTAAGAGGCTGCCAGTCGACGATTGCTCTTTTTCGGAACGAAAAAAGTAATAATTCTGAACAAGCCACATCTCCTATTTTTATAAGTATATTACTTCAGGTTCCTACCTAGATTTCTATTAAGCTGAAAACATAATAGCAGAAACTTTTCACGATAAAAATATTATTTCAAAATGATACGTTTTAGAATTTATGATCGAAATATTTTATATACCTATTATTAAAATCAACTTGTGATTTATTGTTAAAGATAGGTAATATGTAGATCTAGATTTCTATTAGAATAGATTTTTGATAAGTAATTATACATAATTTATATCATTAATTTATTCGAAAAGCTAAGGCGGACCACGCTCCGACGTGTGTTTGTCGTCATTGCAGCGGTCGGTAGGATTATTTATCGAAGTGATTAAAGATGGGTACATCTTTATTCACATATACTATACATTATAAAATAGGAGATGTGGCTTGTTCACAAGTATTTCTTTTTTCGTTTCGAACAAAAATAATCGTCGACTGGCAGCGTCTTAACTGCTCGCTCAATTACGCACCGATTATTCGCTTATTTGTGTCTCCACTCGGTTGACAGAGAGTACGCTACTTACAGTGAGACTAGTCATACCCTCGTATTCAAGAACGACATTATGAGAACACACACCCACAGTGCACGAAATCTTTTTTCATAAAAATCACTTTATGTGTTGTGCGACACTGCATAGTGTGACTAGAGGCACATTGTCGTGTGCCTCTAGCCAAAGTTGAGCTCTAAAGGCACACGGTAGTGTGCGCCATAGTGCCGCTCAACACATAAAGTGATGTTTATGAAAAAAGATTTCGTCCACTGTAGGTGCGTGTTCTCATAGTGTCGTTCTTGAATACGAGGGTTAAAGTAAATTGCCATCTACGCGAAATTGTGCGGAGCGGACCAATGCGAGCGCTGTGTTAGGTCCGTTCTGCACAGCTTCGCACAGCAGCGTAGATAGAAACTCACCCTTTAAGAATTAAATATTGATAGCAGGCAACACTCTTTAAAAACAATCGTTTCAATTCGTACAATCATGAATCTGTGTTTGCACAGGGGACATGTCGCGGGACGTGTCCCGACAACCGCGCCCTACACGTAGAATTCGAGTCGGGTTGTCGAAGGACACGTAGATAGCGTCCTTGCCGCGAGCCGTAGACATAGCCCGACACGTATATACGTGTCGGTCGGCATTGTCGTGGCACGAAATGTCCCCTGACATAAAGAGTACCGAGCTTACATATCGCCCTATATAAAAGTGCAATCGTTCGGAGAGCCGATCTGAAATTGTTATTTCCGTACAACCAATTTCACTACTACCCCAAGCCACCGCTACAGAATTGACCCACCGATGTGACAGTCCCCAGTCACCAGTATTGATTTAATCCGTCACGGAATTAATAATAATTACAACGCTCCCGCTTTATCCTCGTTTCGGTAATCTGATCATTGACTCGCATTCCAATAGTATTGGAGTTTTTATTGGGGTGTCTGGGTGATTGGCGTGGAGGAGGGAAGATATTTTAATCTGGAATCTGAAGATCCTAAAGTACATATCTCACGATTATCTTTAACCCAATTTATGTCTTTCTTGATGGGAGAAGAATTTGTCTGAGAAGAATGGCTTTTCATTTATCAACGGTCTTTAGCTCAACTATTTCTTGTGTATTTTGTTAATATTAGATGTTATTTCTTTTAGTAAATAAAGTATGTTTACAATAAAATATCATCATGGATACATAGTCTACTCTACAACATCCGGAAACCAATTAAGTGGAAAGCCATTGTCCTGCGATTTGTATCTGACATGTTGTAGTCATAGACACATTATTTAGTATGCAATTTCAAACATTTCTTTATTTACTTTCCAACGTCTGCAGTTGGTATTTGCTACAGGTTGTAAGTCCATCACCGCTTTTAAAAATATTATTATAATTCCTTATGGTTTAATGTGATTCAAACCACAAATCCACATTAAGAGTCTAAGGTCGTCTCCCTCCACCTTATTCTATAAATGTATATGTCCAAATGCCGAAGAGGGAGCCCATATACATACATACATCTCCCTCTATTCTGACACAATTCTCACGACAAAGATGGATAATGCAAAGTTGAAATTGAACCATCATTTTCTCGCTTCCACCATTCACCAAGCACACGTCCAAAAGCGATGAAATTCATACCAAGCACACACAACTAGGTCAGCTGAACGTTGCACTAGTTTTGGCGACAGATGCAAACCTGCCATCTGTGTAGATTTTGTGCTACATACGAGTTTTCATACCCTTCCACTGGCTGAACTTTTTAAAGAACCAGCTACTGTAATATAGCGGCCAACTAGCCTCACAGCTTATTTGGTAGTAGCTCTGTCTTTTGTTCCCTCCAAATGTTTGTCCTTAGTGTCCAAACATTTTCGCGATGATCTTAGTGTTTGTTCTATGTCATTCAACTTATTGTAGCTTGCTATTATTACGCTATTATTATATTGCCGTGTCATGTAAGCCGAGTGGGAGGTACCTCGACTTTCAATCTGAAGGTCGTGGGTTCGAATCACGGCGTGCATTAATGGATTTCTCTGTTCGAAAAATTTATATGCGCATCAAAACACGTGCTTAAAACGTCGAAGGAAAACATCGTGAGGAAACCAGTTAGTATTCTTATAAGCGGCGATGGGCTTGTAATCTGTCACGTATGGAATGCTAACTACTGCAAAAGGTGGGCATGTTTCATATATAATGTTTGGACGTGTCTCTGACTACCCCCACTAGACATCTTCAAAGGATGTAGCTCTGTAGATCTCATGGATGTCTACTGTACTTGGGGATTACAGTCGAGATCCTATTTTTTTTTTATTATTTCTCTATTATATGATCGCCAATTTGGAATATTCAACCAAATATTTTGACAAATTAATTTAATCTATTTTCAAACTAACAGAACAAGAAAATATTTACTCTGCCTTATGATGTTACATATTGAGCAATTGATTGCTTGAAAGAAATGAAGGTTTCATTCTTTTTGGAAAAAAATGAGCTTTCAATTGTAGTGCCTACTTTCCACGTAAAAACAAGGGTTACACAACCCTCGTAAATAAATAACAGGTTAAATAAATTATGTAAAATTATATTGTGCTATGTGTCAAGTATGGTTCGATGTAATGGGTAATAAAATATTATTTATTGCCTTACTTTGGCTTTGTTGGAGTTGACTAGAATTTCGGTAATTCTTTTTTCTTTTCTTTGTTACAAAGTGAAATACAGCCTACTCGTATCCGCGGGATTCGTAATGGGTTTTTTTATTGTAATCTAAAGTGCGCGATGCTGATTAGTAAGATTTTTATTTATTAACAAGCTGACCCTGCGAACTTCGTATCGCTTTAGAATTAACAAATGTTGTCCTAAGCTCCCGTTCCCGTTACCGTATTATCAAACCTAATAAAGCTCAAATTGACTCTACGTTTTAGTTAGAAAGTACGGTAGACATCCTCTCAGATCTCCAGACGCTTAGATCCTTTGAAGATGTCTAGTGGGTCATAGGCATTATATTTTGCAATACTAACTGGTTTCCTTACAATGTTTTCTTTTACCGTTTTAACATCACAAAATATCCATTATTATAGAGAAGCTCTCCCAAACACGTTCAAAGTGCTTACAGACTTAATGCATTTTCACGTCTCTTTACGAGCTCATGAAGTATTGGTGAAAGCAATGCCTTCAGCTGTAAAACTATTAAAACTAGGGCCAAAGACCCGGTTGTGGTGCCACGGTTTTGGTCATTTTCAATTTTGGCAGTCATTATCTAAGCATAGCAAACAAACTTGTTTAAAATTTATAGTCAATACAATTTTTTGTCTATGGTCCGTTTTGATAAGTGACAGTTGTGAATGTGAATGTCTAAATATTTCCCGTTTTGTGCTTGTTTAAATATGAATAATTAACAAATAAATATTGCATGTTACAAAACCTTTGCTTAACCTAAGAGATAGATAAATACTCTAATCTATGTTGTTTAAAAATTGTTATAATATTTTTTTCAATATAAACCGTTTATTTTAAAATGCAAATGTTGTTAAAATGGCCACAATCAGCTCTCTCACCCTACCAATATGTCGTAAATTCACACTCAAATCTAGTTACTTTTGCAGTGAGTTTATTAGTGTGTCTGAATGGCAGACGATATCACTAGTAACGTAAACTGATCATAGTTTTATGGGATTGTTAGGGTTATTATGAACTTCTCTATGGTTAACGCTAGTACGTACTTTTAGTGATGCACAATATTCAATACTAGCGCTTACTCGCCTATACCCCCTTTAGAATTTAAAAACGTCCCGATCCCGTTCCCGTTCCTGTTTTCGTTCCCGTTCCCGATAACTGATAGAATACTTATATACTTTTTGTATATATAAGTATTCTATCTATCTTTTTGCATACTTATTGTACATATTAACACCCACAACACAGAAAAAAACATAGCTATTTGCGATAAATGAATGATTAATTAGCAATGTTGAATCACATTCAAAATGATAGAGCCCAAAATTAACCTTCATAGTGATTAGCAACTTGTGTTTCGCCTTCCATCAGGCAGTGCGTGTAATGAGTCTCTAAGCCCCAAGAGACGTAGAAAAAATCGATTCTAACATTGTGCTGACCCAATATCATCAGGGTTCTTTCACACGATGTTGTAGCGCGAATTGCTGCAGAAATACGCGTAATATCAATTTACAAAATATGTTCGGTTTACTTTAACTGCCATGTATTTTTAACAGACGAAAAACGGAGGAAATGTATGATATCTTTTTACCTGGTGATCCGATTTGTTTTTTTTTCTATTGTGTAGAGAAAAGTCCAACGTTGATCCCATTTGAATTATATTAATGTAGGACTAATAGTTACTTCATAAAACTTAAAAACAAATATTGGTGTGGATTCTGTTGGCACCGAGCTAATCCAAATATTTCCTTAAATAAAATTAAAACGATTTCGCTCTTATTCCTTTACGTTAAAGTCTAAATGAACTTAACTTTTCGATTGGTAGAAACATTTTTGTCGGTTTTTTTTGTCTGCAAACAAATCTCTATCGCAATATAATTATTGACTGTAAGTTACAGTTAATAAAACGTTTATAAAAGTGGATAAAAAACGATTTCCATGATTTGCACAAGGCACGATCATACGATTACTTACACGAGATTTTAAATAAAAGTTGCTTATTGGGCTCACTACGGTTTTTAAATAAATTAGCATAACTATTTTGAAATTGTATAGTATGTTCAACGGATTCAAATCATTATTTACTTTATATATCAGGCTGTAAAAATATCACTCGGAAAAGATATAATTAGTTTCGGCGTCGTAGAGCGTCGTCTCAGTCATTTATGATCTACGCTTTTAATAAGGGTCTACGAAGGCTCTACGAAAGTGCTACGAGATACCTACGACCGAAAGCAATCAAAATACTCGTGTGTTAGCACGTGCTAATGTCCACAGAAAGCTTTGCTCAATCCCGTGAGTTGACCGAAATGTATGCATCTAGTGCCTTAATGCATTCGACTGACCTGTCAGCACGTTTGGTAGTGGCTCTACCGTCTGCGTTGTAGGTTGTGGGTTCGACTCCTACCCAAGACAAACATTTATGTGATTAAATCGTAATATTTTCTACAAATTGCGTTAATGGAAAGAAAACGCTTCTTTATTATGTAATGTGACTTTGAAGCTTAGCTAGGACACATTTAGAGCAAACAAACTTCATTCAAAGTTCGTTACCTAATTATTCTAGGCACGGTCGCGAGGAACAAGCGAAGCGTCTAAAATGTTTCAAAGTGATCCTTTTCATATAATTGAGAGTCGGAAACTAGTGTTTATAGTACGAAACTTAGTTACATACATACATTGCAAGTTAAATAAAAGCTTTTAAAAAGTTTGTTACTGTTTTATTATCGTATAAATAACTTTATAGTTAGGTATGTGGTTTAGTGCTTAAAAGCACTTGAGAAAACTTAGTTATTTTAATATCACAGACAGACACTTTAATTTTATTTAAACCTACTCGTATGTATAAATTTTATTGTATTTTATATAATTACTAAATCCCTAATCAAACCTAAACGACCAAACTGATTAAGATGAAATTTGCTGTAGTATGTAGATAAAAAAACAGATAAACAGAAGGGGAAACTAGTAATCCGAAAAACAACCGCTATATGATAAAAAAAAATGCAAAATGGATAATTTTGGTATAGATGGCTCTGGTGTGCAAAAAATTAGACATATCAGACCGAAAACATTGAGTTGTCATTCAAGCAACGCATTCTACCAAAAATGTTGAATCCTACTAAGGTCGGTATTCGAATTTATTTTGTCAAAAAAATCTGACATTAATTTGACTATCAAATGATACGCATTCTACCAAAATTTGTAATTTATTTTAGTTTATTCAGGTCAAGGTTTAATATTGGAAAAAAATAGAAGTTTCTGAAAGTGCTTTTTTCTCTGCGATTGTTGAAATTTGGGCAAGACAAAGTCTGTCACGGGTCGACTAGTAATTAAGTAAATGACAAGAATGACTAGACAAGTTACGCAAACGCTTAATACAAATATATGAACGCTTTAGTAATAGTTCAATTAACAACTTGGTTCTAATCGGCTTTAGCATAGCTTAGCGATGACTAATTCATAATTTCCCTACTAAATAATTATACATTTGTAACCACATAATGGAAATTAATAATGTACGAGTTGAAACAGAACTCCATCAACACAGGTTCTACCACAGATTATATTGCTTAAGGGGCTCCCAGTCGAAGATTGCTCTTTTTCGAAACGAAAAAAGAAATACTTCTGAACAAGCCACATCTCCTATTTTTATAAGTATATTACTTCAGGTTCCTACCTAGATTTCTATTAAGCTGAAAACATAATAGCAGAAACTTTTCACGATAAAGATATTATTTCGAAATGATACGTTTTAGAATTTATGATCGAAATAATAAAATATTTCGATCATAAATTCTAAAATACCTACTATTAAAATCAACTTGTGATTTATTGTTAAAGATAGGTAATAAGTAGATCTAGATTTCTATTAGAATAGATTTTTGATAAGTAATTATACATAATTTATATCATTAATTTATTCGAAAAGCCAAGGCGGACCACGCGCCGACGTGTGTTTGTCGTCATTGCAGACATTATAAAATAGGAGATGTGTCTTGTTCAGAAGTATTTCTTTTTTAGTTTCGAACAAAAACAATCGTCGACTGGGATCGCCTTAATATAATTCATCTTTACGTGTGTTTGTCACTCCTCCTAAATGGCTAGACCGATTTGTTTGAAATTATGTCTATTTTAATGGGTTTCTGGATGGTTTGAAAAATCAATTGGACCCGGTAGGTGGCGCTGCTGTCGGAATGTTACTAAATTTGATTTTCTATAGGCGGTATGAAGTCGGTATGAAGGTCAGCTAGTTGCTGATATTATTTTGTTTTCAGCATTTACGCTTGATTTTGTACAATCGTACGGCATACAATGTACACTTTTATGTACAATCAGTCTTTACACAGTTTAATGACAACAAAAATACAACCATTACCTTTAGATCATTACTTTAATAAAAATATAATTTTAAGCAATATGTGTTTGATCTTTAAACATTCTTTAAATATATCAACAATATTTTGTATATTCTTTATTATTATATGTATTAGATGTTGTTATATTTCTGATACTGATTATTTACAAAGAGTATCAAAATAGATAGATTGTCACTTTATTTTACCACATGTCCACACATGTCCATGTCCACATGTCCACGGACAGCTAAATATTGATTTAGGTACTTAATTTCATTTTGTGTAACATTTGTCTACTTTAATTATTTTTAAGCAAATAGTTATTTTATCTGTAAGTTTTAATTCTAAATCAAGTGTAGCGTGTGTTGCTTTTTGAATTTGTGCTGAAGCTCTTTAGTTATTTTTTTTTATTGCTGTACCTACGTACTTGAGTAGTAGGTACTTTTAACTTTTAATTATTATTCTTGTTTGAGCCTTCACCTTGTTCGATTGGCACCACACTGGAGCTCTACATAGCATTAAGGAAAGGATCATAAAAAAAAAGGTAGACCCCAAGCCGTGTTTGTTGCCTGATTCTTCTAGGCTTGGTCGCGTGGAATCGGCGTAGCTTCACCTAGTTCCTAAGACGTTTCAAAGTGATCCTTGTGATTTTATTGAAATAAATGATTTTTGAATTTGAATTTGAATTTGAATTTGGATACAAAAACTTATGAACAGGAAAAAGTGACACTAAATTTAAAGGTAATAAAAAGAGCGGCCTTATCGCTAAAAGCGATCTCTAAATGCACAATTTTCAAATAAATGTTTCATGCCAAAACCTATAAAATGGATAAACAGAGGGCTGAAAAATCATATTACGAGTATTAATATCATGTTTCACGTTAATAGGATAATAATTTTACCAAAATACGTAAATCATCAGAAGATTAAGATTGCATAATTAAAGCTGCGTTTAAAATTTAATCAGAAACAGACAAAATACCATATTTCTGAAGGGTGGTAATAAACTGAAAATAATAGGGCTCTTCATTATTATACTGTTCCTTTTGTGAATGCAATGTTAGAAATGACCCGATTTTATTAAAATATTTGGATATTACTGAAATACTTGATTTTCAAAATATTGACGGAATTTACACACAGCGCCATCTAGCCCTGAACTAGAATACTGTACTATGGGAACCAGATATCTGATAAAATACTTATATTTTTTTTTTGTAAATACATGCTTATGAAACATACTAATAATATTTAAATATTTAGAATTAGTAGAGTTTAGATTTTATCATCAGTGAGTCAGTGATGAAATCTGGATTTTTTACAATCCAATAAAATCTAAAGTATTAGAGCTGCAATTGAAACTTTATATCTATATGTCTATGCTTTTTATCATATGATAATCATTACCGAAGTTGTTGTGCATAAGCCCACGAAGGTTTCTGAGCAGTTGGTGACGTAGCAACGCGCACAGGGTACAAGCTATTGTTTAATAAATCAACTATTGACATCATATCGCGAGAGTTTTGTTTATCTTGTATACTTAATCCAAACCCCAGTTATAGGGGTTCAAAAAAACGACGAAGCGTTTCGAGAAAAGGTAGGTAATGCCCTTGCGCTTTGCTTGAGTCGTCTTGGCGGGGGCACTGTGCCCCCAGGTTTTATTGCTTTGCACCTTAAACCAGCCGCCCACGGTTTTGCTCGCGTAGTGACCCGTCTTTATACAGTTCTAGACTTTAGATATGTATACGTTTCATGCAAAACTAATTAGTTGGTGCTTGAACCTACGCATTACTTACTTTTTTATTATATTAAAAGGGTCTTAAACCAAAATGTTGAAGGTTCAAGCCCTCACTGCCTATCAAGTTCTATTATGTTGGCAAGCACTTGAATTACAACGTAATTGTAGTGGATCTTAGGTTGGTCGTACAATTACGACTAAGTAGTTTAATAAAGTACCTATTACGGCTTATTATATTAAATTTTATAGGGTACTTTATTAATTGAACTTTGGCCTAAAGCACTTAGTAGATCACACCAATTCATTTGGTGATCGCATTGAACGGCGGTAGGGTCATAGACCTGGTTGTGGTGCCTACATTGCTTTAGACATTTTAAATTTTTGCAGTCAATAACTAAGCATAGCAAACAAACTTGTTTAAAGTCTATAGTTAATACATTTCTTTGTATATGGTCCGTTTTGATTAGTGACATTTGTGGTGCATTGTATCTCTAGTTTAGATTGTTTTGCCCACAACCAATGATTTTCCGTTTTGTCTATTTAAATATGAATAATTAATCAATAAATATCGTCTGTTACAAAACCTAAGAGCTTAACCTAAGAGATATATTATAATTACTCTATTCTATGTGGTTTAAAAATCGTCATTTTAATAAAAAAAAAATCAATATAGGTAATCCGTTTATCTGAAAATTTAAATGTTGAAGTGCCCACAACCAGCACTTTTGCCCTATTTAGATCAATAAAAAAATTAAGATTTAGATTGATATGTGAAAAATAATAAAGAAAAACTTAGCAGCTATTATAAAAAATAATTATGTACAATCAAATGAAAAACCGTTTACAATTAAAACGAAAAGTAAACCTACATAGTACTTTAATTAATTACCAACAAATTTGTAATGATTGGAAAATAATGATATAAAGAGAGTCTTTTAATCTGAGCAACAAATAAATTGTGTTATAGAACCGTTTTCGGTACAAAGTCTAAATTATTTTCAGTGAAAAGAGATTATTGTATTTAAGGCGGTTAGCACCTTGCTTGTGTTTGTAATGGAATTTTTAAACGTCGGTTCAGTTTTTTTGAGCTAGTTTGTTTTCACTAGTTTTACATATTTTAATAGAAACATTTGTAATCATTAAGGTGTGACCAGACACAGCGCGGCATTCGAGCGCGGTAGTACTGCGACGACGCGCTGTGGTTGGACGACGGCCGCGCGCATATCTACCTTTATGTTTAAACTAGTCAAAGCTAGCTCAAATGCCGCGCTATGTCTAGTCACACGTTTAGACTAAATAAATTATTTTTGTTCCAAGTCAACGTTACCATCAAAATCTGTGCGGTTTTCACTCAACTTAGCAATTATTCAATACATTGAACCTAAATACCCCAATTTATAAAGCTAAAAGCTAAGCTTGTAATCGCGATACAAAGTGATACTAATTCGTCGGCGATTATTTTAGGCGAAGATAATTACGGCAATTTCACTAAAATGATTTTGACCTAAGTGCGATTTTGGGGTAAATCGGTTCTGTAATTGATCAAGCGCCATTAGTGATGTTTAAGATATTTTACACTACACTGTGTTTCATACCTAGTCATACTTCATGTAGTATCCAAATGAGGCGTATTTTATAAAAACTGGCCAAGTGCAAGTTAGACTCGCGCACGAAGGGTTCCGTACCATTAAATTATAAACGGCAAAAAAAACACGTTTGTTGTATGAGCCCCACTAAAATGTTTATTTCATTCTGTTTTTAGTATTTGTTGTTATAGCGGCAACAAAAATATACTGAATACTGAAAAACACTGTTTTTCTTTAAAAATTACACCGATGATGAAAATGTTTTTTTTTTTTTTTTTTGGAACAGAGGTAGATACTATAAAAATGCACACATTAAGGTGATATGTGAAATGTCTGGTTTTTTGTATGGGCTGAGTCTACACAGATATGACGGAAAAAGTGATAAAACTGCATTATCTTGAAAACCATCAAACTTAAGAATAAACTGTCTAAACTTACTTAGCTAGTATGATTATCTAACGAATGATATAAAAATGAACTGTTTAGATATTCATAGTTTTGATTAAAAACGAAACTATAGTTTTTGAAGAGCCAACTTTGGAAAATAATTCTATCGAGAAAAAATTCACCAAACGTGTTTCTGTCTATAATTTATCAATTATTGAAAAAAAAAACGATTCTGCATTCATCAAAAACATCAACTGGCCTCACAGCTCAGTTGGTGGTAGCTCTGCCTTCAGCTCTGTCGGTTGTGGGTTCGATCACTACCCGGGATAAGCATTTGTGTGATGAACATAGATGTTTGTTCTGTGTCTGGGCGTTATGTATAATAAATATGTATTTACAACAAACATTATATATGTATTCTACCAGTTATCTGGTTCCCATAGTACAAGTTTTGCTTAGTTTGGGGCTAGATGGCGCTGTGTGAAATGTCCACCAATATTTATTTATTTATTACTCGTCTTAATTAAATATCACTTTCAGATAAAGTCAGCCGCCATACCATGTTCACAATATTTATGAGAATGCAAAAAAACTCAATGACTCATTTTACGATAAAAACTCAGCAGCTAAGTGCAAATATGGGTCTAGGACCTCGTATATCATGGCTGTGCCTCGTTTACTTCGCAATCGATATTTATAGTTTTGTGCACTTAGCACTGCTTTTTAACGTTATCCATTGTAGTCCGTTTCAAAAGCATGTTAATGGTCTTTATTCACTCCAGTATACCGTAATAAAACCATACTGTGACCATAACCGAAAAGCACGTTTCTTCATATAATAACGCATAAATATTATTATAAATGCGAAAGTTTGTAAAAAGACATGTATGTTTGTGGGTGCTAAACAATAAAACGGATTAAGATGAAAACTGCTGTAGTATCATCATCATCATCTTCATGCTCTTATCCCACTTAAGTAGGGTCGGAACAACATAATGTGTACTTCTTCGATTTTCCTTTATCAGCCGTCATCTCATCACTCCTTTTTTGTCCATGTCAACACTCACACAGTCCATTCATCTTCTCTTTGGCCTACCTTTACGTCTACATCCATGCATATTCATTATCCTAACATTCTTCTCGTTACATGACTTTCTTCTCTCCACATAACATGCCCATATCACAACAAATACTAAAAACAGAATTAAATAAATATTGAAGTGGGTCTCCCATACAACAAACGTTTTTTTTTAAAGTTTTTTAAAGATAATGGTACGGAACCCTTCCTGCGCGAGTCGCACTTGGCCGGTTTTTTTTAATTACGTGTCTAGGCATTATTATACACTATAAATGTGTTTATGTGCATATTCACTTTTAGTATTGCTTTCACCACAATAAAATTTATAGAGTTATAAAGCAAGATTCTTAAATCTTTGAGAATGATTAAAAAAACTTTCATATATTTTTGAATATTTAAAAACATAGAAAGGATCTAAAGGTACCCCTGAGAGTGCTACTTGAGTATTTCCATAAATTAATATACAGTGTTGTAGTAATTTATGCAAATATGAGTTTATGAATTTACCATTACGGTAACGGGCATACTCATATTCCCATATTCTTAACTATAGATTTTTACACGTGTCTTTATCACGTAAATATACCTTTAAAAAATATTTTTTCGACGTTTCGGCTATGTTACAATAGCCATGGTCGCGGTTGGGCATATTCTTATTTTTCATCTCGACTCAACCTCAAAACCGTTTTGGTAGCTTTAGTTGATAAAACCTACCTCGAGTTTGCCTCTAGTCGAGGATTCCACAGTGAATAGTCCTTACAACTCAAGGTACCTTGAGATGTACCTTGGCATTTCTCAACAGCTTCTGATCGACGCTGCGTATGACGGTTTGTTTGATGAAAATCTCCTCGGACTGATGACGTAATGACGTAATTGAGGAATCTCCAAAAAATCGAAGATGGGGTACTTTTCGAGGGAAAGTTCGAGGGGCCTCGAAAGAGGTTGAGGTTACAACTAAGAATTTTGGGAAATTCTCTATAGTATCCGCAGAAAACTGGTCACTGGCCAGGCCTCGTTACAACCTAGAGGGAATCAGCTTTAGACTAGCGAGCTTGTAATAAACCCAGCGTCAATAACTAGTTCATGGTGTTCACAAGCTCATATGTGTCAACAACTGGTGCTTAACCATCCTGTATACGCCGGCTGTATATGTTATGTATTTCTCGCTACACTCTGTATAGAACCACTTAGTAGGATTGCGGTTGCTTGTCACTTGTAATTGGTTTACTTAAAGGCTCGCTAGGTATTGCCCGCTGATTTGTCTGTAAAATATAAAACTACTAGCTGTGACGGTCAAACAAGTTATGGTGCGTTACTATCGATAAAAAACCTAAGTTATAAGACTTACTAGCCAGTCCTCGGTAGAGCACAGAGATCAACTTTAGAATCTTTAAAACCTAGCGTCAATAACTAGTTCACCAGCCATGTGCCAACAACTGGTGCTAAAAGTTAACCAACCTGTGTTGTATATGTATTACTCGCTACAATCTGTATGGAACTACTTAGTAGGATTGTGGTTGCTTGTTAAATGTAATTGGTTTACTTAAGGGTTCGCTAGGTATTGCCCGCTAATTTGTCTACATGATTAGAAACTAATTATTAAAATAAACAGACAGACAGACACACAGATAGACAGACAGACGGACAGCGAAGTCTTAGGACCCTATAACTAATAATAGGGTCTCGTTTTTACCCTTTACGGAACCTAAAAAACTATATGGAGTTGTAGTAAATCTTAGTATGTATGTATAAACAAAAAAAATATTATTGCGTGTAGTTTATTAACTTTCTGAATTAAAATTGTAATTATTCAATTTCACTTTAGTTTATTTGTGTCCATTCTGCCTCCTGTAACAATGCCAAAACCATAGAAGTACTTTAAAAAAAATCGGATTTTTTTTATCTTTCTAGATCGTTATAAGTCGTATTTCTATTAATATGTTTCTAGTCTATAGCTATAAAATAACGATCGTTGTACAGAGTTTCCTAAAAATAGGGTCAACTTAAGGTCAAGGGTAATGCTAAGGTGAATCGGACCTTTAAGGCTTCCCACGCATATAATAAAAAAACACGACTGTAATCCCCAGGTAAGTAGACATCCTCTCATATCTTCAGGTGCTTAGATCCTTGAAGATGTCTAAAGTTAGTCAGAGGCACGTCCAAACATTACATTTGGCACATGACCACATTTTGCAGTAGTTAGTATTCCACACGTGACAGGTTGCAAGCCCGTGGCCAATAACAAGAATACTAACTGGTTTCCTCACGTTGTTTTCCATCACCGTCTTGAGAACGTGTTTGAAGGGCATATATTTTTTTTTAAAAGAAAAATCCATTGATGCACGGCTGGGATTCTAATCCATGCCCTTCAGATTGAAAGTCTGGGTACCTCCCACTCGGCCAACACAGCTTTTTTGCACCTATAATAAAACTACTTGTAAAACCCTTAGATTTCTTGATGTAATGAGCAATTTAATATATAATATTATATAATAAATATAATGAGCAAAATGTATTGAGCAATTTTTTTCTTGTTAAAATAAAATAAAAATAAAAATAAAATCAAATAGGATCATGACTGAAATCCCCAAGTAAGGTAGACATCCTCTTACATCCTTGAAGATGTCTTAAGGGGTTAGTCAGAGGCACGTCGAATATTTGAGGAATTTTCCATACATGACAGGTAGCAAAATCACAATGAATTAAACAAAAAAATCTATTAATGTACGCCTTGGATTCGAACCCACGACCTTCGTATTGAAAGTCGGAGTCCTCCCACTTGGCCAACACGGTTTTTCATATTTTCCGTCCGAAACTATAAATTCAACGGCGAGTAATTTCATGGCTGTGAACTAGAGGGATGAAAGTGGGGTAGGGTGGGGGTCGTGTCAGAGAATCTATTAAGTCTGATGTATCTGCAGGAAATGAAAGCAGCTTTCTGGGACTTTTGTGGAGTTCTGAATATAGAATGTACGTTTTTATCGCGAGTTTATTCGTCTTAAGGCCCTGTATGTCAACGATTGCTCTTTTTCGAAACGAAAATAGAAATACTTCTGAACAAGCCACATCTCCTATTTTTATAAATATACTACTTCAGGTTCCTACCTAGATTTCTATTAAGCTGAAAACATAATAGCAGAAACTTTTCATGATAAAGATATTATTTCAAAATGATACGTTATAGAATTTATGATCGAAATACTTTGATAAGTACCTACTATTAAGATCAACTTGTGATTTATTGTTAAAGATAGGTAATATGTAGATCTAAATTTCTACTAGAATAGGTTTTTGATAAGTAATTATACTTAATTTATATCATTAATTTATTCGAAAAGCAAAGGCGGACCACGCGCCGCCTATGGTGCCCCGTGTGTTTGTCGTCATTGCAGCGGTCGGTAGGATTATTTATCGAAGTGATTAAAGATGGGTACATCTTTATTCACATATACTATACATTATAAAATAGGAGATGTGGCTTGTTCAGGAGTATTTCATTTTTCGTTTCGAAAAAGAGCAATCGTCGACATACAGTGCCTTAAGAGTAATAACTTAAATATTTATTTATATTAAGCCGAATTTACATTACGAAATAAGTTTCATGGATAATGAAATGAGTTTCATCACACTACTTTCAGTACCTCTAAAACTAGTTTCATTAAAAATAATAAAGTCGTGAAATTCACAGTAGGTCTGTATTCATTTCTCCGCCAACATTTTGCTTTGATGTTCGCGGTTTAATTCTCAAGTACGGTAGACATTCACTCAAATCTTTGAAAATTACGAATTGTGGTAGTCAGAGGCATGTCCAAACATTACATTTTGCAGTTAGCGTTCCATACGTGGCAGGTTGCAAATCCATCGCCACCTGCAATACTAACAGGTTTTCTCACGATATTTTCCTTCACCGTTTTAGAAACAGAAAAATCCATTGATGCACGGTTGGGATTCGAACCCACAACATTTTAAAAGTTGAGATACCACTCACTCGGCCAACAAGGCTATTATTTTATCATTCATTTTGTTCATAAATATTTTCTTATTGTTTAATTTATCAGTTACCAATATTAATTCAACGTATTTTGAATTTTACAAATGATATTGTGCTGTCGAACGCTCAAGGAATATAATACCACAAAGTTCTAAAGTAATATAAAATCAATATTACTTGCGGTGCGAAAGAGAGAACACTATATAAATGTAAATAAAATTTATATATACATTAGTGGACTATTCAGACAGCGGCGATAGAAATAACTGATAGAATACTCATATAATATGTTTTGTAAATACGTACTTATACATTTAACACCCAGACACAGAACAAAACATCTATGTTTATCAAACGAATATTTGCCCTGGGGCGATCGAACCTACAACCTACAGCGCAGAAGGCAGAGTTACTACCAACTGAGCTGTGAGGCATATGAGTTTATATTGCGTTGTCACTTTCGCACCATAGTAATACTTTTTTAATATTGCGTTTGAGCTTGTGGTATGGCCCTATACATTTTCCTGGTAAAATTTTGTATTTACAAAACATACTAACTGTTATACTTCTAAATGATTTTTTTGATTTTTCGTACATCTAAATATGAATACCTAAAAACATTTTGACACAAGACTGGCCTCACAGCTGCAGTTGGTAGTAGCTCTGCCTTTTGCGCTGTAAGTTGTAGGTTCGATCCCTACCCAGAGCAAAAATTCGTGTGATAAACATAGATGTTTGTTCTGTATCTGGGTGTAAATGTAACTTGTGTATTTATTTACAAAAAAATAAGTAGAAAAGTATTCTATTAGATAACTAGTTCTCATACAAGCTTTGCTAAGTTTGAAGCTAGACGGCGCTGTGTGAAATGTCCAATATTTATTTTATTTTTGTCAAAACATCCTAACTTCAATAAAACCCCTCTAAGGACCGTTCGTAAAAGTTACAAGCCAAGTATTAATCAAATCTAAAGAAACATATCTAAAAATAAAAACCCGCCCAAGTGCGAGTCAGACTCGCGCACGAAGGGTTCTGTCTCTATAAAAAACGCCAAATAAAACAAGTTTTCTGTATGGGAGCCCCACTTAAATATTTATTTTATTCTGTTTTTAGTATTTGTTGTATTTGTTGCAATATAAATACATCATCTATGAAAATTTCAACTGCCTAGCTATCACGGTTCATGAGATACAGCCCTGTGGCAGACAGACGGACGGACAGACAGACAGACAGACAGACAGACAGACAGACGGACAATGAAGTCTTAGTATAGTTATGTGGTCCCGTTTTTACCCTTTGGGTACGGAACCCTAAAAACCTAGCTATAGTGTGAAATCACCTTCCTTTTGTGCGCCCAACAATATCTATCGAGTTATTGTTGTGGTAAAATGCTAGGCTTTCCGGCAAAGCTGCGAACGATAATGACGGCCGTAATACCATGTACCGTAACATACTGTACCCGCTTACCGTAAACAGTATGTTACGGTAGAGTTCTCCTGATAGAGGTTAGTTTATTGATAAAGTTAATGAAGTCAACTTTATTTTCTAAATTGTTTTAATTTAGACAATATAAAAAAGTTTAAAATAGTAGTTTATTATCTACTTATACATTATTACCTATTTTGCTTCATTTAGTCGATATTTCTTTGAATAGGAAAAAAAAAATATTCTATTAAAATGAGAATACATTTTCGTAATAGAACCAAAAAAAATCATACTTAAAATATTGTTATTCTTAATTGTGTATATATATTTCCAATAATAATACTCTGACGATTACTTAGGATTTATTAGTTAATGTCATTTTAGGATAAATATAGAAATAAAAATAAATACGACTGTAATCCCCACGTACAGTAGATAACTTCTCAGATCTCCAGGCATTCAGTTCCTTGAAGATGTCTAAAATTTGGCACGTGCCCAAATTTTGCAGTAGTTAGCATTCCACACATGACGGGCTGCAATCCTATCGCCGCTTATAAGAATACCAACTTGTTTCCGCACGATGTTTTTCTTCACCATTTTGAGCACGTGTTTTGATGCGCATAAATTTTTTTCGAACAGAAAAATCCATTGATGTACGCTGCTATTCGAACCCACGACCTTCGAAATGAAAGTCGAGATACCTCCCACTCGGTCAACACGGCCTTATAGAAATATTGTGTTTATATATAAATAAAAGTTTTGTTACGGTTGTATTATGACAGATAATGTTTGTTACAAAACCAGGGTTTAACAGAATTTCTTTTATTTTCTTTACTTGTTGACCTTACAGCGGAAAATATGAAATCTTGAATGAAAACTGTACTGATAAAAGTTAAGAGCTTATTGAAGTTATTGGGGCGCTTAGGGTCTATTTCAGACTTATACCTATTTAAGCGAAATTAAATATGTCCGTACGTATAAATGATTTATTTGCGACTGTACGTATATTTATGAGTGGTCATGATCTGTATGAAACTAAGCAGTTTTTGTATGAACATAAAAATAAAGATATAGCGATAACCTAGGTACATGCTTAGTAGTTATTTCAAAATATATTGACTTCGAGCTTTATACTATTAACCTTTAGGATACCATATCCTAAAAGTTGTTTTTATTAGGGTTTCGTATCCAAGACTAAGACTAAGAGTAATACTAAGACTTCGCTGTCCGTCTGTCCGTCACAGGGCTGTATCTCATGAACCGTGATAGCTAGACAGTTGAATTTTTTTTGATGTATTTCCTTTGCAGCTTTAACAACAAATACTAAAAACAAAATAAAATAAATATTGATGTGGGGCTCTCATATAACAAACGTGTTTTCTTGGCGTTTTTTATAGTATGGAACCCTTCGTGAGCGAGTCTGACTCGCACTTGGTCGGATTTTTTTTATATAACATGGCATCTATTTTTGTTTATTTCATTTTGAGGTAACGTTATTTTAGACTTTAACGACAACACTATCGTTACTAGTGACAGTAAAAATGTATGACATAACATCTAAAAGCTCATTTACACTCACGCGAGAAGTCTTGGCAAGATTTTTCGCAAGAACACGAAATATACAAGAAGGAAATAACGACCCACTATCCACACTTTTCAGAATTTCTCGGAGTTCTCGCCGTGAGTGTGGATGGTCCGTAAAACACTCACGATGAAGTCTTGGCAAAAATTCTCGCGAGAACACGTAATGTGCGGAAAAGGCGAAACACTATCGCTTTTCGGTTTTTCTCGGGAGTTCTCGCCGTGTGTGCGGATGGTCCGTAAATGACGCAGGTGGCCTTATTTCAGTGTTAGGCAGCGACGTCAAATTGTTTGGAACAATAAGGACAACAACAAATATTAAAGCACTCCGAACAACTTAAATCAGTAATTTGATTTATCTCAACCGCTGTTATGATTCTTAAAGAAAGACTAACCGTTATATAACGCTGGTAATGCAGTAAGTGGCCTCACAGCTCAGTAGTATATTTGATTTCTGCGCTGTAATAAAACCATAGTTTTGAGATCCTTAGATAAACCTAAAGTTAATTTAAAATCACTACATAGTATAAAGCAAAGTCGCTTCCGGCTTCCCGCTTCCCGCGTCTGTATGTATGTATGCTTATATCTTTAAAGCTACACAACGGATTTTGATGCGGTTTCTTTTAATAGATAGAGTGATTCAAGAGGAAGGTTTAAATGTACAATACATGCATAATATAGTAGAAAAACACTGATAATTTTAGAGGTTTCTAATGTGATGTCGTAAATAAACACATTTTTTTTTTCTACAATAAAGTCCGCGATGGTATTAGAAATGTCTTACGCACAGCGAAGCGGGCACGGGTCAGCTAGTATAATATAAACCTACAACTTTATTAATAAATGAAATCTGAAATCTGAAATCTGAAATCTGATGTTTGTTCTATGTTTGGGTGTAATAATGTTTTTCAAAAAACCATATGTATTTACAAAAAAAGCAGGTATGTATACATATAAAGTATTTTATCAATCATCTAGTTCTCATAGTTTTGTGTGCTATGTTCAGTAATATTTATTTAGCACTTAAAATTCCATAACGTCCAAATCCTTGTATAACGGAAGCCGCTGTATTTAAAAGCATAGCTTAACAGTCCCCGAGTGTCGTAAATACAATCATGACCATCTGAAGTTGAACTATGAACACGTAAACTAATTAATTAATCCATGTTTAAGTGACCCTCGACACAAATATTAAGTACAATTTAGCAATACCGTATTGCATAATGGTTAGCAATATTGCTATTTAATGGGTGTTATAATGTAAAACATACAAACAAATAGGATCACGACTGTAATCCCCAAGTTCGGTAGACATCCTTTCAGATCTCCAGACGCTTAGATCCTTTGAGGATGTCTAGTGAGGGTATTCAGAGGCACGTCCAAACACAACATTACATTTGGCTTATGCCCACATTTTGCAGTAGTTAGCACTCCATACGTGGCAGATTGCAAGCCCGTCGCCGCTTATAAGAATAACTGGTTTCCTCACGATGTTTTCCTTCGCCGTTATAAGCACGTGTTTTTGATGCGCATAAATACATTTTTCATACAGAAAAATCCATTGATGCACGCCGTGATTCAAACTTTTAATTTGAAGGTCGTGACCTTCAAATTAAAAGTCGTGGTACCTCCCACTCCATGTGTCCACTAATATTTTTTTTTTTATTTATTGTTTTTGGATTATTGTGTTATGGTGTGACCAGACATTGAGCGGCATTCGAGCGCGGCAGCCGCGCTATGATTGGACGACGGCCGCGCTGACTAGCCTCTTTAGTTATTTCCTAGGATCTGTGCACCAGAAGATTTGAATGTCTAGCGTACTTAGGGATTGAAATGCTAATAGACATACATAAATATACGCTCGAAAAACATTACCCTCTTATGATGTAGTCGGGTAAAAATATATGATGGACACGATTGGGTACAGGTCCATAATGGATGTTTGTCAAGTGACCCCGCTTCTAATTCGGGTGGATGTGGGCATAGGTTTGATTCCCAGTAACATCAATAGATTTTCCACTCGAAAGATGTTTGTGTTGGCTCAATGTGATACACCCTTGAACGGTCAAGAATAACAGTGTTAAGGAAAACACTGTCAAGGAAAGGAAACTGTTATTTTTTGACGAGAAGAGACGCAATCGTGTAAACATTTTGATCATGAACATTTGTTCTCAGAGATATATATACATATACTAACCGACCCGTGACAAACGTTGTTCTGTCAATTTTTTTTTTATTAATCGTATATTAAAAATCTGTTTCAGGCAGCTTCCAATTTTTTCCCAAAAACCTTGCATTGATAAAATAAATTACGAATTTTGGTAGAATGCGTCATTTCATTAGTTACTAGTCAATCATTCATTAGTCAAAACTGCGTTGCTATGACGACTAAATGTTTTTAGCCTGTGATGTCAGATTTGATGCACACCAACGCCATCTATACCAAAATCATCCTTTTTGCGTTTTTTTATCATTAGGGGTAGTTTTTCGGATTATATGTTCCCTCTATATTTATTAAGATTTTTTATCTACATATTACAGCAAATTTCATCTTAATCCGTTTTGTTGTTTGTTTTTGATTAGGGATCAAACATAGCATTCTTATCACAAACTTTCGCATTTATAATATTATTAGGATTTACTTTACACACAGCGCCATATAGCCCCAAACTTAGCAGAGCTTTTACTATGAGAACCAGATAACTTATTTATTTTTTATAAATTTATATATATATAATTTATATAAAATTTATAAATTTATTTATTTTTTACTTTAGACATAGCGCCATCCAGCCGCAAACTTTGCATTTGCACAGCAAAGCTTGTATTATGGGAACTAAATAACTGATAGAATACATAATATACATTTTTTAATACATTATTAACACCCAGACACAGAACAAACATCTATGTTAATGGTACAAGAATTGAGAATTGAACCCACAACCTATAGCGCAGAAGGAATAGTTACTACCAACTGGGATGGAAGATGTCCAGTGGGGGTAGTCAGAGGCACATCCAAACATTAAATTTGGCACATGCCCACATTTTGCAGTAGTTAGCATTCCATACGTGACAGGTTGCAAGCCCATCACCGCTTATAAGAATACTAACTGGTTTCTTCCTGCACCGTTTTGTGCACACATGTGATTTTCAAACAGAAAAATCCATTGATGCATGGTATACGAACCCACGACCTTCAAAACGAAAGTCGAGGTACCTTCCACTCGGTCAACACGGCTTTTTCTTATTGATAAACATGTTCAGCCTCAATCAATAAACATTTATTAGTCAGTTATGATTAAATTACTTACAATTGGATTCCGCCATCGCGCTGACAATTACTGGTACTGATTCAATAACACATTAAAAATGGAGCACGTAGATAATTAGATTTTGTTCCTACGACACAACAGACCCGGTACGACGCTTTGAGGCCGATCTCAAGATAATAAAAAAAATACTTTTTATTTATGCACGAATAATTACTGATACTAAATAAATAAAAAATAAGTATTAGTGGACATTATCAGTGCTATGGGAACCAGATAACTGATAAAATAAATGTATACTTTTTCTTGTAAATACATAACATCCTGGGTGGGAATCGAACCCACAACCTACAGCGCGAATGGCAGAGTTACTACCAACTGAGCTGTGACGGATCTTAAGAAGACAATAGTAAAAAAAAATAGCACAATTAAAAACTAAATGTCCCGACAGACGTTGCCCTGTGAATTTAAATTCAAATTCAAAAATCATTTATTTCAATTAAATCACAAGAATCACTATGAAACTTCAATAATTCTACAGAAAAAAAAACTTTGATGAAAGTAAAGATACTAATATCGCTATTCAAAAATAGAGGTTAATTAAAATTAGGTTTAATTCATAAAAAAAATACTATATTTTTTGTTTTTTCGTTAGTAGTTTTTAATGTAAATTTTTGAGTTATTTGTAAATAATAATCAGAATAATAAATTTTTTGGTTAAAAATATCATACTTAGAAATCTTTTAATAAAATCATTAAAAATAATTCAACAAAATGTTAAAATAACGTTATTATCCGTTATTTTCCATTGTTATAAAGGTTAAAGTAAAATTAAGTACTGTTGAATACATAACGTATTCATTGAATATACACACCCTATTTATCAGATAATTTCGATGGGCAGTGGTCGAATGCGGGTTTAATCTGCCACAATGCAAATGAGAGTACGAACTGAGTTGTCAGCCATGGAGCAGAAATATGGCCAGTAATTTATTTCAAACTAGCTTCCATCCGCTACTTTGCTAGCGTGGTAAAGTGGTTCTATCTCACTAAAGCGGGTTTGTTTTTTAGGGTTCCGTACCCAAAGGGTAAAAACGGGATCCTATTACTAAGACTTCACTGTCCGTCTGTCTGTATCAATACCATCGCAGCACGTTCTTTTGTGTGCATGTCTGATACTACTGCGCTTCCGAGCACGCGCACAAAGAAACAATGTGCCACGTGCATGTATCTACACAAACAATAATGAAAAACCGGCCAAGTACGAGTTGGACTCGCGCACGAAGGGTTCCTTACCAATATCCATAAAACACGGCACTATTATTCTGTTTTTAGTATTTGTTGTCATAGCGGCAACAGAAATACATCATCTGTAAAATTTTCACCTGTCTAGATATCACGGTTCATGAGATACAGCCTTGTGACAGACAGGCGGACATACAGACGGACAGCGAAGTCTTAGTAATAAGGTCCCGTTTTCCCTTTGGGTACGGAACCCTAAAGACGAACTACTCAAAGTACTTCAGTTATTGTCCCATCGAATAGAACAGTGAAGGCCCAGCGAATCAATTATGCGGGTACAATAACAGACTTCAAGTATTGAGCTTCTGATAGCCCTCCAATAAGACGTAATAGACGATAATTGGAGTGAAAGTTGTTTTAGTTCCGTATGAATAAAGATGACCTTAGTGAAGTTGAAACTTGTGATAAGTAATGGTAGGTAATGTAGGGTGTGACAAATATACAATATACACCTGAAGCTCTTTAGTTCATTTTTTAGGGTTCCGTACCTAAAGGGTAAAAACGGGACCCTATTACTAAGACTTCGCTGTCCGTCTGTCTGTCTGTCTGTCCGTCCGTCTGTCTGACACAGGGCTGTATCTCATGAACCGTAATAGCTAGACAGTTGAAATTTTCACAGATAACGTATTTCTGTTGCTGCTATAACAACAAATAATAAAAACAGAATAAAATCAATATTTAAGGGGCTTCCATACAACAAACGTGATTTTTTTGCCCGTTTTATATATAATGGTACGAAACCATTCGTGTGCGAGTCCGACTCGTACTTGGCCGGTTTTTTATTTATTCATTGTTGTACGTACATGGTTAGTGCTTTTTATTATTAACAATATATTATATGCTCTTCATTATAACACAAGAAATAAGAACAAATTGTACATACCCAAATTGTAATTAGAAAAAGTGAAGGGGTCGTTTATGGGGAATTGTATACTATTTTAATAAACTGCCAGAAAACGCAACAAAACTTTCCGTTAGAAGATTTAAAGCCTACATAAAGAATAATCTTTTAAATAAAGCGTATTATACTGTACTTTTTTCTCATGCACAAAAGTAGCCTTTATAATAAATATTGATTAAAATTAAACAAAAACTATATAAAACCCCTAATTTTTTGTTAAGAAACTTTAGAATTTAAACTTTAGAAATCTGAAATGTTATCATTCAACATTATAACCAAGTTTCAGTCTAGATTCCTTTCAGATAGAACTCCTTCAGTTTTCAGCAACTTTTTATGTAAAATTTGTGAAAATCTGATTGATATGACTTTGATAACAACCCTTAAATCTAACAAGGTTAAAATCGAAAAGATAAGTTAGTCTTAACTTTATTTTATACCTTAAACTTTTACATTCTAGTACTTATTTTATGAGTTTTATTAAGAGACAGACGGACAAACTATAATATTACATATTATATAAATCTGTCTGGAAGAATTCAATTCAGAAGTTGTGCACTAAATGTTAGTATCTTAAGCTCCTGTTTTCCAAAAAATAGTGAACGTTATTATGAGTGTAAGAAATAGCATTTGTGATCAAGTTTCTGAAAAAAACATGTTTGTTACACAAACAAACTTGAAAAATATTGTTATCGACGTAAATATTACAGCCGAAACGAATGGAATAACTGTCTATGAAATTACAACACATTATGACATAATTACGTTTAAAAACTAAAAACAAAACCGACTTCATGTTTACAACAATTGTAGTGCTTTAAAATACTTAATAAAAAACCCGGGGGCCCTGTTGAGCCTCTGAGCCTTTGTGCCTTATAGGTGGTTCAAATTCGTGACGTCAACTCAAGGTGTTCATGATTTAAATTTCGAACATATCTCGCGAGGCAGGGGGGACTCCACCTCGCCCCCGTAAGAAAGGTAAGGTCTATAGTTGAAAACCACTATCAACGCCCATATATTTTGAAGGTTTCTCTCGATTTAATATTACCACCAAGTCAGCATCTGATGATGGGATCCCAGGGAAATCGAGAGAAACCTTAGGACCACCTCGAAAGTATAGGCTTTCAAATAAAAAACAAATTTTGTAAATCCATCCACAAACGCCGGAATAATCGCCTATACACACAAAAAAAAAACATACATGCGAATTGATAACCTCCTCCTTTTTGAAGTTGGTTAAAACGGGATATTTCTCACGTAAAAATAATTTTTCATTGATGATACCGACAATGTTTCGATTCATCTAGAGCATTATCTTCGTTTGTTAGATCGTTTGATGGTCCACTCACACTGAAGAAGATTCTCTAGATTCTTCTTCATCTAGAGTCTAGATGAATCTTAACATTGTCGGTATCATCATCAAAAATTTATTTTTACGTGAGTAATTTTGTCATAATGTATAGTACAATTTACGAAAGTTTCAAAAACTTGAACACCCAAACTCTATCCATTTGTCCCACTGCAAGGTTTGAACCTGAACCTTTCAATTCTCACCTTATGTTGACAAGTGGTTCAAACCCGAAACAGGTAAAGCTATATAAAAGCTTGTTAAAAGCTTGTAAAATCTATCTCAATAGCGTGTATTATGGCCGTCATATGACAGTAAAAGATTTTTAAGTAGTAAAATAAGTTTTGTTGAAGTTAGCATTTTATAGCGCATAAAAAAGTTTCAAGAATCTCATTTTGACTTTATGATTATTGTGTTTCGGAGTTTAAAAGCACGAATGTTTGGTGTTTTAAATCGTGTCAAAGACAATTGGCCGGTATTCTCAGTAGTAAAATTAAAATGAAAAAACTAGACAAGTGCGAGTCGGAGTCGCGCACCGAGGATTCCTGTAATCTATCGGTAAAGAACTGTTTTCTGTAACGGATGGACAGACACGAGAGTACTATAAGGGTTTCGTTTTTTCATTTTGAGGTACGGAACCCTTATTGAAATAAGATCACGCCTCTAATCCTCAAGTTCCTACTGAAGTTATCTTCTCAGATCTCCAGGCGCTTATATGTCTAATGGGGGTAGTCACAGTCCGCACGTCTGAACATTATATGTGGCACATGCCCATATTTTGCAGTTGTTAATATTCCATACGTGACAGGTTGAAAGAACGTCGCCACTAAGAATACCAACTGGTTTCCCACGATATGAGCCTTCACCGTTTAAAGCAAATATAAATTTGCATATAATTTTATCGTATAAAAAAACTATTGACGATGATTAAAAAAGTCGAGATACCTCCCACTCGACTAACACAGCCTATTAATAAATAGAATAAAAAATGCATGCTCTTGGAAAATCGGTCAATCCAGTGGCCAGAGCACGAATCACGAATCGTATCGTCATAACGTCAAACTAGCTAGACACTAGTGTGATAACTACAGATTTTGACATGGGTCTTTATTACATTATTACCTTTAATTTATTTTTCCGACGTTTCGACTATGTTACAATAGCCATGGTCGTAGGTAGACTGGAGCTACCGTCGAGAAGCGGAGGTAGTTGAAGAAACTTCTCTCACTTCAGAAATAGAAATAATCAATGTGAAAATAAATAATTACGTTTAAAAACTAAAAACAAAACCTTCATGTTTATAAATAAAAATAGTAGTGGGGGGCGGGCTCCCCCCTCCGCGAGATCTAGATCACTCAGTGTATGCCAATGAAAGAAGGGTAAGGTCTAAAGTTGAAAACCACTATCAATGCACATAAATTTTGAAGGTTTCTCTCGATTTCCCATCATCAGATGCTGGGATCCCATCATCAGATGCTGAATTGGTGGTAATCAATTAAAAAAAATATTTTGTAAATCCGTCCATAAACGTCGGAGTAATCACGTAACATACACACAAAAAAAATGATAACCTCCTTCTTTTTGAAGTCGGTCAATTAAAGGTATTAACGTGATAAAAAATAAATAAATAGGATCACGACTGTAATCCCCTAGTACGGTAGACATCCTCTCAGACCTCCAGACGCTTAGATCCTTTAAAGATGTCTAGTGGGGGTAGTCAGAGGTACGTCCAAACACTATATTTGGCACATGCCCACATTTTATATTCGTGATAAAGACACGTGTCAAAATCTATCGTTATGTCTACTAATCATGATAGTTTGAAAAATAATCATACATAATGTGTTGGTCGTTTGGATAGTAATTCGTGCTGAGACCACAGATATTTTTAGAAATCATTGTTGCTTGACAGTTTAGGATCAAACAACGAGCAACAAATAAGCGAACCGAAAATTGTTAACATAAAAATTCATCTCTTCATTACCTTATTCTATGACATTACTGCTCCATTATATTCTCAAAGAAAATATCATACTCACGAAAATGTGACAAAGAGAAATTTCTCTGTTTAAATTCGGCGTAATTTCGGTTCAAAGTTCTGAAATATTCTTTTAGCCAAAAACTCCAAAAGCAGTGTGTCATGTGTGAAGCAAAATAAAATTCCAGGGGCCGTGCCACAAAGTTTCAAAATAATATTAAAACAGTATTTGCACCGCAAGTAATTAAAAAAATTATCACAACTGTAATCCCTAAGTATGGTACATACTCCCAAATCTCAGATCCTAAAAAATGTCTAAAGGCACGTCCAAACATTAAATGAGGCAAATACCCAAATTTTGCAGTAGTCAGCATTCCACACGCGACAGGTAGCAAGCCCGTCACCGCTTACAAGAATACTAACTGGTTTCCTCACGATGTTTTCCTTCACCGTTAAAAGCACGTGTTTCAATGCACATATATTATATATATATCAAAGTGAAAAATAGAAAAATTAATTAATGCACGGCCGGGATTTGACCCACGACCTTCGGATTGAAAGTCTAGGTACCTTCCACTCGGTCAACACGGCTTTTTAATATTCATAACAAGCTGACCCGGCGAACTTCGTATCGCTTTAGAATTAACAAATGTTGTCTTAAGTTCCTGTCCCAGTTTCCGTTCTGTTCTTGTTCCTGTTCCCGTTTCCCTATAATTTTTTGTAAATTTTCTTATTTATAAACCTTGTCCTGACAATAAGAAACACAAAAAAAAACTTAAAAATACAAAAAAAATGAATCATCCAATTTGGTGCAGTCGTTCGGAAGTTATGCGCGGACATACATTTCAGCGATTTATATTTAGGGTTCCGTACTCAAAGGGTAAAAACGGAACCCTATGACTAAGACTTCGCTGTCCGTCTGTCTGTCTGTCTGTGTGTCTGTCTGTCTGTCCGTCCGTCTGTCTGTCACAGGGCTGTATCTCAGAATAAAACTTATCGCTGAACCGTGATAGCTAGACAGTTGAAATTTTCACAGATTATGTATTTCTGTTGCCGCTCTAACAACAAATACTAAAAACAGAATAAAATAAATATTTAAGTGGGGCTCTTATACAACAAACATGTTTTTTTTTGCCGTTTTTATAGATAATGGTACGGAACCGCGTGCGCGATTTCGACTCGCACTTGGCCGGTTTTTTTATATATAGATATAGATATTGAGTAATTTATTATGTTTTGATAATACTTTTAAGCTTGTGGTACGGCACCAGGTTACACGACCTAAATACCCGTAACGTTTTGACGCTGAATATTAATGCTTTGATGATAGATGCGTGGCACGAGGCACATTTCAAATTCTGAGTGTTTTAAAAGAAACACGTACATTTTACAGGAGGTATACATTATAGAGATTTTTTGTCGTAGTAAGTAGGCAATGTATTTGTATCATGCTTGGTGAGATATAAGATATTATTACTATGCCAAATGTTACGATGTTTCTAGACTAAAGAGGGTGAAGGATTCAGAATCGTTTGGTGTATTTAAAAGAAAGCTAAAAAAACATATTCTAAATGATTTTCTAAATGAGTTTACTTTTTACTAAAATAAACTGATAAACCTACTATCTAATTTACGCTGTAACACACCGATCGGACCTGCATTGTTCACGCGAATACTCAATAAGTGCGTATTTTGCGGGTAGTAAAAAAAACTTGTTTGTTAACTTTTTGCCTTTAAAATTTAGTAACTACCTTACCTATTTTTATTATGTACCTACTTTACTTAATAATTTCGATTGTTCGAAGCTAACATAAACTTACTTTATTTGAAATGTACATTTATTTGAGAAAATAAATCTATTTAACCATTATTATATGCACGCCTGTAGATCAAAGATAATGTTTACATATTTGGTGATTGATATCATGATCCTATTATTTTTTCTCTTTTTGAAAAATTAATGGCGCTCGTAGTCCCTCCGACCTAATCATAGTATTTTACTATCTCTGTTATTACTTCTACTTAGTTAATTATACAAGGTAGGAAAGGAAGAAGGTTTGTTTTCTCACACAATTATTGAATTTTTAACTTTATTGCAAATATCATTTACATTAATCTTGAACCAGTAAAATAGAGTGGGTCGTATTTCGTTTTGTGGAAGACTTCTTTTTACGGTTTTGTTCTATAGGACTACATTGCATTTCATCCAAACAGAGGAACATTATTTTTTGTACAAAAAAATCTCGCGCTTAAATGCTACGGCGTAGCACAGTTGTAGCTACAGCGTAGCACTAGCGTAGCGCGTCATTCTTGCTATGCTATTATTGTGAAAGAAACAACTGGGGCACATTTTCCCGAATAACAAAAGTCATAAAGATAACTTTAGAAGTGTAGTTGCAGTTTAATTGGTGTAGAGTGTTGAAAGAGTATGAAATTATTTGAGTTCCACTTATTTTCATACAAAGTAAACAAACTAAAAAATAATGGTTTGATACTGAAATAAGCCAGAATTATTGCCTTTGGAATACGAAGTCCGATTTTGAAGGCTTCACAGTTTTGACAATTCCGTTTGTTTGTCCGTCAGTAGTCAGCCGTTTTGCTGACTTTAAGTAGTTGCTAAAGTCAAATGATAAAATAATAACAATAACGACTATAAAGCTAAGAAATAATAAACTCAGAAAAATGTTTTTTGGGATATACATAACAAAACTAAGTAAATATTTTTTATACAGACATACAAAACATTGTTTTTATAATAAAAGGAGTAGGCAAAGATCTGGCTTCACAGCTCAGTTGGGAGTTTTACCATCTGCGCTGTTGATTGTGGGTTCGATTTCGACCAAGGACAAACATTTGTGTTATTAACATTATTGTTATGTCTGAATATTTTAATAATATTGATATCTTTATATTTAATCAAATATAAGTATTAAATGTGTAATTAGAGACAATTTAATAAAATAAGTATTAATTATGTCCTTTTAAAAAGACATTTTGGACAAAAATCGGGCCTAAAATTGTGCTCATGTGAATTTGGTATGTGCATTATAATATTTAACCCAAACCAAAAGGTCCCTTTAAAAGGACACCTAATAACGAAACGAAGCACAAAACCGGTTTTACACCAAACCGTACAAAAAGGAAAAGCCTTCTTCCGAGCACAATGGTTTGTCAATATCTCAGAGATAGCGCTCCCGCTCGGATATAATTTGTCGTAACGCAAATAAGTAGGACATTTTTTTTTGACTCGACGGAAGATGTTTCAAACGACGCTATAGTTGAAAGCCCATCGTTTGAAATCATATTAACCGGTTTTTTATAACAAAATAATTTTAACCGGTTTTATTTTCTCGATTTTCTTGTGATGCTTTTCTTTATCGTTCTAAGCTTGTTGTGTTTGTGAGGCACGTGACAAATTTATGGAGTAGCAAAATAGATTGATGCATAATAAGGATTCGAAATCAATAATTTCGGATCGAAAGTCAAATTACTTCCCACAAGGGTTTATAAATTGCAAACCTTGAATGTTCTTTGGATATAACTTAAAAGTTTGCAAAGTTGGATAATATAACCTCAATGTGTTAGGTTAGAGATCTTTCTACTGATAATGTCTCATTATTTGACGACCTTGGTGGCGTGGTAGAAAAATGCTCAATTAAGACCAAGTGCGATATTCGAACCCAGTGCGGTTTCGAATACTGCGAAGCCCGATTAAGAGACACAGAGTTCAAATATTTACATGATCTGTAGATATGATACTTGTAGTTTCTGATACCAACAGGAAATCCTAATTTGAAGTTCTAACTGGGCGTTATTAATTCAATGAAGGTATATAAAGAAACCCCCTTTGACCGTAGTTGGGTAAAAGTGGGACAAACTGAGCAGAAACAAAGATTTACAGATATTCTAATCGAAAAGGGTTCGGATAATCTTATCCCCGATCGTGGATCAAAGCGTCCAAATAACTATAATCGAACCTTTTTTTTGTGTGGAGGTTCGTTTTTGTGTCACTGATTTTTTCATGGGAATTTATTGGTGGCAATTCTAAATTTAAGAATTATCATTTTGAAGTTACCCTAATTTAGACTTTAAGGTGAAAGAAATATGAGCGAAATTTTAATGTGAGGGTTTATTTTTTTTTGTCAGTTTGGTCATATTTTTTTTAATTTGCAACTTTCTCTATTCAAAAATAAAACATGAACACGATTAAAACTTTTTTAGATAGATTCGTCATTCAAAAATGGCTTTATTTTTCGATTTAGCTTTAAACATAAACACGGTTAACATAAACTTTAATTCAGCTAACAATTATTTTGTACCTACATATAATGCGTTAAAATCACATTTCTGTCATATCCAGGTAAAATGTGCCAACTTAAAAACCGACAAAATTAGGGTATCGTATTAAAAGATTAATGAACACCTCTTCAATCATAAGACATCGTTCAGGTTTTTAACATGCTGGTTTTCTAATGATGTTTTCCATCACCATTTGATCACTGATAAACGAATTTTCCAAGTAATTAATCGAAAAGTTGTCTTCACAAACCCATAATGTTTTTTAAAGACCTATCCAGTGACACCCACTATCTTATCTATCTTATCACTATCTTTCTCACATGTGTGAGAAAAAAATAACATCCCCACTTTAGGTGCAAAAATATTTTTCTAGATTTTATTCTACGACTTTGTTATTAACATTACTAAAATATGTATAAATATACATGCCAAACGACCGCTTTCTAGTCTTAAAGCACTCTCTGAACTAAGCTGTGGACGGACGTAGCGAAACTATAAGGGTTTCTTGTAGACTACGAAACCCTAAAAACGTAATACAAAGATGGTAACGAGAAGTAAAAAATGCCTTATTTCCACACAATGGTCTGTCAATATCTCAGCAATGAGCGCCCCACAGGGACATAATTTGTCGATAAGCAAATAACGGAGAGCTCGTTATAAGGAAACCTGAGGCGTTTCGAAGCTGCACGCTTTAAATGATATAAAAAGTGTTCGAGATATAGTTTCCTTCAGTGATTGGAATCAGTAGTATTATATTATGGCGACTTATGGTACACTGGCGCACGGCGCGGTAGAGGATTTAAAAGAACAAGATGAACAAAACGGAATAAGTAAACCGATTATCTTAAAAACGTCAAACTTAAAATTAAACTGTTCTACATTAAGGTAATATGATTACCTAACGAATGATATTAAAATGACCTGTTCAGCTATTCATAGATTTGAGTAAAAATGTAAATAGTTATTTGGAAGAGCAAACTTTAAATAATAATTCTATCGAGATAAGTTTCACAAATCGTGTTTCTGTACTCCATTTATCTAGATTAAATCCTTAAGTTATCTTTGTCATAAAAAACAGAATTGTATATTTTGCAGTTAATGAGAAAAAAACTATTTTATATTCATAAAAAAATATATTAGTGACCAGAACTTCTAGCCATCTAAATGTCAAAAAAACTCAAGCCATATTCACTCAAAAGCCAAGATAATATATAAAATACCTATTGGCTAGAAAAATCTTGCGTTGAACGAGGAAACATTTTTTTTATAAGAAACAAAAAACCTTTAAAACTCAATCGGGATTTGAACCTTCACCTTCCCTGGGACGCGATAACTACTTTCGACATTGAGCATAATATCCACTCGACGAAATAACAGTTTCAATAACTCACGTGAATTCAAATCCCGTTCGAGTGATAACGTACAAGACTTTCATAAAAATCATTTTCTATAGTGGTGTTTTATAGTATTATATTTGTTAGTTTGTAAGGTATTTATTGATAAGGGCCTATTATGTACAGTACATATATTTTTTATTTTACATCTGTAGCCTGAATTAAGGAATATTATTAATATATAGTCAAATGTTGTATTTTATAAGTAGTAGTAGTCGTTGAGATTAGTATTCTTATAAGCGGCGATGGGCTTGCAACCTGTCACGTATGGAATGCTAACTACTGCAAAATGTGGGCATGTGCCAAATTTAATGTTTGGACGTGCCTCTGACTACCCCCACTAGACATCTTTAAAGGATCTAAATCTTAAATTTACCATTTTTAATCGATGAAAAACTTAGGAGGTTCTCAAGTCGACGTGTATAAATATCTTTTTTTTAGATGTTAAGGTACTTGTAAAAATCATGTCAAACTTCAGTACCCCAATCTAGACTATGACTACTTATGGTACTTAATATCTCTAGACTGGCCCCACAGCTTAGTTGGTAGCAACTCTGCCTTCTACGCTGTAGGTTGTGGGTTCGATCCCCACCCAGGGCAAACATTTGTGTGATGAACATAGATGTTTGTTCTGTGTCTGGGTGTTACTATGTATGTATGTATTTACAAAAAAAAAGTAAATACGTATTCTATCAGTTATCTGATTCCCATAGTACAAGCTTTGCTTAGTTTGGGGCTAGATGGTGTTGTGTGTAAAGTCCACCAATATTTATTTATTTATTTTATTTATTTATCTCATCTGGACTTGTTCAACTATTAAATAGAATTGGAGTTTTGTGCAAACCTGTAAGTGTCCATTTGAAAGAACGGTATCATGGGATAAAAAAATGTTGCTAAAATCATATTGTACGTAGTAAAGCCTGTAAATTCATTCAAGGGGAGTTATTTTCTTAAAAACTTTAAGCCATAGCAGCATCCCCTTAGGGGTTAAGAGACAATGGTTCAAAGTAACTTTGGCTTTTGGAGTTTTATAAGAACATCCTTAAGTTATGAGAGGAAGATTTTGAGCATAGAGATAAAACAAGAACGGTCAAGTGTGAGTTTCGCACACCGAAGGTTCCGTGAAAATATCGGAGACATAAATTTATGAGGAAGATTTTTGTGTTTATATTTATTCATAATAGAAAATCTATTGATGCATGACCGGGATTCGAACCCATTACCTTCAGATTGATGGTCGAGGTACCCATCGCCGGTAATCCCCAAGTACGGTAGACACTCTCTCAGATCTCCGCTTAGATCCTTTGAAGATGCCTAGTAGTCAAAGGCACGTCCAAACATTATATATGGCATATACCCACATTTTGCAGTACTTGACATTTCATACGTGACAGGTTGCAAGCCCTTCGCCGCACCTATTGTTGCTAATAAAAGTCAAAAAACGGATACTGTGTAAAGCCAATTCAAACTTTTAACCCCGATCAGCCCACCCATTGCTCGACGTGGAGTTGCGATTTTTGATGCGAAACACCTTGTTATATCAACATATAGGCAATATAGGATAGGCAATATAAATATGTTATTATATTGCCTATCCTACTAATTTTAGAAATCCGAAAGTTAGTGAGAATGTTTATGCCTTATTGACAATCAAACGACCAAAATATAAAACTTGAAATATAAAAAGTTCAATAGGATCACGACTGTAATTCTCAAGTATAGATATCCACTCAGAAACTCCAGACGCTTAGTTCCTTGAAGATATCTAGTCAGAGGCACTTTAACAAGAATATGCATAGCTTATGTCCTGAAAAAAAATAGCTTCTCATCACACTGGTTCTTTATTTATCACCCTCCCTGTTTGCGTCTAATAGCGTAAAGAATCATTAAAAAAATGATAGGCCCCAAGCCGTTTGCTGCCTGATTCTTCTAGGCTTAGTCGCGAGGAACAGGCGTAGCTTCACCTATCTCCTAAGAAGGTTTAAAGTGATCCTTGTGATTTTATTAATAAATGCCTTTTAAATTTGAGTAAAGCCTCGGGCGGAAGCTAGTCCGGTCTATGAGTTTAAGAATCGGTTTGATTTTTAACGCGAAAATATTTACAAAGTTAACATAATCAAATAAAAGGTATTTTATTATGCAAATTTTGTGAAATGTTGTCGACAATTCTGGACACAAGTTCAAATTGAATTCGGTTTTAACAAGTAGATCGACAGTTATTTACTTAAGGGGCTCCCAGTCGACGATTGCTCTTTTTCGAAACGAAAAAAGAAATACTTCTGAACAAGCCACATCTCCTATTTTTATAAGTATATTACTTCAAAAATTAAATTATTTAAAGGTTGTCTGGAAGAGATCGCTTTTGAGCGATAAGACCGCCCATTGTACAGTGTTTCTTCTAGTTTAAGTTGATATCTTTATTATTTTGTTTTAATGGTGTACAATAAAGCATTTTCATTCATTCATTCATTCATACTTCAGGTTCCTACCTAGATTTCTATTAAGCTGAAAACGTAATAGCAGAAACTTTTCACGATAAAGATATTATTTCAAAATTATAAGTTTTAGAATTTATGATCGAAATATTTTATATACCTACTATTAAAATAAACTTGTGATTTATTGTTAAAGATAGGTAATATGTAGATCTAGATTTCTATTAGAATAGATTTTTGATAAGTATATACATAATTTATATCATTAATGTATTCGAAAAGCTAAGGCGGACCACGCGCCGACGTGTGTTTGTCGCCGTTGCAGCGGTCGGTAGGATTATTTATCGAAGTGATTAAAGATGGGTACATCTTTATTCACATATACTATACATTATAAAATAGGAGATGTGGCTTGTTCAGAAGTATTTCTTTTTTCGTTTCGAACAAAAACAATCGTCAACTGGGAGCGCCTTAAGTTTAATTCGATTTATTTAATTTGAACCACAAACAATTTCAGATTGAATGTAAGAAAAAGATGACAGTTGCATAAGTATAAAATACTAGCTGCTCGCCCCGGCTTCGCACGGGTTGTACCTTGATAAAAAGTAGCCTATGTGTTATTCAGATGTAATCTAACGAGTTCTAACAAGTTTAGGTCAAAAATTTAGATGTTAGAGAAAATAAATCAAGTATCATTCAATAAAAGTTTCCAACGATTTTCTATCAAAATAATTATATTGGCTATCAAAGTTTGTTATCCAATCTTAGTTCGTATTATCCTAAGTAACCTACACATCAAGTTTTTTCTTTTTGAACATTAATTACGTACTATAGTTGATTATCACACACACACACACACACACACACACACACACACACACACACACACACATGAACATAAACACTTTGTGTAATTTTTTAATCTTAATTTTTTGTCTCGTTTTTAACACGTTTTTTTATCTTTTGTTTAATCTATGTAGAGATATTTGTGTGTATTAGATATTTCTAGTTAACTATTTAAAGCTGTGTTATCATTAATTTCACAGAAGATTATAGACAATTTATTTACGTAGAAATGTACATTTAATTTTTTTGTGTAACTAAATTCCAAGTGCGAACAAAATGTCATAACCTCCCTATTTTTTAAATTAGATCGAACGGTTACCCTACCATGAAGTAATACTAATCCTGTTTTTTTTATTATATCATCACCAGGGGATATCCTTGATGGTTATTTTAGGAATGAACTACGTATATACTTACTATATTTAAAGAAAGAAAAGAAAATGTAATATCAGATTTTCCCAAACAACGCAAACAATATAATAACGCAAACACAACTACTACACGAGGTAAATATTTTAATTGAAAATCCTTTGACAAAAATGACGGAAAATTAAGCTACAAAAAGCTTTTCCTACGTAAAATGGCAAATACTGAAACTAACAAACCTTTCAGGAACAATATGAGTAAAAATAAGTGTTCATAAATTTCTTAGCCTTACCCAAATGAGGAGCGACAGTTTTGGGGCACTGTTTACCCCATAACGGAACTTACGACAATAAATCAACCGATGCCAAACTGACACATTTAAAGTGACAATTTTACTCTATTCTAAAGATTTGAGCCTAAGGCGCTGAAGCAAAAATCTTGATATGATATTTATAGAGAAAAAAATCTAAAAAAATTCCAACTTACCATGAAATAATAAAATCCTAGTGCAATCACCGTGAAAACTCAGTCACACACCGTATCCATCACTCACACACAACACTGTACACTCGCGCTGAAAAGCGTTTTATTCACTTATTACCGACCGGGCAGGTTTTATTTTATAAATTTCGATTTGGGTGCGGTTAACGCGGTACGGCATGCGTGCCGCTGTACTGACGGCGTTTGGGCTCTGGCAATCTGCGCATACTTCCCCGCGCATCCCGAAGGGTGGAAATGGCGCGACCCGAAACATGCCGAAATGTGACGAATCTGTCCGTAGTCTACAGTCTACGGGCTACAGGGCTCGTTAGCAAAGTCGCGCGATAAATCGCCGTTAATTCTGTTATTGTGTAGGATTTATGTGTGTCGCCTTATTGTGAATGTAATTTTGTAATTTTATAAGCAAATGTTGCAGGAAGTTCGAATGGCTCGTAAATTTATTCAGGAGCGTCTGAGATTTGCGAAATCTGCATTAAAACAGTCACAATACAGAGATGAAATACTAAATTAAATGGGATCACAGCTGTAATCCCCGAGAGCGGTAGAGATCCCCTCGGAATTTCAGGCACTTGGATCCTTGTATGGTCCAAAAAGAGTAGTTTAAGGCACGTCCGAACATGAATATGAACACACAATTATTGGTTTGAAAACCGTGGTACCTATTACTCGGCCATCGCGGCTTGTTTAATGCTGTTGTTATTATGCTATGGACAATTGTCATCTAGAGTGAAGCAAACAGTATCATTTTATTTCATGGTTTACAAAAGCTTTTCGTGAATATTTTCAATTAAAAATTATGTTTTTGTTATTCTAATCTTCGCATACTAATAGATTATGTGCTAAATTCTGTTTTAGGCGTACAGCAACCGAATAAGAGCTCTAATTTTCTGAAATATTCATATATCCTTTATACTAGGAAGGTCTCGTACCCAGTGAAAGTCCCCCTAAATCTGCTTACCACGAGCTTGACTCAGTCATTCGCCTATGTTCGGCAATCTTCGGATATCATCGGGAGGTCGTGAAGGGACGCTTTTTTTACGAGTATCCAGTTACATGCGTTTGCCACGGAACTTTGCAGATTCATAAAACTTTATTCATATTTTATAGAGCTCAAATTCGCTTGTGGAATGTATGTTTATGTAGGAAATGTGTGTGGAATTGCATTGTGATAGCTTTTCTGAAATTTCCTGGCTATCTTTCTTTGAATAAGAGAATAAAAATGTAGGGTTTTGTTGAAAAAATGGTTGTTATTTTTTTATTTGTTTGTCAAATACGTTATAATACGGGCAGCCAGAGGCAAGGTAAAGGTTATAGTTGCCATGCGTTCTTATTTCCTGGTAATAATTTTTATAGTAAAACACTGAAATTTATAATAATTTAAAATAAAAATTGGAAAAAAGAAGCATATGTTAGTCCTAAGACTTACAAATATCAGTTTATGAAATTTCATCACAATCGGCCCAGCGGTTCGGTCGAGATAACGTCACAGACAGACAGACAGAGTTACTTTCGCATTTATAAATTTTGGGCTCACCATTGAAAACCTTCCAAGCCGATGCTAAATTGCTAATCCCACACCATTTTAAATCATATTTGAGAGCATATGAGTGCAAAACTCATTGAAACGATTATAATCTAATAAATTATATTTCGGGCGAAGTATAATTAATTCTATTGTCTCTATGAAAAGAAAAGTTCGGATAATTTTATGATAATCGTATTATGAAAGATAATGTAGGGTAAGAAATTATTTTTGAGTAAATTGTTTCCTTTTGGCTTTATGATTATGCATAACTGAACCGAAAACTGGACCGGGTTGGACTTCACTACATAGTATAAAGCAAAGTCGCTTTCCGCTTCCCGCGTATGTATGTATGTATGTATGTTTGCTTATATACATAACAAATCAGTTATTGCTAAATTGTTAGCATTTAATATTTTTGATCCTGTTATAGCAATTATAACACAGATTCCTGACGAGCCTGCAGTTAGTAGTATTACTAATCAGGGCATACGAGTAGTAGGTCCAGTTGACCATAATTTAAACTGACTTCTCCGACAATGGGAAAGCAAGGCACTTTACATGTAGTTCACCAAAATATACAAGGCCTCCCCAGCAAAATATTAGAATCAGAGCTGTTTTTAAATCTATTTAATGTAGACATAATGTGTATCACCGAACATTGGATATTAGAATTTGAATCATTTCCTTTTTATGAAAATTATAATATTGTTAGCTCATTTAAACGTAAGAATGCCATCAGAGGCGGCTCTTTAATTATTGCGAGAAATAACATTAAGTGCAAGGAACGTAAAGATATTGTAAATCTTACGATTGAGAGGTCAATTGAGCTGTCGTGTGTTGAACTGGAGCGGCATATCGTCGTGAGTGTGTACCGTCCCCCCGATTCAGACTTTGCTATATATGAATCCACTATGGAAGAAGTTTTGTTAAAAATGTTTGCATCTAATAAAACGTTAATAGTTTGCGGAGATTTTAATGTAGATATTCCGATCCATCCTTTATCTGAAAGATTGATTAATTTATTTAAGAGTTTTAATTTGTACCATCTGTTTATGGAACCGACAAGAGTGACACTTACCACAGCCACCTGTCTAGACAATGTTTATTGTAGTTGTGAACCAATTAATAAATCAGTGATCAAACATTTTAGTTCTGATCATTTCGGGCATAGTGTCTTATTTTCTTGTAATTTATTAAATAAACCTGAGGAGTTCACTTACCGTCCCATCACTGATTGTCGTATTAGAAAGTTTCAGGGTAATATTGAACTCAAAATGCCTCTTATACCATGCATAGATGACCCAAATGACCAGTTTACCAATTTGTCTAATTTAATAACTAGAGAGCACAGTGAAATTTTTAAGTTACAAACGAGCAAAACTAGATGTAAGGTCGGGTTTACTGACTGGGCTACACCTGGTATTTATAGAAGTAGAAATAAATTATACGAACTTTATGCAACTAGGGAGTCACGGCTGCACGACCCTACCTTTATACTTCATGTTAAGAATTATTCCAAAATTTTCAAAGAAGTGTGTCGTGCGGCTAAATCATTGTATTTAAGATATAAAATTGAAAAGTCCTCTAATAAAATTAAAGCAACTTGGAAGCTAATTAATAATGAAACGGGAAAATCTAAACCCCGTAATAAACAGATAAATTTAAATATTAATGATAAGCTATTAACTAAAAGAAAAGAAGTGGCGGATGCATTTGATAGTTTTTTCTCTAGTATACCTAGAATTGTTACCCAGTCACTAAACTCCTCAGCTTCTGCGGCGTCCGTTCTCTTAGAATCTAGTGTTGCCAAATGTGAAAATGAGTTCAGCTTTAGATACATTAATGCTGATAATATTGTGAAAACTTTTAGATCTCTGAATATCAAAAATACTGAAGATCTATGGGGTATATCTACAAAGGTATTAGGTACTATTATCATTGATATTGCTCCATGTTTAGCCCACGTTTTTAATAGGTGTGTTGACGAGGGAATTTTTCCTGATCTCATGAAGCATAGTAAACTCATTCCCTTGTACAAGTCGGAAAACGAGAAAGATCCCTCTAATTATAGACCAATATCAGTATTGCCTGCTCTAAGTAAAATTTTTGAAAAAGTTATTCTTACTCAGTTATTATCTCACTTCAATCTTAATGGGCTACTTCATTGTCATCAATTTGGATTTACAAAGGGTCGATCAACAACCGATGCCGGTACTTTGCTCTTAAAGCACATATATGAGGCCTTTGAGAAATCGCAAGATGCGATCGGTGTGTTTTGCGATTTGTCGAAAGCGTTTGACTGCGTGAGTCACGCAACTCTAATCGCAAAGTTACAACACTATGGCATCCATAACCAGGCAATTCACCTCTTACAATCTTACTTGTCCAATAGAGTCCAGAAAGTTGATATCGGTGGCGAACGATCTTCTGGGTCATTTATTGAAATGGGAGTTCCACAGGGCTCGATTTTAGGTCCATTTTTATTCTTAGTTTACATTAATGACCTCCCATTCTATGTAAAAGACATTTGTGACATAGTCCTATTTGCTGATGATACGTCGCTTATTTTTAAAGTCGATAGATCTAAAGTTAACTTCGATGACATAAATGCGTCACTGTCGCTAGTCTTTAATTGGTTCACTGTAAACAATCTATTGCTTAATTCTAAGAAAACAAAATGCATTAAATTCTCTTTGCCTAGTGTACGGCATACTCCGACTAACATTGAAATAAATGAAGAGGCTCTTACGCTTGTTAATTCGACTACTTTTTTAGGTCTCAATATTGATGCAAACTTACAATGGGGACCTCATATTGTAACACTTGCTGGTAAACTTAGTTCCGCTGCCTATGCAGTCCGCACGATTAGGCGGCTGGCCGATGAAGCCACAGCTAGGCTAGTTTATTTTAGTTACTTCCATAGTGTAATGTCGTATGGAATTCTTCTCTGGGGTAAGGCAGCAGACATTCAAGTTATTTTTGTTTAACAAAAACGGGCAGTACGTGCCATTTATAAAATGAAGTCCCGGGACTCTTTGAGACAAAAATTTAAAGAAATTAACATTCTCACAGTAATCTCACAATATATATATGAAAACTTACTGTATACTCATAAGAATATGGCTTTCTTTAAAAAAAAAAGTGATGTACATAGTATTAACACAAGAAATAAGAACAAATTGTACATACCCAAATTTAGATTAGAAAAAGTGAAGGGGTCGTTTATGGGGAATTGTATACTATTTTATAATAAACTGCCAGAAAACGCAACAAAACTTCCCGTTAGAAGATTTAAAGCCTATATAAAGAATAATCTTATAAACAAAGCGTATTATACTGTAGATGATTATATAAATGATAAATCCTCGTGGCCTGATGTCGCTCTGCCACTCGACAGCTAAATATTGATTTAGGTACTTAATTTCATTTTGTGTAACATTTGTCTACTTTAATTATTTTTAAGCAAATAGTTATTTTATCTGTAAGTTTTAATTCTAAATCAAGTGTAGCGTGTGTTGCTTTTTGAATTTGTGCTGAAGCTCTTTAGTTATTTTTTTTTATTGCTGTACCTACGTACTTGAGTAGTAGGTACTTTTAACTTTTAATTATTATTCTTGTTTGAGCCTTCACCTTGTTCGATTGGCACCACACTGGAGCTCTACATAGCATTAAGGAAAGGATCATAAAAAAAAAAGGTAGACCCCAAGCCGTGTTTGTTGCCTGATTCTTCTAGGCTTGGTCGCGTGGAATCGGCGTAGCTTCACCTAGTTCCTAAGACGTTTCAAAGTGATCCTTGTGATTTTATTGAAATAAATGATTTTTGAATTTTGAATTTTTTGAATTTTGATATCTTCAAAACTACACAACGGATTTTGATGCGGTTTTTTGAATAGATAGAGTGATTCAGGAGGAAGGTTTATATGTATAATACATGCATAATATAGTAGAGAAACACTGATAATTTTAGAGGTTTCTAATGTGATGTTGTAAATAAACACATTTTTTTGCGCTTACATTGCAAATGCTGGCTGAACCCCACGAGATATATCAAAATAATGTACTACAGTATTGTACACCTTAAAAACGTCTACAAAAAAGGCCACGATGGTATTAGAAATGTCTTACGCATAGCGAAGCGGGCACGGGTCAGCTAGTTATTAAATAATCAAATTTATGATAGATAAACGATTCAAGTGATGATAAAACTAAAAGAAAACATTTCAAAATACTAAACGAAAAAAGATACATAGAAACAATAATAATAGTTTTAACATCGTTTTCTGTTGGAGAGTTTGTGTGTGTGTGTGTGTGTGTGTGTGTGTGTGTACCTTAGGTTGAACTCTTTGGAAGCAGATAGGCCGAATTTGTTGCTGTTATTATAATGTAGGTATCTATGACCGTTTATTGCTACGAATGTTTTTAACGTAACGTCAAAATCCTAGTGACCGTTCTAAAATTAGAATATTTTAGCCATCTTTATTATATTTTAGTTTGCATTTATTACACATGTAATTTCTTTCAAAGTTATGCATTTATATGTCCGTATTATTATGAATTAACATCGTTGCCCTAGCTGGCGTCACATGGACGAGACTAGCACAGGACAGAGACGAATGGACTAGGATTGAGGAGGCCTTTGTCCAAAAATGGACATCCCAAAATAATTAAATGCATGTTTTTTTGCGATTTACTATTTATTATCAATCTATCATTTTTTATATGTCAATATGAGTTTGAATAATTTTACTTACTTTTTAGGAAATAAATGGCTTATTATAAGGGTTGGGCTTAGAGGAGCTTATTATTATTATTATTAGTATGAATGCAACCATAGGCCGTCTTACGCTTCGTCAGTCACTAACGAGCTTAGAGAATGTTATAATAGCTTTAGATTAAATACCTATAACTAATGGTAAATGTTTTTGAATATTTTAAAAGTATAACAAAAAATAAAGTAAAAAGCTTATTTTTAATACAAATGGCGTCATTACTTTGGGTTTACTACTCGCTATTTATTTAGGTACCTTTTAAGAAAATTCGCGGGCAGAAGCATTATAATAATACTAGTGGGGACCCTCGCGACTTTGTTCACTTATAGTATTTAAGTAAGTAATTTAGACTTGTGAAATTTCATTTTCTTAGAGCACACACCAAAAAGAATACAGCTTTTAATTGTCAAGTTTCTAAGACTAGTGGTTTAAGCTGGGTAAGGAGTTTTCTGTATTTAAATATATATGAAATCCTACTTTGAATATGAATTACAAATGTTTTTTAATATTAATAAAGGGTATGTTTGTTAGTTTGTCCTTTTTTCACGCAGCAAAAATGTGTAACAAAAGTATAATGATTTTTTGAAAATATAGGTCATATTCGTGAATAAGCTACATTTGAGTCAAACAAACCCGCAAGCAAAAGCTATTACGTGGTATAAAACCAAAACCGAAGTTGAAAACATTTAATGATGGTTCTCAAAGTCACTATTGCGTGACGGAACTGTTATAAACGAAAGCACCAGTCATTTTCTGACAACCCCGATTGTTATCTGTCACTGATACTGTTAATCACGGCTGTGTTTAAGTACGGCATTAGTTTTGATAAGAATCGGTGTTAAAAGCTGAATGTCAAAGTGGAGCTATTTTTATTATAGAAATAGAAATAGTTTATTTTTTATATAAAGTGCTACAAATTATAAATAACTTAACTACTAAGAAAATATCACTAAATAGGTAGGCATATTGAAGTTTAGTTTTTATTGTGAGACCAGTGAGATTGATTAACTTTATAACCCAGAAGACCTTGATTTCTCTTTCTCAAATATTTTTATTTTTGTTATGATGAGTAATATTTTTGATGAATGCAGAATCGTTTTTTCTCAATAACCGCAAAACATGCAGTTTTGTTTTTTATGAAAATGGTAACTTAAAGATTTAATAAAGATAAACTTTAGATTAATTTAAGGATTTAATCTAAATAAATTATAGACAGAATCACGATTGCTGAAACTTTTCTCGATAGATAAATAATTCCAAAGTTGGCTCTTTCAAAACACTAATTTTTTTTTACTCAAAACTATAAATAGCTAAACAGTTCATTTTTAGGGTTCCGTACCCAAAGGGTAAAAACGGGACCCTATTACTAAGACTTCGCTGTCCGTCTGTCTGTGTGTGTGTCTGTCTGTCTGTCCGTCTATCTGTCACAAGGCTGTATCTCATGAACCGTAATAGCTAGACAGTTGAAATTTTCACAGAACATGTATTTCTAATGCTGCTATAACAACAAAACAAAATAAAATAAATATATAAGGGTGGCTCCCATACAACAAACGTGATTTTTTGGCCGTTTTTTTTATAGATAATGGTACGGAACCTTTCGTGCGCGAGTTTGACTCGCACTTGGCCGGTTTTTTTATATGATTGATGATAATCATACTAGTTACATAAATTAAAGACAGTTTATTTTTATGTTTGATGGTTTCAAGATAATGCGGTTTGAGCACTGCGCATATAATGAATGGAATGGAAAAAACCATCTATTGATGCATATCGGGATTCGAACCCACGACCTTCGAAATGAAAGTCAAGGTACCTCCCACTCGGCCAACAGGGCACGTGATAAAAAGTATCTTATATAATTTTCAATCAGTCATAATCTAACAGAAAAACACCCTAAAAAAGCCAACTAAACCTTTTTCACAAACGCATTTCCGTTCAAACTGTCACCATAACCAAATTACGTTTGTATTGCAGAAAACCGCAAAAACTTATCGAGACCTGCTTGAAATTCCACACCACTGCTGCCATCCCGATAGAATACAAAATAACTTCAAATAAAGCCTTTTTGGATGACAATTTGTATTAATCATCTGGAATGTTCCACCACTCAATCTTCTGTACGGACGGACAAACATCGCTCTCTCTAATGTACCACTTAAATAAAGTTTCGGAAAAGCGCAGGCCGTTATATCACGCTCGTTTCTTGAGATTATTTAACGTTTCTGCTAGGAATACATACATTATTTACCACAAGTCGATCGGCCATGTTGTATGTGGCACATACCATCCTATATTTTAAATTTAAATAAAATATATTTAAGCCTATAACACCTGTCGCATCATAATATCATTTTGTCATCGAAACTTGACAAGAATGCAAAGTTTTTATTCAATCGAAGTATTTACTAAGAAGTTCCGTTGTGAGTGATTCTATCATGAGATCAGCTCGCTCGTTACATAGTTACATACATACATTGTAAGTTAAATAAAAGCTTAATATAATAACGGTATATGGCGGTCACTGTTTCATAGGAAATCGTTATACCTAAGGTCCATGAGAAATGGAAATTTAGAGTATTTTATAGGAAGGAAAAATGACCAAATTATTTAGAGTTAGATAAAATCTTTCTAAATCCTTCCTGTTAAAAAAAGTTTTAGATTAATCAGAGAAGTGAAAAGTTGAGATGAAGATAGCGTAGATTGTCTGTAATTTAAAATAATAGTGACGGCATATTGAATTAAAAAAAATACAAACGACTTGAGAACCTCCTCGTTTTTAAAAGTCGTTTAAAAACGCTCTTTGATCATTGCAAGCTAAAATTGAACATAATATTAATAACCAACGGTTTGAGACGCAAAGGGTGCGGGTTCAATTCCCGCAACGGGACAAATGTTTGCATGAAGTGCATAAACGTTTGAACCGGGAATTAGTATTGATTTGGTTTTCTGTCTGTGTTTGAAAATAAACTTATATCATTTTACGCATTACCGTTTTTACCTGGTAATCTGATTTAGATGTTTTTAGGGTTCCGTACCCAAAGGGTAAAAACGGGACCCTATTACTAAGACCTTGCTGTCCGTCTCTCATGAACCGTGATATCAAGACAGTTGAAATTTTTAGATGATGATAATTATGTTGCCGCTAAAACGTCAAATACTAAAAACAGAATAAAATAAATATTTTCGTGAGGCTCCATACAAAAAACGTGATTTTTTCATCATTTTTCATAGATAATGGTATAGAACCCTTTGCGCGCGAGTCTGACTCGCACTTGGCCGGTTTTTGTTTTTCTATTATTTAGAATGTAGTTTCAAGTTGACCCCATTTCAATTGTATTTATGTAGGTCAAGGACTAATAGTTACTTCGTCAAACTTACATTATTACGATTAAAACACAAAAATAATAATGAGAACAACTTCGGAGAATATATAAAAATATATTAAAAATATATTAAATTTGGTCTACTCTGTAAAAAGTTATGCGTCATACGTGTCAATACCCGGTTAAAAGAAAATACCTCTTGACATTTCGATTGGTCAAAACATTTTCATGTGTGACCTGAGCACGAACCACTATCGTATCGACAACGTCTCGTCCAAATTTCAAATCTGGCACTTTTTGCTGATTTTGATGATTATAAGTGTCAGTTTTGGTATTTGGACAATACGTTGTCGATGCGATAGTGGTTCATGTTAACCCCCCTGTTTTCAATTTAGTTTTTAAAACGTTATTATTTAAAGCATTCCTTATCGAAACGACCACAGAGCTTATATCTACTTTATACGTCACGAGAACAGTTTCAAGATTCGGTAAGCTAAACGTCCAAACAAAGCTCTCTGTTTTCTCCACAATACTAAATTTAATTTATTACAAAGAAAGCTTATTCCTTGACTAGAACAGACGAGCGAACCCTGGCGCAGACAGCTAGGTCTCGAGGGCACTTAAACAATTAATCCAGCGCGGTTTCTTCGAACGCTGCTGTTGAAGCGTTTGAGAAATCAGAATGGGAGACGACGTAAATTAAATTCAACTAACATTTAACTGGCCTCACAGCTTAGTTGGTAGTAGCTCTGCTTTCTGCGCAGAAGGCTGCAAGATCGATCCCAACCCAGGAAAACACTTTTTGCGATGAACATAAATGTTTGTTCTGTGTCTGAATGATATAATGTATCATGTATGTGTTTAGTAAGAAATCCATTGATACATGAGTATATATGGTCAAGTGGTTCGCTGGTTCAAATCCCAGCATTTGAACCAGCGAACCACTTGACCAACACGGCTTAATTAATTGTGAGGATTTTCGGATGATTGTGACGTAATAACGCCCAAACAACTAAACGGATTAGAATGAAATTTTAAACATACGTAGCTTATTTCCTGGAATAACAAATATGCTACTTTTATCCAGGTACCACGCGAGCTAAGCCAAAGCAGAAGTTTGTATTAAAAAAAATGGTATATGTGTTGACCAAACATAGCGCGGCATTTGAGAGCGGCAGCTATGAGCTGCTTGCCGCGCTTAGTTTGAACGACGGCCGCACGCACATTTACTTTTGCAAACTTGTGTCCTGGGAATGCCGCGCGTAGCTGCCGCTTACCTTGCGCGCTGTGTTTGGACACACCTTCACAAAGGAATTCAACCTGTATATTGTTCATGTTTGAAGGAAAAACCATTTCTGAATGAACACACCCTGCTTGACCTATCCAGTTTTAAGTTATATAAGAATGAAACACTTGTATTAAAGTGTTTTGAAGATGTAGTTCGTTCATTAGTTGGGCTCGGATACAGCTTTTGTGAATCTCGTTGGAAGTCTCAATGCCAAGTTAATACGGGACCTGGTTATAAAAGTATACATTTTATTGTAGTCTGGAAATCTTCAATACCTAGTCACTTCACTTTAAAGGTCGGTTTAAGAGGTTTAGAGTACTTTGAAGTACCATAAGAGTAGCCTGACTAACTTTAGTCGGGAATGTTTTTTTGATAACCTCGCACTGGTATCAGGATTGAAATTATTTTCATTATAATAAAAATAAAATAAATAGGATCACGGCTGTATCCACGAGTATGGTAGACATCCTCTTAGATCACCAGGCGTTTAGATCCTTTGAAGATGACTAGTGAAGGTAGTCAGAAAAATGTATATGCTCATCAAAAACACGTGCTCAAAACGGTGAAGGAAAACATCATGAAGAAACCAGTTAGTATTCTTATAAGCGGCGATGGGCTTGCAACCTGTCACGTATGGAATGCTAACTACTGCAAAATGTGAAATATAATGTTTGGACGTCCCTCTGACTACCCCCACTAAATATCTTCAAAGGATCTAAGCATCTGGAGATCTGAGAGAATGTCTACCGTACTTGGGGATTACAGTCGGATCCTATTCTCTATTTTTTTTTGCTACTATATATTATTTGTTTATTATTACTTTAATTGCTTTTAAAAATCAATACAAAACCCTCAAAAGGTGGACTTAATGCCGAGACATTTTCTACTAGTCAAAATTGGTAGTGGAACCTACTGAATCTACTGGCATTATCCGCGTTCGCACTCCAAATTCATTTACAACCAGAACATAAATCCATCTCAGTATTTACATTACCATCATCAGCATTAAGTTCACACTCAAATCCCATAAATTAAGGAACATGAGCGTCTTCGCCGTGTAAATATAATTTGGGCAATTTGCTTCCCTCAACCCGAGAATGTGCCATTTAAATGAATTAAACAATTAATCGTTCAAAGAGACTCTTTTCCCGTCCGAGGGCCCTTCAGTGAACGGAGTGAACCGGTGAACGCATTTATTTCAAGTGTTTTTCGAATCTGATGGAAAGATTTCTGTCAGTCACAGACTTTGAAGATGACTATGCGAGTGAAGTGGAACCTTTATTTAATGATACTTATTTATTTGCTTACATTTCAAAGAATTTTACTTGTCGTGCAAAATGTAGGCATGTGCCAAATATAATGTTTGGACGTGCCTCTGACTACCTCCACTAGACATCTTCAAAGTATATAAGCGTCTGGAGATCTGAGAGGATGTCTGTCGTACTTGGGGTTTACAGTCGTGATCCTATTTTTTATTTATTTGTTTACATTTCAAAGAATTTCACTTATCGTGAAAAGTTTAGTCAAAATGTCGTGTGAATAAGTTGATTACTAAGATTTAATGAATAAAAAGCTGCTGACGTGCTTGTAGGTATGTACATTTCGGAACACAAAAGTCAAAATAGTAACCGCTTTTATAGATAGAAAAAAAAACTTTATTGAATACAAGAAGATGTATGTACAGGTTGCTTGGGTATTAAATAAAACATCTCGAATGATACATATAATCAAACGCGTCCGCTCCGCTCGCAGGCCTTGCTTTGAGTCCCCGATCAACGCTCGGTATTCATTCGTATTCACTCGGCTAGCCTCGGGAATCGAAGACGTTATCATCACTTTAATATTCCGTATACACTACATCTACCTTTTACAAAAAGAAAATGAAATAATAATTCTAGTAACAACCTGGTAACAATAATAATTAATTCTAGTTACATCAGATCATTTAAGTACAATATTTCAATCGTTAGGTAAGACTAATGTATATCATTAAATAATTTTAATTAAATTAACTTTAACATATGATTTATTTAGTAGTTACATAAACATTTCTAAAATAGTATTTATTAATATCTGTGTAACCTACATTGTGTTCAAGCAAATAAACTATCTTTATCTCTATCAGACTTTCCACTTGCCTTCAACCCTTTTTTAATTAACTATATTTCTACATAGTGTTTTTCCATTAGCTTCATTTTCTAATACCACATCACTTCCTTCATCGCATCATTGCATGTTATTGCTAATTTATTTTCTTCAATTGCATCTTTGATGACTTTTCCGTCGTCACCTATCCTTCTTCTTTCTTTTAAATCTTCATCTCTGCATCCATATCCTTCCTTTCAAGATCTGCATGTGTGTCACTGCTCACTGTAGGCGTACTCGCAACGTTCAATTGATCAGAGTGAATGAAGCAAAAGTGTCAGGATTGTAGCAAGTGGAAAGCCGTGGTCTCTGCCTACCTCTTTAGTAAACAGGCGTGATTTTATGAAAGTATGCATAATATTATAATAATAATATTACTATTATGTATTATATCAATAATATTATTTCTTTGTTTATTACAAAGGCAAGCAAACATACCTTTAAAAATTTTCTAAACTGATTTCATAACATGCATCTTATCATAGTTCTTTACTAATTGCAATTACCTCATCATGACTGTACTGTACAGACTCCATGATAATTCTTGCACGCGGTTTTTAATTAGGCCCAAATATTACCTCGAAAGGTTTATGATTACTTACCAAATTATTAGTAGCAAATATTATTATGCCATAGACGATTACATGAATGATAGAAATCTTGTAAATTCTAATTGTAATTAGTTATGTTTTATTATTTTAAATGTGCCTAATTATTTCCGTGTATGACTGTTGTCTTTTTAAAAATATTATTATTATTTTTTGTAATTTTTATTAGGTATATCATTTAATTACATTTCATATTGCATGACTTCACATAGGCAGAGTACATTGGTTTCATAATTATCTAATACCTTTAAACGGGCAATTCTAATCTGAATCTCGGTTACGGCTCCAACGATGTTCGTGAAATTTAGTATGCGGGCGATACATCGATCTAGCTAGGTTTCATTTTTAGAAAACGTCCGTATTTCCGGGCAATGAAATATTGTCCTAGTCATCCAGGTAGATGTAATTAATTAACATCTTCTACACCTGTGTTTCAAGCAATGAATTCAAGCTTTGACTTTGACTTTGGACTTTGACTTTGACTTTGACTTTGACTTTGACTTTGACTTTGACTTTGACTTTGACTTTGACTTTGACTTTGACTTTGACTTTGACTTTGACTTTGACTTTGACTTTGACTTTGACTTTGACTTTGACTTTGACTTTGACTTTGACTTTGACTTTGACTTTGACTTTGACTTTGACTTTGACTTTGACTTTGACTTTGACTTTGACTTTGACTTTGACTTTGACTTTGACTTTGACTTTGACTTTGACTTTGACTTTGACTTTGACTTTGACTTTGACTTTGACTTTGACTTTGACTTTGACTTTGACTTTGACTTTGACTTTGACTTTGACTTTGACTTTGACTTTGACTTTGACTTTGACTTTGACTTTGACTTTGACTTTGACTTTGACTTTGACTTTGACTTTGACTTTGACTTTGACTTTGACTTTGACTTTGACTTTGACTTTGACTTTGACTTTGACTTTGACTTTGACTTTGACTTTGACTTTGACTTTGACTTTGACTTTGACTTTGACTTTGACTTTGACTTTGACTTTGACTTTGACTTTGACTTTGACTTTGACTGACTTTGACTTTGACTTTGACTTTGACTTTGACTTTGACTTTGACTTTGACTTTGACTTTGACTTTGACTTTGACTTTGACTTTGACTTTGACTTTGACTTTGACTTTGACTTTGACTTTGACTTTGACTTTGACTTTGACTTTGACTTTGACTTTGACTTTGACTTTGACTTTGACTTTGACTTTGACTTTGACTTTGACTTTGACTTTGACTTTGACTTTGACTTTGACTTTGACTTTGACTTTGACTTTGACTTTGACTTTGACTTTGACTTTGACTTTGACTTTGACTTTGACTTTGACTTTGACTTTGACTTTGACTTTGACTTTGACTTTGACTTTGACTTTGACTTTGACTTTGACTTTGACTTTGACTTTGACTTTGCAGTCAAAACCAATTTCTTCTAGCAAAACCAATTTTCGCGATCAGAAGACTTTTATTACCATTATACAATAATTCTTGGCCCACGGGGCTACCCATTCTTGACAAGAACAGCCCCTAACCCGACAGGACTAGCATCAGCGTTAACTTGTGTATTATCATTAGAATCATAGTATCCTAATGTCTTAAGAGCATTGCTGGGCAGGCATTTTCCTCGACGTTCCTCGTTTTTCCCTGTCTCCTCCCTGAATAATTATGTTTTTAATATTTCGACCATACAATCTATGCAGACCATTGTATGCCTCTATGTTATGTTTTTCTCCAAAAACTAATTAGTTTATGATTTAGAAGCCTTCTAAAATCACAAAATTTTACCAGTTTTATCGCCCTCTTCAGACATCCATAAAACCAATTTGACGAATGTAAAATAATAAAAGAAAAACATACAGGCAAAGCAAAATCTTTCTCTTTATTATTCTTGAAAAAAATATTAAAATCGATTTAGTTTTGAAGGAGAAAACAGGAGAATACGAAATAGCGATTTCATCATTAAGAATTTAATTGGGTCCGAGGTGCCGTTGTCTCTATCACCATTCATACGTTTATACATGTCATATCGGGCACAGCGCAACAGCAATAGATTTTTTAAATACCTAAGTACCTTTTTTTTTCTATTTCTATTTTTTCTATATGTATACCTTTACGTGAAGCTCTCACGATGACCAAATAAGTTTATTTGTTTGACCCTACTATATAAGCATTTGCTCTTATTCGAAAGAACGGGTAATAACTACTAATACTTTTTTGATTCTCTCATCATGTTGGGCGTCGTCGCTTACATAAATAACGACGTCGTCAATAAAATTTACCATGTTTTCGCATGGCAACAAAATTAATTCCAATATTATTATTATTTTTTTTTTTTTTTAATAGTATTCTCGAGTCAACTAATAAACACCGAACACTGTCAAGCCTTTACTACAAATAAAGGTGATTATAATGTCTACCCTCACTAAGCCGATGAAATGCATTTTTTCCTTGGCTAATTTTTCCACCAACAAATCAAATCTTGAGCTTCAAGCTCAAGATTTTTTGAACATGTTACATGTTCTTGTAACTATTTTTTTTTAGGATTTTCTACACAGAACTTGGTACTCATAGATCTCATTTCTTTTGTCGATTTCGTTGACATAAGAAGAACATACATAAGTTATAATAAACTTGGCTATCATTTCACATTTATGTTTTTGATGGAATATCTGTATATTTTATTTTTTATTTTATTTTTGTTTTTCAGGTACATACTTACAGCTTTTTATCTTTATCAAATACCTTTATGGTCACAATATGTACATAAACTTACATAACACGACGTAAATGGTTAAAAACACCAAATAAAATATTTTATTTAAATACAAGTTAGGTACCTTCACAGATACATAATATATGTGTAATGAAACGACTTTGTCGTTAATCCGACCCGTTGGATAGTAAGCCTTATTAGTTTATTTTGATCTCGACAGTCTAACATAGACGCGTACCTACACTTTGGCAACGTTTCAAATCTTTAAATGATGCCAGCTAATGAATAATTGCAGGTCTCATCAATAACTATCAGAACCACTGTTTATTACACCGCTCGTACTCGACGCGGGTCAAATAACGTTGGTCCTTAACTTATTAAGTTAACTTTTTGAACTTTTTCTTTTGTATACTCCCAATAACCTACCTTGATGCCAAATATCAGGTTTCTAGGTCATCTGGAAGTAAGTTAGGTTTTTGATCTATAAAAGTCAGTGAGTGTGCGAGTCAGTTGTAAAAATACGGATTTTTAAACGTTATTAAGTCAATAACTGTTTGAGCTACATTTAAGCACATCAAAGTCGACATTTTGATGGGGAAAACTATAATGATAGTAAATCCCCTTGTTCAGATTTCTCTAAACTATTTCATATTTAGATAGGTACCGTTTGACAATTTTATCAAACTATAATTTTACCTTTCGTTCAGATTTCTCTAAACTATACCATATTTACATAACGTTTGACAATTTTGTCAAATTATAATTTTACCTTTCGCTTAGATTTCTCTAAACCATACCGTTTGTCAATTTGTCAAACTTTAATATTACCTTCTGTTTAGATTTCTCTAAACCATACCATTAGATACCGTTTGTCAATTTGGCAAACTATCATTTCCATTCAGATTTATTTAAACCATACCATAAATGTATTTAGATACCGTTTGTCAATTATGTCAAACTATCATTTCTTATTTTCGATTTTACAGGTACCGTTTGGTAATCCAAACTACCTCTTTTATCCAGTGATACCCCAATTAGTTTTTTGGAAACCGACAAATACAGGTGTTCGTTAAATGATTGTAACCAAAACAAATGCATAATGTATTATTTCACTTTGGATGGATGGATGGTCTATTTAAAGACAATGATAATAGTAATTATATTATATAAACGTTTCAATATTTTCTTAATATTGGGTTGAGTATTTCCAAATGAAATAAAATTTATCGTGACAAAACTATAAATAGTTTTGTTATATAACTTAAAAGTTATGGTTACAAATCGTTTAATATATTTTGTCGGAGACTCAAACCTGAGGTACCACTGTATCTATGTACATTGTACACATCTCGTTTTTCTATGCAGGCATAATAAAATGCCCACTCGTAGGTACCAACCAACGCGAAAACAGTAATTGCCTTCTTACAATATCAGACTAGGATACATACTTACTAAGTTTACTGCCTATCAAAGAAGGTAGGTGTGAATAAACGATATGAAATTCTAATGCAAAATGTATGATAACAAGTCGACCAGAAGGTAGTATGGAGGCGATAAATGCGCTCCTCTTACCTACTAGTCCGATAAGCTAGTAGAATCATTATAAAATGCACCTTAGAAAGATAATAATTAGGTACATTATCTTAGATTTTCGTTTTAGGTACATTAACTTTGATTTTTTGTTCGTATTTTATTTGTAATAACAATCTAGTAAGTTTCCCATCTTTTATTTGTAAGACAAAACAGTTTCGACTCGTTGATCTACCTTTTTTTTTTTGTGTTTTATTTTTTGTTTACTTACGTAAATAGTTGTAACCACTGGCACGGTCGCCACTTGTACAGGTTGCTTGGGTATTAAATAAAACATCTCGAATGATACATATAATCAAACGCGTCCGCTCCGCTCGCAGGCCTTGCTTTGAGTCCCCGATCAACGCTCGGTATTCATTCGTATTCACTCGGCTAGCCTCGGGAATCGAAGACGTTATCATCACTTTAATATTCCGTATACACTACAATGTACATAGGCGAACTTTATATCGTCAGATTCTGATGAAATCTTAACCGAAGGCAGTCCTAAGGTTTTAAGATAATCTATAACATGACTTTCTTCTCGCGAAGATCACAAAGCTTTTTTGCGTATTTAAATGGAGCCATGCGTAAACTACCGGCAAAACGATTAGGTGATCTAACAGCTATATAAGTATAGTCAAGGGACATAAAAACCGGCCAAGTACGAGTCGGAATCGCACACGGAGAGTTCTGTACCATTATCTATAAAAAAACGGCAAAAAATCACATTTCTTGTTTTTAGTATTTGTTGTTATAGCGGTAACAGAAATACATAATCTGTGAAAATTTAAACTGTCTAACTATCACGGTTCATGAGATACAGCCTAGTGATAAACGGAAAGTGGAGTCTTAGTAATAGGGTCCCGTTTTTAACGGTACGGAACCCTAAAAACAGACTCTTACTCAAACTAATATTACCAACGATAAGCTTTGAGTTAAATGCTAACCATTTTTACACAAGTTGGCCTAAGCTAAATACCATTCCTCCATGTTTGCAAATTTATTTACGCTATAAAACCCAGCAAGCCCAGAAATAACAACGCATCTACAAAGAGCACAGTAATAACCGGAACAACAAACATTTCATGGCACTATCTTAGACAATTTATAAACCAAATCGGCCAAACATTGAGATTGTCCTCAGAAATTGTATCCCCAAGAACTTGACCACTAGACGGGGTCGAATATTTCAATATGGCGGTGCAACATAAGATTATTAAGATTAGATTAAAAAAATAAATAGGATCACGACGGTAATCCCCAAGTACGATAGACATCCTCTCAGATCTCCAGACGCTTAGATCCTTTGAACATGTCTAGTGGGGGTAGTCAGAGGCACGTCCAAAAATTATATTTGGCACATGCCTACATTTTGCAGTAGTTAGCATTCTATACGTGACAAGTTGCAAGCCCATCGCCGCTTATAAGAATACTAACTGGTTTCCTCACAATGTTTTCCTATACCGTTTTGAGCAAGTGTTTTTGATGCGCATATAAATTTTTCAAACAGAAAAAATAATTGATGTACATCGGGATTCGAACCCACGACCTTCAGATTGAAAGTCGAGGTACCTTATTAACATATTAACACTGTGCTCAAAACGGTAAACTAGAACATGTGAAAAAAAAACAGTTAGAGCTCATACACACGGACGGCACGATGTCGACAGCAGATGTAACTTCAGCCGTCGACACCCGTCGACTGCAGCCGCCGACGCGTCGACGGCAGCCATCGTCGACTCTCTTTGTACAGGAGCCAGTTGCAAAATGAATTCCGAAGAAGAAACACTGTTATTGCTTTTACTCCGTCGACGTCGACAAAAACGAAAAAGAAAAACACGTGCGTGGGTTTTAGAAATATTATTGAATAGAGAACAAGATGGACATTTTTTTACGCTTTATCCACTTACAAAACCGCGACGCGTGCGCACTCCTGGACTATGTGCAGTCCAGTGACAAAATGGCGGACGCGCCACGCTACAAACACAAACAACTGCAAGCGACGCTATTGGTTGCTATTGGTCGACGGGTGTCGACGGCTGAAGTTACATCTGCCGTCGACATCGTGCCGTCTGTGTGTATGAGCTCTTAGTGGTTTTATAAGCGACAAAAGACTGGCAAGGCATTGAGCTAATGCCAAATGTAAATTTTCGGATATGCCTCTAACCTGCCTTAGACATTTTCATGGATTTGATCGCCAAAATATCTGAGATGTCTACTGTGGCCTGAGCACGAACCACTATCGTATCGACAACGTATCGTCTAAATGTCAAAACTGACACTTATTTTATAGTTAAAGCGTCAGTTTTGGCATTTGGACGACAGATACGATAGTGAACCCCTTAACATTTATTTTCCCAATTTAGGTATATGAAATTATCTTACGTGGGGTGTTTTAAACCATTTTGCTATTAGTAAATTGTATCTTATTAATCCACTAAACTGGGAAATGTCTTAAACTAATTCCGCCGTTTGGCCATCTCCCATTCATACATCTCTAAGTACTAAAAACAGAAAAACAAACTAATGTTTGCGAGTCAGTTTGCTGAGTAAATCATATGTCAAGCGGTGCATGAAACAGCGAGCATAGAGCTATGAGACCTGTGGCCATACCACAAGCTCAAAAATAATATTAATAAAATACTGCTCACGGTGCGAAGACAACGCAATACGAACTCGAACAGCGTTGTCACTTTCGAGAGTAATAAATAAAAAATAAAAAAATAGGATCACGACTGTAATTCCCAAGTACGGTAGACATAGTCTCAGATCTCAAGGCGCTTAGATCCTTTGAAGATGTCTAGAGGTAGTCAGAGGCACGTCAAAAGATTATAGCAGTAGTTAGCTTTCCATACGTGACTAGCAAGCCCATTGCTTGTAAGAATACTAACTGCTTTCCTCACGATGTTTTCCTTCCTTCCGCTTAGAGCACGTATTTTGATGCGAATATAATTTTTTTGAACAGAAAAATCGATTGATGCACGCCGGCTTTCGAACCCACGACCTTCGAAATTGAAGTCGAGGTACCTCCCATACGGCCAACACAGCTCGCGAGTAATATTGTTTTGATATTACTTTAGGTGCATGTGGTATGACCCTGAGCGTTGTGGTCGCAATGTTTGGGAACCGTTGGAAAGCTAGTTTAATTGCTTTAGGTGGTGTACGCATTAAGGCGTACATTGAGATAAATTGCACAGGTTGTTCTACGTTTATCTCCCTATCCTTATCCCACCTCATGTGGGGTCAGCACATCATGGTTTTTCTTTTTCACTCACTTCTACAAACTCTCATCTCATAAGCGGCGATGGGCTTGCAACCTGTCACGTATGGAATGCTAACTACTGCAAAATGTGGGCATGTGCCAAATATAATGTTTGGACATGCCTCTGCCTCTAGACATCTTAAAAGGATCAAAGCGCCTGGAGATCTGGGAGGATGTCTACCGTACTTGTGAATTACAGTCGTGATCCTATTATTTTTTTTAATTTATTCTAGTATCACAATAAAGCAAAACAAAGGGAAGGTGTTTCATAATCTATCAATACCAAACCCACAAATTTTATCTAACACACGGACCTTCTGCCTAAATGATTCTTTGGCCATCGTACCTCGGTTTTTTTTTTTTTTTTACTTTTCATACAGCGCCATCTAGGCCCAAACCAAGCAAAGCTTTTACTATGGGAACCAGAAAACTGATACAATACTTATATACGTTTTTTTTTGTTGTAAATACATACTTATTATACATATTAACACCCAGACACAGAACAAACATCTATGTTCATCACACAAATGTTTATCCTGGGTGGGGATCGAACCCACAACCTACAGCGCAGAAGGCAGAGCTACTACCAACTGAGCTGTGAGGCCAGTCAAATTGGGTCGAGTGCCTAGAAATTAACGATTTACTTACGCCTCTGCGTACGTGGACTTGCCAAGTTGGAGACATGCCTGCTGACGATTGCCTTTTGTATCGTAACATAAACATTCCACTCAGAAGTTAGGTTAATATAAAATCTCTGTGAAGATTTAACGACTTTGAATAAAAGACAGTAAGCAAAAAAAAAATCTTTTGACGAAGATTTTTTATTTTTTATTATGTAGGTATTAGTTTTTAACAGCGGTTTCGCTTGCATGGTACCTGAATAATAAGTAGCGTTTTTCTAATATATGCTATGTTTATTTCAAATTTAATTTAAATCTGTTTGGTCGTTTATGCGTGATTGAGTCAACAAACATCTAAACATACAAATATCTTTACAAAGTATCGAATTTGTAATATTAGATTTACTTTTTCATATCACCACGTTAATGTTAGGTAAATTATGACACTAGCCGACCCGTGACAGACTTTGTCCTGCCCAAAATTCAATAATCGCATAGATAAAAGCATTTATAGACAACTTTCATTTTTTCCCCTATATTATACCTTGTCCCGATAAAATAAATTACGAATTTTGGTAGAATGTGTATTATTCGGTAGTCAAATTGTTGTCAGATTTTTGTAACAAAATAAATTTAGAATACCGACCTTAGTGGATTCAACCTTTTTGGTTTAATGTTTTACAAATGTGTGAATGTATGACAACTCAATGTTTTCGGTCTGAGATGCTATACCAAAGTAATCCTTTTTGCATTATTTTATCATCTAGGTTGTTTTTCAGATTATAAGTTCATTTGCAAATTTCCTCTTAATCAATTTGGTCGTTTAGGTTATTAAGGTACATACATATTAAATATCTTTTATATTATAATATTTATAATAATATTATTATATTTATAATATTATTAGGATGTATGACACAGGTAAGACAATAATGTAATAATAATAACACCAAATGAGTGCGGCCAGTCAAAAAGAAAACAACATATTTTTATTTTTTACCTTTATAAATCTATTTTCACATTAATGCTTTATTCTTGTGGGATAAAACTGACTTTTGTTGGTTTAGCTTATAGGTCTCTTGGAAGCCTCCAGTATAGTCTCTATTCAGGACTCCACACAAGAGAGCTCGTTACTGGCTTATGTTTGAGAAGTTGCGAAGTCACGGCTGAGCATGCATAAAATTATTAAGGCTAATAAAATACACGAAAGTATTATATAAGGCTCACAACTAAGCAAGAGTCATTATCGTATTAATAGTAAACTTTACTAAAAAAGTAGCTGTACTAAAAAGTTTACAAAAAGTAGTATGTAACATATAAGACCTTTTGACAAATTCTCAAGAAATAAGACCTTTTGATACAAGTAATAAACTCTGATATCGTAAAACACAACGACTTGTAATATTTTAGATAGTTAACGTTTCAAACTACACATAGAGCCAATAAAAAAAATAGCAAAATTTGGACATACGACTTTTTGTACTGACAGCAACGAAAGGTATTATCAAAACTAGATATTTAAATAAATAAATATCAGTAGGCATTAGTGGCGATTCTAATGTGTCCAAGATAAACCTAAAATTTCGTAAAAACCGATCCTTTTTATTTCTTTTACGTTAAAGTTCAAATAAGCGTCACCTCAATATGACAGTTCTATATGAAAGGTGTCATCTTATTCATCACCAATTTACATGTTGACTAAATTTAACTTGAAGTTTCTAAATCACTTACGAAAATCGTAAATTTATTTAAAACGATGCTAAGTTTTAGAACTGTCACTTTGATGTTACGCTAAATTAAACTTTAACGTAAAGGAATAAGAGCGAATTTTAGGAATTTTAGGTTTAGCGTGGAAACAATAGAATCACCACCAGTTTGAAGTTACAAACATTACATTTGGCTTATGCCTACATTTTGACAAGTGACAAGTAGCCTGTTGTCGCTTATAACTGCTTTCCTCTCGATGTTTTCTTCCACTCTTTTGAGCACATATTTTACGGTTATTGTAACAGTACTGACTGACTGACTGACTTATCTCAAAGTCAAAAGTCATTCAATTCAGGATCACTTTGAAACGTCTAAGAAGCTCGGTAAAACTACCTTTCTCGCAACCAAACTTAGAAGAATCAGGCAACAAACACGGTTTGGCCTATCATTTTTTTAATGATCCTTAATGCTATTTAGAGATCTATCAACGCACAGCCTAAACCACTAGTACTAGTTTAAATTTTAGATGGTGTGTTCCTAATGGTGTGTAAGTGTACACTAAATAAGGATTTTCCGAAATTCAACCCCTAAAAGGCTGCAGCGAGTTTATTTGAAAATAATTTTAACTTTAATGCAAAATGTGGGCATGTGCCAAATACAATGTTTGTGAGAAACTCTGACTAACCCCTCTAGACATCTTCAAAGGATCTAAGCACCTGGAGATTTAAGAGGATGTCTACCGTATCTTGGGGATTACAATCTCGTACTATATATTTGTTTGAAATATCTATAAGTAAACAAAGTCACGAGAGCTTTCCACTGGTATAAATCAGTAATAATGCTCAATTTGATTGACAATCGCTCACGTAAAGATGCTAAAGTGTCAAGATGAGCAATTTAAATTGCACGTGTGATAATCTAATGCTAGAGAAATTTTGCGGAGTCACGGCCAAGCCGAGCGTGCATCAAATTATTGAGGCTAATACAAAATTTATGACGTCCTGTCTCGGCTGGGGTTAATTACCTGCAGGCTGTAGCAAAATGGTGAGGGAAAACATCAGCTGAATTTCGTACACTTTTGTACAACTCGCTTGTGCTAAATAATTACTGAGAAAATAAAAACGAGACGTACTTTTTGTGTTTTGTCTTGATTTTAGACTGTTATTTCCTGTTAAAAGTAATTTAAAAAATACATCTTTTAAAATACCTCTGAGTAGTATAGATTAGGTATTTTAATTTTATTTTAATTTTATTTGTTTTTAAAGATATTTTTAGGTTTATTTTGTATTAAATGTATGTAGGTACACGCTTTTGACTGCACCACCGTCGTATATCGTACACTTTATGTCCAGTCCATCCAAAGGTTGTCTGGAAGAGATCGCTCCCAGCGATAAGACCGCCCATTGTACTCCAATGTTGATTTGTGTTGCTTTTTTTTTTTTCATGTTATTGTTATGTGGTGTGCAATAAAGAGTTTTCTATCTATCTATCTATCTTTTTTCTTTTAAATAAATAAATAAAATGATTGTTACGACTATTATACCGATGTTCCTTATAAAGGGCTTAAAGAAATAGTCAGAGTAATATAAGTAGTAATATAACATACAGTGATATATTGTCAATTTGGGGGCTAGGTAGCGGCTGTTTAGATTTAATGATTTTTTTCGCAATATTATAGAAAATAATTTCGAGGTGGTCCTATAAACATGTCATCGAAATCAGAGATAGATATTGCAAAAAATGTTAGATCAATAATTACGTATAAAAACGATCGACGAAAATGTTTCCAACATGAATAATAAAAAAATGCTACAAAAAGTATATCTGTTAAAACTGGTCTAGATCAGCATATAACAGCATATAAGATGTTATTTGTTTCCGAAAATAATTTGAATAACTTGAATCACCTCTTTTCTCGTCGGTTAAAAAGAGTCACGTCCACAAAAAAAATCTCTTTAAAACAAACACCAAATTAACTAGCTCTAAAAATATTTCATCACGTTGATAGAAGGTTATTTAACATGCCGCTGGTTGGCCTGTCTTTAATAAGTGCTGGGGTTATGTCCTACGTGATAAGCTATAATTTGTAGCTAGAGAAGGTTACGGGAACGTTAGGTTAAACTAACTTTTTAAATAACCTCATGAAGTTTATGTGAAGTTTATTAAAAACATAAAGAAATTTGAGACTAAGTTTATTCTCGACACGAATGAATCAAAACATCTTACGAACTAGAGGCCTGCAGTCACAGACTGCGACAATCTCTAAAGTAAGACCAAATCAGTATTAATTTAAGAGCGAAAGACAACGCTGTACGAACACGTATATCGTTGTCACTTTCGCACCGCGAGTAATACTGCTCTAGTCTTACTTTAGATATTGTAGTATGGCCACTGCAGTTTAAACAACGCCATGTGTGCTAATCTCAAGCCTGCTGTATGAAGGGATTATTGGATGATTGCATAAAAGCTTATAAAATATGCCAAAAAAGTAATCGCAGGGAATGAAAAATATATATCACGACCGTAATCTTCAAGAACGGTAGACATACTCTCAGATCTCAAGGCGCTTAGATCCTTGAAGATGTCTAAATGTGGTAGTTAGAGACACGTCCAACTATACGTTTGGTGCAATTCCCACGATTTGCAGGAGTAAGCATTCCATACGTGATAGGTTGCAAGCCCATCGCCGCTTATAATAAATTTGTGAAATATCACAAAGTAAACGCAGGAACTACCCATTATGTATATTGTGTATAAATATAATATATAATACAGTTGAGAAAAAACAAATAATAAAAAGCTTAGAGATAAGAGGATTTTCAACAAAAGAAAAACATGACTTTATTATTTCCACTCACATTAATAACAATTCAACTGTCTTCTTTTCATACATAAAAAGTTGAGATTGTAATTCCAACTCGGTATGGCACATGCTCTCATATTGCATTTTGCATTCTAGATGTGAAAGGTCGAAGTCAATGCATACTCACTCTATCACACACAAGGTGCTACATGTTTGTTTTTAGAATCATTTATTTTGTTTGTAAGTTGTTCGTCAAAATTTGCAAACCATTTTTAATCGATTTCAAAAAGGAGGTTCTCAAGTCGCCGGTATGTTTTTTTTTGTGTATGTTACGCGATTACTCCGGCGTTTGTGGACGGATTTACAAAATTATTTTTTGAACTTGCCCTTCTTTCATTGGCATACACCAAGTGGAGGGCTAGCCGGGGTAGGGGCCCCTAGATCTCGCGGAGGGGGGAGCTGCCTCCCCCCTCCTATAAGGCATCAGATAACAGGGCTCCTGGGTTTTTAATTATGTATTTTAAAGCACTACAATTTTTATTTAAAACATGAAGTCGGTTTTGTTTTTAGTTTTTAAACGTAATTATTCGATCATTTGTATCATTGGTATCCGATTGAGCAGAAATTTTGCATACACGTTTAGTTCTAGTGACAATACAATAATATGGTGACAGCGAGCTGATTTGATTATGGAGAAGTATTGTAAAAAAGCTTGATAATATATTTTTCAACAGAAAACTTATTTTAATATCATCGCCTAGCAAGACTATGTCAAACGAAGGCTTTCACGGTTAGGAGCGGCCATTTAAGTGAGTTTTACGACAAATGAGAGATAGGCGGGGCCGTCTGCTGCAGATGTTTTATGGAGCTCGGTCAGCGGTGTGGATTTTTAATCAGGTTTCGGTGGTAAAAACGAATTATTGAGGAGAATTCCAGATTTGGCTTCTTAGAGGGAAGAGACGGTTGTGAGGATAAAAGTTGCGTAAACTCATACTTATGAAAGTTTAAGTAGCTTTCGCGTGATATCGGAATAAAAAGAATTTCGCTCGTGTTTATACCAAGTTAGTGTTTTAGATTCGCCGCTACAACGTGAAAGTACAAATATCTTAATCCTAATCCTAATAATATTATAAATGCGAAAGTTTGTGAGTTTGTATGTATGTTTGTTCCTCAATCAGGCCTAAACGACAAAACGGATCAGTTGAAATTTGCTGTAGATGTAGATATAATACCCAAATAAATAATAGACTACATTAAAATATTAAACACATCCCCAAAACGATAAAAAACGCAAAAAGAATGATTTCTGTATAGATGGCGCTGATGTGCAACAAATCTGATATCACAGACTTAAAACATTCAGTCTTTTCTCTAATTTGACAGGACAACGTCTGTCACGGGTCGGCTTGTATTATATAAATTACGCGTCACGTTTTTTGTCCGCGATGGACTCCTAAACTAGTTAACCGATTTTAATCAAACTTTGCACACCGTATGCAGTTTGATCCAACTTGAAATACAGGATAGCTTACATCTCAATTTATAGTCGCAATATTATGCAAACTGTTGACACAGCAACGTGTGGCCGGGTCTGCTAGTATATATATATATATATAAATATATTTAAATATATATATTTCTCAGCCAATGGGTACATAAATTGTTTAATTCAAAACTATAGTATAGGTTAGGTATTTTATAGGTTTATTAACATTTAAAATAAGCATTCTATCTGGGACAAACATTACACAATATTTATTCAACACAGACTCAGATAACTTTAAGAAAGCATCTCCTAGACGCTGGTGATATTGTCACATTGGATTGCAATGCTGATCCGTTGTACCAGATAAGAGCTAGCCTCTACTAACATCTATCAGACACTAAAACATCGACCACATAGCCCAATAGACGCTTAATGGCTTCATTTATTCAAACAAACAATTCTGTCAAAGCATTGAGGTAGTGTAGCGTATGCTGCATTTATAACTTTTGCTGAAGCTCTTTATTTTTTTTATTATTCAAATACAAATAAATACAAATACAAAATGTTTTTATTGCATTCAAATATAGGATCACATCATTATTGTATCTATATTTATCTTGTTTGGGCCTTCACATTGTTCGATCGGCACTACACTGGAAAGGATCATTGAAAAAATTGATCGGCTCCAAGCCATGTTTGTTGCCTGATTCTTCTAGGCTTGGTCGCGAGGAACAGGCGTAGCTTCATTTAGCTCCTAAGACGTTTCAACGTGATTTTATTGAAATAAATGCCTTTTTAATTTAAATTTGAATTAAGTATGCGGAAGCGGTAAAAAATGCATTCTGATTGGCTGGTTTAGATCACAGGTAATAAAGAGTCTAGTCAGTATGTATTATATCATAGTCATTATATTAGTAATTTAAACTGAGATGTTTACGGGTCACGGGAGTGGTCTGTACTAAAGTAAATTTCGCGGTGTCTTATATCAGCTGTTAGTCTAATGTGTTATGAGAAAGTGTTCCCTTTGCATAGGGAGTCTATAGGCTGTATGGTCGATGCTTTGAAATAATTGATTAAGCCATGATTGAACCACAAGCAATCAATTCACATAACACGCTCAACCTACAGGATGATCCAATTTCGTCGATCTTCCACCTAACATATTTTTCAAACACCCTGCATAACGGTTCTGAATAAATATATAAATAAACTAGCTGTCTCGGCAGACGTTGTCCTGTCAAATTTCAATAATCTTACAAAAAAATCTTACTAATATCGCTATTCAAAAATTTGGTCAAAGGTAGGTGGTAGAAGGGTGAAAATTAAGAATTTTATGTATTTTAGTGCCAATCATAAAACAATAAAAATAAAAATAAGTCCAAAAAATAATAATAAAAAATTGGGGTGTGTTCAAAAATGGTTTACGAACTTTCTCAGACCTACCTAATGTACAAAAAAATATCTTGCTAGTAGTTTTGTTACAATAGATTTTATTTTAATCACAAGTTAGGAAATCAAAACTTCACTAAAACATACAAGCAAGAGCCAAACGACATTGAAATCGAAACGGAGCATTTCTATTTCCACATTCTTTTTCTACAGGGTTTTGGAGTTCGCTAAGATTTCCATCAAGATAATCGAAAACTAAGCGATAGCGATTGTCATAAGACACACTTGGCTATGTGACGAATCATTTCATATGATTTACTTTTGTCTATGAATATTTAAATATCGTTATATAATATAAAAATATAATTTATATATAAAATCACGTGACAACTTGATAGCTAAGTCGATCTATATAAATGCGAAAGTAACTCTGTATGTATGTCTGTCAAACCACTACGCCGATTGTGATGAGATTTTATTTAGAGATAGTTTAAATTCTTAGGAAATTAATTTTTTTTAAATTTCAATTTCCTGGCTCTTGTGTATTTTGCAAATATTAAGTACTTGCTTTTATCCGCAACTTTGTACGCGTAAATTCAGCAAAACGATTTTTGACGACTATCGTAAAAAACCGGCCAAGTGCGAGTCGGACTCGCGCACAGAATTATTTTATTTTATTTATTCTGTTTGTATTTGTTGTTATAGCAGCAACCGAAATACATAATCTGTGAAAATTTCAACTGTCTAGCTATCACGGTTCATGAGATACAGCCCTGTGACAGACAGACGGACGGACGAACGAACGAACAGACAGACAGACGGACAGCGAAGTCTTAGTAATAGGGTTCCGATTTTAACCTTTGGGTACGGAAACCTAAAAAAGAAAATTCTGAAAAAAAAATTGGAAATGAAGTCGATTACATATTTGAATTTTTACTAGCGTCTTCGCTAACAGAATATTATTTGTCTAAGCCATCTAATGTGTCATATTCAGAATCCGGTGATGTGTAAATAGTCCCAAAATTCACTGAACCACACGCAAATAAAATTGAACCATTGAGTTCGAAACAATAATCTGTTATTTCGAGAACCTCTCTGTAGAGACTGAAATGAAAAGCGAATGAATACGCATTTTTTATCCTTTTTTATGGAGATATTGAATGCAATTTAATTGAAAGATTATATTTAACGTGGGTTGAGTTTCACAATAAATATAAATAACAAGCTATCTAGCTATATTCGTATCGCTTTAGAATAAGTTCCTGTCCCGTTCCCGTTCCCGTTCCCGTTCCCGTTCCCGTTCCCGTTCCCGTTTCCGTTCCCGTTCCCGTTCCCGTTCTACGACTCTACGTTTTAGTTAGAAAACATTTGTATGGGAAATAGAAAAGGGCTGTTTTTAGGGTTTTCCCGGCAATTATTCGAATTTTTCCCACCTTTTAAACCTTCCCTAGACCTCCACAATCATTTCAAGACTAAGATAAGATAAATCCGTTCAGCAGTTCTCGAGTTTTAGCGAGACTAACGAACAGTAATTGATGTTTATATATATAGTAGATAATTATTGATGGGCAGTATCACTTAGCGCCATCTAGCCCCAATTTAAACAAAGCTTGTACTATTGGAACTAGATAACTGATAGAATACATTATATACTCTTTTTTGTTAAGACATACTAACACACAAACACAGAACAAACATCTATGTTCATCACACAAATATTTGGGAATTGAACTCACAACCTCAGTGCAGAAGGCAGAGTTACGACCAACTGAGCTGTGAGGTCAGTCACACCCAGATCTGAAGACAATTACCTAGCACAGCTGGATCTAAATAATTTTATCAATCATTAATAGTAAAAACCCCCGCTGCACCCTATTAGGGGTTGGGTTTCAGGGATACCAATCTTAGTGCTTCCCTAACACTATTAGGGAAGATACCCTTCAAGTTAAGATTTAGGCTGTGCGTAGATTGACAATTATTTTGCGAGGTAGTGTTTTGTTTTAGGCGAAGTTACATGGTACAAAAAAAACCCGCCAAGTGCGAGTTGGACTCGCGCACGAAGGGTTCCGTACCGTCTATAAAAAACGGCAAAAAAAAACACGTTTGTTTTTAGTATTTGTTGTTAGAGCAGCAACAGAAATACATAATATGTGAAAATTTCAACTGTCTAGCTCTCACGATTCATGAGATACAGCCCTGTGACAGACAGACGGACAGAAAAAATGAGCATCCATCAGTTATCTAGTTCTCATAAAAAATAATATTTATTAGAAACATTTTAAATATAATAAGGCAAAATGTTCCTACACTACAAATTTCGCGATGTTTGTCTTTAGAAATAATTTGAACTTGTTTCGATTTGTATGAAACTTCAAAAAAACATTCAAATTATGATTATACTGACTTCTATACTAATATTATAAATGCGAAAGTAATTGTGCCTGTCTGTCTGTCTGTGACGTTATTACGAAATAATTTAAAGTTTTGGTATGAATATAACTTAACTTTAAAAATATATTATTATGTATATTTTCAGAAATTCCAATATCACTACATAGTATAAAGCAAAGTCTATGTATGTTTGCTTATATCTTTAAAACTACACAACGGATTTTGATGCGGTTTTTTTAATGGATAGAGTGATTCAGGAGGAAGGTTTATATGTATAATAACATGCTTAATATATTAGAGAACCACTGATAATTTTAAGATTTCAAATCAACGCAACTTTTTTTTTAAATTTTAAATGCTGTTAACGAGTATACAAAGACATTCTGTAATATATTTTGGTATCAGCTTTGCACCCGTGCGAAGCCGGAGCGGGTCGCTAGTTATACGATAAACGTCAAAATCGATTTCCTGAATCTACGCGGACGAATTCGCGGGTAAAGACTAGTATAGAAATAAAAAGACTATCTTCCGACTGAAGAATTACTACTGTAGAATTTTCATAGTAAACATACAAAATTTCCTTGAGTGAGTTTGAGGTCTTGACACGATTGTAACCCTCCAGACGTGACGTCACCAGAAAATAGGCATAATTTCGGAACCACACAATCTGCCCCCATAACTGCGGTACTATAACCCAAAGCTAAGTCGCCACTAGCGAGCCATAACTATAACCGTTGCACGTTACTATTACCAAAAACCATGGTGTGTACGTGGTGTGTACATGTACGTGTTCGTGTACGTGGGGGCCTGTCGTGAGCAGCACGCAGACTAGCCTCACTAAAAGTGAAATTTATTTATTTGACACACACACATATATAACTCACAGCTCAGTTGGTAGTAGCTCTGCCTTCTGCGCTGTAGGTTGTGGGTTCGATCCCCACCCAGGATAAACATTTGTTTGATGAACATAGATTTTTGTTCTGTGTCTGGGTGTTAATATGTATAATGAGTATATATTTACAAAAAAAAGGATATAAGTATTCTATTAGTTCTCTGGTTCCTATAGTACAAGCTTTGCTTAGTTTGGGGCTAGATAGCGCTGTGAGTAAAGTCCGCCAATATTTATTTATTTAACTATTTATGTGTGTCAAATAAATGTACACAAAACAAGATGAAGAAAGATATAAACACAGACTACACTATTCTACGCTCTACTACACTATTCTCAGGGGTAGTAGTAATTCTGCCTTCTGCGCTGAAGGTTGTGGGTTTGATTCGAGGACAAACATGATGTGATGTGTGGTGATGTTTGTTCTGTGAATACACACCCAGTGTATTATAAGTTATATATTTTAACAAATAAAAGTATATAAGTAGTTTATCAGTCATTTGGTACCTATAGTGTAAGCTTTGCTTAGTTCAAAGCTAGATGACGTTGTGTGTAATGTCCACCAATATTTATTTAATTATTTAGTTAGCCGACGAAGGCGCTCGTCGAGACGTCGATAGCGAAGACAGTGTCATGCGTACACACTACAACTGTACCTATTTGGTTACAGTAACGGCTCGCTAGTGTGTACCCAGCTCAAAGCTCCATATTCCCTGACTTCCCAAGAGAGTGGAATCTGAGAAGTTTGCCGGCACGAAAAAAATAAGCCTAATTTATTCACCATTATCGAACTTGCATTAACCACATTACGACTCTCGATAAAGGCACACGTAAGAGCTAGTGGTGGGGTGTAGACTTGAAAGTCTTGATTCAAGATTATGAATCGGTTTTAGTAGAGTCCGGTTCCGGATTCGCATAACCAAAGCAGAACTGTCAGAGACTCGAAATCTTGATGCAAGATTTTTCATAACAAAATATTTTTACCCCGTGCCGGCTTTTTATTCTTTTTATCTTTTTCGGTGTATTTCCCAAAAAAATCGAGCCGAAAGTGATCTTTTATACATAGAAATAACTGAGTGGTGACTAATTTTGTTGTCAATGTTGCCATTTTGTAGGTAACTGTTTGTTTAGTTTTAAGATAAATTATCTTGACACAAAATAAATTTATTCTTTTTTTTTGTTTTTTTTTACAAACTTGCTGTACCCTGCGCGCGTTGCTACGCCACCAATTCAGAAACTTTTGTGAGCTCATGTACAACAACTTTTCTAAAGATCATCACATGATTAAATGCATAGTTTACGATTCTTTATAGGAACTACAGACAAACATTCACTTTTGTATATATAGATTTAATAAAATTTACATAGATTTGCACAAAATATCTCAAGTCTAACAAAAAGATCTAGCAAACAATGAGAGCAATGTGTGTGTAAAGCAGGGATGTAACGGAGGTAATTTTATCGGAACCGAAGTCGGAGTCGGAGTTTTTAAATTTGATTTATCGGAGTCGGAGTCGGAGTCGGAGGCAGTATCAGGAATCAGAAGTGGCGGCAGAGAAGAATAAAAACATTATTCAGTGAACATTTTTAATTTTAATTTGAAAGTACTTAATCAATTTACAGACAATAAAAATAAAAATTGCCATGTTTCCTATTAACATTTAACAGTTTACCCTTTAACAGTTAACAAATTAAATCAAAATCACTCCAAGGTTGTTTTTGTGTTGATTTTTATTTTGTTTTATTAAATGTAAATGTTAAAAAAACCTTGAAGTAATAATTTTAATGACATGTGTATCACACATCCTCCGATTAAAACCTCCGATTTAAAAGTTTCGGAACCGAAGTCGGAGTCGGAGGTGTAATAACAATCGGAAGTTCCGACTTATCGGAGTCGGAGTCGAAGCTCCGTAACATCCCTGGTGTAAAGTGACTCATTTGAAATCGCAAGTCGTTTGCCAAAGACAAATTATGAAAGCGGGATTTCTTAAATGACAAAATGTGGAGTTTTGGGTAAATATTGCTTTGTACTCACGTCGCAATCTATTATTAGCTTTATATATGTTATAATGTGAAAATCCACATATGTTTTCTCATAATTTTATCTGTATTGTTCGTGTATATATCACATTTGTCAGAACAGAATGTAGCCATTGATACCTTGCAATATCTATTTTAATATGGATATAATAAATAATAATAGCAATAATAACAACATAAATACCATACCTTAATATGTGAAATGAAAACTGTGAGAAGCCAGTTAGTATTCTTAAATGCGGCAATGGGCTTGCAACCTGTCACACATGAAGTTCTAAAAACTACAAAAAGTGGACAATGTGTATTGTTTGGATGTGCCTCTGTCTATCCCCTTTAAACATCTTCAAGGATCTGAGCATATGGAGATCCGAAAGAATGTTTACTCTAATTGAAGATAACAATCGTGATATTATTTATTTTATTTTATTAGTTAGAGCTGGGTTGTTGCGACAAGACCAGTCTTGCCTTCATTACCCCAGCACTACAGAACACTGAAGTCCAATAAAAAGAATCGGCAAAGTTCCGAGACCGCGGCGCGCGCTGTAATCCGTCATTGTCGCTACAAACGGTGTTGGTAAAAACTTCTTAATGACCCCGATGGAGCTTTTTGTAGGTGAGGTCACCAGACAAATGGAGAGAGTTGAGCTCTGGCTGCGATCGCTGTGCTTTGCTTTGCCTAACTGTTGGAGTATTATGTTTTGGTATATAAAAGAAGCTCTTTTTCTTGAGGATTTTTCAAGGATTTTATGGGATTAAGTGCTGTTCTGTAGAATACAGATGTATTTACAAAGGTTTAGTATTTTTTTTGACGCTACAAGTAGTTACAATATGAAGCATTTTGACGAGTTTGCAAAGTAATATTTGTATCCTACTAATATTATAAATAAGAAAGTTTTTGAGTGGTTGTGTGTTTGTTGCCTCTTCACGCAAAAACTACTTAACGGATTTAGATAAAACTTTACAGTAATATAGCTTATACATCAGAATAACACATATGCTACTTTTTATTCAGGTACCACCCTTGCGAAGCCGGGGCGAGCAGCTAGTACTAGATTAATTAAATTGTACCTATCTATACTTACCCTATTTAGGCCGGGACTCGAACCCACGACCTTCAGATTGAAAGTCGAGGTACCTTTTACTCGGCCAAGACGGCTTTTAAGTGTAATTTTTTTGTATATTAAAATAAATAAGGTACTTTCAGATATCTTCTATACCCGCAGATTAAATTCATTAGAGTAGGTTTTGTAGTTGAAAAAAAGTGCAGTTGGTAGTAACTCTGCCTTCTGTGCTGTAGGTTGTGGGTTCGATCCCCACCCAGGGCAAATATTTGTGTGATAAACATAGATGTTTGTCCTGTGTCTGGGTGTTAATATGTATAATAAGTATGTATTTAAGTACATAAATAAGTATATAAGTATTCTATTAGTTACCTGGTTTCCATAGTACAAGCTTTGCTTAGTTTGAGGCTAGATGGCGCTGTGTGAAATGTCCACCAATATTTATTTATTTATAAAATCCTTGCATTACTGACTAACTGATCTATCAACTCACAGCCTACCCCATTGGTTCTGGAAACTTGAAATTCGGAGGGATTATTCCTTTTGGTGTAAAGTTGCACTAAGAAATAAAAAAACTAAATATGTAGAATCACGACTGTAATCCCCAAGTACGGTAGACATTCTTTCAGATCTCCAGACGCTTAGCTCCTTTGAAGATGTCCAGCGGGGGTAGTCAGAGGCACGTCCAAACATTATATTTGGCACATGCCCACATTTTGCAGTAGTTAGCATTCCATACGTGACAGGTTGCAAGCCCATCGCCGCTTATAAGAATACTAACTGGTTTCCTCACAATGTTTTCCTTCATCGTTTTGAGCACGTGTTTTTTCGAACATTGATGCACGCCGGGATTCAAACCCACGACCTCCAGATTGAAAGTCGAGGTACATCCCACTCGGCCAACACGGCTATCTAATGACTAAGAAATGAATTCCCAAAATACAACCCCTAAAGGAGAGAGGAGGATGACAGAGGAGGTTGAAGTCAGATGAAAAAAACTTTACTTGAACGAAGTCGCAAGGGTATATATTAGCCTGGTGGTGGAAGCTTCTTAATCAAATCAAAGAGTAACCAGCCCTTTATACCACTTAGTCGTACTTGAAGCTATTTAGAAGATTGCAAGTCTTCAATAGCATTTACAAGACTATTCCATTTGGCACGCGTTCTCCAAAGTCTTTCTTCATTAAAGTTAGAGTTGTTCAACAAACCGCTGCCGTCATGTCGACCTTAATTTACCGAGACATTTTTTAATTGATGAAAAAACAAAGGAGGTTCTCAACTCGAGACGTATATTTTGTATGTACCACGCATAAATATTTACTGAGTAGACCAATTTTGATAATGATTTGTTCAATGGATAATGTATACTCCGAAGTTGTTCCCATTTTTTAATTTGTCGGATTTATTTTTAGTTTTTTTAAATTATTCCTTGAGCTTTTATTCCATCACAATCCGATGACGGAATATAAGCATTTACTTAGAGTTACCTTTTTAAAAAATATTTTGATTGTGAATATTTTGACTGCACATACCTAGTAACTAATCCTTGCACGTGCCTTTAGGCATCTTCAAGGATTTGAGCTCTTACAGATCTGAAGGATATCTAATGTAATTATATTAGTTATTTTCAGTGGGATTCAAACCCGCACTTAGAACCAGCAATTCCAAATGACGCTAGCACAAAAATTATGTGCCGATTTTTTTTCACCTCACCTTCACTTTGTTTTACCGTAATTGATAAAATTAATAAATAATGCTGGACATTTCACACACCGCCATCAAGCCCCAAACTAAGAAAAGCTTGTACTATTTGAACTAGATAACTGATAGTATACTATACTTTTTTTCTAAATACTTACATAAGATACATAACACCCAGACACAGAAAAAACATCTATGTTTATTATACAAATATATGCCTTGGAGTTACTACCAACTGAGCTGTAAGGCCAGTCAACAGTAATAATTCGGACGTTTTTTGACGGCAGCTACTTTTCAGTTACACGATACAGCCGATGTTGAGAATTTACAATCTGGAAATGAGATTATTGGTAGTTGGTTCCACGTCTAGGAGTTATTTAATTGGTAAAGTGTTGAGATGTTTTCATTGGCGGATTTTGTTTGAGTGCTTTTGTGGCTTTCACGCGTGGATTTGGGATTTATTTCCAGGAGGATTTGGGATGTATCTACATGAGATTTATATAATTTTTTAGACAATTATAACCCTAAATTAAAGACAGTTTATTTTTGTTTGATAACCTTTAAGATAATTCAGTACATATTTTCCTTTTCATTTGTATAAAATATTATTAATTTGTATATTATTATTGTATGAGATCATACAATAATTATCAAAAATAAAAGTATAACAAAATTAAAAATATTAGAAGTATCACCTTAAAAATGACATTAAATTTATAATGCGCAACATTTTTTTCAATTTTTTATTTAACTTGCAATGTATGTGTATGTATGTAACTATGTTTGTTACGGTGGAATCTTGCAACTCAATTTTGAAGCAGTTATCAACAACCAGTTGAGCTGAAATTTTGCATACTTATGTAACTTTGGTGACAGTGAGCTGATTTGATGATGGAGTCAGGAGCTATTCAACAGATACTCACAACGGAACTCCTTAGTAAATACTCCGATTGAGTAAAAACTTTGTCTTGTCAAGTTGCGATAACAATGTTATATGATGTGACAGGTGATAGCGCGCTGTTGCTCGTTGGTTTAAATGATTTTACAAAAGCTTGTCATTGAAAAATATTTTTCAACAGAAAACTTATTTATACACAAAAGTCGGCATCCCATACTTGCCGGTAAGAAATAAATTGTTTATCATACCTCGAATAAGGATTTCATTACATCTTTCAAGTGCTGTCATAAAATCTATGCTTAAGGGTGGGTATCCACTGAAGCGGAGCTGTGCGGAGCGGACCGTGAATTGGCCAATCACAGTGCTCGAAATTCACTGTGATTGTTCAATTCACGGTCCACCAACCCATCTTTATTCTCATATTAGTAGTAATCTCGACTCTACCTTGACTCAAATTCTTTCGAGGCCTCTCGAAAAGTACGTGTTTTGTATCTTAAATCGATATTTTGGAGGTTCCTCAATAACATCATTATGTCATAAGTCCGAGCAAACTACAAAAACACGGTATCAAGGTAGAGTCGAGGTTACTACTAAGAATATGGATATAAGTGTTCGGCCACACTGCCGAGCCTAGCGCGGCGGCGATGACGGGCGCAAAGTATCAATATAAAATGCTCCTTTGCGTCCATTATGTTTGACATATCGCGCCCGTTGCAGCATTCGCGCTAGGCTCGGTAGTGTAGACACATGCTAGGGGTGAGATTCCACCTATGAAGCGGACCAATGACAGCGCTCAAACATTCGAGTTTTGCAATGTCGTCAAAGCGTTGAGTTTGGTCCGATCTAGCACCGCTTAGATGAAAACTTAGCCTTATTCACAATTCACGATTGAGCACAGCTTTAGAATACGAATATTGACTGAATTCTAATCTATTCAAAAGCTTGTAGAATAGTAATATCTGATACGGCCAAGCCTTGATGTTTATTGTTCCATGTTCATCATTTTTAGTATTCACTGAGTTTAATACGGACATTTTACAATTATATAAGCTTCAAAATTACCAAAACTATAATTAAAATTTGAATAATAAGCCAAATATTGTTTTATAAATATTATATCTCTCACTAACCCCTTAAGACATCTTCAAGGATCTGAGAGGATGTCTACCGTAACATAGGGATTACAGTCGTCCCATTCATTTCAATTCATTTTTCTATAATTCTACATTAAGGCGATACTTGAAATTTGTGACTTTTTGTATGGGCTGAATCTACCAGGATAAGTCGGAAAATGTGATAAAACTGCATTATCTTGAAAACCATCAAATTTAAAAAGAAACCGTCTATAATTTACTTAGCTAGTATGATTATCTGACGAATTATATAAAAATTAACTGTTTAGCATTCATAGTTTTGATTAGAAACGAAACTAGTGTTTTTGAAGAGCCAACTTTGGAAAATAAATCTATCGAGAAAAGTTTCACCAATCGTGTTTCCGTCTGTTATTTATCTAGATTAAATCCTGAAGTTATCTTTGTCGTAAAAAACAAAACTGTATGTTTTGCGGTTATTGAGAAAAAAAGATTCTGCATTCTTCAAAAACATTTATTACTCCTCTTAAAATACCCAGACTCTTACACGGAGCAGCAAACATCTACGTTGATCACATAAATATTTGTCATTGGTGGGAATTGAACCAATGTAAAGTGCAAAAGAAAGAACTCACAATTCACCTCGAAATTCATATAAAATAAAGTGGACTAAGTGCAACAGACAGACATACAGACAGAAGGACAGCGGAGTCTTAGTAATAGGATCCCGGTTTTACCCTTTAAGTACGAAACCCTATAAAGTGATGAATCATATTCATATGAAATAAGCGAGCTAAATATGTTTTTTTTTAAGAATTACTACAATTTAACGCTGAAATTGCAATTCTCGAATAGAATAGCAATAAGAAGTCCAGCATAAACATTTCACGCGTTCTTTATTCCCCGGAGTGTTCTAGCAAACTTGTTATTTATCTATAACATTGAGATATAACAAAGATAGGAGGTACAGATAGATCACTGCAAGCAATACTTTTTTGTAATCTTTACTAATATTAAAAGGTATTTGTTGTTTTTTGTGATTTTTTTTAAACTATTTCTAATCCATTTCTGATAATTCTTACACTATTTAAAAGCTACATTATAATAACTTAATAATTTCTTTTTGTATTATAATTTTAATTTATGTGAGTGAAAACTATGAAATTGGTTTTAATTGTGTATAGTATTGTAATGGAATTTTATGTAACCTATGGATATTTTATCTGAAATAAATGAATAATAATAATTATCTTCGTCTTTTAAATTATGATATAAGTACCTTTTTTCTACAGATGAAACGGTAGGACGCATCTAGTGAAACAAAGTGAGCTATCTCCTTTCCAAAGATTACTTAGTTATAACTGAAATTAGAAACATTTACTACTCGCTTTTATTATCCAGTTTGGTATTGTGGAATTAGTTTCGAGATATTAGTGCCATAACTTCATCTTTATTGCTATTGTCTCTTACAAACATGGCGTGTAGGACAAATGAATGAAATACCTTCGGACATGGAGAGGACAAAGTTGGTATGGCCTGGTGGAAGCGTAAACAAAAGTTTTTCAATGTTACATCTATAGAGATTCGGGGTAATCGGGTTGTTTTTTGTCAGTTTTAGAAATTACTTCGTTTTAAGAGCTGTTACGCTGGTAGCTGTAAATTGCACCATTAGCGTAGTTTCTATGACGTTTTGACATAACATTCTGGATTAAGCCTCAGAATATAAGCAAAAATATGTAGGTACAGTTAGAGTTTTTAAACAATTTGATCTAAACCCAAGTTATGAGGGTTCAAAAAAACGACAAAGCGTTTCGAGAGAAGCTAGGTAGTGCTTTTGCGTTTTGCTGGACTCGTCTTGGCGGGGGCAGTCCGTGCCCCCAAATTTAATGTTGTGGCACTTTAAAGTCCGCATTTGCAATAGGGACTCGTCTTGGCGGGGGCAGTCCGTGCCCCCAAATTTAATGTTGTGGTACTTTAAAGTCCGCATTTGCAATAGGGACTCGTCTTGGCGGGGGCAGTCCGTGCCCCCAAATTTAATGTTGTGGCACTTTAAAGTCCGCATTTGCAATAGGGACTCGTCTTGGCGGGTGCAGTCCGTGCCCCCAAATTTAATGTTGTGGCACTTTGAAGCCCGCATTTGCACTAGAGGATATGTCGCGGGACATGTTGCCCGATATATTTCGCGCGACGTCGTGCGACACTTAGAATTCTTGTCGGGCGCTGTCGAGGAGATAATAAGTAAATTTCATTTGAAATCCAATACTATAGAACCAGCGTATCTAGTTCCATGATGAACTTGCCAATAAATAAAATAAATAAATAGGATCACGACTGTAATCCCCAAGTACGATTGACCTCATTTCATATCTCCAGGTGCTTAGATCCTTTGAATATGTCTAGGGTACTCAGAGGCACATACACACATTTTATAGTAGTTAGCATTCCATACGTGACAGGATGCAAGCTCATCGCCGCTTACAAAAATACTAACTGGTTTCTTCACGATGTTTTCCTTCGACGTTTTAAGCACGTGTTTTGATGTGCATATACATTTTTCGAACAGAAAAATCCATTGATGCACCGGATTCGAACCCACGACCTTCAGATTGAAAGTCGAGGGACCTCCTCGGCCAACACGGCTTTTTTCGGCCAATAAATCTAGATAAATGATTTGTTGTAAAGTCTAAAGTACGCTGCATAGGTACCGATCGTCTATAAAAATCCTTATCCTACGTAAAGAAGCCATCAAGTTAAGAAATATCCAACATTTCCGTCAGTCTTTTAAAATAGTCCAGCTAGCGGGCGACGGCTCAAATAATGCAGAACCTCCATAATGGAGACGTCAACTTCAATCTGCGATCGGTCGCTGATATTGAAAATGTATTTTAGACTCGGAAAGGAAAATAAGTGGACTTTGTGACGTTAACTCGTTGTTTTTGCATCATCTATTATTATAGCACAACCTACAGCCTTCTGCGCTGTACGTTGTGGGTTCGATTCCCATCCAGGATAAACATTTGAACGATGAACATAGATGTATAATAAGTATGTGTTTACAAAAAAAAAGTATAAGTATTCTATGTGTAATCTGGTTCCCATAGTTTAATACTATAAGTTTTGCTTACTTTGGGGTTAGATGGCGATGTGTGAAATGTCCATCAATATTATTATTACTATTTATTATATTAGTAAGCCGATATCTTGATTTTATTGGCCGAAAAAATCCCGTGTGGGCCAAGTGGGAGACTGTCAATCTGAAGGTCGTGGGTCTGAATCCCGGCGTGCATCAAATGAACTTTTCTGTTCGAAAAAAATATTATGCGCATCAAAAATACGTAATGAACGGTGAAGGAAAACATCGTGAGGAAACCAGTTAGTATTCTTATAAGATGGGCTTGGGATGGAATGCTAACTACTGCAAAATGTGGGCATGTGCCAAATATAATGTTTAAACGTGCCTCTGACTACCCTCTCTATCTGAGAAGATGTCTACCATACTTGGGGATTACAGTCGTGATCCTATTTGTTTGTATTATTTTTTTCATTATAACTGTTGCTAAAGTTTTCATTACAGACAGTCTGAGGTCAAAGACAGCTAACTTTGACTTTCAATAATCAGTCGAATACCAAAACCACACGAACCAAGCCAAAGTAAATTTTACAATTTGTGGGTATAACTGAGCGTTTTTGAAACTAGATATTTTTGGTATGCTAATTTGTAAAGATAATTAATCTTTCGAACTTTAAATTAACTTTATCTCCTATCGTCTTTATCCAATACCTTTAACGAATTTTCAACGTATCTAACTACTCAAAAGTTAAAAACCGGCCAAGTGCGAGTCGGACTCGCGCACGAAGGGTTTTATAAAAAGAGGCAAAAAAAATAAGTTTTTAGTATAGGAACCGCACCTAAATATATCTGTTTTTAGGGTTCCGTACCCAAAGGGTAAAATCGGAACCCTATTACTAAGACATCGCTGTCCGTCTGTCTGTCTGTCTGTCTGTCTGTCTGTCTGTCCGTCCGTCCGTCCGTCTGTCTGTCACAGGGCTGTATCTCATGAACCGTGATAGCTAGATAGTTGAATTTTTTACAAATTATGTATTTCGGTTGCTGCTATAACAACAAATACTAAAAACAGAATAAAATAAATATTTAAAGGGGGGTCCCATACAACAAACGTGATTTTTTTGCCGTTTTTATAGATAACGGTACGGAACCCTTCGTGCGCGAGTCCAACTCGCACTTGACCGGTTTTTTATTTAGTATTTTAGTTTTTATTTTTTTTAGTATTACCTTTTGGGTACGGAACCCTAAAAATGATCAAATCGAATAAAATTAGAGAAAAAAATATTGCCTTTATTTAAGGAGAAAATAAGATATTCATGAAGAATGCTATTTATTCAACCATTTACGTTCTCAATATTATATCGTCTAAGGGTAGATTTATTTTATATTAGACCGAGCCGTGCCCGGAGCGTGCCGTGTACGTCGCCCGGACAGGGCACGAATTTGAAAAGTTACATACATTTTGTATGAAGCAGTTTATGCTGCAGCTTATTAAACAGTGACTGATCCGTGTCCCGTCCGGGCCCGTCTACCAACACGCCCCGGACACGGCCCGGTCTAATTTAAATCTACCCTCAAGCTGAACTTCGATACATTGAATCAATGATTCAGAGTTGTATTGAATCAAAGTTTCGCACACCGGTCACGATCTCGGCACGTTCGATATTGGTTTAGTCTGAAATATTTCATGCGAAAATTTTGGTCCTAGGCTTTGGAGATTGATGTTGAAGACATTGACCTGTATAGATTTGGAATAATTACGTTTTAAAATACATAATGAAAAACCTAGGGGCCCTGTTATCTGTGCCTTAGTGGTTCAAATTCGTGACGTCAACTCGAAGTGTTCATGATTTCTATTTCGAACATAACTCACAACCACTATCAATGCCCATACATTTTGAAGGTTTCTATCGATTTCCCTGGGATCAAGATAGTTGAAATTGTCACAGATTATGTATTTCTGTTGCCGCTATAACAACAAATACTAAAAACAGAAGAAAATAAATATTTGAGTGGGGCTCTTTTTGCTGTTTTTTATAGATAATGGTACGGAACCCTTCGAGCGTGAATTCGACTCGCACTTTTTTATTCTTATGTTGGGGCGCATAATAATTATATTAACACATGTTAAAATCGGTAAAGGAAAACATCGTGAGAAAACCAGTTAAATAAAATAAAATAAATAAAAGAAAACCAGTTAGTATTCTATTGTGGCTTGCTTATCTCGTAAGTATGAAATGCTAACTGCTGCCAAACGTAGACGTGTGCCAAATTCGACGTCTCTCTGACTACACCTATAAAAAAATTCTGTGTTCAAAGTGCTGGAGGATTTCTACCATATTTGGGTATTACAGTCGTGTTTCCACTTATTTTTCTATCATGATGTTACTTTTCTGCTGGTTTCTGTTTCGATTCACTACACACTGGTGATTTGGATAAGTTGAGCTACCTATAGATTGTTTGCAATGGTCTTTAGATGGCTCAACTGGTTCTTATATATTTTTTAAACATTTTGTAATATATTAGTATTGACTGGCCTCACAGCTCATGGTAGGAAAGTGAGTTGTAAGAATAAGACGGAACTTTTTGAAAATATCAAGACCAAATAAACGACACGACTTTCTTATTTTCTACGCTAACTTTTTTAATATGGACGGATGCTAAATTTGTATTATAAAATAAACGGAACGAGCCGACTTTAAAATTTATTGAAATTCACACTCGAGCGTTGTAATAAATTGCTTTAAAAGTTTTTGAATGGGACATTTTGTCCCGCTGAAGTGTGGAGCCGCACCAGTTTTTGAGAGCAATAATTCGAAAATGTTCAATCTCAATTTCTAAAATGTTTTAAATTATAACTATCTTCTGTGCGCAGTTTTGCCTTGTGATACCTACCTGAATAAAATATAGTCTATGTCACTCTACGGCTCTGAATTTTATAGAAATACTGACCCGCCCCGGCTTCGCACGGGTTTAATACATATAAACCTTCCTCCTAAATCACTCTATATATTAAAAAAAACCGCATCAAAATCCGTTGTGTAGTTTTAAAGATATAAGCATACATACAGACGCGGGAAGCGGGAAGCGACTTTGCTTTATACTATGTAGTGATTAGCCGACCCGTGACAGACGCGTTCTGTCAATTTTTAATAATCGCGTAGGAAAAAACAATTTTAGGCAACTTCCAATTTTTTTCCTACAAACCTTGTACTGATAAAATAAATTATGAATTTTGGTAGAATGCGTGTATCATTCATTAGTCCAAACTGCGTTGCTATGACGACTAAATGTTATTAGTCTGTGATAAGATAAGATTATAAGTTCCCCCATTGTTTATTCTATTTTTTTTCAAATTTAATCTTAATACGTTTTGTCGTTTATTTTTGATTAGGGAACAAATATAGCAGCCTTATCACAAACTTTTTTTTTATAATATTATGATGATCACGACTGATTTTAAGTACTAGTAATTACAAGTCACTTATTACGGTAGCTGGCTTCACAGCTTAGTTGATAGTAACTCTGTCTTCTGCGCTGTAGGTTTTGGGTTCGATTCCTACCCATGACAAACATTAGTGTGATGAACATAGTTTTTTTTATTCCATTGGAAACAGAGATGTTTTTTTCTCTTCTTCGAAACAAAATCTCAAATTATATGTAATTTATAAACCGCGTTAAACGCAAATTGGTTCTAAGTTTTTCTCCCTTATAAATAATGGAATAATTTTAATTTAGAGTTTTTAGACCAATCAGTCAACATTAATATTGATAATATAATAACTGCTAACTACTGCAAAATATGGGCATGTGCCAAATGTAATGTTTGGACGTGCTTCTGACTAACTCTTTCAGACATCTTTAAGGATCTGAGCGCCTGGAGATCTGAGAGGATGTCTACCGTACTTGGGGTTACAGTCGTTATCCTATTTTTGATATGAATTGAATGTTAATAACTGGCCGCTCATTGTACTTATTTAGAAAATTATATGTATGTGTTTTTGTTTATTACTGGTGTGCAATAAAGTATTATCTATCTATCTATTTATAACATTTTTGGTTTAAAATAATATTTTTTACTAAATCTTATATTTATATTATACTAGCGACTTTCCCCGGCTTCGCACGGGTAGCATGTTATTAATCATATAAACCTTCCTCCTGAATCACTCTATCTATTAAAAAAAACCGCATCAAAATCCGTTGTGTAGTTTTAAAGATATAAGCAAACATATATACATACATATTACATACAGACGCGGGAAGCGGGAAGCGACTTTGCTTTATACTATGCAGTGATTATAAACCAAATCAAGATGAGTTTTCAGCGTTAAAAACTCATGCTCAGTTTACAGCTCATACAGCTTTTTTTTCAGGCAAGCCAATTTTATGCAACACTCTCAGTTCAATCAACATTTGTGATTCTGAAACTTTTTGTTCATTTATTTACTGCTTTTAAAATGTATTGATTGGGCTTATAAACGCCATTCAGTTGTCAAATGTAAACGAAATGTAATTACGTTTCAAAAAACTACAAATAAAACCGACGAAAATGTTTCGACCAATCAAAAAGTCTACATTAATAGTAAACTATTAATACTACCAAAATTCGTAATTAGTTTTATTAGATCAATTTTTATAGAGAAAAAAAATAAAAAATAAATAAGTTGCCTGAAATAGATTTTTTCTATACTATTAATGAAATTTGGGCAGGACAAGTCTGTCACGGGTAGGCTAGTAGGCTATATTTTATTTTCAAAATATAGTGACCCTCACGAAAACAGCATTAATGTAATTTATGGTATCAAAAAATTGTCTCTAATCTTCATTAGTAGGTACACCCCGTGCGTAGCTGGAGCAGCTAGCTTTATTTTTTCTGTTTACGTGAGGTACTCTAATTTTTTTGAAAATAATATATATCCTTTTTTACTCGCTGATAATGTAGCTTTGAATAGGTGAAAGATTTTTTAAATTTGCTTTATTATTTATATAATTACAAACAAAAATACAAATTGTTCCTCTTAAGACGAGTAATAAATGTTTTTGATGAATGCATAATCGTTTTTTCTCAATAACCGCAAAACATACAGTTTTGTTTTTTATGATAAAATCTAGATATATTAAAGGCAGAAACACGATTGGTGAAACTTTTCTCGATAGATTTATTTTCCAAAGTTGGCTCTTCAAAAACACTAGTTTCGTTTTTAATCAAAACTATGAATAGCTAAATAGTTCATTTTTATATAATTCGTTAGATAATCATACTAGCTAGCTATATACATATATTGAAGACAATTTTTTTTTATTTATTGGTTTTCAAGTTGTTGCAGTTTTATCACTTTTCCTGTTTTATCCGGGTAGACTCAGCCCATACAAAACGTCAAAAATTTCACTTATCACCTTAATATTTACTCGTATGATATAGTGTAGATAATGTATTCGTTTCACGAAAACGATATCAGACACGTGTTAAGATTAATCGCTACAAATGTTAATGAAATACCTATCTCTAGATAGCAGATCAATATTATAATCACGTGTACCAAACTGTAATACTGTAATACAAAGCAACATCGCTTCAACCCGATCCTTCGACAGATCTGTTAATTTACGATCTAAACTTAACCCCTCGGTTATCAATCAAGCTCTACACGGTGTTTTGGCAGTGTAAAACTAACAGTACGACAAGTTTACAAACATTCAAAACTTAAAGAAACCGACCAAGTGCGAGTCGGACTCGCGCACGAAGGGTTCTGTACCATCTATTGAAAACGCCAAAAAAAACACGTATGTTGTATGGGAGCCCCACTTAAATAGTTATTTTATACTGTTTATAGTATTTGTTGTTATAGCGGCATAAGAAATACATAATCTGTGAAAATTTCAACTGTCTAGCTATCACGGTTCATGAGATACCGCCCTGTGACAGACAGACGGACATCGAAATCTTAGTAATAGGGTCCCGTTCTTTACCCTTTGGGTACGGAACACTAAAAAATAATCCCTATTTCCCTTGGTCCCATCACGAGTGAACGGCTGGACCGATTTTGCTATTTTTTTTTGTTGTGTATGATATGTCTGGAGAAGGATCTTAAGAAAAAAAATGAATTTGACAGGAGAACGTCTGTCGAGACAGCTATATACATATAATAAAACTGTAGAAGAGTTCAATTCTGTACATTGAATAAAACTAAAAAAAATACTCCTAGGGGCCTTTATACAAGTAACACAAGCCAAAAAAAAACATTTTGAAATTTTTGTCTGTCTGTCTGTATGTCTGTTGTCCGGCTTTCACGCAAAAACTACAAGACGGATTTTGATGAAACTTTTTTTTTATGTAGCTACTAATCCTCGGCAACATAATAGGCTATAATTTATTTTGAAGATTGGAATAACAGATGTGAAACTATCTGTCACCCAGCGAAGCGGGCACGGGTCAGCTAGTGTATTATATAAGAGAGTTTTCCTGCTACCAGAAACTCACAATGCGCCATAAATTTAGGAGCGAGTATCGATCCCCAATTGTGGGCTGACCTTTACCAAAGGTATTCAACCTCCGAGGGACACTAGTACTTACCTCCGTCAGACGAGAGTAATTGCAAAATTTAATTTGTATCAGCAAGGATTTAACGTGAAAATGCCTTTTATGTTGCTGATGATATTTTTGCAATAGAATTTCAAGGGCGCGCTTACTCATATTTTTAGTAAATTATTATATACTAGCCGACCCGTGGCAAACGTTGTTCTGTATTTTTTTTTTGTATAAATCAAATAGGAAATAGCTATTTCAGGCAGCTTCCAATTTTTTCCCTACAAACCTTGTACTGATAAAATAAATTACGAGTTTTGATAGAATGCGTATCATTCATTAGTCAAAACTGCGTTGCTATGACGACTAAATGTTTTTAGTCTGTGATGTCAGATTTAATGCACACCAACGCCATCTATACCAAAAACATCCTTTGTGCGTTTTTTTATCATTTAGGGGTTGTATTTCGGATTTAAAGTTCCCCCTTTATTTATTCTGATTTTTTATCTACATACTACAGCAAATTTCATCATAATCCGTTTTGTCGTTTATTTTTGATTAGAGAATAAACATAGCCTTATCACAAACTTTCGCATTTAATATATAATTAGGATTTTGCTACCTCACACTCTCGCACTCTGATATAGTTAACACATACAGATGCAGTTACAGATACGATGAAGAAGATGAGATTAAATTCATAAAATAATTGAAGCAAGTGGAAAGCTCTAGCAGACATCTCACAAGGTAATAAAATTATAAATAGTTTAAAAAAGTAAAAAAAACGCTTATAGTTTATAGTTATAGTTTTGTTTTGCACTAAGTTTAGATATTACAATTGGAGTGTGAAGGACTGTGAGGAGTTCCTTTGCAAACTGATTCTGGCAGTATCATCTGGTTGATATCATAATTATCATGTACTAGAAGACCCGTGACAGACGTTGTCCTGTCAAATTTCAATAATTGAATAGAAAAGACAAAATGTTTTTAAGCTGTGATGTCAGATTTGTTGCACACCAGCGCCATCTATATAGAAATCATACCTTTTGCGTTTTTTTATCGTTTTGAGGATGTTTTCATATTTTGAAGTAGTTATTCGGGCATTATATCTACATCTACAGCAAATTTAAACTTAATCCGTTTTGTCATTTAGGCCTGATTAAGGAACAAACATACATACAAACTCACAAACTTTCACATTTATAATATTATTAGGATTAGGATTGGCATCCGCAGTATAAAGATAAAGTTAATTAAATTTAATTTCCAAGATTTTCTTACATTGTTATTAGTTAGTTTGTCAGATGAAGCTACTAAAAGGATGTTAAAAGGGGAGATCGCTTTCAAAATACTCACGACTAAAAATACAGTCACAGTTAAAACACGTGCCGACAAATCCCTCTATTCAAAAGAGTTTATATTCATACATTTTAACGAAGTAAATTACATTAAGGGGTTTCAATAAATTAAGCAACTTCAGTGGCTCATGTAAGATCGCTTTCAAATCAGCTAGATTTATATTTGTTTCAATTTTATTATTTGCTGGTGAATTACGTTTTAGATTAAGACGCTCTTAAGGTCACCACCTAAAAGTCGTAATTAAGATGTAATAAAAACATTCGCTTTATTTTAAACGAATCAAGTAATGGAAATATATTTTGTACTGTAATAAAAAATAAATTGGTTTTCCACTGAACTTCCATTAGATGCTTATTAATTTCTGAGCGGGGTAGTGAAATGCACGTCCTAATATTAACATTTAGCACTTACCTATAATTCTATCGCCAATCATAGTCTATCGTCGGTAGTATTATAGTAATTAAAATTGAGGCAGGTCCAACAAGACCAACATGAATCATAACAAAGCTAGTAAATCATCTAAGATCTCTAGAGGGGGTATTTAGAAGTACGTCCATACATTATAAATGGCACATGTTCATATTTTGCAGTAGTTAGCATTCCATACGTGACAGGTGGCAAGCCCATCGCTGCTTATAAGAATACTAACTGGTTTCCTCACGATGTTTTCCTTCACCGTTTTGAGCGCGTGTTTTTGATGCGCATATAATTTTTTTGAACAGAAAAATCCATTTATGCATATTGATTCAAACCCACGACCTTCAGATTGAAAGTCGAAGTACCCTCCCACTCGGACAACACGGCTCAAAAAATGTAATGGTATATTTAGAAATGTCGAGCAAAGACGCAGCCCGGAACTAGTTCATAAACCATTCGGTCTCGAAAGGTCAGGGCATCCTTTATTAACGTTGTTACGCTGACCAAAAAGGTCCAATCAAAATTCGTTCGCTCTGTTTTTTATTGCAATACAATTTTCACACAATTTATGTCCGAATTGCTTTATGCTGTAACGAAAAACTGTTTGTAAAATGTATGGTCGGTGCCAGTATCATAGAAAAAAGAATGGAACCATGTTTTTGATTACTTTTTGTGGTTTTAGGGTTATGTGCCACAAAAAGTTTTAGGAAATTACATTGTTCATTTGTCACAGATATTTTTCGTTGATATAGAAAATTATAACGCGCTTAATATTTAAATAATCAAGAGAAAATATTTATTATATTAGTTGTCCTGTCAAATTGTAATAATCGCATAGGAAAAAGCAATATCTGGTCAATTTTTTATCTACAAACCTTGTACTGATAAAATAAATTACTAATATTGGTAGAATGCGTATCACTCATTAGTCAAAACTGCGTTGCTATGACGACAAAATGTTTTTTGTCTGTGATGTCAGATTTGTTGCACACTACCGCCACCTATTTTATCAAAATCATCATTTTTGCATTCTTTTACTATTTAGGGGTTGTTTTTTCGCATTATAAGTTCCCCCTTTATTTATTCTGATTTTTTATCTACATACTACAGCAAATTTCATCTTAATCCGTTTTGTCGTTTATTTTTGATTAGGGAACAAACATAGCAGCCTTATCACAAACTTTCGCATTTATAATATTAGTAGCATATTAGCATTAGGTCTAGCTGTCCCGATAGACGTTGTCCTGTCAAATTCATTTTTTCCTTATGAACCTTCTCCTCATAATAACGAATAAAACAAAAAAAGAATTAGCGAAATCGGTTCAGCTGCTCTAGAGATTTGCGCTTAGCAACACATTCAGCGATTCATTTTTATAGTATAGATAAATTAATTTTCTGATACCCACGAAACAGACAAACCTATTAGAAGATCATATTATTATGTTTTTGTTTATATAAAAAAGTCTTAATCCATCGTATGGAATGCAAAATGACTTACAGCAATGTGGGCATGTACCAAATATAAAAGTGCCTCTAGACATCTTCAAATATCAAACCGCCCGGAGATCAGAGAATGTCTACCGTACTTGGGGATTACAGTCGTGATCCTATTTATTTTTTCCCTTTATGACTGTGAGGATTGCGTGGGGTTTTAGTGCGCTTCGCAGACTTGGGTAATGTTTGCTCTAACATAACATACTGTAAGTACACACTGTCATTTAGTGAGTTTCCACTATGCATCCTCAATTTACTCAGCCAGCATTCTTCAAGCGAGCGAGAAAATGCACTACACACTAACATTAAACATCGCGACGTGCAAAAACATTAAAATCGAATAGGCTAAATTCCTGTTTTAATGTTGTGCGATATATCGCAGGATATTTGATTTTGCGGTAGGCTTGCAACCTGTCACGTATGGAATGCTAACTACTGCAAAATGTTTGCATGTGCCAAATATGGACGTGTCTCTGACTACCCCCCCCCCCCCCACTAGACATCTTCAAAGGATCTAAGCGTCTGGAGATCTGAGAGAATGTCTACCGTACTTGGGGATTACAGTCGTGATCCTATTTATTTTTATTTGATTTTCCGACATAGTCAAAGTCCTGTCAAGACTTTGAAACGTCTTAGGACTTAGGTTAAGTTACTCGTATGTTCCTCGTCACCAAGCCTAGAAGAATCAGGTAAAGTTACACTCCTAAAATCTTAAATGATACTTAAGTAAGATTTACTAGCATCTGCCTTCGGCGTTGCTCATGTAGTACTTGGATAAAGAGTAGCCTATAAGCTTTACCAAATATCAAACTTTTTTTTGACATGCCTCACAGCAGTTGGTAGTAAGTAGCTACCTTATGCGCTGTAAGTTGTGGGTTCGATCTCCGAGGAAAAATATTTTTGAGATAAACATAGATGTTGGTTCTGTGTCTGGGTTTATAGGAATTTAATAGTTATCTAGTTTCTATAGTTTGTGGCTAGATGGCGCTGAGTGATAATGTCCACCAATATTTATTTATTTATTATTATTTAATCGTTAAAGCCGTCTAGATAGCCGTGATAGAGGGAAATGGAAGAAGTACACATGTTGTGCCGACCCCACTTCAGTGGGATAAAGGCAGTAAGATGAAGCCATCTCAGTATAATTAAATAAACATAAATGCATACTTATGTAGGTACATCTTCAAAAACTTTCGCATTTATAATACTTACTCGTAATATAAAGATACTGCGTCTGGCGTTGACTTTTTACTTACGCGACGTAGTAGTGTCTGAGACATATTTAGATGGAGTAGGGTTTGTGTATTTTATAGTGTGTTTATGAATTTCATCAGACAATTCCAACCACATATATTTCAGCTTAGTTGGTAGTGCGAATAGCTCTGACTTTTGTAAATCTATATATATAAAAATCAATTGCTGTTCGTTAGTCTCGCTAAAACTCAAAACGGCTGAACGGATTTATCTTATCTTGGTTTTGAAAATATTTGTGGAGGTCTAGGGAAAGTTTAAAAGGTGAGAAAAATTCTAATAATTGCCGGAAAAACCCTAAAAACAGCCCTGTTCATTTTCCCATACAAAAGTTTTCTAACTAAAACGTAACGGGAACGGGAACGGGAACGGGAACGGGAACGGGAACGGGAACGGGAACGGGAACGGGAACGGGAACGGGAACGGGAACGGGAACGGGAACGGGAACGGGAACGGGAACGGGAACGGGAACGGGAACGGGAACGGGAACGGGAACGGGAACGGGAACGGGAACGGGAACGGGAACGGGAACGGGAACGGGAACGGGAACTTAAGACAACATTTGTTAATTCTAAAGCGATACAAAGTTCGCGGGGTCAGCTTGTAATAAATAAGTATATAGGTTCCCATAGTACAAGCTTTGCGTGATTTAGGTCTAGATGGCTTAACTGAATGCCGCTATCTTGAGAACGTAGTGATCTGGATCAGTTTGCAACGGTCTTTAGATGGCTTAACTGGTTAAGCTTATATTAGTACTAGCCCACCCGTGACAGACGTTGTACTGTCAAATTTCAATAATCGAATAGAAAACACAGATTTTTTTAGTCTGTGATGTCAGATTTGTTGCACACCAGCGCCATCTATATAGAAATCATCACTTTTGAGTATTTTTTATCGTTTTAGGGATGTTTTTCATTTTTAAAGTAGTCTATTATTTATTCAGGCATTATATCTACATCTACAGCAAATTTCAACTTAATCCGTTTTGTCGTTTAGGCCTGATTGAGGAACAAACATACATACAAACTCACAAACTTTCGCATTTATAATATTATTAGGATAAGATATAAAAAATAATCAAATGTATTTAATTAATGCAAAATATGTGAATGCAGATCTGATGGGATATTTATTTTGGCTGAAATTTTGAGTCTAGTTAGAGAATCAATATTTTAGTAAAAATGTAAACAAAAAACCAACAGAAGTGTCCATAATATTTATCATAGTTAAAATTTATTTTCTTCGCTTCATGTTTTCAGAGTAGAGAGCATATTTACAGAGATGTTGCTTTATGTTTGGTAAAACGCCAAAATTAGGAGCGGACTTGGAAATTTATGATTACCCATCTACTGTTACGGCCCACTGCGTAATGGGGTAAGCCTTTTTAAGAGGATTTTAACCACAAACTAATATGCAGTAAATTTTAGTAGAATAAACAAATATTTCAATATATAAAAATCTTGCGTTACTGACTGTCTATCAATGCACAGACTAAACCAATAGTCTTAGAAACTTGAAGTTTAGGAGGGTGCATTTATTTTGATATGTAGGGGTGCACTAAGAAATGATTTCTTGAAATTTAACCCTTAGGTACAGCGGGTGTTGAAGTCTGTTTGAAAATAACTTCACATGAACAAAGTCGCAAGGGTTCTCACTAGTCTCTACTAATACTCTAGAGAGGAAATATATTGTTTGTTTGCATTGAATATGACCCGAAACTACTGGACCGATTTAAAAAAAATCTTTCACCATTTGATTTTTACATTATCCCTGATGAACATAGGCTATATTAATTACTAGAAAAAACCCTATTACAATTTTAATAATGTAACCCAAGGTGTTAAAAAACTGCCATAAAATCACCCGTGCGACGCCGGGGCGGACTGCTAGTAAAAGTATATAGATGAAGACACAATGAAGAGTAAAGACTCCATAATGATACAGGGGAGTTAGCATCAGCTTCAAGAGGTATATCATTTTGTAGACGTTTGATTGACGTCATCGTCCCATCAGCTATTAATTACTATCGATATAACTTCATCGGACATCAATCACTATGTTGGACGATATGCTGTCAGCCGGTTAAACATGTTAGTGCCTAAAACCCCCTTTGAGTCCGTTAAATAGCAATTTGAAGTTCCTTTGTTGTAGACATTCGTCAATATTCAACATTTAAGCCGTATTTTCATCTCTATAGATATTATCGCAGGGATATATCGCTCGATATGTCGAACGATGTCGCCCGAAACATAGAGATTGTGTTGGGCGACTGTCAAGGGACATAGATAGCGGTGTGCCGCGATGTCGGGCGATGTCCAACGTGACAATGTTGCACGACAAAATGTCACCTAGTGCTATTCCTAATCCAATTGTTACATATATATGAACTGAATGAAATTAATCATTCACCATTTCAAGTTGGTCCGAATGTCTTGAGAGCGTTTAGAAGATTATCGTGAAACGCACACATCAAACAAGGAAGGAAGTACACATAAACGCACACAACGGAGAGCTAGGGCTGTCGCGCCCCGGGCAACTTATTCTGTCTCGTGTCGCCACGCATTCAGGCAGTGTACTCATTGTACAAAGAAATCTCGAGGAAGCTATTTCGTCGAGAATGTTTGGATAAGCTCCTTCATATTTTGGTTGCATTTTGTTGTAACGGCTACCGTGTGTGAAGAGATAAGAAAGGTTTAAATAAAACTTATTTTGTAATATCATGGTCAAGGATTAGTGCTAATACTAGTTCTATCATCGACTATCTTGCTAATTTTTCGAGCGTAACATCTTTTCTTATTTTGTGCAGCATTATGCTGAGACAGAACCTGTTTCACTCCATAAGGCATAGAGGAGGACCACTTAGGCCATTTGTTTCTTGATTTAATTTAGAAGTAAATAGTGCTACTAGGATATGTAGTTGCTAAAAGGTACTACTCTTATGCCTACATTACTACCTAATTATTGTGTTCCCTGTGCATTTTTTTTCATATTTGATTTACAAGTGTGTAATCGGGTGCTTGCCCACATTGTATATTAACTCAAAAACAACTCCATTATTGCCTATAACCATAGTTGCAGTAGTCAGTGAAGGGTTAGTTTGCAAAACTTTCTAAAAGACAAATACAATTAAGTTGTTTTCAACGCGCTGGAGCAAAAAACATACATTTATACAAACAATATGAGTACTCACAACATCAACAATTACATCAGAACCACTCGAAACTTACAAAGCCCATTACCAGTGAACCACGATACCGTTTAGGGTTGTCGCGGATTCCAGTAATAAAAAAAAAAAAATCAGAAAGCTCCTCGTGATTTATATCACTGTCACCCACCAAAACGTGAGGTAGATTCATCATTTTCATACGATAAAAAACGTGTTATTTCTGTGTTACTTTTCCCATGTAATTCGGAATGAGTAATGATGCCGGCGAAGAAAAGTTTTCGTGTAGTGAATCGGGTGTTCATTTCGTAAAGGCAGGTCTATGGTACTGAATAATATACAGTTAATTAGGATGAAATATTCCTTAGCTTGGTTTAACATTGCTTTTCGCGAAGTTTATAGCTAATAAAGTTGCGTTTTTATTTAGCGAGTTTCTTGTTAGAAAGATGCGATTCGAAAATAACAATTATAAGCTTATTTGACACCAAAAAAAACTCTGAAAAAGACTGTTTCAGGTCTCCTGTCAGTCAAATTAATGATGATGTCTATTAAGTTAGTCTGAGACACGTCCAAACATACGTTTGACTTAATATATTATGCTCTCTTCATTAGTTAGCAAGCCAATCACCGCTTGAAATAGTGAGTAGGAAAAAAAAAATAGGATCACGACTGTAATCCCCAAGTACGGTGCACACCTTTCACATCTCCAGGTGCTCAGATCATTGACTGGTGTAGTCAGTGACACGTCCAAAGATACATTTGACATATGCCTTGCAGTAGTAAGCAAGCCCATTACTGCTTTAAAAATAGGAAAAAGCGTACAATAAAAATAAAGATAAAATAACATTCGCAGTAAGTACGAAATAATCTAAGATAACACGTACATACTTAGGTACGTGCGTGCTATTAGTTGTGAGAATGGGGTCAAAGTCACATAGGTCGTTTTATTATAATGCCACTTTCAAAAATGTGAAGGAAGCAAACAGAATTGTTTTTTTTACTCATATTTAATACTACAGCAGTGTTGGCCGAGTGGGAGGTACCTCGACTTTCAATCTGAAGGTCGTGGGTTCGAATCCCGGCGTGCATCAATGGATTTTTCTGTTCGAAAAATTCATACGCGTATCAAAAACACGGTGAAGGAAAACATCGTGAGGAAACCAGTGAGTTTTGAGCACGTGTTTTAGATGCGCATATAAAGTTTCGAGCGAAAAAATCCATTGATGCACGCCGGGATTCGAACCCACGATTTTCGAATTGAAAATCGATATGAAAGTCTTGGTACTCAAACTTAAACGTAATTATATTATGAGTTGACCACATTTCTGTCAACATCGACAGCATCTATCTCAAATTTAGCTGACACTTTTTCGCGTCCGTTTGTTCATAGCTTTACTTTGCATTCAAGGTGAACTGAAGGTACTCTTTCGGCAGCAAACCACATACCGCAGACGGCAGCCCACATTGCTAGAGCATAATGAATCATAGTACACCGTTTTAAAACTCATTTTACATTGAAGTCTAATTTGTAATTAGTGTGGTAGCGTTAACAGCATTCTAATCGCGGTTTATTTAGATTATTATGCCATGCTCTGTACAAAAACTGTGTAGAAAAGAGAGCCTAAACTTTAAAACAAAAGTTCAAAACAGCGCCATCTACCGAAAACACGAGTGAAAGAAGCGGAACGAAGGGAAAAGAGCGGAATCGCACGCCGGATGCAAAAACTGCTTTCGTAATTTTCTCGTTACCCGGGTTTTAACCGGGAATTTTTACCTGTTGATTTTGTGCCATATTTTTCCTGGTTATTATGTTCCCATGCATTGTGAGATGCTGAAATGTGTTGAAAAATCGGTTAGAATTAAATAAATAAATATTGGCGGACTTTTACACACAGCGCCATCTAGCCCCAAACTAAGCAAAGCTTGTACTATGGGAACCAGATAACTGATAGAATACTTATATACTTTTTTTTTTGTAAATACATACTTATTATACATATTAACACCCAGACACAGAACAAACATCTATGTTCATCACACAAATGTTTGCACTAGGTGGGGATCGAACCCACAACCTACAGCGCAGAAGGCAGAGTTACTACCAACTGAGCTGTGAGGCCTGTCAAATTGTAACAAATTTGTAACTGACTTCTAAAAAGAAAACTACTTGGAAGTTGAAAGGTATTGTCCGATGATCCTAATAAATACGAAGTACGTTTGTGAGTTTGTATATATGTTTGTACCCTAATCAAACGTAAACGACCAAACTAACTAAGATGAAATTTGCTGTAGTATGTATATAAAATATCAGATAACCAAAAGGGGGAACTAATAATCCTAAAAAAACCCCTAAATAAAAAAAAATACAAAAAGGATAATTTGGGTTAGATGGCGCTGGTGGCGCAACAAATCTGCAATCACAGACTATAAACATTTAGCCGTTATACGCAGTTTTGACTAATGAATGATACGCATTCTACCAAAATTCGTAATTTATTTTATTAGTACAAGGTTTGTAGCGGAAAAATATGATATTGCCTGAAATTGCTTTTTTTTATGCGATAATTAAAATTTGACAAGATCGGTCGGCTAGTATACTGATAGGCCACGGTTATTGTATCAGCGTAGCAAGATTTTCGTAAAAAAAAATGGGCATTACACGCCAAATGGCTTCACTATGCCGAGACCAGCGCCACAATGGCCGTTTCTTTGTGCATGTGCCAACAGGCTACACTAAACGGCTATAGTGACGCTGCTGTCACTTTGAAGATGCTCGTCAACGTGCTCTTTGGCATTGATGATATCTACAAAATAAGTTTTTTGTAAAAATCCTTCGAACCTTCAAGGTAGAGATCAGAGCAGCGCGTTGACATCTGTCATTATAATTATATTGTCGATCGAAGTATTTTCCAAGGAGTTCCGTTGTAAGTGACCTCAACGAACGACAGCTCTTGATTCCATCATCAGATCAGCTCGCTGCATATTATTGCTCTATCACCAAAATTACACAGGTATGCTCTAGGCACTTAGTTTAAAATCTTATTGCTAGATTTGTCCCGAAAACTACCTAACCAGGAAAGTTAAATAAAAGCTTGTCAAAACCATTCAGCTTTATTATATTGAAGTATAGATCTAAGAGTGTTTCTATCGTACTTGGTAACAACAGTCATGATCCAATATTGAAGACAACATATAAATAAATACACCACAAAAATACACAATAGTATGTAAGTAAAGAACAGTATCTAAACAACACTTTATGTAATTCAAAAGCATCATTCCAACTCCACAAACAATAACCTTATCGCTTACTCCCTTAATACATCCAAAATGGAAAATAAACATGCTACAAAAAGGACATTACTAAGAATGCATTGAGCTCCATCCTAATGTGACTGTGAAAATATCTTCCAACATTTTTCGCCCTTTAATCTCGAGCGGACATCCGCTGAGAGAGGGATTATACAGCAAAGGTCCGGGTTAAGCCCCTGCTTCTATAAAAGCGACAAAGTTAACTGCTTGGCAAGAATGAGATAACTATAAAAAATAAAATGAAAACGGCTGTGGCGCTCAAAGCAAATGACTGTAAAATAATATTGTGGAGATAAATTTCTCACTACGTTGAAAGATAATACTTGTCACTATTAATTTCGGTTTTGAAAACTTCAAATATTTTTAGAGTTCCGTACCCAAAGGGTAAAAACAGGACCCTATTACTAAGACTTCGCTGTCCGTCTGTCCGCCCGTCTGTCTGTCAAAGGGCTTTATCTCATGAACCATGATAATAACCGTTGAAATGTTCACAGATGATGAATTTATGTTGCCACTATAACATCAAATACTAAAAACAGAATAAAATAAACATTTAAGTGGGGCTCCAATACAATAAACGTGTCTCTTTACCTATATCTTTACGTGCGTAAGTTCGACTCGCACTTGGCCAGTTCGATTTTAATTATTTTTTTTGCTATATCGTAGAAATTTACTTCGAGGTATTCCTACTAATATTATAAATGCGAAAGTTTGTGAAGATGGATGAATGTTTGTTACTTTTTCACGCCAAAACTACTCAACTGATCTAGATAAAACTTTACAGTAATATACGAGTAGCTTATACATATACCACGTAGGCAAAGCGGCAGGCGGGAGCTAGTGCAATATAAATGTAATCAACATTGTGTTTCGTGAATATCAGTATCAAAGAGAACTTAATATTATTGGAATAGAGAACTGGATACAGGCATGTATCCAAAGGCAGTACATTTCACTTGGAAGACAGACAGTCAGCTTCACAGTAGTTAAGAGCTTGCTATATAACTGTTAGTGTATCTGTATATAATATTGCACCAAAATATTAAATAAATAAAAAATATTGGTGGACATTTCGCACAGCACCATCTAGCCCCAAACTAAGCAAAGCTTGTACTATGGGAACCAAGATAACTGATAGAATACTTATATACGTTTTTTTGTTGTAAATACATACTTATTATACATAACACCCAGACACAGAACAAACATCTATGTTCATCACACAAATGTTTATCCTGAGTGGGGATCGAACCCACAACCTACAGCGCAGAAGTCAGAGCTACTACCAACTGAGCTGTGAGGTCAGTCAATTAAGTTCAGATGTGTTCAGTTTTGCAATAACTTTCATGGTTTAAATACACACCTACACAAAATCACGTCTGTTTCCTATAGGGGTAGGCAGAGACCACGGCTTTCCACCATTATTTCCATTAAATATCTTTTAAATTATTGTTGTTTTTCTGTTTTTAAATTTGTGTCTCTTAATCGCTATAGTCTTTGATTTGATCGTTTTCATGGTCATCAAAACTCCTCATATCTGATTTTTTTTTATTTGTAGAAATTTTAATTTTATATATAACTAAACTAGCTAACCAGGCTAATCAAATTTGTTGATATACCGACAGCAGCGCCACCTACCGGATTTAATTGTGTTTTTAAACCATCCAAGAACCCATTGAAATATACCTCCGAAATTTCAACCAAATCGGTCCCGCTGTTTTGGAGAAGTAAGGTGACAAACACACGCACAGAAGAATTATTATATATTACTAGCGACCCGCCCCGGCTTCGCACGGGTGCAAAGCTGATACCAAAATATATTACAGAATGTCTATTTAAAAAAAAGTCGCGCTGATTTGAAATCTTAAAATTATCAGTGGTTCTCTAATATATTAAGCATGTTATTATACATATAAACCTTCCTCCTGAATCACTCTATCTATTAAAAAAAACCGCATCAAAATCCTTTGTGTAGTTTTAAAGATATAAGCAAACATACATACAGACATACAGACGCGGGAAGCGGAAAGCGACTTTGCTTTATACTATGTAGTGATTAAAGATACGTTTTTTTATGAGAAAGATGAGGCAGAGTCACGGTCATAAGCAACTGTTAAGACTACACCTTACAAGGTCCGGACTTAGGAAAGCCTCGCGTCGTAAAAGCCTTCCTAGTTACGGCTTCGAGAAATTTAAATGTCGTTTCGTTTAGGCTTGTTCCACTACTCTACATCTAGTTAGAAAAAAGATTGTCGAGTAGCTAAAAATAAATAAATAAAAAAAAACAAGCAGAAATAGGATCATCACGACTGTCATCCCCAAGTACTGTACACATCCTCCCAAATCCTTGAAGATGTCTAAGGGGGTTAGTCAGGTCCAAACATCACATTTGGCACATGCCCACATTTTGCAGTAGTTAGCATTCCATACGTTTTCGCCATTTTGAGCACGTGTTAATGTGCATATAAAAAACCCTTAAGTTGAAATTTTTTTTTTTGTATGGGCTGAGTCTACTCGGATAAGACGAAAAAAAAGATATTTTGTCTGTTATTTATGTAGATTATCGGGATTATCTAACGAATTATATAATAAAAACCAGCCAAGTGCGAGTAGGACTCGCGCACGAAGGGTTCCGTACCATTTATACTAATATTATATAGAGAAAAGTTTTGATTTTTTTGTTTTTTTGTATGTTTGTAATGGATAAACTCAAAAACTACTGAAAAATTCTTTCACCATTACCAAGCTACATTATCTCTGAGTACAATGGCTATTTTTTATTTTGAAAAAGTAATAAATTCTTTATAAAAATGACGATAGTTTGAAGCAAGGTGTAAAAAATTGCTAAAAATTTTGCTTTCTTCGTGTGCGCTACAAAAACTATTAAACGGGAACGGGAACGGGAACGGGAACGGGAACGGGAACGGGAACGGGAACGGGAACGGGAACGGGAACGGAAGACAACATTTGTTAATTCTAAAGCAATACGAAGTTCGCGGGGTCAGCTTGTTATCTATAAAAACGGCAAAAAAATCACGTTTGTTATATGGGAGCCCCCCTCAAATATTTATTTTATTCTGTTTTAAGTATTTGTTGTTATAGCAGCAACCGAAATACATAATCTGTGAAAATTTCAACTGTCTAGCTATCACGGTTCATGAGATACAGCCCTGTGACAGACAGACGGACGAACGGACGGATATACAGACAGACGGACACCGAAGTCTTAGTAATAGGGTTCCGATTTTACCCTTTGGGTACGGAACCCTAAAAATTAACTGTTTAGCTATCCATAGTTTTGAGTTAAAACAAAATTAGTATTTTGGAAGAGCCAACTTTGGAAAATAAATCTATCGATAAAAGTATCACCAATCGTTTTTCTTTCTATAATTTTATCTAGATTACATCCATTGTTTATCTTTGTCATAATAAAACAAAACTGTACGTTATGCGGTTGTTGAGAAAAAACGATTCTGCATTCATCAAAAACAAATTATTACTCGTCTTAAAATATAATGTCTGGACGTGCCTACCTCTTTCATATCTTCAAGGATCTGAGTGCCTGGAGATCTGATCCTATCGTACTTGGAGATTTGTTTTTTAAGAGGTCACAACAACTACACTATCAGCGCTATCCATAATAGGAGTGATACAGGCATTCTGACGACTCTGTAACAATTTTTATGTCGAGGAACAAATTGAGCAGTAAATTGTTTTGTCGATCGTTTTAAGTATTTGGAGGGAATAGAAGTAGATAAAGGTTATTGAACTGAGCCTTTGGCGGTGGAGTTTAGCGCTTGATTGATCAGTGAGGGCCGTTTACAAAACGAGTGTAGAAGATAACCCAAAAAATAATTGAATTGTTATACAGTTGAATTAAATAAAAAATATAAATATTGGTAGACATATCACACAACGCTATCTAGCCCAAAACAAAGTACTCGTAATAAAGAGAACAATATTAATAATACTAGGAATTGCCTACAAATAAATATTGTGACATAATAAACAGCTAAGCCGATCAAAGAGTAAGGTTGACTCAAACTCCTTCATATCCTCAAATTATGTTATATTTATTCCATACACATCGTGTCAATAAATATGTATGTAATGCTTCGTTTTCCTCGTTCTGTAAATAATCCGAAGCTTTACTGAAATGTTAATCATATAACGTATAAATAACTGGTGTAATGCCTGCGACTTTACTTTGACATTTCGTCTAATTTCTGAGATAAATTTCCGGAGAGATAAAATCTAATTTGTATAATAATGTGTGGGTAAGTATTAACTGACTTCAAAAAAAGAAGGAGGTTCTTATGACGGTGTTTTATGTTTTTTTTTATAAATTGATTTGGGATTTGACTTTCCGATTTTACAAATTAATTTGAAAAAAAAAACATTTCTAACAATGAAAAATAGAAATTTAATTAAGTTAAAAATTGACAGTTAGGAGTTGTCAGAAAATCGGTAAGAAATAATTGAAAATCTATGTAGGTTTTTAAGAACGTATTTTATGAAAAAGGATTTATAAAGAATATTAAAAAAGAATATTATCACAACGGTTTTACGAGTATGTTTATTATCTCAAGAACAGGTTTATAGAAGTTATGACGTTCTATATATATAAGTAAATAGTCTCTACTAGGTTAGTATTTAATAACGAATCTTTATTCAATGATAATTTGGATTTTATAAGAAGAACTGAAAATCGGATGACGAAATTGGATTCAACCAGATTTTAAGGTTATTTGACTATGAAGCTCATTATATATTTTTAAATATCAAGATGGAAGAACACCGAAATAAGGCATAACAGTAAACTTTATGTCATTCTGCTTAAAATTTAATCTTTACCGGATTACAGGGAGTCGGCTATGTCGTTATAATAAACTGCACTAATTAAAACCTTTTATAGTGCGGGAGTCATACGTTATTTTCGTACACTCGCTAGAGGCACTGTATCGTAGCATGTCGGATGGAGGTTTTTTTTTTGTTTTAGCCTATATTATCATACATAAGCCATAAGGTAATTTTACTTTGACCTAAATTGCGCATTTAATTTTGTTTTTTGTGTAATGTTTTCACCTTGTAACTAAAGTGCATAGTTTACTTTTATAAAACCCAACGGAAGTATAGGAATAAATTTGAAAACTGTCAATTTGTGTAGTTCTAACAAATTAAAAAAATATTGTATATTTCCGAGGCGCAAGGATTACATTATGTTCTTATCACAGGGTTACTGATTGATAGCCTGATGAATTCCTATCGGAACCCTCGGTATACAAGTTCAAGTGCACTTGACCAGTTTTTTTTTATTTGAAATATTCTATTGCATTAAATTAAGCTATATTTTTTCAGGATATAAATCCATAATGAGTTTCCAAAAACAAGCTTAAGCGGTCTGAGACCTCGACTAATATGTAAAAAGTCAGCAATATGTTGTAAGAAAATCATCGCATGCTCCTGATCTACCAGGGCCTTGCGTTGGGCATTAAAACTAATTTGCGAGTTCAGGCTTCGGTTATTATGAAGAATAATATATACCTACTGCAAGTTTCTGGTCCTTTAGAGATTTATTCTCGTAATTTTTAATGAGGGACTTAATCATCTAAAGCTTACCTAGAAGTTTCATTCAAAAGATTTTTTCAAGTTTGGACTTCGAAGCTTTCAAAAAAGTGAGAATATAAATAGTTAGTAATTTATTTTGATATAATTTAAAAATGAATCAGTATTTTTTTCTTATTTTATCCAATTAGCGAATTTAGTGGGAGGTGACAGTATAAATTGTCACTAGTCACGGTAGATGATGAGAACTTTTCTTGTTTAAAATAGTTAAGATGAATGCCTTGATAATTTATTTCACAATAATCAATATGTATACATAACTGTAAAACAACACCTAACTGGCTGACATAGAACACAGAGCTTGTACCACTTTTCGTAGAAACTTAAAATTTGAAAGGTTTATTGAATGCTTACTAAGATAAAAATAGGACTGTGTTTGTATGAAAAAACTCTCTACATTATAAACTTAAAAAGTGAAATAATTTATATGGTTTTTTTCTCATAATTATTTCTAAATAAATACACTAGTGAGCAAAAATAATCGACTCAGACCGTAGTCTCTGAAACAAAATGTAGTGCTCACATTTTTTTATAATATCTACCTATATAATAATATCTCTTTATCATCAAAATATGTTTTTATCATAGAAACATTAAACATTTCTAAAAAATGTATCTGTACTCATGAAAACATCAAAATGTACTCATTTTAAAGTTATGATCATAAACTTTTAGATACTACAAACAAAAATAAAATACGAGCTTTAGATTTTGCGGCAAAGACTTTTGAACGCGAGCGTGCGGAGAGTCGATTTTTTCCTCACGAGTTTATTTCCATACTATTATTTTTATTTGAAATCACAAACATAGAAAGTAGGTATATAAGCAGAACGACATAATAGCAAATCGACCGAATTGTGCTAAACTATCATTTAACACACACTAACATGCAAAGCTAGTGGCACGCAAATGAGCCTATTTTGCAACAATGCAGCTAAACACCAGTCTAGTGTGGTGCAAACACCACATAGATAAGCACTAGTTTCAACGTTTCGAATAGCTTTGTAAGTTGAGATAACTTTGAAAGCTGAATAATTTGAATAGTTAATTCTAACGGTTTTTTAGGTGCCTGAATATCTTTCTTTAAATTCTCAAAAAATATTATTTTTTTCGAGTCTTCGAGTATTAATTTTAATTTAATGTTTGTAGAAACATAATAAAATAAATATAATTTATTATTTTTAAAGGTAGTAGAGCCTCACAGCTCAGTTGGTAGTAGCTCTGCCTTCTGCGCTGCAGGTTGTGATTTCGATCCCCACCCGGGATAAACATTTGTGTGATAGATGTTTGTTCTGTGTCTGGATGTTAATATGTATAATAAGTATGTATGTACAAAAAAAACGTATATTAAGTATTCTATCAGTTATCTGGTTCCCATAGTACATAGTACTAGCTTTGCTTAGTTTGGGGCTAGATGGCACTGTGTGAAATGTCCACCAATATTTATTTATATATAGTCCCAGGCCATTTTGTCATTTAAATAATCAGATATTTCTAAGTCATTTACAACACATTTTTTTTTCATTAATAGTTTTAGCATTATCTATGATGGTGTTAAGATTCTTATTCTTGACTGGCCTCACAGCTCAGTTGCCTTCTGCGCTGTAGGTTGTGGGTTCCATTCCCACCCAGGACGAATATTTGTGTGATGAACATAGATGTTTGTTCTGTGTCTGGGTGTTATGTAGTTTGTGTATGTATTTACAAAAAAGTATTTATATATTTAATCAGTTATCTACTTCCCATAGAACAGGTTTAAATAGTTTAAATAGTACAGGCTAGATGGCGCTGTGTATAATATGTATATATTGGTAGCAATATTTAATTATTATATTTTATTTAATAACCAAAAAAACATACTAACTTGCTTGCCGAAGCATTGAACCGCTATGCTGGTTTAGCACAAGTTTTGAGTCTTCCAAAACTTGTACTAACCAGTAACCACAGAACTTAAATTCCATGATAAGCCTTGAGTTACATTATCCGAAGTGCGACATGTTTGGTCCTAAAGAAGCCTACACACTATCCAGCACTAGCACTGTCTCCAGGCCTGGGGTTACTTGGTTACTTGGTGATAACTACGATAGAGGCAATTTTTATATCTTAAAAAGTTCAGAATTATTTTTTATTGAATCTGTTGGGCTTTTATTTAAATGGTTACACCATTTCAAGATTTTTTTTTTTATTTTATTCTAAATTTTATTTGTATCGATTCAACTTTTACATTTTCAATTACTTTTACAATATTTTTTGTTGCAAAAACAAATTGTGATCCATTTAGGCTTAGTAGAAGGTATCTCGTGCTTTCGATTCTTTTATCATGAGTCCATTTAAAAATCCATTGGTACACAATACCAATGGATTTTTAAATGGAAAAAAAATAAAGAAAGACATATATACCCGAGTTAGTATTCTTATAAGCGGCAATGGGCTTGCAACCTGTCACGTATGGAATGCTAACTACTGTGGGCATGTGCCAAATATAATGTTTGAACGTGCCTGTGACTACCACTAGACATCTTCAAAGGATCTAAGCGTCTGGAGATCTGAGAGGATGTCTACCGTACTTGGGGATTACAGTCGTGATCCCATTTACTTTTATTATTTTATTTTCTAAAATACCTGATATTATACAATTAGGTGCTAAGAAATATTCCAAAAAAAGATGTAAATACTTTTCTTTACCAACTAAATATGTTATGATCGTGAAAGTAATTTTATCAAGACTATAGCTTTTATTCATAGCAATTGGCACAAAAAACTTCTCTATCTAGATTTTTATGCAGCATACCATAAATTCCTTATAACTAATTCTGTCGTAAATTATGTGCAGGTACGTACCATTCAAAGTACCATTCTGGTGTGGTAGTTGTTCGAGCACTGGGTAGGCTTCTTAATAGTTATCGGGTAGCAGATATCAGCTGCTCAATTAGCATATTATGTTTGTCTTAACTTTGTTCAAACAATATGTTTGTTCGCGAGCTATCGCGGAAACAAACATAACTTACTTAAGCGTCAGTTTCCTTGAAAATTATGCTTATTATTAAATTCAAATTCAAATTCAAAAATCATTAATTTCAATAAAATCACAAGAATCACTTTGAAATTATGATGTTGTTGTAAATGAAATGAAATACTACGATTATAATCCCTAAAAAGACGAGAGACATCTTCTCAGATCTCTATCATTCGAACCGAAGATCATGGATCAAAATAGCATGCACTGATAGATTTAAGTTTTTTTTTGTCTACGTAATGAATAAGAATAAGTACCAAAATTATTTTTCTAATCGAGCCTTATAAATAATTCTACGAAGAACGGTCTACTTTAAAGCTCTACTTTATTCACATACTTGCAGAACTACAGTCATTGGTTGAAGATCTTTTAATTACTCTTACTATATAAATTGATAAAAACGTTGCCAGAGTAACGCGAAGCTGGCTTTAAGCATTTTCGACATTCTGAAAATTTCGTTCATTATCGGTATTCCTCCATACAAGCTTTCAAGATTAGAAGGCCAAAGGCCATTTCCTCAGTAAGCTCTTAGCTGTAGCAAGACAGCTACGACGTAGAACCTTGTAGCAATAAACACAGACTCCCAAGTGGGCTACGCTGAGTTTCGTAGCGTAGCTCTACAGCGTAGCGCTACGGCGTAGATTGTCGTAGAGTACTCAGATTGCGGTTGTGTTTGTAAGTTCGGTACATGCAACTTGTTTTCATTGTTTGATAACATTGTATTGTTTGGTAGATTTACGACAAGCGCTACCCGCGACTTTGTTTCGAAGTCTTATTAAGAATTAGTTGTTATTTAGTTTTGGACTTTGAAATTAACCAAACTTAGGAAATAGCTTGTAACAATCATTAGTAGGTATTCAATATAATATTGTTAAGTAAAATAATTGATAAATTTTAGTCAAGGAGGGTTGACGTCAGGCAGGCGGCCGGTTGATAAACATCCCAAGCCAAATCTATTGGCAACATCTACATGTTGTGCAGACCCCATGTTGTGGGATAAGGCGAAGAAGAATAAAGTCATCAAATCTACGAAAAAATACCATAATAACATCAATTTTATTTCGCCCTATCTTGATTCATATTTTCTTCGTATTAGTCTCGATTTTCTTAGAATAAAAAAACTTTTTAGCAATATCCGGCATCGCTTTCGAACACTTTACAAAAATCATTTATTCCTAAGAAAGAGTATATGAATTGTCTCAAAATATCTGCAATAAAAGAGAAAACGTGGTTATCAACCGATTATAAAACGGTTATAAAAACCACGATAGTTTTTAATAAATAATCCAACAAAATTCATCTTAAAATATGTCGCCGACCGTAGCCTTTCTGAACGTCAGTTCAAAGGAGGCTGCATGCGACAAGCTCTTTTGACGGCGAGTTGGGGAATTACCTAATTGTTAATTATACTGCAAACGAATTTTGTTCCTAGTTTTCCTTTTTGAATAACATTTGATTTAAAGTGTGTATGTTTTTTTATGCTAACATTGCTTTTAGATAAGTTAATAGTTTTTTTTCTCAATCACGAACGTCATAACAGATTTTATCGGTTTTACCCATTTTGGTGTAATATATCATGCGAAGTTATTTTTTTTTATTTAATTTCTACTAAATATTTAGTGAAAATGAATGTTATTTACCACGTTTTATGTTGTATATTAAAAATTATTAAAAACTAGGATAGTTTTAATTATATTATACAAGCTAACCCGGCGAACTTCGTATCGCTTTAGAACTTACAAATGTTGTGTTAAGTTCTTGTTCCCGTTCTCGTTTCGTTTCTGTTCCCGTTCTCGTTAAAAAGTATTCTATGCCCGTCTCCTGGTTCTAAGCTACTTCCCCACCAATTATCAGCCAAATCGGTTCAGCCGTTTTTGAATTATAAATAGTGTAACTAACACGACTTTCTTTTATAGATAACATACACTCAATAAGCAGTATTTAGGAACTGTATTATAAATAAACATTTTCTCTAATTGTTTGAGTGGAAAATATAAGAGCCTTATCTTTAACAAAGTTTGAACTTTGGAACTACCATAAACCATATCGGATCAATCTCATCAGAGACCTGTGAGATGATCCCTTTAAATCGGATTTAAGTTTTAACTTGTCTATCAGACAGCTCGAGAACCCCTCAATAGACTCCCGTTTATTTTGACGATAATTTGAAAGCTCACCCAAAACTACACCTTATCTTAACCGTATTCCACAGCACATAAAGCACATAGTTGTATAGCAGGATTTGTGGATAGAAAGGCTACGAGTTCCGGGATACAACAGGCTTGCGGTAGATCTATGGGGATTATACCGGTCAAGTTACCCGGCCAATCAATATGGCCTCTACGATGTGAAAAATTCCCGGATTTCGCGGAACAACGAAGGTTGGCTGAAAGGGTGCTATTGTTGAAATTTTTCTGTGTTCGAAGAGTATGCAAGGTATTTTCTAATGCAAGGGTTTTTATCGCGAGTTTACCTTGTTATTTCTTTTGACGTCCGAGGGGGTTACGATAATTGTGGTTGCGGTACCTATGCCTATACTATGCCTATCGCAATAATTGTTGGGTATAAGAATGGGGGTTTAGAAAGGAAATAGGAAATAGGATCACGACTGTTATCCCCAAGTACGGTATACATCCTCTCAGATCTCCAGACGCTTAGATCCTTTGAAGATGTCTAGTGGGGGTAGTCAGAGGCACGTCCATACATTATATTTGGCACATGCCTACATTTTGCAGTGGTAAGCATTCCATACGTGACAGGTTGCAAGCCCATCGCTTATAAGAATACTAACTGGTTTCCTCACGATGTTTTCCTTTACCGTTTAAACACGTGTTTTGATGCGCATATAATTTTTTCGAACAGAAAAATCCATTGATGCACGCCGTGATTCGAACCCACGACCTTTAGTTATTGAAGGTCGAGGTATCTCCCACTCGGCCAACACGGCCCACTCGGCCAACTTGCGTCAAAGTTGGTCGCTGCAGAAGCAACCTAGCCAAATGGGGTATTATAAATCCGTATCAAGTCCAATGTGAGTGCGACGTCCCTACGCAAAATATACTCCACTTGTTGTTCTGTCCTCAATGCCCAACCACCTGCACCCGAGAGAATTTACTCAAGGCATCAGACAGAGATATAGAAGTGGAAACTCACTGGAAGCAATATATTTAACTAGCTGATCCGTTCCCGCTTCGCTGTGCGTAAGACATTTCTAATACCATCGTGGACTTTTTTGTAGACGTTTTTAAGGTGTACAATACTGTAGTGCATTATTTTGATATATCTCGTGGGGTTCAGCCAGCATTTGCAATGTAAGCGCAAAAAATGTGTTTATTTACGACATCACATTAAAAACCTCTAAAATTATCAGTGTTTCTCTACTATATTATGCATGTATTATATATATACATATATAAACCTTCCTCCTGAATCACTCTATCTATTAAAAAAAACCGCATCAAAATCCGTTGTGTAGTTTTAAAGATATAAGCAAACATACATACATACATATTACATATTACATACAGACGCGGGAAGCGGAAAGCGACTTTGCTTTATACTATGTAGTGATGAGTTTGAAAATGAATGAGCACATTGACTCTCTGAAAAACTACAGAAATGTCAATGTCTACTAGAAAATGTTTGCAAGTTTGCCTGCTAGTAGTTTTAATATGTTTACAGCATTGATGATTATATATGGCTGTCACAAGTGTATGCTTTAAACGTTCGTCCAGACATTTTTAGTTAATTTGCAAGACTTCAAAAATTACATAAATCAATAGTATACAAAATGACATACTCATAAGTTGCTTATTAAAAATTACCACTACGCAGTTTCTCATGTGATTCTGTGTATTACGATAAATAACTCATAATAAACTCATATATAACATATAAAAATAATAACTCATAGCGATAAATAACGATTAATAATTCTGAGATTTTTTCAATTTTTACTCATTTTGAACCGCTGGATCTCATATGAAGAATTAAAGTGGCTCAGGACCTTAACTCTTCACAGCTTAGTCGACTTTATCCACAGAAGATGAACTACAAAACATTGTGATTGTGAGAAACAAAGTAACCGGTTAATCAGTACCGGTTGTACAACATTGGATCCGCTTTTCCTTCTGCCGTAGGCGATGCGGTGTATTAATCGCCTTAATACAGAACCGACTGTAAGGCTAGTGAAAAAACTTCTTATAATATAGTCCCTCAGGATAGAGAGAATTGGGCAACCTTGGAGGAGGCCTTTACCCAACCTGTGGACCTTGCTTAACACATATTTATACACTAGCTGCTCTCCCCGGCTGCGCATGGGTGGTACCTTGATAAAAAGTAGCCCATGTGTTGTTCTGATGTATAAGCTATTTTACTGTAAAGTTTCATGTTAATCCGTTTAGTAGTTTTTGCGTGAAAAAGTAATAAACATACACCCACTCACTCATTCACAAACTTTCGCATATAGGATATAAATAAAGAAATAAGTTATTCAGTAATATTAATTACAGAAACATATACCTAGAATTCATAAAATAAACAAACTAGTAACTAAGATTAATTATAGCAGGATCAAATAAGGCTTTTTATTTTACTAGAATAATAAATGAATCCTTATTTCCTTTTCTTTCCTATTGAAAGTTCGAAGGTTTATACAAGAAAACAAAAAGAAAAATTCCTTGAAAACTGAAAATCTTTTATCTATGGGATTATTGAAGTTTGACAGGACAACGTATGTCGGGACAGCTAGTAGTAATTGAATAAAATGAAATAGAATCACTACTGTACTGATTGTGTAGTGTGTATCCTCAAGGACGCGATAAACACCCTAATATAGGTGCTCATGCTTGAAGATGTCTAAAAGGGTTAGTCAGGCACGTCATATTTGAACGTGCACGTGAACCCTCCGACATACAAAAAGACACGTCTGTAATATAATCTCAAAATTATAAGCTAGATCTCACACAAATGTATGAGCTTTTATATCCATTTACATTGTTTTAAACAAAAACATGTATACATATACAGTAAGAAACGACCAAAAAACCGCAGCACCCATCCTCATACTTCGTTACCTTTAAATTTCATAGTTTCATACACATCTGTCACCTCATTTTGCCTCTGCTGAATTCTTCTATAGCTCTTATTCCTTCGTATTAAGGTTGAAAATGTATGAAATAGTTGCTTTTGATGTGTAACGGTAATATTACATCTATCTTCCGCTCTCTGCGAACCTTCTAAATTATTTAATGTGCCAACTTTTTGTGGCTTGTCCTTAATTTGACTTAAAATGAGCCATCCGTATTCTTAAAATTAAAATGAGGTAATATTTGATGAGATTTCAGGTTGATTATGTAGATTTTTCATAAGCGCTGGATTAGGAGTTTAGTGAACTTTGTCTTCTGTATAAAACTCTTGAGTTACTGACTGACTGACTGACTGACTGACTGACTGACTGATCTAGCATGCACAGTCTAAACCACTAGCTGTAGAAACTTAAAATTTAGAGGGTATAATCCTTTTGGTATGAAGAGGTGCAACAAGAAAAGGAATTCCCGAAATTAAACTGCCCTCTATATTATCCCACTCAAATATTTGAGCACTCTCATTGGTCCACTCCGCACAGCTTTGTATAGCTCTACATAGGTCGAAACTAAATCTAAGGAAGAAAATAACCTAAATATGTGACCAGACATTGCGCGGCAATCGAGCGCGGCCGTGCAATGCTGTGCGAATGAACAGTAACACCGTTTGAGCGCGGCAGGTAGCCTGTCTCTGCCGCGCGCGGCTGTTGTCTAAACATAGCGCGGCTGCCGCGATCGATTTCGCGTATCTGCACACACCTTTACGTGAACGAAGTCGCGAGGGTTTCCACTAGTTATAAACATAAAACAGTATTGAGCTGTCTTCATCCACCTGCTTTTCATGACTGCCACATTGTCGGCATCCTCCATTACTGCATCTTTCAACGAACGTCAATATTAAGCAGCAATTGCACTACATTATAATGTATGTCAGTGTAGCACCTGAAATTTTTAACAATATACCTACGGCCTACAAAGATTTAAATGATAATTTGTTAAATATAACACAAATAAATGTTATTACACAATTGACGAATTTATAAATGATAAATCTCATAATTTATTTACTATATAATGCAAAAAAGATCTTAATACCTAGTACATTATAATGTAATAAAATTTGCATTCAAAACAATGTAAAACATATTTGTCATTACACAAAAATGTAAACACATTTGAATAAATATATTTATCTTTTTTTAAAAGCTTTTTATTATATTCTTGTTCTGCGACATTGTCCAAAAATATACAAATATTTAAAGCTTGGGATTTAAAGAGAAATAACGTGGAATGCTCAATAACACTTTCCATTCTTCATCACCATTTCCAATAAAAAGTTTTCAATTTATGGATTTGGAATTCCATTAAAAATGTGTGTATTTTTTCAAAGTTTTCATTCCATGAATAAATTCAATGAATTTACCACTGCTAGACTTCTCTGCCCGCGACCATGGTTATTGTAACATAGATGAAACGTCGGGAAAGTAAATTAAAGGTATTTACGTGATAAAGACCCGTGTCAAAATCTATAGTTATGTCTACTAATCACGATAGTTTGAAAAATAATATATTTTTATGCATTTATAGCCATTGAACTGATTTTTAATAGGGTGCTTGCACAAGTTTAAAGTCACAATTCCACTAGGGAACATTAACTTGTCCTGCGACATTGTCGCACAACACTCAAATCTACGTCGCGTGGGACATCGCCAGACATGTCGAGCGATATATCTCTGCAACACGTCCCCTAGTGCAAATGCGGCTTTGCTTTTACAACCACAAATACCTAGTAAATATTCACTGTTTCATAAATTAGGCAATCCTTTTACGTATTGAATAAATCATCTTATTTACGAGTAGGTTCGCTCGAAACAGCTATGGATTCTATATTCCGGCGTAGTCTCGTAAGTTACGTATTGATGACCGCACCGTCCGGATTGGTATTGCAATCATGTCAATCGACTGTCAATTGCCGATAATCGAAAACTTCCGTTGCTTATAGTTTGCTTAGAAAGCTACAATAAATATTTATTCATTTATATTTTTACTTGCAAACCCGCACTGACTTTTTAGAATAGAATAGAATAGAATAGGATCACGACTGTAATCCCCAAGTACGGTAGACATCCTCTCAGATCTCCAGACGCTTAGATCCTTTGAAGATGTATATTGGAGGTAGTCAGAGGCACGTTCAAACATTATATTTGGTACATGCCCACATTTTGCAGTAGTTAGCATTCCATACGTGACAGGTTGCAAGCCCATCGCCACTTATTAGAATACTAACTGGTTCTCACGATGTTTTCCTTCACCGTTTTGAGCACGTGTTTTTAATGCGCATATTAATTTTTCAAACAGTAAAATCCATTGATGCACGCCGGGATTCGAACCCACGACCTTCAGATTGAAAGTCGAAGTACCTCCCACTCGGCCAACACTTTGTCTATTTAAAATTTCAATAATCGTATAGTAAAAAATACTTCAATACTTAAGTTTAACACCCCTTTTTACCCCGTTAAAGGATTAATCAACCGACGAAAAAAAGGTTTTCAATTTGACGCATTATATTAATTTTATTTTTTATTGCTTTGTTATGTATGACGAGCACATAACATTTTTACCTGGTAATCCGATTTGGATCATTTTTATTCTAACGAATACAAAGTTGGTCTCATTTAAATTGCATTTATATAAGACTAATTAGTTCCTTCATAAAACATAATTTTATGGTATAAATTAATTATTTAAACTAACTATTATTTTAATATTTAAATATTTTTTATTGAATTTGCGTGATTGTTTTGACAAGTTTTTAATTTTTGTATTCATTGTTCTATTTTATTTGTATTTTCAAATGTAATGTTTTTTACTTTATTATTACATATATTCATACACCTGTAAATGCAGGTTTTGGTATTAAAACAATAATTTTAAGATCCATAAACCTAAAGTTTATTAATAAATGAAATCTGATACCTGAAAAAATCGCATATATTTTTCTTTTAGATTTTAAAACGTACTTATTCCATAATGTTTTAACCCACGCGTACATTACGTATTTAAAACTAATCAACCCTCTCTAGCTACCTTATAAAAGATGGACTGAGCATAAAGGATTAGAGCATGGTTCAATTTGATTAACTTGTGTTAATATTAAACTTGGGGTATGGTAAGTATATGATAATATAATATACTAGCTGACCCGTGACAGGTTTTGTCCTGCCCAAATTACAGTAATCGCATAGAAAAAAAAAATTAGGAAACATCAATCTTTTTTCCTTAAAACCATGCCCTGAATTCCTGATAGAATAAATTACGAATTTTGGTAGAATGCGTATCATTTGGTAGTCGAATTGATGTCAGATTTTTTTAACAAAATATTTTCAATATCGATTTTAATAGGATTCAACCTTTTTGGGAGAATTTTGCACATCAGCGCCATTTATACGGAAATCATTATTTTTGCATTTTTTTATAATTTAGGGGTTGTTTTTCGGATTTTATGTTCCCTCTTCTGTTTATCTGATTTTTTTTCTACATACAACAGCAAATTTCATTTTAATCTTAATAAATATAATTTAAATGGGACTATTCTCTACACAAGAAAAAAAACATCGAAATCGGATCACCAAAAAGATCATAAATAAAAAAATAAAAAAAATTGTGACTTTGCCACGCTGGACGGCAGCAATGTAAGTTAACTAAAATGCGAATGAAATAAAACAAACAAAACGAGCGAAGCGTGACTAGATAGTTTGCTACATGACGTCATACCGAGTTTCTCACTAGCTTGCCTTCACATCTCACTAAAAACCGAAACGCTAAAGTACTCGGCTCTATATCATAAAAGCAGACAGCAAAACGGCCAGCGAAGGTTTTATTTTACTTCAGCACAAATTTATGACTTCCCACTTCCGGTTTGGTAGCGATGTTTATCGGTTGGTAGCGTTGGTTAATAGATTATTTGTTTTTAAATGTTGGCTGATTCCAATTACTCACGGGTCATTGATATTGGAGACTTTTACGAAGTTTGTTTTGTTATTATTCGTAACAAATACATTGTAAAAAAAATTGTTATACAAGTTTTGAGCTTTAAAAGCTTTTTTGGCTTTTTTGGTGACAATTTTTTTTTATTTCTTACATAAAGAAATATTGGTGTACATTTTATACTTCACCAACTATCATCAAACTAAGTAAAGCTTGTACTATGGGGACCAAATTACTGATAGAATACTTTTTTTTTGTAAACACAGATTGAAACTTACATTAAAACACCCAGACACAGAACAAACATCCATGTTCATCACACAAATGTTAGTCTCGGGTGGGAATTGAACCCACAACCTACAGTGTAGATAATATTTTGCCTTAACAGTCTGATTATGTTTTTTTGTAAACAACCATTACGATTTAGTCATTTATATTAATATTTGTTTCGGGTTTAAGGGGCGTTTTTACATTATTATTTATTAGTTTTGGCAACATGCCTCTTGATTGGTAGTTGTAAGGTTCTTCCACTGCGTAATCTCCTCGTAAAAACGATTTTATATTAAATTTGAACGCGACGAATATTAAAATGAATAACAAGGCAATAATTATATTTTAAGCACCAACTTATTTTTTTTATTCCACGAAAATTCGTATTTTATTTAATCAGGTCAAGATTTATGTAGGGAAAAAATTTAAAGTTGCCTGAAAATGCTTTTTTCTATGCAATTATTGTAATTTGGGCAGGGCAAAATCTGTCATCCGGATAGTATACGAATATTACCTAATAATTAAGCTATTATATAGACTTTTGCCTGAACTATTCGAACGTATATATCCAAATATAGACAAGTGCTAAATATGACGTTAGGAAGTAGGACGTACTTCTGACTGCCCTTCTTAGACATATTCAAGTGTCTGATCACCTGGAAGTCGGTGAGAATGTCTACTGCACCTGGGTATCACATTTGTGACTTTTGATCCTATTTAATTTATTTTTTATTATACACTAGCGACCCGCCCCGGCTTCGCACGGGTAGCATGTTATTATACATATAAACCTTCCTCCTGAATCACTCTATCTATTAAAAAAAACCGCATCAAAATCCGTTGTGTAGTTTTAAAGATATAAGCAAACATACATACAGACATACAGACGCGGGAAGCGGAAAGCGACTTTGCTTTATACTATTTTTTATTATACATAATCAGTCTGGTAAAATTAAAAACTAGGCATAAATAATGCTTATATCGTAACGAAGGCAAAGCCCTTTCTCAAATCAATGGTTATTTTTGTCACTCTGACAAGTAAGTATCAAGTTAAAATATATAAGAACATATATTGAGAGATTAAAGTGAATAAAACATCGGATTTACACGCACCATTTATAACCTACTTCTCACTAAAGGCTTTCTATACCTATCAATAAATTCCAATACAAATCCAATACGTATCTTATGTGATACCATAGCACTGGCGCAGGTAACGGACAGACGGACCGACGACATTGTTTTACGATTAGGGATGTCCGGTAATTACTAGACAGCTAAGCTGCTATCCGGCTATTTTAAATAACAAGTTAATTGTAAAGGAAAGGTGAAATTTGTTCGGACAATAAAATAACTGTTTTTATAACGAATCAAGCAATTATCAACTAGTTTGAGTATAAATATTTATTATAGATATTTTATTTAAAAAATGATTAACCATGTGAACAAATGAATAAATAAATGACGACAATTCGACAAATAAAATATCTAAGAAAGAAACAATCATAATTTAACTTTATTAACAGAAAAACGTATATCGTTATCTGGTTCCCATAGTACAAGCTTTGCTTAGTTTGGGGCTAGATGGCGCTGTGTGAAAGGTCCACCAATATTTATTATTATTTATTTTACAAAATGGTGTACAATATTATTAAATTAATGTAACAATAATATTGTAAGATTCACATTTTTTTATGGTTTAGAAGTCATAAATTATAAAATATTTCCAAATAGGGTTGACGTCAGGCAGGCAGGCCGGTTGTAAAACACTAAGCCAAATCCTTCCGCAACATGTTTTTCCACTTGTTGTGCCGACCCCACATACAATGGCAATAAGTACCTATCCTAAGTAAATAGTGGTAAATTAATATGACAAGATGGTGAGGAGTAGTCAGATATTAACATATATAAGCATATAAGCATATAAGCTATAACTAAATGTTGCAATGTTGCCGGATAACTCCGGCAACATTGCAACCGATTACTTTAAACTTAGCTTAGCACAACACTATTTACGATAGTCTGAAGTAACGCAACCTACATAAAAGATAGGTGAAGGATTGGGGACGATTTTATAGCTTAGGTACGAGTAAGTGTGTCAGGGTTGGTTTTGATAGCGTTTTATTATTTCTGCAATGGGAAAGGCGAGTTTTATTCATAGTGACGTAAACTGCTAGTTTGAATATATATTTAACTAGACGACCCGTGACAGACGTTGTCCTGTCAAATTTCAATAATCGAATAGAAAAGACAGAATGATTTTAGTATGTGATGTCAGATTTGTTGCACACCAGCGCCATCTATATAGAAATCATCCCTTTTGCGTTTTTTATCGTTTTAGGGATGTTTTTTATATATTAAAGTAGTCTATTATTTATTTGGACATTATTTCTACATAAAATTTCAACTTAATCCGTTTTGACGTTTAGGACTAATTGGGGAACAAACATACATACAAACTCACAAACTTTCGCATTTATAATATTATTAGGATTTGGTTCTGGAATAAAAGTCCAATTTTGCCTATTAGGTGTTAACTTAATTTAAATTTTTATTATTTAAATATTTTTAAATTTAATTTGAAACATACTAACTTAATATCATTCAAAATACTTTCTGATTTATCATAAAGTTAGTTTTAAATAGTTTTTACATAGGCGAGATATTTTACCATCTAGCTCCAAATTAACCAAAGCTAGTAAGTAGGTAGGCACTTACTCTCATCAATAAACTAGCTGACCCGTGCCCGCTTCGCTGTGCGTAAGACATTTCTAATACCATCGTGGACTTTTTTGTAGACGTTTTTAAGGTATACAATACTGTAGTACATTATTTTGATATAATCTCGTGGGGTTCAGCCAGCATTTGCAATGTAAGCGCAAAAAAATGTGTTTATTTACGACATCACATTAGAAACCTCTAAAACTATCAGTGTTTCTCTACTATATTATGCATGTATTATACATATAAACCTTCCTCTTGAATCACTCTATTTATAAAAAAAACCGCATCAAAATCCGTTGTGTAGTTTTAAATATATAAGCAAACATACATACATACATATTACATATTACATACAAACGCGGGAAGCGGAAAGCGACTTTGCTTTATACTATGTAGTGATTAATAGAATAATTAATAATAAATAATAACCAATGATAGAACAAACATCTAATGAGAGTTAGAGGGACAGCAAAAAATTATGCTTGGCACAACACACCTACATTTTGCAGTAGTTATTAGATACTTCTTAGTATAACTAAAATGGACTTTATTTAAGCAAATGTTGTACCAAAACTCACGTACACACAGTGGTAAATTAATATGAACTACATATTCCGGGTCTACTCGTAACATTTAAGTAGTTTGCTTTAGTTTTGAGTGCACTGGTAATTTCATAATGGAAAACAATTACTCATTGTTTTGAAACTGTTTCTGGGATTTCATCTCTACAAAAGAAAGTACTACAGCTGAACTGTATTTAATAGTAATTTCTAGAATAATTTGTACCTACTCGTAAAGCGGTAACGGAATTTCCGTGTTTTGGTCTTTAAATAATAATTTTGACAAAAGGTTGGTAACACTTTCCTTCACCGTTATAAACACGTATTTTTGAAGCGCAAATATTTTTTTGTAACAGAAATTCCATCGATTCACGCCGGGATTTGAACCCAAGACTTTCAGATTGAAAGTCGAGGTACCTCCCACTCGGCCAACACGGCTTAGACCACGTGATGGTAAGACAACCTATCATCGTCTAACGAACGTACATCGAGCGTCCGTGACAGATTTATGGCTGCGACTGATTCACCTACGATTCGAAAACGACATTAACTGATGCTGAGGATACGCCTTACGCAGTATTTATTTTATTAATCCCCAACGAACTCGCTCTAAATGAAAGTATAATATTGTTTCAGGCCGGTCCGGAATTTTGCGTAAACAGTCGCAAAACTCACATGCGATTTAAACAAGTTTATAATGCGAAATATTATAGTTTGAGTACAGCCACGGACAAACGGACGCGATTGAACGTGGGACTTTAGTAGGGTGTAATACGATTACTCCCGAAAACTCAAACTGGACGTTCAGACCATGCATCTTTATCTATCACAGAAAAAAATAAAATAAAGTTGGTAAATTTTTCAACTTCATAATTTCGCACTTTTTTAGAAATCAGATTTTCTGATCAAAATTGTGTTTATTTTTGTTTGGAATCAATAACAAATACAATAATTTTATTATACACCAACATAAAATCACAGAAGTTTATGTTACAACAAAACTGTACAGTATAGACATTAACTTAATTTGTAGTACTATTTTAATAAGACTTTGTCTTCCGTGCTAGTTAAAAAACTGGGTTACAGTAAGATAGCGCTTCACACTTTTTAGTTGATACAACTTTACTATTTATACTAATTAAAGTTCTTAAATGTATAATAATAATTAAACGAGTACATGAGTCAATATTTTAGTTCCTTAGCTACCATTATTGCGTTCTCTAATGCCTGTAGCATTGCCATTACCATAGGATTTATGTGATATACATTTTTGTTTTTTTCAAATTAAAACAAAAACTGTCACAATTTGAACATCCTTATCCAGTCAAATCAAATCAATTAAAATCAAATTATTTATTTTCAAGAATACAACATTATTTTACTTGTCAGATCTTAAAACTATTATGGTAGATTGTATTCAGCCTGCACGCAGGCGTGCAATTGTTTTGTGATTCATATAATTAGAATTTAGTATTAGTCATTAGGTATTATGTTACAAATCAATTTTTCAAATACTCTTTCACACTGTAAAACCATTCTTCAATTAGCCCAACCACTAAACTTTTTCCTAAATATATCTTCCATCCTTTAGTATTCGGGAGTCGTCTTAATACACCTATTTATTACTGTAAGTATACTGTACACCTATTTATTACTGTATACTGTACATTTATTACTGTACACCTATGTATACTGTTATTAGGCAAATGAAATGCGAATTTAGTGTTGTCATAGTACTGCAAATTAAAATGAGTAAAATTTCTGTCAAACGGTTGCAGCTTCGTGAATAGAGCTTTAACTGGTAAAATATACCATAAATACAAATCTTTACGAACTAAAACTATAATAGTTGAACCTCATATCTATAACTATAATAATATAAAAAATAAATAGGATTACGACTGTAATCCCCAAGTATGGTAGATATCCTCTCAGATCTCCAGGCGCTTAAATCCTTTGAAGATGTCTAGTTGGGGTAGTCAGAGGCACGTCCAAACATTATATTTGGCACATGCCCACATTTTGCAGTATTGAGCATTTTATACGTGACAGGCTGCCCATCGCCGCTTATAAGAATACTAACTGGTTTCCTCACGATGTTTTCCTTCGCCGTTTAGAGCACTTATTTTGATGCGCATATACATTTTTCGAACAGATAAATCCATTGATGCACGCCGGGATTCAAAGCCACGACCTTCGAAATTAAAGTCGAGGACCTCCCACTCGGCGAACAAAAAAAAGTCGCGTCATATCGTTAATTTATAAGTTACAGTAGCGTCAATTTAAAAGTAGCTTAATATTATATCGGTTTTAATATTATAATGAAGTAACCGATATATTGTTGACGAAAACGTGAAAATTTAATGAATAAAATTAATCAAAGCGTTGTTGCACCACAAAGTTATTATATCTAGTTAGCAATCAGAATGAATTACATGTGAATGTGTCCCATAATGTATTTATTTAATTAATTAATCATACGTTTCGAAGCAGTATTGGAAGAAAAAATAATAATAGGATCACGACTGTAATCCCCAAGTACGGGAGACATTTCAGATCTCCAGGCGCTTAGATCCTTGAAGATGTCTAAAGGCGTTAGTCGGAGGCACGTTCAAATATTTGGTATATGCCAACATTTTGCAGTAGTTAGCATTCCACACGTGACAGGTTGCAAGCCCATCGCCGCCTACAAAAATACTAACTGGTATTTGAAGGTAAAGAAGAAATTGACTTTTGATTAAAATGATGATGATTTTTTGGATATTTTTATTTTTTATATTGGTGCGACAAAGTTTGACTGGCTCACAGCTCAGTTGTGAGTTTGATTTCCACCCAAGATAAACATTTGTTTGATGATCATGGATGTTTGTACTGTCTGGGTGTTATGTAAAATAAGTATATACAAAAAGAAATATTTTTTTATTTATAAAGTATTTTCTCTATGGTAACCACCATCCCAATTTTTCCTGTTGTCCTCCCAAGAGATTCTAAACAAGATCGCTTTAAGCGATAAGACTGCCATTTGTGCATCTATTTTATTTTTGTAGAAGCAGAATTTTTGTTTTTTCGTCTATTTTGGCCAAATGGAACTCACTTACAACCCGAATCCTTGATTTAAAAAAAAAATATAATCGCCTCAACTTACGTACTTAACGGTACTTTGGTCAAAACAGTCGAAGGTAAAATACATTTTAGGTACATTTTCTTAAAAAAGTTCTTTTGATTTTCAGGAATTTCCATGTTTGACAATATCGTTAAAAATCAATTTCTTGAATCTACGCGGACGAAGTCACGGGTTAAAGCCAGTTAGTTAAATTATATAAAAATTTCACATAATAAAACTAACAAAGCAAGTAAAAAAGAAATCTTTTAAGTAGGACTATGTCAACGAATATAAATGTACCAATAACCTCCCACACGTTTCAACTTCACCCACACACCAGTTAAAGGAGAATTTCAAACAAGACCAAAGCTTTCCCCTATTAATTCACGCGTAGTATTTATACGTCAGTTTTGCGAGTGAAAGCAGTTTTTTTTAGGGTTTCGTAGTCTACAAGAAACCCTTATAGTTTTACCATATCCGTCCGTCCGTCCGTCCGTTCGTGCCTTCGTCCGTCTGTCCGCAGCTTAGCTTAGAGACGCATAGTACAAGAGAGCTGTAATTTGGCATGAATATCCACATATAATAAAATTGTAGAAGAGTTCAATTCTGCACATTGAATAAAAAGTAAAATACTCCAAGGGATCTTCATACAAGTAACACAAGAAAAAAAAACATTACGAAATATCAAATATCAATAAAAATTATATAAAGTTGTTAGCTGCGTAAACTACGAAACCTTACATTGCGCGTGGCCCGACACGTACATGGCTGGTTTTTTCGTCGACATTTTGTTTTAGCTCGCGTGTGGGCTGGCGGATCGTTAGAAACGTTTTGATGGCGTAGCTCGAGATGGCGTTTTGATTTGGTGTTGGAGCTTTAAGCTACTAGCTGGAGAGTAGATGTTTTAAGTGATTCGGCTGTAAATTGAACTCACTACTCAAAGTAGGTAGGTTTTTGTAAGTGCCAGTATTTGAGAACCTAATTGATTGTTTAGTATGAATTTATAAAAAAAAAGTATTTTAAGTAATTCTATCAGTAATCTGGCTCCCATAATAAGTTTAGGGCTAGATGATGCTAACTGATGCAAAATGTAGGTATTGTACCAAACACTGATGTTTGGACGTGCCTCTGACTACCCCACTAGACATCAATCTTCAAAGGATCTAAATGGAGATCTGAGAGCATGTCTACCGTACTTGGAAAAATTACAGTCTTGAACTTTTTTTTCTTTTTTTTTGTTATTTCTTATTCTGTTGGTTTAAAGGAGAATATATTACAGTCGAAATCACTTAAGAACTAACATATTGAGTAATCCAATATTTTTATTGTACTTAAAATGAAATATCGCCAAATCTTAGGCGAAGCGAAATCCTAGTAAATAACATTTTGATTTGGGTCAAAAAATAGCCTGAAGAGTATTTAAAGCAATAAAATGGTTTAGAAATAATCCATTATTAAATCCAAATGGTTCACTGTGAAGGAAATGCGAGCCTCACTCGTCTCCTCTTGAGAAACAATCTCTTGAAAAACGGTTACCGTATTATTTGCCTCGCAGCTCAGTTGGTAGTAGCTCTGCCTTCTGCGCTGTAGGTTGAGGGTTCGATCCCCACCCAGGGCAAATACTTGTGTGATGAACAGAGATGTTTGTTCTGTGTTTGGGTATTATAATTTATCATAAGTAATGAAACAATGTCAAAAAGGTCAAAGACTAAAAAAAATACAAGTCACGTTGTTACAATAGTGCTAGTCAGAACCAGCTCCAAGGTCCTCCAAAGAATTATAGCCACGTCAAAAACGATAAAAGAATTTATTTCCATATTTGATGTGAAAAAATATTTAAAATTCTTTGCCATTTAGGCTGCCATTTGTTTTTTGTGTACCTACTTGTATTCATGTATTGAACGCACTTTTTCTGAAGTGAGTATTATCTGTGCTTTTGACAACAAGAACGAAAATAAACATGAAGATGACAATATGTGCCGGTGTTTTATGAAATTATGAATCCTGTGAAATCCTTGATGCCAATCATTAATTTCATCAAGCTATATTTTTTACGCGCGGTAAATCTACGGTTTTTGTTAACGCTCCGTCGTCGGTAGCGGCCTCCGTTTCTTGGTAACAAACAGCTTTACTGACCGCACACAAACGGCTGATTGAAGGCAATCCCGATGTGTCTCGGGTTCAATAGCTGCTATTGTGCAGCGATCATTTTCTTTCTATTGTGATTGCCACGAGGTTACTTTGTATTTTGTTTAGGTGAGGTTTTAATTCCTTTGTCATTTTGATCGTGTTTTTATCAATATTTGTTAAAACAGCTTTGATTTTAAACCGATCAATCCCCAGCACCCCATTCGGGGTTGAATTTCGAGTATTCTAAATGCACACCTACAGATCAAAAGGAATACACCCTCCAAATTTTATGATTCTAGAACCAGTAGTTTAGGCTGTGCGTTAATAGATCAGTCAGTCAGTAACTAGTAAGGATATGTAACGAAAATACTTCGAGTATTCATTGTGAGTACTTACCATTTATATTACCTATACATTACAAAAGATGCAATTCATTTCACCACACAGGCTCTTTATCCAGATGATCTATCTGCCTCTTTTATTGAAATATACGATATCGTTCCATATTGTGTCTGCACCTACTGTTTACTACGAAGATAACAAAATGATTACAATACGAAAGTGCTTTTAATAAACGAATAGTATGACAATAGTAAAATGAAACAAGACTGTTCTGTATTCAAAAACTGATTTTATTACAACCATAAATCCCCGAACGAAACCACTGGAAATTGTTTCAAAACTTTCAAATCCAATTCGCGTTCCAAAAGCTCTAAGATAAAGTATTTCCTGAATAAAATTTGGTGCAGGAAAGTGAAGTAATACCTACTTATTATTTTTGCTTGGAATAATTCTTGAACATCCTTTTATGAGAAGAGAATAACAAAATACGAAGAAAAAAAATTTAGGACTTTTTCTTCATTATTATTTTTTAGGAGATACTTTTTACACGAAACATTAATTGTATTCAACTTGTGAAAAGTGTGAGATTTTTACACTTTAAAATAATATAAAAAGATTTTATTTCTTGAAAGTTTAATAATGAAAATTTCAAATGGTAGGTAGATTATTTTTTTATGTTGTTATAATGTGAAAGTTCAGCTTTCTTAGTTGAGTATTACTACACTTTTCAGAACCTCGTATACAAAACAGTGTTTGCAATATTGCACCACAAAGCCAATCTATCCCTGACAAGTGGGGCATATTGTCCGAGGAGAGTAGTTTCTGAAACGCGTTCAAGCGTGTAAGCCCGCATGCTTGAGATAGGATAAGGTGGGATGATGGCGTTTTACCAGGGTGACAACATGTCTAGCTATTCTGAGATAAATTTAAACTGAACTTTGAGCCAACCTTTTTGCGAGATTCTATAAAAATTATCTTTGAAAATCTAAAATAAATAAATATTGGTGGACATTTTACTAATCGCTACCGAAAAGCTTGAACTATGGGAACAATATTAATGATAGAATACTTATTATTATTATTTTCCAGCAGAACAAATATCTAAGAATCAAAACATGGTAATTTTTGTGAAGTGTTTAAGAGACGACAAATACCATAATATAAAATTTATATTTTTTTTGTAATACCATAATTTAATATTATTAATCAAAAACGAAACAGATCTGGATGGTTATAATGATAGAGTGACCTTAACCTATGACTGAGTTTCGACCTACGCGGAGCTGAGCGGAACTGTGCGGGGCGGACCAATGACAGCGCTCAAATATTCGAGTTTGAAAATGTTGAGCGCTGTGTTTGGTCCGCTCCGCAGATGTAAACTCACCCTTTTGATAAAATTCTGACGTGAGCTAAAATTTAATTTAATTTTTTACCACTACACGACAAAACTCCCACGCGGATACATACAGCTAGATTGTAAGCAAATGAAATACATAAAATTTCAATTGAAGCTTGCTAAAATACCATTTGGCTCTGCAACAAAATCGAGCACGTTACGTCCATAAAGGTTTTGTTTACAACCTAAGTAAAGGAACGCTAAAAATAAATAGGACCTTTGCGCCATTTAACAAAATAATATACTGCAAATAGTACGGAACCCCGATACGTTCCACATCTCATAAAACCGCATCGTTTCTGCTTCTTTATGATGTCGACAATCAAATTAAGCTCTATTTCGAATAGCATTGAGTCCAATATCATATTTTTCCACAATTGCTATCGTCTGTTCAGAAGAGTCGCGACTTTTATTCAGACGAACGAGATAAAAAAATCTAGCAATGATAAAAATATTTTTGTTACGAAAATTTGGTATTCAATTACTTTGTTTATACCTGTTAAAAAATACTACGTTATATTAAATACATGTTTTAGAATACTACATACGAGATGGGGTATCCTAATACTACCTTTAATCTAAAAAAATCTAAAATCGTGTCTTCTAAAATGTAGCACAAATCTTAGATTTTTTTAAACTATCGCAATTAGTACACCATAAATATTGATTTTGACATGAGTATTTACTTAACACATAAATACCTCAATTTATTTTCTCGACTTTTCGACCATGTTGTTATAGCCATGGTATAAAGATTCGAGTCAAAATCAATAGTTAATTATTATACTAAGAATCTGTAGTAATACGTTCGTTCTTCGATTTTCGAATACGAATTGTAGAACGAACGTACTACCACAGAGTAAATAAAATTTGGATCAAATCCTCTTATAATAACAATAAAACTTCACTTATATAAGTTTCGTTTCATTATGTATTAGTTAGTCAATCCTAATAATATAATAAATGCGAAAGTTAGTGATAAGGCTGCTATGTTTATTAAAAAATCAGAATAAATATTTATATAAGTACTTATAATCCGAAAAACAACCCCTAAACGATAAAAAAACGCAAAAAGGATGATTTTGGTATAGGTGGCGTTGGTGTGCAACAAATCTGACATCACAGACTAAAAAACATTTAGTCGTCATAGCAACGCAGTTTTGACTAATTAATGATACGCATTCTACCAAAATTCATAATTTATTTTATCAGTACAAGGTTTGTCGGGAAAAAATTGGAAGCTGCCTGAAATTGCTTTTTACTATGTGATTATTACAAAAAAAAATTGACAGAACAACGTTTATCACGGCTCGGCTAGTATGTAATAGTTTCATAGTTTCATAACGTTTATATATCGTTCCTCGCCATCCATCCCTTCGCGCTCTATTTGCAAGGCTCGGCTGAGAAGCTGATTGGCTCTCCACGCCGATCCGTCGATACAATCCTACTGTAATCAGTGCACCTACCTATTGTTTGCCTTCTCATTTATTTCAAGCATCGGTAGGCTTCAACGGCAATTTTTAATATTTTCCTATTGTTTCGGATTGATAACGTTGACTTGTTAATTAAAATATTGGAAAACAGGTGCGAGGTATACAAAGCAAAGCGAATTTATTTTTCTTATTTTTTGTTGTGTTTTTACCTGAATTTTGTGATTGGTTTTTTTCTATTGAAAATTATGCAGGTTGTAATAAGACTACTTCCAAAAACTGAAGACCATCAATTACTTTAAATAAAAACAACCTGGATTGTTCGATACGAAACGACAATAAAACTTTTTTGTTTAATGATAATCTATAATAATTAAAATTAAGTAAAACCAATAAATTATTTGTTTTTTTTTAATAATTTTGATGATTAGATTTTTAATTTTGTAGAGATTATCCAAAGTGGTCCCATTCAAATTTTATTAACGAAGGACTAATTAGTAAAAAAACTTAAACAACTATTCTCCAATAACTAATCTTTAGATTTTATCTAACATTATCTTTAAATAGAATTAAAATAATAGATTTCTTTAAATTTATATTTTTTAAAAATTTCGGAGATACAATAACAAAATTCCTCGTAGAAATTAGTTTTTTTTAGTTTAAAAACTTAACTGTATAAAATAAAATTCAACTCAGCCACTTAAAAAATCAAAGCACTCGTTTCTACTTAATTCAATTAAATACTTAATCTTAGTCTCACTTTTTAGGGTTCCGTACCCAAAAGGTAAAAAAGGGACCCTATTACTAAGACTCCGCTGGCCGTGTGTCCGTCACCAAGCTGTACCTCATGAACCGTGATAGCTAGACAGTTGAAATTTTCACAGATAATGGTATTTCTGTTGCCGCTATAACAAGTTAAATACTAAATAAATATATAAGTGAGGCTCCCATACAACAAACGTGATATTTTTGCCGTTTTTTATAGATAATGGTACGGAACCCTTCGTGCGCGAGTCCGACTCACACTTGGCCGGTTTTTAACTTTCGTCCTTTTCTCTTTCCTCTTATCCTTGATTGCCGAAAATATGTGATGTTTATTCAGACGGTAAATGCTTAATTTATATTCGTGACTTAGGCACAGCTCCGTAAACTTACTGGAACACATCAACAAGTCAATACAAGTAACAAAATGACCCGTAAAGACTGTTTTCTAAGAAACGCTGAGCGACATGACGGCCGTAATTACACCAAACGGATGTCACGAGACTTGGGACTAAAAGGGACTATGGAATTACTACTGCTCTTATGCATCAAACATCAAGTTCATTTCTAACTTTTTAGGACACACTTTGCGGTCATTATCATTTTAAGACGCGATTTGTGTATGATCTATGAGATAGTGTATTGCTATTAGCGGCGGTACTTGCCACATTATTAAATTAAATTGGCGTAATTTAAACTCATCGCCATCTAGCCCTAAACTAAGCAAAGCTTGTTCTATGGGAACCAGGTAACTGATAGAATACTTTTTTTTGTTAATACGTACTTACCATACATACTAACACCAAGACACAGAACAAACATCTATGTTTATCACACATAATTATTTTCCCTGGATGGAGATCAAATCCACAACCTACAGCGCAGAAGGCAGAGTTACTACCAACTGAGCTGTGAGGCCAGTCAAGAATGCGTGTCCATCAGATTGATCTCTAAATACCGTAGATCGTTTTTAAAAATACTTCGTTCATATAGTTTTAATCGGATTGCTCCTAGCCCAGCTGTTATCTTACAACGTTCAAATATAAATAATTGCAAAGCAAATGAATCCATATCAGAAATTAATTAAACAGCCGTCATAAAACGGTCACCGTTGTTCAGCGACCGTATCTGAACTCCGACACGCATAACTTACGAGTTATGGAACCGTGACAGAGCCGTGATTTACGCGACCCCGGTGCTCCTGACTGCCTCTTAATTAGTGTGACTGTTTCCTTGTAGTAGTTGAATTAATATACTTACAACATTTTAAATCCTAATATCCTACTATCCTAATAATATTATAAATGTGAAAGTTTGTCATTGAAAAAATATTTTCAACAGAAAACTTATTTTTTGTTTTATATTTTTACTAGCGACCCGGCCCGGTTTTGCACGGGTTTAATACATATAAACCTTCCTCCTGAATCACTCTATCTATTAAAAAAACCGCATCAAAATCCGTTGTGTAGTTTTAAAGATATAAGCATACATACAGACGCGGGAAGCGAGAAGCGACTTTGCTTTATACTATGTAGTGATTAGTTCAGCAACACTACCAAGTACAGGGTTGGTAAATAACTCAGTACAAATCCCATTCCATTTTGCACTTAACCATCTTTGCATTTCACCCAAAATAAATGCATTCCCACTTCGATTCCTGCACGCGACTTGCTTTTCAAATTCGGGATTTGCATGAGCCTAACACCTAGCACTCAACCATTGCAGGCACAGAGCGAATAGAAGTAAAATATAGCAGCCTTACTGTAAAAAGTGTCTACACTTGCGATTCAAACAGCATTGAAAAATAATCTGTGAGATTCGGATGGTGTGCAAGAGCGTAGTAAAATTTAATAAATACGAAAACCGACCGTTGATAACTTATTATAGATAAAAATAATGGCAATAAAACACAACATAACGAAATCACTTCGGCAACGTACGAAACTAGAGATTCGTAACCCGTTACGGTAGAAGAAAAATTATAAGGGCTTTTTTTTTACTAATGATATTTCCTAATTAATATCGTATAATATTTAGTTGTAATCCGAAGGTCGAGGGTTCAAATACTGTCTGGATGTGCATTATTACATTATATATAATATGAATATAATATAATATTTGTATATAATTCTTATAAGCGGCGATGGGTTTGCAACCTGTCACGCAAGACCATGTGCGTACACACAAGAACTCGATACTATATCCGGTTACAGTGGCACTATTGAGTATTAGGTTTTTCGCAATTAAATCTGATTTCGAAGTGTCAAACGCCGCGCACTATCCAAAAATCTCGAATCGAAACTGTTCCATATTCATTTTTACGCTGTTTGCAGAGACTGTTTGCTGGGACTGACCAAACACGGATTAGGCGCAATTTTCATAAACAAATAGCGGGTACCGAGCACAAACAAACGATCTTTTGCTTTTTTCGGACGTGTGGATACTGTATAGCTTTATTCAATGCATTGTATGCCAAGAGGATGTAAATAGACAGGCGACTGACACTAGCCTTTATAGTCATGATCCACACTAGGATTCCTTTTATAAATAAATAGATTGAAAATTCTTTATCTTCTATTATTAAAATGAATTCCTATTTCACGGCATCACGCGTGAACGGCTAGACCCATTTTGTTATCTGGGGGCACGGCAGTGCCCCCGCCAAGTCAAGCAATAAAGCGGCACGGCTGTACCATCCTTTTCTCGAAGCAGTTCAGGCCATTTTCGACCCCCTATAACTTCGTTGTGGATAAAACTAGAAGCCTGAATTTTCAGTAACCAAGCAGTCACTATATAAACACGGTATATTTCAAATTTCATTCAATTCGAACAAGTAGATTAAGAATTATAACTAGTCAAAGTTTCCTATTTTGTCACTCACTCACTGACTGACCGATCATCAAAAGTTTAAGGCACTTCTAGCAGACATAGAAGCTTCAAATTTGAAACACAATTAGTGTTTAGTGTGAAAATCCTAAAAAAACCTGCCAAGTGCGAGTCGGACTCGCGCATGTCGAGTTCCGTATCATTATCTATAAATCACGTTTGTTGTATGGGAGCCCCACTTAAATATTTATTTTATTCTGTTTTTAGTATTTGTTGTTATAGTGGCAACGGAAATACATCATCTGTGAACATTTCAACTGTCTAGCTATCATGGTTCATGAGATAAAGCCCTGTGATAGACAGACGGACAGACAGACCGACAGACCGACAGACCGACAGACCGACAGACCGACAGACCGACAGACCGACAGACAGACAGACGGACAGACGTACAGATGGACATTGGACAGACGGACGAACGGACAGTGGAGTATTAGTAACAGGGTTCCGTTTTTACTCTTAGGTACGGAACCCTAAAAAGTAGGGCTCTACAAAAATAAATGAGATGCCATCAAAAACAAAACTTGTAAAAAAAGCCAAGTCTCGCAACGCAACTCAGTTCTTCTACCGTAAAAAGTTGTGAGATCCATGTAATACCAAGTCGGTTAATTTATTCAGTCCCTACTTTAAGGGTCCTTCTGACTTGTGTTATTACGTAATTAGCTAACCTTTACGTAATAACTTAAGACATTGACATGTTATTGCCAAGAAGAGGTTAATATCAAAGAAAGAACATTTTGGAAAATTCACCGTAAAATTCTGAAAAAACTGAAAGTGCTTTTTTCTATAGGATTATTTAAATTTTACAGGACCATGTCAAATTCAAATTTCCAAATTCAAATTCAAGAATCATTTATTTCAATAAAATCACAAGGATCACTTTGAAACGTCTTAGGAACTAGGTGAAGCTACGCCGATTCCACGCGACCAAGCCTAGAAGAATCAGGCAACAAACACGGCTTGGGGTCTACCTTTTTTTTAATGATCCTTTTCTTAAAGCTATGTAGAGCTCCAGTTCACACTGGAGGTGCCAATCGAACAAGGTGAAGGCTCAAACAAGAATAATTATTAAAAGTAATACTCAAGTACGTAAACAATAAAAAATAATAATAATAATAATAATATTATGTCTGTCGGAATAGCTAGTTGCACAATAAAAAAACATACGCGACTTTAATGCTAGTTAGCAATTTCTCCCAGTTAACCTTTGTGTAACATGACAAAGGGAAGGTAGTGCTTAGTAAGAGATATTATACTCTTTTATGGTTTCAAAAACGATGACTGTATTATCAAATCAATCAATCAAATCAAAGTATCTCAATCAAACCAAGACTTGCTGATCCGAAATCCGGTAATCATAACCTATCGGTTTCAACTATCTAATTCCCAATGTGTTACTGTCAAAAGACAATGGATTTTAACATTGAGACAGGATACACAATAGACGACTAAACAACAGATTCGTGTAAGCCCGATTTTTTTAAGTTTAATATATTGATTGACATTTCACACAGCGCAATCTAGCTCTCAACTAAACAAAGATTTTTGTAAATACATACTTATCCCAAATGCAAAACAAACATCTGCGTTCATCACACAAATGTTCGTCCTACGAATCGAGCCTACCAAACTGAGCTAGAGCTAAGTAAGAACTAAGTCGGTTGATCGGCCTCACAGCTCAGTTGGTAGTAACTCTGTCTTCAGCGCTGTAGGTTGTGGGTTCGATCCCCACCCAGAGCAAATATTTGTGTGATGAACATAGATCTTTGTTCTGTGTCTGGGTGTTACTATGTATAATAAGTATGTATTTACAAAAAAAAACGTATATAAGTATTCTATCAGTTATCTAGTTCCCATAGTACAAGCTTTGCTTAGTTTGGGGCTGGATGGCGATGTGTAAAATGTCCACCAGTATTTATTTATTTATTTATTTAAGTAACTAACTACTAATAACTAAGCTAGAAGCCAGTCAACTAGTTACTAAATTACTCTAGAACAACTCCACAAATAAACACACAACAGCAGTTATTCATATCGCGAAAACTACACAAAGTATTTTCAACAGTAAATTATAATAAATCCCTGCCACGAAACTATGAAAATAAATTCGTACGTCAATGGCCGTCAAGACGAGTTTGCATAGAATGCGCTGCATGAAAAATCGCGTGCGGGACTCAATAATACTGGGCGATAGGATTTAGCAAATACTGCGAGTTGGGTACAGATGGGACATTACAAAATCTCTCACTAGTACCTACAAAAATGTATGGTTATTTCGCGCGAAAAACATTAAAAAAAATAAGATCACGTCTGAAATCCCCAAGTACGGTAGATCTCGGCGCTTAGATCCTTTGAAGATGTCTAGTGGAGGTAGTCAGAGGCACGTCCAAACATTATATTTGGCACATGCTCACATTTTGCAGCAGTTAGCATTCCATACGTGACAGGTTGCAAGCCCATTGCCGCTTATAAGAATACTACCTGGGTCCTGGATAAGTAATTTTACAGCATTCCTTTAAGATTACAGGTTTTCATTTAAATCATGTCAGAGCGTAAAGATACCATGTCTTTAAAGTATAGGTATTAATTTGTAACTCAATAAGGGCACATCTGTATAATATTCTAGTGCTTATTCTTTGACCGCCAGTCGCAACTTAAAAAAAAAGAAATAAGCGTTGGATATCTATCGCCCAGTCGCACGTATGGTGGATATTATTTTCAACGATTGCTTTTATTTTACAGTTAGCAATTAGGTTGGACTAGATTTGCTTAGCAGTTCTGTTGTTTTAATAGATTATTGTGTCGTTTTGTTAAGAGTCGCTTTCAGAGATCCTGTCTTCTTCTTGTCGTTTTAATAGTCTGAAAGGTGATGTTAGTTGTGTAAATAGTTTCTATATTAATTTGTTTCTGTTTCATTTTGAAAAGCACCATTCAATGTTTTGAAGCAATTTTAATCATTAAAAAGTTGGTCTTAATAAATTACCCATGAACAACATAGGTACCAAAATTCAAATTCAAACTCATTACATTATCTATCATTACATATTTGATAAAATTTAAAAAAACCAACAAAGTTCCAGCTTTTGTTCAACTCTCTATCTCTTGTTGTGTCGTTTTGATACAAATGGCTAAAGTTGATTTCATGCAAAAACACAAATATAGAAATAGCAAATTTCATGCTTATGGTTTCACTGTATTTATTTTCTCGGGTAGTTCAGGCTACATCACTCTTAGTAAACGTAGAATGTTTTTAAGACAACGCGTATATATTTTTTAAGTATAATAATAATTTATCTGCCATAATATTATCTTAGCATGTTCTGTATACCTATACATACATATTTGTTTCGGATTTTGTTGTATAGTACCATGATACTTGCAGTTTTTAAAGACTCCAAAAATAATATACTAACCCTCGTATTCAAGAACGACACTATGAGAACACGCACCCACAGTGGACGAAATCTCTTTTCATAAAAATCACTTTATGTGTTGTGCGACACTGCATAGTGTGACTAGCACATTGTCGTGTGCTTCTAGCCAAAGTTGAGATCTAAAGGCACAAGGTAGTGTGCGCCATAGTGCCGCTCAACACATAAAGTGATTTTTATGAAAAAAGATTTCGTCCTCTGTGGGTCCGTGTTCTCATAGTGTCGTTCTTGAATACGAGGGTAAGTAAATGGAGGAGGTTCTTTTAAGTATAATAATTTGTCTGTCACATATATTATCTTAGCATGTTCTGTATATTTTCCTATACATACATATTTGTTTTAGATTTTGTTGTGTAGTACCATGATACTTGGCAGTTTATAATTCCCACGACTCGAAAAAAAATATATAGGCTACTAACAAAACCTACACGTATACTTCAAGTTCTATCCAACTCCGTCTTGTCGTTTAGGCGTAATTGAGTCAAAAAATCCTTACAAACTTTTGGATTAATATTACAAGCTTTTACCCGCTACTTCTTCATCCGCGTAGATTTAACCCTTAAATGCATGATTTATTCTGACCTCTTGAAAAAAATATATCTTGTAGACTTGTACATTCTAATGCAGGGAGACATAAGAATGCTATTGTCCTAACCAATTACTGTACCGAAAAGAAGATGAATTATTACAATAAAATAAAAAAATACACTTATTTACCTTCGAAAATCAACTATTTACACCAAAAACACTATTCCAATTTTCACCTGCTACAAATTTCCGACAGTCAATGCTTTGTGAATGTCAAGATGGCATTTGACAGACGCAAAAGAAAAAGGTGCATAAAAAATATTGTCCTGATAGTTGTAATTCTACAACAGTATGCGTTGCGCTCATAATAATGATTTGGTATTAGCCGTGTTAGTGGTATGTTGCAGTTTTACGTCAATATGCATTTATGGGTTAAGAAATCGATTTTTGACGACTTCATCATTTAACATTGAAATTCTTGCAATTCAGAAGAAGATTTTGAGATAAAAATGTACCTATATCCGTCCCAAGAATTTAAACTATGTCTAAATTAATGCGAAAGTTTGTGAGTTTGTATGTATGTTTGTTCTTCAATTAGGCTTAAACGACAAAACGGATTAAGTTGAAATTTGTTGTAAATATTGATATAATGCTCGAATAAATAATAGACTACTTTAAAATAAAAAAAAACATCCCCAAAACGATGATTTCTGTAATATATGGCGCTGGTGTGCAACAAACCTGACATCACAGACTAAAAACATTGTCTTTTCTATTCGATTATTTAAATTTTTATGTCACGGGTCGGCTAGTATTAGTATAGAATAAATGGTGCTGTGGACATATTTTTGAGAGAATGGATAAAAGTAGATACTGTAGCTTACTCTGTGTCAGGGCTCATGTTATTTTCCATGCCAAATAAAACAATCAATGCTATCGCTATCTCTGTTCCTCCTTCGTTACGTTGTCAACGGTTTTATGTTTGCATCTTTCTTTGTTCAATTTGAGTTATGTTGCTTTTACGTAGGGAAATGTTCATTTAACCCGGTGTTGTTTCGAAACCCAAGAAAGTAAAAATAGAACTTGATGTTTGAATCTCTGTTTCAACTTTCAACGCTGATTAAAAATAAGTTTTCTGGTGAACATTTTTTTTTCAATGACAAGCTTTTGTAAAATTTCAAACCAAGCAAACGCGCTGTCATCTGTCACATCATATAACATTGTCATCGGATCTTGACAAGATCTTGTAAAGTTTTGACTCAATCGAAGTATTTAAAGAGTTCCATTGTGAGTGACTGATGACAGCTCCTGACTCCATCATCAGATCAGCTCGCTGTCACTTATATTATTGCATTGTAATTATTTATTCCGACGTATCTACTACACTACATCATCTACATCGTGATCGCGGGAAGACAGCAATACGCCAATTATGATGGTAGTCTATCCTACTAATATTATAAATGCGAAAGTTTGTGAGTGGTTGTGTGTGTTTGTTAACTCATTCACGCAAAAACTACTGAACGGATTAAAATGAAACTTTACAGTAATATAGCTTATACATGAGGTACCACCCGTGAGAAGCCGGGGCGAGCTGCTAGTGCTATAATATATGTGGTAGTCTATATCTAATATGCTATTTTTGTATGTTTGTAGCGAATAAACTCAAAAACTACTATACCGATTTCAAAAATTCTTACACCATTAGAATGCTACATTATCACTGGGTAACTTAAGCTATATTTATTACTAGAAAAAAAACTTCAATAATGTAACCCAAGGTGTAAAAAAATGCAATAAAATCATTAGTACACAGGGGCGGACTGCTAGTCAATACTTAATATTATAAAGAGAAAAGTTTTGATTTTTTGTTTTTATGTTTTTTTGTATGTTTGTAATGGATAAACTCAAAAACTACTGAACCGATTTCAAAAATTCTTTCACCATTACCAAGCTACATTATCCCTGAGTAACATAGGCTATTTTTTATTTTGAAAAAGTAATAAATTCTTTATAAGAATGACGATAGTTTGAAGCAAAGTGTAAAAAATTTACAAAAATTTTGCTTTCTTCGTGTGCGCTACAAAAACTATTGATTGTACATAAACAAATATGATACATATTGAATGTCCTTATCAATGCGCATAAGAAAGTCTGCTTATACATTAGGTATAATAACCGTTTGTTGTTGAAATTTGTTAATTAAAACATGGTTTGGAACAAAAAGTGATTCTATCCATATCATGATGTATCTATCTATTATTATAAAAATCAATTGCTGTTCGTTAGTCTCGCTAAAACTCGAGAACGGCTGAACGGATTTATCTTATCTTGGTCTTGAAATGTTTGTGGAAGTCTAGGGAAGTTTTAAAAGGTGAGAAAAATTCGAATAATTGCCGGGAAAACCCTAAAAATAGCCCTTTTCTTTTTACCATACAAAAGTTTTCTAACTGAAACGTAGAGTCAATTTGAGCTTTATTGGGTTTGATAATACGGTAACGGGAACGGGAACAGGTACGGGAACGGGAACTTAAGACAACATTTGTTAATTCCAAAGCAATACGAAGTTCGCGGGGTCAGCTTGTAGCTTATATAGTTCTTCAGCAAGTAAAAAATTGGTTATTCAGTGTCGTCTGTAAGTTTTATGCGGCATTAAAACGGTTTTCAAAAAGTCAGCCACAAAACAAAGACTGCTTCACTGGCACTTTTCCAATATCATTATAAATGTTGCCACGCTAAGTATGCTGCTAAAAAAATATCGGCTTGCTGGTTTTTAGTAATGCAGCAGAAGTTTTGTATCACTAGTAAGTATATGAACTGGCCTTACTGCTCAGTTGGTAGTAACTCTGCCATTTGCGCTGTAGGATGTGGGTTCGATCCCCATCCAGGATATACTTGAGTAATGAATATAGAAGATTATTCTGTGTCTGAGTGGATAATATGTAATTATTTACAAAAAAAAGTATAAGTATTCTATCAGTTATCTAGTTCTCATTTGTTTGGGGCTAGATGGCGCTGTGTGAAATGTCCATCGTTTTATTGCCGCAAATTAAGGTATCATTTATAGCTCGGTGATTGAAAGTTTGAAAGTCTCCTTCGCTCGTTAGCGTGGTGGATAAAAAGAAGTTCATACGTTCATAAATTGTTCTAAGTTTTGTCTAAGTTCTTGCACCTGATCGTACCTACACCTATCTATAAAATAGACGAGTTTAAACTTGTGCTAAAGGTATTGATGAAAATATCAGAGCTGCCGCGGCTCAGACTAATAGTGCAAGGATTGCGTTCAATCGTGCAGGGTTGTTGCAAAGAGTGATGATAAGCAAGCTACGAGTAGTTCTTTACGAGTAGGTATATTCTATGCACTATACCCATAAAAGTCAATAGTTAGGAAAAAAACTTTGAGATTGGTCTGGGTCTTTGAATGAATCTGGATAGAGAGCTCGTGGATTCTAGTATAAAGAAGCCACATTATTTAGTCAAATTTTTTAAAAATTAGATGGCGTCAATCTTAAATGTTTATATTTAGATATATATTATGCAGTCAAAACAAAAGCTCTCCATTCATACGCCTAAAAATATATATCCAAAGTTCTTATAGACAGCTTTTAAATAAAACTGCCTCAAATAACTAAATTTACAAATATTGCAAATTTTATATAGCATCAGTTAGCCTAAAAAAAATCATAAAAAAACCTCTAATTTAATTTCTCAGATATTTATCAACGCAACATCTTAATCATAGTTTTGGTGTAGTTTCGTTGTCCCCGGTGACCGTGTCCCCGTCGACGGGGACAACGGGAATTCATTTTTACAATTAAAAATTCTTCCCATTGTCCCCGGTCTCTGTCCCCGTTGAAAAAGTGAAATAAATTTAAGCCCGGTGTCCCCGGTGTGTACTTCGCAGAATCAAAAGGAGTCGTCGTCTTTTTTTAATGTGATCGGAATATCGATCAATTTCATAAAGTAATTAATGTTTAGCATGTTTTTAAATTATAAGTACAGAAATAAAAATCTTTCCGGCATTTTAGCTTACTTTTTATATGTCATAGGCAGCTGCAATCATTTATATTCTCACTCTGAACGCTAGCTTGATTGATACGGAAGGGGTTGGAAATGATGTCAGTTTTTCGATTTCCATAATCAGATTGTGTTTGGAATATATTTACATGCGTTTGCGATGGATTCCATGTGAAAGAACATCCCTTGTATGATCCCATGATATACAAATTGAACTTAAATTTATGTAAAAATAAATCTTATTTAGGGTGAGAGCGAAGGTTGCTTGCTAACGTCATAAAGTGCTACATACATACATACATAGGATCACGACTGTAATCCCCAAGTACGATAGACATCCTCTCAGATCTCCAGACGCTTAGATCCTTTGAAGATGTCTAGTGGGGGTAGTCAGAGGCACGTCCAAACATTATATTTGGCAGATTCCCACATTTTGCAGTAGTTAGCATTCCATACGTGACAGGTTGCAAGCCCATCGCCGCTTACAAGAATACTAACTGGTTTCCTCACGATGTTTTCCTTCACCGTTTTAAGCACGTGTTTTTGATGCGCATATAAATTTTTCGAACAGAAAAATCCATTGATGCACGCCTGGGATTCGAACCCACGACCTTCAGATTTAAAGTCGAGATACCTCCCACTCGGCCAACACGGCTTTTTGCTGGTTCACTAATGTTTCACCGACAAACGTTACGCAAATCTTCATTTCAAAACCAACGATTCGTACACTATTAATTCCACAAATATATCATTCCGCAAATGTATAATTTCGCAACTCAACGGGTTGTATACTATTTATTTCAAAAATGTATCGTTCCGCAAATGCATCGTTTCATAACTCAACGCTTCGATTCATTTTATTTAGCAAACATTTTATTACGCAAATGTATAACATCACAACATTTTACTTCGCATATAGTTTATTCTCCAAACATATTTTTTCACATATGTGTTTTTTACAAATATATCATTTAATAATAAACAAACGTATAAAAAGACGTACGATACAATGTTTGAAATGATGGTGGAATACGGAGCAGAAACTAACATTGAAATCAAGCCAAAAGTTTGCATATTAGATTTTGAAAAAGCTGCCATAAATAGCTTTAAGTCAAATTTTGAGAATGTAATCCTGCACGGCTGTAATTTCCATCTTGGACAAATAATTTACAGGTAAGTTTTAATTCTATACATTTTATTATCTTACTAAATATTAGGAGGTAATGGTAAATGATTAAATTACCTTTAAAGTTAATTACATTAAACTAGTAAAATAACAGCTTTTCGGTTCTGGCACTCGCCAGCCGCTGCCGCGGCACGCTCGCTTCGCTCGCTCGGCTCGTGCGGCGGGTCACAGTTCTAACCTAACCTAACCGACAGTGTCGTTAGTGGTAGTGATGTTTTTTGATTAAGCACTACATTAATAAAAGCTAGTTGATTCGAAATATTGTACAATTTATTTTATTTTACCTCAATATTAAACCATCTTAGTACTAGTAAATTAGCACGTAAATTAAGTATTTTTTTTAGTAAAATATGTTTTCGAAAAATTGCATTTGGGAAACGTTGGTTAGCGAAGTGTTGGTTTATGAATTGATATAGTTATGATATGAATTGTTTTTGAAATAATATGTTTTGAACTGAACATTTGCGTGATGAATACTATGCGATATGAATTATTTATGATGTGATGAGATATGAAATTAATAGTTTTGTAATAATACGTTTGCCAAGTGAATTATTTATGTAGTGATGTAGTTGCGGAAAGTTGAGATGTGAAACGAAAGGGTTCCGAAACGTTGGTTTTGTAATGAAGAGTTTTGAAGCGTTTGTCGGTAAAATGAACGGGTACCCATTTTGCTACATATGTTTATAAATATTCAATCAACCAGTTTTCAACTTGCAGAAACTATAACATCTAATCTACACGTTTTGCAGTCGGCTACGTGACAGGATCATGGTAGTCGCATGTGCTAAGTTAGCCTATTGGGCGCCAATATAAACTACCAATCTCAACCCAACAATAATCACGCGATACTCAACTTTAAGTCTATATACATAAGGGTTAGTTCAAGGGTTAGTGTAAGTTGGCGGTGTTCATTGACTCAATTTCTTGAGCAAACGTATTTTCCCCGACTTGCGTATGTGATTTCTGTATTGGGTTGATGGAACACTGCTTCTATGGGATCTGATTGTTGTCTATTAATAAAATAGTCCGTGACTTGTACCATTTGGACTTAAGGCGCAATAGTAAACTAGGCTCGAATATTTTTTAGGGTTCCGTACCCAAAAGGTAAAAACGGTACCCTATTTGGTACTAAAACTGTACCTGCACTACTGTCCGTCTGTCCGTCTGTCCGTCTGTCCGTCTGTCCGTCTGTCCGTCTGTCCGTCTGTCCGTCTGTCCGTCTGTCCGTCTGTCCGTCTGTCCGTCTATCAAATTCTAATTCAAATTCAAAAATCATTTATTTTAATAAAATCACAAGGATCACTTTGAAACGTCTTAGGAACTATGAATCAGGCAACAAACACGGCTTGGGGTCAACCTTTTTTTTAATGATCCTTTTCTTAAAGCTATGTAGAGCTCCAGTGTGATGCCAATCGAACAAGGTGAAGGCTCAAACAAGAATCCGGACGGAATATATCCGTCTATACGTCTGTTACCAGGTTGTATGTCATGAACCGTGATAGCTACATAGTTGAAATTTTCGCAGATGATGTATTTTGCGTGAGTCCGACACGCACTTAGACGGTTTTTTAGCAATGAGTTTACTCTTTAAAGCAGATAAAGTTGTTTTGTTTCAGTGTCCTGAATTCTATAAAAGAAGAATTCTACAGCGTCTCTGCCCTTATTCCATTAAGGTTAAAACTACAGATCAGGCAACTGAAAATTAGGTAGATATTGATACTATGAAAAGTAAATAACCGATACTTTTATACTTTTGTAAATACAAACATTCTAACACCCAGACACAGAACAAACATGTATGTTTATCGAAAATATTTGTCCCGGGTGGGGATCGAGTCCACAACCTACAGCGCAGAAGGCAGATTTGCTACCAACTGAGCTGTAAGATCAGTCAAGTCAGTTTATCATCTACAAAAGCTTAATTCTCACAGCACTGTCTCCACAGATCTACAAGCCTATGGTTCTGAGGAAGATTGATCACTCCTGTCGTTTTCAAAGTCGGCATCGATGCAGGGAATGAGATAGTGCTCACATTCGCGAACAAAATTGACTGAGGATTGTATTTAGAATTACTGGTTTTGTTTTTGGAACTCTATGGCTTTTCTTTTAATAATTTACAAGCGAAAGAAGTGAAAGTGACACGAGAATAATGTTAGGAATGTAGAAGTAGAGATTAGGTCAAAGAAAAGATAGTTGAACTGTTTGAAAGATGACATGGGTAACACTTAAGGGGATCCTACTAGGAGGCTGTGACTGGATTCCAGGCCGTGCAACAATTGATTTTATGAAAAGTCATATGCAAATTAACACATGCTAAAAAAAAAAAGATCACGACTGTAATCCTCAAGTACGGAAGACATCCTCTCAGATCTCCAGACGCTTAGATCATTTGAAAATGTCTAGTGAGGGTAGTCAGAGGCACGTCCAAACATTATATTTGGCACATGCTCACATTTTGCAGTAGTTAGCATTCCATACGTGACAGGTTGCAAGCCCATCGCCGCTTATAAGAAAAAAAAGGTGAAGAAAATATTCTTAACAAAGCTCTTGACTAAATTCTAAAGTATTACTAAATTCCTAATAAACACTATAGTAGACATTTAAAATTAATTCAATTTAGATCTTCAGAAAATAAGAAGACGTAGAAAACTTAAAAAAAAAAACCAACGAAGCATATAATTAAGTCTCGCGGTTCTAATAAAACTCATTTAAAGTTTAATTGAGAAATGAAGGGTAGTTGAAAACTATGCCCACAACTTATTCAGATCGGGAACGTAATGAACCCTGGCTTCTGTTAATTAGTTGTTTTTCAGTGAAAGCCATCTTGAAAGTATATTTCTTCCTCTTTGACAAGCTTTTATTCAACTTGCAATATATTTAAAACTATGTTTGTTAAAGTGGAATCTTGCAACTCAATTTTGAAGCAGCCAAAGATTGAGCTGAAATTTTGCATGCTTTTGTAACTTTGGTGACAATATAATAATATAATGATAGCGAGCTGATCTGATAATGGAGTCAGGGGCTGTTCAATAGCCACTCACAATGGAACTCCTTAGTAAATACAAGTGATTTTTTTTTCTTTTTGTATGGGCTGAGTCTACCCGGATAAGACGGAAAAAGTGATAAAACTGCAACCATCAAATTTAAAAAGAAACTGTGTGTAATTTACTTAGCTAGTATGATTATTTAACGAATTATAAAAAAAATAACTGTTTAGCTATACATAGTTTTGATTAAAAACGAAACTAGTGTTTTTGAAGTGCCAACTTGGAAAATAAATATGTAGAGAAAAATTTCACCAATCGTGTTTCTGTCTGTAATTTATCTAAATTATATCCTTAAGTTATCTTTGTCATAAAAAAATTGTATGTTATGTGGTTATTGCGAAAAAACGATTCTGCATTCATCAAAAACATTTATTACTCGTCTTAAGTAAAAACTTTGCATTCTTGTCAAGTTTCGATGACAATGTTATATTATGTGACAAGTGATAGCGCGCTGTTGTTCGATGGTTTGAATGATATTACAAAAGTTTGTCATTGAAAAAATATTTTTCAACAGAAAACTTATTTATTATTGTAATAATTATTTTGACTTTAAACTGGCGCCTTGACGTTCTGACGTCAAGGCGCCAGTACAACAGACGAACTCTGGTTCGTAACGCTTGGGAAATAGTCAATTAGTTCAAAACCATCAGTTACAAATCTGAAGTTAATTTCAAAGCGATGAGTTGATTACTCAGGTAAATACCAATCATATAAGATCAATAAGATCGAATGAGGAGGATTTAATATAAAGCTTGCAATTATAATTACTATTTTACTAGCCGACCCGTGACAGACGTTGTCCTGTCAAATTTCAATAATCGAATAGAAAAGCCTGTATGTTTTTAGTCTGTAATGTCATATTTGTTGCACAGCAGCGCCATCTAAACAGAAATCATCCCTTTTGCGTTTTTTTATTGTTTTGGGGAGGTTTTTCATACTTTAAAGTAGTCTATTATTTATTCGGGCTTTATATCTACATCTACAGCAAATTTCAACTTAATCCGTTTTGTCGTTTAGGCCTGATTGAGGAGCAAACATACATACAATCTCACAAACTTTCGCATTTATAATATTATTAGAATTAGGACTGTGGGTTTTTTAAATTACTAGCTATCCTGACAGACGTTGTCTTAAAAAGTCTCTTTTTTCTCAAACTTTTCGCTGGATTTTCCAAAAACGGTATGAAGTAAATTACAACACAACCTATTCTCATACCTTAGCTTATATGTATAGCGAAGACCATTACTTACCCTCGTATTCAAGAACGACACTATGAGAACACGCAGTAGTGTGCCTCTAGCCAAAGTTGAGCTCCAAAGGTACACGGTAGCGTGCACCATAGTGCCGCTCAACACATAAAGTAATGTTTATGAAAAAATATTTCGTCCACTGTGGGTGCGTGTTCTCAAAGTGTCGTTCTTGAATACGAGGGTTAGAATTCTTTGCCCATATTAGAAATCTAAAATCTAATTGCGACCGCAGCGAGCTGTGTGAAGTACAGCCATCATTAATTCAACGCAAATGTACAGCGCTTTGGTCTCTGTGCTGCTTCTTGTGTCTTGCGAAATTGAATTGAACTAAAAAACAACGAATATAAAATCGTATTACATACATACATAAAATCAAGCCTGGTTCTCAAAGGAGTAGGCAGAAACAACGGCTTTCTACTTGCAGGCTGCTACGATCCTGACATACTTCTGCTTCATTCACTCTCATCATATTCCTCATTCATGCTCGCTGTTTTTCAAAACGTTTGAAGGCGGAAACGGCTCTTTAGTTATTTTTTAGGGTTCCGTACCCAAAGGGTAAAAACGGAACCCTATTACTAAGAATTCGCTGTCCGTCTCTCTGTCTGTCCGTCTGTCTGTTTGTCACAGGGCTGTATCTCATGAACCGTGATAGCTAGACAGTCGAAATTTTCACAGATTATGTATTTCTGTGGCTGCTCTAACAACAAATACTAAAAACAGAATAAAATAAATATTTAAGGGGGGCTCCCATACAACAAACATGATTAAATGCCGTTTTTATAGATAATGGTACGGAACCCTTCGTGCGCGAGTCCGACTCGCACTTGGCCGGTTTTTTATTGTTGTACTTACTTGAGTAGTAACTTTAATAATTATTCTTGTTTGAGCCTTCACCTTGTTCGATCGGCACCACACTGGAGCTCTACATAGCATTAAAGAAAGGATCATTAAAAAAAGGTAGACCCCAAGCCGTGTTTGTTGCCTGATTCTTTTAGGCTTGGTCGCGAGGAATCGGCATCGACTACATAGCCCATTGGGCTATGTAGTCCGTTAAGTTAAGTTAGTATAAGTTTATATATATCTATGAGAAATCATGATTTTGTAATTAAATTAAATAACATTATGCCATAAGCCAGAAAATACTAAGTATTCGATTTAGCTTTTGGAAAGCTGCCAACGACGTTAAAAGGCAATATCAGCCGTAGATATATTTCTAAAAGTATTGTAGGTTCCTTCTAATCTTAATAAGTTTTCTGTAAAAAATATTTTTCAATGACATGCTTCTGTAAAATTATTTAAACCATCGAGCACCAGCGCTATCACCTGTCACATTATATAACATTATCATCGTAACTTGACAAGAATGCAAAGTTTTTACTCAATCTAAGTATTTACTAAGGAGTTCCATTGTGAGTTGAAACAGTTCCTGACACCATAATCAGATCAGCTCGCTGTCACCATCTTATGGCATTGTCACCAAAGTTACATATAAGTATGCCAAATTTGAGCTCAATCGGTTGGGAATAACTGCTTCAAAATTGAGTTGCTAGATTCCACCTTAACAAACATAGTCACATACATACTCGAACATACATAAATTGCAAGTTAATAAAAGCTTGTAAAAAAAGCAATGTCTTTCAGAAGTTTATTGTGTATTTTTTTTAATTGTCTTTTTATAAGTAGTACTAGAAATATATTTTTTCGTCGTAGTTACTCTATTTAGGTTAATGTCTCAGAACGTTTGACAACTAATGCCTACTTACAATTATTAACGATCGGTATCGGTAGGATAACAAAGTATAACAATAACAAAGTCGTATTTTGCGTTTCACAAGATTATTTTGGCAACGACAAGCCGTAAAGTATAATGGCCTGTAAATATCCATCGGTAACTGTCAACTATCGGTATTATTTATATAATACACTTACGACTTACGCTTAGTTACGTTATTGTTGCTTCAACACACATAAAAGTACGATACTTATCTTTACATGTCTCCAAGGATAGCGCGAATCACTATTGTATCATCTTATAATCGTGATACGATAGTGATTTGCGAACTGAAAACTAATTAGAGCTTTTGAAAAACACCTTTTTTTTCTTCCCATTTCAAACGCGATATTTTAACAAAACATTTACCGATTTAGCTCGTATTATTATCAGCGAATTGTGATGTAATAACATATTTACCTGCCACGTTTCATAGAAATCCCATAATCGGTTCAACAGTTACGCGTAATTAAACAAACAAACATACATACGCCAATTCATTAATGTTGAGAGATCTGTACTAGATTCGTTTGATTTATTTAACTTTTATTTTATCTAAGTGGGCATTATTACACATAACCATGTAGCCCCAAACTAAGAAAGCGCTATGTAATCTAGATAACTGATAGAATACTTATATACATAATTTCTTGTAAATTCATACATAATGATACATTATACACCCAGATACGGGACAAACATCTACGTTCATTACACAAATATTTGTCCTGGGTGGGGATCGAACCCACAACCCACCCTAACTGAGCTGGGAGGCCAGTCTAAAATATAATATCTAAACGATATCGAAACGTACAACTCTAAAAATGAACAAAAATCTTTGCCTCGCATTTCTAATACATGTACTTGTAACAAAATAAATCCAAACCTGTGAGTGACAGCCATATCCTTTATCAAAAAGTGGTCAAGCTAAATCGGACATAAAATTCCAGTGACATTTCTATACCGTCAACTAGTCTCTTTATCCCCAAAATCTTTGAAGTTTATTCGTACCTGAAACTACAAAGTGTTTTCTGAGGTGAAATAAACTTTGTTGGGCTTGAAATAGTTGTCGGTGTTGATATGGTTAAGGATATCGTAAGGAACAACAACCTACGTTTTATAAACTAAAACAATAATAACTTAAATCCTATAATATTATATATGCGAGAGTTTGTGAGTTTGTATGTATGTTTGTTCTTCAATCAGGCCTAAACGACAAAACGGGTTAAGTTAAAATTTGCTGTAGATGTAGATATAATGCCCGAATAAATAATAGACTACTTTAAAATATGAAAAACATCCCCAAAACGATAAAAAAACGCAAAAGGGATGATTTCTGTATAGATGGTGCTGGTGTGCAACAAATCTGACATCACAGACTAAAAACATTCAGTCTTTTCTATTCGATTATTGAAATTTGACAGGACAACGTCTGTCACGGGTTGGCTGGTGTAATCTAAATCTACGAAAATCTTAATCAAATCTCTTCCAATCTAAATAATATAAAAAAACCGGCCATGTGCGAGTCAAACGCGCGCTCTATTGACTATAAAAACGGCAATAAAATCAAGTTTGTTGTATAGGAGCCCCATTTAAATAATTATTTTATTTTGTTTTTAGTATTTTTTGTTATAGCTGCAACAGAAATACATCATTTGTGAAAATTTCAACTGTTTAGCATGAGATACAGCCCTGTGACAGACAGACGAACAGACGGACAGCGAAGTCTTAGTAATAGGGTCCAGTTTTTACCCTTTGAGTACGGAACTCTTAAAACAGTAGTTACGACGCTTATAATAGCTTTTGAAAGCTTTCTTTTGTGAAACAGCAAAAGTAAAAGTTAATCCGGTCAAAGCAAAAAGAAAAACAGAAAAGTATTTTAAAAACCCAAATTGGTTTACTATCTCTGAAACTAAAACGGTGAATTATGCAAATGAAATCAACTGGCGAAGACTCTATTTTGCATAAAAATAGGCAGCCTCATTGTATAAAATAGAAAGGTGCGTTCAAACTATACGCTAAAGGTATAATATTTCATGATCCATTCATTTTTTACATTAATTTGAATTGATTTTTCACATAACGTACTTTTTAGGGTTCCGTACCCAAAGAGTAATAACGGGACCCTATTACTAAGACTTCGCTGTCCGTCTGTCCGTCACAGGGCAGTATCTCACGAACCGTGGTAGCTAGACAATTGAAATTTTCACAGATGATGTATTTTTGTTGCTGCTATAACTAAAAACATAATAAAATAAATATTTAAGTGGGGCTCCCATACAACAAACGTGTTTTTTTGCAGTTTTTTTTCTAGATAATGGTACGGAACCCTTTGTGCGCGAGTTCTACTCACACTTGGCCGGTTTTTATCTATTCTAGAAAACCTTAGTAAGCCTGTTTAAGATGTATTCATGTTTATATTTTCGCTAGGATCTAGAGAAAATCATCATCTTCCTGCCCTTATCCCACTTAAGTGGGGTCGGCACAAAATGTGTACTTCTTCCATTTCCCTCTATCAGCCGTCATCTCATCACTCCTTTCTTACCCATATCATCTTTTACACAGTCCATCCATCTTTTATTTGGCCTACCTCTGTCTTGGGTCTAGAGAAAATAAAAGCAGGATTTTACAAGGGAGAAATTTTAAAACTAGAGTCTTATTAAGACTCTGGACTTTATCTCTCCATTGCAAATATCATTACAAAAAAATAGTTACGCTATTGTTAACATTCTAACTAGTTTTGATAGCAGTTTAATATTATTTATTTTTATACACTAGGTAAGTATAAATAGAAGTATTAAATCTGGTTATGCTTAGGATACGAACGATAAAATTGAATACATAAAGATCCATTTTTCAAAATAAAATAATAAAACTGATCATCAATACTTAATGCTCCGTCTATCAGTTATGTGCGATCTTAGATGCGATACTATAGGTGTGTGTCCACACTGCGAGCCTAGCGTGAGCGCGATATGTCAAATATATGAAACGCGCCACCACTGCACTGTGGACGCAAAGGATACTTGCCCGTCACCGCCACCGCGCTAGGCTTGGCAGTGTGGACGAACACAGCGCGCCGTCTAAAGACCCCGCTTGTTGTGTTTCATAGAATCGGACAAATAGCGGGTAGTCACGCGAGGATGGCTAGACTTTGACATGAATTGGGAGTTTTGACGACTTGTTCCCACTTGATGGCGTTGTAAATTGTTCTGTGACACGTAAAGACAGTCAACGACACGGTAATTACTACTTATAGTTTAATGATTGAAAACTTGATCTAACGAGCTTAGAACTAACTTCTGTCAAAGTAGACTTTTGCGTCTACTATGACGTTTTATTGCTGTTAAATATCGACCTAAACAGAATTGAAAGATCAATTTTACACAGTTTGAATCAAAAATCTTTGTGACGCCAACTACATTACCTCAGGCTCCTATGCTCATTAATAAAAGAATCAGTGGCCTGAGCATGAATCACTTTCGTATCGTCATTGTATCGTCAAAACAATGTCAAGTTTGAAGTTTTGAAGTCGGCGTGTAAAGCTGTCTATTTGCATGGGGACAATATCTGGGGGCACGGCAGTGCCCCCGCCAAGTCAAGCAAAAATGCGGCACGGCTGTACCATCCTTTTCTCGAAGCAGTTCAGGCCATTTTCGACCCCCTATAACTTCGTTGTGGATAAAACTAGAAGCCTGAATTTTCAGTAACCAAGCAGTCACTATATAAACACGGTATATTTCAAATTTCATTCAATTTGAACCAGTAGTTTAAGAATTATAACTAGTCAATTTTTTCTATTTTGTCACTCACTCACTAGTCACTCACTCACTGACTGACTGACTGACTGACTGACTGACCGATCATCAAAAGTTTAAGGCACTTCTAGCAGACATAGAAGCTTCAAATTTAAAACACAATTATTGTTTAGTGTAAAAATCCTAAAAAAACCTGCCAAGTGCGAGTCGGACTCGCGCACATCGAGTTCCGTATCCTTAATCTATAAATCACGTTTGTTGTATGGGAGCCCCACTTAAATATTTATTTTATTCTGTTTTTAGTATTTGTTGTTATAGCGGCAACAAAAATACATCATCTGTGAAAATTTCAACTGTCTACCTATTATGGTTCATGAGATACAGCCCTGTGATAGACCCATCTGTCTGACAGACCGACAGACCGACAGACAGACAGACGGACAGACGGACAGACGGACAGACGTACAGATGGACAGACGGACGAACGGACAGTGGAGTATTAGTAACAGGGTTCCGTTTTTACTCTTTAGGTACGGAACCCTAGAAAGTAGGGCTATCTACAAATATAAAGGAGATGCCATCAAAAACATAACTTGTAAAAAAAGCCAAGTCTCGCAACGGAACTCAGTTCTTCTACCGTAAAAAGTAGTGAGATCCATGAAATACCAAGTCGTTTAATTTATTCAGTCCCTACTTTAAGGGTCCTTCTGACTTATGTTATTACGTAATTAGCTAACATTTACGTAATAACTTAAGACAGAAGGACCCTTAAAGTAGGGACTGAATAAATTAACCGACTTGGTATTACATGGATCTCACAACTTTTTACGGTAGAAGAACTGAGTTGCGTTGCGAGACTTGGCTTTTTTTACAAGTTATGTTTTTGATGGCATTCCATACATGGGATAGAACACAACATATCTGGAGATATGTGCCGGGACATTATGCCCTCCAGTAAATCCAGGACATAATGCTCCACAAAGTAAGCCTCTTCGCTGAGCCTCTTTCTACAAAAACACAAGATTTGGCGTCCATTAAGTATTTTTCGCCAGAAAAACAATACGCTCCTCAATGTTACTTCGAGTTTCTATAGTTAGTGAAACTTTCCTTTGCATTCTGATTGAAGGCATTGTAGTAATTCAGTATCGCAACTTTATGCCGGCCTTGATATAATGATGGTTTCGACGTCACAAGTTGGTATGTCTAAAAAAATCATCTGCTTTTTGAAACGTTATTATTTCAGAGAGTGACAAGAAAAAGTGATCTAACCCGGCGAACTTCATATCGCTTTAAAATTAACAAATGTTGTGTTAAGTTCTTGTTCCCGTTCCCGTTCTCGTTCCTGTTCCCGTTAAAAAGTATCCTATGTCCGTCTCCTGGTTCTAAGCTACCTCCCCATCAATTTTCAGCCAAATCGATTCAGCCGTTCTTTGATTTATAAATAGTGTAACTAACACGACTTTCTTTTATATATTTAGATAATACTAACCTTAACACGCGACTCTGTCTGCGTAGATTCAGAAAAACAATTTTTGACGACTTGATCATAAAACATTAAAATCCCAAAAGAAAATGTAGCCTATGTCCGTCCTAAGACTTAAAACTATCAGACAGACAGGGTTACTCTCAGATTTATAATAGAAGAATAGATATATATAACTTCTCTTTTATAACTTCTTTAACTTATACATTTTCGTTACTACCTATTCATTTTTTATTTTTTTGAACAAGGAATCTTCACTCGAGTCATCTAGTTTTATCAGCGCGTGTGTGTATTAAATATATATAATCTTTAGAATTGAGACACTGTATTCAGTTACACTATGCCGAAAGCTTGATAAATTGGGAAGTCTTTTAATCGAATGTTTGGGAAGTAATCTTATCTCTGATGAGAAAGGAAACAGCCATTTGAAGACCTGCCACGTTTGTTCAAAGTTTGTAATAATATATAAGTTGTAAATATATAAGTTGTTAAACATAAGTTGTATAAAAACATTTTAGAAATTGAAGCTTTACATCGTTTTTTCGTACAGCCACAAACTAGGTTTTATAGGTCTTTATTATTTTTACGTTTTAAACAAATAGCATCAATGCAATTTAATGAAAGCAACTGTACTGTGTGATTACTTGTACCAAAACATAAAAGAAGTAGGATCACGACTGTAATCCCCAAGTACGGTAGACATCCTCTTAGATCTCCAGGCGCTTAGATCCTTTGAAGATGTCTAGTGGGGGTAGTCAGAGAGACGTTCAAACATTATATTTGGCACATGCCCACATTTTGCAGTAGTTAGCATTCCATACGTGACTAGTTGCAAGCCCATCGCCGCTTATAAGATCACTAACTGGTTTCCTTACGATGAACCAAAACATTTGTTATCTTAATCTGATTACCATAAATCATAGTTATAGTTAGAAATAAATTGATCAATGCCACCAAGCAGCATAGCCGTGTTGCGATTAAAATAATAACAATAAAATTATTATGTATGTCTTATACTAGCGAACGTAAGGCAGTGCATTACAGAGTGCAACTTTTGTATTTGTGATTTACGAGTTTGCGTGGGTCCACACTGCGAGCCTAGCGCGGTGGCAGCACGGACGCGATGTGTCAAACATATGAAACGCGCCATGACTGCAGTATGGCCGCAAAGGCGCGTTTCAAATGTTTGATACTTCGCGCCCGTCGTTTCCACTGCGCTAGGCTCGGCAGTGGGGATGAACACTTATTTTTTAGAGTTCCTTACGCAAAGGGTAAAAACGTGACCTATACTAAAAAGTCTGTCTGTCACAAGGTTGTGTCTCATGAACCGTGATAGCTAGACAGTTGAAATTTTCACAGATGATGTATTACTGTTGCTGCTTTAACAACAAATAATAAAATCAGAAAAAAAAAATATAAAAGTAGGGTTCCCATACAACAAACGTGTTTTTTTTGCCGTTTTTTTATAAATAATGGTACGAAACCCTTCGTGCGCGAGTCCGACTCGCACTTGGCCGATTTTTTGCTATAAAGTGACAGAACATGCTACGCACAACATGGTCGTTTTCTTGTTTTGATTTCAATTGGTTTAAAAAACTTAGTTTATTCTGTTACCCAGTAAACTTTAACTGCTTATTTTTATTGAACCCGACTTGTTTAACTAGGTCGCTCATCTCCAATTGTGATATAACTTTAAAGATTTTCATGGTGATATGAAACGCAACTTGTTTTATTAAAGTTTGTTTTCCTGCATCGTAATTGAATCTGTTTGTTTTTGTTTGCAGACAAATATATATTTTCCTTATTTTTTCGCCATCTCGTTGACAGGAGTGACTTGGATTTTTGTGGTGTTTTATTATGTTTTGTTTGTTGTCGTGACAATAAATTAATGTAAATAAAATGTCATGTTAATGCCCCTGACAAGACGCGGCGAATGAATACACTAGCTCAGGTTTTCTCAAAGTGGGGTACGCGTACCATTTTGGGTACGCCATTGAGTCATATACGCATATACATATACGCGATAAAATATAGGTAAGTCTTTGTACTTAATTTTAATACAAAATTAATCTTAATTATTATTGATAGAGCGAGTTGGAGCAGTCCCAGGTTTTTTTGTCGTCTAAATAATCAGATATTTTATAGTAAGCCTTTTTGCATAGTTTACGTTTAATTAAGTTTTTAAATTTGCATGACTATGGACAATAACTCGGTTTCTCAACATTACTTTTATCAGAGTGGCATAAACAGCCTTTTTTACGCAGATTCAGAACTTTTGCACGTGATATTTCATAACTTTTAAGTATTAAAAGAATTTTATGAGCAGAGTCTTAATAAAATGTTACATGATTTCTAATGGGAATTTTATATTTGTTTATATTTTGAATTTTATGATGCCGTTACTCATAATTATAACATCGTAACTCATCTTTTAAGGTTCTTTAAAATAATGAAGAAGCTAGAGATTATTGCAAAAATATAATGCTAACTTCTGCAAAATGTGGGCATGTGCCAAATGTTAAGTTTGAACTTACCTCTGACTAACCCGTTTAGACATCTTCAAAGATCTGAGCGCCTGAAAATCCGAGAGGATGTTTACCGTACTTGGGGATTACAATCGTGTCTTATTTATTTTTTACTAGCTGCTCGCCCTGGCTTCGCACAGGTGGTACCTGGATAAAAAGTAGCTTATGTGTTATTCTGATATATAATCTATATTACTGTAAAGTTTCATTTTAATCCGTTTAGTAGTTTTTAAGTGAAAGAGTAACAAACACACACACTCACTCACTCACAAACTTTCGCATTTATAATATTAAGTAGGAAAGTAGGAAGAAGGATAGAAATTATTTTTTGTAACGACTGAAAATACGAATGTTTTAAACAGAAAAGGTCGAGTTTTTAGCAAAGTATAAGTAAACAAAAGTTTTAAAAGTTTATTTATAACTTCGAAAAATATTATTCCACCATAGTAACTCTCCATTTAGGGGGATTCATTGTGCTCGTTTCTTCAGTAAGTTTGTTGGCCAAACGCTCAATTTGGTAAAGTGTGCCTACTTCTTATTGATCGGAAAACAGATGTTTGACTGGCCTCGTAGCTCAGTTGGTAGCAGTGGTCTGCCTTCTGCGCTGTAGGTTGTGGGTTCGATCCCCAGTATATAATATTTGTGTGATGAACATAGATGTATGATATGTGTCTGGGTGTTATAACGTATAATAAATATGTATTTACAAAAAAAATATTTAACTATTCTATCAGTTAACTAGTTTGTACTTTACGAGCTTTGCTTAGTTTGGGGCTAAATGGCGCTGGGTGAAATGTCCACCAGTTAAAAGGTACATTTGGAAATGTGAATAGGAATTTGTAGTGTCGTTCGTATACCTTAGTGGGAGGTGCTTCGACTATCAATCCGAGTCTTCCTTGTACATAAAAAATTAGATAAATTAACTTTTTCAAAAACAAATACCATCTTATATTAATACTTACAAAATACATAATAACCAGTTGAGCCATCTAAAGACCTTTTCAAACTTTTGTTTTTAAGCTTTTTAGCTAGTCTATTGTAATCGCGCAGTTTTGAAATAATTAATTAATGACATGTATCATCTGCACTATCTGCAATAATCGATGAAATCCAATAGAAAAGGGGTTAAGGTGATAAGTGAAATTTTGACGTTTTGTATGGGCTGAGTCTACCCGGATAAGACGGAAAAAGTGATAAAACTGCATTATCTCGAAAACCATCAAATTTAAAAAGAAAAAGTCTGTAATTTATTTAGCTAGTATGATTATCTTACGAATTATATAAAAATAAACTGTTTAGCTATTCATAGCTTTAATTAAAAACGAAACTCGTGTTTTTGAAAAGCCAACTTTGGAAAATAAATCTATCGAGAAAAGTTTCACCAATCGTGTTTCTGTCTGTAATTTATCTAGATTATATCCTTAAGTTATCTTTGTCATGAAAAACAAAACTGTATGTTTTGCGGTTATTGAGAAAAAACGATTCTGCATTCATCAAAAACATTTATTACTCGCCTTAACGCAAAAAATATTCCTCAAAACAGCTCAACACGGTAAAACTAAAGGTGAAAATAACAGGCAATATCGTATTCGTGTATTGGGAAATAAAAGGGATTCGGCTGCTTTGCGAATTGCGATAGTTGAGGCATTCATTATGCACGTGCCTTGTGGGGAATCTAGTGTACAGTGGAGCGCTTGTTCGTAAGCGACGCGATAGAGACTCGTATAACAATAGGCTATTTGAAAAGATTTTTAAAACTATTTTAGACAGACCCTCGACAGACGTTGTCCAGTCCAAATTTCAATAATCGCATAGAGTAACGCGCGTTTCTATGATGACTGATGTCAACACCGATGTCAGATTTTTTTCCCACCAGCAACATCTATACTGAAATCATCTTTCTTGCGTTTTTTAATCATTTTGGTGATGTATCTTAAAGTAGTCTATGTTTTATTTGGGCATTATATCTACATCTACAGCAAATTTCATCTTAATCAGTTTGGTCGTTTAGGCCTGATTGATTTTCAAACATACAAACATTCTCACAAACTTTCGCATTTATAATATTACTAGCCGACCCGTGACAGACGTTGTCCTATCAAATTTCAATAATCGATTACAAAAGACTGAATGTTTTTAGTCTGTGATGTCAGATTTGTTTGCACACCAGCGCCATCTATACAGAAATCATCCTTTTTGCGTTTTTTTATCGTTTTAGGGATGTTTTTAAAATTTTGAAGTAGCCTATTATTTATTCGGGCATCATATCTACATCTACAGCAAATTTCAACTTAATCCGTTTTGTCGTTTAGGCCTGATTGAGGAACAAACATACATACAAACTCACAAACTTTCACATTTATAATATTATTAGGATTAGGATTATGATTGTAGTGATCCTATTTAATTTGGTGTTGACCTGGTCTTCTTCCAAAACAAAATTAGGTTCCAGGAAAATGTTGAAAAATTAAAATCATTAATTTAAAATTGCTTTCAGCAGATTCTAGAAGTAAAAATAGATTCTCCACATCCTCTGACTAAGTCCGAGCCTGTAAAAAGTAGATATAAAATATAAAAGCAATTCTCTACTCGTACACAGCATCCTTAGAATTACATCAGATTATTAGGCAATTTTTTTTCAATAATACATTTTCCTGATAAATTATTATCGGTATCGTTATAACTTGACATTTATTTCCACAATGATAGGTAATCGGCTTATTTTTTATTCAGGTATACACAATACCGCACTTATATTGTATATAAATGCTAATGTTTGTTTGTTAATAATAAATAAATATTGATAAACATTTTTGTTAATACATACTTAAGATACATTATATTATTATGATTTATTATATGATATACTTATTATAAATAACACACAAAGACAGAAAAAACATCTATGCATCACACTAATGTTTGTTCTTAGTGGGAATCGAACCCACAACCTCTCTCACGTATAGAATGCTAACTTCTGCATGTTTGGACATGCCTCTGACTACCCTTTTTGGTATCTGAGTGTCTAGCGGATCATCAGCCTATCGATATATAGGTTTTGTTTTTCTTAATTGTCTTGTTTGTACGAGTAGCTATTTGTTTGTTACAAACAAACAAAACGATAGATTGGCAACAGCATATAGGTATTATTAGCACCAGTTTAATTTAAATAGAGTATACTAAGTAATCTTATTTTTTAGTAGCTGACCCGTGACAAACGTTGTTCTGTCAATTTTTTTTTGTAATAATCACATAGAAAAAAGTGATTTCAGGAAATTTCCAATTTTTTCCCAACAAACCTTGTACTGATAAAATAAATTACGAATTTTGGTAGAATGCGTATCATTCATTAGTCAAAACTTAGGATAACTAAATGTTTTTAGTCTGTGATCGCCATCTATACCAAAATCATCCTTTTTGCTTTCGTTTATCATTTAGTGGTTGTTTTTTGGATTATAAGATCCCCCTTTATTTATTCTGATTTTTATCTACATACTACAGCAAATTTAATTTTAATCCGTTTTGTTTTTGATTAGGGAACAAACATAGCAGCCTTATATTACCTTAGCTAGTCTTATACAAAATTTCGCATTTATTATTAAGATTATAAATGCGAAAGTTTGTGAGTATGTTTGTATGTTTGAAAATCAATCAGGCCTAAACGACAAAACCGTTTTTTTCAATATTATGTTAAACGAGAGAGCACTCTTTTTCACCACAAAGTGGTGCTAGGGTAACACCAATTTATGAGTGCGTGAATACATTTGGATAAAAACGGGTTCCATTCCGTCGAACGTATTTTTATACGTTAATATTTCAGACCCAATTTTTTATCTCGGACTTTGTCAAATAGTACTTTGATTATTTGAATTTATTTAACACTAGCTGACCAGTGCCCGCTTCGCTGGGCGACAGATATTTTCACATCTGGTATTCTAATCTTCAAAATAAATTATAGCCTATATGTTGCCGAGGGCTAATAGCTACATAACAAAATAAGTTTCATCAAAATCCGTCCAGTGGTTTTTGCGTAAAAACCGGACAACAGAAAGACAAACAGACAAAAATTTCAAAATGTTTTTTTTTGGCTTGTGTTGCTTGTATGAAGAACCCTGGGAGTATTTTTTTTAGTTTTTATTAAATGTACAGAATTGAACTCTTCTACAGTTTTATTATATGTATAGATTAAAATCACGTAATCTCTTTGCTGCGGTTATGTAACCTTTAACGCGGTTACCAAATGAATACGTAACGGGTTGCAATGCCAATTACTGCAAAATGTAGGCATGTGTTAAAATGTTTTGATGTACACCTGACTACCCCTTTTAGACATATTCAAGGATCTGAGCGAATGTTTACCGTACTTGGAGATTGTCGTAATTCTATTACATTTTCATATTTTCGAATGGATGACCGCTCGAGGTATCAAAAACTGACGTACCCCTGACCACCTTCTTTAGACATATTCATGAAACTAAGAGGATGTTTACCGTACATGGGGATTGTCGTTATTCTATTTTATTTTCATGTTTTCAAATGGATCGCTCTTGGTGTAAATCTGTGCACATAGGCCTCGTGGAGTTACGACAGAGGCCATCTTGCGGCCTAAAGAATCGGTCACTCGCTTTCACATAACTATATTTTGGTTCTAAACAGTTGTAGCTGAAGGGAAGTATTAAGGGGGGGGGAACTTCGAAAACTTCGCGCGTACAAAGTCGCTGTTGTTTGAACTGTTCTATAACTAATATCACTTTAGATAAAAGCTAGTATATTTAGTTAAATGATTTTCTAATATTTGGACGTGCTTCTGACTACCAGCCGATATAGGGAATGTTTACCATACATGAGAATAACAATGTTTCTATGCGTGTAGTGTCTAAAGTCTCCATTCCCTTTCGAAATTACACAAAGGTTAGCTGGAAGAAAATGCTAACTAGCAGTTGTACATGTTCTTGTATTGTGCAATAAAGAATTTTCTATCTATCCAGTGTCACTTATTTTCACCAGTTCTCTGACCTAAAAAACACTGCTAAAATGATCGTTTAAAATATTAACACTCGCGGAACCCTAAAACAAGAAGTAAATTGAAGCTGTGTCATCAAACGAATACGCAGAGTGTGCAAAAATGAAATATTTTCCAATTTCATGGATTTTGTTCGAAGCGTTGGACGCAAAACTTTGTTAAAATCGCTGGTTTTATAAAAAACTACGGCCGTCAAATGACAGTTGTAGACTTCACGATGGTTTTAAGGAAATCTTATAAACCTCCTATAACTTTTATTTTTAAAATGTATTTATTTACAATACAGTAGATTTACAAAATAAACCATTTGAAATCATCGCTCGTAGCATTACATTTTGCGGTATACATTCCATACGTAATTTGTAAAAAAAAAATGGCCAAGTGCGAGTCGGACTCGTGCACGATGGATTCCGTACTATATAAAAAACGGCAAAAAATCACGTTTGTTGTATGCCCCACTTAAATATTTATTTTATTCTGTTTTTAGTATTTGTTATTATAGCGGCTACAGAAATACATCATCTGTGAAAATTACAACTGTCTAGCTATCACGGTTACAGCCCTGTGACAGACAGACGGACAGACGGACAGCGAAGTCTTAGTAATTTTACCCTTTTGGTACAGAACCTTAATAAAAACAGTTAAACAGCGGTCATCGTTTTTATAAAACTAAGGTTTTTAGCTGAATATATGCCGATCTAATAAATGGCCATTGAAAACGAAACGACCAAAGCAAATACTCGTAAATCGCTTTGGCAGTAATTATACTGCAGTGTCGTGATTCGTCTTGCGTTTTCAATTTGTCGGTAGAATTGCGTTTTTAGAGTTCCGTACCCAAAGGGTAAAAACGGGACCCTATTACTAAGACTTCGCTGTCCGTCTGTCCGTCTGTCCGTCTGTCCGTCTGTCTGTCTGTCACAGGGCTGTATCTCAAAAACCATTATAGCTAGACAGTTGAAATTTTCACAGATTATGTATTTCTATTGCTGCTCGAACAACAAATACTAAAAACAGAATAAAATAAATATTTAAGGGGGGCTCCCATACAACAAACGTGATTTTCGCATTTTAGCGCCATCTAGTTTCATTTGATGTTACTACGTTATTATAGGTACTTTTCACGGTCTCATGCGACCGCTCGGGGTTTGAGAGGTAAACCAATGATTCGCAATTCCGCTAGCAGGTGGCGCTATTTTACCACTATCGGTAAAGTAAGTCGGTAAATAGGTGGTACTTCACATGATCGACTAAAAAGTTTGAAATTGAATTATTGAATTCATGTAGTTAGGTAAATATAGGTAGGTAGATTTATTAATTTCAAATTAATTTCGAGTTTGAATCCTGGCCGTGCATCAATGGATATTTCTGTTCGAAAAATGTATATGCGCGTTACACGTGTTTATAACAGTGAAGGAAAACATCGTGAGGAAACCTGTTAGTATTCTTAAAAGCGGCGACGAGCTTGCAACCTTTCACACGTGTCACAACAACTACGTAGTTAGGTAAATAGGTAGGTTACGAGATATTATGAATTATTTTTTATGTTTTTAGGGTTTCGTACCTAAAGGGTAAAAAACGGGACTACTAAGACACTGCTGTCCGTCTGTCTGTCACCAGGCTGTATCTCGTGATAGCTAGACAGTTGAAATTTTCACAGATGATGTTTTGCTCTAAAAACAGCATAAAATAAATATTTCCCGTACAACAAACGTGATTTTTTTGCCGTTTTGATAATAGTACGGAACCCTTCGTGCGCGAGTCCGACTCGCACTTAGCCGGTTTTTATTCAATGTACAGAATTAAACTCAAAAATTTGATCACTATCTTTATGTCTATTTTGACTATGACAGGTAAATATCGCGCTGCTCTGATTTCTAGCTCAAAAGAGGATTTTACGTTTGTCTTTAAATATATTTTTCAACAGAAAACTTATTATGAGGTTATCCACAAGTAAAATGCAATGATACTGCTTTTAAATAATTCCGGCCGCGCGCAACCCCAAAATGGCAGAGGGAAGGTTCCATAGTAAATATTGTTAATGCAGTGTTTGTGTGTTAGAAAGGAAGACTGTAATGGATTAACATTTACTTTGTGCAGCAAAAGGCTTTGAGAAGCAACTATTTTGTTGTATACTCCATTTATGTTTGGCTTAGAAAATATGGCTTTAAAAGTAAAATAAATAAATAGGATCACTGAAAAAACCAGAAACAAAAGTGGTTAATTTTTCAATTTCATAATTTGGTCTTTTTAAAAAAAAAAACAACCTTCTCAAATTTAGCTGTGTTGGCCAAGTGGGAGGTACCTCGACTTTCAATCTGTAGGTCGTGGGTTCGAATCCCGGTATGCATCAATGGATTTTTCTGTTCGAAAAATTTATACGCGCATCAAAAACACGTGCCCAAAACGGTGAAGGAAAACATCGTGAGGAAACCAGTTAGTATTCTTATAAGCGGCGATGGGCTTGCAACCTGTCACGTATGGAATGCTAACTACTGCAAAATGTAGGCATGTGCCTAATATAATGTTTGGACGTGCCTCTGACAACCCTCACTAGACATCTTCGAAGGATCTAAGCGGAGATCTGAAAGGATGTCTACCGTACTTGGGGGTTACAGTCGTGATCCTATTTATTTAATTTTTTTATCTTATTTAGCTTTGGGTCGATGAGCCTTGGACAATGGACATGTTTACATGGAGAAGCTTTGTCTAGCGTAATTAATAAAACTAACATTTTTTTCTGCCTAGTTAGCTTTATCAACAAGAAATAATAATGATCAACACGCGCGTGCTTAGCATTGGTGCAAAAAATTATGTTATAGTTGTGATGTAATGATGAAATGATATTGTGAAGGTGTTGTATTTTCTTTATGGCCATATACTCTACAAACGAAAGACACAGAATAAATCCAGAATGTCCCTTATTACATGTTTGTTCGGGTGAAATCTTGCAACTCAATTTTAGTGCATTTATCCCCAACCGATTGAGCTGAAATTTTACATATACCTTTAGTTCTGGTGACAATACAATAGTATGGTGACGGCGAGCTGATCTGATGATGGATTCAGGAGCTGTTCAACATTCACTCACAACGAAACTTCTTAGATTCTTCGATTGAGTAAAAACTTTGCATTCTTGTCAAGGTCCGATGACAATTTTATATAATGTGACAGGTGATAGCGCCCTGGTGCTTGATGGTTTAAATGATTTTACAAAAGCTTGTCATTGAAAAATATTTTACATACAGAAAACTTATTTCCTAATACTCATAGATCCGTACAATACGAGCAAAAGACACAGAATAAATCCAGAAGGCCCCTTATTTTAGACATATAGTTAGGTTCAAACAAATAACGGAAGTCAAACCACTGCTTTATAAAATTAGAGACAAAATATATCCCAGCAAAATTTTTTCATGTAAAATGTTGCCTAGACGAGACCATTATGGCTCGCACTCTCAAAAAGTTATCAGTTATCATGAAGAGCCAAGCTTATAACTCTAGTAGATAGTGCCCTTGCGCGTCGCTCAACTCGACGCTCAACTCGACGCTCAGTTGAGCCCCTAGATCAGTACAATCAATAATATCAATAAAAAAAAAACGACTGTATTCCCCAAGTACGGTAGACATCCTCTCAGATCTCCAGACGCTTAGATCCTTCAAATATGTCTAGTGGGGGTAGTCAGAGGCACGTCCAAAAATTATATATGGCACATGCCCACATTTTGCAGTAGTTAGCATTTCATACGTGACAGGTTGCAAGCCCATCGGCGCTTATAAGAATACTAACTGGCTTCCTCACGATGTTTTCCTTCACCGTTTTGAGCAATTTTTTTTATTATTCGAGTAAACTTTATTCGTTAAAAAATACCGAATAAGCTACTCAAAGACTTTTGTATCTAAACATTTTAAGTCCAAAAATGTCTATAGTCACTTGAAAAATTCGAATAGCGTGGAAACTCAAATTCCGATTTCAGCAAAATTTTTATTTATTAGCCTGCATGCCGTCTAGTGTAGGAAATGACGGCAGAAATATAAAGCTTGTCTGCACGGTTCGAGAGAGTGCATTACTTAGATTGATGAAGCGAACAGTGTGGATCCGCTGATAAACAGCGGCTACTTTTCTCTGGAGCAGGTAGTTGCTGTGGAATGAAAAAAGTACTTATAATAAAATCAGATTACTAAAAACTGGCAAATTGCGAGTCGGACTCGCGCATGAAGGGTTCCGTACCATTAAAACGACAAAAAAATCATGTTTGTTGTAAGGGGGGCTCCCTTAAATATTTATTTTATTCTGTTTTGTTGTTATAGCAGCAACAGAAATACATCATCTGTGAAAATTTCAACAGTCTAGCTATCACGGTTCATGAGATACAGCCCTGTGACAGACAAACGGACAGACGGATAGACGGACAGCGAAGTCTTAGTAATAGGGTCCTGTTTTTACCCTTTGGGTACGGAACCCTAAAAAACCACAATGTTTGCCCTTTTTATCCAAAAAGACTGCGTCAATTTATTTTGGAATTTGCGTTAACCCATTGTAAACTAGATTGACAGCTCCATTAAAAACTTTTGGATTGTGGTGTTTGAATATCTTTTAAAGTCAGCATTTGACAAATAAAATAGCTTTTCAAAGATCTGGTTCCTTGACTTTTAATTCAAATCGTGGATTTTTAAATATTTATTTTTTTCTATGCGAAAATTTTTAGTGTGATTCTAACGTGAACTTAAAAACGTTAAAGGAAAACATCGTAAAAAACTGGCCGAGTGCGAGTCGGACTCGCGCACGAAAGGTTCCGTACTAGTATTAAAACGGCAAAAAATCATGTTTGTTGTACGGGAGCCCATATTTTATGCTGTTTTTAGAGAAATACATCATCTGTTAAAATTTCAACTGTCTAGCTATCACGGTTCATGAGATACAGCCTTGTGACAGACAGACGGACAGACAGACAGACAGACAGACAGACGGACAGCGAAGTCTTAGTAATAGGGTCTCGTTTTTACCCCTTGGACACGGAACCCTAAAAACCAGTATAAGCTACGATGTCAACTCTCATAGTGCAGACCAAGTGCAGGTTGAATTCCCGTTGTGAAACTTATACACGTTCTGCAAACATAACGTAAATACATATGTAGTACCATGGTACTTGTAGTTTCTGTTATTTATTTACCCACAGATCTCAATTAGAACCTTCAAAGTGGCAATTTCACGGACTGACATAAATAGAAAATAACCATTGTAGTACCTGTGTAATTCCAATTCTTTACATCTACCATCCACTATCCCCAGAACCCTTGAGACCAGTATCCCCAATTTGCACCAGGGGTCTTTACATTCTGGGCGGAGGAACTGGCTATTTTATGAAGGTCTGCGTGGTAGTGCATTGTGTGGTATGGTAGGGGTTGGGTTAAGATGGTCGGTGTGGTAAATGAAGTCGACAAAAAGGAACAAAGCGCCAAGTGCTGACGTGTAGTGATTTATGCGGGCTCCTTTGTGATGTTGTCAGTTTCAAATTAAATGAACACTCAGTAGTTGTAATTTTAGTTTTTACTTGAATGCGGCAAAGGAAATCTACCATACGGTTCTTTCGTATCTCTACTATATAAAAGAACTAGCTGACCCGTGCCCGCTTCACTGTGCGTAAGACATTTCTAATACCATCGTTGACTTTTTTGTAGACGTTTTTAAGGTGTACAATACTGTAGTACATTATTTTGATATATCGTGGGGTTCAGCCAGCATTTGCAATGTAAGCGCAAAAAAATGTGTTTATTTACGGCACCACATTAGAAACCTCTAAAATTATCAGTGTTTCTCTACTATATTAAGCATGTAATATACATATGAACCTTCCTCTTGAATCACTCTATTTATTAAAAAAAACCGCATTAAAATCCGTTGTGTAGTTTTAAAGATATAAGCCAACATACATACGCGGGAAGCGGAAAGCGACTTTGCTTTATACTATGTAGTGAAGACGGGTTTGTTACAACACTTATAACTCGAGATCAGCTGGACCAATTTTCATGGTTGATTCGTTGGATTTGTCTCCGCCCCGAATAGCAGAATACATCTTAAAAACAATGAAAACTCGACGAATACATAATTATGAAAGATGAATCATTTTCAATAAATGTTCATTGGTTTAGTACATGTGAAACATTTGTTGTCCATCCAGTCAAATACTGTAAGTAATGATTGACATTTATGCATGCGTTCAGAAATGTATTTTGTGTAAACTATTTAAAAAGGGTGAATAAACTATTAAATTGTCTGTATTTTTTGTTTTTTTAACGGGAACGGCCGTATAGAGTAAGTTGGACCGATTATGATTTTTTTTTGAAACGATCGTTGAAGTCCGAAACTGGTTTTTTATTGAGAGAAAAATTAAATTTCCCACGGGAAAGAAAAAACGCGGCTAAAACCGCTACTTAATAATAGGTATTTATAAATGAACAAATATTCTATAAAAGAACCTCGGTTGACTATAAATGCTTAATCAAATCAGAGAGATTGTACTTATTCTATTAAATGTTCTGGTAAAATGTTAATGAAAATTAACGTAAGTCGACCAATTGTAACTTTTCACTTAGAAAAATATACCCAATAGCGGTTGTATTTAGCTCTTGGGTCAAACTACATATTCACGCATAATTCAACTTCACATACACATACTATCTTCTAGTCTCTCGCACTAATTCTACACTAAATGTAAGCTGTTGCGTGACGCCTGGCAGATGTGAACTATTTAAATTATTTTGTACTGGTAATATGCATAAATAATTTGTTCCATATGTTTTTCTTATTGTAAGTCACAGGTTACGAGCAAAAAGATTTATTTTTAATTTAAATATATTTTTAAAATCAATCTTTTATAAATTCTATGTATTGGTGGTCTGGTACTAGTACACTCTAGTATATGATGTAGTTCAGGAGTTCTTATGGCTACATCCGAGTTTCATCATCAGACCAGCTCACTAGCACCATAATTTTACTTTGTCATTGGAGATTGATGAATATCCAAAGTTCGGAATGGTAGTATAGTATAAGTTCGGAATGGTAGTATACGAAGAATGGTAATATGCATAAATAGTTTGTTCCATATGTTTTTCTTATTGTAAGTCACAGGTTACGAGCAAAAAGATTTATTTTTAATTTAAATATATTTTTAAAATCAATCTTTTATAAATTCTATGTATTGGTGGTCTGGTACTAGTACACTCTAGTATATGATGTAGTTCAGGAGTTCTTATGGCTACATCCGAGTTTCATCATCAGACCAGCTCACTAGCACCATAATTTTACTTTGTCATTGGAGATTGATGAATATCCAAAGTTTAACCTCAATCCGACTATTTAATAGAATAGAATAGAATAGAAATAATTTATTTGCAACAACTTAACTCAACTTTATAAACAATAAAAAAAAAATAAAAAAACAATAAAAACAAAATGAAAAATAACAAAAAATAAATACAAATGTTGCAAAAAGGACCCTAACTCAGCATGGTGCAGGTTGCAAAATAGCAACCCACGCTGGTCTTCCGTCAGGACCAATTTTGATTTGCGGACGCATACAAGGTAAAAAATAAAAATAAAAAATAAAAATAAAAATGTGCAAAATTAACCAACATTATCAAATGATACACAAAATCAAAACACATTAAAAAATAAAAATAAAAACAGAGAATCTAATTCACTATATTATTGCATTGTTACAGAAACTACATAAGTATGCAAAATTTCAGCTCAATCGGTTGTAGATAATTGCTATAAAATTTATCTGAGATAGATAGATCTCGTAATAGATCTACCGTACTTGGGAGTTACAGCCTCACGGCTATTTTTTTATTTTTTTCTATATCAAAAACGTCATTGTTTGGACTTTTTTGTGTCCAAAGCATACACAATGCTGAAACGTGTGTCCGTGTAGCTTGACCTGTGACGGAATCGTCAATGCAGACTTAAAAAGTTTTATCTTGGCCGATCCAAAGTTCGTAATTAGCCTAGAGACTTATGGCTTGGTTTTAAATTTATAAGAGCGACAATGGCCTACGAGCAGTACCATTAACTGAAATGCCAAAGGTCGTAGGTTCGAATCCCGGTCGCGCATTAAAAGATTTTAATGATCGGTTTTTAATTAATTAATTTAAAAAAAATGATTTTTTTTTATTTATTTTTTAAGAATGGTGCAATGAATAGAAGAGGGAAATATGTTGTGCCGACCCCAATTGAGTGGGATAAGGACAGGTAGATGCTGATGATGATGATAATGGCTCTACTCTATATTAACCTCTGTATCACGAAGCAAGATAATTATATCGTTACTAGCTATACGTTGTCCTGTCAAATTTCAATATACCACAGAAAATTAGATTTAGAAATAAAATCTCAATATGTTTTGGTTATTTCTTTAAATTCAAATTAATAGATATTATATTATTTATCAAAATTTACTGCAAAATGTGGGTATGTGCCAAATGTAATATTTGGACGTGCCTTTGACTGCCCTCTTTCAGCATGTTCAAGGATCTGAGCGTCTGGAGATCTAAGAGGATTTCTACTGTAGTTGAGAATTATTACAATCGTGATGTTATTTCTTTTTATTTGCATTTATTAATTATGTGAAATATAGCTTGATTTTCTTCAACAAATAAACAAGATAGGCCAAAATAAAAAACAGCGACACTTTTTATGGTATTCATTGTTTTCAAGTACCCTTATCATTATTGGCAATTATGGGATTGTCAAAATTTTCCTTATTCACTGGAGTTTGTTCGTTAATAGATTGTGTATACAGGGTGTACAAAAACGACTCCTGAAATATTCGTTAAAAATTAATAATGATACACGACATACGTTAGTCCTGTCCAAATTTTAATAATCGCATAGAGTTACGCACGTTGCTATGACGACTGATGTCAACATTAATGTCAGATTTTTTTCACACCAGCGCCATCTATACCCAAATCATCCCTTTTGCGTTTTTTATCATATTGGGGATGATTTTCGTATTTTAAAGTAGTGGTTTTATTCGGGCATTATATCTACATCTACAGCAAATTTCATTTAAATCTGTTTTGTCGTTTCCGCCTGATTGAGGCACAAACATACAAACAGACTCACAAACTATCGCATTTGTAATATTATTAGGTCTGAGTATCCAATTGCAGTTAACGAAAGTGGTGTATAGACTCACCCTGTATTATTGTTTTGAATCGGAAATGGACTGGACGTTCGCACAAAGAATTTAATTGTGAAACTAATTAAGTCACCATTTTTTGTAGAAAAAATGTTTGTTTGTGTTATTTTGTCATTTAAACAAAAAATAATACTAAAACTCAAAATAAACATTTAATTGGCCGGCAGCTTTATTGCGTAAGCTCATTGATAAAATTGTAATCGACTTCAACTGTCAAATTCCCATTGTGTAACTGCCGAATAACTGCGATTTTTACAGCTAAAGCCGATTACGATTATTACTGGCCTCATAGGTCAGGTAGCTCTGCCTTCTGTGGTCTTCTGTGGGTTCGATCTTTATCCAATACAAACATTTGTGCGATGAACATCATATTTTATTCTGTGTCTGGATGTTTCTGGTTACCTGCCTATGTATTTACAAAAAAAAGTATATTATATGAATTTTATCAATAATCTGGTTCACATAGTACAGGGTTTGCGTAGTATGGAGCTAGGTGGCGCTGTGTGATAATGTCAACCAATATTTAATTCTATTTTATTTTATCTGTAACAAAAAAATGTAAATGCTTCAATCTCTGAAAGATTCAAAGGATAACAGTCTCAGAACGCGACTAATATTTATTTTTCTAAGTCTATTATTTTTGTTTTAAAGGTTTTGTCGCTCGAGCACGGGAAATTATGTATGTATCTTTTTATTATTTCTGTATTTTTCGTAAAGCAAAATTGTTTTCATCGAAAAAGCTACAAAGGGTATCAAAACATGTTGATATAACTGCCATATTCTTTTTTTAGAGTTCCGAACCCAAAGGGTAAAAACGGGACCCTATTACTAAGACTTCGCTGTCCGTCTGTCTGTCCGTCTGTCTGTCACAGGGCTGTATCTCATGAACCGTGATAGCTAGACAGTTGCAATTTTCACGGATTATGTATTTATGCTGACGCTATAACAACAAATACTAAAAACAGAATTAAATAAATATTTTAGTGGGGCTCTCATACAAAAAACGTGTTTTTTTTTTGCTGTTTTTTATAGTTATTACGGAACTCTTCGTGCGACTCCGACTCGCACTTGGCCGGTTTTTATTTATTTATAAAATGTTGTTAAAATGCCCACATCCAGCGCTCTAACCCTACGTAACTTTTATACAAATCTCTGACTACCGTAACCTTTGACACAATGCAAGTTCTACGCTAACGAAGCAAGTTGGCTAACTGCTTAGTCCTCGTTACTTGAATTGGTCCCAGTCTTAGCTAAGTTCAGCTTAATCTGCGCTAAAAATGAGCTGTTATCTTGTAAGCTGAGCTTATTAAAGCGATGTCGCTTGTTTAAATAGCTTAGCTCTGGGAAATTCTTGTAAAGGTTATATTTATAGGTGTGATGTAGTTTGAGGGTATGCTATTAACTCCTCTAAAATGACAGGAGATGTCAATTTGACGTAGTGAGAAGACTCTAAAATACCGGCCATATTATTTTATAAAAAAACCGGCCAAGTGCGAGTCGGACTCGCGCACGCCCTTCGTGCGTACTTCGTGGTTCCGTACCATTATCTACATATAAATAACGGCAAAAAAATCACGTTTGTTGTATAGGAGCCCCCCTTAAATATTGATTTTATTCTGTTTTTAGTATTTGTTGTTATAGCAGCAACAGAAATACATTATCTGTGAAAATTTCAACTATCTAACTATCACGGTTTATGAGATACAGCCCTGTGACAGACAGACGGACGGACAGACAGACAGACGGACAACGAAGTCTTAGTAATAGGGTCCCGTTTTTACTCTTTGGGTACGGAACCCTAAAAAGCCATATCTCACTATCTCCAATAAGGTGTGCAAACTAGAATGACACGAACATTGGCAGAATTGTGACAGTCAGTCACAGCAGCAAGGGAAAAATAATTGAATTGAGTAGAGAAGAGGAGCAGGTGTGGGTAGAAACAGGAATGGAAATCAAATACTTTGGTTTGAACTTTGAAAAACAGATCTAGGTGTTGTAAAAAAAACTCATTTTTGCGGCACTAAAAATAATAAATAGAAACCAAAAAAAAACTTTCGAGTACATAGTCTAAAAAAAATTGCTGATTGTGATGATATTTCAAAAAGAGTTAGTTTAAAATTTTGGGACGGATATTAGGCTATTTTTTTCCTGTAAATTTTATTTGATTCTCAGGAATTTCAATGTTTTACGATAAAGTCGTCAAAAATGTATTTCCTGAATGTAAGCCAACAAAGGCAGGTATATTTGAAACATACAAATTCATTTGAACGTTTAAAGCGAGATTGAGCCAAAATCCACCATCAGCTAAACATACAAACATCCAAAACAAACGTAGTATTGCTAGCTACCTGTTAATTAGGGTTTCGTACCCAAGGGGTAAAAACGGGACCCTATTACTAAGACTTCGCTATCCATCTATCCGTCTGTCCGTCTGTCCGTCTGTCCGTCTGTCCGTCTGTCCGTCTGTCCGTCTGTCCGTCTGTCCGTCTGTCCGTCTGTCCGTCTGTCCGTCTGTCCGTCTGTCCGTCTGTCCGTCTGTCCGTCTGTCCGTCTGTCTGTCACAGGGCTGTATCTCATGAACCGTGATAGCTAGACAGTTGAAATTTTCACAGATGATGTATTCTGTTGTCACTATAACAACAAATATTAAAAACAAAAGAAAATAAATATGTAAGGGAGGCTCCCATACAACATAAATGTTTTTTTGGCGTTTTATATAGATAATGGTACGGAAACCTTTGTGCGCGAGTCGAACTCGCACTTGCCCGGTTTTATTTTAATGTATGTATCGTTTGTGCAATCCAGCTCTGTTATAAGTCAGGCTAAATTAGTCGAATACCGGCCACACGACGTGTCTCTACATAAATTTTAGTTTTACCGTCGCACTGCTTATGGTAATCACACTGAAGTTATGGTGTGAGCTTAAAAGCAATACTTGTTATTAACTGACTTCAAAAAGTAGGAGAAATGTTGTTTTTTTTAAGATTTCGCTGTCCGTATCTCCGTCTGTCTGTCACAGGGCTGTATCTCATGAACTGTGATAGCTAGACAGTTGAAATATTCACAGATGATGTATTTCTGTTGCTGCTGTAACAACAAATACTGAAAACAGAATAAAATAAATATTTAAGTGTTACCTCCCATGATTTTTTTGGCGTTTTTTATAGATAACGGTACGGAACCCTTCGTGCGCAACACAGACTCGCACTTGGCCGGTTTTTGTTTAAAACTATCTTCTCCGTTTGGTTAGATATTTGAGTTTTTAAAGCTCATATTGTCATTACATTACCAGCTTTTTTGTGAGGTAGAAGTTTATAAAAACTCTCTGCCTACCTCCCTAGGGCTAGAAACATTTCCTAGAAACAGACACAATGGCCTATTAACCACAATAGGCGTAAATCCAACGAGCGATTATCTGATGAAAATTAGTATTCCGCCAGTGAACTGAAACTAACAAACCCTATTTATAGTGTATCTTTCAATTTGCCGAGGGCAGTCTGTGACCGTTAAAGGGGTAATTTGGAACATAAATAGTGCTTTTAGCTTAGGTTTAATACTTGCTTCAAGACTTCAAGATTGTTGATGTCTGTATAGGATCAAAGACCCGGTTGTGGTGCCTACCCCGGTTTTAATAATTTTCAATTTTGGCAGTCAATCACTAAGCATCGCAAACAAATTTATTTAAAACTAGCTGACCCGTGCCCGCTTCGCTGGTCGACAGATAGTTTCATATCTAGTATTCCAATCTTCAAAATAAATTGTAGCCTATATGTTGCCGAGGACTAATAACTACATAATAAAAAAAGTTTCATCAAAATACGTCCAGTAGTTTTTGCGTGAAAGCCGGACAACAGACAGACAGATAGACAGACAGACAGACAGACAGACAGACAAAAATTTCAAAATGTTTTTTTTGGCTTGTGTTACTTGTATAAAGGCCCCTAGGAGTATTTTTTTTAGTTTTTATTCAATGTACAGAATTTAACTCTTCTACAATTTTATTATATGTATAGAATAGATCTATAATTGGTTAATACAATGCGTTTTACCTCTAGACTTGATTGACTACAACTAAATATTTCAAGTTTGGTCTATTCAAATATGAATAATTAATAAATATATATCGCAATATATACAAAACCTTAAACCTAAGAGATAGATAAATATTCTATTCTATAAAAATAATGTCTAGTGGGGGTAGTCAGAGGCACGTCCAAACATTATATTTGGCACATGCACACATTTTGCAGTACTTGTTAGCATTCCATACGTGACAGGTTGCAAGCTTATCGTTTTAATCATTTTTTCAATATAAACCGTTTATTTGAAAATTCAAATGTTAAAGTGACCACAACCATTTACCAAGAATCTAATTAAGATTTTAAATTAATAAATACTTTTTTTTTTTTGCAAAAGACATAAAGTAACATTTAAACCGACCAGCAGTAAGTAGCTTAAACGTCAAAGAGACAGTTCTGTAATTTAAGGCGCGATCTGATAACGAGGGTTCTGTATAAATCATGAATGGCATTAAAATATGGTTCTGTTGATAGTGGCAGAACGGAGCCATTTTGTGAAGGAATAATTGTGATTCAGAACTCTTATTTAAAAACTGATCGCTTAAACTTGATTGAATGAGCATGACATTTTTTGAACGAATTCAATGCCGCGAGGTCTTAATTAAACTTTGAAATTGAAATAACTTAAGACGAGGTTTTTTTTTTTTGATGAATGCAGAAAACCTTTTTTAAATATCCGCATAACATACAGTTTTATTTTTTATATGACAAAGTTAATCTAGACAAATGAAGAACAGAATTACCAGTAGGCAAAGGATAGCTATCGTACTTGGAGATTACAGTTATAATCCATTTTTTTTTAAATTTTATAATTAAGATTTCTATCTATAGTAAAAGAAGTATGTCAGGGTCGCCGCAAGTGGATAGCCGTGGCCTCTGCCTGTCCCTCTGGGAAACAGGCGTGATTTTATGTATGTATATAGTAGAATATAGACATTTTATTCCGATCACAGCCACTCTCGACCGAAACACATAACACTGCCTGCATGTACCTAATTACTTGTATGGGGTAAGGACGCTTTCACAGTGTGTGACAATCAGCACAGGAAAATCAATCCTCAACTTGGACTATGCCATCCTTATCCTAATAATATTATAAATGGGAAAGTTAGTGATAAGGCTGCTATGTTTGTTCCATAATAAAAAAAACGACAAAACGGATTAAGATGAAATTTGCTGTAGTATGTCGATAAAAAATCAGAATAAATAAAGGGTTAACTTAAAAACAACCCCTAAATGATAAAAAAACGCAAAAAGGATGATTTTGGTATAGATGGCGTTGGTGTGAAACAAATCTGACATCACAGACTAAAAATATTTAGTCGTCATAGCAACGCAGTTTTGACTAATGAATGATACGCATTCTACCAAAATTCGTAATTTCTTTTATAAGTACAAGGTTTGTAGGGAAAAAATTGGAAGCTGCCTAAAATAGCTTTTTCCTATGTGATTATTAAACGATTAAGGGATGATTTTGGTATACTTTATTAATAAACTAAAAAGTCTTTTCTAGTCGATTATTGATTTTTTTCAGGACGACGTCTGTCACGGAGTCACGGGTCGGCTAGTTATAACGTAAATACAATTATAACTAGACAACTGTACATAGTCGTTACGCTATTTGGCATTATAGCGATCTAGTCCAAACGCAACGTTGTCATAACGCGATTTAATCATAATCAAGATTTAATCGTAAATAGATCTAGTCTATATTATTATATATCTAGTATAATATAGACTAGATCTATTTACTAGCAGACCCGGCGACGCATTGCTGTGTCAACAGATATCGCCATCTGTTAGAATCTTTTTGAGCCAACAGCAATAAAATAATATTGCGACTATAAATTAAGATGTTTTAGCTATCCTATCTTTCAAGTTGGATCAAACTGCACACATTGTGCAAAGTTTGATAAAAATCGGTTAAGTAGTTTAAGAGTCCTTCGCGGACAAACAACGTGACGCGTAATTTATATATATTAAGAAGATAGCCATATTAAGAAGTTGGCATAGAGCTAGGCAAGGAGCCGTGTTGGCCGAGTGGGAGGTACCTCAACTTTCAATCTGAAGGTCTTGGGTTCGAATCCCGGCGTACATCAATGGATTTTTCTGCTCGAAATTTATATGCATATCAAAAACACGTGCTCAAAACGGTGAAGGAAAACATCGTGAGGAAACCAGTTAAAATTCTTATAAGCGGCGATGGGCTTGCAACTTGTCACATATGGAATGCTAACTACTGCAAAATGTGGGCATGTGCCAAACATAATGTTTGGTCGTGCCTCTGACTACCCCCACTAGACTTCTTCGAAGTATCTAAGCGTCTAGAGATCTGAGAGGATGTCTACCGTACTCGGGGATTACAGTCGTGATCCTATTTATTTTATTTTATTTATAGAGCTTATTATCCCACACTTATTACACTTTTACACTTGACACGCTACTCAAGGCATCAAATGTCATTTGTTGAGGCTTGATTAAGGCACAAACATACAAACATTCGCATAAAATTATTAGAATCAACTCGTGCATCATAAAAAAGTTACATCAAATTTAACAAAGTAATTTAAAACTCGTATTGGTAACCATTTAACCCTTTCACTAACGACATTGGAACTGATATTTTATTGCTAAAGTCATTACATTCAGGAAATTGAAAACCATCAAATTGTCCACAGTTTCGTAGAACTGTTGGTGGTCAAAAGGGAGCGAGGGACCTGAGAGATTACGTAATCTGGACCACGCATTGTGATGATATCGAATCCATTTGTTCTTAGCTCATGGTTAGAAAAATATTAGTCTTTCTTCCCCAAACATGAAAATTGTGGAGAGAGTTTCCTTCCGTGGTTTATCCGCTAAACTATAATATGAAACGCTTCAAACTAAATGTAAACAAAAAAAACCAGCCAAGTGCGAGTCGGACTCGCGCACGAAAAGTTCCGTACCATTATCTATAAAAAACGGCAATTAGATCACGTTTGTTGTATGGAAGCCCCGCTTAAATATTTATTTTATTCTGTTTTTAGTATTTGTTGTTATAGCGGCAACAGAAATACATCATAATCTGTGAAAATTTCAACTATCTAGCATCACAGTTCATGAGATACAGCCTTGTGACAGAGAGACGGACAGACAGACGGACAGCGAAGTCTTAGTAATAGGGTCCCGTTTTTACCCTTTGGGCACGGAACCCTAAAAAAGACAGCCACTTTGGTGTTATATATATGTATGTCAATGCCAATAATAAAATGATCCTAGTGATTACAATGAGTAAACGCTTTTTGACATTAACCAAAATATTCAAAAGATTTGAGTCAAACCAGCGTCTAGTACTGAAGGTCGGACCAGTCCAGGATAGGATAGACACACAAAGAGTGAAGGGTCCACCGCAATTTCTCAAATAAATAGCCGCATCGGGCAACGGGTCAGATTTGGCCCATTTTGAAAGTTGCCCGGAATGGAACCACGGTTGCTTTATATCATTTCCACCTGAATTGTGATGAAAGGCTTGTAAAATGACTGCGATGTTATCAATGAATTGAGGGAAAAGGTAGCCATGGACGAGGTCACAACTAAGTTCGGGTTTTTACATTTCTTGCAAATTGACAGAAAATATATAATACTAGCGACCCGCCCCGGCTTCGCACGGGTAGCATGTTATTATACATATAAAATTCCTCCTGAATCACTCTATCTATTAAAAGAAACCGCATCAAAATCCGTTGTGTAGTTTTAAAGATATAAGCAAACATACATACATACATACGCGGGAAGCGGAAAGCGAATTTGCTTTATACTATGTAGTGATAACTAGCAGACCCGGCCACGCGTTGCTGTGTTTGCAAAAAAATAATATTGCGATCATAAATTGAGATGTGATATCCTATCTTTCAAGTTGGATTAAACTACGCACGGTGTGCAAAGTTTGATTAAAATCGGTGAAGTAGTTTTTTTTTTTTTTTTTTTTTTTTTTTTTTTTTTTTTATATTTACCATTTTAACGTTTATTACATAATATTTGCTTATATAATAGCATCTAAAAACCACTAAGGTTTATGCAGTGCTACGCGAGATCACATCACTCAAGAAGTAAGTAAGAAAGTAGCTACAACTAAACAAGTAAACAAAATAAAAATTGTTACGAATCTTGGGAGCTAGGCATTTAACTTATAAACTAAACTAACCTACCTAACGTGTGTAATGTGTAAAATGAATCATGAGTTAAATCAAACTCATGAAATATCTTTTTAACTTAATTTTGATATTTTTAGGTGTCAAATTGTTACGTAAGTCGGAAGGCAACGTATTGATAAGTCGAGGGACAAGATAACTGGTTGTTCGCTCGCCATAGACATTGCCTGCGCGCGGCGTACAATACAGATTCCTAGAAATAGTCCGAGTGTATACCGGGTGTTCAATTATATTTAAAAGTGATTCGTTAAAAAATTGTTCTTTCATTAATAAATAATGAGTTTGAGTATGAACTGGCAAAATTTTACAATGCTTAAAGAGACCATTGTTGTTGTCATGAAACTGATTTTTGATTTTAGGCGAGACTAGTGTTTTAATAATTAGTAATAATTAGTTAGTAGTAGTAGGTTAAGTAGCACTACTGGAATGCTACATTATTTCGTATTTGTAGGTTTTTAGTAGCATAGGTCATATTTATAACTAGAAAAAAATAGTAAACTCTACTAAAACTTCAATAATATAACCTAATATGTAAAAAAACCCATAAAATTATTATTACACCCTTATATTTTAATATAGCGTTTAGTTTAGCGGCGATAAGCTTGTAACCTGTCACAAATCCTAGCTACTGCATAATGTGGGCATGTACGAAATATAAAATAAACTTTTTTTAAATTTGGTCGTACCTCTGACTGCCCCCAATAGAAATCTTCAAAGGATCTAAGCCTGGAAATCTGAAAGGATGTCTATCGTACTTGGTGATTACAGTCGTGATCCTATTTTTTTACAAGCTAACCCGGCCAACTTCGTATCGCTTTAGAATTAACAAATGCTGTGTTAAGTTCCCGTTACCGTTACCGTGGTATCATGGTTTTTAATTTTTTTTCTTTAATTTTTTTAAGGTTTTTAAAACCATAAAAATTGGTTCATCCATCCTTAACTTATAAATGGTGTAACTATAAAATATAGAATTTTTATTTATATTTTAGTGCACCTGAGAACGCCGCTTTACGTCTCACACTGCATCCTGTAAGTGCTGTTCCAATTCGTGCGAGTTCAGCGTCTTGGGGACCGTTCGGGCTAATTACGACTAAACAAAGCCCCTACTTCGGCTACTGAATACATTACACTGTGAATTTGAGAACGTATTTTAACTAAGTATACTTTTTGAAAACTAACCTTCGTTTACCTACGTGGTCGTATGTAATTTGACAAATTACGTTGCTCCTTTTATCATGCTTATTAAAAATATAGGATACCCTGGGACGCTTATGAATTCTCCATATAGTACGTGTATATACTCCTGTTTATCGTTTGCTACCTATGTAAATCATAATAATAATGAAACAATTTGAACGAAGTGGCGTTTGTATGTATATACTTACATATATATCACTACATAGTATAAAGCAAAGTTGCTTCCCGCTTCCCGCGTCTGTATGTATGCTTATATCTTTAAAACTACACAACGGATTTTGATGCGGTTTTTTTTAATAGATAGAGTGATTCAGGTGGAAGGTTTATATGTATTAAATCCGTGCGAAGCCGGGGCGGGTCGCTAGTATATATATATATATTAAGAGTAAATGTTAGTCTAATCATTGATCTGATGTGCATAAAATTTTTATTGTAGCTTATTTTGATAGTGTCATCTATGCGATGACACTATCCAAATAAGCTAATAAGTACTAGGCTACTAATCGAACAAGGCGTTTTTAAGATATCGGGGTTCAAAAGGGGGTAAAATTTGTGACCACATATTGCGTGGCAATAGAGCGCAGCAGCCGCGCTACGTTTGGACGACCGCCGCGTGCGGAAATGATTTTATATAACTTTTAAAATAATTTTCATATGTGGTCTACCTACTAAACGTCATATATTTTATGCGACAAATAAAAACAAAACTAAAGAAAAATATATAACCCCAACTTTAACGGTCGTCTTATAAAAATTCAAAGCTTTAGCTGTCAAATAGCTGCACTATGGAGTATAAATAGTACTTTCATTAGGCTAAGCCCAGACTCAAAGGCAAAGAAAGCACTGAATGCAAATCCCTTAGCTTGGATTGAATTAATGTCGGACCACCTTAAGCTTCAGTTACTTTTAAAGCTCTGTCAAAACTGACGCGGCTAGAATGGTTGACACTTTTAACACTTTTACCACTCGTAGTTGAATAATTCTTACAAAATGTCTAAAGCTCTCAAGGAAATTTGTCGTTTTTTGACAGCAATTATAATTAAAATAACGACAAATATCATAAAATAAATATTTAAATAAGTTGTCTGTTGAAAAACATTTTTCAATGACAAGTTTTTGTAAAATTATTCAAACCATCGAGCACTAGCGCGCTATTCACATAATATAACATTGTCATCGGAACTTGACAAGTATGCAAAGTTTTTACTCAATCGAAGTAGTTCCGTAGTGAGCGTATGTTGAACAGCTCTTGGCTTCTTCATCAGATCAGCTTGTTGTCACCATATTATTGCGTTGTCACCGAAGTTACATAAATATGCGAAATTTCAGCTCAATCGGTTGGGGATAACAGCATCAAAATTGAGTTGCAAGATTCCATCTTAACAAACCTTGCAATTTAAAAAAACTTGAAAAAAATTACTTAATATTTTACCTAGTAGAAAAAACATGGAACCAGTTTATTATAATTTATAGCATTCAAAAAATATGACACCCAGTGCCAAACGCTGACTACGAAACCATTTGGCCTTTAAACGACTACTAATTTGAATTCGCTGCCAAAATGTTATTGTAACGCTTATTCAGTTATGTAAATAACCGTTTAAAGATAATTTATTAGAACAGTTCGTCCGTTGGTCATATCTGAAGAATCTCTTTTTATTTTGAATAATTTGAATTGTGGATCGGTATCACGCGATAATTTTAATGAGAATTGGTTGTCGATACTACTTTCGAAATCATGGATCTATTTTACTTTCTTATGTTTGTTTCTAAGAAGGTAAAATACTGAACTTGCTAGTTAAATAAAAAATAAATAAATATTGACGACGTTTTTTTATAAATACATACTTCTTAATAGACATATAGACACCCAGAAACAGAAAAAACATATATCTTCATCACACAAATGTTTGCCCTGGGTGGGGATCAAACCCACAACCTACAGCGCAGAATGCAAAGTTATTACCAACTGAGCTGTGAGGCCAGTCAACAACAGTACAGCATAGTTTTCCCAACCTAACTCTTTTTTTGACTGCAGAACCTTCTGCGCTCGCCATAGTCTATCAAAACTGCTTTAATATAGTTTTGAGAAAGCAAAAGAAATATACCAGTCCAAAAAAAGATTGGCTATCGTAGAATACTTTCTATTTGACATTTACGACGAAAGAAAACACAAAAAGACAAATAGTACAAGAGACTTCAAGTTGGAAGTTGAAGTGGCAATGAGCAGGCTGTTTTGACAGAACAGACAACTAGTGGGTTATAAAGGATGACACAATGGTCTTATCGACCACTCGATGAAAATATATGATTTTAGAAAGGTTGTTGTAGATTCACTCTGCCAGTATTTGATATAAATTAATCTAGTAATTACCTATCATAAATGCGAAAGTTTAAATGTTTGTTTGTTACTCATTCACGAAACTGCAAAACTGATTTTGACAAGTAATTTTTGGGGTATTTTTTTAATCATTCGTAATTTTTTATTGTATTGATGATGATGCGTGATGAAATAGAACCAAAACTAATAACCAATAGTTGTTTTTATTTAAATAAACATAGATTAAAAAAAATGTTACACATAAGCATTAAAATAATTCTAAACTAAAATAAGTAACTACCACATTGTATTATAAAAGTTGTCATACTTCACAAAATTTTCCATATTCGTCTGAATTTCATATTTTTGAAATGTCAAAGAAATTCGTATAGAAATTTTCTCAAACTCATTTCTAAAATCTACGTCTGTCACAAATAAGGTTGGCAAGCATAATGGAAGCAAAGTAACTTGTCATTAATTTAAGCTGTCAACTTATGTTTACAAATATTATTCATTATATTTATTTTAAATTTACGTGGAAATGCTTCCAGCATCTTGGAGACATTTTCGACTTGTAGTGATCTAGATCAGTTGAGCTATCTAAAGACTCTAGATAGTTTAACTGTTTCTTGTGTACTTTGTTAATATTCTCTAATATATTGTCATAAAAAAACATCTAAATACGTCTATATACGAATAAATAGATTGATACATGACCTATCTATCTATTAGTCATTTATTTCAAGGATATTAAAAAAAAAATATGACAAAAAACACCAGAAACTATTAAACTATCTACAGCCTTTAGATAGATTAATTGATCCAGATCAATTATATATTATACGTTGTTGTTATTTTTCCTCTTTGGCTCATAAGTAACAACTTCAAACTACTAACATCCAAGAGTTTCCTCACCATATTATATTATTATCACGAAACCAAACTTTCATAACAATAATAATTAAATTGTTTTTGCCTATTTTACTTAGTTTCGGCAACCCTAACCGCAGCTGTGTTAAAATTCACGGGCTTTTATCGCGTCTCGAGACAGAAATAGATGATGTTTTGCAAAATTTTGACAAGTTGAGCAATAACAAATGTACCCACAAGATAAGAGCATAGAATTTACTCTAAAGATTATAGTGTTACCTATTATTTTTACCTATTATATTGTCTATATTATTATTTTTAGTTTTGTATTGGCAGAGCACTTTCATAGTCTTTATACATTCATTTATATATTAGTTCAAAAATGTAAATAGAATATGATCACGATTGTAATCCTCAAGTACGGTAAACATTCTCTCAGATATTTAATGATGTCTAATAAAGGTAGCTAGACGCACGTCAAAACATTTTTTAAAGAAGTTAACATGATACGTTAACTTGCAAGCCCATCGCCTCTTATTCAAATTGATTCGTTTAAATTTCAAATTGATTTTCATTATTATAATAGCTCTACGTAAGTGCAACATTTATTTGACTAGTTATTTCTTAAGCAAATGCTTCCTATTGACTAAATTCCGTTCATTATGTTTTGCAGTCGCTATGTAACCAGAGCGACGTAACGTAACGTAACCGTCAGTGTCGCTGTGGCTTAAATACCAACGTCCAATTTCACCACAAAATTCCCCCAAGTAACGTGCATTTGATCCCAACAGGAGACAGTTGCAACATAAATCAAGTTATCACAAAGAGCTCCTTTGAAAAAGTGTAAGAGCTTCCGCTCTGTATCCTAAGCACAATTTTTAGGGTTCCCTACCCAAAGGGTAAAAACGGGACCCTATTACTAAGACTCCGCTGTCTGTCTGTCACCAGGCTGTATCTCATGAACCGTGATAGCTAGACAATTGAACATCACAGATGATGTAACATACAACAAATATGATATTTTTGCCGTTTTTCATAGATAATAAATATAACCCTTCGTGCGCAAGTCCGACTCGCTCTTGGTTGGTTTTTTAAAGACAAATCCACTCTACTCTCTTCTGTAAATAAAAAGTTTTTAGGATGCTTTTACTGTGGCGACACTCATTGTCTCGGAAATGGACATCGATCTATGAATGGTAATGGTTTTGTGTTCGGATACTTGGGTCATAATGTTTAACTAAGTTGGTGAAGGTGGAAAGTTTGCAAGCAATTATGGCATGAAAAGATTTGTCTCGTGGGGATCGAACCCACGTCTTTCGTGTGCTTTGCAGTCACTTATAACGTCATTGAGATGTTATCATCATCACTACATAGTATAAAGCAAAGTCGCTTTCCGCTTCCCGCGTATGTATGTTTGCTTATATCTTTAAAACTACACAACGGATTTTGATGCGGTTTTTTTTAATAGATAGAGTGATTCAGGAGGAAGGTTTATATGTATAATACATGCATAATATAGTAGAGAAACACTGATAATTTTAGAGGTTTCTAATGTGATGTCGTAAATAAACACATTTTTTTGCGCTTATATTGCAAATGCTGGCTGAACCCCACGAGATATATCAAAATAATGTACTACAGTATTGTACACCATAAAAACGTCTACAAAAAAGTACACGATGGTATTAGAAATGTCTTACGCACAGCGAAGCGGGCACGGGTCAGCTAGTTCATAATAAATGTAGTATTTTGGAAATCATTTTTTTAATTTTGCACCACGTAATTTTATTGTCGCTTTTGATAAGAATTTCTAATTCGTTTATTTTAGAATATTTGTGCTTTAAAGTATGATAATGTATGAGTATTATTAGGTATTCCATCATTAATTTTGGTATCAATAGTACAAGTAAAGGTGTGACCAGACATAGCGCGGCAATCAAGCGCGGCATTCGCAGGACAAAATTTTGCCGCGTGACTAGTTTTAACTTAAAGGTAAATGTGCGCGCGGCTGTCGTCCAAACAAAGGGCGGCTAGGCGCGCAATGCCGCGCAACGTCTGGTCGAACCTTTAAGGTGTAACCTACCTGTGTGTGATGCTTAGTACGGAACTAGATGGCGCTATGTAAACGGTATTTGAAGAGATATTTATTTATTAACTTGGTTCATATTGTTGTGTATCTAAAATTGAATTTAAAGTATTGTCATTAAACTGCTTAAGGTAGCTGTGATGTTCAATCGTCAAGGATCCTACGATTAAGCAATATCATTCGTGTAGGAGAATTTTAATGGGTCAATTACACGCTCAATCAGACGTATCCGACGGCGATCCTATCGTGAAAGGTGGTGGTCGAATGACTGATGAAGATAAATTGTTCGTAGATATCAATTCAGCACTAATTACTGATGGAATTGACTGACGTTAGCAGTGTCTAAGGCACATTGCTAGAGTCGAGGCAGCGTCGAGGCGGAGGCGGCTCGGAGTCGAGGCAAAGGCGAGCCCACACCTCTACTAGCTAGTTAGTGTGGGCGATATAGTAGAGAGATTTGTATGAATAAATAAATAAATATTGGCGGGCTTTACACACAACACCATCTAGCCCCAAACTAAGCAAAGCTTGTACTATGGAAACCAGATAACTGATAGAATACTTATTTACTTTTTTTTTGTAAATACATACATAATATACATAGTAACACCCAGACACAGATCAAACATCTATGTTCATCACACAAATTTTTGCCCTGGGTGGGGATCGAACCCCCAACCTACAGCGTAGAAGGCTTAGTTACTACCAACTAAGCTGTGAGGCCAGTCAAAATATGCCTAATGGCAAAGTCAGTCAGTCAGTCAACAAGTTAAATGTTTAGGGACTTGCATTTATCGTGTTAAGAATTCTTTACAAATGCCCTAAGTATAACAATAACAATCCTTACAATAAAGAACCATTTCCAAAACATCCACACAAATTGATAACCATTTCAACTCCAAAACTCGTAGCGTCCGATATATCAAATTCAGAAAACGTTTCACCCACAAAGGGTCCTTACAAACTGTCAACACACCAAAAAAAACTAACACCGGTAGCTAGCTCATAGTCGGGATGGTTGGTCAAGTCCATTCCAACACAGGACAAATATTTGTGTGATGAACTTAGATGTTTCTGTGTCTGGGTGTTATAATGTATATTATGTAGGTATTTAAAAAAAACGTATATAAGTATTATATCAGTTATCTAGTTCCCATATTACACGCGTAGCTTAATTTGGAGCTAGATGGCGCTGTGTGATAATGTCCAGGTACCGGTTCGAATCCCACTGATACAGTCGCCTATACAAAGATGTATGCATGGCATTTTTTTTTTAATTATGTCACAATACTTTCAGTGTATCTACACACTACACAGCCAAAACTCAAAAATGTCTTCGTTATCTTATACTTCTTACAGTTCTAATTTTCATCATTTTGAAAATTAAGAATATATTGAAACATCTTTTTGCAAGTGAATGTTTGAAAATTTTGGGAAGAATTTAAATTTAGGTAATGTTTTTTTATGTGTTACTATCTTTTACCATGAAATCAACTATCTTTTACATGAAAAATAAAAATCCAATAAAAGTACGAGAGACTAAGAAGTAAGCTATCTATTAATTCAATTTGCTGTGCCCTATAGGTATGCAAATACACTTATGAATAAAAGTATCCATTTGCAAGATCCCTACTATCGTCCAGTAATTCTATATGATGATGGGCAAAGGGTAGAGGGCGAAGAACACATCGACCTTTTGTCTTATGGAGGCATTTGTAAGTTGGCGATATTATTTTGAAGAATGACAGATTATTTCGGTACTGAAGAACCCTTTTATTTTTTGGCAAAAATTGTATTTTTCTATGGGTTTTTTTAAATGACTGTCATTACTTAATGTAGGTGAATAAGTACTTGAAATAAATACTTTTTGACATTTGAATCAAACTGTATGCTGAAACTGATGCTTCAGTTTAAAATTTTATCTATACTATTACTAGCCGACCCGTGACAGACGTTGTCCTGTCAAATTTCAAAAATCGAATAGAAAAGACTGAATGTTTTTAGTCTCTGATGTCAGATTTGTTGCACACCAGCGCCATCTATACAGAAATCATCCCTTTTGCGTTTTTTACTCACAAACTTTCACATTTATAATATTATTAGGATTATAAATGCGAAAGTAATTATGTCCGTCTGTCTGTCACGGCCAAACCGCCAGATCGATTGTAATAAAATTTCATGTATTCTAGAGATATTTTAAAGTATTGGGAAGGCAATACCTAAAAAAATATTTGCTCTTTAGTATTTTATTTCAATCCATTTTCAGTATCTACGCGGACTAAGTCGCGGGTAAAAGTTCGTAATTTATATATTTGATTGTTAGTTTATAAGCTTGAGAGTTTTATAATTTAGGTGAGTACTTACTAAGTAGATAAATGCCTACTTACTAACATACTGTGAGTATTGTAAGTAAGGCACCTAATAATTAAATCCTAAATTTGTTCTAGTTTCTTATTTTACATAATTCATTGAAGTTATAGATAAATTTATGACCATAGCTTGCAGAACAATCACTTAATCTTAATATTTTTTATATAAACAGTTTTTACAGATTATTTATATAAAGTTTAACTGATAATCGAAAGTTAAAGCGAAAGCAATTTACGCTGTAGGATCTACGAAAACTATCTCCCAAAACTAAATTCATGATTGTAATTCAAAGACCCATATTAGATTTAATTCGAACCCTTCAATTTTATCGTTTTTCTCACCCTTCGCTCGTTTTCATAGGGTCAGACATCAAACACTCGCCAACTATGAATCTAAACGCTTTAAAATAATAACCCTAAAAATGGAACGGATGGTCCGATTTGAAAAAATACATAAATATATGACAAGAAAAATATAGCCTTTCATCAACTAAAAATCAAACCTAATTTTATGCGTATTTATTACAGAGCCACAAAACCGATATTAAAATATTGGTAAAGATAAATTCAAAATTTAAATAAGATAGCGATCTATTATTTTCTAATTTCTTTTTTTGACATAGAACAAGATTTTATGACAATTCGCAATGATCCTAGTGAGTGACTGGCCTCACAGCTCAGTTGGTAGTAACTCTGCCTTTCTGCGTTGTAGGTTGTGGGTTCAATGACCATCACTTGTGTTTTGTAGACGTTTGTTTTGTGTCTGGGTATATATAAGTATGGTATATATAAGTATTTTATCAGTTATCTGGTTCCCAAAGTACAAGCTTTTTTTAGTAAATTGATCATCAATACGTATCTATTTATTTAGTTTAATAAATATATACTTACATTATTTTAATTTCTTAGAAAGACGCCCAAATGTTTCAATATTTATTTATTTACAAGTTAACCCGGCGAACTTCGTATCGCTTTAGAATTAACAAATATTGTGTTAAGTGCCCGATCCCTTTCCCGTTCTTGTTCCCGTTTCCATTCATGTTCCCGTTCTTTTTACTCTCTTTTATAAATATAGACTTATTAGTTCAAAGTATTTTTTTTATCTAGTAAAACGGCCAATCAACAAGATCGGATCCAAAGTCGGGTATCCAATCTGGCCGTCCATCCCTCAGAACATACGATACTCTTCACAGAGGCAATTACCATTTCGCACACGTAACATTAGCATGTATTTTCTGAGGAATGTAAGAGCTGGGTGGTTATTCATAGCCAGAATGTGAATGGATTTGAAAGGGTCCTAAAATGGGGCGTATTTCATTCATTATGGGCTTGGCTTTGGTGCACTAAGATACTGTTTCCGTACTATCTGTACAAAAACTTTGCTTCTGCAAAAATTCAACTGTCTAGCTGTCACGGCTCATGAGACACAGCCTTGTGACAGACAGACGGACAGCGAAGTCTTAGTATAGGTCCCGTTTTTACCCTTTAGGTACGGAACTCTAAAAACGGCTTGGTTGCTGTCAAGAAACGGCGAATCTCATTTCAACATCATAAAATAACAACAAATAAAATGGTTTCCGCTATTCTACACCCGTTATCAAACATCACCGTTCTTTTAGAAAACCATGTCTTTAGTACAAGTTGAAGCGCTGGACCAATTAATTTCGCTTTCGGGTAAGCATTTCTAGATTAAATATTTGACGAGCTTTGAAACATTTGCCATTTGAATTTCCAGCGATAATTTGATAAACAAGTGAATCCTATTAGTAAAGTGTTGGGTTCAAAAGAGTTTTATATCTTTACGATTTCAATTTCAATCAAAATTGGGCTAGGATTCCTTATTATTCATAGCACCAGTCCACAATTAGTTTTAAATATAATGAAATATTTGTGGCCTGAGCACGAACCACTTTTTGTATAGTAAAAAGCGGCCAAGTGCAAGTCGGACTCGCGCACATGGGGTTCCATACCATCTATAACGGCAAAAAACACTATCGTGATAGTGTATAGTAGTAGTAGACATTAGATTTTGACACGGGTTTTTATCACGTAATTAGTTACCTTATTAACCACATAATTTACTTTCCCAAAAATGTCAATGATGTAATAAGTTTTACACTTTTCTTCCGAAGAAATTCTAGTCTTCGAACTTTGTTTACAATTTCCGGCCCGTACCGGTTTGCAATATTATTTTTCAAACTATCGTGCATTGAAACAACAAAAATTTTAAGCTATTGCATAGCTTCTATCGCGGGCCTTGAGCGTGGAGACCGAATCAAGAAATTTCGTAACGAAAATTTTACGAGACACTCACACTCACGCAATATGCGTGAGTGTGAGTTAGAGATTTCTCTTTTTGGATTTCAAAAAATCGATTTTTAAAAAATCGATTATGTAAATTACACATATAAATCGATTTTTGTAAACTAAGTTTTCCGAACGCGAACCGAATCGTTCGTTGGCCATTTTCCCGGACGTGAACCTACATATAGTCGCCTCCCAAACGGAAACCGACTCATCGGTCTTGTCTCCGAACGCAAACCGAACCATTGATCGTTTTTCCGAACGTGATCCGACCAATAGTCGCTTCACAAACGGGAACCGACCCATCGATCGTCTCTCCGAAAGCGATCCGAACCATATAATTCGATTTTTTGGAAAATCGATTTATTTGTAGGGACAAAAAATCGATTATTAATTAATAGATTTTTTTCAATCAATATTACATCCCTATGACTCATGTCATGCCTGCTTAGAGTGATTTTCGCATTCCAGCGCCATCTAGTTTCATTTGATGATACTACGTTATTATAGGTGCTTTTCGCGGTCTCATGCAATTCAATTTGGTCAATTCCGCTGGCAGGTCATACTAGTAGACATGATCGACTAAAAAGTTTGAAATTGAATTATTGAATTCATGTAGTTAGGTAAATATCGAATCCTGGCCGTGCATCAATGGATATTTCTGTTCGAAAAATGTATATGCGCGTTACACGTGCTTATAACGGTGAAGGAAAACATCGTGAGGAAACCTGTTAGTATTCTTGAAAGCGACGACGGGCTTGCAACCTGTTACGTGTGGAATGCTAACTACGTAGTTAGGTAAATAGGTAGGTTAAAGATTTTGACATCTATCGATGAATAGCAGAACTTTTAATGACTTTTTGAAATATCACGCTTGTCTCTTTAGTTTAGCAACTCGCCAATAGGTGGCATTGGTTGTATCGGCGTTACTGCGCATGCCTAATCCCCCTCTTCCCCCGCAATCTAGGGATGAAAAAAAAAAAATTTTTTTTTTTTTTCTTTTTCTTTTCTTATCGGTCACCACGCTCAAAAAGTTGAATATCAAAGAAAAACAAAGGAAAAAAGGATAAATAAAATAAATAAATATATAATTATAAATACATAAGTTGATAAAAAATGTTATGCAATAGCTTTACCGCGGCAGTCTCCGAGTGCCACACGTCTTTTTTTTTTTTTTTTGTTGATGATTATGATAATAGTGATGATAGTGATGATAGTGGTTAGTGATATGATGCTAACCCCCCAGATAGGTACTACGAGTACCCTACTACAAATCTATAATAATATCATAAATTCGAAAATAATATGTCTTTCTGTCTGTCTGTGACGTTTTCACATGCAAACCACTAAGCCAATTATCTTGAAATTTCATACAGCGATAGTTTAAAGTTTGAGGATGAACATAGGTAAATTTTACTAATATTATGAATTCGAAAATAACTATGTCTTTCTGTCTGTCTGTCTGTCTGTCAGTGACGTTATCACGGTCAAACCTCTAACCGGATTGTCATGAAACTTCATACAGAGATATTTTAAAGTCTTAGGATGAACATAGGCAAATTATTAAACATATATTGTTTTTCTGTTTTTTTTATAATAAAGTCGTCAGAAATCAGTTTTCCGAATCTACGCGGACGAAGATGCGGGTAAAAACTAGTTGGTTCTATGAATGTTATAGCCTCGCACCAATTGCGTCGATGCATTGCTATATCCAATATGACAAAACGCCGAATGACGAATGAACGATATGACGAATGGAATCGCATATTCGCGCGATGGAAGCATAATCGCCTTTTTAACGGCCTCACAGCTCAGTTGGTAGTAATTCTGCCTTAAGCGCTGTAGGTTGTGGGTTCGATCCCCACCCAGAGCAAATATTTGTGTGATGGACATAGATCTTTGCTCTGTGTCTGGGTGTTAGTATCATAATTCAGTATGTATTTACAAAAAAAAAGTATTGAAGTATTCTATCAGTTATCTAGTTCCCATAGTACAAGCTTTGCTTAGTTTGGGGCTAGATGGCGATGTGTAAAATGTCCACCAATATTTATTTATTTATTTATTTAACACGCATTTTTAAGCCTGGGTTGTATGTATGTAACGGAATCTTTAAACGTGATTTTGACCTACTTTAACTATGCAAAATGCTCTTGCAAAATGTGGGCATGTTTCAAATATATGTTTGGACATGCCTCTGACTACACCTTTTAGACATCTTCAAAGGATTTAAGCGCCTGAAGATCTGAGAGGATGTCTACCGTACTTGGGGATTACGGTCGTGACGCACACATAAACGCATGTCTATACATATCACACTTAGAGAACAACTGTACACAATTCTTGCTATCGCGAACCAAAAGAGGTGTAAGGATAGTCAAAATTACATCATGTTGAACTGAAAACCTCCTCCTTTTTCGTCGGTTAAAAAGTCCATTCCCGGTTTAACGATGCAATTATTTCTACTAAAATTTCTACTAAAAAATACAAGTTTTACTAACTACCATCATTAGTGAAATTGGCAGACGGACGCTACCTACAGATATATGCTTTTAACGTTCGATCACGGTGCCATTTTATGGATAGTTGAGTTTGAATAACGATCAAAGGCTCTACTACGAAACTTTGAACTTATTTGTGACAAAAATATATTTTTGAAAACAAGTGTTTTAAATAAATAGCTAAAATGGTAACTATTTCACATTCTTGTCATTCATCTTTTTGTGAAAAATCATGTCGATACGTTGCTTTTTTGTAGAGTGAAAGAAGGATAAAGCAAAACGCATTTAAAACATTAAGTATGGACACTGCGATTTGATTGAATTGATAGCGAGATATTTAAAGACAAATTTAATCTAACTAACCCAAGGTAAACGTAACACTTATTTGATGTTTACCTATGTTAACATAATTTATTTTATATTGTGTAACTGTTTGTTTACGTAAATAAATAAAATAAAAAATAGAATTTAATGTAAAATCCCTACAATATTATAGTGCTACAACACTTCTACGCCGTAGAGCTTCGTAGCATTGGAGTTCTACGATCTCAAAATTAACAGAAACACAAACGATTAAATAGTACGAATAGTTGTATGATATCCATACAAAACTAATATCAGAAATATAGCTCGATTTAAAGTCATTGTCCTTATAGAGGGTGAAAAAAAAACCAGCTAAGTGCGAGTCGGACTCGAGCAAGAAGGGTTCTGTACCATTATCTGAAAAAAAAAACGTTAAAAAACACGTTTGTTGTATGGGAGCCCCCTTATTTAAATATTTATTTTATTCTGTTTTTTGTATTTGTTGTTAGCAACAACAGAACTGAAGTACATCACAATCTGTGAAAATTTTAACTGTCTTGTTATCACGGTTCATGAGATACAGCCCTGTGACATACAGACGGACAGACGGATAGCGAAGTCTTAGTAATAGGGTTCCCGTTTTTACCCTTTGGGTACGGAACCCTAAAAAAACCAGTGACCATTGAATTTTCTTTCCAAGTTTCAGAGTATTCCCCCAATAGGGGTCGCGTTAGGAATATGTTAGTAACGAGAACGCTCCCTTTGTACGGCAGGGGTATATAGAACCGTGGTTCGACCAAGGGTATTGATAAAGGTCGAATTAAGGGTGTAGGCAGGGCTTGCTGAGCTGTTTTTGCTGACTCTACGTACAATCTTGCCTTTGTAGCAAATCTGTGCCGGAATGTCTAATGGTTTGTAAAGAAAGCTTCCTTCTTATAATAAATGAGAAAGTATGTTTGTTTGTTTGTGTTTTATCACGTAGCGGCTGAATCGATTTGGATTAAACTTGGTATGTTAATTAAAACTTAGTAAGTATAAATAAAATTGTATAAATTAATTCACTATAAAAATTTACTTTACTTATTAAATAATTTGAATATGTTAAATTTTAATTGTTTTAATTCAGTATCATTATTATGATAATAATTTAAAAAGTATTACGTATGCATAAGAAAACGCAAAGCAGATACATTACAAAAATAAATAGGATCACGACTTTTATCATCCAAAACGGTCAGCCTCTCAGAACTCCAGGTGCTCTTAAGAATTTCTAAATGGGTTAGTCAGAGGCACATACAAACCTTACATATGGCAAATGCCTACATTATGTAGAATACATTACACGTTGCTGAATATCAACTATCTTATCATCATCATATCACAGTCACCGCTTTCTAAGGCACCAGAGCTTTAAACTTTAGCGCTCCTTACTCTCAAATACAAGAGCCATATTTTAAGCAGTTTTTTTGGTGCATTAATAGCTTCCTTGTTCATCAGACCGTTAGATTCTAGACTTAATTTACATAAAGCTAGAGTCCACTTTTGTGCGACGCTGGGCACATTATTATGGCGTGAATCCGGAAAAGAAACTGTCATTGCAATGCCTGAAATGATTTTTTTTTAACTATACAGCAGCATACTGCAAAATGTACCAAATGTAATGTTTGGACGTGCTTCTGACTAACCCCTTCAGACATATCTTCAAGGATCTGTGCGCCTGAAGATCTGAGAGGATGTCTACTTTTCATGAAGATTCCTGTCATAATCCTATTTTTAATATTTATTTCAGGTATTTACGAAAGTTTACGAATAAAACAATGCAATTTTAATTAAGATAAATTAAATGAAATCAAATGCAATCAAATGAAATCAAATAAAATCAAATGAAATCAAATGAAAACAAATGAAATCTAATAAATCAAATGAAATCAAATGAAATCAAATGAAAACAAATGAAATCAAATGAAATCAAATGAAATCAAATGAAATCAAATGAAATCAAATGAAATCAAATGAAATCAAATGAAATCAAATGAAATCAAATGAAATCAAATGAAATCAAATGAAATCAAATGAAATCAAATGAAATCAAATGAAATCAAATGAAATCAAATGAAATCAAATGAAATCAAATGAAATCAAATGAAATCAAATGAAATCAAATGAAATCAAATAAAATCAAATGAAATCAAATGAAATCAAATGAAATCAAATGAAATCAAATGAAATCAAATGAAATCAAATGAAATCAAATTAAATTAAATGAAAAGGAATTAAAATCTGTAATTTTCAAGTGCGGTAAACATACTCTCATATCTCCACTAGTATTCATATAAAAAATCCAGGTAAATAATAATAAAATGGCTACCCTAGTCCATTCTATGTTCCCGTCTTGTCGCTCGCAAGCGTACGACATTTAATTTTCATGCGCCCGTTCGTACACAATGACGCAAAACCACTATTCAAGCTTAGCCGAAACGCTTGATGGTTAAAACGGCTTACGAACTACTTGTACCAAAACTTGAGTATAGCGAACTAAAACAGTCATGGCTTTCCACTTTTAAGACTGTCCCGCTTCTTGGAAGTAAATATTTTGAAGAAATAAGGTAAGCTTAAAAGATGTACGAAAGATGTCATCTACTAAACTCACACACACATGCTTGCACGTGCTTTTAACACGTGCTTAACACGGTAAAGGAAAACTTCGTGCGGAAACCAGTTTTTATTATTGTAAGCAGCGACAGGCTTCCTATCTGTCACGTATGGAATGATAATTACTGCAAAATGTGAGCATGTACCAAATATAATGTTTCGTGTCAGAGACACGAAACATTATATTTGGTACTACCCCCACTAGACATCTTCTATCTAGCTTGGAGATCTGAGAGGATGTTTATCATACTTTTTTTTAAGAATATCCAAAATCATTTTAATATTCAAATTCTATGCGCTTCAATTATTATTGGTTACAGTTTTACAAAAGAGCACGTTATTGGTTACTATTTTCTGATTGTCCCTGCAATACCGTACCACTACCGCTCTCAAGCGTCAGTTAGCATTTTCAAAGGGAAGATAGTGTTGTGCTAAAGCCAATATTTTATTCACGTAATATCGATAAAAAATCGGCCAAGTGCGAGTCGGACACGCGCACGAATTTCAAAAACGGCAAAAAAATCAGGTTTATTGTATGCCCCACTAAAATATTTATCTTATTCTGTTTTAGTAGTTATAAAAGCGGCAACAGAAATACATCATCTGTAAATGGAGTCTTAGTAATAGGGTTCCGTTTTTACCCTTTGGGTTCGAAACCCTAAACAACGATTAAATAGATAAAATGAAATAAATATAGGTGGACATTTCACACAGCGCCATCTAGCCCCAAACTAAGCAAAGCTTGTACTATGGGAACCAGATAACTGACAGAATACTTATATACGTTTTTTTTGTTGTAAATTATTAATTATTTACTTGTAAACTCCTTATTATTTAGTGTATGTTCATAGAAAAATAGAAATAGGATCACGACTGTAATCCCCAAGTACGGTAGACATCCTCTCAGATCTTCAGCCGCTCAAATCATTTGAAGATGTCTGGTGGAGGTAGTCAGAGGCACGTCCAAACATTATATTTGGCACATGCCCACATTTTGCAGTAATTAGCATTCCATACGTGACAGGTTGCAAGTATAATATTTAATTTCATCGATATTCCTTGAACGTGCCTAATGCCCTACCCTAATATTGCTCTAGAGTCTAGCGGAAATATTCGGACGTGCTCAAAGCTGTCAAGTGGCGCCTCTGAAGCTATTTCAGTGAGTGCAGTTCCTTAAAACGGATATTTTGGCCGATTTCACGGAATCCCAAGGATTTTTCTGAAAATTCTAAGAATGAGGGTACTAAAATGTATGTGTTTGGTGAATAGATTTGAACGAGTACAGACATTTGCCATATGAAAGATTGATGTTAACTAATTTCGCTATAAATATTTTTGTGGACTTTTCACACAGCGCCGTCTAGCCCCAAACTAAGCAAAGCTTGTACTATGGGAACTAGATAACTGATATATAACCTATATAACCGTTTTTTTATGTAAATACATACACAAACACACACACAGAATAAACATCTATGTCCATCACACAAATATTTGTGTAGGAATCGAACCCACAACCTACAGTGCAGAAGGCATAGTTAGTACCAACTGAGCTGTGATGCCAGTCTTAAATTTAATCTTTAATGGATTTAATGGCATAAATACATATTGATAGTAACTTACATTTAGCGCCATTTATGTCTAGAATAAAGAAAGCTTGAGTTATAGAGACCAGATAACAGATAATTACAAAACTATTAATTATTCTTATAATACCATAGTCTCCATTAAACTATGATATTGTACCGTCTTTTTAGGATTCCGTACCCAAAGGGTAAAACGGGACCCTATTACTAAAACTCCGCTGCCCGTCTGTCTATCACCAGGCAGTATCTCATGAACCGTGATAAACAAGACAGTTGAAATTTTCACAGATGATGTATTTCTGTTGCCGCTTTATCAACAAATACTAAAAACATGATAAAATAAATATTTAAGTGTTCCCATACAACAAACGTGATTTTTTTGCCGTTTTCTATAAATCGTACGGAACCCTTCGTGCGCGAGTCCTACTCGCACTTGGCCGGTTTTTATTTAATAACAGTGGTAAATATTATGGTAAATGTATTAATTATATATCTTTTACTATGATAATAATAATTTTTATTTTAGATTTTTATTTTGCTATGTCCTAACAGGACCTATGTACTAATACCAATACTACTTACCCTATTCATAAGACCTATATCTACTATGTATTGTACATGATGCAAATAAAATTTATTTATTTATAGTTATTTGTATTTATTTATTTAATTAATAAATAAATACAACAGATATTTTTCAAATTATCCAATTTAATGTTTCACTGCGTCAGATTAATTTAACCTAATAACGATGTTTAAATTAGTAGAAACTTGGTTCCTATTGCCGTTAAACCAAACAAACGAATTATTGTTTACTAGCTGTAGCCTGTTACTTTGTTTGTTATTATATAAGCTGAAGCTAAAATAAAAATAATGGTGGACATTTCACACATCGCCATATAGCCCCAAACTAGGCAAAGCTTGGAATAAGGGAACCAGATTACTGATAGAATACACATATTTATATGCTTTTTTTTAAATATATTAACACCAGAACACAGAACAAACATTCATGTTTATCACACAAACCACCAACCTACAGCAGAGAATACAGGGTTACTACGTACTGCACGGAATGCTAAGTACTGCAAAATGTGGGCATGTACCAAATATAATGTTTGGACTTGCACTGACTACCCCCACTTGATATCTTCAAAGGATCTAAGCGACTGAAAATCTGAGAGGTCTACCGTACTTGAGGTTTACAGTCGTGATCCTAATTTATGAAAAAATATTTTTCAACAGAAAATGTATTTGTTAAATAACATTCAAACATATTCATGCATTTCTATTAATGTTATTAATAATTTATAGCAAACAGTAATCTAATTTCGCAGCGGAAAGCTTCCATAATTGAAACACGATTATTGCAAATAATTATAGAAGGATTATAGGGTGCTTAGTTTAATTGATCTAGAGAGCGAAGCGAGCGCAGTCCTCTAAATTAACCTGGACAAATCATACATAAATACATACATATATGTATATATACATAAAATCACGCCTGTTTCCCAGAGGGGTAGGCAGAGATCACGGCTTTACACTTGCTACGATCCTGACATACTTCTTTAGCATCATTCACTCTCATCACATTCCTCCTGGACAAATCAGTTCAGCTTTTGGGTTCATACCCCAAATATAAAGGAAACTCCTAGTGTAAAAGGTAAAGAATTTGCATTTTGCAGAAGTTAGCATTCCACACGTGACAGGTTGCAAACCCATCACCGCTTTCAAGAATACTAACTGGTTTCCTCACGATATTTTCCTTCACACATTAACTGGTGTCTAAAATCCACGAATTTACGCGCAAATAATTTTTTTTAACAGAAAAATTCTATGATGAATGATGACGGCCGGGATTCGAAACCACGACCTTGAGATGAAAGTCAAGGTACCTCCCACTCGGACAACATGGCTTTTAATTTTGATGATATTTGGAGATAATGCAGACACGAGAACAAACCCGCATCTCTTGCGTCTCAGTCGTGCATGAGCCCCCCCAAGCCAATGAGTTCGGCAAAAATATACCCACAATAAAGTAAGCTGTAAGTTTGATGGATGACATGTCAAACTTTTTCCTCGACCAAATGAATTAGGTAAACTCAACTAATTAGCGAGACAACATAACTTAAGTTCTATCTTAAGGCGTTTAAACTTAAACGTTTTTGATGAATGCAGAATCGTTTTTTCTCAATAACCGCAAAACATACAGTTTTGTTTTTCATGACAAAGATAACTTAAGGATATAATCTAGATAAATTACAGACAGAAATACGATTGGTGAAACTTTTCTCGATAGATAGAGATAGAGAGATTTTCCAAAGTTGGCTCTTCAAAAACACTAGTTTCGTTTTTAATCAAAGCTATGAATAGCTAAACAGTTTATTTTTATATAATTCGTTAGTTAATCTTACTAGCTAAGTAAATTACAGACAGTTTCTTTTTAAATTTGATGGTTTTCGAGATAATGCATTTTTATCACTTTTTCCGTCTTATTCGGGTAGACTCAGCCTATACCAAACGTCAAAAATTTTACTTATCACCCTTACACTCACAAACTTTCGCATTTATAAATATTAGTAGGATAGGAAAACAAAGGAAAAAATCTTTTTCAATACACATTTATTCGGCATTTTAGAACATAGACCCTCTATAAAGGACATACGAATGCTATGTGTTTTCTTACTGTGTGTGTTTTTTTAATATTGTTGGACATTTCACACAGCGCCATCTATCCTTAAACTGAGCAAAGTTTGTACAATGAGAACTAGATATTTGATAGAATATAATTTTTTTGTTTTTATGGTTCCGAACCCAAAGGGTAAAAACGGGACTTTATTACTAAGACTTCGCTGTCCGTCTGCCTGTCTGTTGAAAATTTCATAGGTGATGTATTTCTGTTGCTGCTATAACAACAAATACTGAAAACAGAACAAAATAAATATTTAAGTGGGACTCCCATACAACAATCGTGATTTTTTTGAATAAATGAAGAACCGCTCCACCGATTTTGTGCAAACTTTACATAAACTATCTACTAAATAGGCCGAACAAAGCCCAAACATTTGGTTTGGATAAGTCATCCCGTTTTTGAGTTATAAAATTACAACGAAATGTGGCATTGATTTTTAGGGTTCCGTACCAAAGGGTAAAAACGGGACCCTATTACTAAGACTTCGCTGTCCGTCTGTCTGTCATAGGGCTGTATCTCATGAGCCGTGATAGCTAGACAGTTGAAATTTTCTCAGATTATGTATTTCTGTTGCTGCTGTAACAACAAATACTAAAAACAGAATAAAATAAATATTTAAGGGGGGCTCCCATACAACAAACATGATTTTTTTGCCGTTTTTATAGATAATAGTACGGAACCCTGCGTGCGCGAGTCTGACTCGCACTTGGCCGGTTTTTTTATATAATAATATATATTAATTTTGTTCCCGTACAAGTCCTAAACAAATACAGTTAAAATTTGAATTTTCAATGCAGCTCACTGTTGAAGCCCGCGGGATCGAAACTCGTATACGTTTTGCAAATATCTAAATCTAAAAATTTGTCCAAATAGAACCTGGAAAGTTCTAACAATTCTATTTGAAATGAAAGGATGTAAGCACCAGTTTCTGATGTCGGCAATATTAGCGCTTTATGTATATGTAACTCAGGTAGGTAAGTACGTAGCAATGCATATTGAATTCATATTCAAAAATCATTTATTTCAATAAAATCACAATGATCACTTTGAAACGTCTTAGGAACTAGGTGAAGCTACGCCGATTCCTCGCGATCAAGCCAACAGAAAAGAATCAGGCAACAAACACGGCTTGAGGTCTACCGTTTTTTTCTCCTCTCTCTTCCTTTCATTTTTTTTGGTTCCGTACCATCACTACATAGTATAAAGCAAAGTCGCTTTCCGCTTACCGCGTCTGTATGTCTGTATGTATGTTTGCTTATATCTTTAAAACTACACAACGGATTTTGATGCGGTTTTTTTTAATAGATAGAGTGATTCAGGAGGAAGGTTTATATGTATTAAACCCGTGCGAAGTCGGGGCGGGTCGCTAGTTATTTATAAAAAACAGCAAAAAAAAACACGTTTGTTGTATGGGAGCCCCACTTAAATATTTATTTTATTTTGTTGTTAGTATTTTTTGTTATAGCGGTAACTGAAATACATATTCTATGAAAATTTCAACTGTCTAGCTAACACGGTTCATGCGATACAGTACAGCCTTGTGCCAGACAGACAGACAGTAAAGTCTTAGTAATAGGGTCCCGTTTTTACCCTTTGGGTGCGGAACCCTAAAAAGGTGGTGTATAAAGGTGAGCGCTATCAATTCATAGACTAGCCAGACTAGTAAGACTAGTGCTCAGAGTTTAAAACGTTTGCTGGAAATATAGGCAGACTTTTTGTATCATGGATGAAATAATCCCTGCGTTCACTAACAAACTGATAGAGCCATCGAATTCAGTGACGATGAAATATAGAATGGAACCAGAGTATGCAATTAATATGAGTCCTATTGGCCACGTATCGTGTATGGGTTCTGCAGAGCTTTTTGTGTTGTGCTAGTTTATCATTAAAAAAATAAAACCGTCCAAGTGCGAGTAGGACTCGCGCACGAAGGGTTCCGTACCATTATCTATAAAAACGGCAAAAAAAACACGTTTGTTGTATAGGCGCCCTCCTTAAATATTTATTTTAGTCTGTTTTTAGTAGTTGTTGTTATAGCAGCAACATAAATACATCATCTGTGAAAATTTCAACTGTCTAGCTATCACGGTTCATGAGATACAGCCCTGTGACAGGCAGACGGACAGACAGACCGACAGACATCGAATTCTTAGTAATAGGGTCCCGTTTTTACCCTTTGGGTACAAACGTACCCTTGGGGTTTTTGAGTTATTGCATTAGGTTGATTAGAAATGTTTTTATCAAGTGATCTTCCTTTGACTATTGACATTGTTTTCCATTAGACGGTAACTAAAATGCTAAGTAAACCCAATAAACAAAAAACCTGCCAAGTGCGTGTCGGGTCACGCGCAATATAGAGCTTCGTAGTTAACACAGCTAACAACCTTTTATAAGTTTACCTTTTTAAGACTATTACGTCTATTACTAGTAAACTTGTAACGCCTACTAAGCTGTGATTGTTTTCCTTTTTAAGTTCGTTATATGTACTACCATGAATATTTTCACGGCTCCAAACCCAATAGTTTAGATTTTAGAGGAGGGGGACACTCGTTTTTAACAAAATTGCCACATTAGGCTTAATATTTCACAAACGGATCCCTTAATAGAAAAGCTGTTATTACAAACCCACAACACTTTTGAAAAGCCGATCCAACGATACCCCACACAATAGGGTACGCAAGAAAAAACAATAACATCCCCACTTTACATGTAGGGGAGATAGATACCCTTAAAAAAATGTTTTTTAAGATTTTTTCCACCAAATTGTTAGCTTGACTTATATGTTTATTCGTGCCAAATTACAGCTTTCTTGCACTAATAGTCTCTGAACTAGGCTGCGGACATGGCGAAACTAAAGGGTTACTTGTAGACTACGAAACCCTTAAAATTATCAGGTATACAGTTTTGTTTGCAATGTTCTTTAGATAGGTCAACTGGTTCTTGTATATTTTGAAAATATTCTGTATTATAAAGATATAAAGTTATAAGATAAAGATATTTATTTCTCAACAAACGTCCTTAAATACATAGATAAACAAAAAAGTATTTCTTATATTAAGGGGCTCCCAGTCGACGATTGCTCTTTTTCGAAACGAAAAAAGAAATACTTCTGAACAAGCCACATCTCCTTTTTTTATAAGTATATTACTTCAGGTTCCTACCTAGATTTATATTAAGCTGAAAACATAATAGCAGAAACTTTTCACGATAAAGATATTATTTCAAAATGATACTTTTTAGAATTTATGATCGAAATATTTTATAAACCTACTATTAAAATCAACTTGTGATTTATTATTAAAGATAGGTAATATGTAGATCTAGATTTCTATTAGAATAGATTTTTGATAAGTAATTATACATAATTTATATCATTAATTTATTCGAAAAGCTAAGGCGGACCACGCGCCGACGTGTGTTTGTCGTCATTGCAGCGGTCGGTAGGATTATTTATCGAAGTGATTAAAGATGGCTACATCTTTATTCACATACTAGCAGTCCGCCCCGGCTCCGCACGGGAGTAACGTATTATAACGATTTTATGGGTATTTTTTTACCCAGGTTACATTATCGAAGTTTTAATAGGAATCCCTATTTTTTTCAAACAATAAATATGGCTTATGTTACTCAGAGATAATGTAGCATTCTAAAAGTAAACGATTTTTTGAAATATATCCAGTAGTTTTGTATTTATTCCATACAAATATATAATATATTTTGTATTTATTCCATACAAATATACAAAACATCTTTCCTCATAATAATATTAGTACCTATAGATTATTACACTCATAATAACTTTTGAATGGTATGGAATTTGGGAATGGTTAAAAAAGTAATTTACAGGTACTGATATGGCCTTGAAAATGAAGTGATTTTTTGGATAAGGATTAATACCCAGGTACGAATAATGTGGCCTAGTTTGTACAGGGGCGTTACCATTGCATATTTTAACATGAAAAAGTAGTTATTGTGACATAACTGTATTAGTTGGACATAATTATGGTATTGCTGACTTATTTTTGTTAATATTGATGTAATCTTTAAAACTGCAGTTCATCACTTTGCTCTATTGTCAATAATTTCCGCAGCATACGCGATATAAAGATTTTTTTGGTTTTTTTATCACACGATGGGTTACATTATCGAAGTTTTCATACGGATCCCTAATAGTTAGACAAATGGTATTGTTAACTTATTTGTAGATATTGATGTCCTCTTTAAAACTGTAGCACATTATTTTGCTCTATTGTCAATAATTTCCGCAGCATACGCGATATAAAGATTTTTTTGGATTTTTATCACATTTGGGTTACATTATTGAAGTTTTCATACGGATCCCTAATAGTTAGACAAATGGTTAACTTATTTGTAGATATTGATGTCCTCTTTAAAACTGTAGTACATTACTTTGCTCTATTGTCAATAATTTCCGCAGCATACGCGATATAAAGATTTTTTTGGATTTTTTATCACACGTTGGGTTACATTATCGAAGTTTTCATACGGATCCCTGATAGTTAGACTTATAGTATTATATTTATTTTGTAGATATTGATGTTTTCTATAAAACTATAGTAAATTACTTTGCTCTATTGTCAATAATTTTCGCAGCAAACGCGATATAAAGATTTTTTTTGGATTTTTTTTCACACTTTGGGTTACATTTTCGAAGTTTTCATACGGATCCCTAACGTTTTTGAAAATACTATATAGCCTATGTCCATAACGGATAATGTAGGATTCTAATGGTAAAAGAATTTTTTGAATCGGTTCAGTAGTTTCGGAGCCTATTCGAGACAAACAAACAAACAATCAAATCTTTCCTCTTTATAATATTAGTATAGATACTATACATTATAAAATAGGAGATGTGGCTTGTTCACAAGTATTTCTTTTTTCGTTTCGAACAAAAACAATCGTCGACTGGGAGCGCCTTAAATCACAATTCAAATATAGGGACAACATAGGTACCCAAACTAGGTTAAACCTGTATGATGGCATTCCTAGGTCCTCCCCCAGTCAGTGGTTCAGGTGAATCACATTTTAAGATTGGTAGTGTCTACAGCTTATAGTTAGATTAAAGTATTATGAATTAACATTCAAAGAAAACAAAATTGTGTAAATGTAAAAGAAAAAAAAAATAGAGAAAAATCAACTAAAAGAAAAAAGAGGTAAAAATGTATGTGTAAATGTTTGTTTGAGTGAATGCGTTTATGTGTTGTTAAGTTTAATGTATGCACCCGTTTAAGTTAATAAAAGTCGTTATGCACGATTTTATAGAATTGGATTAAAGGTTACCTAATGCTATGACAGTATAGAGAGTAGACTCTCCGTCGTACTAGTCTTGGTCAAGCAGCCAGTTTGTGAGTGTAATTTTACATTTATGTTGTTTATTTTTGTAAACCAAGATATTTTATTTAATAGTTGTGAAAGCCACAATAATTGCACTTTAAGAACCATAATAAATTTTATAGCCATTCATTTTCTACATTTTATTGCTAAGAAAAGACGCCCTATAAGTTGATATAAACCCAGAATTTTATCAGTAATCCATTAAAGGTAAATGATAAATGAAAACCCCTGAAAACGAATGCATCATCATTTCTTCCGCCTGCTGGTTTTGATCAGTTGGTTAGCATCAGTTTGAATGTTACGGCATTGCTAGCGAGTCCGTTAGAATTTTTTTGTAAGTACGATTATATTCTTTAACCACCTAAAAACCTTGAAACAAGATATTTTAGGATTATCTTTAAAATTTGGTTGCGAAAAGCAATCGTGAATTAAACGTTGTTTAAATGTAGTAGGGCGAAAGCGCTGTAGGCTGTAGGCATTCAAACAACACATTAATTTTCAAATAAACGGTTTATATTGAACAAAAATATAAAAACGACGATTTTTAAATAATATAGAATAGAGTATTTATCTATCTCTTAGGTTAAACAAATGTTTTGTATCAGGCGATTTTTTTGAATTAATTATTCATATTAAAATACACAACCGGGTCCTTGACCCTAAACGAATTATTGTTTATTTCTAACTGCTTTTGCGATCTGAATATATTATAATAATTAGTATTTCAAACAGGTAAAATTTTTGCGTTATAAATTAGCCATAGACGTCGCCATAGTACGAATTTTTAAAACTATCTTGCTAGAATCTCAAAAAAAAATTTCACCAGCACTAGTGCTTAGGGGCCCAGGTGGACTGTCACCACACTAAGCTGATCCCTCCTTGCCTGTAAAATATACTACCTACTCCATTCCTCACCCTTCCCAGGAAATTATTATAAGATTTTCGTAAAACGGCGACCTCGAAAAATGAGCACGAATGCAAGAAAGCTGCAAGGTTGATCTTACAGGCTTTGTAAAAACTTTATTGTCTGAGAAGTTTTTGTGTTTCAATAAGTTTTTTTTAAATATATTTTAATATTCAAGCTTTTATAAATGTTAGGGCTCTAGTATTCGTCATCGCATCAAACCACGTGCTCAAAACTGTGAAGGAAAACATCGTGAGAAAACCAGTTAGTATTCATAAAAGCGGCGATGGGCTTGCAACCTGTTACGTATGGAATGCTAACTACTACAAAATGTGCCAAATGTAATGTTTGGAGGTGCCTGTGACTACTAGTACTACTACCCTCTCTAGACATCTTCAAGGATCTAAGCGCCTGGAGATCAAAATCAAAATCAAAAATGTATGGGAATGATTACTACATTATTTCAAAAACGTTAATTTACAAAATAGTGACGAAATTTCTCTTACTATATGAGGATATTTAAATAAAGCTTCTCTAACAGATTTTTTTAAACTTGAGATTTCTAGATTAATCTTTGATATATATCACACTATTATTTTTAAAACTAGTAGATTAGTAGACATAACTATAGATTTTAACACTGGTGTTTATCACGTAATTACCTTTAATTTATTTTTCCGACGTTATTGGAACAGTTTCTACATTTTTTTCCCTGTATGTATATAAAAAAACTAATCAATCAGATAAATAAACGACTAACCAGAAACTTAAAATTCAACTAAACATCGTTGTATTTACTAAAATATAATGACCGATAACTATTAAAGGTGATGCTTGAAATTTTTGTTTTCTTGCATGGGCTCAGTCTTTCCGGATAAGACGGAAAAAGTGATAAAACCGCATTATCTTGAAAACCATCAAACTTAAAAAGAAACTATCTTTTATTTATGTAGCTTGTATGATTGTCTAGCGAATTATAAAAAAATAACTATTCATAATTAACACTATTAGTAATGAGACACAGACTCACATCCTACATCAGTACCTAACAATATAAAGAAAGCTCCTAGGTTATCATTGTTTTGTTTGTGAGCGTAAAGTATCATGGTTTGGACAATTCAATTTATCTAGAGATACTAGTAGTACTGGTGACTACAGTTTCTATCTCATTAGACATTTTTTACGTAAATAAAGAAAAGATAAGAAAATACGTAAAAAATATAAAAGAATTTACGGGAAAATGCAGTAGTTTTAAGTCTTAAAAAACAAAATTCGTGTTTTAGAAGCCATCTTTGGAAAATAAATCTATCGAGAAAAGTTTCACCAATCGTGTTTATGTCTATAATTTATCTGGATTATATCCTCAAGTTATCTTTGTCATAAAAAAACAAAACTTTATGTTGCGGTTATTGAGTTATCGAATTTTTATTGCCTGTTGTAGATTACTCTAAGTATTAAAGACTTTGCAATTCAAATTCAAATTAAAAAATCATTTATTTCAATAAAATCACAAGGATCACTTTGAAACGTCTTAGGAACTAGGTGAAGTTACGCCGATTCCACGCGACCAAGCCTAGAAGAATCAGGTAACAAACACGGCTTGGGGTCTACCTTTTTTTTAATGATCCTTTCCTTAATGCTATATAGAACTCTAGTGTGGTGCCAATCGAACAAGGTGAAGGCTCAAACAAGAATAATAATTAAAAGTACCTACTACAATAATACGATAGCAAGGACTAATCAGGGTAAATAAGGACTTTCAACTATTCTGTCATTAAAGTGCTTTATTCATAATTTACTAAAAGCAAACTCAAAGTTCATTCTACCACAGATAGTATTTAAACAATAACATCGAAGTATACAAATAAACATAAAACTTCTCAAACCTTGCCACTTGTGCTTGATTCTTCTCAGACCATCCAAAAGTGTTTCCGCGACGATATATTTCCTTGTTATTAATCATTACACTTGTGGATCCGTAATTGATAACACCTTTCTTCGGTTGCACTACGTAACTGTTGTTTTGCATTTTAGTTTGTATTGGCATTAGACTTTCTATGTCGGGCATCATGTTTTGAATTTGTTGTGCTAGATCATTATCTGTTGACTTCCCGTTATAAACCCCTGGCCATCCAGGACCTCTCAGTTGTGCTCTTTGTTCTGGCATATCCCGTGATTGAATTCCTTAAAAAAAAAAAAAGATTTAGAGTTAGGGAATAAGTACAGAATTAGAGAAAACAAATAATCGTTAATACCTGAAATACCATTGCTTGTGATCAGCAAAGTTATTATGGTAATATATAACATGTTAGCTACGATGTTTGTTCCAGTTTGTATCAAGTTCCCGTCTAAGCTTCCTTATATAGCGTCGGTTCGCACGCCACGCGCTACGCGCATGCGTAAATACCCTGGAACCTATTTAGTTTTTATTTTACCAACAATCGAATTAGTCATTTAAGTACATTAAATTTAATCATCCACTTGCGCAATTTGTAGCTACCCTGTTATCTCACACCGAGATATAAATATAATGATGATGTCATGTAATCAGCAAGTAGCATTTGACCTCGAGTCTCATCACGTGTTATTCTAATATTTAGGTACTTAATATTCGGTGCAGACGTACGGAATAGTGTGAATATAATTTCTTGCAATTTTATTCACTACATAATATAAAATAAAGTCGCTTCCCGCTGTCTGTCTGTATGCTTAGATCTTTAAAACTACTCAACGGATTTTGATGTGGTTATTTTTATTAGATAGAGTGTTTCAAGAGAAAGGTTTATATGTAAAATAAACACATAATATCTTAGAGAAATACTGATAATTATAGAGGTTTCTAACGTGATGTCGTAAATAAACTATTTTTGCTATTTTTGCGCTTTCAGTGCAACGCTGCTGAACCCTACGAGATATATCAAAGTAATGTACATATTAAAAACGTCTACAAAAAAGACCGCGATGGAATATGTCTATCTCCTAGGGATAACCCACAATAATCATTTTTTATCCTTTTCTTTTTACGAGATATAATGGCTTATTTACGAAGCGATTTTAAGCAATACAGCATTAATCCTTATCTAATTCAAGAGCAGCCTCGAAAACATGTTTGTATTGTCTAATGACAAACAAGTGAACGTTGTACATAAAGACTTTATCTAAATATATGTAATTTGACAATGCAATAATATGGTCAGCGAGCTAATCTGATGATGGAGTCAGGAGCTGTTCAACGGAACTCCTCAGTAAATAGTTTGATTGAGATAAAACTTTGCATACCTATCAATCTCCAATGACTATATAAAATTATAGTATTAACGAGCTGGTCTGATGATGGAGCTCGAATGTAGCTATAGGAACTCCCTACATAACATAACCACGTCGTGTTTGGGTTCTTTGGACTTGTCTTGACAGTAGAACCCTAAAATTTATAAAAACTTGATTTTTAATATCTATAATTTTGTTGTCAATGTTGCCAATATGTATGTTTTTTGTTTAGTTTTAAGAGATTATGTTGACACAAAATTAATTTATTCTTTCTTTCTTTCTTTAATAAACTTATATTTACGACTATAAACCCATTCAAAAAAATTTATATTAAGCAGAGTCAGAATAATAATATTGATTATGATGTGTACTCACATACAAGTTGCGTTATACAGGAAGCAGGAATTTCCATGCTCTAGACATTATCAGTATTTGAGGAAAAAAGTAATAAATTAATTACAAAAACCGTGTTGGCCAAGTGGAAGGTACCTCGACTTTTATTCTTAAGGTCGTGGGTTTGAATCTCAGCCGTGTATCAATGGATTTTTCTATTCGAAAAAATATACGCATCAAAACACATGCTCAAAACGATGAAGGAAAACATCGTGAGTAAACTAATTAGTATTCTTATAAGCGGCGATGGGCTTGCAACCTGTCATGTATGGAATGCTAACAACGGAAAATATGTGGGCGTATGCCGAATATAATGTTTGGACATGCCTCTGACTACCCCCACTAGATATCTTCAAAGGATCAGCGTCTGGAGATCTGAGAGGATATCTACCGTACTTGGGGATTACAGTCGTGATCCTATTTTTGTTATTGTTAAAAGGACAAAAATATCTCATTAATAATCGTTTACTGATGCTAAGCCTGATACCTCATCACTCGACAGAATAACATCCACTCCGACTTGAATTAATTTTTTACTGGGATTGTCAAAAATCTACAAGGAAAATTAAAATCGCACTGGAGTGTTTTTTTCCCTAATATTGCCAAAACAACAGGCGATAGATAATGAGTGCCCCGAAACAATTCTAGTTATAATTTAATTATCACGTTTGGCCATGTAGTTATTACCATTTGACCTCGTCGTGGATATGTTTGTTTATGTACATATTGGTGTCGATTCTGTTTGCACCTAAGATTTCCTACAAAACAATTTCGCTCTTGTTCCTTTTTGATAAAGTCTAAATTAAAGTAACCTCAAAATAGAAACATTCTTTTATTTGTTTTTTTTGTATATTTCGAATGTGCATAAAATTAATATGATTACTACTGTAATCCCCAAGTACGGTAGACATCCTCTTAGATCTCCAGGCGCTCCTTTGAATATGTCTAGTGGAAGTAGTCAGAGGCACGTCCAAACACAATATTTGGCACATGGTTGCACTGATTGCAAGCCCATCGCCGCTTACAAGAATGCTTATTAGTTTCCTCACGATGTTTTCCTTCACCGTTTAAAGCACGTTTTTTAATGCGCATATACATTTTATGAACAGTAAAATCCTTTGACGCATGCCAGGATTCAAACCCACGACCTTCTGATTTAAAGTCGAGGTACCTCCCACTCAACTCCTCCCACTTTCAACCATACTACATGTTTCAACCATAGTCCGATAATAGTGTCTTATCACCTTGTTTTCGCATGTTAACATTATGAATGTGTTAATATCCGAAAATAACATTTTGTTATGTGACCTTGAAATGATGTGCTCAGATAGGTATTAACCTGCGACTGATCTCTGCTACTGCCGTACGCATAGTAATAAAAACGCGTTCACGATAAATATTCGGAAAAAACATGAGTCATGATTGGATTCCGTAGGTATTACACGATAATAGCTCAATAACTGAACTGACTGTCGTCGATTGGATGGTCATGTCGTCAACGTCATATTATGTCTGTCTTTATAGACTTCGTAAAACAGTACCCGATACAGTTGCGTCCCGTCCACCACCCAGCAAGTCGTTCAGCAAAGCTCACATTTGAGAGTGGTCAGAGGCACGTCCAAACATTACATTTGGCACATTTTGCAGAAGTTATCATTCCATACGTGACAGGCTGCAAGCCCATAGTCGCTTATAAGATTGACTGGTGATTTTGATACGCATATAAATTTTTCGAACACAAAAATCCATTGAAGCACGCCGGGATTGGAACCCACAACCTTCGAATTGAAAGTCGAGGTACCTCCCACTCGGCCAACACGGCTAACATTCACAGTTGCCAAATACATTATCGTATTAATAACTATTTGTTCAACAGAAGTCGAAGGAATTGACAAATTTTACAAGGAGAAGAAGATTTTGTTGAAAATATTTACAACTCATAAATAAAATGGAATCCAGAATGGTAAGATTTATCATTAGTTTTTATTAAAAATAATATGCAAATGATGGGACTATAGTATAAGTACAAAATACGCCGCAGATAGCCTGTGAGCAATGATTGTGACTAAATAAAGTCCGCTAATAAGTCCAGCCATAAACTCACACGTAACTGCTGTTGCTTTTTAGGGTTCCGTACCCAAAGGGTAAAAACGGGACCCTAGTACTAACCGTCGTCTGTCTGTCACAGGGCTGTATCTCAAGAACCGTGATAGCTAGACAGTTGATTTTTTTACAGATTACGTATTTCTGTAGTTGCTATAACAACAAATACTAAAAACAGAATAATATATATATATAAGGGAGGCTCCCATACAACAAACGTAATTTTTGCATTTTTAGCGCCATCTAGGTTAATTTGATGTTACTTCGTTACTACGTTACTTTTCGAGGAGGTTCTCAATTCGCCTGTATGTTTTTTTTTTGTGTGTATGTTACACGATTACTCCGGCGTTTGTGGACGGATTTACAAAATTATTTTTTTATTTGAAAGCCTACACTTCCGAGGTAGTCCCATTACCACCAAGTCAGCATCTGATGATGGGATCCCAGAGAAATCGAGAGAAACCTTCAAAATGTATGAGCATTGATAGTGGTTTTCAACCGAGTGGAGGGCTAGCCGGGGAGAAGCCCCCACAACTATTTTTAATTATAAAAATGTTTTTTTTGTTATTTCAGATGAAACATATGAAACACAATAAGAAGTACTATGTTGTTCAATTTATAGAATTGCCTTTTGAAGGCATTCGTAATTACATATGCGTGCCTTCGTTCTGGCTGTTAATTCGTGGAGCGATGAAGGTTGTCTTTGTTGCGTACCCTAAAGATGAAGATCATTTCGAAACTAGAAAACGCGTTAGGAGGAAAGAACGATGCAATATTACTTGGGGATATTATAAGGCAGTCATCAAACATGAAACAGGTGGGTTTGAATTAAATAAAAAAAATATATATATAATGGTGGAAATTTTACACATCGCCATCTAGCCTCAGACTAAGCAAAGCTACTATGGGAACTACATAGATAACTGATAGAATACTTATATACTTTTTTTTGTAAATACATACATAAGATACATACTAACAACCTTCAGATCAACCTTCAGATTCAGAGTATCTTACGAATTAATAGAAAATAATATTAATTTATTATTTTTAGATACTTACAAAGATGCAATAAATTGGATAAATGATTATGGACCTTTGGGAGAAGAAAAATCAAAAATAAGAGGTGAGAATAAAAATACTTTAATAATAAATATTGGCAGATTTTATAACAGGGCCAGCTAGCCCCAAACTAAGCAAAGCTTGTATTATGGGAACCAGATAAGTGATAGAATACTTATACCTATTTTTTTTTAAATACGTACTTATTATACATTTATTAACATCCAAACACAGAACAAACATCTATGTTTATCACACAAATGATTATCCTGGGAGGGAATCGAACCCACAATCTACAGCGCAGAAGGCAAAAATTACTACCAATTGAATTATTATTTTAAATAACATTTCGAATAACACCTAATTCACATTTTAGCTTTCTTTATTGTGATATTTTTATTTTGTTTTCAGATACGCAACCAACAGTTACGTTAGACAAGAAATTGTGCAGCGCAAATCAAACACATTTGTCGAAATCCAATGATAATTCTGGGCAACCACTGCCGATAAAATCAATCAAACCACCAGCTATGTCAGAACCAAGGAAACAAGATGATAGGAAACAGATGAATTTAGATGAAGCTGCTCAGTCATCTAGCGCTGTTGTTGAGAACGCTAAAGCAGAGCTAATATATTTAACAAAAGAACAATCAGATATCATCCTAAACAACCAATCAATGGAATGTACTCAGACAAAGGAAACTGCTGTTGCTTCCAATGGTGATGAGAGTATTGAACAGAGAACTCAAACGCAACCTACCAAGCAAAACAAACAAGCTCTAAGCTTACCAATAATAGTTACTGATGAACATACTGATGCTATCAATATCAGTGATAAAGATCATTTACAATGTTTCAAGAATGCCGATGAAAATAATTGCTTCCCAAATTACTTTGCTAGCGAAAATGATACTACAATAATACAAACAGAACCTTCAACTTCAGCCGAACAAACTACTCAGCCGAATCAGTATAATAATCAAGAACATATTCTAGACAGTGGAAGTTCATCATGGAAATTTCAACCACAGATAGAAAATGTCCAATCTTTTGCAAAAGTTCATAACGATCACGAACCACGCGTTAATAAAGTTTCGATCAGTAAACTCTCTACGTCTCATAAGATACCAAACTCGCTAAAAAGGTCTGCTAAGTCTGGTCACATAAACGGGGCACAGCTCATATATCAAAGACGCCTACGCAAGAAAAGACGCCTCGCGCAAATGCAAAGATCTTCATTGACGCCCTTAGTGAAACAATTATCAGCAGTTACTCGAAATCAATCACAAAATGAACGAAGACCGAAAAAACGTATTGGCATCTCTGTCAAACCAAAAAACAACAGGCAAATACATAGAGGCAACATACAGAAAACGCCGCAACTTAATACAACTAAAGTGCTGAATTCATTACGAGAATACCTCTTAACTACTCATAATACCTATCTTCATAATGAACATCAATTGCAAGCAAGTCAAAGTAGAAGTGTACAAGTACAAACAAGTCCTGAAAGTCATCTAAACGCAATGGACAAAGCGTGTCAAACAGATGTTTGCATGGTAGAAGAAACTCTGACACTGTATAATGCAGTGACTTCAGATTTAGATGCTGTTGCGGATCATAAAGTAATCTTAGACCATGAAATGTCTGCAGACGAAGCACCTGTTAAGATAGCTAACAATGCTCACTGCTCTGGAATCGCGTCTAGTAGTAATATTGCAGATAGACCAACGGCTTCCCAAAACCTTACATCAACTAACCACCAGATGGATCCTAGAGTGGTTTTGGAGGAGCAAATGTTAGACAACTTTGCTTTCCTCTTCACACAAATGGGCTCCACTTTGCGATATACGTGTGATATGTACAAAAACTTACGGAGTTCGATCCTACAGAGTACTGGACAGAGTCAATCCGGATAAGACGGAAAAAATGATCAGAATCAAAATTCAAATAAGCGTTTATTCATTGAAATCACTTGAATCATTTAGAATCGTCAAGTTTAGTAAAGTTTAATTTAATTTAGTTTAGTTTAATGTAATTCATTGTATATATACCTATGTAATTCTTATTGAATACATTCATCATGATTATTATTGATAGAGCAAGTTGGAGCAGTCCCAGGCTTATTTTTTCGTCTAAGTAATCAGTTATTTTATAGTAAGCCTTTTTGCATAGTTTACGTTTAATTATGTTTTTAAATTTGCTAATAGATAAAACTATCTTTTATTTATGTAGCTAGTATGATTATCTAACGAATTATATAAAAATGAATTGTTTAGCTATTCATAGTTTTGAGTAAAAATTAAATTAGTGTTTTGGAAGAGCCAACTTTGGAAAATAAATCTATAGAGAAAACTTTCACCAATCGTTTTTTTGTCTATAATTTATCTAGATTAAATCCTTATGTTATCTTCGTCATTAAAAAAAAAAACTGTATGTTTTGCGGTTATTGAGATAAAAACGATTCTGCAATCATAAAAAAATACTTATCATAAGGTGGAATCTTGCAACACAATTTTGAAGCAGTTATCTTCAACCGATTGAGCTGAAATTTTGCATATTTATGTAACTTTGGTTACAATGCAATAATATGATGACAACAAGCTAATCTGATAATGTAGTCAATAAAGTGGAGCTGTTCAATAAAAATCCATAGTAAATAATCTGAGTTAATTATTATTCGCATGAGTAGTACTTTTAATTATTATTCTTGTTTGAGCCTTCACCTTGTTCGATTGGCACCACACTAGAGCTCTACATAGCATTAAGGAAAGGATCATTAAAAAAAGGTAGACCCCAAGCCGTATTTGTTGCCTGATTCTTCTAGGCTTGGTCGCGTGGAATCGGCGTAGCTTTACCTAGTTCCTAAGAAGTTTCATAGTGATACTTGTGATTTTATAGCAATAAATGATTTTTTAATTTGAATTTGAATTTGCATGCCTATCAATCTCAATTATCAATGGAATATTATAGTACTAGTGAGCTAGTCTGACTTTATCAGGAGCTGTTCTACGGAACTCCTCAGTAAATAGACTGATTGAGTTCAAACTTAGCCTACTTATCAATCTCAAATAACAATGGAATATTATGTACTAGCACACCCGTGACAAACGTTTCTCTGTATTTTTTTTTATTAATCACATGGGAATAAGCAATTTCTGGCCACTTCCAATTTTTTCCCTACAAACCTAGTACTGATAAAATAAATTACGAATTTTGATAGAATGAGTATCATTTATTAGTCAAAACTGCGTTGCTATGACAACTAAATGTTTTTAGTCTGTAATGTCAGATTTGTTGCACACCAACGCCATCTATACCAAAATCATCCTTTTTGCGTTTTTTTATCATTTAGGGGTGGTTTTTCGGATTATAAGTTCCCCCGTTATTTATTTTGATTTTTAATCTACATACTACAGCAAATTTCATCTTAATCCGTTTTGTAGTTTATCACAAACTTTCGCATTTATAATATTACTAGCTGTCCCGACAGACGTTGTCCTGTCAAATGTCAATAATCCCACAGAAAAAAGCACTTTCCGTTTTTCCCGATCTTTACGCCACCCTTATCACTTAGGGGTATGAAAAATAGATGTTGGTCGATTCTCAGACCTACTCAATATGCTCACAAAATTTCATGAGAATCGGTCAAGCCGTTTCGGAGGAGTACGGTAACTAAGATTGTGACATGGAAATTTTATATATTAGATTAGGATGAGTTCCATCAGTAAACTGGTTCTTAGCTAGTACAAGCTTTGCAAGCTTAGCAAAACAATATCGCTCACGGTGTGAAAGTGACTACGCAATACGAACTGGTATAGCGTTGTCACTTTTGCACCACGAGTTATATTGTTTTGATATTACTTTAGGACCTTCTGGTCCCCAGATACTTTTATTTCTAAAAGAAGGTGTGTAAGTACCTAAAGTAGGTACAACTTTGAGGCAACTCTTGTTTCAATTGGGACTTCTGAGATCTTACTTTCAACTTTTCTAAAGTTCTAAGTTGTGGGGTTGTGAAGTAATTGGGGTTCCAAACGTACTGACAGCTAAATAGGTTAGTATAGATTCTTCTTCTTCTTACGTGTCAACTTGTCTTGTCGTGGACTTTTAATCCGAAGGTAGGTTCTGATCCCGGCCGTGCATCAACAAATTTTTCTGTTTGAAAAAATTATATAATTTGTTAAACCGTGCTTATAACGGTGAAGGAAAACATCGTGAGGAAAGTTAGGACTCTTATAATCGGCGATGGGCTTGCAACCTGTCATTTATGGAAAGCTTACTACTGCAAAATGTGGGTATTGTGCCAAACGTAATGTTCGGACGTGCCTTTGACTAACCCTTTTGATATTTTCAAAGATCTAAACGCCTTGAGATCTGATAATTTACCGTACTTGGGAATTAGTCGGTTTCCAATTTTTTTTTGAATATGGAATATAACTGAAATCATACATCACTTTGACTTTTACCACATTTTATATAAACGATAAATTCTAATAAATGATAATGCAATTTATTGATATTGATATTCTACAATTTGTTATGCAGAAAACTACCGTACACTAAGTACAATCCTACTCTTTTTTGAGCGTTGAAATAATGACTCTTATTTCTAAGGCGGTAAGGCATGCGATTCAGGTGAGCTTTGGTGGTAGAGTGTACTTTGAAAAGTACGATAAAATCAACATCGGAGAAATAGGCAACCAATAAAAGTAATGTTTTCTTATTATCAGCGTATTGTTCCATTTCCCTTTGTTTTCGTTTATGAGGGCACGAGATTAGCCAAGTTTTAATTGACTTGAAATTAGTTTTATTTTGTTGAAGGGCTTTTATTGAAAACAATGAAACTGACCTAGAGAGGTGTTTTTATCGACTAGTCAATAACCTATTGTTTTTGAAAACCGATTTAGGATCAAAATTAAAAAATAAAGGATGAAAATATTGACTGATACAGTGACATCTAGCCTCTAACTAAGCAAAACTTGAACTATAAAATAAATAAATATATAAATTACTAGCTGTCCTAACAGACGTTGTCCTGTCAAATTTAAATAATCCCAGGTAGCGTTTGCATTTATCGTACGACAATGATTTATATTCAATAAATTTGTTATCTCAATCAAAAAGATACTAATATTGCTATTAAAAAAATCAGGATTGGTGGTAGAAGTGTGAAAATTAAGGGTACTATTTAGTGCCAAATCATAAAAAAAAAATTGTTCAATAATTTAATTTTAGATTACCTTTTCTCAGATCTACCAAATATACACAAAGAAAGAAACAGAAAGAGTTTGGTAACAAAAACTGTGACACGAGAAATTCATATATTATAAATAAAATAGAACATGATATTAAACATAAAATTTAAGCGTCTCTAAAGTTACTCAGGACCGTTTATTATACACACATTCATCATTTTATTAATATTTAAGCAAGGACAACACATTTTCTGAAATCATTTCATGGGTAAAATGATACAGGTTGTTTTAGAATTCAATTTTCGGGTTAGGGTATGGGGTAGATTTCCCTGGGGTGCGGTGTGTCAAACATAAAGCCAGCGGCTACACCATGCAAACAGGGAATTATAATTTGCTTAGAACTATTCACGTTGAACGGGTTAAGTTGCCTGTTTTATTAATAAAATATGAAAAAACAATTAAAAAAAACCGGCTAAGTGCGAGTCTCGCGCACGAAGGTACGGAACCCTTTGTGAGCGTCCTCGACTCGCACTTGGCCGGTTTTTTATCTACATACCAAACTAGCAACTCCGGGCGGATAATAACATTTAAAAAAAAATAGGATCACGACTGTAATCCCCAAGTACGGTAGACATCCTCTCAGATCTCCAGACGCTTAGATCCTTTGAAGATGTCTAGTGGAGGTAGTCAGAGGCACGTCCAAACATTATATTTGGCACATGCCTACATTTTGCTGTAGTTAGCATTCCATACGTGACAGGTTGCAAGCCCATCGCCGCTTATAAGAATACTAACTGGTTTCGTCACGATGTTTTCCTTCACCATTTTGAGCTCGTGTTTTATACATTTTTCGAACAGAAAAATCCATTGATGCACGCCGGGATTCGAACCCACGATACCTCCCACTCGGCCAACACTGCCTAGTTACCCGTAATAATTAAAAATGACCAGACCGACAATTTTCCACCAAATATTACCTACCACCAAACGCAATTATGTCCCACACTATTCGATGTTTCAAATTGACCTGAAGTTTTTTATGCTGGCAATATAAAAGTTTTGAACCTCGTAACCTGAACTTTTATCGAGTAATACGAGATGAAACGCGGTAGCATTGTTTGAAAAGCAACTACCATTGTGTATGCAACTGCTTCTATTCTGAAAATTATTGTTATAGGCACCCGTTTGCTTTGAAATTGGATTTTCTATGATAGTTCTATGAATGTCTTCTTGGGATTTCACCAAATATTAACGTGAAGCTTTGGTTTTATAAGCTGTCGTAATATAGCGGTCGTTGTCTTACGTTAGGTTATTTACAGTCTTTTAAAAATTATGAATATTACTAGCCGACCCGCGACAGACTTTGTCCTGCCCAAATTTCAGTAATAGCATAGAAAAAAAAAACACTTTCAGGAAACTTCAAATTTTGTCCAACCAACCAAACCTTGTCCTGATAAAATAAATTACGGGTTTTGGTAGAATGCGCATCATTTAGTAGCCAAAACTTATGTCAAATTTTTTGAAAAAATTAATTTTATTACAAAATTTGGTAGAATGCGTATAAAAAAAAATCCAATACCGACCTTAGTAATAGGATTCAACCTTTTTGGTAGAATGCGCTGCTGACAACTCAATGTTTTCGCTTTCGCATTTATAATATTATAAGGATTAGGATAGGATATGTTATCAATCGGTGTCTGTATATTAGTGGGCCACGTGTCTTCATCGTATTTTTTTTTTGTAAAAATTGGTAATACTTGTACATATTACGTACATTCCCAGAGGAGTAGGCAGATACCACGGCTTTCCACTTGCTACGATCCAGACATACTTCTATTGCTTCATTCACTCTCATCACATTCCTCATTCATGATCGTAAGACTTGACCTTTTTTCGAAAAAAAAAATAATACTTAGTTATTTGTCCCGGTTGTTCAATTCATCCTTCTAATATAATAAATGCGAAAGTTTGTGAGTGAGTGAGTAGGTGTGGGTGTTTGGTACTCTTTCACGCAAAAACTACACGCTTATACATTAGAATAAATAAATAAATATTAGTGGACATTATCACACAGCGCCATCCAGCCCCAAACTAAGCAAAGCTTGTACTATGAGAACTAGATAATAACAATAATACATAAGCTACTTTTTATCCAGGTACCACTACTCGTGCGAAGCCGGGGCGAGCACCTATTATAATAAATACAGTTTAAGCTTATATTACAGGTAGAAAACTGAATCTAAATAAGCAATCGACAGTGCGCCCAAAAAGCTGGCCAATTTCTTGTGAAATAAACTAATTCATAAAATTAAATATTATCACATAAATGAACAAATAAATCTTAGTTACTATTTCAAACATGCCACAGCATGTTTTTAGCTAATTAGAAGTTTAAACGACTCTGTGATACAATCTGTCCAATTATTGACTTCATAAGTAAAAGGTCAGCCTTAAAAACCTGCCAAGTGCGAGTCGGACAAGCGCACGAAGCGTTCCGTACCATTATCTATAAAAAACGGCGAAAAAACACGTTTGTTGTATGAGCGCCTCAGAAGAAACATTGTTCATCACACAAATGATTGTCCAAGGTGGGAATCGAACCCACAACCTTCATCATGTTACCATTTACAAATTGTGCATATTTCTATGAAACGGGGGGGGGTTACTCTCATCTTTCTACCCCAACCCAAACGCTGTCTTACTAAGTAATTCTCACCACATCGCGGGTCCAGCATAAATTACGCAGTGGTCAGACCTCAACATAATTCCACTTAATTAATCAGGACATGTAATTTGGGGCTTGTTTCTTTGTGGGGTCAACGGACCTTGGGTAATCGTTGTTACTAATCAGGAGTAAATCCTAAAGTATATAAAGTACTAGCGACCCGCCCCGGCTTCGCACGGGTAGCATGTTATTATACACATAAACCTTCCTCCTGAATCACTCTATCTATTAAAAAAAACCGCATCAAAATCTGTTGTGCAGTTTAAAAGATATGAGCAAACATACATACATACGCAGGAAGCGGAAAGCGACTTTGCTTTATACTATGTAGTGATATACATATACTAGCTCTACATAGCTTTAAGGAAAGGATCAATAAAAAAAAAGGTAGACCCCAAGCCGTGTTGCCTGATTCTTCTAGGCTTGGTCGCGTGGAATCGGGGTAGCTTCACCTAGTTCCTAAGACGTTTCAAAGTGATCCTTGTGATTTTATTGAAATAAATGATTTTTGAATTTGAATTTACTAATAAAATTAATCTCCAATATGCACTACCTATTTAGTGATATTTTGATATTTTCTTAGTAGTTAAGTTATTTATTGACTTCATAAGTAAAAGGTCAGCCCTAAAAACCTGCCAAGTGCGAGTCGGACCGTGATCGGAGCCATGTTGGCCGAGTGGGAGATACCTCGACTTTCAATCTGAAGGTCGAGGTAATCCCCAAGTATGGTAGAAATCCTCTCAGATCCTCTCAGAAGCGCCTGGGCGCTTAGATCCTTTGAAGATGTCTAGGGGGTAGTCAGAGGCACATCTAAACATTATATTAGGCACATGCTCACATTTTGCGTTAGTTAGCATTCCGTACGGTTGCAAGCCCATCGCCGCTTATAAAAATACTAACTGGTTTCCTCACGATGTTTTCCTTCACGTGTTTTGATGCGCATATAATTTTTTCGCACAGAAAAATCCTTTGATGCACGCCGGGATCTGAACCTGCGACCTTCGAAATGAAAGTCGAGGTACCTCCCACTCGGCCAACACGCTATTAATACCAGATTATCTAGATAGCGCGACATTCAATCTTGTTGTTTACAACTAACTTCTTCCAGGTAACATTACAACAATCCAGGCCCTGACCCAAATACATCGGCAGGCATGAGTAAATTATGGGTACTAAACCAAACAAATAGGTACTTTGGAGCTACTTTGTCACACGGTACTCGTAAACTGTAACGGTTGGCCACAGTATCTTGAGCAGTAGGAACAGTTTTGGGAGCAAACGGTGCCGTCTGCCGTCAACGTGTACGTTGCATGACAATAATGATGGAGTGATGGCTCTCCATCATTATTGTCATATGGCTAAAGAAGATTTTACGATTTTACGCAGATCATCGTAGAAGTCATCTATTTATTTAAGTATTATTATAAATGCGAGCTTTTGTGAAGATGTTATTATGTTTGTGGCTCAATCAAGCCAGATTAAACTAATATGAATGAAACTCAGAATGTACAGAGCTTATGCTTTGGAAAAGTTTATAGGGTACTTTTTATCCAGGTAACACGCGAGTGAAGTCCTCGGCGGAAGCTAGTTTGACTACACAATACACATCTTAAGTTCATACATCTGTTATTAATCTGACTAACCTCCAAAGATCTGAGCGGTGGAAGATCTGAGTGGATGTCTACAGTGCATTTAAAATCTTGAGTTTATTCCTTTTTGTCTTTTTTAGGGTTCCGTACCCAAAGGGTAAAAACGGGACCCTATTACTAAGACTTCGCTGTCCGTCTGTCTGTCCGTCAGTCTGTCACAGGGCTGTATCTCATAAACTATGATAACTAGACAGTTGAAATTTTCACTGATTATGTATGTATTTCTGTTGCTACTCTAACAACAAATACTAAAAACAGAATAAAATAAATATGATTTACAACAAACATGTTTTTTATGCCGTTTTTATAGATTATGGTACGGAAACCCTTCGTGCGCGAGTCCGACTCGCACTTGGCTGGTTTTTTTATTTTATTATTCTTTGAAAGAGAAGTTTTATTTAGTTAAAAAAAAGTAATATTCATCAGTGATTTTGTGTTTGGTATAAATAGATAAAAAAAATCCACCGTTGAAGTCTTTTAAAATGTTTAAAGAGAACTTGTCTTTCTGTAAATCACCTACTGTGGCTCACAAATGCTCTGTGGCCACATCCATAAAATATCTGGCGAATTAAATTACATACCTATTCTTCATAAGGACACATGGAGGGTATAATTTTAGGGTTAATAAATGTGGGCCTAAAAGGAGTGAGAAACGGCATTTTGATGAACAACTCTGTCGATGTAATTTTGTAAAGGGTTATTTTCATGGACGATAAACAAGGTGTGTTGTAAGAACGAAGTACTCGTAATTCTAAGCTGAATGGGTAGTAAGAGGTTCAAAGGATGATGTATTTGTTGTTTAACGTCTCATGTCAAACGCTTTCTTTATAAGTTTCCTTTGTATTACGAGTAATAATCATCTTAATATATAAATTACGCGTCACGTTGTTTGTCCGCGATGGACTCCTAAACTACTTAACCGTGTGCTGTGTGATCCACCTTGAAAGATAGGATAGTTTACATCTCAATTTATAGTCGCAATATTATTTTATTGCAAACTGTGTTTTGATGAATGCAGAATCGTTTTTTCTTAATAACCGTACATACAGTTTTGTTGTTTATGAAAAAGACAACTTAAGAATATAATCTAGATAAATTATAGACAGAAACACGATTAGTGAAACTTTTCTAGATTGATTTACTTTCCAAAGTTGGCTCTTCAATAACACTAATTTTGTTTTTACTCAATACTATGAATAGCTAATCAGTTTATTTTTATATAATTCGTTAGTTAATCATACTAGCTACTTACAAAGACAGTTTCTTTTTAACTCTGATTGTTTTCAAGAAAATGCGGTTTTATCACTTTTTGCGTCTTATCCGGGTAGACTCAGCCAAACAAAAAAACAAAAAAAACTTGAGAGGTGTCAAGGGATACCCGGATGGAACGAAGTTCTCACAAAATAACGTGGGACAAGGGAAGGGGAATCAACTTTGACTTCGACTTCGACTTCGACCTCGACCTCGACCTCGACCTCGACCTCGACCTCGACCTCGACCTCGACCTCGACCTCCACCTCCATCTCAACCTCCACTTCCACCTCGACCTCGACCTCGACACAATTAATAGATATATATATTAATAGATATACTATAGCAAAAAAGTGTCGTGACAACTTTTCGTGACAACTTTTCGTGACAACTTTTCGTAAGAATTTTTTCCGTCTAGCCCCCTTTCACAACGCGCGATAAGGAACTTCGTTCCAAAAATGTCAAGATCGAAGTCGTGGGTAAAAGCTAGTATTTATTTAAACTAGAACAAATAACGATATTTTATTATTCAATGAAACCAAAAAAATCGCTTTATTCAAAATCAAACTGAAGCAAGTCCATACTCCATTTCTGACATCAAATATCCTGAAGCGACCAAAACATGCGACTCTACGTCGCAATTTTTCAGCATTTATCACAACAAAACAATTATTTCAGCTTACCGCAATCTGATGGAGGATAATTACACAAAATTAAATGGATTTACGTTCATGATACTTCGGCTCAGCCGTTATGATTAAACCGCAAACATACCATTTGCATTTATAATATTGAAAAAATAGAATATGACAGAAATCCCCAAGTACGGTAGACATCATCTTACAACTCCTTCTTGAATATGCTTAAGGAGGGTAGCCAATAGCACGATCATCATCTCACATCTCCATGGGCATCTTGAATATGCCTAAAGGGGGTAGCCAAAGGCATGTCCAATCATTTATTACATGGCCCATATTTCGCAGTAGTTAGTATTCCATACTTGATAAGTTGCAGGCCCATCGCTGCCTATAAGAACTGTTTTCCTTCACTGTTTTGAACACTTTTCAATGCGCATATAGTTTTTTCAAACAGAAAAATCCATTGATTCACTACATTCGGATTAAAATACCAAAACGGTTTTGATTAATAATAGGATCACGACGGTAATCCCCAAGAAACGTAGACATCCTCTCAGATCTTTAAAGATGTCTAAATGGCTTAGTCAGAGGCACATCCAAACATTGCTCACATGCCCACATTTTACAGCAGTTAGTATTCCACCATCGACTACATATGTAGTCGATGTATTCCACACGTGACATGTTGTAAGCTGCTATGATATACAAGTTGACAGCTTGTCCTCTACACTCAAAAGTCTCCTTAGTCGCGTTTGAGAATTCTCAGCTATATTCTCGGCACGCGCCGTTTTAATTGCGTTTGCACTAAACACAAACGCGTAATTAATTCTAGATTAAGCCGAGGACTTAGCGAAAGATCTGAAGGAAAGTTTTTTTAAATATGGCCTCTTTAATTGGGTTTTTTAAGCATTTCCGAGACGAACATGAAACGTACCATTCTATATGCAAACTGTTTCCCGACCTGTCACTTTTTAACAACTGTTCAAAAATTGGCATGTCTGTGATAAGGTTCAAATTTTTTATTTTTTTTATTTTATTACGTACATATGAAGTACTTTTAATTATTATTATTCTTGTTTGAGCCTTCACCTTGTTCGATCGGCACCACACTGGAGCTCTACATAGCATTAAGGAAAGGATCATTGAAAAAAAGGTAGACCCCAAGCCGTGTTTGTTGTCTGATTCTTCTAGGCTTGCGAGGAATCGGCGTAGATTCACCTAGTTTCTAAGACGTTTCAAAGTGATCCTTGTGATTTTATTGAAATAAATGATTTTTGAATTTTAATTTTAATTTGTGCCTTTTGTATATAAGAAAATGATCCTTCGGGCCGGACTGATTACTAAGATATTCCATGAGCCTAGTGATAGGTATCTTGACTTTCGATTCGAAGGTATGTGTTTGATCACGGTTGTAGCGTGTGCTGTCTTTAATTATTTTGCTGAAGCTATTTTGTGTTAACATTTTATTTTTTGAGTATTTTTATTATTCTTTTCAGGTAAGTAAGTAGTAACTCTCTAGTACTTCACCGCTTAAAATAATACTAACTGGTTTCCTTACAATGTTTTTCCTTAACCGTTTTTAAGTACGTACGTGGAAATGTGCGTTAAATTGAAAGCCGAAGTTAGTTACAAGAGAGTACCGACAAGTTCTGCGGTACCTCCACTCGGCCAACACGGCTGTGACTGGCCTCAGAGCTCAGTTGGTAGTAACTGCCTTCTGTGCTGTAGGTTGTGGGTCGATCTCTACCCAAGATAAATATTTAAAATACATATATTTAGATACAAATAAACATAGATGTTTGTTCTGTATCTGGGTGTTAATATGTATAATAAGCATGTATTTACAAAAAAACACGTGCTCAAAACGGTGAAAACATCGTGAGGAAACCAGTAAGTATTCTTATAAGCGGCGATGGGCTTGCAACCTGTCACCTATGGAATGCTAACTACTGCAAAATGTAGGCATGTGCAAATACAATGTTTGGACGTGTCTACCCCCACTAGATATCTTCAAAGGATCTAAGCGTCTGGAGATCTGAGAGGATGTCTACCGTACTTGGAGATTACAGTCGTGATCTTATTTATTATAATATTTACAAAAAAAATACAATAATTATCAGGTTCTCATACTAGCTTTGCTTAGTTTGAGGCTAAATGACGCTGTGTGTAAAGTCAGGTAATATTTATTTATTTTAGCAACGAACAATTTACTTTATCTGCATCAAACTCGCTCGAATACAAAAGATTTATTCAACAGTAGAATCTGTCATGCACCTAGAAGCAAATAGGATATGTCTGTTTACACCGCACTCCGGTTATTTCTCTTGGGAGCGCGCGTGTCGTCACAGTAAATGTTTTAAACGATCATTCTGTTCTGGAGTGATTCGAGCTTAGAGTATAGCTTAGTTCTTGCTGTAGAGCATTATGGTTCAGTTCTCAATTACTGGCAGATAGATTTTTAGAGTTCCGTACCCAAAGGGTAAAAACGGGACCCTATTACTATGACTCTGTGTCTATGTGTCACCAGCCTGTATCTCATGAACCGTGATAGCTAGAAAGTTGACAGTGAGACAGTTTTCACAGATGATGTATTTCTGTTGCAACAAATACTAAAAACAGAATAAAATAAATATTTTTATAGAGAGCTCTAATACAAAAAGCGTGATATTTTTTGCTGTTCTTATAGTGCTTTCGTGCGCGAGTCTGACTCGCACTTGGTTATATAAGTCTGGGAGCAGGAACAATTCGGTGGTTATCACCGAAAACTGATGGTATTAGTAAAATACGATCGGTCTTATTCTGTTTATCTAAAACTCTAAAATAGCGTAACTTTAAAATTACGGTTCATGAACTTATAGATAGGATAGTTTTTGGTAAATTTACTGTATCTATTTAACTTCGGTGACAATGCAACAATATGGTCACAGTGAACTGATCTGATGATGGAGTTAGGAGCTGTTCAATAAACTCCTCAATAATAGTTGGATTTAGTTGCAAGTTATCTTATTTGTCATATTCCAATGAGAATGTGATATTATGGTGAAAGCGCGCTAGTCTGATGATGGAGCTCGAAGAAAGTCATATTTAAACTATTCAACTGTACAACATAACTTCATCGTGTTTGGTCTTGTTGGATTTATTTATCTTGACGAGTACTATAGCCCCTGGATTTTACAATAACTTGTTTTAAACATATATTTGCTTACCAAAAACTTTTTATATTAACTTATCACGCTAGTCAGTTTGTATGTAAAAGACTTTTATGTCAATATAATGTCCTGGTTGTCTGTTTGAATTAAAACTTTGCTTATAAGTTCTTGTTTAGGTGTTTTTGTATTTTTAAAAGCTTTTATTTAACTTGCAATGTATGTAACGATGTAACTATGTTTGTTATTGTGTAATCTTGCACTCAATTTTGAAGCGGTTATCTTCAACCGATTGAGCTGATATTTAGCATATTTATGTAACTTTGGTGACAATGAAAAAATGGTAAAAGTGAGATGTTCTGATGATGGAGTCAGGAGCTGTTCAACGGAACTCAGTAAATTGTCTGATTGAGAAAAAACTTTGCATAGGTACCTGATCAATCTTCAATGACAATATAAAATTATGGTACTAGCGAGCTGGTCTGATGATGAAGCTCGATTGTAGCCATAGGAACTTCTTAACTACACAACATAACCACGTCGTGTTTGGACTCGTTGGATTTCTCTTGACGAGTACTAGAGCCCTAGAATTTTATATAAGCTTGATTAAAAAAAATATTTAAAGTTTTATTTAGATATTGTTAGTAGTATTGTAGGTACTATTTACTACTCCGAGAAGTTCTGTCTGAATGTTTTATTTAGGTACAGTATGGTCCTCAAGGTTAAAGTAATTTACCATTTTATCAAGTAAATACATTGTGGCTTCTTCCACTTCCAGAATATTTCTACCTGAAGTATGTTTTCAGTTAACACGCAATATGCGTGAGTGTGAGTGTTAGAGATTTCTCTTTTTGGATTTCAAAAAATCGATTTTTAAAAAATCGATTATGTAAATTACACATATAAATCGATTTTTGTAAACTAAGTTTTCCGAACGCGAACCGAATCGTTCGTTGGCCATTTTCCCGGACGTGAACCTACATATAGTCGCCTCCCAAACGGAAACCGACTCATCGGTCTTGTCTCCGAACGCAAACCGAACCATTAATCGTTTTTCCGAACGTGATCCGACCAATAGTCGCTTCACAAACGGGAACCGACCCATCGATCGTCTCTCCGAAAGCGATCCGAACCATATAATTCGATTTTTTGGAAAATCGATTTATTTGTAGGGACAAAAAATCGATTATTAATTAATAGATTTTTTTCAATCAATATTACATCCCTATGACTCATGTCAGGCCTGCTTAGAGTGATTTTCGCATTCCAGCGCCATCTAGTTTCATTTGATGATACTACGTTATTATAGGTGCTTTTCGCGGTCTCATGCGAAAGCTCGGGGTTTGAGAGGTTCGCAATTCCGCTGGCAGGTGGCGCTATTTTACCACTATCGGTAAATAGGTGGTACTTCACAGACATGATTGACTAAAAAGTTTGAAATTGAATTATTGAATTCATGTAGTTAGGTAAATATCGAATCCTGACCGTGCATCAATGGATATTTCTGTTCGAAAAATGTATATGCGCGTTACACGTGCTTATAACGGTGAAGGAAAACATTGTGAGGAAACCTGTTAGTATTCTTGAAAGCGACGACGGGCTTGCAACCTGTTACGTGTGGAATGCTAACTACGTAGTTAGGTAAATAGGTAGGTTAAAGATTTTGACATCTATCGATGAATAGCAGAACTTTTAATGACTTTTTGAAATATCACGTTTGTCTCTTTAGTTTAGCAACTCGCCAATAGGTGGCATTGGTTGTATCGGCGTCACTGCGCATGCCTAATCCCCCTCTTCCCCCGCAATCTAGGGATGTAAAAAAAAAAAAAAAAAAAAATTTTCTTTTTCTTTTCTTATCGGTCACCACGCTCAAAAAGTTGAATATCAAAGAAAAACAAAGGAAAAAAAAGGATAAATAAAATAAATAAATAAATAATTATAAATACATAAGTTGATAAAAAATGTTATGCAATAGCTTTACCGCGGCAGTCTCCGAGTGCCACACGTCTTTTTTTTTTGGAAATACCCTGACACAGAACAAACATTTATGTTTATCACCTAAATATTTGCCGTGGGTGGGGATCGAACCCACAACCTACAGCGCAAAAGGAAAAGTTACTACCAACTGAGCTGTGAGGCCAGTCCATGATGAAAAACATTTTTATTCATGTTGAAGTAATAGACGAAAACCGTTATTTAATTTGTAAATCTACAATTGTTGACTAAATATATGGCTTTCCAAGAGTCGAGCTCTCCGTCCAGATGTACATACCTGAAATAGCATAAACAGACTATTAGGGTTCCGTACCCAAAGGGTAAAAACGGAACCCTATTACTAAGACTTCGCTGTCCGTCTGTCCGTCTGTCTGTCTGTCTGTCCGTCTGTCTATCACAGGGCTGAATCTCATGAACCGTGGTAGCTAGACAGTAGTAATTTTCACAGATTATGTATTTCTGTGGCTGCTCTAACAACAAATACTAAAAACAGAATAAAATAAATATTTAGGGGGGCTCCCATACAACAAACATGATTTTTTTGCCGTTTTTATAGATAATGGTACGGAACCCTTCGTGCGCGAGTCCGACTCGCACTTGGCTGTTTTTTTTGTTCAGGTACTATGCGACAAAAGCTGCTGGCTACAACAAAGTAGTTATAAATAAAAAAAATGTATTTCAACATCAACAAACAGCGCGCGACATCGAACCAGATAATGCGGTCCACTTAGCGTCATTTCCTCGGGGAAATAGCGGACTTGTCGAATGTAGTTGCATCTGTTAGGTCCGTCTCCTAAGCAACGGTGACCTGAAAATAACGGCCGTACTTTGACATCTGTAGTGCAAACTCTGAGACGCAGAGGTAGAAAATGCTGATTTGTGTGGTATTAATACTCGTAGCTTTGTTCGTCGTAGGTTCAGAACTAGTATTTTAAATATCTAAAACTACATAGAACATGATGCTATGTGTTCTATGTAGTGTAGTTCTATGATATATATACTCGATGATGGAATCTCCTCCCAAGTGATTTCGATACGGACTGTAACTCGGAGTATTGTGGTATTAGTACCTACTCGTAGCTTTGTTGTACTTCGTAAGTTCAAAACTAATATTAAATAATAAAAACTTGCAATACTTAGTAAGAACAAGGTTTTTTTACGGACTTCACGCACAGCGCCATCTAGCTTGTACTATGAGAACCAGATAACTGATAGAATATTTATAAATGATACATATTAACACCCAGACACAGAATAAACAACTATGTTCATAACACAAATGTTTATTCTGGGTGGGAATCGAACCCACAACCTACAGCGCAGAAGGCAGTGTTACTACCAACTGAGCTCCGAGGCCAGTTAATCTGTCTAGTGTTTATGTATGTAAACTCGTTGATGGATTCTACTTTCAAGAGGTTTTGTACATAATGTAACTCGGTAGTACATCTGATATTACGGATGTTTTATGACGGTCAATACTTTTCGCAAGCTGGGACTACAGTTGTAAACAATACAAACGTATGGCATGTCTGTCTGTATTGTATCATACATTTTGTTGTATATTCGATCTGCATAGGTTTAGTTCGTTAAAAATAGATGTTCTACGAAGAGCGACCATCTAGAAATCATTATTATAGACAAAGGAAAATTAAGCAGGAAAAATGTGTAGTAAAAATATGTTAACGTAACTTTGTCTATTTAATAATGATATTGATATAGTTTTCGTTTGATATCGAATACAAAAACGTTAGATACGAGTACATAACGGTTTAATGTTTTCATAGGTATTACGCTTTAACTTTGAACTCTTCAAGGGTCAATATCATGCCAATATCTATATTCCTATAGATTGTTTCGAACTTTCTTTAGATCAACTTTTTCTTGTGTAATTTGTAAATACTGTAGAAGGAGTTTTGACATCAAAAACACGTGCTCAATACGGCGAAGGAAAACATCATGAGGAAACCAGCTAGTATTCTTATAAGCGGTGATGGGCTTGCTACCTGTCACTTATGAGCATGTGCCAAATATATTGTTTGGACGTGCCTCTGACTACCCCCACTAGACATATTCAAAAGATCAAAGCGCATGGAGATTTGAGAGAATGTCTACCGTACTTGGGGATTACAGTCGTGATCATTTCGTGATTATTTATTTTTTATAATATTAATATACAGTTTTTTTATTTATTTTTATTTAAATGATTATTGTCTCCAAAATAAACTTTCTTTATAAAGTAGAAGGTAGGTACATATAACAAACTATACGAAGTTGGTGATTTCGCTGTGTTTTGCTCGAAAACCAAAATAAATACAAATTCTAAATCGAAAAGGCGTTTCCGCAATATACCGATAACCGCCTTCCGAAACATAAATTGGTAACAAGAACAGAAACCACACCCGTTCAATGTCTTTATACAAAACGAGAGACTAACCCTCGTATTCAAGAACGACACTATGAAAACACGCAGCCACAGTGGACGAAATCTTTTTTCATAAAAATCACTTTATGTGTTGTGCGACACTGCATAGTGTGACTAGAGGCACATTTTCGTGTGCCTCTAGCCAAAGTTGAGCTCTAAAGGCACACGGTAGCGTGCGCCATAGTGCCGCTCAACACATAAAGTAACGTTTATGAAAAACTAGCGACCCGCCCCGGCTTCGCACGGGTGCAAAGCTGATACCAAAATATATTACAGAATGTCTTTGTATACTCGTTAACAGCATTTAAAATTAAAAAAAAAAGTCACGTTAAAAAGTAAAGGATATAAATTGATTATTGTGGGTTATCCCTAAGAGATAAACATATACCATCGCGGACTTTTTTGTAGACCTTTTTAAGGTATACAATATGTATTACATTATTATGATTTATCTCGTAGAGTTCAGCCAGCGTTTGCAATGTAAGCGCAAAAAAATGTGTTTATTTACGACTTCATATTAGAAATCTTAATATTATCAGTGGTTCTCTGATATATTAAGCAGGTGTACATGCTTAATATATCTTCCTGAATCACTCTATCTATTAAAAAAAACCGCATCAAAATCCGTTGTGTAGTTTTAAAGATATAAGCATACATACAGACATACATACAGACGCGGGAAGCGGGAAGCGACTTTGCTTTATACTATGTAGTGAAGATTTCGCACTGTGGGTGCGTGTTCTCATAATGTCGTTCTTGAATACGAGGGTAAGCCATTTATCGTCAATAGAGTTTAAAAGTTGGAGACTTTCATACAATGGCCGTTTGTATTTTGTAAATAATAATAATGTTTCAAAAAACTAAAAAGAAACTGATGAAAATGTTTCGATCAATCGAAAAGTCAAGTGACAATATTAGTTTTTAAGTTTTATGAAGTAATTATTACTCCACATTATTATTTAAATGGGACCAACTTGGGATTAATTTCGACACATTAGAAAAAAAAAAATTGGTGTGTCAGTTCCGACGCACGACTGGAGTTTACCAGATCGTGCGTAGAGCGTACCCCCACTATAAGATGTTTTGCCATCAGTAAGAGTGAGAGAAAGCATTATAAAGTATAGACAAAGTAAGGGTACACACTACCCACGATCTAGCTGCACTGCTCACAACAAATTAGAAAGTTGCACACCAAAAACGTAACGAGGTCATTCGTTCAGTCGATTTTACTACTCACATTTTTTTCATACCGGGCCGGGCGCCTTATATCAAAAACCGATTCTTAAGGCGCTCCCAGTCGACGATTGTTTTTGTTCGAAACGAAAAAATAAATACTTGTGAACAAGCCACATCTCCTATTTTATAATGTATAGTATATGTGAATAAAGATGTACCCATCTTTAATCACTTCGATAAATAATCCTACCGACCGCTGCAATGACGACAAACACACGTCGGTGCGTGGTCCGCCTTAGCTTTTCGAATAAATTAATGATTTAAATTATGTATAATTACTTATCAAAAATCTATTCTAATAGAAATCTAGATCTACATATTACCTATCTTTAACAATAAATCACAAGTTGATTTTAATAGTAGGTATATAAAATATTTCGATCATAAATTCTAAAACGTATCATTTTGAAATAACATCTTTATCGTGAAAAGTTTCTGCAATTATGTTTTCAGCTTAATAGAAATCTAGGTAGGAACCTGAAGTAATATACTTATAAAAATAGGAGATGTGGCTTGTTCAGAAGTATTTCTTTTTTCGTTTCGAAAAAGAGCAATCAGCGACTGGCAGCCTCTTAAGGAGTAAACTCCAAAAAACATTCAAATCGGATCACAAGGTATATAATGCGTGGTAATACATAACAAAAATACATATATAATACGTGTCGACTTGAGAACCTCCTCCGTTTTTCGTCGGTAAAAAATTGCATACATTTCGAAATATATATATTTTTAGTATATTTATTTTTTATATTCAGGTTGTATTAAGACGACTACAGAAAGCTGGGGGGACAAACAAGCACACCTACCCCTACCTATGCCCCTTGTAAAAAACATCTTATTTAAACAAATAAAAAAATGCTTACGTCTGTAATCCCCAAGTACGGTAGACATCCTCTCAGATCTTCAGGCGCTTAGATCCTTTAAAGATGAGAGGGGCTACCCCCTCTCATCTTTAAAGAGAGCACGGTCACATTATATTTATTTGGTACATGCCCACATTTTGCTTGAATGTAATATATTTTAGTCATACAGGTTGTGACTGTTCCGTACAAGGGCGTGTGCTCGCATAATAGCATTATTTTTACGAGCATGAGAAAAAGGGTAAAAAGATGACGTAATTGCCTTTTGAGGTAACCAAATTTCACATTTTGTCCTGTAACAACCTCTGTTTTTTTTCTGTTTAATTATTTTTTTATTTTTAAGTCTTGCTTGATAGAGTTACATAAATAATATAAAATTTCAATAAATGCATTTGATAAAAAAACAACAAATAGGAAGGTAGTCTGACCGTCCAGTCTGTTACAGGGCTGTATCTCATGAACCGTGATAGCTGAAATTTTCACAGATTGTGTATTTCTGTTGCCGCTATAACAAACAATACTAAAAACAGAATAAAATAAATATTTAAGTGGGGCTCCCATACAACAAACGTGATTTATTTGCCGTTATTTATAGATAATGGACGGAACCCTTCGCGCAGACGTCCGACTCGCACTTGGCTGGTTTTTTATATTTATGTAAGATGCCAATAAATGCATTCGTTAAAAGAACAACAAATAGGTAATGGTTGAACTATTTTTCTATTCTTTTATTTTTTGTTATACAAAAACACTCACTACAAAAACATAATCCTCCTTCAGGGCAGTCGAGTAAAGAAACGAATAAAAAAGCTTTCCGCCCATCAAAGGATCTAAAAGTTCACGTTGAAGATTTACAGTCGTGTGTCGTGTGGAGCTAATCTAACGTGCAGCTTCACATAGCAGTACGGAGTGGTACTTTGCAGTTGTCATCCCACACAGGATAACAACAGAGTATGGCTCAACGCTGCCTTGTGTGGGTGTAAGCTTTCTAAATAGAATTCCTAATCAGTAACAAGTTAGAGAAACGACCATGCATTTGGTACGGCATCTAGTAAAAAACATGTATTAGTAACAAACCCATTTCCACCAGATCTCAATATAAAATTAAGAACCCGGATGACCGACCTTTGTCCGGTATTTCATTGCCTGAAAACACGGATATAACGATGTTTTCTAGAAATAAAACCTAGCTAGATCGATTTATCGCCCCCGTAACGCCCCGCATACTAAATTTCATGAAATTGTTGGAACCGTTTCAGAGATTCAAATCCTAATAATATTATAGATGCAAAAGTTTCTGATAAGGCTGCTATGTTTGTTCCCTAATCAAAAATAAACGACAAAACGGAAAAAAATGAAATTTGCTGTAATACTTTAATTATTCTGATCTTTTAAAGTAGTTGATCTAAAAGAAAACTTATAATCCAAAAAACAAAAAACGCAAAAAGGATGATTTTTTTATAAATGGCGCTGGTGCGCAACAAATCTGACATCACAGACTAAAAATATTTAGTCGTCATAGCAACGCAGTTTTGACTAATGAACGATGCGCATTCTACCAAAGGTTGGTAAGGTGTTGGTATTAGGTTTTCGACACGTCAATATCCTATAGAAAAATCTTACACGTTTTCGAGCTATATTCAATACTAGCCGACCCGTGAAAGACGTTGTCCTGTCAAATTTCAATAATCGAATAGAAAAGACTGAATGTTTTGAATGTCTGTGATGTCAGATTTGTTGCACAGCAGCGCCATCTATACAGAAATCATCCCTTTTGCGTTTTTGTTATCGTTTTGGGGATGTTTTTCATATTTTAAAGTAGTCTTTCATTTATTCGAGCATTATATCTACATCTACAGCAAATTTCAATTTAATCCGTTTTGTCGTTGAGGCCTGATTGAGGAACAAACATACATACAAAATCTCAAACTTTCGCATTTATAATATTATTAGGATTCAAATATGGTTCGTAGCGTTATAGCTACTAATAGGTATGCACACTTTCAGCTCCGTATCAATAAAGACAAACATAAGCCAAAATATATATTTTTTTACATTCTCTTTGCAAAAAATGATTAAAATTATAATTCTGAATTACTAAGTCTTAACAAATCCTACGGGTGTTAAAAATGAGTCATTTAGTATGGGTATGTTCTATACTACTTATGGTAGTATGTGAAATGGAAAATTAGCGTTTAGGCCATACATTTCACTTCACTTTAGTCTCACCAGTGATTAGACTCTTGCCTTGTCTTTATGTCAGTAAGTCGGGACTCAATCGTAGATATATATTTAGATATTAATATGATAAAAGTATACCTATATGGTAGTCTCGGAGTCAAAAAACAACAAACCAATTTCTGTCTTTTCTAGTTTATAACAAAATGATTTTCTTTCTTTTCCCAATCTCGCAAGAACTAGAGTTAACAAGATACGATGCCCCATCTTACTTTCATCAAGAAAATAAAGTCTGGAATTTAGTTTTTACGCAACTGCAGTGCAACTTCCAACGAGATTCAGCTCACGGACTCCTTATCTTCAACTTCACGAGACGCCTCACATTGAAACTTGTACAGGACTACTAAGGTCCCGATCGAGAACTCACTGAGATTTGTAAAACCGACCCACGGCTCAACTCCTCCGCTCAACTGGTTGTGTCGTGGGTACTTTTAGTTCTCTTCTACACAACTAAGGTACGAACAGCTCAACCCGGCCTAACAATGCCTAATGCCGGGGTCCCACGGCCCGCGTTTTCACGCGCCAGACCGCGCCAAGGCGGAGGAAAGATGCTTCCGTGGTGGCCCCCCCATCCGGAACGCTCTGTACGCGACGCGCTGGACGCACACAGGCGGAGCGTCATCCGGCGCGGCCCGTCGTTTTACGCGCCGTGGGACCTCGGCTTTACTAGTTGAGTCGTAGGGAAATAATAATAAATAGGTTGTAGGTACTATAATTCACAAGTACGATAGATATCCTCTCAGATCTCCAGGCGCTAGATCCTTTGAAGATGTCTAGAAGGGATAGTCAGAGGCACGGCCAAATATTATAGTTGGTACCTACATGCCCACATTTTGCAGTAGTTAGGATTCCATATCCATATGTGATAGGTTGCAAGCCCCGCGCCGCGTATACAAATACTAACTGGTTTCCTCACACAATAGTAGGGCACTCCACCGGACAACGAGACGTTGTACTTCTTGTACTAACACATATCAACTTTCTGACTTTATAATAAACGTTATTAACAACACTCATGGACGTAGACAAGTATTTAAAAAATAAACAAATAATATTAATGTTTCTATTTCTGGTGTGACCAGACATTGCGCGGCAATCGAGCAGGTATGCCGTGCGAACGAACACTTATCACCGTTAGAGCGCGGCATGTAGGTCGCGGCGGCCGCGCGCGGCTATCGGCCAAACATAGCGCGGCTTGCCGCGCGCGGTCTCACCTTTACACACTGACCACGTGATACACCTACCAGATTGTTAAATTAATAAATTAATATCAGTTGTTTTCTTTAAAGTTTCATTTGGTTTTTTCATATATTGTAATAATTGTGAGTTTTTTGGGTTCCGTACCCAAAGGGTAAAAACGGGAACCTATTACTAAGACTCCTCTGTCCGTCTGTCTGTCACCAGGCTGTATCTCATGAACCGTGATAACTAGACAGTTGAAATTTTTACAAATGATGTATTTATTTTGTCGCAATAACAACAAATACTAAAAACAAAATAAAATAAATATTTAAGTGGGGCTCCCATACAACGAACAGCGAGATTGTTATGCCGTTTTTAGGGTTCCGTACCCAAAGGGTAAAATCGGAACCCTATTACTAAGACTTCGCTGTCCGTCTGTCTGTCCGTCTGTCCGTCTGTCCGTCTGTCCGTCTGTCCGTCTGTCTGTCTGTCACAGGGCTGTATCTCATGAACCATGATAGCTAGACAGTTGAAATTTTCACAGATTATGTATTTCTATTGCTGCTCGAACAACAAATACTAAAAACAGAATAAAATAAATATTTAAGGGGGGCTCCCATACAACAAACGTGATTTTTTTGCCGTTTTGATAATAGTACGGAACCCTTCGTGCGCGAGTCCGACTCGCACTTGGCCGGTTTTTTATAGATAATAGTACGAAACCCTCGGTGCGTGAGTCCGACTCGCACTTGACCGGTTTATTTTTACAGACGTGCATAGAGTTTGGGTTAGTTGCGAAACATTGAATAATTAAATGCATAATAACGTAGCGTAGCTCAGGTCCCTAGAGATGTAATTTTAATTGAAAATGGTAACAGTTACTATGAAGTGGCTATGTTACAAGTAACTGTTATCTGTTGCAAAGTTAGACTGGTAGATAGTCTACAAGAGATCTGTAAGCAAGTTTTACGAATAGATAAACCAACAACTCCAAAATGTAGTTACATACATACAAACATACACACGAACGCATACATATACACATCATACACAAACTCAAACATAACTCTAAAATAGACCTAAGCAAGAGCCAAATCTCCTATGACAAGTTTTAAGGAGATCTCATCATTGTTAATAATATTGTACTTTTGGAAACGCAATAAAATCTTTTTATTATTATTATTACCGATAGACTGGAGTCTACAAGAGCTGTGCAAAGCAAGTTTAACAAATAGAAAAACCAACAACTTCAAAATGAAGATACCTTCCCGCTCAAAATTATGACATCATGATGACTTATGATGATTTAAACGTAACCAGATAGCATTTGCTTGCATATGGTATAATTGTTATATCTCACGAAGACGGGTTTGTTATAAATGTGTGTAGATTTGACACTGAAGCGCACACAAAAGCGCGTATAACACATCACAACAAGTAAAGCTCACCCGCCTTCATGAGATAAAATAACTCGAAATCGAGGCGAGGGCAAGCAAACGCCTCGACTTTAGCTCATGAGGGCGATGCGCTTTAGTCAAATTGAATGGCCTATGACATGACTGAACATAAAACCAGTGTAGTAAAAGAGTGAACTACGCCTTCCGTTGCAGATGTCTAGACGATTGAAACTGCTTTATGTGGACCGTATATTTGCCCCAGTCGCAAATATAAACGAACAGAAATTGCACTCGGAAAATGAAATTCACGTCAAAAATTGCTAAATATGCTAAAGCTACGTCTCAATAGCGCGCTGCAAACCATCGAATATGAACAGTCGTGACATGAGGATAAGTAGAAAATTCTTTGGTGATCTGGATGTGGAGTTTTATTTAGTGCAATTTCTTTAAATACTGATTGCATTGTGCAACTGGGCACCTATTCACTTTTTGATTCTCAAATGTAGGTATGCTGTGTGATGAAATTTCACACTGAGATAGTTTAGTCTTGGGAAGAATATAAGCTACTTTTTTCCTAACATTTTATTTTGTTTGGTAGGAATTTTAATGTTCAATGATTAAGTCGAATAAAATCAAAATAATATGTAAATATTATAATGACACCCAGACACAGAACAAATATCTATGTTCATCACACATATGTTTGCCCAAGGTGACATCGAACCTACAACCTACAGCACAGAAGGCAGAGCTACTACCAACTGAGCTGTAAGGCCAGTCGGTAGTACAAAATCTTAAATTTTGTCCTGGTACAATTTAGGTTAGTTTAAATGAGTTTCATATTTTTTTATTCTTAGTTTTGCGCAGAAGGCGCATTGAAAATGCACCCAAATAACAAAGCCTCGTTGTAGCAGTCTTTGAAAGAGAATTCACGACATTTTCATTAGGTGGCATTGATTCCCACTGGGACTCGGCCGTTGATATTCTGTATTCACGAGCTCATTTTGCTTTTTACCTTAAAATTTTAGCTTTTAATCACGGGTAAGACTGGTATGCCGATATATAAGGAAATAAAGTGATGGTTTCCAGAGGTGCGGTAGCAGTCTGATTACAAATGGATAACGTCAAAGCAAATATTGAGCTAAAATTGAGTGATATAAGATCGATCTTATTCTGTTCATGTCTTATAATTTTTTTTTAAAAGAAATCATTTTATGGTTTCGAAGTCTACAAAAAACCGTAATAGTTTCGCCATGTCCGTCCGTCCATCCGTCCGTCTGTCCGTCTGTCCGCAGCTTAGCTCAGAGACTTTTAGTGCTAGAAAGCTGTAATTTGCCATAAATATAAATAATTAATCATGTCAACAAAGTGGTAAAATAAAATTCTTAAAAAACCTTTTTTAGGGTACCTCATTTTGCAGGGTATCATTAGATAGGTCTTTAAAACAACTTTTCGATTATGGGATCCGTTTGAAAAATATTAAGCTTTAAAGTGCTAATATTTGTTAAAGTCGAGTGTCCTCTCCCTACTAAAAGTTAAACTGTTGGTTTTGGAGGCGTGAAAATATTCACGGTAGTAGTAAATTATGAAGTTAAAAGCAAAACTATCACAGCTAATTATAGGCTTTACAAATCGGAGAAGTAATAATAAAATTGTAGTACAAATACTCGTACCATTAAAAATTACTTATAATAGCGTTGTTAGCTGTGTAAACTACGAAACCCTACACTGCGCGAAACCCGACACGCACTTGTCCAAGTTTTATAAATGAAACTGGGATTCTCGTAGTTTATAATGTGTCTGATGGTGGGGATAATTGGTTTAAAATTAACTCGCAAGATTTTATCCGCATATTCTAAGAAAGCAAGTAAAATAAAATCTTGTAAATAGGCATAAATCTATGCATTATGAACAGCTAAGCAAACTGCTCTACAAGCACTCAACAAAATTAACGGCAGTTAAATCACGGTAGTCATTATTTTGAAGGCTGAGGCTTCTATCCCTGGAGAAATCAAACTTTTCGCTGAAATGGACCGCGGTCTCACGGGCCGCATCATACATCCTTATTTACAACATTTTGAAAATAACGCTATAATGCCAATGTGATAAAAACGCTTTTCAAGTAGGCCTGAAATTCCAGAAATTACACTTACCCTCGTATTCAAGAACGACACTATGAGAACACGCACCCAGTGGACGAAATCTTTTTTCATAAAAATCCCTTTATGCGTTGTGCAACATTACATAGTTTGACTAGAGGCACACATAAAGTGATGTTTATGAAAAAAGATTTCGACCACTGTGGGTGCGTGTTCTCATAGTGTCGTTCTTGAATACGAGGGTTAGTACTCCATCTTACTAATATTATAAATCTGAAAAATTTGTGAAAATGTTTGTGCTTCAATCACGCCAAACGACCACACTGCAGGGCTATTTTGTAAAAAAATAATTATCATGTTATGATGTTGAATGCAATATCTAATGTTAGAGAATACCTCTTTTCATAGTAGTTAACTATTCACTGTTTATGCACCTATACCTACTCTCATGCGTAGGTATTGTATTGGAAGCGTAGGTATAGGTGACTTATCAGTATAAAAAGCGTAGGTATTATGGAGATTTTGTTAACGCATCTACCTCCAGTATGGTCACAATAACAGATATATCGAAAAAAATATTGTACTTTTAACTTATTCGCTATTTAAATATCTATAACAATATTGTAAACCAAATACTGCATATTTAAGGAATACCTAACCTAGTAAACTATAAACTATGCCTAACTACGCTAGTGAAATTGTTGAACCTATTATGTGATGATTTTAAAAAGCAGAGTTAATAAAAGCTAGTTCAAAAATTTCATTTCACAAAACTAATAATCCACAGATTTCTTGCATCAATGTATTATATGAAAATTATTAACTTAGGTAACCTCTTGAAAATGTAGGTATATGGTACCAAAAACTATGTTTGAACGTGCCTCTGACTACACCGTTTAAATATCTTCAAGAATCTGAGTGCTTGGAGATAGGTACTCAAATTATTTTTGTATTTTATTCAGAAATTTTACTCAGATTCTTCACGAAGATACATAATCTTATTTAGTTTACGTTTTGTTTTTCTACCTTTAAAATAATAATAAATTTATTGATTACAATAACAGTCAGAAAACGATGATGCCTGCAGAAGTACTAGACTCTGTCGCAGACACTCAAAACCTCCTTCCAAATACCTTTAAATATATAGATAAAACTAAAGCTAAAACAAAAACGGAATGATTGTTTCAAGGATAAGTAAAAAAAATGGGATAGTGTAAGTGAGTGTGTTCGTGCGTGTGTGTGTGTTTCACCATTGTATGGAGTGGACGTGCTGCGTCACTTTCGATAAGTAGGTACCTACATAAGTATAATAGAACTACAAAGAGCAAAGTGCACGAGTTCCAACCATTAATCATATTAGTTTGGAACAGCTGCGGAAGTTGGCATCCGATATTGGTTCAAAGCTACCACATGTGAGAAAAATCTTGTTGAAGTTTCGTCGTGGCCCAGTGGGAGTTGAAAGTGCCTTCTTTTTGTTCACGTTCATAACCTAAAATTGAAAACTTGAAGGTAACCAACTGTACGTGTCAGAGAGTTCGTTACTAGATTAAAAAAAAATTGTGAGTGTCAGCTCCGACGCACGACTGGAGTTTACCAGATCGTGCGTAGAGCGTACCCCCACTATAAGATGTTTTGCCATCAGTAAGAGTGAGAGAAAGCATTATAACGTATAGGCAAAGTAAGGGTACACACTAACCACGATCTAGCTGCACTGCTCACACCAAATTAGAAAGTTGCGCACCAAAAACGTAACGAAGTCATTCGTTCAGTAGATTTTACACCTCACATTTTTCTCATACCGGGCGCCTTATATCAAAAACCGATTCTTAAGGAGTAAACTTCAATAAGTCTTCTGTTGGTAAACATTCTTCAATGACAAGCTTTTGTACAATCATTTCAACCATCGAGCACCAGCGCGCCTGTCACATCATAAAACATTGTCATCGGAACTTGACAAGAATGCAAAGTTTTGTACTCAATCGAAGTAGGTACTTACTAAAGAGTTCCGTTGTGAGTATCTGTTGAATAGCTCCTGACGTTATCATCAGATCAGCTCGCTATCACCATACCATAACTATATTTGTTTGAGTGGAATCTTGCAATTCAATTTTGAAGGAGTTATGGCTATCTGATTGAGCTGAATTTTTGCATACTTATGTAACTCTGGTGACAATGCAATAATATGGTGACTGTGAGCTGTTCAACAGACACTTACAATGGAACTCCTTAGTAAATACTTCGATTGACAAAAAACATTGCATACTTGTCAAGTTCTGATGAGAATTTTATATGATGTGACAGGTGATAGGCCTATAGTGCTCGTTAGTTTAAATTAATTTATAAAAGCTTGTCATTGAAAAATATTTTTCAACAGAAAACTTATATCGTCTCAGTTAGATCATGTTAATACCATTTTTACTTATACTCTTTTTTTGTAAATACATACCTATGTAAATAATTACACTCAGACACGGCACCAGGTAGGGTTCGAACCCACAACCTACAGCGTAGAAAGCAGAGTTACTACCAACTGAGCTGTGAGACCAGTCAAACATGACACTAAACTAGCAGTTTTTTATAAAAGGAACATTTACACAATGTGGTCGGAGGTAAGCGGCCACATATCTAAGTTCCTTGATCTACCCGCAAACACAGACGTGTAACAAGATGGATGGTGACAGTGCTTGCGATTTATCATATTCCACATTTTATATTCGCTTTATGTTTGAGAAAATTTACCCCGTTTACCGTGTTTCGGAAAACTAGAAATTTGAAAATAATATATCTAACTAATATTAGAGAGAATGTGAATTTCGTGAGTTTGTATTATTATACAAACTCACAATAACTGTTGTTCGTGACTTCGCCTGTGTTTTGTTAAAGATAGCCTATAGCGGGGAATTCACAAGACGGTCATGCCCGCGGGCAAGTCTGTAGACATGCCCGCTGGAATTTGCAACTAAAGGTTTGTGTAATGCTAGTGTTTGTGATGCTGTTTGTGCTAGTGTAGGAACATCGCTGTCAGTCTGGCAGACTGTCAAACTTATAGTTGTCTAGTGAATTCCCCACTTTAGTCTTTTTTAATACTAGATTTACACTCGCGTACGAGTCGCGAGACGAGGTGCGAGGCGAACCACGAGACGAGAGTGACGCTCGTGGCTCGCCTCGCGCGTCTCTCCTTTACTATCGATTACGCGAGGTGCGGGCCGAGACACGAGACGAAGCACGAGGCGAGGTACGAGGCGAGAGTGTTGTTTAGGTGTGAAGAGGCAATAGACAAGCAAAGTTACCTTCGCATTTATACTTTAACAAGGATTATAACACCCATACACAAAACAAAATTTTTACAATCAAGTCATATTTTGATTATTTTCAAAATAAACCTCACAATAAAAGTATTACAACGAAACGCAAAACAAAAAACTCATCTTCTAAAAAAAGCAACGAAAATTTACAAAATACAGAACAACAATAATATTTCGTTCATAAAATTCAAATAAAAACTGAAGCGGTTTCACATTTGAATAGGAACCAAATTAATTAAACTTGCGTTTAAAACTGCAACTTCTAACAATGGTTTCCAATAAAACATAGAGTTATAGTGATGGGGGTTGGTTACAAAAAAGTCGGAAATAAGACGTAGAACTAAAAAATCGGACAATGGAGAGTTTGACTCTCGCAACCAGAGTTCTAATGGGAATTTGCTAAGAATTCATTAAGCTATCAATAGGTAACTCCTTGAACCCTCCTTGTAGAAAATGTGTAGAACCAAGAAGAAAAACCAGCCAAGTGCGAGTCGGACTCGCTCACGAAGGGTTCCGTACCATTATCTATAAAAAACGGCAAAAAAAATAGTTAGTTGTGTGGGAGCCGAACTTAAATATTTATATTATAATATTTTATATTTCTGTTTTTAGTATTTGTTGTTATAGTGACAACAGAAATACATAATCTGTGAAAATTTCAACTGTCTAGCTATCATGGCTCATGAGATACAGCCCTGTGACAGACAGACGGACATACGGACAGACGGACAGCGAAGTCTTGGTAATAGGGTCCCGTTTTTACCCTTTGTGTACGGAACCCTAAAACATGCTTCTTGACAAATTTCAGAGGCACATGTCATATAAACCTAGCTGTCCCGACAGACGTCTTGTAAAATTTCAATAATCCCACAGAATATGGCACTTTCAGTTTTTCCCGAATTTTACAATTTTACTCAAGAAATTTCAAAATTTTCTTTCAAAAGAACCTTCTGACAAAAACAAACACAACAAAATAAAGAATAGCAAAATCGTTCCAGCCGTTCACGCGTGATGCCGTGACCAAGGGAAATAGGTATCCTTCTGACAATAACAAACACAATAAATAAAGAATTCAGTCCAGCCGTTTATGCGTGATACCTTGACCAGGGAAAATAGGGGTTAAATTTAATATACATAGTAGAAAAAAAAACCATTCATCCATCTTAGCAAATGCAGGTTGTGAACTACAACCTAAAGCTCCGTCTTTTACTGGAGCCTTTTAAAAACTCGGTTAGTACTTTGATAATAATAATTGTTCGATCGGCACCACGCTGGAGCTCTACATAGCATTAAGAAAAGGATCATTGATAGGCCCCATCCATGTTTGTTTCCCGATTCTTCTAGGGTTGGTCGTGAGGAACAGGCGTGGCTTTACCTAGCTCCTAAGACGTTTCAAAGTTCAAAAATGTTTTTATTTAAATAAAATACCTTTTGGCTTTTACTTTGAAATGGATATAAAATTTTCGTTGGAATCAACTGTAGAAAGTCGGATATGTCGCCGGCTATTCAGAAGCTAAGACAGCTCTAATTCTACATGACATATTTGCCATTCTCGCAACTTTCCCCAGCGCCGTACAAAGTCACGTTTTGGTACGTCCTAAAAGTAATTGCACACACTGCTATTTACAATACCTACTGAGCAAAAGGAGTTGTTTTACAAAAATGATTTTAACACTATCTTTTAACAATTTATTTATTTTGAACGTGTTCTTACACAAACAGGATTTAGGTTTAGGATAAAGCATCGATGTCAGGAATTGTTCAAAATAATCATTGATAATTTTGAAGAGTATTTATTTGTGAAGCCAAACAAGCTTAAATTATTTAGCTGTCAGTCGCGTAATTTCGGTAGTTTTGCGTCGCCTTGTGAATCAATCAGGACTTTTCTATGAAACCAAATGCAGTAGAAATTCGGCTAACGAAATTACGCGACTGACAACTCAAAAATATACGCTCGTTTGGCCTCACACTAAGTATTAAAAAGATTGGTGTGCATAACTATAGACTTTAACACGGGTCTTTATTATTATTTTCTCGACGTTTCGACTGTTACAATGGCCATGGTCGCAGGCAGACTGGAGTACTCGGAGCTACCGAAGAAGCGGAGGCAGTTGAAGAAACTACACTCACTTGGTCTTCAGAAATAGAAATTACCATGTTCTTATTACGACACACCACACTGACTGTATCCACGCACTGAAATGGATCACACGATTCCATGAAGAAGGGAGTCTAAAGCCGTTTTCACGATTGAAATTTAAGTACTTCTTAATTTCAATAGCATCCAGGATAATTCTCTTGTTAATAAGATTGGTGACGTTATGTCATTTAAAAATTGAATGTATGAAGGAACACTTAGGACGAGTAATAAATGTTTTTTATAAATGCAGAATCGTTTTTTCTCAATAACCGCAAAACATACAGTTTTGTTTTATTATGACAAATCTAGATAAATTAAAGACAAAAACACGATTGATGAAACTTTTCTCGATAGATTTATTTTCAAACTAGCGACCCGCCCCGGCTTTGCACGGGTTTAATACATATAAACCTTCCTCCTGAATCACTCTATCTATTAAAAATAACCGCATCAAAATCCGTTGTGTAGTTTTAAAGATATAAGCATACATACAGACGCGGGAAGCGGGAAGCGACTTTGCTTTATACTATGTAGTGAAGTTGGCTCTTCAAAAACTCTAGTTTCGTTTTTAATAAAAACTATGAATAGCTAAATAGTTCTTTTTTATATAATTCGTTAGATAATCATACTAACAACTTAAATAATTTTATTTATTTATTTTTTAAATTTCACTTATGAGAGTAAAACTTTGAGGAAGTGTATGCAATAATGTTGAGCGCGTTGAGCTATAAAAATAATTTATTCAGTGAACAAAGTAATATGGGAAATATATTTTACTTTGTTATCTGGAATGATGTATTGTACATCGTCTCAACGTGGCTTGGTGTTATAGTTTTCGTGCAAAAACAATGAGTTAGTCACCACACGTACCGTTTTAAAATATACAATAATTAAAAATAATAGGATCACGACTGTAATCCCCAAGTACGGTAGACATCCTCTCAGATCTCATGGCGCATAGATCCTTGATGATGTGTAAAGGGGTTACTCAGAGGCACGTCCAAACATTACATTTGGCACACGCCCACATTTTGCAGTAGTTAACATTCCACACGTGACAGTTTGCAAGCCCATAGAGCCACTTAGCACGTGCGCATATATTTTTTTCGAAGATCCATTGGTGCACGCCGGGATTCAATACCACGACCTTCGAAATGAAAGTCGAGGTACCTCCCACTCGGCCAACACAGCTTTTTATGAATATGCTTTTTATGTTTTGCCGAATATAGTAAAAATCGAAGAACCTTGAATTCAACATAACATTGAGTTCTGACAAATCAACCTCACACATAGATTTATATGCCACAAAGCGGAACAACGAAATAGACTATGACAATAAATTGGAATGAACATCTCAAGGGATGTTAGTACACTGGTGCGCTTTATGCGCTTATCTAAGTAACTTATTCCCGTCTGTCTTTGGTGGTAGACCACGTTAGTTTAACAATTATATAGCCAACAGCTTTATACAATTTTATACTAAGGTTTACTACTACTAATGATTTTTGAAACTATATTTTTTGTACGAAAAATCGTCTGGCTTGGCAATCGCACTAAATAATCTAATTTAATATATTCTATTGTATACCTGTGAGATGCAAGGAAACACAATGGTTTTCATGCGATGGCCAACTCCATCTATTTATTTAAAACATTAAAGATTTCTAATATTGATATGGTAATATTAATATTAGAAATCTTTAATATATGATGTTGTTAGGTTAGCTAATTACGTAATAACTTAAGAGAGAAGGACCCTTAAGTAGGGACTAAATAAATAACCCGACTTGGTACCTATTACATGGATCTCACAACTTTTTACGGTAGAAGAACTGAGTTGCGAGACTTGGCTTTTTTACAAGTTATGTTTTTGATGGCATTAACATTACAAAAATAAGGATTACGCCGCAATAGCACTAGGAGAAATTAGTCCTGCGATATTACGCGGGACATCGCCCGATATCACAGGCAACATCTACGGGTTGCGGCCAGACGCTGTCTACGTGCCCCTCGATAGTCGACCAACACGAATTCTACGTGACAATCGACGTCGTGCGGGACATCGCCAGACATGTCTCTGCGACATGTCCCCTAGTGAAATTGCGACTTAAGGCGCCTGTTGTTAAAAATCATAATAACAAAAAACCACTTTTGTTGTATGGAAGCCCCACTTAAATATTTATCACTACATAGTATAAAGCAAAGTCGCTTTCCGCTTCCCGCGTCTGTATGTATGTATGTATGTATGTATGTATGTATGTTTGCTTATATCTTTAAAACTATACAACGGATTTTGACGCGGTTTTTTTTTAATAGATAGAGTGATTCAAGAGGAAGGTTTATATGTATAATACATGCATAATATAGTAGAGAAACACTGATAATGTTAGAGGTTTCTAATGTGATGTCGTAAATAAACACATTTTTTTTTCTACAATAAAGTCCGCGATGGTATTAGAAATGTCTTACGCACAGCGAAGCGGGCACGGTTCAGCTAGTTTTATAATAAAATAGTAATACATAATCTGTAAAAAAAATCAACTGTCTAGCTATAGACAGACGGACAGACAGACAGACAGACAGTCGATCATCATCTTCAAGTCTTAGTAATAGGGTCCCGTTTTCACCCTTTGGATTCGGAAACCTAAAAATGCCCATTATACAGTCAATGGGCATTTCTGGGCAAAATGTAGCCCCAAAAATAACATAATTAGTTATAAGTGCTTTGTGTATCTCCTGCGAAGTGAAGAGGCGTATTTCTTACACCAGTGTTCTCCCAGCCAATGATGCCTTCATAAATTCTTCCGATAAGCCAGTAAGTCAGTATTATTGATATCGATGGGGCGGCAGTGATGAATCTGAATTATTTGTTACCGCATAGATTCAATTTTGTTTTATTGCTTTTATCTTCTTTGAGTTGTGCCGTGCTCCTTACAAGCATACGGCAGTCGCTCAATCTTCTAAATTGAGACGTATTTAGAATAATTCTATGTTTTTTGAGTATCTACAATCTACATTCTTTCAATCCTGTTTTATCGTTTCTACAAGTATCTTCAGATATTAATAAGTATTGCTAAAGATTATTCGTAAAACAAAAATGTAGGTATTGTTCCATTCCTTATGTTCTACTGAGTTTATCATCACCTATATTAATCATTAAGTTGCATTAAATTTGGTTAAGTAATCTGAAAATTAAAGAAACGAGTGTACATTAACTGACCTCTTTACTCTTTCGGGTGTTTTTATTTCTATGCGGTTTTGTGTAAGAAAGTTTATGATTCTGAGATGTCTTAGTTTTGATGTACTACCTAAATAATTTATCGGCCGTTTATTAAAATTAGCATCTAAAATGACTATGCATTAGATCAAGAGCTTAGTGGGTTTTAGAAAATAAAAAAATAGCGTTTTTGACAATATTAGACAGTGAACATAATTAAATGAATACATAGGCTACCGATCTCGTAGGTTAAAAGTGTGTTTGTGTTTTATTTACTTTATATTGCGGCCTACGTAGCATCCCATGTAAACAATCTAAAGTCGTTCCTACGTATGCCAATAGGTACTCTAAAGGGAAAGCTTTCTCACCTTTTTGTTCGGCACATTCGAAAATCCGCAATTCAAAACGTTATACAAAACATCTACATAATAATCTGCTACCACAATGTGAACCTTAATACCATAGATATAAGGCTGGAAGACGTGTGCGAGCAGCATCTGTTTATGACGCCAAATATTTATACAAATACTTGTAAGATTTCTTGTAATCACATACGTTGGATCGGTATCTAGAATGTTTTCGTCAATATTGTAACAATTCGTTTGGTTTCGCACAGTGGTATACAGCGCGGTAGACGATTTAAAATATATCAATTGAATGTAATAGTTATCCAATTGTAATAAGGTATATATTTCAAGGTGATCGGCCGCGGAGCATCGTAGCGCAGTTTTGCGAGATTATTAATATTGTTTAACAGAATGCCTGCAGACTTGATTATACAAAGTGTATTAAGGTTACTCTCTGAATCTGAAACTGGATGATCAGACCATGCTCCTTGGTCGGTTCACGAAAAAAACAAACAAAATGGCAAAAAAATTCAATAAATTTAAATGTTATTTTCCAAAATAACGATTGCTGGATAAGGTTATTATTTCACTTTGGTTTTAGTTATTTTGAGGCCATTATTTTTGCTTGTAGCATTGCTATTATTATATAATATATTTCATGGTTTCAGATCGATACAAGATCAGTCTGATAAAGTAATTTTTACTTTACCTAAATCAACGGTGCTTTATTTTTAGTTTTAGTTTTGTCTATGCTTACTGTGGCCTGAGCACGAACCACTATCGTATCGAGAACGTATCGTCCAAATGTCAAAACTGACTATTTTGTATAGTAAAAGTGTCAGTTTTGGCATTTGGTCGATTTGTTGTCGATACTATTTTATAGTGGTTCATGCTAACCCCTGATACTCTTTATCAACTTTAACTGTCGTAATCCCATTGTTTTATGACAATTACACAATGTGAATATGTAAGTTCAAGCCGATTACAATAAAAATAAATAAATAGGATCACGACTGTAATCCTCAAGTACGGTAGACATAAACACATCCTCTCAGATCTCCAGACGCTTAGATCCTTTGAAGATGTTTAGTAGGGGTAGTCAGAGGTATGTCCAAACATTATATTTGGCACATGCCCACATTTTGCAGTAGTTAGCATTCCATACGTGACAGGTTGCAAGCTCATCGCCGATTATAAGAATACTAACTGGTTTCCTCGCGATGTTTTCTTTCACCGTTATGAGCACGTGTTTTTGATGCGCATATAAATTATTCGAATAGAAAAATCCATTGATGCACGCCGGGATTCAAACCCACGACCTTGATTGAAAGTCGAAGTACCTCCCACTCGGCCAACTGTAACACTGCTACAATTACCCTTGAGGTTACACAATAAGGTAGCAGTTCTTGCTAGTCTCAAGATGACGCGACTTAAAAACGCCTGAATTCACACAAAGACGCGACCCGGCTCACATTAAATGGATGTTGTGAAATATGAAACTAGTTTTGTTCGAGATTACAGACTGCGCATTGTACTTATTACAGTGTTTTAACTTAGTAGAAATTTACACACACACACAATGATATGTTATCCTAAACAAAATTACGTTTGAAAATGTAGTTTTAGGTTTTTTTATAGCGAATTTATTATCAAAAAATTCTCAGACACTATCGACAATAGTTTGGTGATAGTAATGATGTTTTTTAGAATAAAAATTTAATGTATAATTTCAAACCAGGTTATCTATATATATAAAAATCAATGCCACTTTTCGTTGTAATTTTATAACTCAAGAACGGGCTCACCTATCCAAACCAAATGTTTTGGCTTTGTTCGGACTATTTAGTAGATGGTTTATGTGAAGTTTGCACAAAATCGGTAGACTTTTTATCCAGGTACCACCCGTGCGAAGCCGGGGTGAGCAGATAGTAATTTATAGATTCAAATATTATTGAAATTGGTTTAATCGTTACAAACATGCAAATATACTCAAACTTTTGCGTTTATATATCTTCTGCCCGCACTTTCGCGCGTGATACGTTTTTCCTTTGCGTAAAAAGAGTAACAAATACTATAACAAATACTAACAAATATACAAACGCAGATTGTCATTATTCTCAGATTCTTTTTCAAGATAATGCAGTTTTATCACTTTTTCCGTCTTATCCGGGAGGACTCAGCCCATACAAAAAACCAAACATTTCACATATCACCTTATTTTCGGTCCAATGCTTTATGTTCTTATCTTTTGCTTCTGTACATTTTGAATTTATTTTTAAAGTTCCGTCCCTCAAAAGGAAAAAAACGGAGCCCATATAGGATCACTCGTGTGTCCGTCCGTGCCTTCTTTCCCCCCTGCTTATCTCCGAAAAAGCCTAAATTTTTGAAAAAAAAATACAGAAAATTCTGTTCGCATGAATTGAATATTATGGATTGAGATTTACATACTCACAAGCAAAACGAGACTAAAATTAGTAGCCAGTGCTCCCACACACGGCGTGTATTATCAGGGATATCATACAGTAAATTTATGTACGGTAGTTGCAATACTTAGCTTTCAATTTACTATGCCCACTGCCTCAGGGTAACTTTTTATAATAACACTGCATTTGCACTGAATCACAACGGCGACCTCGCCATAATTATCTGAAGAAATGTCTGCTCTTTGTTGTAAGATTTAAATCTGCTTGTGATGGGAAATTGGAATGCTTTTTCTGTTAGTTTTTAAAAGGAGTCCGGTTCTTAGGGTTCCGCACCCAAAGGGTAAAAACGGGAACCTATTACTAAGACTTCGCTGTCCGTCAAATTCAAATTCAAATTCAAAAATCATTTATTTCAATAAAAACACAAGGATCACTTTGAAACGTCTTAGGAACTAGGTGAAGCTACGCCGATTTCACGCGACCAAGCCTAGAAGAATCAGGCAACAAACACGGCTTGGGGTCTACCTTTTTTTTAATGATCCTTTTCTTAAAGCTATGTAGAGCTCCAGTGTGATGCCAATCGAACAAGGTGAAGGCTCAAACAAGAATAATTATTAAAAGTTTTACTCACTCGTCTGTCTGTCTGTTCGTCTGTCTGTCCGTCTGTCTGTCTGTCTGTCTGTCTGCCCGTTTGTCTGTCCGTCTGTTTGTCCGTCTGGCTGTCACAGGGCTGTATCTTATGAACCGTGATATTGTTGAAATTTTCACAGATGATGTATTTCTGTTGCTGCTATAACAACAAATTCTAAAAACAGAATTGAATAAATATTTCAGTGGGGCTCCCATACAACAAATGTGCTTTTTTGCCGTTTTTTATGGATAATGGTACGGAACCCTTCGTGCGCGAGTCCGATTCGCACTTGGCCGGTTTTATTCTGTTAGTTTTTGAAAAGGTTTTTTCGAGGTAGCGAGACTCGAAACCGTTGCCTAGAAAATCAGTAATGTTCTTTGAAAACGAACGAAAGAAGATGCATCAAAATATTCTTGTCTTTAAACTGTTTTTCAAAGAAGGAATGAATTGATGGTATTGATGGAGCGGCGATGGGCTTGCAACCTGTCACGTATGAAATGCTAACTACTGCAAAATGTGGGCATGTGTCAAATATCAACTACCCCCACTAGACATCTTCAAGGATCTAAGCGTCTGAAGATCTGAGAGGATGTCTAACAGTACTTAGGAATTACAGTCGTGATCCTATTTATTTATGATTTTTCTTTTTCATTGAAATTACTAAAAATAAAAAAATAAAAAATGAACTGACTTTAAACTATTCTTATATGAAATATCATCACAATTGGCCTAGCGGTTTGGCCGTGATAACGTCACAGACAGACAGGAATAGAGACAGAATTACTTTCGCATTTATAATATTATGTAAAGTATAGAGTATTACTTTTTAACGGCTGGTTCGTTTTAAATGCAATCCATAGAAAAAGCTTCAGTCAGTTTATCAAAGAGAATTACCTTCCACTAATAACAATCTATAAATCTGCAGTTATCTTCTTGGTCATGGTTATGGTTATGTATAAGAGCCCAGACAGAGTTACTTTCGCATTATCATTATAATCTATATTATAACGGCTAGTTCGTTTTAAATGCTGTTTTAGCAATCTAGAGAAAAAGCGTCAGTCAGTTTATCAAAGAGAATTACCACTATTAACAATCTAGAAATCTGCAATTAGCTTCTTGGTCATAACCATGTAGAGCCTAGCATGCTCCGTTATTCTGGCCACAAAGCTGCGGCTAAACCCTCTTGCTACGAGGGTGAAGGGGTGAAGGGAGGGTTGTTTAGGTATTTATGAATGCATTTACTGAAGAAAGCTCATGGAAATCATTAACCGATGAAAAGAGGAGGAGGTTCTCAATTCGACATCATCACTACATAGTATAAAGCAAAGTCGCTTTCCGCTTCCCGCGTCTGTATGTAATATGTAATATGTATGTATGCATGTTTGCTTATATCTTTAAAACTACACAACGGATTTTGATGCGGTTTTTTTATAAATAGAGTGATTCAAGAGGAAGGTTTATATGTGTAATACATGCATAATATAGTAGAGAAACACTGATAATTTTAGAGGTTTCTAATGTGATGTCGTAAATAAACACATTTTTTTGCGCTTACATTGCAAATGCTGGCTGAACCCCACGAGATATATCAAAATAATGTACTACAGTATTGTATACCTTAAAAACGTCTACAAAAAGTCCACGATGGTATTAGAAATGTCTTACGCACAGCGAAGCGGGCACGGGTCAGCTAGTGTATATATATGCGCATCAAAACACGTGCTTAAAACGGTGAAGGAAAACATCGTGAGAAAACCAGTTAGTATTCTTGTAAGCGACGATGGGCTTGCAACCTGTCACGTATGGAATGCTAACTACTACAAAATGTGGGCATGTGCCAAATATAATGTTTACTACCCCACTAGACATCTTCAAAGGATCTAAGCGCCTGGAGTCTGAGAGGATGTCTACCGTACTTAGGTATTACAGTCGCGTGATCCTTTAAATAACATGATAATCATGTTTTTACAAAATAGGGCCGCAGTATTGCCATCCAGCGTGATAAAGCCGCCAACGTCTCGGAGACGCTTCCGACTGTTAGTGAATTGGATCAGTTGAGCTATCTTTACTGTTTGCAACAGTATTTATTGTTAGTAGGGCAACTGTGTAGTATTTTCTACTTATACACGAGTAAATATATAAGTTAGGATATTATAAGTAAGCCTTTAGTATATATATATTTGTAATCCCCGTTTCTACATACAAGTAATAGCTTAGTTAGAACGAGGTAAACAATATTCTTACAGGTAATTTTAAGTCTTCTCCTGTTATAATATTATGAACACTGTCTGTAAATTAAGACTTTTATGAAAAAACATTTTTATTATTTATTATTATTATATATGTTTATAGGTTTAGACATTGCACACCATCTGAATAAAGCTTTAAGGTGATATGTGGAATGTTTGATTTTTTGTATGGGCTGAGTCTACCCGAATAAAACGGAAAAAGAGATATAACTGCATTATCTTGAAAACAATCAAACTCAAAAAGAAACAGTCATTTAGGCCGTGTCCCCATGTATGTGGTGCGGCGCCTTTCACCATGAAAAGTTGTGTTGCCGCAACATGAAAAGACACGGCGGCATGCCACGGAAAGATGCCATGCAAGGCGTAAGTCACCTTTTGATCGCGTAAAAGGCGCCTTTTGAAATCACGGCGACCATGAGAAAGCGCGATGCTGCGCCGCGGAAAATCACTGGCGCGGCGTACCGCTGCAAATTTTTTTAGGGTTTCGTAGTCTGCAAAAAACCCTTATGGTTGTGCCATGTCAGTCCATCCGTCCGTCTATCCGCAACTTATATGAATATAATATACATAATGAATGAATGAATATGAATATACATACTTGTATTAGTCACGCCGACAAAGTGATAAAATAAAATCTTAAAAATCATTTTTTAAGGGTACATGTAAAGTGGGTAAATGTTTTTTTTATTTCTCGTGTACTCCATGGGTGTCGTTTGATAGGTCTTTAGTGAGTTTGTGAAAACAACTTTTCGATCAAGGGAGCCGTTTGTAAAATATTAAGCTTTAAAATGCAAATTTTTGTTGGAGTCGAGTGTCCTCCCCCCCCCTCGAAAAGTTAAAAATATGGCTACTATTGGCACTGATAGCCTCTGGGCTAAGCTGCGGACAGACGGACATGGTGAAACTATAAGGGTTTCTTGTAGACTACGAAACCCTACATTGCACGTGGCCCGACACGCACTTGGACGGTTTTTCGTTGTTTTTCATTGATTTGAATAAAAAAATCGCTCGCTTAATGTAAAGCGGAGTAACTCAAAAAATGGATTTTTCGAGTTTTTTAATAAAACGCATTATTTAGATGCAAATAATAAGTTGCGTTCAACAGGCGCTTCAAAGCAAGTCAATTGAACAAATATGTCACTAATATTTTTTTAAGTTTTGTATTAAAAAATCTATTCACAATAATAATTATTTTATGAAATGATATTAACGGAAATTTCATTGACTATACCTTTATAACATTTAAACTGCCCAAACAAATGTATATTTTTGTATTTATCCTATAATATAGTGTACGGCGAATTCGCAAAACTTTAAACTTGAATTACCAAAAAGTTGAAATTTTGGATTACTTCACTTTATTTATAAGCGTGCGAAAATGTCAACATAAAATTATTTTGTTTCTTACCTTATAGTTAAACCTAGCATTTTCATGGCGCGCCATCGTGTCTTGAAAAGACGTCTTTTACGCCATCAAATGGCGCCATTTACGCCTCGCATGGCATCTCTCCGTGGCAGGGCGCCATGACTTTTCAAGTTGCGTTTCAAGTTGACCTTTTTATGGTGAATGGCGCCGCACCACAGACATGGGGCCACAGCCTTAATTATGTAGCTAATATGATTATCTAACGAATCATAAACAAATGAACTGTTTAGCTGTTATAGATTTGATTAGAAACGAAACTAGGGTTTTTGAAGAGCCTACTTTGGAAAATAAATCTATTGAGAAAAGTTTCACCAATCGTGTTTCTGTCTCTAGATTATATCTTTATGTTAACTTTGTTATAAAAAACAAAACTGTATGTTTTGCGGTTATTTAGATTCATCAAAAACATTTATTAAGCGACAAAATTAATAAATAGTTTCTCACACTGAAAATCTTGGGCTTTTTGCTCTTATGAAAAGACAACAGCACAAGAACTACAATATTATCACAACGGGAGGCGATAGAAAAAGAGCCAGACCGTGTTATAAAGTGAGCCACATGTGAGCCATGTAAGCACGTATACATTTCTTACCCTCACGTCCAGAAGTTATTATATTCTTGGTTACTTTTATCATTCATAAGACTCCACTAATGGACAAAATGGTACCATAGGACCAATATGACAACTAGCTACGGTCCACCAAATAAATATTGGCGGACTTTACACACAGCGCCATCTAGCCCAAAAGTAAGCATAGCTTGTAATATAGGAACCAGAACACTGGTATAATATTTTTTTATATATTCCTACGTACGCTGGTGGAAGGTGGACGTCTAAAGAAATTTTGTTAGTATATTTGGATGTTTGTTGACTCAATCACGCCCAAACGACCAAACGGATTTAGATGAAACATGGAAAATACATAGCTTATGTCCTGGAATAGCATATAGGGTTTTTTAACCATGTTTCACGCTAGGAAAGCCGGGGGCGGAAGCTTATTCTCTATAAAGGGTTACATATACCTATGGTTAAGGCTGTTCGTTGGTTACTCATTCAGTCAGTCAGTAATGTAAACTTATTTTATACTTATTTTATTTATTCCTCAAGAATTGGGCTCCTGAGAACCCTTAAAGAATGATTAAAAGACTCTATAAATGATAGTTGAAAAATTATACTTAATGGCACGGCAAATAAATAAATTGAACTCTTCAGGGTCTGACAGACGCACAATCAGTCGATTAACATCCGAACCACTGGTAAAAACCCTAGACTGCTAATTACCGGCATCAATTACCGTAACCGAAACCGGCGATAATAATTTCGCGAACGAAACGCCCTTATAAATTCGCGTTTGTAATTTACACATACGCGACGGAAACCGCACCAATGTATTTATTCGACGCCTTAAGTAACAAGAGATTAATTTATTAAATAAATATTGGTGGCGATTTCACACGTCGCCATCTAGCCCCAAACTAAACAAAGCTTGTACTATGGGAACCAGATTACAGATAGAATATTTGTATACTTTTTTTTTAAATACATACTTAAGGTACATTATAATATACACATAACAAACATCCATGTTCATCACACAAATGTTTGTCCCGGGTGGGAATTGAACCTACAACCTACAGCGCAGAAGGAGTTACTACCAGTACTAGTCAAAATATTAGTTTTGACTACTGAATAATACGCATTCTCCCAAATGGCTTGACTATTAAATAAAACGCATTCTCCCAAAATTCGTAATTTATTTTAAAAAATTGAAAAAAAAAAACGTATTTTCGTACTGTTCGTCTCTGAGACCTATGTCTAGTGTTACCGGACTATACACCATACCTCAATATCAGTCCTCGTTTCTCATCATCATCTCAGCCTTAAGACGTCCACTGGACATAGACCAACCGGTCTTTATGGAAGTCAATGGGGGACCATTGACTTCCATAAAGACCGGTTGGAAGCAGCTCCTCTAAGCATGGAATTCACTCCATAAAGACCGGTTAACAGCTAATAGTCCTCGTTTCTGCGTAGTGTGAAATCTTCAAATGCTTATGCCTTCGACCAAGCCTCACTGATGCCTGGGCACCACTGACAAATGAACTGAGCTGGTCTTGTTTATATGCGAATGGGTACATTTTACGCGGCTGTTCGCCCTATTTACGGCCCGAACTAGTTCAAAGTTCTAAGTTTCAGAAGTTTGGTGCTAAAGCCTGGTTTCTTACAAGCAACCGTCATAATTTGGACGGCTGTAATCTAGCGGTGAGTGCCAAAGCAAACTTTTGTCCGATAAATAGTTGAAGTTTTCTGCGTTCTCTTCCTATCTATCTAATCAGCTCACATACCTACACCTGGGAAAAGCTCGATATAATGGATGCGTTATTTAGAACGTTATTCTTTTATTTTTTCGGGTTCCGTACCCAAAGGGTGAAAATGGGACCCTATTACTATGACTTCGTTGTCCGTCTGTCTGTTTGTTTATCACAAAGCTGTATCTCATGAACATGAAATGATAGCTAGACAGTTTAAATTTTCATAGATGATGTTTTTCTATTGGCGCAATAACAACAAATACTAAAAATATAATAAAATAGATATTTAAGTGCGGGCTTACATAAAACAAACGTGATTTTTTTGTCGTTTTTCATAGATATTAGTACGGAACTCTTTGTGCGCGAGTCTGACTCGCACTTAGCCGGTTTTTTACCTAAACTCATCAGTCACCACGTTACGTACATAGTGATTGATGGGTTTAGGTAGTCCTAACCACACGTCAGGATTTCCCGTGTCGTGCGTGCTACACCTATTCCCATTTGTCCCACCGCATGGATCGAACCCTTCTGCGTTATGTGGGCACTCAACCGCCACACGACAAAAATATTTTTAAAAGCTTTTATTTAACTTGCAATGTATGTATGTAACTATGTTTGTTAACCGAATGAGCTGAAATGTGGCATACTTATGTAACTAGTGACAATGCAATAAAATGGTGACAGCAAGCTGATCTGATGATGGAGTCAGGAGCTTTTCAATGGAACGGGCTCCGAAACTACTGAACCGATTTGAAAAATCTTTTACCATTAGAATCCTACACTATCCCTAATGAAAATAGGCTATAGAATATTTATAAAAACGTAAGGGATCTGTATGAAAACTTCAATAATGTAACCCAAGGTGTGAAAAAAAATAGCTAATATGTAGCAAACTAACCAGGTGTGCTAGTGTGGGCACAATGCAAAGAGGCGCGGCGGTCCAAAGTACCTGGTTCTTTTTGAAGCGAGGAATGTACCGCACAGATACCATTCTGCGCCCTGACCCGTCCTAAATAAACCTGGTGAAATTATGCAAGCGAGCAGGTAAATTAATTTATTCATATTATCATTAAAATAGCTAGCGCGGGGCTCGCTACTCCGCTTGAAATTTAACAGAATACAGAATAACATCCACTTGAAGCTGAAATGAACAGAGTCGAGCGAAATTTCCAGAAAGCCAAAATAAAGAACTCTACATGAGAGAACATGAGGAATGTGAAAAGGCCGTGTTGGCATATTGAGAGGTGAATTAACTTTCAATCTGAAGGTCGAATCGTCGAAGGTTCGAATCCCGGCCGTGAATTATAAAATTTTTCTATTCGAAAAAACATAAATGTGCATTTACATGTGAGTGAGAAGGCCAATTAGAATTCTGTGAGCAATTTTTCACGTATGGAATGCTAACTACTGCAAAATGTGGGCATGTGTTAGTGACAGGTTGCAAGCCCATTGCCGATTTATCATTTAAAATTATGTCTTAAATACAGACAGAAAGACACAAGTCATAGATGTTATATATATAAAGATTATTCATAATTATTATTATGCAAAACGTTAAACTTGAGGCGGGGGTGTTTATTTATAATACTTTAATAACTCTTATTATATTGTTGTGAAGTTTCGATACTAACTTATCTAATGGTTTAATGGTTTTTTAGCAAGATACTTAACAAAGTTGCTGATTATATTATAAACTAGCGACCCGCCCCGGCTTCGCACGGGTAGCATGTTATTATACATATAAACCTTCCTCCTGAATCACTCTATCTATTAAAAAAAACCGCATCCAAATCCGTTGTGTAGTTTTAAAGATATAAGCAAACATACATACATACATACAGACGCGGGAAGCGAAAAGCGACTTTGCTTTATACTATGTAGTGATAACTAGCTGTCTCGACAGACGTTGTCTTGTCAAATTGCAAAAACCCCATAGAAAAAAATACTTTCAGTTATACCCGAATTTTACAATTTTGTGGTGGATTTTTCATAATATTTTTTAATACAAACCTTTAATAACTAACATAATAAAAAAATAATTATCCAATTTAGTGCAGTCGTTCCGAAGTTATGTGCTTACATACATTGCGGCGATTAATTTTTATTTATATAGATAAATATTCGCGGATTACACAAAGCACTATCTAGCCTTTAACTAAGCAAAGTTTGTACTATGGGAACCAGATAACTGATGGAATAATTAAATACTTTTTTTTAAATACGTGCTTATTATACAAATTACACCCAGACTCAGAACAAACATCTATGTTCATCATACAAATGATTATCCTGGGTGTGAATCGACCCACAACCTACAGTACAGGCCAGCCTACTGAGACCAGGAATTATATATAAATATAAAAATATATATCATTCCTTAGTTTTCGTACTTGAGTGAGACGTAATCTGCAGCAAAGTTTTTGGAACTTTTGCTTCACGGAAAATGACGTCATGTTTTTTTACAGTCATTTGGTATCTCTTATTTAAAAAAAAAAAAAATCCCTTGTCCATTTAAAATAAAAACCTAAAGATCTCCAGACGCTAAGATCCTTTAAAGTTGTCTAGTGTAATCAGAGGCACGTCCAAACATTATATTTGGCACATGCCCACAATTTGCAGTAGTTAGCTTACAAGAATATTAGCTGGTTTCCTCACGATGTTTTCCTTCGCCGTTTTGAGCACATGTTTGAAAAATCCATTGATGCACTCCAGGATTCGAACCCACGACATTCGAAATGAAAGTCGAGGCCAAAAACATTTAATAATATCATGTATTGCCTGAGTGAGACTTGAATCACACATTTCTTTCAGTAAGGGACGCGTTTCGTCATGGAGCTTAAATTTTCCACTCGACGAAATAGTGATTTGGGTCATGAATCGGTTCTGTAGCTCGACTGGGTTCAGATCCCACTCGAGCAATAACTTTATGGGATCATATAAAGATCTTTTTGATTTTTCTCAAGTACAGGTAAGAATTGTATGTCTTCTTAATCTAAATATTAGTGTACATTATCATACAGTGACATCTAGCCCCAAACTAGCCAACTGATATATATACTTGATATGAATACTTATATACTCTTTCTTTTGTAAATACAAATATTACGATACATACTAACACCCAGACATAGAACAAACATCTACGTTCATCTATTGTATAACATTTTATTTAGTAAATACTTACGTTATAAAAAAAAAAAAAAACGACTACAAATTTGAGGAATTTAATACTTTGAACATCGAAAATCTTTATTAAATACTTATCAAATTTTTAAAAACTACCCTGCGGGTTTATTCTTACTAGTAAACAATTTGTAGGCTAAAATAAATAAGCAAAGTTATATTCGAAAAATGTTCCGACAGATTTTATCTTAGACTGAGATGTAGCTTTTTGGTTTTATAAATAATTGATATCTTATAAATTTAATTTATAAGGGATCAAATCAAAATATATCGTCTATAAGATAACTTAAAATCAAACCAACCATTGATACCATTGAACCATTGATACATAGCCGAATTGAGAATCTCTTTATTTATAAGATTAAGACGCTGCCAGTCGACGATTATTTTTGTTCGAAACGAAAAAAGAAATACTTGTGAACAAGCCATATCTCCTATTTTATAATGTATAGTATATGTGAATAAAGATGTACCCATCTTTAATCACTTCGATAAATAATCCTACCGACCGCTGCAATGATGACAAACACACGTCCGCGCGTGGTCCGCCTTAGCTTTTCAAATAAATTAATGATATAAATTATGTATAATTACTTATCAAAAATCTATCCTAATAGAAATCTAGATCTACATATTACCTATCTTTAACAATAAATCACAAGTTGATTTTAATAGTAGGTATATAAAATATTTCGATCATAAATTCTAAAACGTATCATTTTGAAATAATATCTTTATCGTGAAAAGTTTCTGCTATTATGTTTTCAGCTTAATAGAAATCTAGGTAGGAACCTGAAGTAATATACTTATAAAAATAGGAGATGTGGCTTGTTCAGAAGTATTTCTTTTTTCGTTTCGAAAAAGAGCAATCAGCGACTGGCAGCCTCTTAACATTCTTCTTCTTTCCAGTCGTTCCTTCATTGCTGAAGATTGACCCCTTTGGTGCAACTTATTAACTATTTGTCTCCATCGGTTTCTGTCCGCTGTCTGATGAAGAGCCGCGCTTATTGGTATCTCCAGTTGTTCTGATACCTGGGCGGTCCATCGCTTAGGGCTTCGTCCGTGCGGTCTTTTCCCTTCTACTTTACCCGTTACCATTAGGCGCTCGAGATTATCGGAGCTTCTGCGAGCGATATGGCCGAAATATTGCAATATTCGCTGAAGGCATATAGCAGAAAGCCTCTGGACTCGTTCAGTTCCGAGTTCTTCCAGGATGAACTTGTTTGTGCGAAGAGCTGTCCATGGTATTCGCAGCATACGACGCCAACACCACATCTCAAGAGCATAAGATAAGATTAACATAAGTATGTATTATCCTACATGCGCTAATTTTTAGGGTTCCGTACCCAAAGGGTAAAATCGGAACCCTATTACTAAGACTTCGCTGTCCGTCTGTCCGTCTGTCCGTCTGTCCGTCTGTCCGTCTGTCTGTCACAGGGCTGTATCTCATGAACCATGATAGCTAGACAGTTGAAATTTTCACAGATTATGTATTTCTATTGCTGCTCGAACACAAATACTAAAAACAGAATAAAATAAATATTTAAGGGGGGCTCCCATACAACAAACTTGATTTTTGCATTCCAGCGCCATCTAGTTTCATTTGATGTTACTACGTATTATAGGTACTTTTCGCGGTTTTCATGCGACCGCTCGGGGTTTGAGAGGTAAGATGAAAGAGGTTTGCGATTCCGCTGGCAGGTGGCGCTATTTTACCACTATCGGTAAAGTAAGTCGGTAAATAGGTGGTATTTCACATGATCGAATAAAAAGTTTGAAATTGAATTATTGAATTCATGTAGTTAGGTAAATAGGTACCTAGGTAGATATTATTAATTTCCAATTAATTTCGAGTTCGAATCCTAGCCGTGCATCAATGGATATTTCTGTTCGAAAAATGTACCTATATGCGCGTTACACGTGTTTCTAACAGTGAAGGAAAACATCGTGAGGAAACCTGTTAGTATTCTTGAAAGCGGCGACGGGATTGCAACCTGTCACGTGTGGAATGCTAACTACGTAGTTAGGTAAATAGGTAGGTTACGAGATATTATGAATTATTTTTTATGTTTCTAGGGTTCCGTATCTAAAGGGTAAAAAACGGGACTACTAAGACACCGCTGTCCGTCTGTCTGTTACCAGGCTGTATCTCGTGAACCGTGATAGCTAGACAGTTGAAATTTTCACAGATGATGTATTTCTCTAAATTCAGCATAAAATAAATATTTAAGTGAGACTCCCGTACAACAAACGTGATTTTTTTGCCGTTTTGATAATAGTATGGAACCCTTCGTGCGCGAGTCCGACTCGCACTTGGCCGGTTTTTTACATAATGTTATGTATATAAGAGGCCTAAGTAATAAATGCAAATAAATATAATAAATGGTAATTAATGCTTAGTATGAATGTATTTTTTTAAGTCTAAATATACAACATTAAGTTCGTAAGCTAAAGCCACTACTACACAAGTTGCTTTGACCGTGGCACTCGCATTTGCCTAGAGCACACCTCAAAATTTGTCATACATTAGACATTTCAATCTTCATTTGATCTTATAGCCTCGAACGAAACCCTATTTTCATTTATTTTTGTGCCTTTGTTCTTTGCTTTCCAATTTAACTCACATAAAATACTGTGTTCGTCCTCTGCCGAGCCTAGCGCGTGGCGATGAGCGCGAAGTATCAAACATATGAAACGCGCTTTTGCGTCCACAGTGCAGTGATAGCGCGTTTCGTTTGTTTGACATATTGCGCTTGTTAAATGATTTGATTTGATTTGATTTGTCGCCACCATCGCGCTAGGCTCGCAGTGTGAACATTATGCCGGGATCCCACGGCCCGCGTTTTCACGCGCCAGACCGCGCCAAGGCGGACGGACGCGCCGTGAGGCGGGAGCACACAGGCGGAGCGTCATCCGGCGCGGCCCGTCGTTTTACGCGCCGTGGGACCCCGGCTTTATGTACTCGTTCGCTCCATCGTTTCCCCGTCTGTTTTAAAAAATACATACATATATGTCTATAAAAAACAGATCAGCTTTACATCACTCATGGCTGCAACCACAAATCCGCGTCAATATCACTCGTGTCCATTTGCAAACACATTAATTATTCGGCACTAATAATACGCAGTTCAGATGGATTATTTCGTAAAAATATTGGAACGAAGTTCCTTATCGCGCGTTGTGAAAGGGGGCTAGACGGAAAAAATTCTTACGAAAAGTTGTCACGAAAAGTTGTCACGTTTTTGCTATAGTATATCTATTAATATTATATATCTATTAATTGTGTCGAGGTCGAGGTCGAGGTGGAAGTGGAGGTCGAGATGGAGGTGGAGGTCGAGATGGAGGTCGAGGTCGAGGTCGAGGTCGAGGTCGAGGTCGAGGTCGAGGTCGAGGTCGAGGTCGAGGTCGAGGTCGAGGTCGAGGTCGAGGTCGAGGTCGAGGTCGAGGTCGAGGTCGAGGTCGAGGTCGAGGTCGAGGTCGAGGTCGAGGTCGAGGTCGAGGTCGAGGTCGAGGTCGAGGTCGAGGTCGAGGTCGAGGTCGAGGTCGAGGTCGAGGTCGAGGTCGAGGTCGAGGTCGAGGTCGAGGTCGAGGTCGAGGTCGAGGTCGAGGTCGAGGTCGAGGTCGAGGTCGAGGTCGAGGTCGAGGTCGAGGTCTAGGTCGAGGTCGAGGTCGAGGTCGAGGTCGAGGTCGAGGTCGAGGTCGAGGTCGAGGTCGAGGTCGAGGTCGAGGTCGAGGTCGAGGTCGAGGTCGAGGTCGAGGTCGAGGTCGAGGTCGAGGTCGAGGTCGAGGTCGAGGTCGAGGTCGAGGTCGAGGCCGAGGTCGAGGTCGAGGTCGAGGTCGAGGTCGAGGTCGAAGTCGAAGTCGAAGTCAAAGTTGATTCCCCTTCCCTTGTCCCACGTTATTTTGTGAGAACTTCGTTCCATCCGGGTGTCCCTTGACACCTCTCAAGTTTTTATTATGATTATCATCATATTATGGCTTTCAATGTAGCTGGCTTATTACGTTTAAAATCTACTAGCGACCCGCCCCGGCTTCGCACGGGTAGCATGTTATTATACATATAACCCTTTCTCCTGAATCACTCTATCTATTTAAAAAAACCGCATCAAAATTCGTTGTGTAGTTTTAAAGATATAAGCATACATACATACAGACGCGGGAAGCGGAAAGCGACTTTGCTTTATACTATGTAGTGATGATTATGGCTTTCAATGCATTTTAGGTACCTACATAGATTCTATAATAGTTACTCTGAAATTTATATTCTCTAAAATATAGCTATGAGAATAAATTAGGTAGGTACATAGATTTTAATAGATACTATAAATTGTTATTTTCTAAAAATTATAATAGATAGGACATATATACAAAATACTTTTATTGCACATCATAAACTGAACTAAAAAATATAAATGTATAAAACAAAAACAAAAAAATATTATGTTGAACAATCGGCGGTCTTATCGCTAATCAGCGATCTCTGCCAGGCAACCCTTGGATGGAGATGAAGTAAAGAAAAATTACATGAAATTCATAGTTGGCTATAAAAATCATAGTTTTTACGAAATAAGCCAGCAGTGTTGCAGGTAACAGATTTATTAATATCTCGATTTGATATTCATAAACAATCATTTATCGATTGCTTGTCAAAAGATGAAAGATAAACACAGAACATTCCTTAAAGGTACGCGTCCACAGGTCGGTATAGTACGCATCAGACGCATCGCATTTAACGAATCGTAGTTGTTAGCGACGCGAAAAATATACGTGTACTCTTTTATATTTACATACTATTTTATATACTTATTACGTTATTTTTAACGTACTAGTCAGGAGCGTGAGGGGTACGGTAGGCGCGCGGGGTAGGCTCGCGCTCATGGAAAAGTTTAAAAAGCCAGTCAGTCGATATTACTAGCCTCTCGTACACCGCACGCCCCTTTCGTTTATTAACTTTTCTGCTTACCTTTACACGAATAAAAACGATAGTTTTTGTACAAATGTTTTTGGCTTACATCCTACTGCTACCAAGTTACCTACCATCAATTGCCTGCACCACCAACAGTAGTATTCTTCAAAGAATATTTACTTACAAAGTATACTACGATCCGTTAAATGCGATGCGTGCAATGCGTACGATATTGACCTGTGGACGCGTACCTTTATAATACGCATGAAATCCTCTTTCGTCATTTTCCGTAACTGAATAAAAAACCAAGTGCGAGTTGGATTCGTGCACGAAGGGTTCTGTACCATTATCATGGTACATGGGAGCCCCACTTATATACTTATTTTATTCTGTTTTAGTATTTGTTGTTATAGCGGAAACAGAAATACAACATCATCTGTAAAAAAATGCAACTGTCTAGCTATCACGGTTCATGAGATACCTTGTGACAAACAAACGGATAGCGAAGACTTAGTAAAATAAGGTCCCGTTTTTTCATGATCTGAGAAACAACTATACACCAAACTATACATATACAATTTAACCGTTTCCGCTTTTATTAAAACTGTTTTGCGTTCATCCAGTAGTGCCATATTTCCAACTTTAATAATACCATTTGTGATAATACAACTACATTTATAAATTAAGCACTAAAGTTGAAATTAAGCACTAAAATCGCAACAAAATACCTATTCAGTATTTTGTTACCTACACGGTAACAATATACTGAATAGGTACCTAAGTGTTTATGAAGTTACTAACTGTCCCGACAGACGTTGTCCTGTCAAATGTCTATAATCCCACAGAAGAAAGCACTTTCCGTTTTTCCCGATCTTTACGCCATCCTTATCACTTAAGAGTATGAAAAATAGATAGTAGCCGATTCTCAGAACTACTGAATATGCATATAAAATTTGGTAAAAATCGGTAAAGCCGTTTTGGAGGAGTAAGGTAACTAACATTGTGACACGAGAATTTTATATATAAGATATGAATAATGAAATTTAATTAGACACTAGTTATTTCGCTTGTTATATGCGAAAAGGCATCAAATCAAAAAACTTCAAAAACATTTTAATGTAAATACAGTAAATACTATTGATAATTAATTGCACTGTAAGGAACCAAAACACACTAACTGACCGTTTTGTATTTTTGTACTTTTTATAGGTATAAATGAAACTCATTAAAATTTCTCAATGTACAAAATAAAAAAAATATAAGTAAAAACTTTCGTAGGAGTAGGAGGTACTTTGTCTTTCAATCCGAAGGTCGTAGGTAGAATGCCGGCTGTGCATCAATGGATTTTTCTAATCGAAAAATTTATATAGTTTGTTTACAGTTAGTATTCTTGTAATCGGCGACGGGCTTGCAACCTGTAAATTGTGGAATGCTAACTACTGAAAAATATGGGCATGTGTAAAATGTAATGTTTGGACGTGCCTCTAACCCCTTTAGACATCTGCAAGTATCTGAGAGTTTGGAGATCTGAGAAGATATACCGTACTTGGGGATTACAGTCGTGATCCTATTTTTTATTTATTTTAGCTCTCCTGAAGAAGTGAAAATTTGAGTTGTGGCTCTTTTGCCTTTGAACCAGCGATTAGTTCGCAAGTTCACCCGAGACACTTGCTCGTGAATAATCAACTAGTAGTTGGAGATTTCGAATCTCTAATAAGAACTCGAATTTCTTCGAATTTTTTCAAAGTTTGCAAAAGCTATTTAATTGAATTTTCTAAAAGTTTGTACTGTTAACTTTCAGGTACCGTGTAAAGTAAAGAAAAAATGTTTTAAAAGAAAAATATAAAATTAAACTAAATATGATTTCGTTGAATCCCTTGGCACGGTATACACTTTTCAGAATTTCAGGCGCGTAAATTCATAAAGATGTTTCAAGGTCAAAGTCAAAAAGTATTTATTTCAGTAAAATTACAAGAATCACTTTGAAACGTAGGAGCTAGTTGAAGCCACGCCTGTTCATTTAAAGTGATCCTTGTGATTTTATTAAAATAAATATCTTTTGATTTTGAATTTGAAGAATCGACCTCACCACTGCCCTCTTACCAGCTCTAATAAAATAAAAATAAATAGGATCACGACTGTAATCTCCAAGTACGGTAGACATCCTCTCAGATCTCCAGACGCTTAGATCCTTTGAAGATATCCAGTGGGGGTAGTAGAGGCACGTCCAAACATTATATTTGGCTCATGCCCACATTTTGCAGTAGTTATCATTCCATACGTGACAGGTTGCAAGCCCATCGCCGCTTATAAGAACACTAACTGGTTTCCTTCCGATTTTCCTTCACCGTTGTGAGCACGTGTTTTTTAATGCACATATAAATTTTTCGATCAGAAATATCCATTGATGCACGCCGGGATTCAAACCCACGACCTTCTGATTTAAAGACGAGATCCTCTTACTCGGCCTACACTCTATAGTAATATTAAAACAATATAACTTTTAAAGCTTGTCATACGGTCCCAGATCTATTTAAACTACTGGTAATAACACCTTACTGCCTCATGCCTATATATAAAAGTTAAATTGAGAGTCAGCTGCACTGCCGCTGAGGTATAATAAAAACGGCCAGGTACGAGGTTGACTCGCGCACAAAGGGTTCCGTACCATTGTCTATATAAAACAGCAAAAAAATACGTTTGTTGTATGGGAGCCCCCCTTAAATATTTGTTTTATTCTGTTTTTAGTATTTGTTGTTAGAGCAGCAACAGAAATACATAATCTGTGAAAATTCCAACTATCTAGCTATCACGGTTCATGAGATACAGCCCTGTGACAGACAGACGGACAGCGAAGTCTTAGTAATAGAGTCTCGTTTTACTCTTTGTGTACGGAACCCTAAAAACTATAATTTGTAATTTGGCATTATATAGCTTAATACAGGGTGTGTTTAGACGACTCCTGAAAACTGAAGGCACAAACTCACCTATCTATATCATTGCCCCTAGTGAAAACCAAATCGCTATATCCTGAAAGTTATTCAACTTGCGACTGTTTTTGTATCGAACCAAAAAAACAATTCTTTGAATTTAAATTAATTTTAAATTATGGCAATGATGCAAGCGATAATGACCGCTAATTAAATTAAACCTTAGTGAAAAGTTATTAAAAATAAAAAACAATTGAATTTTTTGAAAAATTTACTACTTTTGTTTCCGTTTTTCTCGGTCTGGGGGTCTACTTGCGGACCGAAAACGAAATATCATATCAATATTTAGTTTTTAGTTTGCGAGTGGACCCCTTGATCTGAACACCAAGTTTCAGTTTTCGGAAGTGGTCTTATTACACCCTGTATTTTAACTTTCATAGACCAGCAAATGCGATATAGCCTTTATGAGCTATTTAATGGTAGGTCACCGTGCAAAAGCAACTATCTAGAATTAAAAAAAATAGAATAACGACCTCCAATCCCAAGTAGTAAGCATTCTCAAGGCAGGCGGCTGTTGTAATAAGAATCTCCAAATGAGCAACCTCTCAGATCTTCAGGTGCTTAGATTTTTGAAGATGTCTAAAAAACCCGTTTAAATATTACATTCGATTCCTAATAATTATCTAAAAAAACTAAAAAGAAACTAGAAAATGTTTCGACTAATTAAAAAGACCAAAAAAAAGGGACGAAATTGTTTTTTTTTTAGGGATTAGTCCCACATCAATATAATTAAAAAGAACTAACTTGAGACTTTTCCTTACACAATAAAAAATATCATAGAAATCGGATCACGGTAACATGATATACGCGGTCATAGGTACTTACGGTACATAAAAAGATAAAAACCGACAAAAAAATATACTTAACGATTTTTATTATTATTATTTTTACACACAACACTATCTGGCCCTACACTAAGCGAAGCTTGCACTATGTAAACCAGATAACTGATAGAATACATAATATATGCTTGTTTGAAAATAAATACTTTTTATATATTATAACTAGCTAACGCGGCGAACTTCGTATCGCTTTAGAATGTTAATTTCTCGTTCCCTCTCCCGTTCCCGTTCCTGTTCCCGTTCCCATTCCTGTTAAAAAGTATTCTATGTCTTCTGATTTTAAGCTACCTCCCCACCAATTTTCAGCTAAATCGGTAGAGCCATTCTTGAGTTGTAAATAGTGTAACTAACACAACTTTCTTTTATATAAATATACACCTAATTAAGAATTGACCAATTGAGAACCTTCAAAGGAATAAAATAAGACGATCGTTTAGAGAACTCCTATTGAGACTGTGAACTATGTAAGATCTTGTCTACTACTAGTACTACTATCTATACCTAGTACTAGTACAATCTATTTCTGTCGTAAGCTGCATTCCCGTATTCTAGTTTGAAGGAGGAGGTTTGTCAGACAAGGATTGCCAGTGAAATTGTAGGCTCATGAGACTTAACACCTGTATGCCTCAAGCCACGGATACACTAAGAGAAATTCTGTCTCGCAACATAACACGCTGCAACGTTGCACAATGTCCCGCAACATTTTACGTGACACGGGACAAGCTGCTTGAAGTAGTGTGACCTGTGAAAAAAATTATAATATTGTCTCCAAGACATTCACATAATTAATTATAGAATGTAAAACTAAAACTATCATGGTTGTTTCTCATTTTAACTATAAATATGGCTAATTACTACAAAAAACCGGGAAATAATTGGTAATTAGCCGTATTTATAGTTAAAATTCACGTAGTTGAGCAACATGTCGCTTCGACTGGCCTCACAGCTCAGTTGGTAATAACTCTGCCTTCTGCGCTGTAGGTTGGCAGGGCAAATATTTGTGTGATGAACATAGATGTTTGTTCTGTGTCTGGGTGCTAATATTTATATATGTATGTATTTACAAAAAAAAGTATATAAGTATATACATAGTTTTATGAGATCGCGTTGCTGGTACCTACGTAGGCAAGTAATACTTTACCCACCCCTCATAACCATTTTCCGTGGTCCGCCTTTGCTTTTCGAATAAATTAATGATATAAATTATGTATAATTACTTATCAAAAATCTATTTTAATAGAAATCTAGATCTACATATTACCTATCTTCACTATCATCACTACATAGTATAAAGCAAAGTCGCTTTCCGCTTCCCGCGTATGTATGTGTGTTTGCTTATATCTTTAAAACTACATAACGGATTTTGATGCGGTTTTTTTAATAGATAGAGTGATTCAGGAGGAAGGTTTATATGTATAATAACATGCTACCCGTGCGAAGCCGGGGCAGGTCGCTAGTTAACAATAAATCACAAGTTGATCTTAATAGTAGGTATCAAAGTATTTGGATCATAAATTCTAAAACGTATCATTTTGAAATAATATCTTTTTCGTGAAAAGTTTCTGCTATTATGTTTCAGCTTAATAGAAATCTAGGTAGGAATCTGAAGTAATATAGGTATAATTATAAAAATAGGAGATGTGGCTTGTGGTGAAACTTTTCTAGATAGATTTATTTTCCAAACTTGGCTACAGAGCCAAGTTTCGTTTTTTATCAAATCTATGAATAGCTAAACAGTTTATTTTTATATAATTCGTTAGATAATCATACTAGCTAAGTAAATTACAATTTAGTTTTATCACTTTTTCCGTCTTATCCGGGTAGACTCAGCCCATACAAAAAGTCAGTGTATCGTATTTCATTCTGAATGTTCGTGACTTGCGAGATAGTATTTTTTATATGCGATGATTAGTGGCCTCACAGCTCAGTTGTTAGTAACTCTGCCTTTTGTGTCGATTGTGGGTTCAATTCCCACCCAGGACAAACATTTTGTGTGATGCATCTAGATGTTTGTTCTGTGTCTGGGTGTTAATAAGCAAAAAAATACCACCGATGTTTATTTATTTTGCTTTAAAACTTGGCTTTCTCACGTTGTTTATCCGCATCTTGACAAGTCATAATAACTTTAAGGTTGTCAATCAGTTTATAATTACAGTAAAGAGTCTTGGAGATGACAAAATTATTTTTGAATAATAAAGTTTGCTTTACTGTCAATAAATTTTGAGACGGTTCATAAAACACAATATGAACAGAATAGCTAGCTCGCTCAGTTAGAATGCTAATCCTAATAATATTATAAATGTGAAAGTTTGTGAGTTTGTATATAATATTTGTGCCACAATCAAGCATAACGACAAAACGGATTAAGTTGAAATTTGCTGTAGATGTAGATATAATGCCCGAATAAAACATAGACTACTAAAAATATAAAAAACATCCCCAAAATGATAAAGAAACGCAAAAGGGATGATTTTGGTATAGATGGCGCTGGTGTGCAACAAATCTGACATCACAGACTACAAACATTCAGTCTTTTCGATTATTGAAATTTGACAGGACAACGTTTGTCATGGGTCGGGTAGTAGATTTATAAAACAACTATAATTCAATAAATAGCCAGAGTTGTTAGTGCCTTGTTATATAGACGTTGGTAGTGATCTAAAAAAAACAATTTTCCAAATAATGCATGTTCTCAATAATAGCTCAAATTCAAATTTAAATGTATTTCTTTTGGACAAAAAATGTTGAAAAATAACGTCTGAAAACGTAAGTAGTCTTTAGAACATAAAAAGAACAATCTTTCTGGCGAGTAAAAAATGTTTTTGATGAATGCAGAATCGTTTTTTCTCAATAACCGCAAAACATACAGCTTTGTTTTTCATGACAAAGATAACATAAGGATATAATCTTGATAAATTACAGACAGAAACACCATTGGTGAAACTTTTCTCGATAAATTTATTTTCCAAAGTTAGCTCTTCAAAAACACTAGTTTCGTTTTTAATCAAAGCTATGAATAGCTAAACAGTTCATTTTTATATAATTCGTTAGATAATCTTACTAGCTAAGTATATTACAGACAGTTTCTTTTTAAATTTGATGGTTTTCGAGATAATGCAGGTTTATCACTTTTCCTGTCTTATCCGGGTAGACTCAGCCCATACAAAACGTCAAAAATTTCACTTTAACCTTATTATTGAATTTGACATTATTAGGATTTTACAAAATAAATGTAACGTATTCATTAATGCTTCTTAATATTTCGAAGCAGCATTATCGTTTAAAGCCACATAAAACAGTGATCTATTTCTTCACAACCTCAGTAGCCTCATAAAACTCAAAAGCCATCGAGCGAGGATAAATGGAAAAGTTGTGAAAATAATTATACTTCCCTCAATTTTAATTAACTGTTCGTTTAGAAATTATAACAGGAACAATAAAAGTTTATAACTTACTTGTTAAACTTATTTTATACTAGCTATCCCGCTCAGACGTTGTCCTGTCCAAATTTCAATAATCGTATGGAGTAACGCACGTTGCTATGACGACTGATGTCAACAATGATGTCAGATTTTTTGCAAATCAGCGCCATCTATATTAAAATCATCCTTTTTGCTTTTTTTGTTTATCATTTTGAGGATGTTTTTCGTATTTTAAAGTAGACTATGATTTATTCGGGCATTATATCTACATCTACAGCAAATTTCATATTAATCCCTTTTGTCGTTTAGGCTTGATTGAGGCACAAACATACAAACAAACTCACAAACTTTCGCATTTATAATATTATTAGGATACCAGTTGAAGGCAAGTAACAAAGTGTCCTGACTGTGTTACTTAATTACTTTATTTTTTAATCAACTCTGTTTATAAATTACGAATAAGTGCAATTTTTTTATATTTTGAATACACTTTTGTTATAAATAAATTTAGCAGAATTTTAATATTTTCAAAGTCATCAAAAATCCTGAATCTACGCTGTGCAATCGCATGTAAAGCTAGTCAAAATAGAACTTGCGATTTAAGAACGATATTTGACGGTCGACCCATTCTTGGAGATTTAAATGCTGTTGTTTCAAAGTCTTTGGGGATAGACAATTACTGAAAATGGCTTTGTTTAATCTTCAATCATTGAAATTTAATGATCGAGAAATATCTCTTAAGTTATTGTATTGGGTAAAAACAAAGATGATGTATGACTAAGATAGATTTCATAAATAGTAATGAAATAAGAGTTTTTTTAAATATATTTTTAAAGTCAAGCTTTTATAAATTCTAGGGCTCTAGTACTCATCAAGATAAATCCAACGAGCCCAAACACGACGTGGTTACGAGTATATTGTGTACTAGCAGTCCGCCCCGGCTCCGCACGGGAGTAACGTATTATAACGATTTTATGGGTTTTTTTTTACCCAAGGTGGTTACATTTTCGAAGTTTTAATAGGGATCCCTATTTTTTTTAAACAATAAATATAGCCTATGTTTCACTTTCAAAACTTTCGTCAGTTGTACTACGTGAGTAATTTCCCGTTGTTGTAATAGCCTATGTTACTCAGAGATAATGTAGCATTCTAATGGTAAATGATTTTTTGAAATCGATCCAGTTGTTTTTGGATTTATTCCATACAAATATACAAAACATCTTTCCTCATAATAACATTAGTACCTATAGATTATTACACTCATATTATTTTGCTTTTTATTCACATGTTGGGTTACATTATGGAAGTTTTCATATGGATCCCTAATAGTTAAAATATGTAATGTAGACATATATGGTAAAAATCTTTAAAACTGTAAGTGCATTACTTTGCTCTATTGTCAATAATTTTTGTAGCGTACGCGATATAAGGATTTTTTTTGCTTTTGATTCACACGTTGGGTTACGTTATCGAAGTTTTCATACGGATCCCTAATAGTTAGACATATAGTATTGTTAACTAATAATATTAATATATTGTAATGTTGTTAATATATGGTAAAAATCTTTAAAACTGTAAGTGCATTACTTTGCTCTATTGTCAATAATTTTTGTAGCGTACGCGATATAAGGATTTTTTTTGCTTTTGATTCACACGTTGGGTTACGTTATCGAAGTTTTCATACGGATCCCTAATAGTTAGACATATAGTATTGTTAACTTATTTGTAGATATTGATGTCCTCTTTAAAACTGTACTACATTACTTTGCTCTATTGTCAACAATTTCCGCAGCGTACGCGATATAAGGATTTTTTTTGGATTCTTTTTCACACCTTGGGTTACATTATCGAAGTTTTCATACGGATCCCTAACGTTTTTGAAAATATTCTATAGCCCATGTTCATCAAAGATAACGTAGGATTCTAATGGTGAAAGAATTTTTCAAATCGGTCTAGTAGTTTATCGGGTATCGGTTTATTCGATGCAAACAAACAAACAAACAAACAATCAAATCTTTCCTCTTTATAATATTAGTATAGATTTAGGGAGCGCCTATGGCTACATTCGAGCTCCATCATCAGACCATCTAGCTAATACCATAATTTTATATTGTCATTGAAGAGATTGATAAGTATGCAAATTCTTTCTTCAATCCGACTATTTACTGAGGAGTCCCGTTGAACAGCTCCTGACTCGATAATCAGATCAGCTCGCTGTCACCATGTTATTGCATTGTCACCGAAAATACATAAGTATGCCAAATTTCAGTTCAATCGTTTGAAGATAACTGCTTCAAAATTGAGTTGCAAGATTCCACCTTAACAAACATAGTTACATAGCATACATTACAAGATAAATAAAAGCTTTAAAAAAATCCCGTTAACTAGAAAAGAGCTGATGATCTTCCAAATGAACAGATTTTATTTTATTATGGTTTTAAAACTAAATCAAAATCTGTTCATCTGATTAGGAGCTATGATACTACAGACAGACAAGTTAAAATATCATCTCTCTTATTGCGTCGGGGTGTTACAAACTATTGCATTATTCTACCACATAGCGTTAAAAAGATCCCCATATCGGTCTCAAAAGTAATAAAAACGTAATTAATTTGAATTAATATTATTCCACATCGCGTTAAAAAAACATTTAATTTTTTCCCCATTTCAGTCTCAAACATAATAAAAACGTAATTAATTTGAATAAATACAGAAAAAACACTATAATGGTTACATTTAAAATAAAAAAAAACTATTAAATTCATTCAAACAGTGTTATCTCACATCGCGTTAAAAAAACATTTATTTTCCCCATTTCAGTCTCAAATATAATAAAAACGTAATTAATTTGAATAAATACAGAAAAAAACACTATAATGGTTACATTTGGAATTCTGTCGTCTATCACGGGCCGGTTAATGGGCTCTTAATATCTGGGGAGCAGTTGGCACCTCATTCGCTAGTGCTTATCATTTTTGCGGAATTATTTTGAATACGGAATCTTAGATAGCTAATGAACCAGAAAAATAGAGTTTAAACGTGTTTATCGCGATTTTTCTAGCGGTTTTTTTTTGTAGACTGGCCTCACAGCTCTGTGGGTTCAGTTGTGGCTATTTTGCAAAAAAACATGATTATCATGTTATGATATTCATACTAATATTTATTGGTACTGAATGCCATAATACCTACGCTTTTGATGCTGTTAGGGCACCTATACCTACGCTTCCAATACTAGTAGTAGCTCTGCTTTCTGCGCTGTAGGTTGTTAGGTTTAATACTTTTTGATAGATGAAAAAAAAATCTAAATTGATCTAGTTGCTTTTTAGTTTATCCATTACAAACCAAGAAAGAGAGAAAAATCATTCAACACAATTAGTAAAAGAGAACAATAACAATAGGTAACAATCAACAGCAGATTACGATACCTAAGGCTTTCATAGTTATGAGCAAAAGCAACAATTTTTTCTCTGTCTCGCAGATAAATTCACATCCTTAAGAATTTTTATTTGAAATAAATAATTATCGGTAATTACGAATATACATTTTGTAAGCTTCTGCGAACGACTTCTCTTGCGCGAAGTACGAGTATACAACACTAGTTTTTAATTACCAAAAAAAATAATAACGTATTGTCAGTATCTGTTACTAATTCAATTTAAGTAGTTAAAACTTAAATTAAAAAATTAAAAAGAATATCCTTAAAAAAAAAAATTTAGTTAACCGTTTATTCATACGCACCTACCACATATTTACTCATATTTTCACGATTCTATCCATTCATAAATAGCTCGCCGTCTCCGTTGTAATTTGTGTAGTATTTTCTAGTACTGAGACCATAAATTAGTGCCAATTTTCGGTTAAAAAGAAACCTCGATAACTTTGTGATAGTGCAATAATAAATCATGCTGACAGTGCTCAGATCATAAGAAGCTTCTGCTGCAACGGTCAATTTTTTTTTCGGTATTTTAAAACTATTATTGTATAGTCCGGTCAAAATAGACATTATCTATATTAATAAAAACTCCGAGAGAGCTCGTTATTTAAATGGGACCAATTTAGGACAATTGTCTATACCATAAAAAAAAACATTCAAATCGAATCATCAGGTAAAAATATATGGATAAAAAAAAAGCTTCGACTTGAGAACCTCATCCGTTTTTCATCGGTCAAAAAATACAAATTTTCCGATTTAGATTCCGAGATTTTAGTTTAATATTATATTAATAAATAAAAACAAAACCGTCTTGGAGTAATGTTGTTCCCAAAAATGTTATTTAAGAACTAAAACAACCTGAAGGTAAATTCGTTCTAAAAACAACTTTTGGAATAAAATAAACACGAAAACACTATCTGGCAAATGTTTCGACTGTAAAACTGAAGTGAAAACGTTGTTTCTTAAGTTTTATGAACTACTAATTTCCTTCAGAATCTTGGAGACACTTCCAACTGCTAGTAATCTGGATCATACATACCTGAGAGTAATCTAAAAATATTAGTCCAGTGATTGCATTTCCCAAGGGTTTTATCATGAAATGTCATAAATAATGCATATTTTTTTTCAAATCGAAAAATCCATTGATGCACAGCCGGTATTCGAACCCACGACCTTTGAATTGAATGTCGAGGTCTCACGTAGATTTTACAAACTTATAGCTCGTACGCAAAGATACAAAACGTCTCACCCAAGAGACCAAACATTACTAACAACCATAAAGAAAATATTGAAATTTCCGATAATCCGTTCTAACAAGGCATATTCCCTTATTTTCATATCAAAGACGCCCACGACGCATCTGCTCTAATCTGGGTGCAAATATTTATTATACCCCCCCATCTTACCCCCCACTACCCTCCTTTGTTTAGGCGCGGTTATCGGCCACAAAACCCAATAGACGTCTAACGGCTTCATTTCTTCAAACAAACAATTCTGTCAAGTCGTTGAGGTGTGCGGGTCAGGGGGTGCGGTAAAAAATGCATTCTGATTGGCCGATTCAATGTCGCGCCCGTCTCGTGAGCCGCGCTCGGTGGTTTACACAGGATCTGTAGCTCATGTGAGTTGTCTGACAATATTCGCCTTGCATGAGGAGTCTAGGCGTGTGGTCGATAGGCACGGTGCACAATTATTGTGGACTTACCGATATAGTTCGGAATGGGGATTATACATTAGAGAAGTTTGCTTGTTGCTTTAGGTTTATGGAAACAAATACAAAATGTTTGATCAATTATACGAAGTTTAATCGGTGGAGTGGGCGTCCAACTGTGGGACTTGCCAGGTGTAACGGGACCTTTAAAGTATACCTATCAATTACCAATATGAATAAAGTCATCAAATATAATATGAATATAAATCCTAATAATATTATAGTGAAAGTTTGTGAGTTTGTATGTTTGTTTGTCCTCAATCAGGCCTAAACGACAAAACGGATTAAGTTGAAATTTGCTGTAGATAGAAGCAGACTTGTGAACTACAAATAATGAAGCTCCTAGAAGTTTCCCGAATTGTTATTGTTTTCAAAATGAAGATAAGGTTTCCCAACTATACTCAACATATCCAACCAACCAAGTGCGAGTCGGACTCGCGCACTATGGATTCCGTACCATTATCTATAAAAAACGGCAAAAAAAAACACGTTTTTTGTATGGGAGCTCCACTTAAATATTTACTTTATTCTGTTTTTTTCGATTGTTCGAAGCTTACATTAACTTACTTTATTTAAATAGTTTCTCTATAAGTGAAATGTACATTTCTTTGAGAAAAATAAATATCTTTAACCATTTTAGTATTTGTTGTTATAGCGACAACAGAAATACATCATCTGTGAATTTCAACTGTCTAGCTATTACGGTTCATGAGATACAAACAGCCCTGTGACAGACAGACGGACAGACGGACAGCGAAGTCTTAGTAATAGGGTCCCGTTTTTACCCTTTGGGTACGGAACCCTAAAAAGGAAAGAACAAAACTAATTCTACTGGTATAGGTCTTAGAATTAGTTCAAGGTGTGTGCGGAAAGCAAGCAAAGGTGGCGATTCCTGTTTTTAGTCTGTGATGTCAAATTAGTTCTACACCAGCGCTGTAGGTTGTGGGTTCGATCTCCACCCAGGGCAAATATTTGTGTGATGAACATAGATGTTTGTTCAGTGTCTGGGTGTAATATTTATATGTATAATAAGTATGTATTTACAAAAAAAAAGTATATAAGTATTCTTTCTATCAGTTATCTGGTTCCCATGGTACAAGCTTTGCTAAGTTTGGGGCTAGATAGCGCTGTGTGAAATGTCCATCAATATTTATTTATTTATATATTATCTATACCAAAATCATCCCTTTTGCGTTTTTTTATCATTTTGGAATGTTTTTCATAGGTATATTAAAGTAGTCTATGTTTTATTCGGGCATTATATCTACATCTACAGCAAATTTTACTTAAACCGTTTTGTCGTTTAGGCCTGATTGAGGCACAAACATATATACAAACTCACAAACTTTCACATTTATAATGTTACTAGCTGCTTACCCCGGCTTCGCACGGGTGGTACCTGGATAAAAAGTAGCCTATGTGTTATTCTGATGTATCATCACTACATAGTATAAAGCAAAGTCGCTTTCCGCTTCCCGCGTCTGTATGTAATATGTATGTATGTATGTTTGCTTATATCTTTAAAACTACACAATGGATTTTGATGCGGTTTTTTTTATAAATAGAGTGATTCAAGAGAAAGGTTTATATGTATAATACATGCAAAATATAGTAGAGAAACACTGATAATTTTAGAGGTTTCTAATGTGATGTCGTAAATAAACACATTTTTTGCGCTTACATTGCAAATGCTGGCTGAACCCCACGAGATATATCAAAATAATGTACTACAGTATTGTATACCTTAAAAACGTCTACAAAAAAGTCCACGATGGTATTAGAAATGTCTTACGCACAGCGAAGCGGGCACGGGTCAGCTAGTAAGCTATATTACTGTAAAGTTTCATTTTAATCCGTTCAGTAGTTTTTGCGTGAAAGAGTAACAAACACACACAAACACTCACAAACTTTCGCATTTATAATATTAGTAGGATTAGGATAGGATGCCTACTATACAACTACTATAGCGGATAATACATTTAATTCTGTGCGGAGTTCACGTCGCCGTTGTGTACACACCACTGACTCGGCTTGTCCGTCCGTCTGTACTTTTTGCAATCGATATCTCTGGAACATAGCAGCTGTGCCGTCTCAGGGTTTGGTCATACAGGCAGCGAACATGTATTTACAAAGTACTGAGAGCTGGAAAGATGACAAGTTCTATAAGCAAGTTGTAAACCTCTGTGACCGAGTTCATTAGCCACCTCGAGGGTGTGTGTGGTCTTGGATTCTAGTATAACAAAGCAGTATATTTAGTAGAAAATTATAAAAATTAGCTATGTTCATACACACACACCAAGGCATGATTACATTCATGATTACACGATACCTATACGGCTATACGCTACCAAGAAGGGAAACCTAATTTTTGGTGAGCGCAGATTATAACAATATACTCGTATGTACTGATATGTATGTCTATAAATATAATACAATATAAAATAAATTTTGACAGAATATTGAAAAAAATATTTAATCGTCATTAAAAAAAAGGATTTTTTAAAATTCATCCCTTAATAGAGGGAAATATGGGATGAAAGTTTGTATGAAATTCTGTCATTTTTTATTTGTAATAAATAATAAATATGTGTAGTTGTGTAGCCTCTAAATATAAAATAATAAAACTCATTTTAAGGATTTTTTTTTAATTAATTTCTAATCGGGGTCGAATGGGGTGTTAAAGCTTGTTTTGTATAAAATCCGCTGATAGTAAGCAGTAGGATTGCTGCCTTACCATGATGTGCGACAAACGAAGTGACTTTTTGTCCCCATTGCCACTCGTGATATTTTCAGAATGGCTCCTGAAATTCTGCAGACCACAGATTAGGTTGTTTTTAGCGTGTTTGTTCGGTTATTTGATAGTGTTGCACAAATTCATATTTCATATGGTACAACTTTATAATTTCCATACACCACTTGACTTAAACACGGTAGAATTGAACTGATTAATTGACAAAAAGTCATGACATGAATGACGTTAGACTGTTATCCTCATATTCTTAGTTGTAACTCGAAATTAGCACGTGTTTTGATGCACATATACATTATTCTAACAAAAAAACCTATTGATGCACGCCGGGATTCGAACCCACGACCTTCAGATTGAAAGTTGAGGTACCTTCCACTCGGCCAACACGGCCAATACTAATTCTACTGTATTACACAATACAAAAAATCGATAAATCTATTAATGCACGGCCCACGACCTTCACATTGAAAGTCGGGGCACCTCTCACTAGGCCTTTTACATCTTCTCTCCGGCAAAAGTATTCTCCCTATGATCAACAAATGTTCTCCACAGATAAGCAGTCATAAAACGTCTTTTACACAGAAAAACGTCTTAAACACAATCTTTCCGCGTTTCCCCCCATTGGCACGTGCCGACGATAAAATCCTAGTAATGAGCTACAAATCTACACATCAAGAGCTCGTTTGGCGCAAAATCTGAATTTTGTTAGAATAAGTGGACTTTATTGTGGAATTAACTGCCAGAATGTGGGTCAGTGGTATTTTTTTTGCGAAATTGTTTTTTGTTTTTTTTTTTGATCTATTACGTATGGAATGCATTATGCATGATGAAATGAAATGAAATAAAGACACAGATTTTTTGGTAGTTACCTAGGTTACCTTCTTACAAAAAAAAAACAATGAATCTTAAAATTATTAGCCTCCTGTTTTTGTCATCTAAGATGTGGGAGTGGGCGTGTTCTAAATATAAGTTTGAAGGTTTCTATGGCTACTTCTTAGACTTCTGTTCTTTAATGAATAAAGCAACTGAAGGTTTCAAAGGATTTCTACAATTAAAAGTCTGAATAAATCCAATCGAATGCTTACTAGACTGGTTATTTGTGATATTATGATGTTTAGACCAAGTAGGAAACAATTACATTAATCTTCTAAGTTTCATAAATTTGAAAACACTTATCATTTTTCTATTTACACGAATTTGAATTTTGTAACACGGTCTAAATGTGTATGTATATGGTAATAACGCGATCAATACTCATTTAAATAGTAATTCATATGGGTTCTGATCGCGAAAGTAGTTTAAGGATTTTATATGATTACTTCACAAAATCAAAAAATAAATAGATCATTATTTCAACAAATAGGTATATTATGTACTCTAGAAGGATAAATATAAACTTGAATATCTCATGTAATTTTTATCATAATCAATTGTATGCTATAAAGTTCATTATTATTTTATCCTACTAAAAAAAAGGATTTCAACTATAGTTAACATTCCATACGTGGCAGGTTGCAAGCCCATCGCCGCTTATAAGAATACTAACTGGTTTCCTCACGATGTTTCCTTCACCGTTTTGTGCGCGTGTTTTTATTCAAACCCACGTCATTCAGATTGAAAGTCGAGGTATATAGCCAAAAATAATCAAATAGCCAAAATTTATCCAGATACAACGCAAGTGAAGCCGATGGTAAAAGCTAGTAATCTCATAAATAAAATGACATGTAAAGCCGGGGTCCCACGGCGCGTAATATAATACGACGGGCCGCGCCGGATGACGCCCCGCCTGTGTGCGTCCGGCGCGTCGCGTACAGAGCGTTTCGAGCACGGGCCACCACGGATGCATCGTTCCCACGGCGCGTCCGACCGCCTTGGCGCGGTTTGGCGCGTGAAAACGCGGGCCGTGGGACCCCAGCATAACGAAGGTAGGTTCAAACAGCTGCCACCTGTCACTACTCAACACCACCGTAATAAGCTCTGCCGTGGCTACGCCTATTTACGAAATATACGTAAATAGACTTGTTTTGGTGAAGCTGCTTACCTACTTTGGAAACACTTCAAACAAGATGTGGTGAGTACCAAAAGCGAATAGAATAGAATTTTGTTTGAAGAATGCTGAGTGTTTTTTAGGGTTCCGTACCCAAAAGGTAAAAACGGGACCCTATTACTAAGACTTCGCTGTCCGTCTGTCTGTCACAGGGCTGTTGCTCATGAACCGCGATAGCTAGACAGTTGAAATTTTCACAGATGATGTATTTCTGTTGCCGCTATAACAACCAACAAAATAAAATAAATATTTAAGTGGGGCTCTCATACAACAAACGTGATTTTTTTGCAGTTTTTTATAGGTATTGGTACAGAACCCTTCGTGCGCTAGTCCGACTCGCACTTAGCCGGTTTTTATTATATCTCAATAACCGCAAAATTTACAGTTTTGTTTTTATGACAAAGAAAACTTAAGGATTTAATCTAGATAAATAATTATAGACTGAAACACGATTGGTAACATTTTTCTTGATAGATTTATTTTCCAAAGTTGTCTCTTCCAAAACACTGATTTAGTTTTTACTCAATACTATGAATGGATAAACAGATTATTTTTATATAATTCGATAGATAATCATACTAGCTACATAAATTAAAGACAGTTTCTAATCTATCAAAAGTCTAAACCAGAGGATCTAGAAACATGGTATATTCCTTTTGATGTGTAAGGGTGTACTTAGGAAGGAATTCCCGAAATTCAAACACCCTAAAGGGGTGCAATGAGGGTTGAAGTCTGTTTGAAAATAACTTACAAGATTGAAGTCGGGTTTTTATTAGTTTTACACTAGTTTTTATATAATCCGAAGTGAGGATGTTTGTATGTTTGGATGATTGTGGCTTGATCACGCATAAACGGATTGTGATACAACTTGGAATATAGGAACATAACTTACATAGACTATGCTGTAAAATATAGATAGAGGCTACTTTTTATCACAATCGGCCCAGCGCGCTGTAACAGCCAAAGCGCTGCAGCGGACAGACAGACAGAAATACTTTCGCATATTTATTATTAGTAATTAAAACGAGATAGTGACGATCACTATTTCTTAGAAAACCGGCTTGTAACAAGCTGTTTAGATGAATCACAATCAATTTTATCTAGTCTAGACATACACAAAACAAAACATTAACAAACACAATATTATGTTAGAGATATTTATGGAGCTGATTTTATCAAAGATACAGAATTTATAGACCGTACGTGTGTTTGGTCTCATAATGAAAAAGTTTTTTTACAAGCTTTTATTTACCTTGCCTAGTTAGTTCGTTGGTTTGGTAGTATGTAAAAAGCTAGGTACGAGTCGGACTCGCTAGGGTTCCGTACCGTTATCTATAAAAACCGGTAAAAAAATCACGTTTACTGTATGGGAGTCCCACTTAAATATTTATTTTATTTTGTTTTTAGTATTCGTTGTTATATAGATACTCAGTAAACAAATATGACGAATATAATCAATGAAATAAAGACGTACAGGCCCCATCTTTCTTATTATTATTTAAAAAAATATATTAAAATCGATTTAATTTTGAAGGAGGAAACAGGTGAATACGAAATAGCGATTTCGTCATTTTTAAATAATATTGGGTCTGTGCTGTTGTTGTCTCTATCGCCACTCATACGTTTATATCTTGGGCACAGCGCGACAGCAATAGATTTTTAAATACCTATTTTTCAAATTTGTCGCTTCTAGGATTACCTCTTAAGTGGGAATCGAACAGCTACTACAACAGCTAATCGCAGAGCTACTACCAACTGAGCCGTGAGACAGAAAGATAGTGGAACTCGTTGTAAATAATTAAACTGGAACTCTTGAAGTTATTTGCAGTGAAGCAGTTTTATATTTCTTTCAGTATATAAACAACTAGTTTTTATTACATACTTCCTTAATTTTATTTTATTTGTGAGAATGTTATCTATTTGCGAGAAGCTAAATAGGCGTTTCGAATTTTGATCAAATGATAATAGTCGTATTTGAAACCAGGTCATGACTAATAAAATAAAAATAAATAGGGTCACGACTGTAATCCCCAAGTATGGTAGAAATCCTCTCAGATCAGGCGCTGGGTTGCAAGGCCATCACCGCTTATAAGAGTAAAATTACTCAAAATTTTCTTTACAAAGAGCACAAAATATTGCAAAAATAAAAATATATTTTTAATTTTTACATACTTATGTAACTTTGGTGAAAATGCAATAATAATAACGAGCTGATCTGATGATGGCGTCAGGAGCTGTTCAGCAGATACTTACAATGGAACTTAGTAAATACTTCGATAAAGTAAAAACTTTGCATTCTTGTCAATCTCAATAGTTGGAATGATTTTACAAAAGCTTGTCATAGAAACAGATTTTTACAAGTGTTAGTAAAAGAGTAAGAAAAAAATACAAAACAGGTACTATATCTCCCAGGGAGTCTGAGTAGGCATGAAAACTTTAAACAAGGCCTAAATAATAAGTAGGTCTATGCCGGGAGCTGTGTAAAACTTTGAAGCCGACTGGAATTAGGTGGAACTGCTTTGTTATTGAATATGCATGGAATTTTAGATCTTTTAGTTTCAGAGCAGAGATTTAGAATTCGCCTCTAAATAAATAGCTGCTCGGCATTCGGGAGGTTAAAAAGTTATTTGTGACATTTATTTGTGTTTCGTTTGTTCGTTTTTGTATTACTAGTAATGTAACGAGCATGGTGAAAGTTCTATTATGATTCTTCGCATAATGTAGACCAGGTTTGTTCTACGTCAATATCTTAAGACAGAAAGGCTTTAAAGTAGGGACTGAACAAATTAACCGTCTTGGTACCTATTACATGGATTTCACAACTTTTTACGGTAGAAAAACTGAGTTGTGGTTAAAGATATTTATTTTTCTCAAAGAAATGTACATTTCACTTATAGAGAAACTATTTAAATAAAGTAAGTTAATGTAAGCTTCGAACAATCGAAATTATTAAGTAAAGTACATAATAAAAATAAGTAAGGTAGTTACTAAATTTTAGAGACAGAAAGTTAACAAACAAATTATTTTTACTACCCGCAAAATACGCACTTATTGAGTATTCGCGTGAACAATGCAGGTCCGATCGGTGTGTCACAGCGCAAACCGCACGAACGAGTTGCGAGACTTGGCTTTTTTACAAGTTATGTTTTTGATGGTATCATACTTTCAGCATTGAATTTAAATTATGTTCAAAAAATGGTAATAAACGTTGAAATAATACCCGGTAAAAACAAAAAAATCATACAAAATCTTGTTTTTTTGAGTTTTTGTTAGTGTTTAGTTGTTAGTGTGTTTTAGTTTAGTGTAAAAACCAAGGTATTTTACACTTATACGCTTACGTACGATTTGTATATTGAAGCGTATTTTACGCAGTTAACTAAGCATATCAAAAAAACTTGTTTAGTCAATAGTTAATACAATTATTTATCTATAGTCCGTTTTAATTAGTGAATTAGTGGTGCGTTGTACCTCTAAATTGTTTGACCACAACCAAATAATTCCAGTTTGGTCTATTTAAATATGAATAATTAATAAATAAATATTGCCTGTGCGCCATTTTGCTTAACCTAAAAGGTAGATAAATACTCTATTCTATGTTGTTTAAAAATCGTCGATATAATATCTTTTTCAATATAAACCGTATATTTGGAAATAAAAATGTTTTTAACATAGCCACAACCAGCGCCTAGACAACGCGCTAAAATTCACGTCTATTTCATTTTGAACATTCAATCGTTCAACGTTGTTTCGTGGTTATTGAACCGTTTAAACATTTTAGAGGGCAGTGGTGTAGTTGTTGTACCTTTGCCTTTCGCTATGGTTTCAAGTTCAGTCGAGCGTAGTTTTTATTCGAATTTCGAATTTCCTTTGAGGCGAAGGAGAATAAATTTGAAAGCGTGTGTCATTGGTTAGAGGATGAAAGATGAGAAGATGTCTACTTACCTATTTCTACTTAATTATTACGTCAAGTTTTTTTTACTAGCTTTTACCCGCGACTTAATCCGCGTAGTATCACAGTTCAGTTGGTAGTAGCTCTGCCTTTTGCGCTGTGGGTTATGCGTTCGATCCCCACCCAGGAAATACATTTTTGTGATTAACATAGATGTTTGTTCTGTGTCTGGGTGTTAATATCTATAATAAATGTAAAAATAAAAAAATGTTATATATCCTATCGGTTATCTGGTTCTCATAGTATCAGTTATATAGTTCCCATAGTTCAAGTTTTGATTAGTTTGGGGCTAGATGGCGCTGTGTGAATTGTCTACTAATATTATTTATTTATAGGCGTCTTCTAAGCAGTGGTAAGAAAGAATTTTGAAATCATCTCCAAAATGGCGGCGTCGCCTCACTGAATGGCAATGCTGATCCATCTGCCGTAAGAGTAAATTTTCGGATCACGTGCCGCTTCGAAGACGACTGATATTTTTGAAAACTAAGCTTCCCCTATTCCTTCTTAGAACATTTTAAAAGTCCAATTTCCGACTTCTGCGGTTGTGTCCGGATGTTTACCGAGAGCACGTGTGTGGACAGAAATACAGACGTAGTCACTGCATTGTATTCTGTGCGAACGGTGGTTATAATGAGATGGGTACACGTGGTATAAGTATTTGGAGATATGAACTGTCTTGACTGTCTTTTGGCGAAGAGTCGTGATTTCTAGTTATTACAAGCTTTTATTTAACTTGCAATGTATGTATGTAACTATGTTTGTTAAGGTAGAATCTTGCAATTCAATTTTGAAGCAGTTATCCCCACCGGATTTAGCTGAAATTTTGCATACTCGCGTAACTTCGGTGACAATGCAATAATATGGCAGCGAGCTGATCTGATGATGGAGTCAGAATCTGTTCAACAGACACTCACAATGGAACTTCTTAGTAAATACTCTGATTAAGTAAAAACTTTGCATTCTTGTCAATGTCCAATGACAATATTATATTGTCAGGTGCTCGATGGTTTGAATGATTTGACAAGCTTGTCATTGAAAAATATTTTTCATCAAAAAACTTATTTTTGATCGATTACCCTCTCTGGATTTTCATATTCTGAACATCGTGTTTCTATTTCACTTTCAAAACTTTCGTGAGTTGTACTACACATTATTACAACACTATTACATTATGTGCGAGACGGCAATGCGAGCAGGGTAGCGCGCGCGTTATGGTCCACTCACCCTGAAGAAGATTCTCTAGATGAATCGAAACATTGTCGGTGTCCTCATTGACAATTTATCATTTACGTGAGTAATTTCCCGTTGTTGTAATAATCGTGTTTCTACCCTGTATGTATATGTATGTGCCTATGTTTGACAGTGTTTGTAGTTTTTATTTATAATCCGTTTCTGTTGTTCAAATACACTTAATGATAATTCACACATCGCGCTGAACTCAACCCAGTCGATCTGATAAGACCAAGTTTGCCTATAATACCGATTGATAGCAATATTTTGGGGCATCAGGTCATCATCTCATCTCTGCATAAAACTCTGTTATCTACCATACACATTTTTAACCAATACGACTATTTTCAACACGATATAAAAACACATCGAAATCGGATCACGGTAAAAGAAGATGATGATGATGATACGCAGTCATTCATTAAAGAAACAACAAAACAATATACATTATGTCAAATTGAGAACCTCCTTTATTTCGTCAGTTTAATATCTTATTGTTTTGTTAAGCTTTGAAGCGAATTGTTTGCAAAACGTATCAGACAACCGGTTTAAACGTGCTTGAATATGCTGAAATCGCCTATTCTGTAATAGTATTAATAACCCTGTCCATTTCCCTTTGACTAGTCATGCAATTATTGCATCTCGATCACACTCTCTCTGCACTTCCGATTAATCTGCGCACACTGGCGGACGGCTCGGTAGAGGATTTTAAATTTGTCACGAACACAAAATTTACGCAGCGCAGTTTTACGAGATAACCGAGCATTGAAATATATACCTTATTTAGATTGAATAATTATTAATTTCAATTTGTTGTAGCGCAAACGATGTGCACTCGCCTTCAGTACAAATTTACAACTGAAAACTAACCGGAAACGCACCATCATGGCGAGTATATTTTGATATCCGCTTCCGTTCACAGATCAAAAAACTTAAGACTAAGCTTTCAGACTAAACAAATAACCATTTACTAAAATATGTTAACCTTAGATCAATAAGTTGGGGTACTCCCTACAAATTGATAAAGTTAAATTCTCTATCGCGCCGTCCGCCAGTGTGCGCAGGCGAATAGGGTGCGAATTCAAGTGGAAACAGAATCTAAGGCGCTCGTATCTTGAATTCAGTCAACGTGTTGCACCAAATGAATAATTCACTTAAGTTGGTGTGATTTTGCATTCTTGGAACAAAAATACTTACCATAAGATATTTGATTTTCATGTAGTTTTATGAAAAGTCTTTGTCTAAAGTTTAAACTAATGTGGGGCCTTGGTGACCTGTATTACAGGTTTTTTTAAACCTGTTTCAGGCACCAGTCTCTCGCTAAACAGGTGAATCTAATTTCAACCCTTTAGATAAGCACTAAGTCTCTATTATGAGAGAAGAAAGAGTTTTTTTTTATTATTAATAAAATGTAAGCTCCATACAAAATATGCTTAGAAAAAGTCGAAATTTTTCAAAATAAGTGATGCTTAATTGCTTTTAAATACTGCCGTGTCAACAGCATTCTTCGAATAGTTCTAACATTGCAGTGCTAAGAAAAGTCAATATGCAGTTCCTATCCGAAGAATTCTATCCCCTCTGCTTCACATACCGTAGTATTTTGGTATAGGCGCAGGCGATAATGAATAGCTGGTTCACTTTGCCTTCATAGTTTTACGACGCACCTTTGAATTTCAATGAAATATACATTATCTTCTAATTAGACGCAATATCGGACTTAGGGTCTACCGGGGAAAACAACCCCTCAAAAAATTATGTCGATCCATCCACCGAACAATTTTTAATAAAATTCTCGTGTCACAGTGTTAGTTACCATACTTCTCCGGCTTGACCGATTTTTATGTTTTTTTGTGTCTATTCGGTAGGTCTTATGTATATTTTGTACCGCTTTTTGAAAAATCTAACATAATGTTCGGGAAAAACTGCTTTTTTCTGTGGGATTATTGAAATTTGACAGGATAGCGTCTGTGGTATAGCTAGTATATCCATATAATCTTCTAACACAAGTATTTAGTACTAAAAATAAGGCCCCAACCTGTCATAGATTTAAGTAATTTTTGGTACAGAAATAATAAATTGAATAATTTTTATTATTCTCTTATAGTGTGTCTTGTGCATGACTCTCTTTCTGAATCTTTGAACTCTGCGGAAATTACCAAACAAAGTAGTCAATTCAAAATTATTCAAAATTGGTCCTTTACTTCCCTCTGAAGGTTATTGTACGAATTTATGACAAAAATTGTATAAATCGTAATTTATCATCTTTTGCATGAATTAGAAATTTGTACTTACTTTCCGGAAACCGATTATTATTTATTGTATACATAAAAACAGTATAAAGTATTAAAATTTGAACACTCATGGTGTTGGTTTGAAAATTATCACTCTCATTCATCTGTCATGAAAATGTTAACCAGCCTATTTCTGGCTGCAGGTTACTCGATTATTGAGTACCTCAGTTATTTTGAAATTAGCTGTGGTATTAGTACCGCGGCGACAACTTTGGAAGCAATCCAGTAGCAAACACACGGTATCATCGCGAACACGTTATTGACCGACGTAAAATAACGTTACTAATAATAGCTATTTTTAACTGTGCCAGTTTCGAATAAACTTAAAAGTGTTACTGCTAAAAGCGGATGAAAGTAATTTTTAAAATGTCTTTGAAAATGATGAGTGAGATAAAAACGGAGTAAAAGGAAATGGAAATGAATGAAATAGTGATGTGAAAATGTAAAACACTTTGTGCAATTCGATGGAAAGGACCTCATAAAAATACAGAATAGCTAAACACAGATGTGAGTCACTGAGTACACTCCAATAAAAGCAAAGTACAAACAAACAATAAAACACTAACTATTTCGAGATCGGCGAGCATAAAACGAGAACCATAGAACATAAACAAGATGGCTACTAACCGGCACGCGACTTATATAAATCAGATGTTTATTTATGTTGTCATCTCGCTCGCTTTGCCGATGGTTAACGAAGGGGCGATGAGAATGTACGAAGATTCGCGGAGCTACCCAAACGACGATGGGGGGAAGAGGTTGACAAGAGAGTACCATCTGCAACAGGGAGCTCTTCGAGGGTTAATCGTGAAGCCGAGCCGGCAGTATGATCTTCAGCATGTGGAGATGTTCATGGGGATACCATATGCAGCAGCTCCAACGGGAAATTTGAGGTTTATGCCTCCGGGTAAGTCTCTTTTCACCATATTTGTATGTGTTGGTGTAACCAGACTTTGCGCGGCAATCGAGCACGGCAGCCACGTGCTACCTGCCGTGCTGAAACGGTGTTGTTCGTTCGAACGGCAAACTTGTGTCCTTCGCTTCTTCCTAATGCCGCGCTCGTATGCCGCGCGATGTCTGGTCACACCTTTATAATAATAAGTTTTCAAGACAAGCTTTAGTTAAATCCTCCTTCGAGCTAGAAATCAGAGCAGCGGGCTGTCACCTGTCACATAATAATTACATTGCCATTGGAACATGACAGGTATAAATCGTTTTTACTTGTACAATCGAACTATTTACTATGGAGTTCTATTGTGGTTACCCTTTGAACAGCTTCTGACCCAATTATCTGATCAGCTCGATGTCACCATATTAATGTATTGTCACAGAACTAAAGGTGTATACAAAATTTCAGCTCAATCGGACACGAAAATATGATCGAAAAATGGTTTAAAAATTTTGGCGGACAACTTACAAACAAACAAAAGCCGAACGTAAGAATAGTACTAGATAAATAAAAGCTAGTAGAAATCATCGTACTATAGGTTACCTACCTAGTTTTGTTCAGCATTTAGTTTCAGCACTTTTGATTGGATTTGTAAGCGCAAGGTGCGTGAAAACCTAGAGCTTTTATTCTTTAGAAAGTTGTCTATAACGCTAATTGAGCTTCGAATTAGTTTTAAGAGATAAATGTTTTTGAAGAATGCAGAATCGTTTTTTCTTAATAACCGCAAAACATACAATTTTGTTTTTACGAAAAAGATCACATTAAGGATTTAATCTAAATAAATTACAGACAGAAACACGATTAGTGAAACTTTTCTCAATAGATTTATTTTTCCAAACTTGGCTCTTCAAATACACTAGTTTAGTTTTTAATCAAAACTATGAATAGTTAAACAGTCCATTTTTATATAATTCGTTAGATAATTATAAGTAAATTACAGACGGTTTTATTCTAAATTTGATGGTTTTCAAGATAATGCAGTTTTATCACTTTTTCCGTCTTATCCGGGTAGATTCAGCCCATACAAAAAGTAAAAAATTTCAAGTATCGCCTTAAGCCCCCCCACCACAGCCAAAAAAGCCGTGTTGGCCGAGTTGGAGATACCATGTGCCAAATATAATGTTTGGATTTGCCTCTGATTACCTCCACTAGGCACATTCAAAGGATCTAAGCGCCTGGAGATCTGAGAGAATGTCTACCGTACTTGGGGATTACAGTCGTAATCTTATTTATTTATGTATTTTACCACAGCCTATGATCTCCGACACCAGGGATAGACTATCAACACTTACTACTTAGTTTGGTTTTGTGGCTTCTTTTTGAGGTAAATTTCAACATATTCGGTCCAGTAGATTTTGAGCAAATTGGCTGTAACAGACAGACAAGTGATCCTACTAGAGGTTTTTTGGGTTTACAGAACCCTAAAACAGTAAAATTAAAGCCAATACTTTCGGTAAAAATGAATTAGAATTGCAAATGAGTTGGAAGTATCACCAGATACCAATTTACATAGAAAGTTGAGAGACAAAAAGTGTATTTCTTAAGGGCTAGACAATCCAATTACGAAGATGATTGGAATCATAATTCAAAAGAAAACAGCCACAAGACGTGTTAAGAGACTTTAAAATGCTGAATGATAAATCACGTAATTGTATTTGTTTAGAAAAAAACAGGCCAAGTGCGAGTCTTACTCACGCATGATGGGTTCCGTACCATCACTACATAGTATAAAGCAAAGTCGCTTTCCGCTTCCCGCGTATGTATGTATGTTTGCTTATATCTTTAAAACTACACAACGGATTTTGATGCGGTTTTTTATTATAGATAGAGTGGTTCAGGAGGAAGGTTTATATGTATAATAACATGCAACCCGTGCGAAGCCGGGGCGGGTCGCTAGTTATATATAAAAACGCCAAAAAATCATGTTTGTTGTATGGAAGCCCCCCTTAAATATTTTTTTTATTCTGTTTTTAGTATTTGTTGTTAGAGCAGCAACAGAAATACGTATTCTGTGAAAATTTCAACTGTCTAGCTATCACGGTTCATGAGATACAGCCCTGTGACAGACAGACGGACGGACAGACAGACAGACAGACAGACAGACAGACGGACAGCGAAGTCTTAGTAATAGGGTCCTGTTTTTACCCTTTGGGTACGGAACCCTAAAAACCGGCCAAATGCGAGTTGGACTCGCGCAATGTAGGGTTTCGTAATTAACACAGCTAACAACGTTATATATACGTAAATTTCAACGATATTTGTACTAAGAAGTTTACGAGTAATCGTCGAGCAACTTAGAAAATATATTTTCTTAGTTAGTCGATGATTACTCGTTAACTTGTAAAGCCTACTAAGCCGTGATAGTTTTTCTTTTAAATTCGTTATATGTACTACTACGTACCCTTAATAGTTTATAAGGGTTTCTTTTAGACTCGAAACCCTAAAAATCAATCTCACAGCACTCTGCCTTCCGTGCTGTAAGTTGTGGGTTCAATTCCCACCCAGAACCAACATTAGTGTAATGAACATAGTGTTCAGTTTTGTGTCTAAATGTTATCATGTACCTATGAATGCATTTTCAAAAGTTATAATTTATCAATTATAATGTTCTGCTTGGTTTGTGGCTAGATTTATTTATTTATTAGAAGATTCATAACTTAGACCATCAGTAGATTATCAGTTATCTTGTTTCATCATATAGTACAAGCTTTCTTAGTTTGATAGCTTCATGTGGCTGTGAATGGCGTTGTTTAAAGTTCGCCAATATTCATATCACTACATAGTATAAAGCAAAGTCGCTTTCCGCTTCATTCCGCTTCATTTCCGCACATAGCCGGCTTTCGATCAATCAATATTGATGTACATATTTATGTCAAAAAGACCCTATGATCTTTAACACGCAATTAACATTAAAAGCTGATATTTTTTTAATGATTATTTTGTCCTTTCAGTCAGCGCTCCGCCCTGGCCAGGAGTCAAAATGGCGACTCGCTTCGCTCCCGTCTGCCCGCAGGCCTTACCCCCCATTAAAAAGGGTAACCCCCCTTCTATGGGACGCCAGAACTACCTGAACAAGATCAAGCCATTTCTGGCGAACGAGTCTGAGGACTGCTTATATCTGAACATCTATGTGCCGTATAGAGGTAAGTTTTTGAACATAGATATTGGTAGAAAGTCAGTTTTTTTCATAATGCTGGTTCAATAAGTTCAGAAGCTGTGTTGGTCAAGTGGGAGGTTTCAACTTACAATATGAAGGTCGTGAGTTCGAGTCTCGGATGTGCATCAATGGATTTTTCTGTTCTCTAAATGTACCTATGCGCAATTAACACGTGTTTCAAGCGATCATCGATCACCGAAAATATCGTAAGGAAACCAGTTAGTATTCTTATATGCGGTGACGGGTTTGCAATCTGTCACATAGAAATGTTAACTACTGCAAAATGTGGTCACGTGCCTATTATAATTTTTGACGTGCATCTGACTACCACTTTAGATATCTTCAAGGGTATAAGCGCTTGGAGATCTGAGAGGATGTGTACCTTATTGGAGATTACAGTAGTGTTTCTATTTAATTTTTTCAGTCAATAACAAATAGCTTAGGATTAAAAAGCTTCACACACACAGCTATAATGTATATTAATGTACAATACATCCCGGGATGTATAGCTTTAAATTATCTTAATGTATCACACACACAACAGGTAATGTAATGTATCCTTCCCTTCATTCCGTTATACGGAAATGTATTGACATGTTTGTATTAAGATGTATCGAAAAAATGTATATTTACATATCGCTCTGTATCAAAAATGTATTATTAAAGTTGTGTGTGGTCTCCTGACAATTTCAATGGAAAGATATAATGAGATGTATCGTGCTATAATGTACATCTTTACATTATAGCTTCTGTGTGTGAAGCCAAAAAAGTTCAAGATTCACTTACTATTGACTTTCTGTCATTAAAATAATGTCGAAGCTGCACCCTTATTGCTCAAATTGATTAAAATAACACTCGTAACATACTTGTAAACATAACATAAATACTCACCATCACATTATATTATTCTTAACCTAAACTACTCGTAGCATCTCATGAGTTGTTGGTATCAAATATTACAAGTACTTTAATAGTACTACAACACCCGGAATATGCAAACGTTTGTCGAACCCGCACTTTATGCGTCTCAGTTTAAAGTGTATGGTTGGCGCACACTGGCAGACGGCGTAGTTAAAAGTAGTTAGTTAAAACTTATCAATAGAATTTATTTTATCAATATTACTCTCATCACTCATACAAACACGTTTTTTAATAAAAATAAATGAATCGACATCTATACTAATATTATTAATATATATATTATATATACCTCCTTCTAGATATCCCTGAGCACAGCACCTCTTTCCGTGGGAACTCTTTCTCAGTAAAAGCTGTGAGACTGTGGAATCAACTACCGTATGATATAAGAAAAGTTAACTCTAAAGAGTGCTTTAAGAAATTGACTCGCGAACATTTCCTTAAACATTTATAATACCCTGGTAGGTACTTTACTTATCCTGCATGACTTTAAGAACTCATTTAGAAACTGCACTTATTTTATACAACATAGGTTTATAATTTTTATATACTTAAGTAATTTGATATAAGTACATAAATATATCTATATACTTATATATTTTTATATATCTATATTCTTATATTATTATAATAATATTTTCTGTGGTATTTATTTTAAATATAATGTAAAATTAAGTATATTATTTTTCCATGTTTTCATTAGCTAGTTTTTAAGTTTTTTTTTATTTGCCAACTACATGTTTCCACTACCAATTAGGTTGGCTGGTAGAAAATGCCTCGGCATTAAGTCCGCCTTTTTGTATTTATTTTATAAGTGCAATTAAAGTATAAATAAATAAATTAATATGAGAGTAACTCTGTCTGTCTGTCTGTGACGTTATCACGGCCAAACCGTTTAAAGTCTTAGGACGGATATAGGCTACTTTTTTTTAAACATTTTCATTATATTTTTCGGAATTTCAATGTAATAAAGATCAATAAAGTCGTCAAACATCGATTTCCCGATTTACCGAAGTCGCGGGAACGAGCTAGTATATTATATATAAATACGTTATAAAAACTAAAAATCCGACTTCTAGTCTTTGGTCCTCTAATTTAATTTTAGATCTGCAAAAATATTGTTCCTAAAGCTACCATACATTAAAATGTATGGTATATAAATAATGGAATGACTTCATTCAATTCTTAGTAATGAACGAAACGACATATGGTTTTGGTCATAAAACGGCAAATCTATTCGAGATTGTACTTTTAATTAATATTTTTGTTTGAGCCTCATTTTGTTCGATCGGCACCACACTGGAGCTCTACATAGCATTAAGGAAAGGATCATTGAAAAAAATGATAGACCTCAAGCCGTGTTTGTTGCCTGATTCTTCTAGGCTTGGTCACAACAGGCGTAGCTTCACCTAGCTCCTAAGACGTTTCAAAGTAATCCTGGTTATTTTATTGAAATAAATGATTTTTGAATTTAAATTTGCACCTACCATAATGATAAATTTAAAATCAATTTTCTGTATTTTGATAAAATCTAATATTTTATAGCAGACAAAAATAAATTTCATTATCTATCTATAAACGCTTCAAGTCGAGCACCAAAATAAATGAAAGATCAACATTTTTACCTTATTGTGTTCCCCATCTCGTTACTAGAGATCGAAACCTTAGATTTTTATAACAAAACTCTCTTTGATCCCGAGAAGTATCGATAGAAATCCGCCAAAAAAAGTACTTTCTGCAAAATAAACAGACTTTATTTAGAGGTAGAAACTGACCAAGCGCATACTAACTACTGCTACATATTTTTAACTAAATTTAAGATTTTTTTTCTTATCAGCCACATGACTTGAATGAGAGTGAATGAAGCAAAAGATGTAGACTGGTCCACAGTTTAGTGAGTAGTAGCTCTGCCTTCTGCGCTGTGGGTTGTGGGTTCGATCCTCACCTAGGACAAATATCTGTGTGATGAACATTCGTTAGTTCTGTGTCTGGGTGTTAATTATGTATAAGAAGTAAATATTTACAAAAAAACATACAGTATATTATATTCTATCAGTTATCTGGTTCCCATAGTACAAGCTTTTTTTAGTTTGTTGCTAGATGGCACTGAGTGATAATGTTAAAAATGAATTATAGGAAATAGAAAGCCGTGGTCTCATTCTACCCCTCTGTCTATAAAATATACTATTATATTAAATTAAATAAATTAAAACATAATAACATTCTCACTTATCTGAGGGCACGGCAATGCCCCCGCCAAACGAGCAAAAAAAAGCGCACGGCCGTAAGTACCAACCTTTTCTCCATTTTAATGTGTTCGAAGTTGGTTTAAAAATATGTGATAAAAGAGAAAAAAAAAACAGTAAAAATAAATTGATATGGTTGTCACCGACACTCTATCGAATCATTCGATACCAAAATATCTAAATTAATTCACTTATGCCAAAGCCAGTGACAAGGCAGCGATCAGCTGCTGAAAATGATCAAAGCAAGCACAGTTACGTTGATTGGATAGTGTCCTGAACTATGATTGATTTGGTTCACAACAGTGATAGATCTAACTTAGCAATCAAAGCATATATTGCTCAGTATGAAGTCCACACATGAATAAGATGAATAAACGTTGTTATTATTATAAATTTTCGTGTGATTTGATTGAGATTCTGAAAACCGACGACTTGTAAACTTGTTAGTATGTTATATTATTATTCCCCATATACATTACTCAATAACAAGTCTAATACATAATGTAATAATAATAACCGATTTTTTCACTCTAAGAGGTGGTGCTTTTTCCTCAAATTTATTCCTAAAAAAAAAAAATATCTGAGTCAGGATATTTAGGACAGAATTCTAAGATAACAAAAAAAACAACCTCCTCTTTTTTGAATTTGGCTAAAAATTAGAGCACCGATCTCTATAGGTACTGTTAGTGTCTCTTCTCAAAATTTTTAAATGTAGATTTATTTTTAGGGTTTCGTACCCAAAGGGTAAAAACGGGACCCTATTACTAAGACTTCGCTGTCCGTCTGTCCGTCTATCCATCACAGGGATGTATCTCATGAACCGTGATAGCTAGACAGTTGAAATTTTCAGAGATGATGTATTTCCGATGACGCTTTATCAACGAATACTAAAAACAGAATAAAATAATTATTCAAGTGGGGCTCCCATCAAATTTTTTTTGCCGTTTTTTATAGATTTGCCGGTTTTTTTGAGATTTTTGAGTCTTGACTAGATACAAAAAGAGTAGCATAAAGTCAAAATCAAAAGATTTATGTATGTAATAATCTCAAAAAAATAAAAAAAATCATATTTTAGAATGTTGTTCGTTGCATTCTCTCGGTCAGCCCCCAACCGAACAAGATGGCAGAAGATAAAGGCGTCCTCAAACAAATTCATTAATACCGAGTTTGGTGTTCCTCCGGTTTATATCAACAAAAGCTTTTGTTGTCTTTGGGCTTCGTTTGCTTAGAAAAAAAACTCTGACGAGTTTGTTTCTGAGGAATGGAAATGAACTTCCAGAAAACCTTTGTGCAATTTTTAAAAACGCCATCGCGGGAATTGCTGAAGCGTTTCAAAGTAATGTTCTCGGAAGTGAGAGGAGTCTTAAGGTTTTTTAATCCAAAGATCGCTCAAGGTATAATCATGTTCATAATAATATTATGAAACAACAGATGATAAATAATAAATATAAATAGGATCACGTAGGATCCTTTGAAGATGTCTAGTGGAGGTAGTCAGAGGCACGTCCAATTATTATATTTGGCACATGCCCACATTTTGCAGTAATTAGCATTCCATACGTGACAGGTTGCAAGCCCATCGCTGCTTATAAGAATACTAACTGGTTTCCTCACGATGTTTTCCTTTACCGTTTTGAGCACGTGTTTTTGATGCGCATATAAATTTTTCGAACAGAAAAATTCATTGATGCACGCCGGGATTCGAACCCACGACCTTCAGATTAAAAGTAAAGGTACCTCCCACTCGGCCAACACGGCTATCAGACAACAGATGTTGTTTTCAACTATTAAAAGTGTTAGTTCGAATATACATATTGTTAATCTGGGGGCACGGCAGTGCCCCCGCCAAGTCAAGCAATAAAGCGGCACGGCTGTACCATCCTTTTCTCGAAGTAGTTCAGGCCATTTTCGACTCCCTATAACTTCTTTGTGGATAAAACTAGAAGCCAGAATTTTCAGTAACCAAGCAGTCACTATATATAAACACGGTATGTTTCAAATTTCATTCAATTTGAACCAGTAGATTAAGAATTATAACTAGTTAAAGTTTCCTATTTTGTCACTCACTCACTCACTCACTCACTCACTGACTGACTGACTGACTAACCGATCATCAAAAGTTTATGGCACTTCTAGCAGACATAGAAGCTTCAAATTTGAAACACAATTAGTGTTTAGTGTAAAAATTCTAAAAAAACCTGCCAAGTGTGAGTCGGACTCGCGCACGTCGAGTTCCGTAACATTATCTATAAATCACGTTTGTTGTATGGAAGCCCCACTTAAATATTTATTTTATTCTGTTTTTAGTATTTGTTGTTATAGCAGCAATAGAAATACATCATCTGTGAAAATTTCAACTGTCTAGCTATCATGGTTCATGAGATACAGCCGTTGTGATAGACAGATGGACAGAAAGACCGACAGACCGACAGAGAGACAGACGGACAGACGTACACATGGACAGACGGACGAACGGACAGTGGAGTATTAGTAACAGGGTTCCGTTTTTACTCTTTAGGTACGAAACTCTAAAAAGTAGGGCTATCTACAAAAATAAATGAGATGCCATCAAAAACATAACTTGTAAAAAAAGCCAAGTCTCGCCACGCAACTCAGTTCTTCTACCGTAAAACGTTGTGAGATCCATGTAATATACCAAGTGTAATACCAAGTCGGTTAATTTATTCAGTCCCTACTTTAAGGGTCCTTCTGACTTATGTTATTACGTAATTAGCTAACCTTTACGTAATAACTTAAGTCAGAAGGACCCTTAAAGTAGGGACTGAATAAATTAACCGACTTGGTATTACATGGATCTCACAACGTTTTACGGTAGAAGAACTGAGTTGCGTTGCGAGACTTGGCTTTTTTTACAAGTTATGTTTTTGATGGCATATGTATATTCGGAAGACACAGAACAAACATCTATGTTCATCACACAAATGTTTGCCTTAGTTCAATACACAACCTACAGCGCAGAAGGCAGAGTTACTACCAACTGAGCTGTAAGGCCAGTCATTGCCATTGTGGCACACGTGACACACGTGTATAATCGAAACAGGCGCCTGCCAGTGTAGTAATGAGGGCACTACGTTGGCACAAACACAGCATCTATTACTATGAAATAAATTGGCAGTTGTGTGCAGATTTTTGAGATTTTCACATAAAAAATAAATCTAAATAACTGAGTGAAATTGATTGGTTTCTTAGTTTAAATAAACATTTGTCTAGACTTTTCTGATAGATATCGTCGACTGGCCTCATAGCTAATTTTGCCCTGCGCTGTAGTTTGTGGGTTCGATTCCCACCCGGGACAAACATTTGTGTGATGAACATGGACATCCATGTTGTTCTGTGTCTGGGTGTAATAATGTATCTTAAGTATTTACAATAAAAAAGTATTCTATCAGTAATCTGCTTTTCCATAGTACAAGCTTCGCTTAGTTTGGGGCTAGATGGCGATGTGTGAAATGTCCACTAATATTAATTTATTAATTATTTTAAAAATAAAAACCAATGTCCTACTTAATCAACATAAGTGTAATAGTTTGTAAGGATAGATGAATGTATGGTATGTAGGTATGTTTGTTACTCGTTCACACAAAAACTACAAAACGGATTTAGATGAAACCTTACAGTCACATAGCTTATACATTAAAATAAGACATAGGCTACATTTTATTCAGGTATATTTTTCCTACAACTATAAAAAAAAATGTTTTAATAATATCCGCCGCGACGTGCTCAAAAATTAAAATCATTGACACAAAATTTCGCGATTTATCATGTTGATAATTTGAACGAAACTAAACTCCACCGCAAAAACTTTTCAAAGTAAATACCAGTCTTTCAACAACCAATTAGAGTCTATTTCAGAACTATAACCAGCTGACCTGATTCCCACAGAGTAAATAAACGTCAATCAATCGCATCGACCACACAACCTAGACTCCTCATGCAAGGCGAGCACTGTCAGACAACACACATGGGCTACAAATCCTGTGTAAATCAGCGCGGTTCACGACGCGCCGGCGCCGCGGCGGGCTGTAGCATTGAACCGGCCAATCAGAATGCATGTTTTACTGCTCCCCTGACCCGCACACCTCAACAGTTTGACAGAATGGGCTATCTGACAAGATTTAAAAAACCATTTTGATTATTTAGTAGTGACTATGGAACCTTTTCTGAAATTCTGATAAGTATTGGCCCTAAAAATTTAAATTAAATACGTATCGTATTTAAATAACCCGCAAATACGCTTCTTTATGCAAATGGCGTCGCATTAATTTCTGTGACGAAATGAAGCCATTGAGCGTCTATTGAGCTATGTGGTTGATGAGCAGTCGTCTCTTTTAAAGCGCCAATGAACTGGAAATACTTAAATGAGAAGGTAGTGGGTAGGATATATCTTTGCTTTTAGTATAACTCTATGTAGGATAGGTCGAGGTAGGTAATCTATCTAGAAACTAGATTCTAGATTCTAATAATGAAATAATGTAGCGACATTCATGTGCTGAAAAAAGTTTTATATTAATGAACTGAAGAATTGTTATGGTAACAAATTTTGTACACATTAGGTATCATTTCATATAAAACATATTTGTTGTTTTTTTAGAGTTTTTTTTTCTTGACTTTTGGAAATTTAACCATACCTACATTATAAAAACCGGCTAAGTGCGAGTCGGTCTCACGCACAAAGAGTTTCGTACCTTTTTTTAAAAAAAAAAACGCCAAAAAAACACGTCTGTTGTATGGGAGCCCCCACTCAAATATTTATTTTTATCTATTTTTAGTATTTGTTGCTATAGCGGCAACAAAAATATATCATCTGTGAAAATTTCAACGGTCTAGCTATCACGGTTCATGGGATACAGCCCTGTGACAGACAGACGGACAGACGGACAGCGAAGTCTTATTAATAGGGTCCCGTCTTAAAATCATGTTTGTTGTATGGGAGCTCCACTTAAATATTTATTTTATTCTGTTTTAGTATTTGTAGTTATAGCGACAATATAAATACAATCATCTGTGAAAATTTCAACTGTTTAGCTGTCACGGTTTATGAGATGCAGCCCTGTGACACACAGACGGTCAGCGAAGTCTTAGTAATATGGTCCCGTTTTTACCCTTTGGTTACGGAACCCTAAAAAGATCAAAGCATTTCCAACATTGTATAAAGTAATACACAATGCAACCTTATCCTTTAATCCTAACCCCAAACATCTGATCTAAAACCATTACCATCCTAATTATAGAAAGCGACATTCCCGTACTAAATAAAATGTAGTTCACAGCTCTTCGTTCAATAGACTATTTTTAAATTGAATTTAGACACGACGGAAGTGGCACAAATAGAATTGCTGTCCAAAAGCGGTGACCGTTATAATGACAGTAGTAAAGTGAGTTGGTCAAGTGGCGACGGAGTGCGTTGGGTTTTTTAGGTTCTTCGTCATGCTTAGCGTAGTTTTGGCGGATGTGACGTCACCTAACTAATTGGTGACCATTTTGAACCGAAATACGTTTGTTTAGCTAAAAAAATCTTGTAGATTCTCTCTACAATATAATCAAATGAATCATTTCGCCATCTAAATAGTTGCAGAAAGTTTTTTTAACTATTACAATTTGGAAAGGACTGGTGATAGCTTTACTTTTTACTGACGTTAAAAGAAGGTTTTTTTATGTTTGTTACCTCAGATCTTCATTTATTAACCAATTGTAAATTACCAATAGTTTTTAACACGCTTTTAAAAGCTTGGGTTTTATGTATGTAACGGAATCTTTGAACGTGATTTGACCTACTTCAAAACGTCGGATTAATTTGAAACTTTGCATACTTATTAAAGATCAATGACAAAAAAATGTAGCGTTTTGAACTATATAATTATTTAAACGTAATTATTTGCCAAAGCAATGATAAAGTCAAGAAAGTATAATATAGATAAGACTAACTAAGTAAAAATAAAAATATTAAGTCGTAAAGCTACTTCACGAGTAATCGACTTTAATCACACCATAAAATGCCAAGTGCAAATACAACTCGCAAGCCGAGGGTTCCGGACAACTCGTAATAAAACGTGTTTTTTTTCAACTTAAATCTGTTTTATTTTTATCAGATTAAATTATAGGATTTTAACGGCAATCCAGCATTCAACTGTTTTAACAAGCGCCATGAAGATATCGAAAGGGGATAGCCAGCACGTTCAAACACATTTTGCAGTAGTTAGCATTCCATACGTGACAGTTTGCAAGCCCATAGTCGCAATAATACTAATCAGTTTCCTCACTATATTTTCCTTCGCCGTTTTGAGCAGGGATTAATCATGACCTTTAGAAGAAAAGTCGAGGTAAGTACCAAACGGCTGCTAGCCATAAAAATAGTAATATCTTATCACAGCTTCAACTACTTCTAAATGTACAGGCCTATCTCAAAATGATACAAAATTTATAAGAAGAAATGAACTAAGATTATGAGATAATTTTATTATCAAGACTACGTAAAACAGTAGACTCAATTTATTTTAACGGACCATTGACACTCAAAATGGGTATGGAAGTACTCGTAATAAAGTAAACCCATAGAAATAATGCGAGAAAAAAATAATTCAACGGAGTAAGGATTGAGATTCTAATCGGATGAGAAAAATCTACTCGGCTGCACTTTTTACCGAGTTCTCTTGAACTCTAAACTGTTGGAACAAAGCTCAAATTTGCATAGCAGTTTTATGGCTAGTCTAGTAGGTACAGTTCTTATAAAACGAATGGTCGACGCGAAAATTTTACGTAATTTTCCACAAACAAAGCTTGGTTGAACAAAGGGGGCGAACAATAGGCCAGACGAAGCTGCAAGGGTCTGTATTGTACTTACGGTTTTTATTGTCAAAAACATAAATTAACCCTAGTTTGAAGGAGTTGGATAAAATTTTTGAGCCGGTAACGAATTGATCCTAAACTCGAGCTACATCCTCTGATCTTTTGATAGCAATTAATCGACAATTATGAAATAAAGTTTGTTGGTTTTCGAGGGGTTTTGCGAAGGGTTAAAGTGATTCTGAAATTGTATTTGAATTTGCTATATGTTTGAGCGATTTGTGTATTCGTAAACCACAAGTTATGATGGCCGAGTGGAATGTACCTCGACTTCGAATCCCTGCAGAGCATAAATAGATTTTTCTATTGTAAAAATTTATTTATGCATTAACACGTGCTTATAACGGTGAAGGAAAACATCGTGAGGAAACCTGTTAGTATTCTTGTAAGCGGCGACGCACTTGCAACCTGTCATGTGTGGAATGCTAACTATTGCAAAATGTGGGCATGTGCCAAATATAATGTTTGGATGTACCTCTGACTACCCCCACTAGACATCTTGTGAAAGGATGTCTACGTACTTGGCGATTACAGTCGTGATCCTATTTTTTTTTTTTTTTTTTTTTTCTACAGCTATCCATAATATGGGTATGGGTATAATTTATTGAGCAAGAGCTTAGCGTATCAAACAATCTATTGTAAGATTTCTAGTCAAAGATTTATCAAACACAAAAGCATTCAGCGAACGGCCTAATTATGAAACTAAACAATCCGAATATAACGCTAATTTATCAAAGGAACTACGATGAACGATTGTTTGACTAATAATTTTAAACCATGCAAATAAACCAATAATATACTTCAGTGCTTTTACCAGGATATTGCTGAAATGCTTGTTTATAAGACTGGTTTTATCCCGTACTTTAGCGGTGAGCATGATTTTTGTATTTTCGAAGAATTACTGCCAATGTAGGTAATAGGTGTATTTTAAATAGAAATACGGCTAATAATAATAATTACCACGGTTTCAGGGTTCTGTGCCCAAAGGGTAAAATTGGAACCCTATTACTAAGACTTCGCTGTCCGTCTGTATGTCTGTCTGTCCGTCCGTCCGTCCGTCTGTCTGTCACAGGGTTGTATCTCATGAACCGTGATAGCTAGACAGTTGAAATTTTCACAGATTATGTATTTCGGTTGCTGCTATAACAACAAATACTAAAAACAGAATAATTTAAATATATAAGGGGGGCTCCCATACAACAAACTTGATTTTTTTGCCGTTTTTATAGATAACTAGCGACCCGCCCCGGCTTCGCACGGGTAGCATGTTATTATACATATAAACCTTCCTCCTGAATCACTCTATCTATTAAAAAAAACCGCATCAAAATCCGTTGTGTAGTTTTAAAGATATAAGCAAACATACATACAGACATACAGACGCGGGAAGCGGAAAGCGACTTTGCTTTATACTATGTAGTGATGGTACGGAACCCTTCGTGCGCGAGTCCGACTCGCACTTGGCCGGTTTTTATTTCTTGTATTGCTGACGTTTCGAGATAATTCAGATGTTCTATTTAAAATGATTAACAACCACGCTAGTTATTTTTTTTATGGCCTCCAGCCATTTATTTACATGTAACGATATGCAGGGTTTACTAGAATCAGGGTCATTATTTAAGCAACGCAGTTTTAGAAAAAGGCCAAATTACGAAGTTTACATTTTTTCTACCGATTTTTTCGGGATTTTAGGTGATAATCGATCTAGAATAATCTAAATGCATGGTCTGATCATTTACATTTTAAGTAGTAATCAGAATTAGCCCTGACTTTGTAATGTTAGTTTGTGAAACTGATTCTAACACACGCACTGAGATCTCGCGCTGTTGAGTTTTGTAGTACTAATCTTCAATTTAACCTGAGATGACTTCAAATCGTACATCCTACAATATGGAAGTTTATGTTATAATAATGAGATATGAACTAAATCTATAAAGTCTATGAAGTCTAAAAAACAGAAAAATATGAAAAATAATTTTAAATGTATACATTGTCACCCTACATGATCAATTTGTTTTACTTATAATTCAACATTGTCTTTTAGTCTTTACTCAGTTAATGACTCACTCCTAAAGAATCTAAAACATTTGTCACGGCTGCTAACATTCCTGAAATTTCCGCCGGACTTACTCACAAAGTCCGTTTCAGTCAGCAAGAACTAAATAAACGAATTGTATTCTATTTTTGTCTTCCATTCTTACTTAGTTTCAAACTGAACAAACCTGAAATATAACATACTAGCAGTAAATACCGGTTTCGCGTGGTACTTGGATAAAAAGTAGCCAGGGCGTAGGCTATGTAAAAATAGTGGTAAACATTTTTACACGCACCAAATGGATCCAAACTAAATACATACAATACATTATAACATCCAGACACTCATTATGTTTGTCTTTGGTGGAAATTGAACCCATAACCCACTACCAACTGTAACGCCATCATCAACATCAACATCAACTGTTCATCCGAATCAGTTTGGTATTCTTAAACATACTCACAAACTTTCTGATTTAAATATATAAAAAATAAATAAATAGGATCACGACTGTAATCCCCTAGTACGGTAGACAACTAGACATCCGCTCTCTCCAGACGCTTAGATCCTTTGAAGATGTCTAATGGGGGGTAGTCAGAGGCACGTCTAAACATTATATTTGGCACATGCCCACATTTTGCAGTAGTCAGCATTCCATGCGTGACAGCTCGCAAGCCCATTGCCGCTTATAAGAACACTAACTGGTTTCCTCACGATGTTTTTCTTCACCGTTGTAGGCACGTGTTTTTAAAGCGCATATAACTTTTCGAACAGAAAAATCCATTGATGCACGCTGGGATTCGAACCCGGATTCAGATTGAAAGTCGAGGTACATCCCACTCGGAGAACACGGCTTAGATTATTATAGATTATAATTATGCTATAATTATGTACCTACCTACATTATTACAGTCTATAGTAAGTTTTCTAGATGACTCAAAATAATTCTATTTCACCAAAACTCTTGTTATCACGCTTGTATTTGTACAATCATTTAAATTATGGCATTCCGGGTAATTTAGAGCTTGCAAAGTTGGTTCATGCCGAAAGGAAAGTCATAAATTAGATTACAAAAACTTTCAGCTGAAGATTTGGCATCGATATAGCTGAAACTTTTCTTCGTTTCTTATAATTCATGTTAAATAAGTTTTGGACAGTTTCCAGTGTTCACGGGGTTTTCTAGGTCGAGTGTTGCCCTTACTTCATAAAGTGAAACGATAAAAGTAATTTTAAAATAGAATGACTATTGTTATACGTAAAAATATCATTTTTATGGTTCCGTTCTCAAAGGGTAAAAACGGGACCCTATTACTAAGCACTTACGCATGAACCGTGATAGCTACTTACACAGTTGAAATTTTCACAGACGATGTATTTCTGTTGCTGATAATTATAACAGCAAATACTAAAAACAGATTAAAATAAATATTTAAATAGGGCTCCCATACAACAAACGTGTTTTTTTGGCGTTTTTTATAGATACGGAACCCTTCATGCGCGAGTCCGACTCGCACTTGGCCGGTTTTTTTATTCAACAATTTAAACTCAGTGATCAAACGATATAATAATATTGCGGTGGGTGTAAGTAATAAAAACTAGTATGATGCTTATATGTCTTCGCTAACTATTGTTAGGTACCTAAACTAATTTTAACAGAAAGATGCGATGTTTTTCTTGAAAAAAAATCGTTAAAATTATGACAGTTTTATGACCTACAAATAGCTAAAATAAAATAATAATTACGTTTAGGAAACTAAAAATAAAACCGAAGAAAATATTCCGACCCTACAAAAAATTGTATGGAACCAGGAGTAGGTATAGCCTATTCATTATAAAAAGAATTATCAAAATTGGTCTACCTACTCTGTAAAAAGTTAAGGGGTCTAAAGAAAACTATACGTGACGAATTGAGAACCTCCTCTATTTTTTTCGGTTAAAAAGTTTAAAAGGGTAGCTAGAGGTAGGTACATTCGTAAAAAATCGCATTCAGTAACATTCTAAATTAAATTGTCAGATTTTACTTATCAAGTAAAAGCGATTTATTTGGCAGATGAAGCAAGTACAAAAAGGTTTTTTTTTTGGCGTCGCATTCTGTGCATTTGCCATTTTAGTTCAAAAATAAGGAAACATACTTACGTATTTCAAGTAGGTCAGGCTACTTCCAATAATTAGTGTTGATAAGCCATTTCTCATAGAAACGCCATCTGTGGATAAACACTGGAACTAAGTTAAAGGGGTCTTGGGAATTAGGAGATTTTTATTTTTAGGGAGAACAGAAAGGTATTCCCTGTTTAAAATCTTGAGTGGTCGTGTTTCGTGTTATTTAGTTCTACAATCTACTCAGAGATGTCACTACGAGTATTCAATATGACGTTTATTATTTTGAGATAATTAAGTTTCTAACCGTGTCTTCACTCTCGTGAATTAAATTCGGTTTCTAAGATTGTCGTTTAAAAACTATTATTATATTATTTCAAAGCATTATCCAAATGTGTTCAGTCATTATATCGTGATTGAGATATAAATTACGTTATCTAAAAACCCATAAAATATTTTAATGAAGTTTTTACTGTAGGTAAACTTAATACTTACTGAACTTGGAAAAAAACTGGTTTTTAAAAAAATGTTTTATTAGCATTCTGTAATGTTTACTTATTTTCTGTTTTAGAGCAAAAATCGAAGAGATTTCCAGTTCTGGTATTCATCCACGGGGATTCGTTCGAATGGAGTTCAGGGAACCCGTACGATGGAAGAATACTGGCCTCCTACGGTAACATTATGGTTGTCACTATCAACTTCCGATTAGGGATATTAGGTAAGTACAACGTTTATTTATTAGTCGGTATACATACATTAATCGAACCATACAAGTGCAAGCTTGGTTTTGTATTCTCTCATTCATAACACTTGCTCATTAGAATAAGTTTTCCTAGGTTTCTGTATCTTTATTGTCTTGTATGTATACCTACATTAACCTATTAACTGTACCTAGGTATTTATTGTAGGTACCCAGAAATCTCTGAATTGATTACGGTGCGATTAATAACTATTTTTTTGAGTTTTTAAGTTTTCGTCTGGCCAGTTATAAGATCGATTGAAAGTGTGACCATTATTTAAAGGTTTCATGAAACCAAGTCTCACGGAACACGACTACGGCAACAACGGTCTTCTGGATCAGCTGGCAGCGCTGCAGTGGATCAAGGACAACATCGAGGACTTGAACGGTGACCCCAACTCCGTGACCCTGATGGGGCATGGCACTGGAGCTGCGTGTGTCAACTATTTGATGCTTTCCCCTATCTCAAATGGTACGGACTGCCTGCCACTACAAAGCCACATAATCAACATTAAAATATATACCTTACTAGCTGACCTAATGAAGAACAATTAATGATTAACAAAGGTTGCGTTCCCGTTCCCGTTATAAAAAGTATCCTATGTTCGTCTCCTGGTTTTAAGCTACCTCCCCACCAATTTTCAGCCAAATCGGTTCAGCCCTTCTTGAGTTATAAATAGTGTAACTAACATGACTTTCTTTTAAAGATTTCGATTAGATAACAATTTTATACACTGCCGTTCGGTCCTCCACTGTGCGTTGGCCATAAAGAGCTCATACAAACTTACACAGAGTGTAAGATGACTTTCGAAAACTGAAGACTAGCACATGAATTTCCATAGTAAAAACCAAATTCTTTATGACTATTTTTGCCAGCAGTTTTCTTTCACCTATGGTGTTTAGTTTAGGTAGTTGGGTTTTCAGTTTTTGGAAGTAGTCTAAATGCACGCGATAGAAACCTTTTTACCTAGAAACCGTCCGAAATAATCGTTCTGAAAGTATATAATTTTGTATGTTGGTACAGTTGTTTTATCTCACAAAGAAAGACAGGTTGGTCTAATATCTATTTTATTTTTATTTGAGTTCATGAATTATGTTTACTGTATATTAAGTCATTAATATACAGTAAACATAATTCATGAACTCATAGACTTCAGAATAAGTAAAAACTGTGGAGCCAGTAGTTTTTCCCATCATTAGTTATTGGTAAGATATTATGTCTAACAAAATTTACATAAAAAATAAAGATAGACAATTCAGGTCTTAATTGTGTGCCCAGTATCGTCTGAGCAATCACGCACACAAAAGCACGTGTCTATACACATCACAAACAACATGCACACAAAACGCGTGTGATAGAACAACTGTACGTAGGTTTATGTAGGTACGAGTGAATACTAAAAGAATAATTCTTTACAGGTTTATTTCACCGCGCTATTCTAATGTCCGGGTCAGCGCTGTCAGACTGGGCGCTGACGAAGGATCCGACGCAGTACACCTTACAAGTGGCGCAGAGCCTCGGCTGCAATCCTAGTTCTAGGAACATGATGGGCTGCATTCAGAGAAAACCGTTAGTTTCAGGATTTTTAAAGACCGTGTACCTAAAAATCGCATGACAATTAGTATACACCAAAGACTAAAAGGTCAAGCAAATTATTAAATAGGATCACGACTGTAATCTACAAATACGGTAGACACTCTCAGATCTCCAGGCGCTCAGGATGTCTAAAGCACAAAACATTATAATTATATGTGGATATCCTCATTTAACAAGTTGCAAACCCATCACACCTATTAGTTCGGCCGTTCTGAGAATGCGTTCCTGACACGTCGCGATTGTATGACGACGTAACTTTGTAATGGCGTTGCAGTTACGATAAAAATATTATTGCTGGTTGTTTACCGTTTTAACAATTGATGAGCATTAAAACAACATTATTACAACATTATAGTCACTATAACGTGACTAACTGATAGGTGTCAGGAACGCATTCTCTGAACGGCCGAACTATAATAACAATACTAACTAGTTTCCCCATGAATTTTTCCTTCAACTACACCTGAAAGTCAAATAGAATAAATAAAACCGGCCAAGTGCGAGTCGGACTCGCGCACGAAGGGTTCCGTACCATTATCTATAAAAAACGGCAAAAAACACGTTTGTAGTATAGAAGACCCACATAAATATTAATTTTATTCTGTTTTTAGTATTTGTTGTCAAAGCGGCAACAGAAATACATCATCTGTGAAAATTTCAACTGTCTAGCTATCACGGTTCATGAGATACAGCCCTGTGACAGACAGACGGACAGACGGACAGCGAAGTCTTAGTAATAGGGTCCCGTTTCTACCCTTTGGGTACGGAACCCCAAAAATCAATTGATGCACGGCTGCTTTCCACTAGGCCAACTCGGCTTACTGATTTTCAAAAGATACAGATAAATACCTTAAACAAAGGTATTCAATGTTATCCATTGTAATAAGAAGTTTCATCATTATAAACTTTGACGGTCTATCAACCCGTAATTGGCAAAATTGGAGCATGTTCTCATTCTTTGTGTTGGGATTTTTCAGACTTTTCTACGGAGCTTTTCGTTAGGTTTTGTCTTTTCTATTGTAGATTTGCGCAAATTGGAAGGGTATGACTGATAAAACTTTAAAGCTGTATTGGCCTAGTGAGTTGACTTTCGATCTTAATGCCCTGTATGTCGACGATTGCTCTTTTTCGAAACGAAAAAAGAAATACTTCTGAACAAGCCACATCTCCTATTTTTATAAATATAATACTTCAGGTTCCTACCTAGATTTCTATTAAGCTGAAAACATAATAGCAGAAACTTTTCACGATAAAGATATAATTTCAAAATGATACGTTTTAGAATTTATGATCGAAATACTTTGATACCTACTATTAAGATCAACTTGTGATTTATTGTTAAAGATAGGTAATATGTAGATCTAGATTTCTACTAGAATAGGTTTTTGATAAGTAATAATACATAATTTATATCATTAATTTATTCGAAAAGCAAAGGCGGACCACGCGCCGCCCATGGTGCCCCGTGTGTTTGTCGTCATTGCAGCGGTCGGTAGGATTATTTATCGAAGTGATTAAAGATGGGTACATCTTTATTCATATATACTATACATTATAAAATAGGAGATGTGGCTTGTTCAGAAGTTTTTTATTTCGTTTCGAAAAAGAGCAATCATCGACATACAGAGCCTTAAGGACGCTGGTTAAAACCCCGTATATTAATGGAGTTCTATTATTTGAAAAGTGTTTAAATGTGCAGTAACTGGTGAAGAAAAACATCGTGAGGAACCAGTTAGTATTCTTACAAGTGGCGATGAGGTTGCAACCTGTTACATATGGAATGCCAAAATGATTATGTCAAATATGATTCTCTGACTACACCTATCAGACATCTTCTAAGATCTAAGCGCCGCGCGATCTATCGTACTTGGGTATTACAGTCGTAATGTTTTTTTTGTATCTACCGATATTTTCCACAATTTGCTTATCCATGATCACTTCAGTGCAAATTCTTCTGTAATAGTAGTGCATAGCAATTATTTCTATTTACAGACTCTCAGAAATCAAGAAGGTCCAGATATTGGCGCGGAAGTTCGAGACCCCACTTGGCCCGACCGTCGCTGGCTCCTTCATCCCAAGCGAGCCTGCCACGACTATGGAGGCATACCCAAACTTGTTGAGCAAGTATGACAATAATCATCATTATTTCGATCGTAGGCAGTTGGCGGCGTTTTTTGAGGGAATCACAATTTTTTTGAAAATAAAATATAGGCTATGTTACTTGCTGGTAATGTAGCTTTTAATAAGAGAAAGAATTTTAAAAATTGATCATGTGTTTATTATTTTATCCACCACTTTTTTATAGAGGTTATATTTGTATTTTTGCATTTCTGTTTGTTATGGATAAATATAAAACTATCAGACTTATTTAGAAAATTATTTTACCTATCAAAAGCTACATAATCAGCGGGTATCTTAGAATATATTTTATTTTCAAAAAAAATTGTGATCCCTTCGAAAATTGCAATTATGTAACCTAAGGTATCAAACATTTGTCCATAATCTTTGTTAGTGCGCAAAGTCGGGGCGGATGGCAAATTTATTAGTATACAATTAAACATAGAAGACGTACCGAAATGTGTTGTTACATTTTACATATTACTAAATAAATAATAATATAAATAAATAGGATCACGACTGTAATCCCCAAGTACGGTAGACATTTTCTCAGATCTTCAGACGCTTAGATCCTTTGAAGATGTCTAGTGGAGGTAGTCAGAGGCACGTCCAAACATTATATTTGGCACATGCCCACATTTTGCAGTAGTAACAATTCCATACGTGACAGGTTGCAAGCCGATCGCCGCTTATAAGAACACTCACAATGTTTTCCTTCGTTCCGTTGTAAGCACGTGTTTTTGATTCGCATATAAATTTTCGAACAGAAAAAATTATTGATACACGCCGGGATTCGAACCCACGACCTTCAGATTGAAAGTCGAGGTACATCCCACTCGGTCAACACGGCTTATTACATATTACTATTCTTCTATTAATCTTAAAAACCTCACAACTGGTGCTGCGATGAACGACCGACAACAATGAAGTGGCAGTTCCGAGGGACTGCTACTATTGTAGTCGAAGTTTCATCGCCTTCCAGGCTTCGGAAACAAAAGTTCACTAACGTTTTTATGGTGTTGTTGATAGCAGTTTTTATCAACATTGTCTCCTGCCGAATAACTTTTCTGTTGTCGTAAAGTATACAAAATATTTTGTTATTATCGTTTCTTTATATTGCACGGGGAGTTTAAAAAATACTAGTCTGTCCTGTCAAACTTCAATAATCCCATAGAAAAAAGCACTCATAGTGTTTCCCGAACTTTTAAACTTTACGCTAGATTTTTCAAAATGTTATATTGTCCTGACGATAACAAACAACAAAATTAAATAAAGATTTATCAAAATTGGTTTAGTTGTTTAAGCGTGATGCCGTGACCAAAATAGGGATGTACCTATAAGGGTGGGAAATAGGGATTCATTTAATAAATAGATAGATAAATATTTGTTGGTTTAAAACGTCCTAGTTATTTTTTTTGTGTTTTTTTTTTAAATCTTGGTTTACTGACAACCCTGACTAAACCCTGAATTAAATGTTTCACAGACACAAACCCTCACGCGCGTGTCAGAGATTTTATCAGATTCACTTTATGATATCCTCACCGCTATATTTAGAAGTAAAAAGGTCGAAACGGAACTCTGTTATTGATACAATCATATATGCTGTTTCGTCTACGTGTGTCGGTTCACGTAACCCTCCATCTGTCAGAACTCGGACAAAAAAGTTTCATTCACGGACGAACTGAGGTTTAACCGAATGTTTTCGTCATAATTTTGTCATGGTAAAGCTTAGCAGTACATCATTTTAATTTTTCAAGAAATAAAAATTAAGATAACTTTCTTTTTCTTAGAACGCTTCCGACTGACTGGTTTTTGTGTATTTTCTAAATATTCTGTAATATGTTAGTATGAGATGTTATTTATTTCTGTAAAATAGGAAAGTACTTCATTTGTTATCAGTACAGTTGAAGTTAGATTTTTTTTTCTGTGATAAACTAAAAAGCTTACAAAAAAAACACGAAAATGAATTAAAATTGTTTTAATATTGTTTTTTTGGTACGAGATTGTATTGGTAGCTAATTTTAAATTATAGGGAATGGGAATAATTGGATACGGCAAGAAGAAGATGATGGTAAGACTACCTGATAATGTCTAAATTTTTTCTTAGGTATCAGCTCCTAAGCGGAGTAACAGAGATGGAAAGCTACCACGACTTCGGCGTCATAGAGCTAGACCACGGCATTCTGGAGAACCAGCGGGATGCCTTCATCAGCAACTACGCGAAGATCATATTTGAAAGTGCGGAGAATGAGGCACTGGAAGCCATTTTGAAAAAGTGAGTATTATTTTAAGCGGATGGCTACCTAGTCACGTATGGTATGCTATCGACTACAAAATGTGGGCATGTTCCAGATGTAATGTTTGGATGTGCCTCTGACTAGACATCTTCAAAGGATCTAAGCGTCTGAAGATATGAGAGGATGTCTACCGTACTTGGGGATTACAGTCGTGATTCTGTTTTTTTATTTATGCTTAAAATGTGGGCATGCTCCAGATGTAATGTTTGGACGTGCTTCTGACTACCCCTTTTAGTTATTTTCAAGAATCTGAGCGCCTGAAGATTTGAGTGAAAGTTTACCGTACTTGAAATGTAATCATATTTCATTTTTCATTATAAATTTAATGTGGTTAGTTAGTCGTAAAATAATATACCAAGGATCACTTTGAAATGTACTTGAAACTAGGTGAAGTTATACTTATCTAGAACTAGTTTTTACTCGCAACTTAGACCGCGTAGATTCAGAAAATCGATCTTTGCCGATTTTATCGTAAAACATTGAAATTCAAAAGAAAATTTAGGAGATAAAAGTAGTCTACGTCCGTTTAAATACTTCACTATATCTATATTAAATTTCATTACATCAGCCCAGCGGTATGGCCACTACAACGTCATATACAGACAGACAGAGAAACTTGCACATGTATAATATTGGTATAGATAATCAGCTACAATCAATTTTGTTTAAATTTCACTCTGAAAGACTTATAAAAAAAAAATAGGATTACTACTGTAATCCCCAAGTACAGCAGACATCCTCTCAAATGTCCAGACGCTTGGATCCTTTGAAGATGCCTATTTTGGTTAGTCAGAGGACAAGTCAGACATTTTGCAGTAGTTAGCATTCCATACGTGACAGGTTGCAAGCCCATCGCCGCTAGATATATATCAAGTGAGTGTAAATACCTCCATAGCGATTAAAATTGGTTCATTAAAGGCAATCTTGTGGCGTCACGATCTCACTAAGCCACTTACGAAACCAAAATAATCTTCATTGCTTCGGATCTAAGATCGGCTTATGCCTGAGGTCTTAGGATTTTCTCTAGCCCAGCCCTTAGAGCTAAGCTTTTCAGAGACCTTTTTTAGGGTTCCGTACCCAAAGGGTAAAAACGGGACCCTATTACTAAGACTTCGCTGTCCGTCTGTCCGTCTGTCTGTCCGTCTGTCTGTCACAGGGCTGTATCTCATGAACCGCGATAGCTAGACTGCTGAAATTTTCACAGATAATGTATTTCTATTGCCGATATAACAACAAATACTAAAAACAGAATAAAATAAATATTTAAGTGGGGCTCCCATACAACAAACGTGTTTTTTGTAGTTTTTTTTATAGATAATGGTACGGAACCCCGAGTGCGCGAGTTCGACTCGCACTTAGCCGGTTTTTTTATATTGGTAGACATTTTCACAACGCCATCTTGCTCCAAATTAAGTACTATGGGAACTAGATAACTGATAGAATACTTATATACTTTTTTGTATGTAAATACACAAGGTACATTGTAACAACCAGACACAGAACAAACATCTATTTATCACACACATATTTGCTCTGGGTGGGGACCGAACCCACAGCCTACAGCGCAGAAGCTACTACCAACTGAGCTGGTATCATTATATTTCTATCAATATCTTAATTTTCCCAGATATGCCCCTTCAAAACTGGATCCACAACGCTGGACAGTGGAAACCAACCGTGATGTGATTCTCAACCTCTTCAGCGACTCAAGAACCCTGTCTCCCAGCATTCGCTTCGCCGATTACCAGTCGAAAGCGAATCGGCAGTCCTACTTCTATGTGTTTGGACATAACTCTGTTAGCAGTGATTTTGCTGCAGTAAGTTCTCTATGGAATTCGTACGCGCGTTTTTTTTGTTTCTTTTCCACATTCATACATCGCCACCTATAAACTCCTCAAGCAAAATTAACACTTTCTCACAACACATTAGACTTATACTGCTGATATAAGATACCAAACGCGACGACGCGCCCCGCAGTGGACTGACTTTGAACCGACCAATCAGAATGCATTTTTTACCGACCCAACGGTTTGGCAGAATTGTTTGTTTGAAGAAATGAAGCTATTAGGCGTCTTTTGGTCGATACTGGAATATCCGTATTTCTGTTTCTATTTTCGTTTATTTAGAAGCTAGTTTCACTGAAATGAAACAAATAAAACACGGTAGGAACGCGATAATCAAAGCCTGCCTTACGCAAATATTGGAGAAAACATGATCAAAATAACTTAAATTAAACTCTCACGTTAATCTGACTTATTAGGGTTTGTCAATTGTAGGTAGTCAATCTACAAACAAGCTATGTTGGTAGTCAGAAGGGTCCAAACTCACAATGATAGGTCTACCGCTACATATTCATATTGAAAACATCCTTTTCTACAATGAAAAATCCTTTTTCCGGTTATCATCAGTTTCGATATTTGGCATAAATGTAAGCAACCAATAAAATGGCAACGGTCCAATTTACCTTATGAATACTATATTTTTTCGGGTTCCGTACCCAATAGTTAAAAGCGACCCTGTTACTAAGACTGCTGTATGTCTGTCTGCCTTTCTATCACAAGGCTGTACCTCATGAACCGTGATAGCTAGACAGTTGGTTTTTTTTACAGATATGTACTTCTTTTGCCGCTATAATAGCAAATACTCAAAACGGAATAAAATAAATATATAAGTGGGGCTCCACAATACAAACGTGATTTTTTTGCTGTTTTTTATAAATATGGTACGGAGTCCTTTCGTGCGCGAGTCCGACTCGCACTTGGCTGGTTTTTTATAAACCTCAGTTGCAATCCGTATGAGATTTTTTTGCCGTCCATCTCTGCAATCCATCCATCCAGGAAATTGTTACACGAAATTTAAAAGCACGTGAGCTGAAATATTTTTTATTCGTGTTTCATTTTGCAGAACACCTGTTGAGATTTGGCCTGGATTCTGAGCACTGTAGAATTTCGATTTAAATAAGAACAATACAAAAGTATTGAAGCTCAAGTTTTTGGACACAACATCACTACCTGAGCCGTAATTATCTTCATAATAACTTTTTCAAAGGCAGGAGAAGTCGTGAGGATGTTATTTATCATTTTTAAACCGACTTCGAAAAAAAAAGTTCTTAATTCAGCGAATTTGTATTTTTTATGCGTGACTTTGATTTTAAAACATGGGCTACCCACTTTATATACCGAAAAAATAAAATAGATTTAAAATAATTTTCAACAAATTCTAAAAAAATCTAGCGATGAATAAGAGTAGACGTTACATCGTTGATCTTGCAATTTATAAAAACGTTGGCCTGGCGTGTTAGTAGAATATATTAAACATTTACCACCCCACTCTAAGTAATGTGATTTTCCATCACTTCTGAAAACTCGATTTTACATTTCATTTAGCTCGAAAATGACTTTTCTACTTAAGGTGGTCTGTGTTCAACTTCTTTTGTATTGGTAACAGTCTCCCTCGATCTATATTTATTTCTGACGCACTTACAGGCTTTGAAGGTGCACTACTTTTAAAGCCTGATATGTGGTGCAATTGATGCTGATGCAAATTTTTCAAATTTACCTTTAGAAGTCTTGTAAATTTGCAACAAATTTGTCAATAAATACCACTTTCTTTGAATGAGTATGCGGATAGTTTGGCTATGAAATCACTTGCAAATCTCAATTCTGTTTTTTTTTCTGGTGTTAATCAGGGGTTTTCATCATCACCATTTTCATCATCATCATGATCATTTTCTTTACTTTTTTCCACCTAAAGTGGGATCGGCACAACATGTTGACAAACATGTTGTAACATGTTGTAGGAGCAATTGGATTTTGTATCAATTGTACAAACAATTGTACAATTTTACAAACTTGCTTGGGATTCCAGATTAATTTATTTAGGGAGTCCAAATAAATTAATGTCACTATTTCAGCTAAACAAAAGCGTCCATGGAGAAGAGTTGCCATACATCCTGGGAGTGCCACTCGGAGGTGCCAACACGCATTTCCTCTCAGACTACACGATCCAGGAGAAGCTACTTAGTGAGGTTATGATGAGACTGTGGACCAATTTTGTGAAGATCGGGTATGTTTCTTTATCCCGCACTAAATTTTCACAATGTTTTGAGCCGGACTTGACTCACTAGCGAGCCGTAACGGCTAAAGTTTATGATTTTACGAAGCACTTACACGTACGTTGAATTTCAAAAAAATATTGAATATTATTTTGTTATTCTCTGATGTTTCTATCTTATCTTAATCCTAATAATTAATTATTGTAAATGCAAAAGTTTGTGAAAAGACTTTTATGTTTGTGCCCTAATCAGGCCTATACTACTAAACTGATTAAGATGAAATTTGCTGTAGTATGTAGATAAAAGTCAGAAGTTACATAAAATACGAAAAACAACCCATAAATTATAATAAAACGAACATATTCAGTTGTCATAGCAACGAATTCTACCAAAAAGTTAGTAGCTTTTTTTTTTTAAATATGACATTAATTTGACTATAGAATGGTACGCATTATACCAAAATTCGTAATTTATTTTATTAGGACAAGGTTTATATGAGAAAGCAATGCAAGTTGCTGAAAGTCCTTTTTTCTATGCGATTATTGAAATATGTCGTCGGTCGGCTAGTGCTATCTAAATTAAATATATAATTTTAAATTATCTCCACTATAGATATCATTTAGAGTTGACATTATGTTGACATCATATGGTTCGACGATCTTTCTCACAAAGTCAAACTCCAAATTGACTTTATTCAGTGAACATTAAAGGATCATTTTGAAATACATTTTAGATCACACAGCGTTTGCTCTGCTTTAGAAAGCCAAAGCTTTGAACGAGGTTGTGGTAGTATGAAACGATTGTTCTCAGAGACAGCCTAGGAATTTAATAGCTGTAGTGTCTTCAAAGGCAAAGATTGCAGAAGATCTCAATAATATTATAAATGCTAAAGTTTGTGAAGATGTTTGTATGTTTGAAAATCAATCAGGCCTAAACGACAGAACGGATTAAGATAAAATTTTCTGTAGATGTAGATATAATGCTTAAATAAAACATAGGATGGTTTAATCCGAAAAACATTAACAAAATGATAAAAAAATGCAAAAGGTATGATTTTGGTATAGATGGCGCTAGTGTGTGTACAAAGTCTGTCACGGGTTCGCTAGTAATATTATTGTGTGAGAGCATTGAAAGTTTACTAGTTTTAAACCGTTCAAAAATATTTATGTAACGTTTTAGCACTGCTTTGAAAAAAAAACTTTTGCGACTTAGTTCGCGTGGAGTTATTTTCTAACAAACTTCAGCGCTGCTACACGCCTTTAGAATTTTGAAGATACTTTTTTGATGCTTCTCACACCAACAGGGGCACACTCTCCAAACTTCAACTCAATAGGGCCAGCAGTTCAAGTTCTCTTTTCGTTTAAAATCCTAGTCCTAGTAATCCTAATCACTACATAGTATAAAGCAAAGTCGCTTTCCGCTTCCCGCGTCTGTATGTAATATGTATGTATGTATGTATGTATGTATGTTTGCTTATATCTTTAAAACTACACAACGGATTTTGATGCGGTTTTTTTTAATAAATAGAGTGATTCAAGAGGAAGGTTTATATGTATAATACATGCATAATATTGTAGAGAAACACTGATAATTTTAGAGGTTTCTAATGTGATGTCGTAAATAAACACATTTTTTTTGCGCTTACATTGCAAATGCTGGCTGAACCCCACGAGATATATCAAAATAATGTACTACAGTATTGTATACCTTAAAAACGTCTACAAAAAAGTCAACGATGGTATTAGAAATGTCTTACGCACAGCGAAGCGGGCACGGGTCAGCTAGTAATATTATAAATATGAAAGTTTGTGAGTTTGTATGTTTGTGCCTCAATCAGGCATAAACGACAAAACAGATTAAGTTAAAATTTGCTGTAGATGTAGATATAATGCCCGAATAAAACAAAGACTACTTTAAAATATTAAAAACATGCAACAAATCTGACATCACAGACTAAAAACATTCAGTGTTTTTTATTCGATCATTGAAATTTGTCAGGACAACGTCTGTCACGGGTCGGCTAGTTATGTTTATATATTTGTATGTCCTAGAATAGCATGTGGGATACTTAGGATTATACTTAGTAGAATGCTTATTGATAGGAATATTTTGTATATTTCAGATCGCCAAACACACAAAGTGAAAACAAATACTACACTCTGGATCATAAGCAATGGAATAAGTACAATGTAGATTGGCCAGAGTATGATGGTATAAATCAACCATTTTTGAGAATTGGTAAGAGTTTCTTCTATATTCTTGTTCTTTGAATTTAAATTGACGCCAGATTTATTCTAAAACGCATCGCCAACGCAAGGTAGAGTCGAGGCGGCCGGCGTCGAGGCGAGGGCGAGCAAGCGGCTTGGGGGCGCGCCCGTGCCTCGACGCGGCCTCGACTCTAGCTCGTGTGGGCAGTGCGCCTAAGTTTCTCTAACCGGCAACTATTTGTTTAAAAATAATTATAGGTTTCGCATTTCAATAACATACAATTACTACTAGACTACTACTTACCACAGACAGTTAAAAATGTGATGAAATTGACCAGTGATATAATTTTATCTTATCTCCTGTTTAAGTGCTCTTTTACCGGCTATTAAAATTCTTCCACTAAGGATAATATCTGCGACATTTCAATGTTGCTGCACTCTACTGTACAATAACTCGACTCGTCTACAGAAATAAATGTATGATGTCAGAATGCACTAGAGTTTGTCCTGAAGTCGCATCCAGATGGAGTGCGATTACGTACCTTAAACTTGCTTCGAAATGATTTCTATATCCACATATAAGTTCTTTATGAGTTCAACTCTTTAAAACCTTATATGACCTTAGCTCATCGATACTATATTCTCGACTTTATTCAAAGGACATAAGAACTCTATTTTGAAATAAATTTTAGATGACATGTCATACAGTTTGAATCGAGCAATTTCAGAAGCAGGCTTTGCAATAAAGTATTTTATTGTACTCGTATTTACTTTAACATTAAATTCTACTTTCCGGGTAAGGGTGGATTTATATAAGACCGGGCCGTGCCCGAGGCGTGCCGTGTACGAAGCCCGGACGGGGAACAGGATTTGAAACGTACATACATTTTGTATGAAGCAGTTTATATTAAACAGGGCCTAATCTGTGTCCCGTCCGGGCCCGTCTTCTAACAAAAGGCTCCGGCCCGGTCTTATACATAAATCTTCTCTTAACTGGTTCAGGGTCTCTTATAACTGTTCTGTTCTCAACAATGTAAATATTTATTCCCCAGATATGCCACCTTCAATCAGCAGTTTATACCGATCAAACTTTACAAATTTCTGGATCGACGATCTCCCGAAGAAGATGAGCCGATACGCTATCGACCCATTATTTGAATACACTCCAACAACTACTCCGAAGCCTAAACCAACACATCGAAACTTAGGTAATAAAACTGTTGTTTTGTTTGAAGTAACTACAAGGTAAGTAATACTTGATTGACTTATAGAGGACTGAGATAAGTAGTTATGCAAATTCTTTGTTTTGTGAGGATGGAAATGTTTTGTCGTTTTTAATACAATGGAAGTTTAAAAACTCCTTTCGAGTTTTTATTCTACTTTTTTTTATTAAGATTAGATAATAATATTATAAATCTATTAAATCCATTTTATTTGAATTGCGTATCAATTTTGTAATTTCAGACACAATCAGAAAGATTTGGTCACCGCAGTTGGCACCCGCACCTCATTACGTTCCAGCATCATTTGGAAAAGTTCGTCCATATTCGCAACCATCGCGACCAGATACCGACACAATATACCGACAGATACAGTCCATAAAAACACCGTCACGACCCGTACCGTCCGGCTTAATGGAAAAAGCCTCAGCGCATGCATCCACCGCAAAACCGAATGCCAACAATATCCCCGTTAAAACTTCCAGCGCAACAGTCACTTTAGTAATATCCCTTGGCGTTTTATTTCTCGTTTTCGACGTTGCTATCTGCTCGATACTATACTTTAAAAAGCGAAAACTTCGATTGCGCGAGCAAACTCTTCAAACATCTCGACAATCGCGCGCGGAAATAGGTGAAGTGGATCTAATCGGTCAAAAGAGCAAAGAAGATAAAGGCGCAATTCAAACACTCAAAGACGGATGTAGCGTTATCAAGTCCATGAGCTTCAACAAGAAACGAGGCAGCGTGAAAAAGATTAAGAAAAAATCTTCTGATACCTGTAAAACGCCAAAATCTGATGACTCGGGAGGCTTTCGTGAAAGATTTCAACTAAGAAGGCATTTGTCTACGAGCACTTTAGATGCACACACTAAAGTAAGAGATTGGATTGCAAATGAAGTCATGCATAGATGTTCTCCAGCGATATTAAGGAAATCAAATTCAGATCTCAATAATGATAAGCATTTGAGTATAGTGAAACCATTTACGAGATCAGAGGAACTTCTTTCAGATAATAAGCGAACACACAACGGTAATTTGAAAATAAATGAAGAAATCAAGAATGCCGCGTCTAAACTCTACGGTAAAGGAAAAACATCAGAGAAAACTACTTCTACGTCAGCTCTTGGATCTCATTCTTCTATAACTAGTAATAAGCATTCACTGAACTTTATCAAAAATACTAGTAAATCTAGTGACTCACTTAAAAGCAAAGCTACTGATAGTATAAAGTCTAAGAAAATATCAGTTGCTATTGACGCTACACCTTCTGCTAGAACGCGGTCAATTTTGCAACAAGAACCAATAGAAATATCAAAATCTTTTGATGAAACAAATGATGAACATTCCAATAACCAAAATCAACTGCATAGATCTAAAACCGAAGGTGAAATAACTATTGGTAATATTGATTCAAAAAAACAAGACAGTGAAATCAAAACATTCACCAATGAAGTAACACTAGCGGTTGGTCAAGATAAACCTTTAATAATTTCTCACAAACATTCAAGATCCGATCCAGTGACCGATGTCAACTACGAGAAGCTTTACAAAGAAAAAATGGAAGCAGGAATACCAGTCATCGATATCCTGCCACCTGTTACTTTTAGAAACGACATAAACGTAACTTCAAGAGACGAAAATACCCTAAATGAACAACTAAGTGGCGAAGAGGCACTAGTTTCTATCAGAAGAATGAATTTTCCAAAAGTACTTCCGGACTTGCCCGGAGCTCAAAAGCGGTTGTCACTGCAACCGACTACTTTGCAAACTTTCCGAAGCTACTCGAACAGTGTAGAAAGTCAGTCTGAACGTTCAAAAGTTCCTCCTCAACCCCCACCTAGGACTTCAACTTTAGAGCGTCGACTTGCATACAAAAACACAAAACCTTTATCTTCTTTTGACGCGTCGAATATAAAAAAAATATCTGAAGTTGACACCTCACAAAATTATGTTAACATCAATAGTCTTTCACCAGAAACCCAACTCTGGAACAGATCATTTGAAAAATCAATATCACCGAACAGACCCGAGCCAAGGACGATCATAGCGAGCAAAGAAAGAGAGATTCCTAAAGTAATCATTGCCTCAAGAGATACAACTGACTCAGCAATTTTTATCAAACCTGTATCAAGTCAAATAGAATTCCCAACCAATGTGCCAAGAGTAAGGTTGCCAGATGATTTTCATTGTGAAAGAACTGACTCTGTAACGTCTTTTTCATCATTTTATTCTGATGACGATGATGAAGAAGCTATTTTAGATGACTTACTTGAAGACAAACTGTTGCAAGAATTAGTTGGTGGAGTTGATTCTCCAACTAATATGGACGATGAGCTAGACTCAAAAGGACCTGACAATGTTTTTGAGAAAAAACTAGAAATAATACCAGTGAAAATAAACACATGTAAAGTTCCGTCGAAGAACAATGAAAATTATGTATGTGTCAGTGATCTCCATTTACCAGATGTCGCCGGAGTGGAACCTACTGCCAAAATCAAATCAAACTATAGTTTGAATAAACTACAAAATAGAACTGATAGTATAAACCGACCACCAGAAAAAGCAATCAAATTAAAACAAAAGAAATGCATTAAACCGTCTATTTTGAATAGAAGTATCAAATCAATAAGTAGTTTTAGCAAAAGTGATAGTAAACTTGAACATTCAAACTCAGGGTCTTCTAATGACACTGAAACTAGTACGGGAACAGTGAAAAGAGTTGATGTAAAGAAAGACAATTAGGTAAATGAATCTAAGGTATCAAAAATGATAAATGATGATGATTTTATAAGCTGCATAGAGCATAGTGATAAAGTTTGTTTAGTATAATAAAATGTACTTGCGATGTAGTTTAAGGTCCGTAGCCTAGAACTAAAATTGATAGATTTTTAAGACTGTATCGATGCTATTAATAAAAATTTACTTATCCAAAGATCATCTGAGGTTACACCAAGACTTGTTAATACCAGCTTAATGTAAGCAACTCCATTTCTAATCCTTGTTTATTAATATTGAATTCGACTAGTCCAAACGTAAGCGTTGGACTAAATTTAATCCTGCGCTAGTCTACGTTTATTAATAAGACGGTATGTGTATTGTGTATTGTATATTCAGGGTTACTGGTTATTCGACCTATTTCAAGGAGGTTGTAGGGGAGGTTATTTCCGTTGAATGAGTAATATAACAATTTCTGAGAAATTCATTTCTGAGTAGTCATAATATAACCATTTCTGAGAGAAAAAAAAATAGGATCACGACTGTAATCCCCAAGTACGGTAGACATCCTCTCAGATCTCCAGACGCTTAGATCCTTTGAATATGTCTAGTGGGGGTAGTCAGAGGCACGTCCAAACATTATATTTGGCACATACCCACATTTTGCAGTAGTTAGCATTCCATACGTGACAGGTTGCAAGCCCATCGCCTCTTATAAGAACACTAACTGGTTTCCTTCCGATGTTTTCCTTCACCGTTGTAAGCACGTGTTTTTGATGCGCATATAAATTTTCGAACAGAAAAATCCATTGATGCACGCCGGGATTCGAACCCACGACCTTCAGATTGAAAGTCGAGGTACCTCCTAAACGGCCAACACGGCTTTTTAAAATATTCAACAACAAAAACAACAAATGTATGAAATACTAAACGGAAACATCATACAATTGAAAATTCATAATGTAGTCCAGAATTTCCTAATTGGGACATACATTTGTAGTTTTTGTGTTGTTGAAAAAAAAAATCTTTGATATGGCTAACTTTTGTACTAGAACATTATGGTACTCATAACATCATCATAATCATAACATTATGGAACATTAAGAACTCTAACTAGGCTAGGAGTAGCAGGAAAAGGTCGAATAACCAATAGCATAGTTAAAAAAATATATATTTAACATTTGTATATACATAGTTAAAAAAAGTCTGTGCTAAAGTAGCCTCCAAACATAAGTCTGACCCAAAATATTTCGTCTTGACTACATTTAATATTAAATAATATCTCTTCAACGCGATGAAAAGTATTTTCATCTTATTGTGTGTCTTTTATCTCTAGAATAATATAAACATAAAAAACGCATGAGACCAAAGATATAAACCTAAGTGCTGTTTATGTAAAGAGAGCATTTATGAAAATACATTATACTTTTTAGAAAATTTATTCGTTTTTGTCAAACCCTTTTACCAATATCCAAGACTTTTACGATGAGTACCTACACTTACACCAACTTGTAAAAATATTATTAGATTTCTTCAACGAAAATGAAAAATTTGTTTGAGTGGACTTAATGTCCCATAAATGTTCAAAATATCTATTATCATCAAATATTATATACTCGTAATCATTACATTTGAAAAACTAAACATAAAACCGACGAAAATAAAACGCGCACGAAGGGTTCCGTACTATAAAAAAACGGCATGGCATGACCAACGGCTATCACGGTTCATGAGATACAGTCTAGTGACAGACAGACGGACGGACAGACGGACAGACAGATAGATAGCGACGTCGTAATGGGGTCCCGTTTTTACCCTTTGTATACGGAACCCTAACAAGCAACAAAGAAATACGCATCGAGTTGAGAACCTCCCTTTGTGTCGGTTGAAAATACGAGTAAATTTAAGATGGTCATTGTACCATAACAAAGATTTGAAAGCTCATTGAAATAAATGACCAAACTTAGGAAGTCAACTCCTACATAAGATTAAAAAGAGCAATTGAAACTCTAAAAGGAGATTAACAGAAGTCCTGTAATAAACTGGGCGAATGAAGCGATCTTTCTTAACATCTCAAATCTCTTATTGTCTTTTGAAACATTACTTTCTAAGTGTCTTGCTGGTTATTTGAGACTCGGTGTGGTACAAAGTGGAAAAGGGAACGATCTACAATTTTTGATATTTAAATTGCTTGGTTTATCCCACAAGTTTTTTTTAACAAGATTTAATTTAAATTGTCATTTTTATCTAGTTTATAAAGATGTGACCAGACATAGCGCGGCATTTGAGCGCGGCAGCCGCGCGCTGCTAACCACGCTATGATTGGACGACGGCCGCGCGTACATTTACCTTTATGTATAAAGTCACGCGGCAAACTTGTGGCCTACGAATGCCGCGGTCAAATGCCGCGCTATGTTTGGTAACACTTTAAGATAGCTTTAAAAAAAAGTTGTCAAATATTTCGTTTTGATTGAAGAAAGTCACTAAGATGGTAAAATATTTAAGGAACACTTTACTCGTTCTATCAAATAACCCTTCAAAATGGTCCAAACTTCCATCATGGTCTCTCAAAGAAGCCGATGTAAATGTATGTGTAAATGTACAGTCTATACAAAATAGGTCACCCTGATATAATATTCACTGACCTGTTATGATTTCTCGCTCTATGCTTGACGTTTTCATTCATCTTCAGTCACTTCCTTTATCAAACCGGGACTTCATAATTGTTATTCTAGTTATTTCCATTTGAAATGATCCTCAGGACTTCATGAAGTCAAAACTTGGACAATTATAAGGTTTAAGAGCTCTGCGCGGAAGGATTTCGAGATGAAATTATTAGTGAATTTGAGATAATACTTTAGGAAGAGGTATGACAATGTGAAATTCAACTTACACAAGAAATTCCTTACAAGAAATAGTCGTCATTATGACGGCCGTAACATAAAGTTGTAACGCTGTTTGCCTTCTGTGACTTTCCATCAAAAGCTAAGTGATGCATGTAAATCATAGTCATTTCCACTGATTAGATTCTGTCAAACTTTGATAACGAAAATTTGTTCGAGCTCAAATTAAAAAAGTTTTAGTAAGTTAATAGACTCCCTCGCCTTTTTCTAAGGTCGACATAATAATCAGAAAATATTATACTGTGTTTTTTCATAAAATTATTGATAAGCAGTTTCTGTTCATACTTAAAAAAATTGGTGATACTTAAAAAAGTTCCTGTCATTAATTTATTTAGGTAGTATGATTATCATCACTACATAGTATAAAGCAAAGTCGCTTTCCGCTTCCCGCGTCTGTATGTAATATGTAATATGTATGTAATGTATGTATGTTTGCTTATATCTTTAAAACTACACAACGGATTTTGATGAGGTTTTTTTATAAATAGAGTGATTCAAGAGGAAGGTTTATATGTATAATACATGCATAATATAGTAGAGACACACTGATAATTTTAGAGGTTTCTAATGTGATGTCGTAAATAAACACATTTGTTTGCGCTTACATTGCAAATGCTGGCTGAACCCCACGAGATATATCAAAATAATGTACTACAGTATTGTATACCTTAAAAACGTCTACAAAAAAGTCCACGATGGTATTAGAAATGTCTTACGCACAGCCAAGCGGGCACGGGTCAGCTAGTCTTTTAATAGTTCGTTAGAATATGAATAGCTAAATTAAAAAAGTGAACTGTTCAGCTATTCATCATTTTGAGTAAAAACTTAGAAAGATCCAACTTTGGAAAATAAATCTACCGAGAACAGTTTCTGGGTTTAATTTATAAATATTGAATTCTAAAGTTATTTATACATCTATACATATAATAAAACTGTAGAAGAGTTTAATTCTGTACATTGAATAAAAACTAAAAAAAATACTTCTAGAGGTCTTCATAAAAGTAACACAAGCCAAAAAAAAAATATTTGAATTTTTTGTCTGTCTGTCTGTCTGTTGTCCGGCTTTCACGCCAAAACTACTGGACGAATTTTGATTAAACTTTTTTTGTTATATAGCTATTAGGCCTCGGCAACATATAGGCTATAAAAATAATGTAAAATATAAGGTATTAAACATTATCAAGCCTAGCCGGGGCGGACTGCTAGTTTTTGTAATAAAAAACAAAACTATATGTTTTGCGGTTATTGCGAAAAAAATCTATATAAATATATTAAAAAAAAATGTCAAATAAATTTATAGCTCGTTTTTAAACAAAACTATTTTCTGAGAGCACCATATCGCAATCGTTTGACAGGAAAAAGTGTAGTCGCTGTTTGCATGCAAATTGAGAACCACATTTGTGCAGTACATTTTTGTAATTAGTTCGGGTATTACTCCGTCATACGTGTTTTATAGAACATAAAGTAAGCAAACAGGGTAAAGTCGAGCCTTCACCTTGTTCGATCGGCATCAGACTGGAGCTCTACATAGCATAGCATTAGGGAAAGTATCATTGAACAAAATTAAATGCCGAAAACTGTGTTTAGTTGCTTGATTCTTCTAGGCTTGATCGCGAACAGGCGTAGTTTCACCTAGACCCTAAGACGTTTCAAAGTTATCTTGTGATTTTTTTGAAATAAACGCTTTTTATTTGAAATTTGAAAGTTGTATATTTGTTGTGAAGAAGTTTTATACACTATACAGGTTAGGATAAACAGGTCCCAAGCAGTGTTAGACCAAAGTCAAGAGATGTCTGAATCACCTTATGACTGTATTTAACGGCCTCTCAACTCAGTTCGATCCCCACCCAAGGCAAATATTTGTGTGATGAACAGAGATGTTTGTTCTGTGTCTGGGTGTTATAATGTATGATAAGTTTGTATTTAAAGAAAAAAAGGATATAAGTATTCTATCAGTAATCTGGTTCCCATAGTACAAGCTTTGCTTAGTTTGAGACTAGATAGGGATGTGTGAAATGTCCAATCAAAAGCTTAACTAAAACTTTTAACACGTTATAAAACAAAGATTAAAATCATCCTAACTTCTGATTTGCAACGATAATTGGAAACAAACTCGTCCAAAGCGAATAAAACGCGACTTTGTTCTCACATTGCTCTGTCCTTCCTGTTTTTAGTGTTCACCTGTTTTACTTTTCTTGTGCGAATTGCTGTGTTTGAATCAGCAATTTGTACATTGCAGCTAGCGGATAATCGTGTTGATTGCGACAGTGAGTTGAATTTGCAGTGTCTTCATTTTGTTGTTGGAGTGCAAAACTTACTTGAAGATTAAATAATACTAGTAGAAAGAAACTTTATCACGTTTTTTTTAAAACTGACTTTATTTCCCCCTCTCCCTTAGGGGTTTAATTTTGGAAATTCTTAGTTTAAGCTGTGAGCTGATCAGTCAGTCAGTCAGTCAGTCAGTCAGTCAGTCAGTCAGTCAGTCAGTCAGTCAGGCGGTAACAGGTAACACAAGAATTTTATATGTTTAGAAGTGAAGTATAGTTCAAGAGAAGTGTATAAAGTAGTGTAAAAGTTTTATAAAAATACCGCTACTTTCAACACAAACAAATATTATTTTGTTTGTCTATTTTTCCCAACGCAAAGACAACACCAGCCGGCCTGCCATGCCACAATATAGAATGTTGCAGCACGCAGAATGTCGATTTTCCGGAACAAAGACATTATCTTGCAACGCTTTATTTCAATTCGACCACAACATCAAAGACAGCATCGGAACAGAATCCTAGCCAATAAACTGGAACTAAACTCGGAAATACAAGCGTTTGTTGGAGTTTACTTTAATTGTTTCATATCTCCGCTAAAAAACAGCGTCTGTACTTTTCCCGTGCGGATGCAATAGAATGCATTTATATCAAACGTTTTTTTTCAAACCTGCCTTGTTAGTTATTTTGTTAGTATGAATCAATTCTTACTAACTTAAAGTGAAATATTTGGTTTTTTGTGGGCTGAGTATATCCGGATAAGACGGAAAAAGTGATGCCATCAAAAACATAACCTGCTAATTACGTAATAACATAAGTCAGAAGGACCCTTAAAGTAGGGACTGAATAAATTAACCGATTTAGTATTACATGGATCTCACGACTTTTTACGGTAGAAAAACTGAGTTGCGTGGCGAGACTTGGCTTTTTTTATAAGTTATGTTTTTGATGGCATCTCATTTATTTTTGTAGATAGCCAGCCTAATTTTTAGGGTTCCGTACCTAAAGAGTAAAAACGGAACCCTGTTACTAATACTCCACTGTCCGTCTGTCTGTCCGTCTGTCTATCACAGGGCTGTATCTCATGAACCATGATAGCTAGACAGTTGAAATTTTCACAGATGATGTATTTCTGTTGCCGCTATAACAACAAATACTAAAAACAGAATAAAATAAATATTTAAGTGGGGCTCCCATACAACAAACGTGATTTGTAGAAATAGTACGGAACTCAACGTGCGCGAGTCCGACTCGCACTTGGCAGGTTTTTTTAGGATTTTTACACTAAACACTAATTGTGTTTCCAATTTGAAGCTTCTATGATGGCTAGAAGTGCTTGCTTTTGATGATCGGTCAGTCAGTGAGTGAGAGAGTGAGAGAGTGAGTGAGTGAGTGAGTGAGTGAGTGAGTGACAAAATATGAAACTTTGACTAGTTATAATTCTTAATCTACTGGTTCAAATTGAATGAAATTTGAAACATACCGTGTTTATATATTGTGACTGCTTGGTTACTGAAAATTCAGACTTCTAGTTTTATCCACAACGAAGTTATAGGGGGTCGAAAATGGCCTGAACTGCTTCGAGAAAAGGATGGTACAGCCGTGCCGCTTTATTGCTTGACTTGGCGGGGGCACTGCCGTGCCCCAGATAAATCTGCTTTATCTTGAAAACCATAAAAAAAAACTGTCTATTATTTACTTAGCTAGTATAATTATCTAACGAATTATATAAAAAATAACTGTTTAGCTATTTAGTTTTGATTAAAAACGAAACTAGGGTTTTTAAAGAGCCAACTTTGCAAAATAAATTAATCGAGAAAAGTTTCATCAATTGTGTTTCTGTCTATTATTTATCTAAATTATATCCATATGTTATCTTTGACATAAAAAAAAACAAAACTGTATGTTTTGCGGTAAAGAAAAAACGATTCAGCATTCATCAAAAACATTTATTACTCGTAATGTGTGAGTCAAATCTTGTAATTGAATTTTAAACCAGTTCCCTTTAACCAACTAATCTGAAATTAGCATACCTGTGTAACTGGTTTATAGTTTAAAAAATAATTCTACAGAAGCTAAAATACTTTTCAACAGAAAACTTACACTTAGCTGGATCTGCGTGATTATCTGATTATGCCGCTAAGGTTGTTCCTCACGACCAAACTTAAAAAAAAACTGTTGTTGTCTGTTACGAGTACATATTTTTGTAAATGGTGATGCTTTTTGTAAATGGTTTGTCTCTCTCGTATGAGGTATAATTTCCAAATGTGTAAAACATACAATGAAAATACAGTATTTTGTTTGAAATAACGCCAACCTAAACTTTTAAAATGAAAATCTAAGGACGTAATCTTTTTGTATTCTTTATCGCATTCGCAAAAGTTACCGTCGAGTGCTATAAAGATCCTTTATAAATATCACGTTCATATTTTCCTAAGAATTTATAGTTCAAGATATTGTGTTCTGGCGCCAAAACAGTGGATAAACTCTTGTTTAAAAATTTTCATAGAAAACCATGGCCGGCTCCTTAGTGCCCATTATTCTTCGCAAGCATTAATATGCGGCTATTTTGAATTTTAATAAGCTCTACGAACTTGATACTTTCGTCGTGTAGCTGCAATATTGCGGAGAAGTATATTTTACTAGTAGAATTCCTGTGACTTTGTTTCAGGCTTTTACATTTTGAAAATGGCTTCACTTATAATTGGTAGAAAATGCTTGTATCAATCCCACCTTTTTGTTTAACAATTTTGTATATATTTGTGCAATAAAGTTTTTAATAAAAAAAAACAGTTGCAGGAACTTTTCCTTTGCTCAAAGTTTTTCTATTTCCAACAGGTAGGTCTCTAGATAGTTCAACTGTGTTTCTAGTTCTCTATCTCGTCTATTTGAGCTATCTAGAGACAGCTGAAACTTTCTTGTGCATTCTGTAATATTATTTTATATGCAATAATCTTTTTGTAAATTCAAATTGATTATATTATGCTAAAAAAACTCAAAAGTTACTTATCTAAATATTAAAATAAATAATTTCTATGGAATCACAAGGATTACTTTACAAATAAAATGTTCAGATGTTTAGATTTTGTCTTGGTTTTACTCGATCAAACGTTATCACAGTGTATAAAAATAATGACAGTTTGATACTGGTAATAAAGAAAGATATTTTGGTGATCGTCAACCAGTCAGTCAGCAAAAATTATATGTTTGCAAAAGATGCAGTGTTTAAGAAATGCTGTCTGTTTTGGTAAATTTATGCGACTAGTGGGTTGGTGTTCGGTGGAGCTTGTCCCACTGAATTTATGCCTTTTGAATATTTCCGTCGTTTTAGGGGTATAATTGTATAAGAGGAGTGTGAGGAAGAATGGGATTTCAAATCTCGAAGTATTTTTCTTGAGGAATCTATCTATACTAATATTATAAATGCGAAAGGAAATCTGTTTGAATATCTGTCTGTGACGTTATCACGTCCAAACCACTAAGCCGATTGCGATGAAATTTCATATAGAGATAGTTTAAAGTTTTAGGACTGACTTAGGCTATTTTTTATATAGTCTTAGAACAGACTTAGGGCCAGTTAACACTTATCTGATGATTGAAAAATCGGCCGAAAAAAATATTTTTTTAATTGTTTTAATTTTTAGGAATTTAATTAAATTTTATATGTTTTACCATAAAGTCATCAAAATCGATCTCTCAAATCTACGTGGACGAAGTCGGTGGTAAAAGCTAGTAATATAACGATAGATGGTCGACTAACAATTCATCTATCATTCTATCAATTAATCTATTCAAAAAAGTTATGTGCAAATTTTGATGGTAATTGGTTAATTCATAAAATATAGTTCGGATTAAGACATAAGTTGCTTTTTATCTCGGAAAAACACGGGCAAAATGCTGCAAGTTTTTAATATTTAAATGTTCTTGTAGTAAAATAAAGAACTGTAGTATAAACTTCCCATCATACTAATATTATAAATGCGAAAGTTTGTGAGTGTTTGTGTGTGTTTGTTACTCTTTCACGCAAAAACTACTGTACGGATTGAAATGAAACTTTACAGTAATATAGTTTATACATCAAAATAACACATAGACTACTTTTTATCTAGGTACCACCCGTGCGGGGCGAGCAGCTAGTATTTAATATTGCTGGATCAACTCCTACATTTTGTAAATGCATAGATAAGTTCGGCTATTTGTTTAGCATACAATAGCGAATACAAGTTAGTAACCAGATGCGATCAAAGTTTCAGTTTCAGCCTGCGGGAAAATATATAGGGTGTCTCAAAAAATAGTCTCACGCGTTAGTCTAAAGCAACACACACACACATATCCACACATACGAATTACCACATGTAAATGCAAAATAAATTCAATGTCTTTTATTTTTATGTCTCCGTCAAAGATTATGGAAACATTTAGGATTTTTACATTCATTATTTTACAAAAATAATAATAAATTTTTACATGCTGGAATGTCATAATTAATAAAAAAAGAAATGTCAAAAACAATAAAAAAGACAACAGTACAGACAATTCACGCTTTCATCTCACAAAACCTCTGACACTGGGATACCCTGTATGCACATAATATTCTATAGGAAAAGTTTTGAATACATTGCAGTACCACGCCCTGTTATAGACTAAACTTCAGATGTATTTGCATCTATAATAATTAATACTAGCATACCCGCGACAGACGTTGCACTGTCCAAATTTCAATAATCGCATAGAGTAACGCACGTTGCTATGACGACTGATGTCAACACTAATTTCAGATTTTTTTTGCACACCAGCGCCATCTATACCCAAATTATCTGTTTTGCGTTTTTTAACATTTTGGGGATGTTTTTCGAATTATAAATACCTCTATGTTTTAATCTGGCATTATATCTACATCTACAGCAAGTTTTATTTTAATCCGTTTTGTCGTTTAGGCCTGATTGTGACACAAACATACAAACAAACTCATACTTACGATATTATCAATAGATTTAAGTATCAAGGCAGCTCTTGTCGGTTCAACTGGCCTTAAATCGTTCTCACCAGCCTATGGATTCCATTCAGTCAACAATTAAAGCTGAAAAGGCTGCAACACAACTATCGTCAGGGGTGCGATACGTGAACAAAACGTTACGATTCGGAAGTGACAGCAAAAGCTCAGTGAGCTGGTTTACTTAAAAGACCGGCCAATTCCGTACCATTATCTATAAAAACAGCAAAAAACACGTTTGTTGTATTGTATGTGAGCCCCACTTAAATATTTATTTTATTTTAGTTTAGTATTTGTTGTTTTAGCAGCAATAGAAATATATAATCTGTGAAAATTTCAACTGTCTAGCTATCACGGTTCATGAGATACAGCCCAGCCCTGTGACAGACAGACGGACAGCGAAGTCAGCGAACCCTAAAAAAGTCCAATTCCAACGAATTTTCATCTGAATTTCTCGAAACAGAAGAAAAATTATATGATATCCTCTACATTTTAAAGTGGTTTACAATGTTTTTTTAAAACGGCTACCTCAACTATTTCGTGTGTAAAAACAATAATTAATTAGAACCGTAACCAACTACGGTAGTATCCTTTCAGATCTTCATGCGCCCAGATCTTTGAAGATGTTTAAATGTTTAATTAGTGACACAAATATTAAATGTGGCACTGTGCCGCATTGATAAAATTTAGTATATTTATTTTAACAATTATTACAACAATTTACCATTGGTAGCGATTCTGTTGTGTCCAAGCTAAGCCTTTTATTCGATCTTATTCCTTTTACATTAAAGTCTAAATTAGAGTCACATCAAAATGACAGTCCTAAAACTTGGAATATTTTAGCCGTTTCTCTATTTTATTTCGCATATTTGACACAATCAAGTGTCATCTTAGTCAACACCAATTTACATGTCGATTGAATTTAGCTTGACGTTTCTAAATCGATTACGAATATCGTAAATTTATTCAAAACTATTCTAAGTTTTAGAACTGTCACTTTAAGGTTACGCTATTTTAAACTTTAACTTAAAAGAAATAAGATCGATAGTTTTTAGGAATTTTAACGTGAGCGTGGACACAACAGAATCGCCACCATTACCCCTCTAATTGTTTGTAAATTAGTACCTACAATATAATGAAAAGAGCTGTCTCTGATTTCCTCTTGATCCACAAATAATACACACAACAGGTTTCTGAAGTGTATTTCTTTTCTCTAGTTTTTAAAGCCGTGTTGGCTGAGTAGGAGGTACCTCGACTTTCAATCTGAAGGTCGTGGGTTCGAATCCCGGTGTGCATCAATGGATTTTTCTGTTCGAAAAATTTATATGCGCATCAAAAACACGTGCTCAAAACGGTGAAGGAAAACATCGTGAGGAAGCCAGTTAGTATTCTTATTAGCGGCGATGGGCTTGCAAATTGTCACGTATGGAATGCTAACTACTGCAAAATGTAGGCATGTGCCAAATATAATGTTTGGACGTGCCTCTGACTACCCCCATAAGACATCTTCAAAGGATCTAAGCGTCTGGAGATCTGAGAGGATGTCTACTGTACTTGGGGATTACAGTCGTGATCCAAATTTTTTATTTTATTTTTTTTTAAAGCCGTAATAATAATCTAACAGCTGAGATCAAAATTCCCTGTGACAGCGCAAAAACTGAACGGTACGAGTTGTTGAGCCAAACCGTTTCGTTCGGGGAGCGTTTTGCATTTCGAGTTTTGTTTTCGAAATCGGCGAAGTTTAAAAACGTGGATATGTTTATGGGCCGCGCTAATAAAGGTTCGTTTTTCGTTTCCATAGGGTAATTCGGAATTCAGGCATAGATGTTTGGCCGCACGCCATTATACGTTTAGAAAAAAAACAATAATTCGGACTCGCGCACGAAGGGTTATCTATAAAAACGGCAAAAAAACACGTTTTTTGTATGGGAACAATCCAAGTGGGATATTTATTTTATATCCCGCCAAGTCAAGCAATAAAGCGGCACGGCTGTACCATCCGTTTCTCGAAGCAGTTCAGGCCATTTTCGACCCCCTATAACTTCGTTGTGGATAAAACTAGAAGCCTGAATTTTCAGTAACCAAGCAGTCACTATATAAACACGGTATATTTCAAATTTCATTCAATTAGAACCAGTAGTTTAAGAATTATAACTAGTCAAAGTTTCTTATTTTTTCACTTACTCACTCACTCACTGACTGACTGACTGACTGACTGACCGATCATCAAAAGTTTAAGGCACTTTTAGCAGACATAGAAGCTTCAAATTTAAAACACAATTAGTGTTTAGTGTAAAAATCCTAAAAAAACCTGCCAAGTGCGAGTCGGACTCGCGCACATCGAGTTCCGTACCATTATCTATAAATCACGTTTGTTGTATGGGACTTACTTGAATATTTATTTTATTCTGTTTTTAGTATTTGTTGTTATAGCGGCAACAGAAATACATAATCTGTGAAAATTTCAACTGTCTTGCTATCATGGTTCATGACATACAGCCCTGTGATAGACAGACGGACAGACAGACCGACAGACAGACAGACGGACAGACGGACAGACGTACAGATGGACAGACGGACGGACGGACGGACGGACGGAAGTATTAGTAACAGGGTTCCGTTTTTACTCTTTAGGGTTTTTAAAAAGTAGGGCTAACCTTTACGTAATAACTTAAGACAAAAGGACCCTTAAAGTAGGGACTGAATAAATTAACCGACTTGGTATTACATGGATCTCACAACTTTTTACGGTAGAAGAACTGAGTTGCGTTGCGAGACTTGGCTTTTTACAAGTTATGTTTTTGATGGCATTCTCTTTTTAGTAATTGTTGTTATAAGCGGCAACAGAAATATATTATCATCTGTGAAAACTATCACGGTTCATGAGATACATCCCTGTGACAGACTCAAAACAACTTTTTTCTTTTCGATTATGAAATTTGACAAGTCAACGTCTGTCACGGGTCGGCTAGTTTATGATAAATGATAACACACAGACACATAACAAACATCCATGTTCATCACACAAATATTTGTCCCGTGTGGGAATCGAACCCACAACCTACAGAAGGTAGATTTACTACCAACTGAGCTGTGAGGCCAGTCAGTTACGGTTTGTGGTATATAACTCAGGATAATTAAAATGTTTATGATAGCAACGAGTACTATTTGTAACATTGTGTTTTGTAGTTCCGGTCATTACAAAGAAAGGGTCCTAAACTTGCAATTCGAATTTTCACTATTTTATGAGCAGTTAATATTTTATCAGTATTATTTACCGCTAGCTATCGTATCTGTGATGATATTTATGTTTGTTGGTTGAAGGGGCACAGAGAAATGAACGTCATTTTCTGATTTGTGGTCCTTTGTGGTTGTGGTACATGGTACATTAGTAAAAATGTGAGTATTTGTCACAATGTCATGTTTGGACGTGTCTCTGACTAACCTCTTTAGACATCATCAAGAATCTGAGTGCCTGAGAGAGTATCTATGACTACCGTTTTTTTAGTTTTACTGTAAGTACTTAATAAGTCGTAATTCAATTTTTTTTTCGTTAATAAAAATTTCCATCGAGATTTTTTCCAAAATAAATCATCCAAGAAACTGGTATACATTTTTTTACTAAGAAAATAAACTATCAAAAATTAGTATTTTTCTTCGACTTTTTTACGGTTTTTGATTTAAACATCGACTGTCATCTTTATTTATTCAAACGACTTAGAATACCGAAGTTATCCTTAGTCTCTGGTAAATCAAAAGTTATATTAAACTTCTGTTTGAACACGTGCCTACCTGCCTAAACGTTTCCGAACTTAGTTAGTTATAAGTTAAATGAAAAGACAATACAGATGATCCCAAGAGCTTAGATAACAGATAAGTTGAGTACTAAGGAGAAACAAGAGTTGACTTTGAGATTCGTTTTCGAATATTGCGGCGACCATCAAAGATTTTCGCAATATCAAATTATCCAAGTATGTCATCATCATCATCATCATTTCAGCCACATGACGTCCACTGCTTAACATAGGCTTCCCCCGTATATTTCCAGAACGACCGATCTTGTGCAGCCTGCACCCAAGGGCTCCCAGCGACCTTTATCAGATCGTCTTTCCATCTAGTGGGGGGCCGTCCTCTACTGCGATTTCCGGTGCGTGGCCTCCACTCGAGAACTTTTCTTCCCCAACGGCCGTCAGTTCTTCGAGCTATGTGCCCTGCCCACTGCCACTTCAATTTGCTAATCCTATGGGCTATGTCGGTGACTTTAGTTCTTCTACGGATCTCCTCATTTCTGATTAACATAGCCCTCTCCATAGCTCGTTGAGCAACCTTGAGCCTTCTTATGAGGCCCATTAGTAAGGGACCACTTTTCCGAGCCATATGTCATCACATCCAAGTATGATTTAAAAAAAAAAAAAAAAGTATTCTATCAGTAATTGGATTTCCATACCCCACAAGCTTTGCGCAAGAGGGCAATGTGTATGTGTAGCGTGTGCTGCTTTTTGAATTAGTGCTGAAGCTCTTTAGTTATTTTTTTTTGATGTACGTTTTTAGTACTATTAATTATTATTCTTCTTTGAGCCTTCACCTTGTTCGATCGGCACCACACTGGAGCTCTACATAGCATTAAGGAAGGGATAATTGAAAAAAAAGGTAAACCCCCAGCCGTGTTTGTTGCCTGATTCTTCTAGTATAATTCCGATATAATGCCGATTACTAGTTCTTCTAGTAATCGGCGTAGCTTCACCTAGTTCCTGAGACGTTTCAAAGTGATCCTTGTGATTTTTTTTATTTATCTATTATATTGGGATATAGTGACCTGGCATTTGTCCTAGCATCAGGTTCAAAAAAAGATGCATTCTCGTTGCCCCCAATACACCAAAACCTACTTTGTTCTCAAACTGGAATTTAGAAAAATGTTTAGGAATTTTCTTGTACAATGTGTAATAACATATGGATAGAATTCTTGAGCATGTGGATATTTCAGTGTCCCCAAATATCCCCATATTTCGCGCGATGTTCTTTTGTATGCCACCTGACACTTATTATAATACTTTCCTTGCAGGTGTGTAAATTACGTCCTTTCGCTAAGTAGGTCATCACGTGTTGGACTCGATCGTTAAGGGTTTTGTATTAAAAAACCGGTTAAGCGCGAGTCGGACTAAGGCCTCCGTACCATTATCTATAAATAAAACGGCAAAAATAGTTTTTTGTATGGGAGCAACCCCTAAATATTTATTTTATTCTGTTTTTAGTATATCATGTTAAAGCAGCAACAGAAGTACATCATCTGTGTAAAAAAAAACAACTGTCTAACTGAACCATGATTCATGAGATACAGCCCTGTGGCGGTTCATGAGATACAGCCTTGTGAATGACAGATGGACAGACGGACAAACGGACAGCGAAGTTTCAGTAATAGGGTCCCATTTTTACCATTTGCGTACGGAACCCTTAAAAGGAAAAAAGAAACCCTTATAATATCAGTTACGTTTATTATGCTTTCTATCAGAAGCTTTGTTACTCGCATATTATTTTAATTGACAGAGATTGTAAATAATTGTTTGTGTTTTGATAGGATCCATTAAAATATAAATTGTATGATGTAGGGAAATTAATCATCACTACATAGTATAAAGCAAAGTCGCTTTCCGCTTCCCGCGTATGTATGTTTTCTTATATCTTTAAAACTACACAACGGATTTTGATGCGGTTTTTTTTAATAGATAGAGTGATACAGGAGGAAGGTTTATATGTATAATAACATGCTACCCGTGCGAAGCCGGGGCGGGTCGCTAGTTTTAAATAAAAATAAAATGGGATCACGACTGTCCCCAAGTATGGTAGACATCTACTCAGATCTCCAGACACTTAGATCCTTTGAAGATGTCTAGTGGGGGTAGTCAGAGGCACGTCGAAACATTATATTTGGCACATGCCCACATGACTACTGCATAGTAAGCATTCCATACGTAACAGGTTGCAAGCTCATCGCCGCTTATAAGAATACTACTGGTTTCCTCACGATGTTTTCCTTCACCGTTTTGAGCACGTGTTTTTGATGCGCATATATTTTTTTCTGTAATTCCCAAGTACGGTAGACATCCTCTCAGATCTCTAGACGCTTAGATCCCTTGAAGCTGTCTAGTGGGGGTAGTCAGAGGCATGTCCAAACATTATATTTGACACATGCCCACATTTTGCAGTAGTAAGCATTCCATACGTAACAGGTTGCAAGCTCATCGCCGCTATTAAGAATACTAACTGGTTTCCTCACGATGTTTTCCTTCACCGTTTTGAGCACGTGTTTTTGATGCGCATTTTAATTTTTCGAACAGAAAAATCCATTAATGCACGCCGGGATTCGAACCCACGACCTTCAGATTGAAAGTCGAGGTACCTCCCACTCGGCCAACACGGCTTAATTTTAAAGGTAACAAAATGCTATATTCCAGGTATCTACACCGCGACTTCGCTATATCCTTGCAAGGCGCATAGTTCTTTTTAAGGTAAGTACTCAACAAACATGACGATTAGCCATTTGTCAAATGGACGATTAGCAGCCATGGACCTTAAGACGCTGCCAGTCGACGATTATTTTTGTTCGAAACGAAAAAAGAAATACTTGTGAACAAGCCACATCTCCTATTTTATAATGTATAGTATATGTGAATAAAGATGTACCCATCTTTAATCACTTCGATAAATAATCCTACCGACCGCTGCAATGATGACAAACACACGTCCGCGTGTGGTCCGCCTTAGCTTTTCGAATAAATTAATGATATAAATTATGTACTTATCAAAAATCTATCCTAATAGAAATCTAGATCTACATATTACCTATCTTTAACAATAAATTACAAGTTGGTTTTAATAATAGGTATCAAAATATTTCGATCATGAATTCTAAAACGTATCATTTTGAAATAATATCTTTATCGCGAAAAGTTTCTGCTATTATGTTTTCAACTTAATAGAAATCTAGGTAGGAACCTGAAGTAATATACTTATAAAAATAGGAGATGTGGCTTGTTCAGAAGTATTTCTTTATTCGTTTCGAAAAAGAGCAATCAGCGACTGGCAGCCTCTTAAGAGGATATTATATCAGCTGTTGTGACGGTGGCTGTTTCTTCAGAAACCAGACCAAAGTTATTCAAAAATGTTGCCATCAGCGCAAATTACAAACACTCGGTCAGGGAGCCATTAAAAGTTTTCGGAAAATGAACGACCAAGTTTGAGTTCCGCAACAAAAGTTGTCAAAATAAATGGACCTTATTATGCAGGCAATAAAGACTAGTTCATTTCTTTGGATGTTGTAAAACTTGTTTAATAGGAAGAACTTTTTATATACGAGTCATTAAAGACTCAATTTCAATGTTGATAAGGTTTATTTTGGATTAGATCGTGGTAGTAAAATGTTCATGTTTTACACCTGAAAACTTTTGACAGCTAAAAAGTTTTACATTATTACTCGTATAAGTTCAAAATTGCGTAGGTACTTTCAGTTTTTTTTTCATTAATTTAAAACGACTTAATATGTGACGAGCGCGGCATTCGCAGGACACAAGTTTGCCACGTGACCAGTTTCAACGTAAAGGTAAATGTACGCGCGCTCAAAAGCCGCTCTATGTCTGGTCACACCTTAAGACTCGCTATATTCTTACTTACCACTTAGTTACTACTATTTACTTACCGTAGCCCTATCAGAATTAGATAAATTATGCTGCACCTAAACTTCTTAAGATTTTAATTGGTTTATTTTTTATTTACTACTAGCGACCCGCCCCGGCTTCGCACGGGTAGCATGTTATTATACATATAAACCTTCCTCCTAAATCACTCTATCTATTAAAAAAAACCGCATCAAAATCCGTTGTGTAGTTTTAAAGATATAAGCAAACATACATACAGACATACAGACGCGGGAAGCGGAAAGCGACTTTGCTTTATACTATGTAGTGATAATTATACTAAAGTAAATAAGTATTAAGTAATTATTTGTAATGTGCCCGCCAGTTATGAGTCGAAGTTGCTCGAAATAAAATGATTTTACTTTTATTTTAGTTATAAATAAATAGCTTAGATTCCTACCTATATATATATATATATACATGGTATATATATATATATAGGTAGGTATATATAGGTACTTATATGTCATATATATATATATATATATACCATAATAAGAATGGGTGGGTTTTGGAACTACAAGCAAACAGTGGTTCAATTTAAAAATAAGTAAGTAGGTACTTATATAATCTAATATATAAAACTCTCTTGTCACAGTGATTGTAATATTTTTTGTGAATATTCAGTAGGTCTGAGAATGAGTCGTAGGATATTTTTTATACCCCTAGTGATAAGGGTGGCGTAAAGTTTGGAAAAAACTGAAAGTGCTATTTCTGTGAGATTATTTAAATTTGGCAGGACATCGTTTGGCGGGACAGCTAGTATAGTGGCTCACCATTAAAACCTAAAACCCAACTCAAAAATTAAGTGATATATTATTTCTTCAAAAAGGATTTCGCTTTAATTAAAGTATCCGGTTTAATTGAGCTTTCATTAAATGATCATTCAATCAACTATTGACCTCAGAGAATTTCAACTTTATTCCATCGACATAGAGTTCAAAATCCAGAAGCATAAAACTCTCGCTCGTACACAACTGCGTTCACAATTGCTTGCACTGGGAACTAAAGATGCTATAATAGAAATAAACTAGCACAGATGTGAAACTTCTATGTGAAATACTCATGCTGACATTTATAACAATGCTCGTAACTTTCCAGAGTACTCGTTTGTATGCATACCTGTATCATACGATACAGAAAAGCTGTTTCTCAAAGGTTTTGTCAAATCATTATTTTTAAAAAGAGACGAAATCTATACCATTATTATAAAGTGGAAAAATTTGTATTTTTACATGTGTATGTTTATGTTTGTAACGAATTGGCTAAAAAACTACTGAACCGATTTCAAAAATTATTTCGCCATTTGAATGCTACATTATCACTTATTAATATATGCTATATTAATTATAGGAATAAAATAAGGATCGTTACTAAAACTACGATAATGCAGGTGTAAAAAAATATCCAGAAAATGGTATGTACGACGCCGGGGCGGACTGCTATATTTTATAATCGTCCTGAAGAGACACATAATTTGATTAAATGCAAAATATTCTTCCTGAATAGACACCCATCATTTGAATGAATGCAAAATATTTGCAAGCTCATATTTTATTTCTACGCATCAAATTCTAAAACAGCCACGGAACATAACAATTTACAGTTAAATTACAATAAATTAAACTTATTCTAAAATTTTAGTTTTATTGTATTGTTTTATCACTACATAGTATAAAGCAAAGTCGCTTTTCGCTTCCCGCGTCTGTATGTATGTATGTATGTATGTTTGCTTATATCTTTAAAACTACACAACGGATTTTGATGCGGTTTTTTTTAATAGATAGAGTGATTCAGGAGGAAGGTTTATATGTATAATAACATGCTACCCGTGCGAATCCGAAGCGGGTCGCTAGTTTCAATAATAAAGCATTTAATTATTTACGAGTATTTATACAACAACTGATTCTTAAGGACATCAGAAAAAGTACAAGGAACAGGAATCAAAGTTCTAAAGTAAGTACACTTTTGAAGATTACAGTTGTTACCTTTTATCTCCATACAAGACATACATTTCCCCCTAAAACCATTGTTTTGTCAACTAACAGTAAAACCATTAAGTCGTAACTTACGCATGATCCTATCTCCATTCATCATTGGAAAATGTGATGCTTATGAGTTCAAGTGATTTGTTGAACCGTGTTTCGCTTCCACCATCTATTTGTCTACATCTATCAATGCTACCATAAACACTCCCCAGGGTAAATTTCTTAGCTTTTCCTAAGATAAAACAAATATACTGGGTGATAAACCAGCTTTGTGTTAATTAAGATACGTGGTGCGCTTAGGAAATGCGGATAGATGACGTCAAACGCGGCTTGACCTAGTTCAGGTCTTCTTAAGGGGCTCCCAGTCGCTGATTGCTCTTTTTCGAAACGAAAAAAGAAATACTTCTGAACAAGCCACATCCCCTATTTTTATAAGTATATTACTTTAGGTTCCTACCTAGATTTCTATTAAGCTGAAAACACAATAGCAGATACTTTTAGAATTTATGATCGAAATATTTTATATACCTACTATTAAAATCAACTTGTGATTTATTGTTAAAGATAGGTAATATTTGGATCTAGATTTCTATTAGAATAGATTTTTGATAAGTAATTATACATAATTTATATCATTAATTTAATCGAAAAGTTAAGGCGGACCACGCGCCGACGTGTGTTTGTCGTCATTGCAGCGGTCGGTAGGATTATTTATCAAAGTGATTAAAGATGGGTACATCTTTATTCACATATATAGTATATGTGAATAAAGATGTACCCATCTTTAATCACTTTATTTAAAATAAGAAAATAACATTATAAAATAAGAGATGTGGCTTGTTCACAAGTATTTATTTTTTCGTTTCGAACAAAAACAATCGTCGACTGGGAGCGCCTTAAGTAAGGAAGATAAGAATGAAAGGAGTTCGCCAACAATAAACTGCTAACTGTAACCATTGGTTATTCTCGTTATTAATTACTAGTCGGACCGCGACACACTTTGTACTGTCCAAATTTCAATAATCGCATAGTAAATAGTATCGCAAAGAAGATGTTTTTAGTCTGTGATGTCAGATTTGATGTAGGTATACCAGCGCCATCTACACCAAAATCTTCTTTTTTGTATTTATTTTTATTATTTAGGGGTTGCTTTTAGGATTTAGGCTTTTTTAGACTTTAGGCTCCCGTACAACAAACGTATTTTTTTGCGTTTTTTATAGATAATACGTACGGAACTCTTTCTGCGCGAGTCCGACTCGCATGGCCAGTTTTCTTCTACGGCCTTAAACATTTCTGAAGGATATTCATGAAAACATAATATAAAATGTTAAACAATATTACCAAGTCTGGTGGTAACAACAGTTAGGCACGTGTAGGTTATCCTGAGGGGATAGTTGATAGTTTCGGGACAGACAAACCAAACAACCAACTGTGGTATGAATATTTTATCATCCAATTTTATAGCTAACGACATGTCAGAAATACTAATTGGGAACTCGTTTGCGGTTTCTCCCGTGTAAATTAACACAACGTAGGGTCATAGACCCGGTTGTGGTGCCTGGTGGCTTTAGGCATTTTTAATTTTGGCAGTCTTTTACTAAGCATAGCAAACAAACTTGTTTAAAATATATACCTAGCTGTTAATACAGTTCTTTGTCTATGGTCCGTTTTGATTAGTGACAATTGTGATATTTTTTTTTATAAATATTGGTGGACTTTTCACTTTCTCGCCATCTACCCCTAAACTAAGCAAAGCTACTATGCGAACCAGACAACTGATAGAATACATTATATACATTTATTTGTTGTAAATACAAACATATTATACATAACACCTAGACACAGAACAAACATCCATGTTCATCGCACAAATGTTTATCCCGGGTGGGGATCGAACCCACAACCTACAGCGCAGAAGGCAGAACCAACTGAGCTGTGAGGGCAGTCGAACGTGATGAGTTATACCTCTAGATTTTATTTACCACAACTAATGATTTTCCGTTTGTCTATTTAAATATAAATAACTAGCTGCTTGCCTTTTCTTCGCACGGGTGGTATCTGGATAAAAAGCAGCATAAGAGTTATTTTGGTTGTATAAGATATATTACTGTAAAGTTTAATATTAATCCGTTTAGTAGTTTTTGCGTAAAATAATAATAATAATAAATAAATATTGGCGGACTTTACACACAACACTATCTAGCCCCAAACTAAGCAAAGCTTGTACTGTGGGAACCAGATAACTGATAGAATACTTATATACTTTTTTTGTTTGTAAATACATACTTATTATACATAGTAACACCCAGACACAGAACAAACATCTATGTTCATCACACAAATGTTTGCCCTGGGTGGGGATCGAACCCACAACCTACAACGTAGAAGGCAGAGTTACTACCAACTAAGCTGTGAGGCCAAATACACACAAACACTCACAAACTTTTGCATTTATTATATTAGTAGGATTAATAAATAAATATCGCCTGGTACACGAAACCTTTGCTTAACCTAAGTGATAGTGTAAGTGATAAATACTTTATTCCATGTGGTTTAAAAATAGAGGTTTTAATATTTTTTTAAATAAAAACCGTTTATTTTAAAATTAAAATGTTGTTAAAGTGCCCACAACCAGCGCTCTTACCCTAAATTGTTCGTGCGTTGACTTCAACATTTTTTAAGCCGACGAAAAACGGAGGTTCAATTCGACATGCATTTATTTTTTTTATTGTGTGACCGCGCATTTCTGTTAACCTGGTAATCCAATTTTGATTATGTTTTTTTCTATTCAACTTGTCACGTATGGAATGCTAACTACTGCAAAATGTAGGCATGTGCCAAATATAATGTTTGGAAGTGCCTCTGATTACCCCCACTAGATATCTTCAAAGGATCTAAGCGGCTGGAGATCTGAGAGAATGTCTACCGTACTTTGGGATTACAATCGTGATCCAATTTTTTTTTTGAAGCAGTTATTCCCAACCGAAATTTTGCATACTTAATTATTTAACTTCGGTGACAATGCAATAATATAGTGACAGTGCGCTGTTCTGATGATGGAGTCAGGAGCTGTTCAACAGACACTCACGATGGAACTACTTAATGAATACTTCGATTGAGTAAAAATTTTGCATACTGCTCAAGTCTCGATGACAATGTTATATGATGTCACAGGCGCGCTGGTGCTCGATGGTTTAAATGATTTTACAAAAGCTTATCATTGAAAAATATTTTTCAACAGAAAGTTTATTATTTTTTAATACATATTAATAAAAGACTAGGAATCTGCCCCGGCGTCGCGGATATACTCAAACAATGATTTTATGGGTATTTTTTTACACCTTGGGTTACATTATTGAAGTTTTTTGTAGGAATCCCAATTTTTTTCTAGTAATAAATATTGCCTATGTTCATCAGGGATAATGTAGGGATTCTAATGGTTAAAGATTTTTTCAAATCGGTCCAGTAGTTTCGGAGCCTATTCGATGCAAACAAATAAACAAACAATCAAATCTTTCCTCTTTATAACATTAGTATAAATAAATAAATAAATAAATGTTGGCGGACTTTACACACAGCGCCATCTAGCCCCAAACTAAGCAAAGCTTGTACTATGGGAACCAGATAACAGATAGAATACTTATATACTTTTTTTTTTTGTAAATACATACTTATTATACATATTAAACACCCAGACACAGAACAAACATCTATGTTCATCACACAAATATTTGCCCTGGGTGGGTAAGTAAGTTTTTTATGATCCTTTTCATAACTTAACCAATAAACCGCGTTGTAATGATCCTTTCATTCAGTCAGTATACATTTTTAAAATAAAATAAGATTTTTATCTGATGCTATAAAGATCTTCTCTATGCAAAGTCCGAGAAGTCTAGCAAGTTTGGCGAAAGTTAAAAACAAAACCGCAGCGCTGTCCATAATGAAGACAAACTGAGGTGCGAGTGGTAGGTGACAGCATAGTCACTAGTGGATGGTGAGAAGATCTTATTATAAAGAATGTGACCGCCACAAGCGTTTATTGTGACTTCATACAAAAATCATGTCTCATCATCTATGACTGGTGACAATCTATGCTATCATAGACCACTTAAGTTTCAGTTCTGTCTCTCTTAACTCTAAATCGCTCTTTAAATACTCGTAATATAATTTATTTTTCTTTTTGTCTGAAACAATTTTTGTACAAATATTTTCAATACACACAAAAAAACAAACATTCAACTAAGTTTTAATGAAGAATTAATTCTTCATAATAATCCTAGAAATTTCAATATCAAACATCTACTTCGAATCCGAGAAGCAATATTAAATTTAAAGATATTGAGTAGAATTCTGCATAAATTAAAGTAATTCACAAAACAAAATATCTTCGCTGCATATTCTACAAAATTTTTACAATATTCCGAACAATGCTATCTCGTCTGAACTCCACAAAAGCCTTTCAAATCCTATGAGACTTTAATAGATTTGAAGCTGCAATAGATGCTTAACGAGATGCTTTCGGTTCCAAGACTGCACATTTTGTTGAGTCGCAATATTTCAAGATAAGTGTCCGTCTATCCGGACTGAGACTGATGGACTAATAGATTGGATCTCGTGGCTGATATACTGATATCATCGACTACATAGCCCAGAAGACACCGCATGCAAGGCGAACACTGTCATCCAAAACATCAGGCTTATACGGCCGATAAAAAATACCGCGCGTCAAACCTGCAGTAGTACCGACCACTTCCTTGACCCGTGCACATCTCGTCTGTTTATGCTAAAAAACCATTACCACAAGCTCAAGTTACACTGGTTATTTTCCTTGTCAAAAGTCAATAGTGTTGTACCACTACTCAATAATAGATGATCGATAAACCTACATAGTAGTAACAACAACAGTTGAACCTAACTAGTAAAACTACTTATTGCCAACTGGCTTCCGTCCGCGGCTTCGCTCGCGTTGTTCCTACATGGAAGTAACCTATTTGCTATTCGCATTATAATATGATCGCTTTAGAATTAGCAAATGTTGTCTTAAGTTCCCGTTCCCGTTTCCGATCCCGATCCCGATCCCGATCCAGATCCCGATCCCGATCCCGATCCCGATCCCGATCCAGATCCCGATCCCGATCCGTGTTTAAAACGGTGAAGGAAAACATCGCATCGTGAGGAAACCAGTAATTAGTATTTTTATAAGCGGCGATGGGCTTGCAACCTGTCACGTATGGACTGCTAACTACTGCAAAATGTGGGTATGTGCCAAATATAATATTTGGACGTGCCTTTGACTGCTATCGACAACTCATGACAACACTTCCCATCCCTAGTGAATCACGTCATTTTGAACCGGCTAATCAGAATGCATTTTTCCGGCTCCCCCCGTACCTCATACCTCACTGACTTGACAGAGTTGTTTGTTTGAAGAAATGAAGCCATTAGGCGTCTATTAGGCTATGTAGTCGATGACTGATATGGATTAGGCGTTTACTGCTTTGTATAAGTGATAACCTAAATGAGAGCCACCTTTACTTTCAATCCAAAGGTCGTGGGTGGCGCACCCCGGCTGTGCATCAATTAATTTTTCTATTCGGAAAATGCATATATACGCGCATTAACTTAAAACTACAAAAAAAAACCGGTCAAGTGTGAGTCGGACTCGCGCACGAAGGGTTCCGTACCATTATCTATAAAAAACGGCAAAAAAAAACACGTTTGTTGTATGGGAGCCCCACTTTAATATTTATTTTATTATGTTTTTAGTATTTGTTGTTATAGCGACAACAGAAATACATCATCTGTGAAAATTTCAACTGTCTAGCTATCACGGTTTATGAGATACAGCCCTGTGACAGACGGACAGACGGACAGCAAAGTCTTAGTAATAGGGTCCCGTTTTTACCTTTTGGGTACGGAATCCTAAAAAACCGGCCAAGTGCGAGTCGGACTCGCGCACGAAGGGTTCCGTACCATTATCTATAAAAACGGCAAAAAAAACATGTTTGTTGTATGGGAGACCCCCTTAAATATTTATTTTATTCTGTTTTTAGTATTTGTTGTTAGAGCAGCCACAGAAATACATAATCTGTGAAAATTTCAACTGTCTAGCTATCACGGTTCATGAGATACAGCCCTGTGACAGACAGACGGACAGACAGACAGACAGACAGACAGACAGACGGAGAGACGGACAGCGAAGTCTTAGTAATAGGGTTACGTTTTTACCCTTTGGGTACGGAACCCTAAAAACATCGTAAGTATTATTATAAGCGATGCAACTTATCACATACGGTATGCTAACTACAGCAAAATGTAGCATGCCATACGTGACAGTTTGTAAAAACTCTACATTGCGCGTGACCCGACACGCACTTGGCCGGTTTTTTGCCTATATTCTACCATTGAAGATTAAAATAATTTATTAATTCCATTTATATATCATTGGGAGGTTAATAAAAAAGCCGGGGAGGGCAGCTAGTACATTATAATATCCAGACATAACTAACATCTATATTATTTTTTTACCAATTGCGAAATGTATTATTGATTGTACCTGTTATGTTATCAAACACATCTCTAGAGACAAACATAGTAAAAAACTTACATAATAATAAAACGTGGTTCCCAAACTTTCTGCCCCACATTGAATAAGTTGTTCACACACCCATCTTTGCATTGTCAAGCCTTCACCGTAAACTACATGATAAGTCCTAAATGTATGTATGACAGGTTGAATTTCAACCTTAATAACAACAGGATATGGTTTAAATTGCATTAGAGTTTGAAACTGGATAAACTTGTTACAAATTTCTCTTTTCCATAGTTTGAAAGAAAATATTATGTAGAGCTTAAGGCCGGTACCGTTTTATTGAAATTGTGTTGGTTACGTGTCAGGTTATGTTACGACGCGGGTCGGGGGTTTGCGAAAATGTCAAAGATGAAAATTGTTTGTAGATACCATTTTATTTAATGCAGGATCACTACTGAAAAATGTGGGCATGGGCATATGCCAAATGTAGTGTCTGAACGTGCCTCTGACCCTCTTAAGGATCTGAGCGCTTGAAGATCTGAGATGATGTTTAATTGCTTACCGTATTTGGGTATAAGAATGAGCTTCAATATAAGAGGAGCTCTGCGAAGCTGTGCGGAGCGGACCAATGACAGCGCTTAAATATTCGAGTTTGAAAATGTCAAGGGCTGTATTTGGTCCGCTGCGCACATCTTTGCAAAGCTCCGAGCTCTTAAGAAAAATACGATTGGTGTATTCTTAATCTACAAGTTAGAGGATGGTACATTATCACATACAGTGTCTTCATCTGCCGCCCTGCCTGCTGTAAGAGTTTGTAGCACGTTTTCACATTCACACCGCGAGTTGTAATGTTTTAATATTACTTTAGAGCTTGTGTTAGCCCCTGTTTCGCCTTCAAGTAGCATAAAAAAACCTGATCGTTATCTATACCTTTAAAATGCTTTGTCATGAATGACTGACTATCAAGACACAGCCTAAACCGCTTATCGTAGAGACCTGAAACTTGGAGGGCGTGTTCTTTGTATAACATAGGCATCCGATAAGAACGGATTGTAAAATTCGAAAAATGAAAAGTGCTTTTTTCTATGTGCTTATTTAAATTTAGACAGGACAACGTCTGTCGCGGGTTCAGCTTGTTTATGGATAAAAAAAACATTGTATTGTATCAATTACGATTTTATTATTCAGTCATTGTTGGCTTTATTCTAGAGTAACACTCACAGGTTCATGAATAAAATCGCCAAAAACATTTATACAGCAAATAAAGTGAACACATTGCAATAACCGTACCGCAGTGTCGGCATTTTGTACAATTTGCTTCGCCAATCTTTTTTGTACAAATACAATGATCGTACAACCTCCGCGGTTTTGCGACTGTATAGCGAATGTAACTGAGGCTACTCTGAAAGGAATAATCTTGTGTCGAAGCATGATTGTATCTAATTTTTGACCGACGAAAAAAGAGGTTTATTTTTTTATTTAAGTAAACTAGGATTCATAGTTTTCTTATTGTTAAAAATAAATATGTTAAATATAATATTGCACTTAAACCATAGCACAAAACATAATAAGAACAAAAAGCATAATAGGCCAGTAGATATCCAGTAAACAGGTTAATAAAAGGTAAAGAAAACGAATAAAGTTGTGTTTGTGTGTGCGTGTGTGTGTGGGGGTATGGGTGTGTTTGTGTGTGTGTGTGTGTGTGTGTGTATGAGCGTGTGTGTGGATGTATGTCTGTGTAGCGTTTAAGCGAGGAGATAATTAAAAATTTCAACAGTCAATTCAACGATGTCAATTTGAGGAGTATTTTTTATCTATCTTGCGTAATCTGATTTTTATGATAATTTTTCTATTATTGTGCTTAAAATATAGTATAGACCAAAAGTCCCATTAAAATTTTATAAATAAACTCATAGATACTTTATAAAACTTAAAAAAAAAGTCTACCGTCTGTTAATTTTTCAATTATTGGTCTAAACATTTTTTTTACTACTTAGTACAAAACAATACTTTAACTTATTATTTACTTATACAATTATGAACTCTGCATTCAGATGCACCTATAAACAGATTGATTCCCATTTAAAACTCAACGTCGATAAGATGCAGAACACTTTCAGAGTAGACCCTAGAATGTGCTGAATGTTGTACCGAATGGAAATCTCACTTCATTTTCATGCAGATTTCCTTTTACGGCTTTAAAAAACAGGTGTTCGAACTCCGGTGTCGTGTGCCTTGCCAATATTTTATTGGTTTTATTTTTAAACTTGATCAAAGTAATAAGAAGATCAAAGTAAGATCACCAGCTGTTAGTCGTATCCCTGCCATCTTCCTGGCTATGGGTTTTATTTTGCACTAACAGTCCGCCCGACGTCGCATGGGTTTAATATAATTTATTGGCAATTTTTTAATATGATTACCTATTTTATCGGGATAATTATCGGGGGAATCGTCATCGGAACTTGACAAGTATGCAAAGTTATTACTCAATCGAAGTATTTACTAAGGAGTTCCATTGTGAGTGTCTGTTGAACAGCTCCTGGCTTCATCATCAGATCAGCTCACTGTCACCATATTATTACATTGTCACCGAAGTTACATAAGTATGCGAAATTTCAGCACAATCGGTTGGGGATAACTGCTTCAAAATTGAGTTGCAAGACAAACATAGTTACTTAGTTACATACATACATACATTTTAAGATAAATAAAAGCTTGTAATAACATCAGAAAAAAGTTTAAGTTGTCAAACCGAGAGGACTAAATGGCCGGGCCCCGTCAAAGTGCTCTTTGTCCGCTTATCTTATCGGACCAATAGTAACATAAAGATCACGTCGTCCGATTGAGGGGACTACGCTGTCAGATTACGCGTTCATAAGGTTAATATCAGATGTCCCTATAAAATATAGACTGATCGCGACAGTCTATAAATATCTCGACTGTTTCTTGTGTATTTGTAAATGTATGTTGATTAGTACACATTAGTGGCGATGGACTTGCAACTTGTCACGTGGGAAATGCTAACTACTGCAAAATGTGGGCATTTTGTAAAGTTTAGACGTGCCTCTGACTAACCCCTTTAGACATCTTCAAAGATCTGAGCGCCTAGGGATCTGAGAGGATGTCTACTGTACTTGGGCATAATCATTACAGTCGTGATCCTATATTTTATATTAATAATAATCGAAACTTATACTAGAGCAAGCACTGTAGCATTATTTTTTGGTATTTTCATTCAAATTTAAATTCAAAAATCATTTATTTCAATAAAATTACAAGGATCACATTGAAACGTCTTAGGAACTAGGTGAAGCTACGCCGATTCCACGCGACCAAGCCCAGAAAAATCAGGCAACAAACACGGCTTGGGGTCTACCTTTTTTTTCAATGATCCTTTCCTTAATGCTTCGTTCCTTCGTTCAATATAAATCCTTTTTATGGAACTTCGAACATTAAATTAAACTACTCACAACATTAAACTGTAGGTAACAAACTTCAAAATAATACCGGTAAAATTTAAATACAATTAAAGGCCAAGTTGTTCCGTCGCCATAAATTTATCCCTAAATAGAGAGCTGGTAGTTGAGATAAATCACTGTACAGTGAGCAGCGCAAGTGCGTAATTCCACCTCACGCAGCCACCGTAAATCACTTTCGGGTCTCGTCACGCTCAACTCTTTTGTTCGCTATTGTATCACCGCTGTGGTTTCTAAAGGGTATTGTTGGACAGATTAGTGGAATAGGTAAGTGAGAGTGGAGAAGGCTTTTTAGTCCCGAAAACGTCTTAGAGAACGCACACGGCGTTTTTAGGGATCCACACCCAAAGGGTAAAAACGGGACCTTATTACTAAGACTTCGCTGTCCGCCTGTCTGCCACAGGACTGTATCTCATGTACCGTGATAGCTAGACAGTTGAAATTTTCACAGATGATCTGTATTTCTGTTGCCGCTATAACAACAAATAAATACTAAAACAGAATAAAATAATAAATATTTAAGCGGGGCTCCCATACAACAAACGTGTTTATAGATAATGGTACGGAACTCTTCGTGCGCGAGTCCGACTCGCACTTGCCCGGTTGTTTTTAAACGCGCCGTCGACGCGCCTTTTTCCGGCACGTGTAAAAAACGCGGTGTGCCAAGGCACTTAGTGTGAGGCCAAACGATCGTAAATTGTTTAGTTGTCAGTCTCGTAATTTTTTTTGCAATTGGTTTCATAGTTAAGTCCTGTTTGATTCACACGGCGACGCAAAATGAGTTGTCTTTTTGCCTTGAGGAAACCAGTTAGTATTCTTGAAACCTGTAGCGTATGGAATGCTAACTACTGGAAAATGTTTGCATGTGCCCAATGTAATGTTTGGACGTGCCTCTGACTACCCCCACTAGACATCTTCAAAGGATTTAGGAGATCTGAGAAGATGTCTACCGCACTGATATGATGGACCGCATTCTGATTGGCCGGTTCAATGTCACATCACAACCCGCCGCGGGGCGCGTCGTGAATCGCGCTCGTTGGTTTACGCAAGATTTAAAGCCCTTATGTATTGTCTGATAGTATACGCCTTGCATGAGGAGTCTAGGCTGTGTGGCCGATGTTCTCTCTATTTTTATTTCTATCAAAAATTCACGTTCAGATAGCAAGATTTATTTTTCGTGGATCCTTGTCGTGCGTCTTGTTTTAAAAGGTATATAGTGCTGATAACACTGCCATTGTAAGGTTGATGTTATAAGGTTATTTATGGCACTTTTGTGTAAATTGTTACCTTTCCCGGGACAATGCCTTGCTTGAGATAATGCTCATGAAAATCATTTATGAAACTATTTTGTGGTCCATCTTACCAATATTATTCAAAAAACCAGCCAAGTGTGAGACAGACTCGCGCACGAAGAGTTCCGTACCATTATCTACAAAAAACTGAAAAAAATCACGTTTGTTGTATAGGAGCCCCACTTAAATATTTATATTGTTCTGTTTTTGTTGCTATAGCAGCAACAGAAATACATAATCTGTGAAAATTTCAACTGTCTAACTATCACGGTTCATGTGATACTCTGTGACAGACAGACGGACAGACGAACAGCGAAGGTCCCGCTCTTACCCTTTGGGTACGGAACCCTAAAAATAGGATCACGACTGTAATCCTCAAGTACGTCAGACATCCTCTCAGATCTCCAGGCGCTTCGTTCCTTTGAAGTGTCTAGAGGGAGTAGTCGGAGGCACGTCCAAACATTATATTTGGCACATGTCCACATTTTGCCGTAGTTGTTATTCTATACGTGACAGGTTGCAAGCCCATCGCCGCTTATAAGGATACTACGACAGATCTAAAAACCTAAAACGCAGAAGGCAGAGCTACTACCATTAGAGCTGTCAGTCTTACAAGCTTCTGAATCTATACATATAATAAAACTGTAGAAGAGTTCAATTCTGTACATTGAATAAAAACTAAAAAAAATACTCTTAGGGGCCTTTATACAAGTAACACAAACAAAAAAAAAACATTTTGAAATTTTTGTCTGTCTGTCTGTCTGTCTGTTGTCAGGCTTTCACGCAAAAACTACTGGACGGATTTTGATGAAACTTTTTTTGTTATGTTGTTATTAGTCTTCAGCAACATAATATGTGCTGAAGACTAATAACAACATAACAAAAAAAGCAACATATTATGTTTCATATTATGTTGCTGAAGACTAATAACAACATAACAAAAAAAGTTTCAAGTTACAGAATTGAACTCTTCTACAGTTTTATTATATGTATAGATTCAGAAGCTTGTAAGACTGACAGCTCTAATGGTAGTAGCTCTGCCTTCTGCGTTTTAGGTTTGTAGTAGGCTATAGTTTATTTTAAAGATTGTAATACCAGATGTGAAACTATCTGTCCACCAGCAAAGCGGGCACGGGTCAGCTAGTTCTCAATAAAGCCTATTAATCAAATTACTACAATATGAATCGACAATCACTGATAGAGACAACATTCCCTAGCGAAATTTGAAGTTCTATTCTATGTAATTACTGAAATTTACTAAAGATGAGATTTGTTATGTTGTTATTAGTCTTCAGCAACATAATATGTGCTGAAGACTAATAACAACATAACAAAAAAAGCAACATATTATGTTTCATATTATGTTGCTGAAGACTAATAACAACATAACAAAAAAAGTTTCAAGTTACAGAATTGAACTCTTCTACAGTTTTATTATATGTATAGATTCAGAAGCTTGTAAGACTGACAGCTCTAATGGTAGTAGCTCTGCCTTCTGCGTTTTAGGTTTGTAGTAGGCTATAGTTTATTTTAAAGATTGTAATACCAGATGTGAAACTATCTGTCCACCAGCAAAGCGGGCACGGGTCAGCTAGTTCTCAATAAAGCCTATTAATCAAATTACTACAATATGAATCGACAATCACTGATAGAGACAACATTCCCTAGCGAAATTTGAAGTTCTATTCTATGTAATTACTGAAATTTACTAAAGATGTTTGAGGTTTCTCGTCGTATACAAGATGTCCGACTGTAATCTTCAAGTATGGTGTACATCCTCTAAGATTTCCAGGCGCTCAGATCTTTGAAGATAACTAAATGAGGTTGTAAGAGGGCGAATTATAATGCATAAAAAATAAAAAATCTTAGGAAATAAATAGGATCTCGACTGTAATCCCCAAGTACGGTAGAAATCCTCTCAGATCTCCAGGCGCTTCGTTCTTTTGAAGATGTCAAGAGAGGGTAGTCAGAGGCACGTCCAAACATTATATGTGGCACATGCCCACATTTTGCCGTAGTTAGCATTCCATACGTGACAGGTAGCCCATCGCCGCTTATAAGAATACTCACTGGTTTCCTCACGATGTTTTCCTTCACCGTTTTGAGCACGTGTTTTGATGCGCATATAATTTTTTCCTACAGAAAAATCCATTGATGTCCGCCTCGATTCCTGGACCCACGACCTTCTTCTCGGCCAACTTTAAAACGAATTTTATATGTTTTTCATAGCTAACTTAGTCCACTTTTACGTTAATTCAAAATTCAAAATTCAAAATTCAAAAATCATTTATTTCAATAAAATCACAAGGATCACTTTGAAACGTCTTAGGAACTAGGTGAAGCTACGCCGATTCCACGCGACCAAGCCTAGAAGAATCAGGCAACAAACACGGCTTGGGGTCTACCTTTTTTTTTATGATCCTTTCCTTAATGCTATGTAGAGCTCCAGTGTGGTGCCAATCGAACAAGGTGAAGGCTCAAACAAGAATAATAATTAAAAGTTAAAAGTACCTACTACTCAAGTACGTAGGTGCTAAATTATAAAGCATTTTGATTAAAAGTTTTGGGATAGGACGTGGTAATATCACTAAAATAACTTGCTTTATAAGTCAGTGAAGAAGCAACCTTATCGCATTCGAACCGCTGTAGTAATTACTCAGCTAATTACTGGGCTCTCCCAAAGGCCACTAAAGTGGATAGTGCGGGCCATGGGTTCTTGTTAGTGAGTTAAGACAGGTGAGTAGGCATTGGTACTCTCAGTTAATTATTGGAGATTAAATTTCCCTTCAAACTAGCATCATCATTTTAACTATTCCTTGTATTGCTGACGTTTTGAGATAATTAAAGTATACTCGTAGTAAGGTCAGATAAGGCCTGAGCACGAAACACTATCGTATCGATAACGTATCGTCCAAATGTCAAAACTTACACTTTTTGTATTGCAAAATGTTCATTTTGGTTAAAATATTACATAAATAACCTTTGAGGGTAAGAGCGCTGGTTGTGGGCATTTTAGCAACATTTTGATATTCATAAAAAAGTATTATTAAAAAAAAAAAACTACGATTTTAAACAACATAAATTGGAGTATTTATCTATCTCTTAGGTTAAGCAAAGGTTTTGTAACCGGCGATATTTATTAATTAAATATTCATGTTTAAATAGACAAAACGGGAAATATTTAGTTGTGGTCAATCAAGTCTAAAAGTATAACGCATCATAACTGTCAATAATCAAAACGGACTATAGAGAAATAATTGTATTAACAATAGATTTTAAAACAGTTTGTTTGCTATGCTTAGTTATTGACTGCGAAAATTTAATAGACCAAAACCGGGCTAGGCACCACAACCGGGTCTTTGGCCCTACCTAGTAAAATATTACAAAATATAATGACATACTAACTTCATTCAACATGTAATGTTCGTTTGCAGTAAAGTTATTTTGTTTCAAATTAAAGTCAAAAAAATTATGTTTGTATCAACATTGTATCATTGGCAATTCTGAGTGCCAACGATAAATTCTCGAAGAATTTCATACGTTCAATTTCAGACCAGAAATATGGCACAATAAAGTGGCAGGACTGGTATTAGAATCGCCTTCAGTCGATGAAGGACGTGGGCACACTAGGTAATTTATAGAAAATTCCTATATTATTTTAAAAATCTTCTCTTCTAATAATTCTTCTTGAAGTTAGCTTGCCTCTGACTACCGCCTCTAGACATCTTCAAAAGATCTAAGCGCCTGGAGATCTGAGTGAATGTTTAAAGTACTTGCGTACTTGGGGATAACAGTCGTGATCCCATTTTTTTAATATTGTGCAGTTTAGGAACATAAAAATCTAATTATTTACTGATTTTATCGCGGATGTTCTCTCATTGTGACTGGGGCTTTACGCTGCGCCGATTCCATTATTAAAGGTCCGCATTGGGGTTGAATATTAAACGCGATGAAGGATCCAATTTTATTAGGATTATTATTTAGTTTAATTTATCTTGACTCCCTGCGGTCCCCGCATATTGAGGCTCAGCCAATATTTCAGAGATTAAAATGGTTTAATATAAGCTTTAGCACAAAAAAATGAAAATCGATCAGTTAAAAAAAATAAAATTAGGATCACGACTGTAATTCCCAAGTACGGTAGACATCCTCTCAAACCTTAAGGCGCTTAGATCCTTGAAGATGTCTGGAGGGGTTATTCTGAGACACGTCCATTACACATGCCCACATTTTGCAGTAGTTAGCATTCCACACGTAACAGGTTGCGAGCCCGTCGCCTTACAAGAATGCTAACTAGTTTTCCTCACGATGTTTTCCTGTTTTAATGCGCATATAATTTTTTCGAAGTTAGAGATTTCATAAATAAATAAATTTCAATTAGTTAGAGATTTCATAAATAAATAAAAATTTGGTTAAATAACATGACAATGTTATTTTTTTGGTGTGACCAGACATTGCGCGGCAATCGAGTGCAGCAGCCGCGAGCTACCTGCCGCGTTCAAACGGTAACACCGTTTACTTTCTTCGTTCGCACGGCATACGGTTCATACGGCTTGCGGCTGTCTCCAAATTGCCGCCCAATGTCTGGTTACACCTTAAGACTCGCTAGCAATACGATGAAGTAAGATACTGGTGTTGTGGGTGCTGTATAGTTTCCCAACAAATTAATGTGAAAGCCTTGGTCAACATGGTTTAATTATAGAGTGGCTTTCCGGGGATGCCACACTGACTCCTAATCATCGCAGTTTCAGCTTGATTACACCGACGCGACTTTCCAAAATCTAAACTTAGAATTATTTTAATGACTTCAATCTGCTATATTTTCAACTGACGATATTGACGAAAAGGAGGTTCTCAATTCGATTTTTTTATCTGGTGATCCGATTTTCTATAGTGTAGACCGAAGTTGAACCCGTTTTAATTGTATTTATGTAGTACAAATAGCTTCTTAAAAAAACAATATCCTCTCTTGACTGTCTTCTCGATTGGCTGTAACATTTGCATTCGTTTTCTTTTTCATTTTTAGGGTTCTGTACCCAAAGGGTAAAAACGGGACCCTATTACTAAGACTTCGCTGTCCGTCTGTCCGTCTGTCTGTCACAGGGCTGTATCTCATGAACCGTAATAGCAAGACAGTTGAAATTTTCACAGATGATGTATTTCTGTTGTCGCTATAACAACAAATACTAAAAACAGAATAAAATAAATATTTAAGTAGGGCTCCCATACAACAAACCTGTTTTTTGCCGTTTTTTATAGATATTGGTACGGAACCCTTCGTGCGCGAGTCTAACTCGCACTTGGCGGGTTTTTAAAATGTAATTATTCATTCTTAATCTAAAAAGAAGAAAACATCGTAAATATCGTAAAATTTAGTAATTACGGTAAAGTGAACGGTAATTATGTCACCGGGTTACCTATTTCCCATAAAATATGGTATTATGACACCCCGGTACGGAACAGTCGACCTGATTAAACATAATTGTCTCATTATATCGCACTTAATGCGTTCAGGTAATTAAGTAACAGGTAAAACTGAATCGGTTTGGCTTGAAGCCTTTTATGTTTTAATTAATTGCCATGTTTCAAACATCACGTAATTTTAGATGGCAAAACCGAGAAAAGCAGTTAAAATTGGTAAAAGTAGAGTTCAATAGGTCGCTTTGACAGACGTGTAGGAACTAATTAACGCGTTACACGTAAAACAAAGCTGTAAATTTTGCAAATATTCAAAAAATCACCAAAAATATTATATCCTCACCTTGTAGTCGTTGATGTTTGTTTCTAACTTGATCGCCGTTTAACGAATAAACTGATTTTGTTAAAACTTGGTATGCAACAAGATTCAAACATGAAGATACTTTATAGGCCCGAAAAACATTATCTAAAGGCAAATCCCAGATATGATTTTCTGAGATTTGATGTCGAAGTTTCTTACACATGTGCTACTGCAGGGCTATTTTCTAAAAACATTTTTTTTTTTTTTATTACTAGCGACCCGCCCCGGCTTCGCACGGGTAGCATGTTATTATACATATAAACATTTCTCCTGAATCACTCTATCTATTAAAAAAAACCGCATCAAAATCCGTTGTGTACTTTTAAAGATATAAGCAAACATACATACATACGCGGGAAGCGAAAAGCGACTTTGCTTTATACTATGTAGTGAAGTTCTACCAACAATTGTTACAACGATACATGAGAAGAAAAACCTTACAAATTAGGTACAATAGTACTGTATTACGCTAATTGCACAATCACTTATAGGTAAACACTGCATGCTTCTAATATCTTAATGAAGAAGTAACAAATTACAGAAAGAGAAAAAATAATAATAGCGTTTATACATTACTAGCGACCCGCCCCGGCTTCGCACGGGTAGCATGTTATTATACATATAAACCTTCCTCCTGAATCACTCTATCTATTAAAAAACACCGCATCAAAATCCGTTGTGTAGTTTTAAAGATATAAGCAAACATACATACAGACATACAGACGCGGGAAGCGGAAAGCGACTTTGCTTTATACTATGTAGTGATAATATATTATGAATTAAGAAGGAAATAAAACTAGAGAGGCATGTAATAGTAACATGCCTATCTAATCCTACTTTAATTTTAAATTTTAAAACGTTACTTTGTATAATGTTATGATGTTGAATGCAATACCTAATGTTAGAAAATACCTAATCTGTACACTTTTCATAGTAACTATTCATTGTTTATGCACCTATACCTACGCTTCTGCGTAGGTATTGTATTGGAAGCGTAGGTATAGGTGCCTAAACATAACATGATAATCACATAACATGATAATCATCATCATCTTCTTGCCCTTATCCCACTTAATTGGTGTCGGCACAACATGTGTACTTCTTCATTTCCCTCTATCAGCCGTCATCTCATCATTCACTCCTTTCTTACCCATATCATCATCACACAGTCCATCCATCTTTTCTTTGGCCTACCTCGACGTCTATATCCATCCACATAACATGTTAATCATGTTTTTACAAAATAGCCCCGAAACTTAGGTACTTTAGGGTTTTCCGGGTATTAAGCAAAGCCGGGGAACAGATAAAGTTTTATAACAATTATGAGAATCACCGAACAATCAAAACTAAATTTTGAATTTTAGCAATTCTCTTTGCGGTTTTTAACTTCAATTCCTTAGCTAGCGGCAATTTAAAGGCGGAAAAAATCCATTATAACTTTGGTTAATCACTAATTAGTTTGAAAGTTCTCGAGTGCAGTGAATGTAATTACAGAATTAACTCGTAGAGTTTGATTTCTCGATTTCAAACTTCAAAAAAAAACTAAAAAACGCAATTACTGTACCGAAAAGAAGATGAATTATTACAATAAAATAAAAAAATGCACTTATTTACCTTCGAAAATCAACTATTTACTCCAAAAACACTATTACAATTTTCACCTGCTACAAATTTCCGAAGTCAATGCTTTGTGAAGATGGCATTTGACAGACGCGAAAAAAAAAGGTGCTTAAAATATTGTCCCGATAGTTGTAATTCTACAACAGTATGCGTTGCGCTCATTATAATGATTTGGTAGCCGTGTTAGTGATATGTTGCAGTTTTACGACAATATGCATTTAAGGGTTAAGAAAACTTACAGCTAACACAGGAATATAACACGAATGGATTTAAACCGTAAACAAAAAGAAACGTTACAATTAACAGAGGAACCAATTTAGGTGAAACTTAGATACATTTTTCATGACCTGGAATAATTTAAGTAGAAATAGGAAAGAGATTGAAGTTCATTACACGTCTTGTGTACCGATACAAATACCTATCCTACCAAGTATTAAAATCGTTATTGTAAATCGTTTTAAATAAAAATATGGGTAATTGCCACATACATTTTTTGTATTCACCTATCTACCGTTGATAGCGGTCGCGGGCGGTGATCATAATAAAGAGCATTTGAATTGTCTCGAAAAGTCAGCAATACAAGATAAGCCATATTATATCTATCTATATATTTAAACTAGTACCTGTACTTTAGTTTTACTTTACAGTTTTATTTGGATACCTTGCCAGCAAGGCCAATTCAAGCCTAAAGACCAATTTAGTGGCTTGAATCCCTTTTGTCCCATCTCTACTTAGAAGTTTACTCAAAGAGGTAATATAACTTCATTCGCGAACAAAAGTGTCGGAGTTTTATTATTGCAATTATGAACGCCACTTCGGGGGAGTTGTAACAAAGTTGTTTGATTTTAGATGTTCCTTTAGGGTTCCGCTCTTTATGAGGTGAAAACTAAACCTTTTGAGGAGACTCGACTTCCTTTCCATGTGATGTAAAAAATGTGATGTAAAGTTTGTAATTAAATTATGATTTCCCAAAAAACGGTAAAGGCAGTAAAAAATATATTATTGGACATAAAAATAGTTATTTAAATCAATTTAATAACTCCGCACTCCCTCTAAAACGTAGCGTAGGAAGGCTTGTACATTTTTTTTTCTACTAGCTTCCGCTCACGCCTTTGCTCTCCGTGGTACCTCAATAAAAACTAGCTTAGATGCTAATCCAGGGTATAAACTATGTATATTCAAAGTTTTATCCAAATCTGTTTGGTCGTGTTTGAGCCACAAACAATAAAACATCCGAACATTCTCACAAACTTTCAGATTTATAATATTATTAAGAAAATTATTTTAGATCTCAGAGAGATAATCTGAACAATATAAGTACTAATGTAAGTTTTTTTATTTAAATTTATAAATAGCAGTAAAATTCTGCTAAGTTCGTTGACGGCCAAAACTCAACAAAAAAAGGTCGTAAACAATTTGACCTTCCTATGTAATTGTTTCGTTCCGAAGTTCTTTGACGCAACATAATAAAAACTTTTTCTTTTAACTTAACCTGTAACAAAGCAGACTCGTAACAAAAGCGCCCTTGTTTAACCCTAACACCGCTGAAATAGCCCATTCAAAACTTGAGTATGAATGGATTACCTAAAGGTTAAGTTCGAAGCGAGACGAGCACAAACAATAAATATTTACCCTAACAAAACATGAATATGCATACGGCCCGAAGTCCGGCTTAGGTTGGAGAGGTTCTACGGCGTGTGCTTTTAGCGGGTTACGGCAGCTTTGGGGTATTAGGGCAAGAAAGTTTAGGCTGTGGCCGAAAATAGGATTCATAGGCCTTTGTATTTCTCGTCTGTCCTTTCTCTATTGCATTGTCTATGAAACCTAATATTAAAATATCTAAAGTTTGTGATGATGTATCGTGTATACTAAATACAAGAACCTATCATTCCGCTGAGATCCGGGAGGTACAATTCTCAACAGGTTTCGTAAATGAATAGACATTCATAAGTATGACCAGCTGTTCGTCCCGACTTCGCACGGGTTAAAGGCAAGTTTGGCATGTTACACTAGCTGACCCGTGATAGACATTGTCCTGTCAAATTTCAATAATCTCATAGAGTAACGCACGTTGCTATGACGACTGATGTCAACTCTGATGTCAGATTTTTGCACACCAGCGCCATCTATACCAAAATTATCCATTTTGCGTTTTTTTTATCATTTCGGGGACGTTTTTCGTATTTTAAAGTATTCTATTTTTGATTCAGGAATTTTATCTACATCTATTAGCAAATTTTATCTTAATCCGTTTTGTCGTTTAGGCCTGACATACTACATTTATACCAAAAAAACATTTTTTTCTTCTTAAAATATTATATAATATATATAACCTTTTATCGCCATCTACGCACAGCTTGTTTCTGATCTCGGTAGCACTATTTCCCGGATAAAGTTACCGACAGGATATCTTTGACGATGCCTGTTTTAATGAAGATAGAGTAGACTTTACATCGCTGCCTAGAAACTGATCAAAACTATCCTTATTTATACAAGACATTTTTCCGATAGCTTGAGTAAGAAGTTTGAAATAACCGGTTTTTTCTTCGGGTAAGAACTTATTGGCCGAGAGAATACCTACGTTTTTAGGGATCCGTACTCAAAGTGTAAAAACGGGACCCTATTTATAAGACTTTGCTCTCCATCTGTCTGTCTCAAGCTGTATCTTATGAACCGTGATAGTGAGACATTTGAAATTTTCACAGATTATGTATTTCTGTTGCCGCTATAACAACAAATACTAAAAAAAGAATAAAATATATATTTAAGTGGGGCACCCACACAACAAACGTGATTTTTTGCCATTTCTTATAATAAGTGGTACGGAACCCTTCGTGCGCGAGTCCGACTCGCACTTGGTCGGTTTTTTATAAAAGTATATCAAAGAGCCCCTTTGATGTACATGAAGAAGAAAAAGATCATTACAAAATAGGTAGACCCCAAGCCGTGTTTGTTGCCTGATTCTTGGCATGGTAGCGAGGAACAGGCGTACCTTCGCCTAGCTCCTAAGACGTTTCAAAGTGATCTTTCTGATTTAATGGAATTAAATGCCTTTTGACTTTGACTTTGACTTTATAAAAAACAAATAGAAGGAGGAGATAGCGTCCTCATCCTAAGTCTATTTTGTCTGACTTATCCCTAAAGTGGTTACCGTTGTACGTCATTTCAAATTGATTCCACCTCTAACCCATCACAATGCACCTCATAGCATCCCATAGGGCATCACACTGCACGAGGCGCGTCAAATTACAGTAACAATCCATTATTGTGGTCGCAGCGTGAGGCTATTGATTTTAGATATTAGATTCTGCAAACCTATTAGTTTTGCGATGGGATTATAAATTGGTATTCTCTTGAAGGTATTAATATTGAGGTATTAATATTAATATGAGGTATTACTGAGTTTACAATTTTAACAAAAAGTCGTCGGCCGTGTGGGAGGTACCTCGACTTTCAATCCGAAGGTCGAATCTCGGAAGTGATGATTCTTCTGTTCGAAAAAAAAATATAAGCGCATTAAGGTGACAAGTTAATTTTTGGACTTTTTGTGCGGGCTGAGTCTACCCGGATAAGAAGATAAAATTGCATTATCTTGAAAACTATCAAATTTAAAGAAACTGTCTGTAATTTACTTAGCTAGTATGATTATCTAACAAATCATATAAAAATTAATTGTTTAGCTATTCATAGTTTTGATTAAAAACTAAACTAGTGTTTTTGAAGAGCCAACTTTGGAAAATAAATCTTTTGAGAAAAGTTTTGCCAATCGTATTTCTGTCTGTAATTTATCTACTAGATTATATCCTTATGTTATATTGGTCATAAAAAACAAAACTGTATGTTTTGCGGTTATTGAGAAAAAACGATTCTGTGTTTATCAAAAACATTTATTACTCGTCTTAACACGTGCTTATAACGGTATAACGATAATACATCGTGAGGAAACCAGTTAGTATTCTTCTAAGCGGCGACGGCCTGGCAACCTGTCACGTGTGGAATGCTAACTACTGCTAAATGTGGGCATGTGCCGAATGTAATGTTTGTCCGTATCTCTGACTAACCCCTTGAGACATCTTCGTGGATCTGGGTGTTTGGAGATCTGATAGGATGTCTACCGTACTTGGGGATTACAGTCGTGATCCAGTTTTTTAAGTAATCAAGTTTTAGTCGATCTTCATAAGTGATACGCATAGTGAGGAAACCAGTTAGTATTCTGTAGTGTTTGTATTTTTAATAACTTAATTCATTGCATTTATTTTAAGAATGTATTCTGACCGTAATTTAGGTATGTTGATAATTTCCACATATAATTGATATTTGTTTTTGGAATAAATAAATGAAATTAAATGAAATTCGTATAAGCATGCGCTTGGAACCCATATGGAATGCTTACTTAAAGTCGTGATTTTTTTTTAAATTAAATATTGGTGTATACAGAGCCGTCTAGCCTCACACTAAGCAAAGCTTGGATTATGAAACCAGAATGTAGGTCATTGTAGGTACTAGAGTATAAATACCTTTCAATCGTCTATCTTCTTTCTAATTAATAAAATTCTCGTGTCACGGTTTTTGTAACCAACTCCTCCGAAGCGACTTGACCGAGTTTCATAAAAAAATTGTGAATATTCAATAGGTCTGAGAATAGGTCTTAGGGTATTTTTTATACACTTAGGTGTTATGGGTGGCGTAAAGTTCAGAAAAAGCTGAAAGTGCTTTTTTCTGTGAGATATTGAAATTTGACAGGAGGAGGTTGGTCTGTAGGTATAAACCTACAAGTTTTGTTTTGTGGTGTACGCATGCAAGGAAAATTTAAAAAAAGATTTGAGCTGAATGTTCCATAATCCTCTTACGTTTTATCAAAGGGAGTTGATCACCTAAAAGTAATCACATGTTGCGAAAACGAATGGAAAATATATTTTCATTTTTGTATTTTAATGACGAAGCGGTATTAGCTGAGACAGTGACACAGTTTTTTATAACAGCTAGATCACTGCACCTCGCAAATACAACAATTTATTTGTGTACTGTGTTTATTTTTATCGAATACTAGATTTTATCGAATACTGTGTTTATTTTTATCGAATACTAGATTTTATCGAATACTGTGTTTATTTTTATCGAATACTAGATTTTATCGAATACTGTATTTATTTTTATCGAATACTAGATTTTATCGAATACTGTGTTTATTTTTATCGAATACTAGATTTTATCGAATACTGTGTTTATTTTTATCGAATACTAGATTTTATCGAATACTGTATTTATTTTTATCGAATACTAGATTTTATCGAATACTGTGTTTATTTTTATCGAATACTAGATTTTACCCGCGACTTCGTCCACTTAGATTTAGTAAATAGATTTTTAAAAATTATATCATTAAAATTCTTGAAAATCAAAAGAAAAGAAGTAGCCTATGTCTGTTTTAAGATTTTAAACTATGTCTTTATTCAATTTTATCGAAGTCGGTGAAAACGTCACAAACAGACAAAGTTACTTTCACATTTATAATATTGGAAAAGATTGTCATCATCACCAAACAAATTCACTGATATAGTGTATAGGATATTATTTATTTCTGAGACTGAAATACACGATAAAATATAAATTATCGTCAATGATTGCGGTAGCAGGCGATGCTCATGATGAAAATCATCTGAATTGTCTTGAAACAAAGGAAAAACGTGTTAAATAGCAGTATTTTTACACAATAAGATGTTAAAAAAAGTGTGGAAAAGTCTTCATCGAGTTAAAACCATGGTCTTACTGAAGGTGCCAATCGGTCTATAACAATTCAGAATATTGTAAGCATACGCAAAACTCCACTACCCACACGTTTGTGCTTGTGGACACTTCTACCCTTGCTTTCCAAGCATGGCAACTTAATCTGTTGTCTAGAATCTCTAATGCATCCAACCTAACTCATTTCTGCGCTCGCCATAGCCTGGCATAGGTCTTATAGACCAACAGTAAATAAACTTTAATTATTATACCAACTTCGATATTATCTACTCGTTGTTAAAAACGCTGTGGTCGAAAATCTTGCGCATATTAAAATACATTACATTGGATACCTACCATGTTAATAAATTTATACCTGCCTACATACCTAGCTGTTTCTATATTTACTAGAACAACAGGGAGTCTTCGAGTTATAATTTCCCACGAGATGAAAACATTCTGCCTTGAAAAATTGAAATTGAGCGGATTTTTCCAAACCTATGTTGCTCGAGATAATAATATACAATATCGCTTTTTTAATTAAAAAAAATATTTCGAAGCTACTAGGAACTTGAATTTCAGAAAATCATAAAGAAAGTTTTTAAAATCTCAATAAATCTAAATAAAATTCTCATAAAATAAATCTACTCTCAAACTTTTAGACTAAAATAAACAACATTTTTTGGATAATTAGGTAGGTCGTAGTATACCTAGAATACCTAGCTTCATTAAAAAAATGTTTCGTTAATTTTTCATTTAGTTTCTACTTTTAATCTACTCGAAACAAATTCCTAGATCTTAAGACACCCCAAACTAATCTTCTACCTATGTAAAAGTAAAAGCAAAAATACAGTTGAAATCATACAAGCCATTGCTGAGTAGGTAATTGGATTACTATATTGGAATTCCTTCTTCAGGTTGATTTTGGTTATTTCTAGGAATAAAAAGATTTATTTAGGTATTGGATTCAACGACGAATATAATTTAATAAAAAAATACAGTTCCTACAAAAACGACGATCCACGACACAGATAGAGGTCTTGCTCGTGGTAAAATGGTAGGCGTTTTCAAATCATTACAACCTATGAAAAATATACATTACTAGTTAGGTATAGGTAAGTACAATGTACAGATTGTGTGTGTATACCTGTGTACCTAGGTTATATTTTATTCTTTTTTATCAATCATTTTACGACTAAGTCTTATATAATATATAATATATATTTACATATTATGTAAATAATTATGGCCTGTAGCGTAAATCAATGTATAGAAAATTTCTGATAAAATTATTTTCGTCGTTTCCGATTGATTCAAAAATTAATACAACATCCTTCATTCAAAGACAAAAGCTATTTCAATAAAATCACAAGGACCACTTTGAAACGTCTTAGGGCTAGGTGAAGCTACGCCTGTTTCTCGTGACCAAGCCTAGAAGGCAAGAAACACGGCTTGGTGTCTATCATTTGCTTAGGTAGTAGGTATTAGGTATCTACAATATATGTTTTCAAGTCTAAATAAATCCTGAATAACCAATAGCCAATACAAATCGTGCATTCGTCAGTCTAACACCAATTTCTAAGAATTCTTAAAATATATCGCAAATATTCTGAAATCGTAAGAGCTGTTGAATTCAGTGGTTCTACTACAATGGTCTATTGGAGGCAGACCGCGCTGAAAACGTATTCATGCTACAGCTCTACGATTTTCGAATAAACTTTTACCGTTATTTATGACGCCCGAAATTCTCGTACCTACTACTTAATCACGATGTAATCCCGGGTTTGTTTTTGCAAATATTTTATAAGATGGGAATTGGACCTGCACCTTTTGCGTCACGGTCTGCCATACCACCAACATGGCGTCATTGTAGTGGGTACATAAATGTATTTAAACTTATTATGTATAAGTAGTATACCTAGTAAGTAGGTAGTAGGTATATTTATAGGACAGGCCTCACAGCTTAGTTGGTAGTTACTCTGCCTTCTGCGCTGTAGGTTGTGGGTTCGATTCCCACCCAGGGCAAACATTTGTGTGATGAACATAGGTGTTAGTTCTGTGTCTGGGTGTTATTATGTATCATAGTTATATAGGTAGGTATGTATTTACAAAAAAACAGTACCTATATAAGTATTCTCCCAGTTATCTGGTAGACTAGTATTATCAGGTTCCTTACTGCGATTTCTTGTGACTATTATAATAAAGAAATCGCAGTAAGGAACCTCAGTCTTGGCACGACTTTGTCTAGATTTCATTATTTTTTAGAGATAAACAAGCAGCTCCATCGAGACTTGGCTAGTTTTTTTACATAATGTTTTTGGTGGGATACCTATTTTCATTATCAGTAGGTGTTATAATAACAAATTGCACTCTAATAAGTCAAAAAAGTCAAAGCAGTATTTTAGTTCCAAATTCACAACTAGATGTCGCGACAAATTCTGTCCGGTTTCTAGATCGCGCTATCGTTGCGTTTTGGCGTACGATAGGGGCGAGCGAGAATTCTCCATTTGGTTACAGACATACAGACAGAGTACTGTCTTTAAAACTAGCTTTGCCCGCGACTTAATTCGCTTTTGTTTTTGAAGGTGACTATCTAAAGCAGATGGCACGTTGTTAAACTTGTGAAATATAAATATTTTAATTTTAATATTAATTTTAATTTAATCTAATTGTAATTTAAATCCATTCATCCATTGAAATGAAATGGAAAAAATAACTGCTATAATATAGTCTGCTGTAATATAGTCGGTGTATGTAATGTACTACTGAAGATTATCGCTCTTAATCCTTTACGTTAAAGTCTAAATTAGCGTAACCCCCAAATTAAAGTAAGTAGTAGTAAGTTTTACAAGTGGTTTTTTAGGTTTCCGTACCCAAAGGGTAAAAACGGGACCCTATTACTAAGACTTCGCTGTCCGTCTGCTTGTCACAGGGCTGTATCTTAAGAACCGTGATAGCATATAAAAGTGATGTAGAGTGAAGATAGTATATAAAAATAGAATAAAATAAAATTTTAAGGGGGGCTCCCATATAACAAACATGTTTTTTTTGCCGTTTTTATAGAAATGGTACGGAACCGAGTTCGTGCGCGAGTTCGACTCGCACTTGGCCGGTTTTTTTAGTTTATCCGGTACAAACAAAAATACAATTTTTACCGCTTTAATAGTAGTATAGTCTGCAATGTAATTTCAAAGTCTAAAGATTACCAAGATATTCATTGCCTTTAAAAGACCACTGGACACCGGGACCCGCGAAATGCCAGTTATTTAGTATGGAAACGACTGCCGTAATATATTTTACGGCCGTCACATCCGTTACCGCTTCTAACAAAACCACAACTTATGCAAATAAATTGAACTAAGCTCGGTTTGTTGTGGATTTATTTTTTGTCGATAAAGTTAGATTTAGAAACGAATAGCAAACCTAGTCAGCAAATATTTAAATGGACTAGTGAAGAATATTTTGCAAGGAGCATTCACTATTTTTAGGGTTCTGTACCCAAAGGGTAAAAACGGGACACTATTACTAAGATTTTACTATCCGTCTGTCCGTCTGTCCGTCCGTCTATATGTCCAGCAATTTTATAAAAACACTAGCGACTAGCATGTTATTATACATATAAACCTTCCTCCTGAATCACTCTATCTATTAAAAAAACCGCATCAAAATCCGTTGTGTAGTTTTAAAGATATAAGCAAACATACATACATACATATTACATACAGACGCGGGAAGCGGAAAGCGACTTTGCTTTATACTATGTAGTGATGATTATCATGTTATGATATTCATACCAATATTTATTGGTACTGAATGTCACAGGGCTATAGTATCTCATGAACCGTGATAGCTATACAGTTGAAATTTGCACAGATTATTTATTTCTGTTGCCGCTATAACCGGGAATAACAGGAGAGGAAAAAAACAGTACAAAATAAATATTTAAGTAGGGCTCTCATACAATAAACGTGATTTTTTTGCCGTTTTTTATAGATTACATCGTGCGCGAGTCCGACACGCACTTGGTCAGTTTTTTATAGATAATGGTACAGAACCCTTCGTGCGCGATACTGACTCGCACTTGGCCGGTTTGTTTTGTTGACTGAAGGATGATGGCTACAAAAAGTAATAAGTTGGCAGGCCTTTCCTTACTACGAGTATTATCTGCTTGCTAAGTTGAGCGGACTTTACCCTTTATTTAAGCAACTCAGTCATATTTTAGGCTCTTACATCATTTTTTTAAGGATTACACACTTAATGCACTGCCAATAGGGATTACTGGACATTGTCTGAAATCCCCATTGATGGGGATAGTTAATGGGTATTTCTGGACTAACCCGAAAAAAATTACAATGTTATTAAATATTTTGATTTATTTGATGAAAGTAAGAGTATGTTCTTTGAGAATGCTCAACTTGGAATAAAATAATTAAGATCTCAGAATTTTTAGGTGAAGTTGGTTGAGTAGAAATCATTTTTACTTTGAAAATGTTTTATTTTATTTAAAAAAATAGGAACGCGATTGTAATTCCCGAGCACGGTAGAAATACTCTCAGATATCAAGTCGCTTAGATCCTTGAAGATGTCTAAATTGAGTAGTCAGAGCCAAATACAAACATTTGTTTGGCACAAGACCCACATTTTGCAGTTTTTATTTATTAGTTGATAACAAGTTAAAGTTATGATATGTGATAGAAAAGGGATAATCTTCAAAAACAGACGCCCAAATCCTTAAAGATGTATTATGTAGGGTTCAGAGTCACCACTAAATGACACATTTCGCAGTAAATTGTAAAGCGTTCTTTGTGGCAGATTGCAAGCTCATCGCCACTTACCTACCCTCGTATTCAAGAACGACACTATGAGAACACGCACCCACAGTGGACGAAATCTTTTTTCATAAAAATCACTTTATGTGTCGTGCGACACTGCATAGTGTGACTAGAGGCACATTGTCGTATGCCTCTAGGCAAAGTTGAGCTCTAAAGGCACACGGTAGCGTGCGCCATTGTGCCGCTCAACACATAAAGTGATGTTTATGAAAAAAGATTTCGTCCACTGTGTGTGCGTGTTCTCATAGTGTCGTTCTTGAATACGAGGGTAATTCTCGTTTCTCGCTTCCGCCCGCGGTTTTACTCGCATCGTACCTCTGAATAAAAAGTATCCTGTAGGTATGCTAATCCAGCTGGCTTATTTAGTAGATTTTCATAGCCAATCATAGCCAATACTAATGAAATTGGTATTCTCTAAGTTCGACTGATATTCATAGCTATATCAATCGAACTTAGAGAATACCAATTTCATTGGTACCTAACTATTATAGGATCTATGTATCTAAACTGCTTTGAAAGCCATAATATGATTTATCATCGTTTTTACTAAATAAGCCAGCCGGTTACTAAGCTATATTATTTAGCATAACAATGGTGTCGATTCTGTTGTGTCCACGCTTAAGTTAAAATTCCTAAAAACTGTCGATCTTATTTCTTTTAAGTTAAAGTTTAAAATAGCGTAACCTTAAAGTGACAGTTCTAAAACTTAGAATAGTTTTCAATAAATTTAAGATTTTCGTAAACGATTTAGAAACGTCAAGCTAAATTTAATCGGCTCTTTAGTCGACTGGGCCCGCTCGAACTAGTCCCGCGGGCCCAGTTGACCTAATGCATTTAATTTATTAGTTTTCTTTAGTCGACTGGACCCATTACTAATTTGAACAAAAAATCTATTGTCTGATTTCAAATCCGTGTACAGATGTGTACAAAACGTATTAGAGATAAACAAAAATAAAACACCTTCACATGATTATAATATCGCCCGATATTATAATCATGTGAAGGTGTTTTATTTTTCTTTTGCTACTGTTCGGGCTCACTTAGAACTAGTCAAAATTCATAATATACAAAAATATAAACTGAAAGAATTTGAAAGCTTGTCAGAATGCTTTATCAGATATATTCTATTCAACAATATAAAATTAAAATATTTGAAAATGAGTCTTTTGACTAATGCTTACTTTGAATTATTCAAAAACAACATTATACAATAATTCAAAATTTAAAAAGATACATAAAATCACAGTTGTTTGATTAATTCTTGATACTTGCTTAAAACTATTCAAAATCGACAATATACTATGACATAAGCCGTGTTGGCTGAAAGGGAGGTACCTCGACTTTCAATGTGAAGGTCGTGGGTTCAAATCCCGGCGTGCATCAATGAGGATTTTTCTATTCGAAAAATGTATATGCGCATCAAAAACAAGTGTTCAAAACAGTAAAGAAAAACATCGTGGGGAAACCAGTTAGTATTCTTATAAGCGGCGATGGGCATGCCACCTGTCACGTATGGAATGCTGACTACTGCAAAATGTGGGCATGGCCAGATATAATGTTTGGACGTGCCTCTGACTACCTCCACTAGACATCTTAAAATGATCTAAGCGTCTGGAGATCTAAGAAGATGTCTACCGTTCTTGGAGATTACAGTCGTAATCCTATTATTTATTTATTATTTACTATTACATCAATCATAAATAAAAATAGCTACTTAAAAATCACAGTTATTTCATTAATGATCACAAAAAATTAAAACCTCAATTTCTCTAAACAATGGCTTACCAGTAATATTGCCGCTAAGTAATTCGTTTATTGCAAAGTAATTTTTTTTTTCTCTTATGGTTTCAGGCAACCTCTTTGAAATTTTGAGATCTGTAGGGTTTTTCAACGCAATCAAGAAGTAAGCCTTATCACTACATAGCCCTTCTAAAAGTAGAGCGATGTTGATATTGGATTTATGTATTCCATTAAAATATTCGACAATAGTTGAAACACTTTTCTTCTTGTCTATTCTAATACCAAATTTTGTAAGCGGGACCAGTTGACCAATTCAAAATATGCATTAGGTCAACTGGGCCCGCGGGGCTAGTTCGAGCGGGCCCAGTTGACTTAAGAGCCATTTAATCGACATGTAAATTGGTGTTGACTAAGATGACACTTGATTGTGTCAAATATGCGAAATAAAATAGAGAAATCGCTAAAATATCCCAAGTTTTAGGACTGTCATTTTGATGTGACTCTAATTTAGACTTTAAGGCGCGGTAAGTTCTGAAAACCGCGGCCGAAACGACACTGACAGTTGACAACGGCAAGCTCTAGATGGCGTATGCTTATCGTAAATATTATCGACAGTTTTTATGAGATCGCGTTTCTGGTACCTACGTAGGCTGGTAATAGGCTTTACTATCTGGTGGGGGTAGTTAGAGGCACGGCCAAACATTATATTTGGCACATGCCCACATTTTGCAGTAGTTACGCATTCCATACGTGACTACTCAACTCGCTAGGTCACTGACCTCTATTATACAATAGAGGTCAGTACGCTAGGTACATGCCGATTTGACAGATGAACTATAAAAACTTGGAATGTGTTATGTCAATGTCAGTTAATCAGGTGCGCGCCGCGGCAAATCAGGATGTTTTTTTATGGGTTTTCAAAGACAAAAACTTTGTGTACATGCAATCAATGAAATAACCAAATAAATACAGCAAATAAATGTTGTCTGGGCATCTCGTCCAACTCTATTTTCTATTTGCCAAGTCGGAACGGTAAATATGGTAACACTGACTACAGACTCCATAAAAAAAAAGTAGAACAAATGTTTATGTAAACAGAGCCGGCATTTTATATGTACCTATGTCAAAGTCAGTGCAAAACGCAAATCCTTGGCGCGGCGGAGTCAACCAATGCCATACATACAACACCGGTCAGCATAAATAAATGACGCGAATATTGAGACCGTTTCACAAGCCAAGCGAGCAGAAGAAGAGTTACGCGCTGGGTGTCCCGCCAGCCTCAACTGTCTGCCGGTCGAGGGCAGCCCGTGGCTCGCAGAAGGTCGACGAAGGATTCACTGTCGCGGAGAAGAAACTCGTAATCAGCGTGGTACTGCTCCACTGTCTTCTGGGTTCACTTTGCAGGCAGTGGAAATTACTTTATTGCGATTTATAATCATACAAACTTCAAGTCATATTATGTGCTCCGGGTCTATAGAAAGTTTATGGATGTATTCATCGGGCTTTTGAACAAAAATAGTCTACATAGGGAAGCACCAAGAAAAAAGAGCTCTGACTTTTTGTGTTTTTATAATATGTATGATATTGTTATATTATTGTGCTTCTATTATACTCTGAAACATAACTTAGATTGGATAAAAAAAACCCTACAACCTACATTGTCTCAATCCGGTATACCTACCTACTTAGCTGGCTGTAAAAAACCATGAGAAGCGATGATAACTTTATGTGATTAGAAAGGAAATGAAGTAATAAAGTGTTAATAATCAATATTCTGGTTTATTTTCATGTTTACAAACTAATTTCTATTATCCAGCTGTTCCACCAGGCTTGTTTTCATTGAATAGTTTCAGTTTTCCTTATAAGTAACACAGCTTTCTCCGGAGAATCTTTGGGAACATCCCAGAATGAAGTGAATATTGTAGTCACTCCTAAAAATTTTTAATTAATGGTCAGTATTCAATGCTATATTGGTTTTAAATTTATTTTAGATTGTTTCCTAAACAAAACCATATCTTCATGTTTTTACACCGGAACTCAAACAAAAATGAATTGTAAAACATGATAGGCGGTACCTATACTTATAACGACGAGAAGTTGAAGCCCTTTTTTAGGGTTCCGTACCCAAAGGGTAAAAACGGGACCCTATTACTAAGACTTCGCTGTCCGTCTGTCCGTCTGTCTGTCACAGGGCTGTATCTCATGAACCGTGATAGCTAGACAGTTGAAATTTTCACAGATTATGTATTTCGGTTGCTGCTATAACAACAAATACTAAAAACAATAAAATAAATATCTAAATGGGGCTCCCATACAACAAACGTGTTTATTTGCTGTTTTTTATAGATAATGGTACGGAACCCTTCGTGCGCGAGTCCGATTCGCACTTGGCCGGTTTTTGAATTTCTAAGATTAGCGCTTACACTATGACGTCACATCGTCACGACCGCGACCGCGACGCGGGTCACGGCGCTTAGTTTTGTGTCGATCGTAATATCTTCTGAATGGAATGTCCGATTTGAGTAATTCAAAAAGTTATAGGTATATTGGTATTGAAACAGTTTTCAATATGAAATGATTTATTTGGATAAGGATTTATACGAAGGTATGGTTATCATGTCTGATATTGGTCAGCTTTTTTATTAATCGGACATTCCATTCAGAAGATATTACGATCGAAACAAAACTGAGCGTCGCGATCGCGGTCGTGACGGGGTGTGACGTCATCGGCTAGAGACCGCCCGCCCGCGTTTTTAAAAACCTTCGGTCGGAAATACGCACTTTTATTTACGATCAAAGTGCGATGCACTGTATCTGGGATGCACTGTATCTCCAAATTTTCAGCACGGGATAGCTGCTCCATCTGGTGTACGCGACGGGTAAGATCGAAGAGAAACTTCTATTATAGACAATTTAGATTGAATGTCTTTGACTTGTGAAGTGAATTTCCTGTCTAGTTCCTCCCTTATAATTTCACGGATAATGTCAGCAGAGAGGCAGTGGCATTGGCTTCGGGGCTTCGCGCGTTGCGTGACGTTATCGTATTCTTGGCCAATGTCCATGCGAAAAGATGCAGGTGCTGAAGGTGCGGCTGTAACTGTCGCAGGCGCAGTGCGGGCGCTCGCAGCCCGGGTAGGCTCTATAGTATATAGTAGTATATATATATATAGTAAATCTATAGTTAATACAATTCTTTGTATATGGCTTGTTTTGATTAGTGATAGTTGTGATGCGTTATACCTCTAGATTTGATTGATCACAACTAAATATTTCCCGTTTTGTCTATTTACTTAAATATGAATAATTAATAAATAAATATCGCTGTTAAAAAACCCTTGCTATTCTATGTTGTTTAAAAATCGTCGTTATAATCAGTTTTTCAATATAAACCGTTTATTTGAAATTCAAAATGTTGTTATAGTGCCCACAACCATCGCTCTCACCCTACGTTAAAAACTAAAAAAAAAACCGACAAAAATGTATCGACCAATCGAAAAGTCAAGGGAAGTCAATTTTCCGAAAATTGCATATATCCAGAAATCCCAATAACTGTCATAAGCTCTCTCCCGCTTGGAGAGCTGGCAACGTCGCCTGTAGCCGCGTGACGCAAAAGCACAGAGCGGCAACGCCGCTTTGAAACATGTAGTCCACCGCTCGTAATAACTATTTTCCAATCTGTGTCGCAGCCCAAGCTCTAGCGTTTGAATAATTTTTAATATGATGGTAAAAATCCACAACTTATTTTTCCCAGAATAAAAACTGTCCTTTTGTACAAGTTTTATTATCGACTAGCACTGTTAGTATAATGTTTGTTTGTTTTTTTGTAACTTTCAATAATTGCAAGTTATTTTTCGACCATTTCCGATTGAGCTGAGATTTTGCATCTTTTAGTTCTGGTCACAATACAATAATATGGTGACAGCGAGCTGTTCTGATGATGAAGTCAGACGTTTTTGTAGACGTTTACAATTACTGTAGTACAGGTCGCTGCTTAAATACTAAAGTGTCACAAATCAAAAAATGTGAAAATCGTTTTTAGTGCAAAAACGTGATCTAAAATGGTCATTTTATATAATAAAAATTTGATCCTTTTAATTATAGCACTATAAATAACTAAAACATACAAGTGTCTGTTTAGCATTTTTGCACTTTGCAGGCAAACTTCAGAGCTAAACTGCCATTTTATCAATTGCGACTTGATTTTTGACAGAATCGCGCATAGCTTATATGCAAAAGGGCCACATTTCAAAAAACTACCGGTTTTTTAATTAAAATTTATATTCAAAAGTGCCATTTTTTAGAATGTGTCCGTATCGAGTATAAAATAAACGTATGTATAATACTATTTATTAAACAAAGGTGCCACATTTTAGAATGCGTCGGCTTTGAATATAAAATGTATATTAGTACAATATTGTTTTCTATACACATTTCAAATGCGTTTGTTTTGAATAATAATTTTAGTTCGTTAAAATATTGCTTTTTATACATAAGTACCACATTTCGAAATGCGTTTGCGTAGAATATTATTTTTACGTGAATTCTAATATAATTTATAAGACATAAATGCCATTTCTTGGTTATTATGTCAAAAAAATTAAACATGGCGACATTTTTGACTTGGAATCTCTTACTGTTGGAAATTACTGTACCTACTATTCAAGATAAAACAAATTTGAAATAATCAAAGAACTTATTAAGAAAATATTAACATAATTTAAAGCGATGTAATACGCTAAATTTATAAGCTTATTAATAGAGATAATAATCTATCTAATAATCGGTCGTTATGTTTAGCGTTTGTAGACTACGAAAAATAATTTAATTCAGTGGAAACCTGTGTAAAGCTATGGTTATTCCAGCGGTGCCGTATTGACTACCAATACATTGTAGTGTTGAAATGCTTGTACAACAACGCCACCGTGTCAGTCCGGGTGCAGGAGCAGTGTACGAAAGCGATTTCTTTGAAGAGAAGCGTTAGACGGAGATGTTATTATATCCGTATACGAACTAAAGTCACCGACATACCCAAGAGGAGTAGCTAGTTGACGCGGCTGTGAGCGGGGTAGGTACATGGCTTAAAGAACTGATGGTCGTTGGGTAGAATGAATGGAAAGATGACCTGATAAAGGTTGCTGGGAGGCATTGGGTGCACACTGCACGAAATAGATCATTAGAATTGATTTTACGAAGAAGGCTAATGTTTAGCAATGGAATGTTCTATGGCTGAAATTATAAAGATGACGAAGTGATTAATATGTTTGAGTTAATAACAACTGGGTTGTGATTTAGGTACTCATTGATTTTTAGAAAGACAGATTTAGCAGAAAATATATAGTTTTATTAATTATTAAACACTTATATACTTGTAGTTAAATAGATTTATGAAGCCTTTATAGTGACCTTATTATTATTTTTGTGTAGCTAGTAATAATGTTGAACTCTGTTTAGAGATCAACATTAAATTACCTCTTATTTTGCCCCAATAACTTTGTATAAAAATAGTTTTTGGTTTTTTAAATAAATAGCGAATTATTTTTAGTATTATCAAAAAAAAATATTAGCATGCTTTCGATATTGTATAATATTTGTTTTATTAATAGGTTTTTTACATCAGACGAAGAAGTGAAGGAAAAATCTAAAGAAAACTCTTATTTTTGTATAATATGTGGCCTTTTATCGATAACTTTAATTTACGTTTAAATATTTTTTTATATGCAAAAGGGACACATGTGGTATTTTACGCCAATAGGTTAAAGTTACAGCAAAACGAAAAATATAGATAGATACAGCTTAAAATTACGCTTCTAGTGATCCAAAACTCATAACTAATAAAAATAAAAATTTCTCAGAAATTAAAAAAATATTTTTTTAAAACTTTGATTGGCTCTCCTGAAAAAACAGAAATTTTGAAATATGACCGTTTAGTATTTAAGCAGCGAGTGTAGGTACATTATTTTGATATATCTCGCGGGGTTCAGCCAGCGTTTGCAATGTAAGCGCAAAAAATGTGTTTATTTACGACATCACATTAGAAACCTCTAAAATTATCAGTATTTCTCTACTATATTAAGCATGTATTATACATAGAAACCTTCCTCATGAATCACTCTATCAATAAAAAAAAACCGCATCAAAATCCTTTGCGTAGTTTTAAAGATTTAAGCATACATAGGGATATAGGGACAGAGAAAGCGACTTTGTTTTATAGGTACTATGTAGTGATGAACTATCCCTACGTAATAAAGCAAGTGGCATTAATACTCCTTGGTAGAATAGGAAGTAAAAACTCTTTGTCTGTCAAAGTAATTTTTTTAAAAAACTTGCGTGTTCGGCGGTTGGCGGGACTCTGCTCTGTGTCACAGAGTGGCGGGTAATAGGTAATATACCTATTAGAACACAATCAGCCACCAAAACGTAGTCTGTTATGTATGCGCCATGTTCTTTGAACATTATGTAACAAAAATGACAGGATCATTGAACCGATTCTTACTAAAATCTTGGGATTTTATAACCCGCTGAATATATTATTATTCATACGTACCTATTTTGTTCAACTGCGGGTTTTGCTATGGTTAGAAGTGTTAGTGATGATGCTGAACTATCATCCTTCGAGAAAGTTATACGCAAATCCGACTGGTCGTTCCAGATTTTTTCCAGAATTTTTCCCTACAATTTATCCAAGAAAACGTTGTGAAGTGAAAGAGGATTGAGAAAGGGATGATTAGATGGTTTGGGCATGTGGAGAGAATGAATGAAGAAAGATATTGACAAAACAGGTATATAAGGCGAGTGTGAAAGGGAGAGCGTTGGAAGAGGAAGACCTCGGCGTATTTTCCTGGACCATATTGGAAACGTTTTGAAAAAAAGCCGGGTCAAGAGTACTCTAAACCGACGAGCATGCATGAGGAATGTGATGAGAGTGAATGCTAAAGAAGTATGTCAGGATCGTAGCAAGTGAAAAGCCGTGATCTCTGCCTACCCCTTTGGGAAACAGGCGTGATTTTATGTATAAATGTATGTATGTATGATAAAGTATGTAGTTATGTAAGTACTTACTGTTTTCTTTGCCTAATATTTTTCAAAAGATTATCAAAGATAACGTAGATAGGTAAAATTGATAAAATAGGATGGTTTACTTACTGTTTTATTTCTCTTATATTTTTAGCATGTTTTCTTAGGGTACGTAACCATTATCTCTTTTTGTTTTTTTTTTTTGAAATATTACCCATCTTTTTTCAATTCGTAAATAATCTTTCCGACCGCTGCAATGACGTCAAACACACGTCTGTCTCTGACAGTAGTCACAGGGGTACTGACTACTGACTGAGCCATGGGCGATGCGTGCTCCGCCTTAGCTTTTCGAATAAATTAATGATATAAATTATGTATAATTACTTATCAAAAATCTATTCTAATAGAATTGTAGATCTACATATTACCTATCTTTAACAATAAATCACAAGTTGATTTTAATAGTAGGTATATAAAATATTTCGATCATAAATTCTAAAACGTATCATTTAGAAATAATATTTTTATCGTGAAAAGTTTCTGCTATTATGTTTTCAGCTTAATAGAAATCTAGGTAGGAACCTGAAGTAATATACTTATAAAAATAGGAGATGTGGCTTGTTCAGAAGTATTTTATTTTTCGTTTGGAAAAAGAGCAATCGTCGACTGGGAGCCCCTTAATGTAAAAGAAATAAGATCGATCGTTTTTTTACGAAATTTTAGGTTTAGCTTGGACACAACAGAATCGCCATTAATAACTGCTTGACGATAGGCGTGGCCTAATGACGTCACTGGTAGTAGGTAAAAGTAGCTGTAGAGGGGCGCCCGTAGGTAAGAAACGGCGCGCACGCCATTCGGATCGGAGCTCACTTTTGCGCCAACACCAAAGACAGGGTTGTGACATTAAGTAAAAAAAAACGATTTTCTAGTCTACGAACAAATTCATAAAAACAGACAAAAAACCGATTAGTCGGAAAATAACTATTTTTTTCTCAAAAAATTAAAAGGTCGCGGGTTCAAATTGCGTGCATCAATGGATTTTTATGTTTGAAAAACTTATATGCGCATCAAAAATACGTGCTCAAAACGGTAAAGGAAAACATCGTAATTAAACCAGTTAGTATTATTATAAGCGGTGATGGGCTTGCAACCTGTCACGTAGGTATGGAATGCTAACTACTGCAAAATGTGGGCATGTGTCAAATATAATGATAAGACGTGCCTCTGACTACCCCCACTAGACATCTTCAAAGGATCTAAGAGGATGTCTACCACTTGGGGCTCATAGTCGTGATCCTATTTAATTTATTATTATTTTTAATTTAAGTTTATTTAATTCAAACGATTTAAATAAAGACCAATAAAATAAACGGTCACCAAAGGTCAAGCTTAAACAGCAGCTTACATAACAATTAGAAGGAACGCCTACAAGACAAGTAAACATGTTGACGCGAAACTTTCCAAGCTTGCGTCAACATGTTTTTCTCGCCTTCGATTTATTTTAGTAAAATTTTAGTTTGATTCAAAAATTTCAACTCCTTGAATATTTTTAGTTACAAACCAAAGAAAATAAATTATTCAACTTTCTAGTATTCATATTCAGGTTAGAAAAGATGACACATATTTGATGTAAAGCTGCAGACGGAAACTAGTAGGAAACTAAAAATAATGTAAACTGCTAAAAATTAATCTTAATCATAATCTGCTCTATTCCGTAGCATAATTTAGATTGTTCATCTATTAAATTCAATTGATAAATTTTAAATCCTTTACGCTCCCGTCCGCAAATGTGCGCAGGGCATAATGCTCATCCGTTTTCGTGAGATAGAACAACTGTTAATGAACTAAACTTCATTGTTTACACTAAAGCATTTTCCAGTGTTCATATAGTTTTTATTCACTGAAATAAATAATACTTACGTCAAACATTCCCTACTCCTGCAACAGCGTGAAGGATACATCTTAATTTGCTTGAATGAACATCTAATCGCAGTATGCCAGCTCGATCGGGTCCACATCGAGCGAAATGCAACAATAATGAGCTGTCTCCCACACTCCACAATAGACTATCAAACACATACTTGAAAAGACAACAAACTGGATCAGTTTATGCGATCATTTGTAGTTCCTAAATAAGGTATTTTATGAAATGCTGACTAATGCAAAATGTGGGCATTGTGTACTTACTACCATACTGTTTTCTATCTACCAAAATTTACTATTTATTTTATCTGCATTGTAACAGTTCGCAAATAAGTAGTCTAAATACAACAATATCCATTACTTTTTATTTTGGGAGAGTCTAATCCCTATACTCTTAGTTGTAACATCGAAACTACCTCGAAACTTGACTCAAACTCTTACGAGGCCCTTCGAATTTATCTCGAAAAGTATCTCATGTTTGGTATCTTAAATCGATCCTTTGGAGGTTCCTGGTGGCCTGGAGGTCCAGTCTGCCACCGACAACGACCAAGTGCACAACCAGACGCATTGCCATGGGTTGATGTCAGGCAGGAGGTCGGACGTGAGATAAGGCGATGAAGAAGAAGAATCTAGCTAGAGTGTAATTCGGTACAAATACGAGCCGGACGTTAATCACGTGATGGATATCAGCGATGGCCTTTGATCGTCTATCACGTGACAGACGCACATGAAGGTTTGATTACATGAGTATTAAAAATAACTACGGTTACGTTTCTTATCCGTAGGCGCCAACATCTTCCCCTTAATTGACACTTAACTCAGATAAATGTCTATGAACGCCATGTCAAAGAGAAGAAAGGCAGATGGTACAGGCTTAAACAAGTTAGTTCTTTTAATTATTATTCTTATTTGAGCCTTCACATTGTTCGATCGGCACCACACTGGAGCTCTACATAGCATTAAGGAAAGGATCATTGAAAAAAGGGTAGACCCCAAGCCGTGTTTGTTGCCTGATTCTTCTAGGCTTGGTCGCGAGGAATCGGCGTAGCTTCACCTAGTTCCTAAGACGTTTCAAAGTGATCCTTGTGATATCATTGAAATAAATGATATTTGAATTTAAATTTGAGTTTGAAGTTTCCAGAGTTAAAACTACTGTGGTTGTTATTCATTTTAACTACAAATACGGCTAATTACCACGTTTTTTGTTGTATTGCTGACGTTTCGAGACAATTCTCTTCTCTTCATCATGAGCATCGCCCACGACCGCGATCAACGGCAGGTCGGCGCCACACGTCAGCAATACAAGAAATAACGTGGTAATCAACCGTATTTTTAGTTTAAATGAGTTTCTAGAGGTTATTTTGATGGCACTTAAATTATCTTAGTACTCATAAGCACTCATAATTATATTTAATTTTTTATCTATCTATACTTATACTATAATATTATAAAGAGAAAAGTTTTGATGTTTTGTTTTTTTGTATGTTTGTAATGGATAAACTCAAAAACTACTAAACCGATTTCAAAATTTTTTTCACCATTACCAAGCTACATTATCTCTGAGTAACATAGGCTATTTTTTATTTTGAAAAAGTAATAAATTCTTTATAAGAATGACGATAGTTTGAAGCAAGGTGTAAAAAATTGCTAAAAATTTTGCTTTCTTCGTGTGCGCTACAAAAACTATTGAACGGGAATTGTAACGGGAACGGGAATGGGAACGGGAACGGAAACGGGAACGGGAACGGGAACGGAAGACAACATTTGTCAATTCTAAAGCGATACGAAGTTCGCGGGGTCAGCTTCTCCTGATATAAAGTTGTTTTCAAAGATTAAATTACGAGTTGCAGTTAGGACCTACACGGAGCTGTGCGAAGCTGACTGGAGAGGACCAATGACAGCGCTCAAATATTCGAGTTAAGAAATGTCGAGCGTTGTCATTGGCCCGCTCCGCACATCCCCGATTAGGTGGAAACTCACCTTAATCTATTATTACTTACTATCATAATATCTAACAATATGACAAGTTCTTCATGATTGCATATTCAAAGAAATTTTATATTATATATTTCAAAATGTAACCATAAGTAATCAAATATTTTTGTGAATACATAGAAATACAAAATAAGTAAATACCAATCCAATTTAGCGTAAATTATTTCGATAAATAAGGGTAGGCGAGTGTAGAATTCAGAATATGTAAAGTAAAACAATATTTTAAGGGTTAGTAATTAATTTACCTAAAATAGTATTTTAGTAATTTCACACACATCTAGGCATATTAATTAACTAAAACTAATACTTGTTCGCCTGGGTGATTAATTAGTTTAGGTAATTTGTTCGAAAGCTTTGATAATAATATCTATATGTGTATCGGATACAAAGGAACGGGTTTTGTATTTTTTTATAGGTAAACATTATTTTATTAAAAGAAAAATGTTGGTCGCCCTGTCAGACATATTAAATAAGGTTTTGTAATCACCTTATGTTATTATTTAACTTCACATCAAAAGTCATGCTAAAATTGGATTTTGCGTTAGTATCTCTAAATAAATAAGCAAAAGCAGTTACTACCAACTGAGTTGTGAGGCCAGGGGCCGTACTGCAAGGTCCTAAAGTAATATCAAAACAATATTACTCACGGTGCGAAAATAACGCAATACGAACTCGTATAGCGTATATTACTTTTGAGCTTGTGGTACGGCCCCAGGTTTGTGAGGCTTGGTTTTTACAAGCTTTTATTTAACTTGCAATGTATGTATACATGTAATGTAACTATGTTTGTTAAGGTGGAATCTTGTAACTCAATTTTGAAGCAGTTATTCCCAAACGATTGAGCTGAAATTTTGCAAACTTATACATATATAACTTCGGTAACAATGCATTATTATAGTGACAGTGAGCTGATCGGATGATGGAGTCAGGAGCTTTTACTCACAATGGAACTCCCTATTAAATACTTCGATTGAGTAAAAACTTTGCATACTTGTCAAGTTCTGATGACAATGTTATACGATGTGATAGGTGATCGATGGTCTAAATGATTTTACAAAAGCTTGTAATTGAAAAATGTTTTTCAACAGAAAACTCATTTGTTACTATGATATTTTTATGAGTTAGCATTTCTGGACAATACTCTTTGCATCCATGCGTAGCTAGAAATAATTGCACCTCGTAAGACAATGATATATCTAGACTTAATAAGCGCTTACACGCAATTTGTAAGGGGATGCTGGGTGGTGTCATTGTGGGTTTCGGTGGCACGATATTTGATAAAGTGGTCCTGGGTTTGAATCCGGCTATGTACACTTTTATATAAGTACCTAATGATTTAGATCAATTTCGATCTCTATTGACTGAACAACAAAACATTGATATAATAATTCTCGTAAGTAGAGCCTTATACAAATAATAAGAATACGTAAAATTAAAAAACAAAAAATGTAATTGGTAAAATGGTCTTCATAGTACAAGCTTTGCTTAGTTTGGGCCTAGATAGCGCTGAGTCTGATCTGGTCTCACAGCTCAGTTTGTAGTAACTCTGCCTTCTGCGCTGCAGGTTGTGGGTTCAATTCCCACCCAGGGCAAACATTTGTGTGATGAACATAGATGTTTGTTCTGTATCTGGGTGTTACTATGTATAATAAGTATGTATTTACAAAAAAAAAGTATGTAAGTATTCATAGTACAAGCTTTGCTTAGTTTAGGGCTAGATAGTGTTGTATGTAAAGTACACCAATATTTATTTATTCTATTTATTTATGTTATTTATTTATAAAGCCTAATTACAATGAAAAATTAAACATTAAAAAGCCAAACCCTATACAATATTTTCACAATTCCGATCACGTTCCGAACAACGTGTTAATCTTTTTAAAAGGAAATGAAGAAACTTTCCTTCGCTTAATGTTGCGGATGTTTTACTTTTAGGCAGAGTTTTTAAGGCTTTAAGCAAGTCTTGAGATAAAAAGTTTTGATAACCGCCTTTGAATTTCAAAAGCAACATAAATAATTACGTTTTTCATAAATACTGATCATAATTTAAATAAATTAAAAAATTAAATTATTATTATTTTACAATCTTTTATTTATCTTGCAATGTATGTATGTATGTATCCACTCAACCGTCCCAGCGCGCCAAGCGATTATGTTTGTTCGGGTGGAATCTTGCAACTCAATTTTGAAGCAGTTATACTTAACCGAAGCTTAGCCGAAGCTGAAATGTTGCATACACCTTTAGTTCTGGTGACAATACAACAATATCTTAAGCTGATCTGATGATGGAGTCAGGAGTTGTTCAAGAGACACTCAAACGAAACTTAGTAAGTACTTCGATTGAGTAAAAACTTCGCATACTTATCAAGTTTCGATGACAATGTTTTATTATGTGACAGGTGATAGCGTGCTTGATGGTTTTAATTATTTTTCAAAAGCTTGTCATTGAAAAAATCTGGGGGCACGGTAGTGCCCCCGCCAAGTCAAGCAATAAAGCGGCACGGCTGTACCATCCTTTTCTCGAAGCAGTTCAGGCCATTTTCTACCCCCTATAACTTCGTTGTGGATAAAACTAGAAGCCTGAATTTTCAGTAACGAAGCAGTCAGTATATAAACACGGTATGTTTCAAATTTCATTCAATTTGAACCAGTAGATTAAGAATTATAACTAGTCAAAGTTTCCTATTTTGTCACTCACTCACTCACTCACTCACTGACTGACTGACTGACTGACTGACTGACCGATCATCAAAAGTTTAAGGCACTTCTAGCAGACATAGAAGCTTCAAATTTGAAACACAGTTAGTGTTTAGTGTAAAAATCCTAGAAAAACCTGCCAAGTGCGAGTCGGACTCGCGCACGTCGAGTTCCGTACCATTATCTATAAATCACGTTTGTTGTATGGGAGCCCCACTTAAATATTTATTTTATTCTGTTTTTAGTATCAACAGAAATACATCATCTGTGAAAATTTCAACTGTCTAGCTATCATAATTCATGAGATACAGCCCTGTGATAGACAGACGGACAGACAGACCGACAGACCGACAGACCGACAGACCGACAGACTGACAGATAGACAGACGGACAGACGGACAGACGGACAGACGTAAAGATGGACAGACGGACGAACGGACAGTGGAGTATTAGTAACAGGGTTCTGTTTTTACTCTTTAGGTACGGAACCCTAAAAAGTAGGGCTATCTACAAAAATAAATGAGATGCCATCAAAAACATAACTTGTAAAAAAAGCCAAGTCAATGTTATTACGTAATTAGCTAACCTTTACGTAATAACTTAAGACAGAAGGACCCTTAAAGTAGGGACTGAATAAATTAACCGACTTGGTATTACATGGATCTCACCACTTTTTACGGTAGAAGAACTGAGTTGCTTTGCGAGACTTGGCTTTTTTTACAAGTTATGTTTTTGATGGCATATTTTTTAACAGAATACTTATTATATTAAAATACTTAATGACTATGCTAGCATAAGACACTTAACCTCGTATTCAAGAACGACACTATGAGAACACGCACCCACAGTGGACGAAATCTTTTGTCATAAAAATCACTTTATGTGTTGTGCGACACTGCATAGTGTGACTAGAGGCACATCGTCGTGTGTCTCTAGCCAAAGTTGAGCTCTAAAGGCACACGGTAGCGTGCGCCATAGTGCCGCTCAACACATAAAGTGATGTTTATGAAAAAAGATTTCGTAAACTGTGGGTGCGTGTTCTCATAGTGTCGTTCTTGAATACGAGGGTTACTGTGTCGGCAGTTGAAAAGTACCAACAACAATTTTGTTTACAACATTAAGATAAAACATGGAAAATTACTCACGTAAAGATGACTGTGTTTCTCATAATGTGTACCACTAACGTAAGTTTTAAAAGTGATATAACAATTGTACAATGGTACAGTCTGTAGTCATTGATGACTTTTTCGGTATATTGAAACTTTAATGTGCGGTCTAGAGACTTATGTATGAACTTTTATGTGAATAGTTTATTTATTTATATTATTTTTTAGTGATTAGTAGACATAACTATAGATTTTGTCTGCCCGCGGCCATGGCTATTGTAACATAGTCGAAACCACGGGAAAATAAATTAAAGGTTAAAGGACAGAAGGACCCTTAAAGTAGGGACTGAATAAATTAACCGACTTGGTATTACATGGATCTCACAACTTTTTACGGTAGAAGAACTGAGTTGCGTTGCGAGACTTGGCTTTTTTAAAAATTAATATCTTCTTGAAAGCTTTATAAGTACATGGTATTAAATGGGTTGTTGTCAGGTAGGCGGCTGTTTGTCAAACACCCCATGGTTAATCCTTTTAAAACATGTTTATACGAAAGAAAAAACACACAAAAAATAAACAGGATCACGACTGTAATCCCCAAGTACGGTTGACATCCTCCCAGATCTCCAGACGCTTAGATTCTTTGAAGATGTAGAGTGGGGGTAGTCAGAGGCACGTCCAAACATTATATTTGGCACATGCTCACATTTTGCAGTAGTTAGCATTCAATTACAGGTTGCAAGCCCATCGCCGATATGAGATATCTTCGTAAAAAAGTACGAAAACATCATCTCCAATTCAGAGGATCACAGTCGTGATCCTATTTCATGTTGATTGTTTTAATTTATTTGATTCACGTGAATTCATTAAACTCAGATTGGCTCTGTGTTAGACGAACCGCAGACAATAAACAACTTTTAATTGCTTGACGACGTTCGCAATTAAATTAAATGAACGCAAATATTCATCGTGCCAATTTGTAGAAAACCTTTTAACGATGCTGAATTTCGGTTTTTAGGGTTCCGTAAAAAGGGTAAAAACTGGACCTTATTACTAAGACTTCGCTGTCCGTCTGTCTGTCTGTCACAAGGCTGTATCTCATGACCGTGGTAGCTAGACAGTTGACATTTTCACAGATGATGTATTTCTCTGAATACATCATCTGTGAAAATGTTGTATTTGTATTTCTCTGAATATAAATGAAAATAACCGAAGATGAGTGAATGATGAATGTATTATGTGAAAACGAAACAAGCAAAATGCTCTACCGAATATGTGACATGGAGCTGAATAAACCGTGGGTTTCCGCACGGTTTTCTTTTATCGTTTTTACTATTTATAAACGGAGTAAGGACTTTTTGAAAGTAGTATTGGCAACCCTACTCATAATGTAAACTATACGCGTGTGCGACTTCGTTTTCATGATGATAGGTTAGCAGGTGTATCCTCGTAAGGCCCACAGTTCTTTTTAAGGTTCTCAACAAACATGGCTATTCCGGCCCAGAATCGTATCAATGCATTTCTGAACGAAATAATAAGGATTGTCAATGGATCTGTCATTGTTCAAATAAAGTGGCACCTGTCAATTTGAAGGAAATTTGTGAAATAATGGGATGACACTGGCATGCGCTGGGCCGAAGTCACTACTTTTGTGTGGTCCTTTAGGAAGGACCACTGGGTCGTAATTACTAGTTGGCGATTAGCAGCCCTGGGCCTTATGAGGGTATGTAACCTATTGCAGATTATTTATTGTCTTGTTACTAAACAGAACCAAAATACAAAGTTTTTTATAAGACACCCAAAACGTTATCACTTACGTGGGATAGAAAACACAATTATTCTTATGCACGTACTCACTGTACCTACTTTTTACCTTATTATAATTTTGACAAACTAGGACTTTTGTCCTGCCCAAATTTCAATAATCGTATAGAAAAAAGGACCAAGGATTCTTCAAATTTTTGGTCTATATTAAACCTTGACCTCATAAAATAAATGACTAGTTTTGGTAGAATGCGTATCATTGCGTTTTTGACAATATAATTTTTGAATACCGACCTTAGTAGGATTCAACCCTATTGGTAGAGTACGTTGATATGACAACTCAATGTTTTCAGTCTGAGATTTCCAATTATTTGTACACCAGCGCCATTTATACCAAAGTCATCCTTTTTGCATTCTTTTATCATTTAGGGGTTGTTTTTCAGGTTTCTAGTACCCCCTTCTGTTTATCTGATTTTTTATCTACATACTACCGCAAATTTCATCTTAATCTGTTTGGTCGTTGATTTTATGTATGTATGTGTTATTGGTTACAATTAAAGCTCAATTTTATATTCAATTATTTAAGTTTTTCAAAGATGGGCTTGCAATCTGTCACGTATGGAATGATCAAACTGCAATATGTAGGCATGTGCCAAATGTAATGTTTGTACGTGCCTCTGACTAAACCTTTTTAGACATCTTCAAGAATCTGAGCACCTGAACATCTGAGAGGATGTCTACCGTACTTGGGGATTAAAGTCATGATCCTATTTTTATTTGATAAAAAACATACAATAATAAAGTGTGAAATAGTTAAAGCGATTAAATAAAATTGATATCCGCAAGGTTACAATTAACAACCCTTTCGCTTTAACGACTTTTGTTATAAACTTTTATTGGCAATTATCAAAATGTGTCGCCGCCTTACTTAATAAGATATATTACTTGATGTATTGTTATTGCCGGGATTTTGTAAGATAAGAGAAACGGCAAAAATTCAACGCATCTGGCCTAATTAGACCCGTTGAGGACAAGTAATAAATGTTTTTGATGAATGATTCTGCATTCATCGAAAACATTTATTACTCGTTTTAATATAAAAGCAATTCGATTCTCAAAGAGGGTTGACGTCAGGTAGGCCGCCGGTTGTAAAACATAAGCCAAATCCTCTTCGCAACATGTTTGTCAACGAGTTGTGCCGACCCCACGTTAAGTGGGAAAAGAGAAAGAAAATGATGATGATTAGGGAAAGCAAGAAAATGTTTTAATCTACGAATATACTACTATTATAAATGCGAAAAAAAACCCTGTCTGTCTGTCTGTGACGTTATCACTGCTAAACCGCTAGGCCGATTAGGATGCAATTTCATATAGAGATAGTTTGACGTCTTGGGACGGACATAGGCGACTTTTATCCCCAAAATTGTCTTTTGATTTTCCGGAATTTAATGTTTATAATAAATAAAGTATAGACTACTTTGAAGTACGAAAAACATCCCCCAAAATGATAAAAAAACGCAAAAGGGATGATTTCGGTATAGATGGCGCTGGTGTGTAAAAAATCTGACATCAGCGTTGACTTCAGTCGTAGCAACGTGCGTTACTCTATGCGATTATTTAAATTTGGACAGGACAACGTTTGTCGCGGGTTAGCAGACCCGCGACCCGTCTTCTTTATTTTGTGATGGAAGACTTTCAAAATGACCAAACTTGCGCTTCATCCTTTATTTTCATATTCAGCTATTTGAATATTTATTTATTTTATTATCCCTATCATTTTGTAGCCGGAAGGTTATTTTCCCAGCGTTAATAAAAAACCGGCCAAGTGCGACTCGGACTCGTGCACGAAGGGTTCCGTACCATTATCTATAAAAAACGGCAATTAAACACGTTTGTTGTATGAGTACATATTACATATTTATTTTATTCTGTTTTTAGTATTTGTTGTTATAGCGGCAATAAAAATACTTCATCTGTGAAAATTTCAACTGTCTAGCTATCACGGTCCATGAGATAGCCCTGTGACAGACAGACGGACGGACAGACGGGTTCCGTTTTTACCGTTTAGGTACGGAACCCTAAAACACACTGTCACGTTCCTCAGACCCCTGTCAACGAGAATAATTCTAAACCCACAAAAGGCTTTGAAACGCGCTGCAATTTAAAAAAAGGGTGTTCTTCATCCCTTAGTTCATTTTCAATTTCCGTGAAGGAATGGATTCGGCGGCTTGTTTTCAGAACCATAAATTATCATAAAATATTGATAAGAACTTCCCCGTTTTTTTAAGAATTATAAGCATTTTTCTGAAATTGCAAAATGAAGTGCCAAATATATCTAAAGACTAGCCTTTGATGACAGACTTTGTCTAGCACAAATTTCAGTAATCGCATAGAAAAAAAAACAATGTCGGTCAATTTCGGTCGAATGCTTATCGTTCGGTAGTCAAATCGATATAAGATTTTTTTGACAAAATAAATAAATAGGATCACTACTGTAATCCCTAAGTACGGTAAACATCCTTTCAAATCTCCAGGAGCTCAGATCCTTGAAGATCGCTAAAGAGGTTAGTCAGAGGCACGTCCAAACATCACATTTGATAGTTTAACTATTCACATTCAAGTTATCTTTTCAGAATTTGAATTTCTCAACAGAAATATGCAGTTAGAGCAACACTAGCATTTCCAAAGTTATTTCCAACATTTATCAATCAAAACTTTGATTCAACATCAAACAATTCTTATCCACAATCCCGTTCAAACAAATCTTTGACTTCAGTTTCAAATCAGAGCTTACATCAGTCCCCTTGCCACAAGGTCTTGAAGTAATATTAAAACAGTATTTTGTGGGTTGCGAATTTGACGTAATACGAACTTGTATGGCGTTGTCAGTTTCACACCGGTAATAGTACTGTTTTAATATTACTTTAGATCTTGTGGTAAGGGGCTGTACCCTAAGCACGAGTTACTTATTTTTGCAAGGGGGTCCGTTGGGAATGTCAATCGGAGCTGGTGTTTATGAAAACTTTATTTAATTTGACGATTTTGTTACTCAAAGAAAATGTTTTTTTTTGTATCTAGTAAACGATGACTGTAAAGTAGTTCTATAATTATTATATTTGTGGGATTTTAAGTTTTTTTATAAAACTTAAAAAATAAATATCTTCGTTCTAACTTACAATCTGCTGATAATATTTTTCGGATAACTAGTGTTCATATTATTAAAAAAGTATTTTAACGGCGACGGGTTGCAACCTGTCACGTATGGAATGCTAACTACTGAAAAATGAGGGCATGTGCTAAATATAATGTTCGGATGTGCCTCTGACTACCCCCTCTAGACATCTTTTTTTTTGTAGTATTATATTAGAAAGAGCAAAACTGCACTGTAGTTTCATATACTTATGTGTATTTATGGTGTTATATATTTTTATTATTCTCCGTCTGGTGTAAAAACTTCAAGTAAAACAAAAAAAAATGTTTGACACGTCCTACATAAAACAAAATAAATGCTAAACCAGTTTTTCTGGTAGACCGTACACGTTTTTTTTGCAATCAAACACAAACACGATAATAATTATCACACGATCCGTCACTGCGCTGACAAATGTGGGACTCGCATGGTCCTCCATCAATCAGACCTTCGGGCCTCGACCCTGAATCGGGGGAATTTGGGAATCCATCATTTTGATTAATTTTTTCAACAGCCAGCTTTAATGGGTATTGGAGTGCCATTTGATTAAGGTGCTTTATGGGATCTTTTTTGATCTTGCTAATATTGGAAACTAGCTGACCCGACACTTCCGACAGACGTTGTTGTAACCTCAATAAAAAAACACTTTTCGTTTTGCCCAAATTTTAACATTGTTTGGGCAACTTTTTCAATTTTTAGGATTTCGTACCCAAAGGGTAAAAACAGGGTCCTTTAACTTAGACTTTGCTATCCGTCTGTCTGTCTATCTGCACAGGGCTATATCTCATGAACCGCGATAGCTAGACAGTTGAAATTTTCACATATTATTTATTTCTGTTGCCGCTATAACTACAAATAAAAACAGAATAAAATAAATATTTAATGAGGCTCCCATACAACAAACGTTTTATTTTTTTTTTTGCTGTTTTTTATAGATAATGATACGGAACCCTTCATGCGCTAGTGCGACTCGCACTTGGCCGGGTTTTTTTCTTTATTTAGCTTGTCCTTACAAATTTATGAACACAACAAAATATCGAATATGGCAACTAGATAACTGATAGAATACTTATATACTTTTTTGTTCAAAATACATACAATACATATGATACATTAAAACATCCAGACACAGAACAAAATAATGTTCATGTTCATCACACAAATGTTTATCCCGGGTGGAAATCAAACTCACAGCGCAGAAGGCAGAGTTAGACCAACTGAGCTGTGAGTGTGAAGCCAGTTAAAATAGTACTGTACGACTGTAATCTCCAGTCGTGAATATAATAAATAAATTTAAATATTGGCGGACTTTACACACAGTGCCATTCGACCCCAAACTAAGCAAAGATTATACTATGAGAACCAGATAATACTTGGACTCGTGTATACGGTGCGGCGTCGGCCACCGTGAAAAGGTGTGACGCCGCACCGCAGACATGGACCCACGGCCTAACGGATAGAATACTTATATTCTTTTTTTTTAGGTAAATTTTACTTATTATACATATCAACACCTAGATACAGAACAAACATCTATGTTCATCACACAAATGTTTATCTCGGGTGGGGATCGAACCCACAATCTACAGCGTAGAAGTCAGAGTTACTACCAACTGAGCTGTGAGGCCATTAAAACATAAGGTCATCAACTATGGTAGACATCCTCTAAAATCTCCAGGCGCTCAGTTCTTTGAAAATATATAGAGGTTAGTCAGTCCAATTAGTGGTTAGTCCAATCATTACGTTTGGAACATGCCCGCATTTTGCAAATCATCGAGATAAAATAATTTCTAAATGACTAAACTGGTGCTACACTCCTTGGTCCATATCCAGCGATTTGTCATTGCAGCCAAGACAGCCAATCAAGAGATCTAGTAAAGTATTGTGGAAAAGACATTTCTTCGATAAATAACTCTAATAACATTTATCAGTCTTACTATTTTCACATAGAGTAATGACTGAACATTGAGAACTATTTCTATCACTATCTGTAAGGCCAAGAAATTATTACAATTGGTCTATCTCACGAAAGCGAGTTGGTCTTAATTGTGTGTCACTATTGTCTTAATTTGTGACATTTAAAATAAGAAAATAAAATAAATTGGATCACGACTGTAATCCCCAAGTACGATAGACATCCTCTCAGATCTCCAGACTCTTAGATCCTTTGAAGATGTCTAGTGGGGGTAGTCAGAGGCACGTCCAACCTTTATATTTGGCACATGCCCACATTCCATACGTGACAGGTACTAGCGTTATTCGTGCTATATTCGTGCTAGCCCAACAGAATAGTCAGAGTCGGACTCACGCACACAAAAGCGCGTGTTTATACACATCACAAGTGCAAGTACTGCTCACCCGCCTTCGTGAGATAGAACGTATTAAGAATTATAATGTTGTTGATCAATTTTATGATCAATTAAATTTGTTCCTTAGGGTGAATTTCCACTGACACGGAGTGTTCGAATTAGTTGACCCGAACATTTTCAGAAATCGATTTTTGAAGATTCATGAAATCGATTTTTGAGGAATTTATCGTAAAACATTGAAATTCCTAAAAAAATTAAGAAAATTAAAAAAAAATATGTAGCCCTTGTCCGTTCTTCCAATGCTTAGGGCGCTCCCTGTCGACGATTGTTTATGTTCGAAACGAAAAAAGAAATACTTCTGAACAAGCCACATCTCCTATTTTATAATGTATAGTATATGTGAATAAAGATGTACCCATCTTTAATCACTTCGATAAATAATCCTACCGACCGCTGCAATGACGACAAACACACGTCAGCGCGTGGTCCGCCTTTGCTTTTCGAATAAATTAATGATATAAATTATGTATAATTACTTATCAAAAATCTATTCTAATAGAAATCTAGATCTACATATATTACCTATCTTTAACAATAAATCACAAGTTGATTTTAATAGTAGGTATCAAAATATTTTGATCATAAATTCTAAAACGTATCATTTTGAAATAATATCTTTATCGTGAAAAGTTTCTGCTATTATGTTTTCAGCTTAATAGAAATCTAGGTAGGAACCTGAAGTAAATATACTTATAAAAATAGGAGATGTGGCTTGTTCAGAAGTATTTCTTTTTTTCGTTTCGAAAAAGAGCAATCGTCGACATACAGCCCCTTAAAACTATCTCTTTATAAATTTAATCACTCATTTCATTTTCAGTTCTCTAATTTTCAGTTTGGCGTCACAGACAGACAGAGTTACTTTCGCATAATAATAGTATAGATGTTATAAATACGCAACAAAATAAGCTTTTAAATAACCCTTTGTTGAAGTATCAGTCGAGTAAAAAACACACCCTTTTCCGTTACTTTGTCCATTCCCTAACGGATTTTATGCCCGTTTTTAAGACCTCCCACCTAAGTGGGCAATTTATTTACATCCCTAAAACCGTTGACAGTGGCATCGCATATTCATGACCCTCTGTATGAACTGAACAAGCTTGTAGATGAGCAGCTCGACGTGATAATGTTACATCAAGTCGATAAAAAAAAATTGTGTGTGTCAGCTCCGACGCACGACTGGAGTTTACCAGATCGTGCGTAGAGCGTACCCCCACTATAAGATCTTTTGCCATCAGTAAGAGTGAGAGAAAGCATTATAAAGTATAGGCAAAGTAAGGGTACACACTACCCACGATCTAGCTGCACTGCTCACACCAAATTAGATAGTTGCGCACCAAAAACGTAACGAGGTCATGCGTTCAGTAGATTTTACTACTCACATTTTTTTCTTACCGGGCGCCTTATATCAAAAACCGATTCTTAAGGAGTAAACTCCAAAAATATGTCCTGCAAGAGGGACATATCTCAAATTTGCAGGAACTCAGTTGATTGAAGATTTGAAACATTATCTACATTTTTGCAGTAGTTAGCTTTCCATCCCCTTTTCTACAAACTCTAAAGTAATATTAAAACAGTAATACTCGCGGTGCGAAAGTGACAACGCCACATGAATTCGTATAGCGTTGTCAATTTCGAAGTGTTTTAATATTACTTTAAGAGCTAGTGGTACAGCTACAGCTGTAGCAGGTTGTAAGTCCATAGCCGCTCATATCTAGAAACATGAGAGACGTCTGATTTGTGTTTTGGGATTAAATACGGGTGATATTTTATTTATTTATTTACCAAAGCCAATAGTAAATACTTAGTGTTCTCAATTCAATATAACGCACGTACATAAGTATAACTAAGTTACTTTTAAAATTTTAATTTCAATAATAACTAAATAAAACAGTAACACTTAAATAAACAATTGAAACCAATATATTTTTTTGCAAAAAAGCTTTGTTTATAAATAAAATGACCAAAACATTTAAATTTAATTTATCTATAAAATAGTAATGTACTCAAACCACTGGTGGTCTAGCAAAATTCACTATCGCATTGACATCGCATCGTATCGTCGTATCGTATGATTTGTGCTTAACATTATTATGTTTAATGATAAAAATAATGTCATTCATACTCTTAGAGTCCAAGAGACAATGGTATAATTTCTACGCAAACGAAGTCGCGCACAGATGCAAATAAACATTGGTACCAGAACAACCATTGAAAGAGAAATCAATCAACTTTTACTTCTGAACTATAGAAATAAATTATGCCAGAATTATCGGCAAAAGTTTGCAAGATGTTTCCAAAGTACCAAATAAACAACACATTTGTTTATTGTAACCATGACCTGATTTCGTATCGTGACTTATGCCTAAAGCCTTGGCTTGATCGAACCGTTCGCCGTCTCTATGACATTCAGATGACCGTGACGCCGTCATGGTTGTCTCTCTGACTATCAATCGTAGAAAATCGAGACACATTTTTTTCTAAACCTGTAAATGCGATATAACATATATATATAAAAAAATACATACATTCAAAAGTCTTTTTAAAGTTCTCCTTTTTACGATTCGTGACTGCAAAGAATTTAACAGTTATTTATTAGACTCATTGAGATGACAATTATTGATTTGTCAAAGTGAGTGTTAAAAGATCATACCATGCGTGACGAATTGTGACGACCTGTTATTATTTTTTTTTTATTTATTTATCATATAGAAAGTTTTACAAGAATAAATTAAATAAAATAGCACAATATACAATGTAAAAAAGGTGCTAAATACGAGTCTACACATAATTTATAGTACCCTTAACAATAATCATAAAACAATAAAAAAAAAAAACAACTGGAGCTAAGCAAGTCCATTTTTAGTGTTACATAATATATTGATTGCTTACTTTTTCGCTAATTTATGAGGTGAATTCACCTCGTAAATTAGCCAAAAAGTAAGACTTTAGTTTGAATTTAATGTTTTTTCTTGTAAAGCTATCGTGTAAAAAAGCAGGACTTTGCAAAACGATTGACAGTACTCCGATTTATTCAGCCAAACAAATCGTCATCTGTCGTAGTAGAATGTATGCTGTCAATTGTCAAAATAAATGTCGGTCATTCCATTTTTCAAAATTTTGTCAGAAACGATGTGACGTTTGTCCCAATACGAATTATCGTATGTAGTTAATCGTTTTCAAGAGTAGACAGACTCCCTGGTTACAACGCGCGGTTTGTTTACTAGTATTTCATTATTCACACACAACGTTTAATATTACGTTAGTATATTTTAAGTCTATGGTTTTATTTATTATAATAATTCAAATTTACCAATTGCCAAAAACATGTTGGAACGAAATAATCAAACAAATAGAAAGAATTCCAAAGAAGTCTTAGAACTAATATTTCATCACTCCCATGGCACGAGTTCTTTAAGACACACGTCAAACTTGGAAAATAACTTAGTACTCCTGAGAGGCCTAGGCGTAAACATACAGTCATAGTTTTCATCACGCAACTTGAAGAAAGAAAACGACCGTCTACTAAACTCGACAGGTTGTCTCGAAGAGATCGCTGCCAGCGTTAAACCCGCCCATTGTACTCCAATATAAGATAGTTCGTGTTACTTTTCTTATAATATTGTTATGTGGTGTGTAACAAAGTGTTTACTATCTATCTAGAAGAGAAAGTGTACTAATCTTGTCCATTTTGAATCTTTCGGATTTAAGCGAATAAAGTATCTACCATGCTTTTAAATACCAGTCATAAGTATTTCTATGTATTTATTTGCGCATAATAATATTCTAATTTTAATCCAAAATAAAATACGTTGACACATTTTTTTACACAACTTAAAATATTAAAAAACCGGCCAAGTGCGAGTCGGACTCGCTCAAGAGGGGTTCCGTACCATTATAAAGCACGGCAAAAAAATCACGTTTGTTGTATGGGAGCCCCACTTAAATATTTATTTTATTCTGTTTTTAGTATTTGTTGTTATAGCGGCAACAGAAATACATCATCTGTGAAAATTTCAACTGTCTATCACGGGTCAAGAGATACAGCCCTGTGACAGACAGACGGACAGACGGACAGCAAAGTCTTAGTAATAGGGTCCCGTTTTTACCCTTTGGGTACAAAACCCTAAAAAGTACCTATATAAGTTAATCAGTTGTCTATTTCCCATAATACAAGCTTTAGTTTGAGGCTAGATGGTGATGTGTGAAATGAACACTAAATATTAGTGGTTATTTATTATATTTTATTTATATTTCCAAAAGTCCGTATGTTTTCATAAAATCACCAAAACACCTTCAAGAATACAAAATTTTGTATTGGATTGCGATTAGCATTCAAACTTCAGCCTCCTGAGATTTTCAGGCTTTTGACTTGTTTGTAAAATACTGAATCACACGTACTCTCTATAAAAATATATATTGAACCTATACCTGAACAATAGCTCTATATTTTTATTACATTATTCGTTTAAAATATATTAAAATATACACACAAATGAAATTTAGTAATATATGAAAGATCTTTTTGTATTTTTTCTTCATAGCCGAGAAAATGCAAACAAAGGATATTTAAAAAACTTGTCTTGCATTTCAAAGCATTTTACAACAGAAAACTTATTATTTGAAAGGATAATTAATTATGTTATCATAAAGGATGTGATTGATATTTATTAAAGTACTAGCTAACTTCGTATCGCTTTAGTATGTTAATTTCCGTATGTATCCCGTTCCCGTTCCCGTTCCCGTTCCCGTTCCCGTTCCCATTCCCGTTAAAAAGTATCCTATGTCCTATAAAATGCCCATTTACAAAATGATCCGCCATTAATAAATGGCGGATCATAATTCATTTGTTACAAAAAATGTGATAAATGAAGAACCGCTCTACCGATTTTGTGCAAACTTCACATAAACCATCTACTAAATAGTCCGAACAAAGCCTAAACATTTGGTTTGGATAGGTGAGCCCGTTCTTGAGTTATAAAATTACAACAAAACGTGGCATTGATTTATATATATATATATATGCATGCATACAGATGCGTTACTTGTAGTCACTATGTTAGCGTTATATTATAACATTGGTGTAAAAAAGCTCTGTACATTTTAATCCGCAAACAACACACTTTATTTACCACTCAAGATCGTTTCAGGGATTATGCCTGAATTTACAAAAAACAAGCAACCGTGGTTTCAGTAATCAGGCTTAATAAAATTTACCTTCTGAATTTATCATGGTTATTTTTAGGGTTCTGTATCAAATGATATAAACTGGATGCAAAATGCCAAAAGTCTTCTAATGAGAGTACTAGTAAGTACTCAACTAATTATTACGAGGAAGAATTTTTGTTTTTGTATTTTGGTTCAACCGTGTTGGCCGAGTGGGATGTACCTCGACTTTCAATTTGAAGATCGTGGGTTCGAATCCCGGCGTGCATCAATGGATTTTTCTGTTCGAAAATTTATATGCGCATCAAAAACACGTGCTTACAACGGTAAACGAAAACATCGTGAGGAAACCAGTTAGTGTTCTTATAAGCGGCGATGAGCTTGCAACCTGTCACGTATGGAATGCTACCTACTGAAAAATGTGGGGGTATGTGCCAAATATACTGTTTGGACGTGCCTCTGACTACCCCCACTAGACATCTTCAAAGGATCTAAGCGTCTGAAGATCTGAGGGGATGTCTACCGTACTTGGGGATTACAGTCGTGATCCTATTTTTTTATTTTTTATATAAGAACACTAACTGGTTTCCTCGCGATGTTTTCCTTCGCCGTTGTAAGCACGTGTTTTTAATGCATATATAAATTTTCGAACAGAAAAATCCATTGATGCACGCCGGGATTCGAACCCACGACCTTCAGAATGAAAGTCGAGGTACATCCCACTCGGCCAACACGGCTTTTTCTATGAAATTACGACTGTAATCTCCAAATACTGTAAACACCAGAGACAAACAAAACTCTCAGAGAAATTATTAAACAGTGAAAGATTGGTTCTTGTGTTCAGAACCCATACTCTTGGAACTCCATTTGCACTTGCCGGAATTTATTTAATTTGCCTGAAACTCCACCAATCAGACGTTTTCGTAAAGGACCATCCGCATATTTTACATTTATTTATTCAACGCGCGCCTCCCTTAATTTATGGACATTAAAATGTAAAAAGTACTTCATTTGATTTCCGAAACTTGATACGTAATGAATTCTTTGCGCTTCAAATTGTATTTATTGTGGACTTGGTGAAACAATTTGCTTGAAACTTTTTGTAAACTCAATTTTGAGCGGAAACAAAATTGTAACACAGTTTTGGATACTAATGTTTTTTTTTGTTTTAGTTTATCTATAGTTACTTATTTGAGTCAAGAATATGGAGTGGTTTTCGCATATGTTTTTGAGATTGATATGGCTTGCTTGAGGATTATAATCATGAACCTATATTACTATACTAATAAATTATATTTTAGTCTGGCAACCATTGGTCCGTACTTCTTCAAAAATATAATAGACATCTAATTCGTGCCAACAAGCGAAGCCGCGGCGGAATATTTAAAAAAAATATATATATTTTATAAAAAAAATATATATATCTCTGGCATTACATTTTTATGTAAAATTTGGACATCATTATTGAAAACTCTTTTATATCAAATGTAGATTAAGGCTATGCAGTATGGGAGCCGCCGACTGGGAGCGCGCGTTCAGAATGCAAAAAAGGGCCGTAAGAGCAATCGTGGGCATCCGGAGCGATGAAAGCGCAAGACCGTACTTCAAGAGCTTGGGTATTCTTACGCTGCCCGGAATAGTCATTTACCAAGTGGCCGTCTACGTGAAAACTAACCTAGGGGTTTATGTAAGGCACGGCGACTTGCACGCACACCACACTCGGAATAGGAATAAACTCAAGTCGTTGTCGCGAACACTTACGAAATCATCAAAGCTGACACATATTATGGGTCCATCTGTATTCAACAATCTTCCTGATAGCGTCACAGAGGCAGCCAACTTGGTTGAGTTTAAAAGAAAACTGAAACGCTGGCTTATCGAGGGAACCTTCTACAGTTATGAGGAATTCATTGACAATAAGTATTAATGCAAATGTATAATGATTGTAATTTAATTTATCTGTGATATGAAAAATGTTACTTAAGTATCATATCTTATGTATAACAATAATGTTTGACCTATAATTATGATTATCAATAAATAACTATTATGACTATTATGACTATTATGCATTCAAACCAGAGTTTGGTACTAAAATATTTTATGAAAACGATTCCTACATCGTAAATGAGACCTAAAAATTTAAGCACTCTCTACGCTCTTATTTAAACTACTATATGAACTGCATAACCAAATAAGTTTTCTGTTCAAAATTATTTCTCAATGACAAGTTTTTGTGAAATAATTTAAATCATCGAGTACTAGCGCGCTATCACCTGTCACATAATAACATTTTCATCGGAACTTGACAAGCATGCCAAGTTTATACTCAACAGAAATATTTACTTAGGAGTTCCGTTATGAGTGACTGTTGAACAGCTCCTGACTCATCAGATCAGCTCACTGTCACCATATTTTTGTACTAAAGATGTATGGAAAATTTCAGCTCAATCGGTTGGAGATAACTGCTTCAAAATTGAGTTGCAAGATTCCACCCGAACAAACATAGTTACTTACATACTTAAAATAGATTGCAAGCTAAATAAAAGCTTGTAAAAATAACCAGAATGATGCCAAAAGCACAATCAAACTGTTTTAAAAATTCACTTCGTGGTTATCAAACTATGTAACCGAAAACTGCGACTAACGTGTCATAGTAACTCGAACTGTCATCCCGTCAGTCGACCCGTCGACTGCCGCCACTGTATTTATCACTAGTGGTATGTTTATGGAATTACGAACCGTATCTGTTAGGTTCGCAGCTATTAATTTGATTGCAAAAAAACACTACATTCCGATTCAAATGACTTTTAGGTGGTATTCGTATATAGCATTTTTTGAAAATAGAAGAAAATGTTTCGAACTATCAGAAGTCAAGGGACAATAATAGTTTTTTATGTTAACTAAGAAACTTTTAGATCTATGTACATGAACGAGACCAACATGGGAATATTTACATAGTCCTCCATACTATTTAGGGCTGACATATACGTGTTGGTCAACGACATCAACACCTGTCAAAGTCAAACTCAAAATTAACCTTCAGTGAAGATTTCTAGATGACAAATCGACTACCGCTTTTATAATTTGCTTGGTGTGATCGTGACGTTAAAGCGACATACAAATTGCCCTGATTGGAGATCCTTTATGTCCACATAATAAAATCAATTCTGAGTTTAACTTGGGAGGGTGAGCGATAACTTTGACTTATTTATTAATATTTTTTAACTCTAAAACATACTTTCATAGACACATAAGAACACAGAAAGAAAAGTTGAAAAAACTCGCCAGTACTAATAATAATTAGTTCTCATTTTGACTTTATAGCCGTGTTGGCCGAGAAGGAGATACCTCGACATTCAATCTGAATGTCGTGGGTTCGAATCACGGCGTGCATCAATGAATTTTTCTGTTCGAAAAATGTATATGCGTATTAAAACACGTGCTTAAAACGGTAAAGAAAAACATCGTTAGGAAACCAGTAACCAGTTAGTATTCTTGTAAGCGGCGAACCGATGGTCTTGCAACCTGTCACGTATAGAATGCTAACTACTGCAAAATGTGGGCATGTGCCAAATATAATGTTTGGACGTGCCTCTGACTACCCCCACTACACATCTAAGATCTAAGAGGATGTCTACTGTACTTGGGGATTACAGTCGTAATCTTATTTATTATTTATTTTTTTATTGATTTTACTCATAATAGGATAATATTTTTACTAGCAGACACCAAAACCAAATAACTGGTATACTTAATATTAGTTAATATCTATTAATAATCCTAATCCTAATAATATTATAAATGCGAAAGTTTGAGTTAGTTTAATGTTTGTGCCCTAACCAATTCTAAACCTAGGCCTATGCCTAAGCCTAAAATTTGAAATAAATTAGTTATTGGATTAGGTATTGTAATTTAAAATATTATTGACATAAGTTACACACTTACACAACAATTCATTTCAGAGATAAGTAGTTGGCGGATATAACATACAATAAAATACTCCTAGAAAGTAGCTAAAAGTTCCAAGTAACTGCTGAGTAGAAGAAAACTTTCATAAATAAGTAAAAGCTTTGCAAAAACTTATGCTACTAGTGACTTTGTTTTGGAATAATAGCATCTAAATGCTTTTGTTTTTTTAGAAGCCACGATAAGATCGTCTGATGGCTTGGGGTCTATTAAAACGAAATTTCGTGACAATATTTGTGTGACGTTTTAAAGATACATCGTTTTGATTTTGAACGATGGAACGACCGTAATTACTTTGACAATCATCGATTTTCAGTTCAAACTATAGTCGAATCGATGTCGTTTTGGAACGAATATTCTCACGAAACTTCGTTTTCTGTTGGCGAATAGACTCCCAAAACGGTATTCGGAAGCTTGCGTGTGGTTTCTCCCGTCATAAGAAATGTGTTTAGAAAATAGAACTCCTTGAAAAGAAGGAGACCTGCCCGGTAAAGAGTTTTATAAGAAAAACGGTAAACAAAGTGAGATTGTGGCAATATCAAAAGATTTGTTTAGTTAACCTGGGAGCTTTCCGCAAGCTTTTAAATTAATTATAAAACAGTACCTACTACTCGCGTTGCGAAAGTGTCAACGTTATACGAGTTTGTATATTCGAGTATAGTGTGGGACTATTTTGTTTGGCTAACGCAGAAGCGTAGGTATAGGTGCATAAACAGTGAATAGTTACTATGAAAAGTGTACAGATTAGGTATTATCTAATATTAGGTATTGCATTCAACATCATAACATGATATTCATGTTTTTAACAAAATAGCCCTGCTGATCATTCAAAATATTGTATTTTGATGAGGATGATGATGAATACAAGATGTTGTAATTTTTGCAAAAACTTGATTATCTGTTGTACTTGATTACTGTTGTATAAAATACACTGTAAAGAGTTTGGGATTGGGTAGAACGGAGCTAATGTATTGGGTTGAACCGGTAAAAATAATATTGGGTAGAAAAATTGTGGGTTGAAGCACTTTTTACTGGTTACTGAATGCCATAATACCTAAGCTTCTAATACAATACCTACGTAGAAGCGTAGGTATAGGTGCAAAAAAACAGCATAAAAAGCGTAGGTATTGTGGCATTCAGTACCAATAAATATTGGTATGAATATGATATTCATGTTTTTACAAAATAGCCCCACTGTTCTCTGTGTTGCTACTATCCGTCACACGAAACGCCTGCCCACAATACACATTACTCACTCTGTAATTATTTACTGGCAACACCTGCATACCATTGCTGAAAGGGTTAAGTGATTATAGTTTATGACAACCATTACCGAGTTTATGTATAGTTCACAGTTCTTGGGTGTTCAGACTGTTCAGGTAACGAAGTACAATTGCGTAGGTAACTACTATTAAGCTTTCGGAATTCACGTTTGCCCCGATTACAGTCGCAATTTGATATCTAATAGTAGATATTTAGGGTTGATTTTAGCGCGGCAAATTGGTTCTGGTAAATCTCGAGAGGCTATTCAAATGAACAAGGAAAGCGCATTGTAAAACAGTCCCTTACTAGATAGAAGAATAAAGAATGTAGTGAGACTATGAAGAGTTCAACATATTATTATTCAATAGATTTTTTCATATCGCGAGGAAACTAGTAATAGTATTCTTATATACGGCGACGGGCTTGCAATCTGACACGTATGGAATGCGAACTACTACAATGTGGGTATGTACCAAATATATAGGTTGTACAAGCCTCTGACTACCTTAGACTAAACAGCTTCAAAGATCTGAGCACCAGGAGATTTGAGAGAATGTCTACCATACTACCAAACTTAGGGATTGCAGACGTGAACCAATTTTATTTTAGGTTGAAGCATTCTCGTGGTTCTTCAAAGGAACGAATATCGATTTTATTGCACTAACTAACACGAGCTCACAAAATACAGTCAATACGAAGTGATGAATTAGCAGTGTCGAGTTCGCTAGTGAAATTTTGGACTCATATGCCAATTCAACGTTTCTATACATTTTGTAATACTCTACTTGTAAATGCTCGCATGTACGTTCGATGTTGGTTTTTACAGGCATATATAATCTACATTCTATCGTATCTACCATTAAAGCTCTCTACCGACTACCGCGAAATAAATCATAGTGATACGACTGTACAGTATACAACTTTTTATAATAACGCAAAATCTAAACATGGGTCAGTATTGGAGTAGAATTTGAATTTGAATTATACTTGTTTTTATTAAGGTGACAAGTGAAATTTTTGACTTTTTGTATGGGCTGAGTCTACCCGGATAAGACGGAAAAAGTGATAAAACTGCATTATCTTGAAAATCATAAAATTTAAAAAGAAACTGTCTGTAATTTACTTAGCTAGTATGATTATCTAACGAATTATATAAAAATGAACTGTTTAGGTATTCATAGTTTTGATTAAAAACGAAACTAGTGTTATTGAAGAGTCAATTTTGGAAAATAAATCTATCGAGAAAACTTTCACCAATCGTGTTTCTGTCTCTAATTTATCTAGATTATATCCTTAAGTTATCTTTGTCATGAAAAACAAAACTGTATGTTTTGCGGCTATTGAGAAAAACGATTCTGCATTCATCAAAAACATTTATTACTAGTCTTAAAACTAAATTATATTTTATGTAATTTTCAAAGGGGTAATGTTAAAAGTCCGCTCACGCAATATCCCGCATTTATTAGCAAGGAATGCTTATTATGATAGTAGGCAGTATTTTGGAATGTTCAAATTTCGTTGTAACATTATAATTTAAAATGTTTATTTAGGTTAAGTAAATAAGACTAATTATCAAACTTCAAAAATAAAACATCTACCGAAAGTTCTTATTAATTTTGGCGTGTTTTGATTAGAAATCGTAAAATCTGAATAAAATAAACAACCCAATACCTACAAAAGAAACTAAGGATGACTAAAAATGCCGAATAACTTTTTGAAGATGTTTTTTCAGCTCTGTATGAAAAAATATTACGATCTAAGTCTATGCTTTTTCATGTCTTTACTTTCTTATACAATTTAATTTAATTTTAAGGACAATGATATGGATTTATAAGTATTTCAACCTTCTCAACACTCATGTTTCACCTTCTTCTTAATTAATAATATCTTTTATATCATTTAATCATATAAATCGTATCGAAACAGTTTCTGTTTTTATCTGGCATTATAAGAAGAAAAAGATTCATTAACTAAATTATAACCGTCGCGTGTCGGTCGAAGATTTGCCGACCAAGTGCGAGTCGGACTCGCGCACGAAGGGTTCCATACCATATGAACTATAAAAAACGGCATAATTACGTTTTTTGTATGGGAGCTCCACTTAAATCTTTATTTTATTCTGTTTTTAGTATTTTTTGTTGTAGCAGCAACAGAAATACATAATCTGTGAAAATTTCAACTGTCTAGCTATCACGGTTCATATGATACAGCCCTGTGACAGACAGACGTACAGACGGACAGACGGACAGCAAAGTCATTACTAAGACTTTGCTTTTTAGGGTCCCGTTTTTACCCTTTGGGTACGGAACCCTAAAAAGGATATATAATAATGAGCTATTTTATATCACGCATTACTTCAAAACTTGGAATTATATCCAAAAGTGAATTTGCCAATACTTTAACAGAGTTAAAAGTTCGCGAGTGCAGTGGAACTCGTACTTAATAAGTTTGGAACTTTAGTTTCTAACCGATGTACTGACCTCTATCTAAGTTCTGCTCTTCTGGTACTCGAGTGTTCAAGTTGATTGTTGTTGTTGTTTGCATTTTGGGACTTCTGTACCCAAATCACTAGTTTCTGGCGTTCTGAAATCGCTTGTGAGTCTGTCTCAAATGTCAACTAATTTGATTTTAAGCCAGAACTATGGTGCCATTGCGATATGGCTTCGGCTGAGACTTATGAAGTAGTTTCGAGTCTGAGTGTTGTGGTGTTTGATACCAAAAACACAGGAAAACTTAGTAGGTTTGAAAATTTATATGTGTCTGTTAGTAGTAGTTTTTTTTATCGATATAGGAAGTCTTCAATCGTTGGATTAAAAAAACCGTGTATGACCGTCTTTAAAAAAACAGGTGTGGTGAAATAATTTGAGTAGATTTTATGCACTGGAAAAGGCAATGTAAGATGGCTTGATGAATAGACGGCCTATTCAAGATAACTCTAAACCGAAATTATAATATTGACGCAGTGCATTTTTAGTACGATGGTATTCATCGTTTCCACTACGGAATAGTATTCTGTGGTTTTAAAAAAGTTTCATAAAAACCATAATGGAAGGGAAGGAGAAAAAGGCCACTAATAAACTACATAAGTCGTGTTGTATGGAAGTTAAAGAGGCGGGGCTGGAGAGAAACAGATGGAGAGAGCTGCATTAATTACGCCGACAAGAGCACAGCAAATTAGAAGAAGTCTCCAAACAGAGTATCCTAGACATTCTAATGCGAGCTCTGAATATCGGTAGCGGAGATCCTACAACAGACATGATGATTTATGGAAATAAAAAAAATAGGATCACGACTGTAATCCCCAAGTACGGTAGACATCCTCTCAGATATTTGGACGCTTAGATCTTTTGAAGATGTCTAGTGGGGGTAGTCAGAGGCACGTCAAAACATTATATTTGGCACATGCTCACATTTTGCAGTGGTTAGCAGTCCATACGGGACATGTTGCAAGTTCATCGCCGCTTATAAGAACACTAACTGGTTTTCTCACGAAGCCCAGTTATGCCTAGGATATACAGACGGTAAACAAAGACTAGACGGCTTAAATCGAATATTTAACACAAGGTCACATTACAAGTAGGGCTGTGCAAAATAACCTAATTTACATAATAAATAAATACATATTGGTAAGCAAAGCTTGTACTATGGGAATCAAAATAACTGATATAATACTTATAATAATACATATTTTTTTTAGGTAAATACATTATTTATTATACATATTAACACCCAGACACAGAAAAAACATCTATGTTTATCACACAAATGTTTATCCTGGATGGGAATCGAACCCACAACCTACAGCGAAGGCAGAGCTACTACCCACTGAGCTGAGAAGCCAGTCTTCATATCGTTTATTTTTCGAACAAAAGATAGTAAAACCATATCACCATACTTTTATTCCAATAAAAAAATATAAGGTCATATTTAATTGAAATCGATAAAATCTGTAAAAAAGTCCCATTGTCAAGGGATGAAATAGGAAATTAACGTATATGTTGGTCATTCATCTTCCTTGAAACCCGCTTTTTCTTGTCCGGGCTTGTCCGGGCTTTGGTTCATAGGTACATGGTAAACACGGGTTAGAAACCCTTGGGTCCAGGTTGGGACGTGTCACTACCGACGATTGTTGGATTTGTGGTGTTCTACTTACTAAATGGTCGATTTTGCACTTTCTTCTGAAACGATTTTTAGGGTTGTTTCAGAAGGGTTGCTAAAAACCTGGTTAAATTTAATAAACGGAAATTAATATTCATATTTAATGATTAAGATTTTGAATAATGCTGAAACACTAACTCTGAACAATGAAACAATGACTCTACATATAGTAAGTTTTTTTTTTTTTTTTTTTGTTTTTTTTTCACGATAGTTTGGTAAATAATATTAAATAAAATAAATAAATAATATTGGTGGACATTATATACACAGCGCCATCTAGCCCCAAACTAAGCAAATCTTGTACTATGGGAACTAGATAACTGATAGAATACTGACATATATTTTGTAAATACATACTTATTATACATATTATATATTATTAACACCGAGACACAGAACAAACATCTATGTTCATCACACAAATGTTTATCCTGGGTGGGATTTGAACCCACAACCTACAGCGCAGAAGGCAGAGTTACTACTAACTGAGCTACGAGGCCAGTCAAATTCGGTCAGTCAGTTTCGCCGTTTTTCTAAATTTATGCATTTTACAGACTAACCCTCGTATTCAAGAACGACACTATGAGAACCCGCACCCACAGTAGACGAAATCTTTTTTCATAAACATCACTTTATGTGTTGAGCGGCACTATTGCGCACGCTACCGTGTGCTTTTAGAGCTCAACTTTGGTTAGAGGCACACGACAATGTGCCTAGTCACACTATGCAGTGTCGCACAATACATAAAGTGATTTTTATGAAAAAAGATTTCGTCCACTGTGGGTGCGTGTTCTCATAGTGTTCTTGAATACGAGGGTAAGATTCTATTAAAATTTTCATTCTTTAATATTTAGCGCCATTATTACAAAAAAAAAAGTATTTAAGTATTCTATCAGTTTGCTAGTTCGCATAGTATAAGCTTTACTTAGTTTGGGGCTAGATGGTGCTGTGTGATAATGTCCACCAATATTTATTTAATATTATTTATTTATATTGTCACATCTTTAACCTAAATATGTTCAATGTAAATGTATGTAAATGCAAAAAATAGAAATATACTTACGTTTGTATTCCCAAAGTTTCGCAGACATTCTCCCAGTTAGGCACGTCTAAACTTTATGTTTGGCACATGCCAACTTTGCAGTAGTTGGTAGTTAGCATTCGTGACAGGTTACAAGCCCATCGACGCAAAAGTTATATAAGCAACTAGCGACCCGCCCCGGCTTCGCACGGGTTTAATACATATAAACCTTCCTCCTGAATCACTCTATCTATTAAAAAAAACCGCATCAAAATCTGTTGTGTAGTTTTAAAGATATGAGCAAACATACATACATACATACAGACGCGGGAAGCGGAAAGCGACTTTGCTTTATACTATGTAGTGATGATGTTAAATAATTATGATGTTCGTTAAATATTTTTTCAAACTATCATGATTAGTAGTCGTATCTATAGATTTTACACGGGTTTTTATCACGTAAACTTGAATTAATTTTTCCGAAGTTTTAAGGAAAATTTATTAATAGTAGTTTATGCAACTGTCATATAAGGAAGTATAAGTTAATACCCGTGTTATATGCAGTTGCATACACTACTTTATCTTCACTAATGCAATTAATCAAACAACAAGAGTAAAAGCTGACAATAGTTTATTTACATTGCGAAACATTAAATTCACGCATACGTGTATTGTCACAGTGAACTTGCCGCCATTAAAATCTAACCAATAAGAAGAGCGCAGCTGCGCGCGCAGGGCCAATCATAATTGGTCGCGTTTTATTGATGTTATAATGAGATTTTACGATATCGATGTGGATATTATACCATCATGTGAAATTGCTTAAATTGAGTGTTTTGTTGTCTGCGCTATAACAGTAGTAATTATAAGTCAAGTATTGGAAACATAATTAGAATGTTACAACATTAGTGTAGATAAATGATAAAAAAAACGCAAGAAGGATGATTTTGGTATAGATGGCGCTGGTGTGCATAAAATCTAGCGTTAGTCGTCATAGCAACGTGTGTTACTTTAAGATATTATTTAAATTTGGACAGGATATCTATAGCGGGTCTGCTAAGGTTATAAAATGTTAAACTTGACTTGCGACAGCCCTAGCAAACATGAGCGATACGCTTTAAGGATATACTTCATCTACTAAAGTCCTCTTCATCACGTGCCATCTATAAAATAACGGCTATGAGAAAGAAACCGCGATATCTTGCTGTCTCTTTCTCACAATAAAGACAATTTCATAAAATACTAGCTTTAAAGCGCGACTTCATCCGCATAGATGCAAGAAATCAATTTTTGACGACTATATCGTACACCATTGAAATTTCAAAAAATCTAAAGAAAAAAATAGGAATACGACTGTAATCTATAAGTACGGTATACATCCTCTCAGATCTTCAGGCCCTTAGATCCTTTGAATATGTCTTGTGGGGGTAGTCAGAGGCACGTCCAAACATTATATGGCACATGCCCACATTTTGTAGCATTCCATACGTGACAGGTTGCAAGCCCGTCGCCGCTTATAAGAATACTATCTGGTTTCCTCACGATGTTTTCCCTCATCATTTTGAGAATGAAATCAATAGAACATTTTGGGAAAATAAATAATAAATAAATAATAAGTAACTTTCGCATTTATATTAGTACTAGCAGACCCGCGACAGACGTTGTCTTGTCCAAATTTCAATAATCGCTTACCGTAACGCACGTTTCTATGACGACTGATGTCAACACTGATGTCAGTTTTTTTGCACACTAGCACCATCTATACCAAAATCATCCTTTTTGCGTTTTTTTTATCATTTTGGGGATATTTTTCATATTTTAAAGTAGCCTAGTTTTATTCGGGCATGATATCTACATCTACCGCAAATTTCAACCTAATCCGTTTTGTCGTTAAGGCCTGATTAAGATCAAACATATATACAAACTCACAAACTTTCGCATTTATAATATTATTAGTATAGATAAAGATTTTCTGATCTGATGAAAACCGATAACATTGCCACACGTCGCTATATTTTAAATCGCTGTATTTGGGATCAGCTGTTTATAGCCTTAGGATTAACTATAGTGTGAAAAGGGACTAGATGTTATATTTTTACCGAGTTTTTTGTATCTCACATTCTTTGTCCGCATTTTTAGGGTTCCGTACCCAAAGGGTAAAAACGGGACCCTATAAACGTGGCTCATAGCTCAGTAGCTCTGCCTTCTGCGCTGTAGGTTGTGGGTTCGATCCTCACCCGGGATAAACATTTGTGGGATGAACATAGATGTTTGTTCTGTGTCAGAGTGTTAATATGTATGTACTCGTATTTAAAACAAAAAAAAACGTATATAAGTATTCTATCAGTTATCTGGTTTCCATAGTACAAGCTTTGCTTAGTTTGGGGCTGGATAGCGCTGTGTGAAATGTCCACCAATATTTATTTTTACTTTGACTTCGCTGTCCGTCTGTCTGTCTGTCACAAGGCTGTATCTCATGAACCGTGATACTCGTAACTAGACAGTTGAAATTTTTACAGATAATGTATATTTCTGTTGCCGCTATAACAAGAAATACTAAAAACAGAATAATATTATTATTTAAGTGGGGCTCATATACAACAAACGTGATTTTTTTGCCGTTTTTATAGATGGTACGGAACCCTTCGTGCGCGAGTCGGACTCGCGCTTGTCCGGTTTTTTTTTCACCTCTGACATGCCGATATTTATTAGTATTCTTATAAGCGACGACGGGCTTTTAACCTGTCGCGTACGGAATGCTAACTACTGTAGAATGTAAGCGTGTGACAAGTGTTGGACGTACCTCTGATTACCCATTTTAGACATCTTCATTGATTTGAGCGCCTTGAGATGTGAGAGGATGTCTACCGTTCTTGGGGATTACAGTCGTGAAAAAAATTATAGGCCCCAAGTTTGTTGCCTGATTTTTCTAGGCTTGCTCGCGAGGACCAGGCGTAACTTCACCAAGCTCCTATGACGTTTCAAAGTGATTCTTGTGATTTTATTTAATAAAAAAATCATTTATTTCAATAAAATCACAAGGATCACTTTGAAACGTCTTAGGAACTAGGTGAAGCTACGCCGATTCCACGCGATCAAGCCTTTTTTTTTAATGATCCTTTACTTAAAGCTACGTAGAGCTCCAGTGTGGTGCCGATCAAACAAGGAGAAGGCTCAAACAAGAATAATAATTAAAAGTACAACTCAAGTACTATACTTATTGAAATAGATAACTTTTTTTGACTTGTAATACTTTTGGTAAGAAACAACGAACACGTATAGTAGAAACACGTGAATTAATGCAAATACTGAAGAATTGTAAAATGCAAAAATTAGGGACAGTCACGTTTTAACAGTTACTCGTAATACTTGTAATTACTGGACACGTTGTTATGAGGAAGATAACAGCTATAATTAGGGGTAAAAAAATGTAGGCCACCCCTTTTAACCGACTGCAAAATAGGAAGGGCTTATACGTTTGAAACAACGTTACGAACATCGGCGCCTGAGAGAAAAATACAAGCGAGTCGTGGACTTTTCTTGTAAAATATTTATTTAGTTTGGTAAAAACCACATGTTAGTAATTGAAATTTGGTGCAAATCAAAAGCTGTCGGATATTCTATTAGAAGTACCTAGAAACAGATTTTATCAATAGCGACTTACAAAAATTTTTCAAAAAAACAAAAAAACCACTCAAGTTTCTTAAGAGGAGTAATAAATGTTTTTGAAGAATGCAGAATCGTTTTTTCTCAATAACCGCAAAACATACAGTTTTGATTTGACGACAAAGATAATTTCAGGATTTAATCTAGATAAATTACAGACGAAAACACGATTGGTGAAACTTTTCTAGATAGATTTATTTTCCAAAGTTGGCTCTTCATAAACACGAGTTTCGTTTATAATCAAAGCTATGAATAGTAACAGTAACAGTAACAGTAACAGTAACAGTAACAGTAACAGTAAACAGTTTATTTTTATATAATTCGCAAGATAATCATACTAGCTAAATAAATTACAGACAGTTTCTTTTTAAATTTGATGGTTTTCGAGATAATGCAGTTTTATCACATTTTCCGTGTCTTATCCTGGTAGATTCAGCCCATACAAAAAGTCAAAAATTTCAGGTATCGCCTTAAAAGTTGTCTTTTTATTATTTTTTCAAGTGAGTATTTATGTATCACTAGTAAAAAACCCTTGTATAATTGATTACTGACAAGATGGTTACTGACACTCAGCTACGAGGAAGTTAAAGCACTTTTAGATGTTATTGCATAACACACACATACACGCACAGTTACATACACACATACCATCTATTTATCTTCCTACGATCCTGGCATACTTCTTTAGCTTATTTCACTCTCATTACATTCCTCTTGCATGCTCGTCGGTTTAGAGTACTCTTAACTGGGCCTTTTTTCAAAACGTCACCAATTTGATCCATGAAAATACGCCGAGGTCTCTTTCAACCATCGACTACATAGCCCTAGGCTATGTAGTCGATTCTTTCAACGTTCCCATTCACACTCGCCTTATACCTAAATTGATTTGTCAATTTTTCATCAATAATTATATTGTAATAATAGAATAGATTAAGAGAATGAAATAATCATTTGTATTTATATTTAAATTAGCCAAAAAGTATGATTTTATTTTACTGGTCGCTTCAGGGATTAACATTGTACCACACAGGAAAAGAGGCCATAAAACACAGAGGCCGTTTCAGATTTATGCCCGAACGCGCGGAGCCATCCCTCGGTCGTCGCGTTATGCGCCCACTTTAAGCACTCAATTAGCTGTATTTTGTACTTACGAAATTGTTTCTTCGGCCTGACAGCATGACGTTGGCAGTTAATAAAAGACTTAAGATTCGTATCTACAAAGAAAAGCGGACATCTTCACAGAACTTCATGTACATACTGGCCTTGCAGTTGGTAGTAACTCTGCCTTCTGCGCTGTAGATTTGATTTCCAGCTAGGATAAACATTTGTGTGATGAACATAGAATGTTTGTTCTGTGTCTGGGTTTATCTTAATATAAAAATGAATCCCTATTAAATAAATAAATATTGGTGGACATTATCACACAGTGCCATCTAGCCCCAAACTAAGCACAGCTTGTACTATGAGAACTAGATAACTGATAGAATACTTAAATACTTTTAAAATACATACGTATAATGATACATAATAACACAAAGACACAGAACAAACATCTATGTTCATCACACAAACATTTGTTTTGGGTGGGTATCGAACCCACAACCTACAGCGCAGAAGGCAGAGCTACTACCAATTTCCCGTGGTCACGGCATTACGCGTGAACGGCTGAACCAATTTTGCTAATTCTTTTTTTGTTGTATTCATTATTGTCAGAAGGTTCTTATGGAAAAAAATGAATTTGACAGGAGAACATTTCTGTCGGGCGTAGTTTGTGTATACAAAGTATGTATTTAAAAAAAGTATCTAGGTATTCTATCAGTTATCTGATTCCCATAGTAAATGCGTTTAGTTTGGGTCTAGATGGCGTTGTGTATAAAGTCTGCTAATATTTATTTATTAATAAGGAACTTATATAAGCTTATGTATGTTCTTTGTTGTCATAATTGTTTAAGCATTATTATTAGTACCTGGTACTTGGATGACTAAGCTTTGCTCGGTATTTCATTGCCTGAAAACGTGTGTCTGGCCAAAGAGATCTTCTCTTGGATTCAAGTCTAACAAAGCCGTAAATTTAGTTGCTAATTGATGTCGTCATCCAAAAAATTATAGCGCGTGTTAAGAGGCTGCCAGTCGCTGATTGCTCTTTTTCGAAACGAAAAAAGAAATACTTCTGAACAAGCCACATCTCCTATTTTTATAAGTATATTACTTCAGGTTCCTACCTAGATTTCTATTAAACTGAAAACATAATAGCAGAAACTTTTCACGATAAAAATATTATTTCAAAATGATACGTTTTAGAATTTATGATCGAAATATTTTATATACCTACTATTAAAATCAACTTGTGATTTATTGTTAAAGATAGGTAATATGTAGATCTAGATTTCTATTAGGATAGATTTTTGATAAGTAATTATACATAATTTATATCATTAATTTATTCGAAAAGCTAAGGCGGACCACGCGCGGACGTGTGTTTGTCATCATTGCAGCGGTCGGTAGGATTATTTATCGAAGTGATTAAAGATGGGTACATCTTTATTCACATATACTATACATTATAAAATAGGAGATGTGGCTTGTTCACAAGTATTTCTTTTTTCGTTTCGAACAAAAATAATCGTCGACTGGCAGCGTCTTAAGATAGTTATGTAGAAAAAAAAGGAGCTCTTCGACCAGACGTCAAAACCTTTGCTTAACCTAAGAGATAGATAAATAATCTGTTCTGTATTGTTTAAGAATAGTCGTTTTAATAATTCTTTCAATATAAACCGTTTATTTGTAAGTTGAAATGTTGTTAGAGTGCCCACAACCACCGCTTTTGCCCTGTGTTACGCACCATAATGATTATCTAACCTTAATATCCAACTCCTTGGATAATTGAAGATGGATGGTCAGCTGCAGGAAGCTCAAACAATTAGTTGGTTTATTGAACGCAAACATATCCAGAGAATTATTAATTTGACTTTGTTATCACGTTATATATTACCTTAAGACGAGTAATAAATGTTTTTGATGAATGCAGAATCGTTTTTTCTCAATAACCGCAAAACATACAGTTTTGTTTTTAATAACAAAGATAATCCGTTTGTGAAATATTAAGCTTTAAAATGCAAAATTTTGTCAGAGTCTTAATACACAGTTTCTTTTTAAGTTTGATGTTTTTCAAGATAATGCAGTTTTTCAGTATGGAAATTATTTGTTTTAAAATAAAGTATTATCTATTCTATTCTATCCTACATTTGTACGCTGTAAGTTATTAAAAAAACGTCATGTCAGTTTTAATATAATTCCAGTTTGTAAACACCTATTATTTTGCAACAAACATTAAAACAGAATTTAATTCTAAAATCAAATCATGAAGATTCCACGACGGGAGAAACTCCGGTCCAAACTGGATTAGCGTTAATATTTACACAAATTGCTTCTGTGAAAAGTGCTTCTCTTTCGCTTGCTAATATCTAATTGTAAACACACGGGAATGCAAATTGTCCTATTTATTCGATTGCTCTTATGTTGCATAAACGAGTTAAAAATAAAAATAACCGGACAAGTGCGTATCGGGCCATGCGCAATGTAGGATTCCGTGGTTTACACAGCTAATTTTACCCCCTGTCAGCGTGACTAATAAGTAAATTCATGCCAAATTACAGCTTTCTAGTACTAAGGGTCTCCGAGCTAAGCTGCGGACGGACGTACTGACGGATGGACATAGCGAAACTATAAGGGTTCCTTGTAGACTACGGAATCTTAAAAAAAATAACATTTAACCGATGATACGTTTCTTTAAACTTGCTTTCACTCTAAATGCTTTACAAGGATGTTTAAGAAGGTTATCTATCACACAAATGCTAGGTGGTGGATTAAAATGTAAAGACTAATATTTAAATACTTTTGAAAAAAAAACTATTTGTTAATAAATGTTTTTTTTATTTTTTTTAATCATATTAGACCAAAGTTATCAGTTTTACGCTAAATTATAATATTTTTAACAGTATTTTTTATTTATTGTGACGCATTGTCAAATAATAAAGTCACAAGGAAGGATAAAGCCGTGTTAGCCGAGTGGGAGGTGCCTCGACTTTCAATCTGAAGGTCGTGGGTTAGAATCCCGGCGTGCATCAATGGATTTTTCTGTTCGAAAAACTTATATGCACATCAAATTTTGATGTGAATTTGATTGAAAAAATTGACAGCCTCACAGCTCAGTTGGTAGTAACTCTGCCTTCGGCGCTGTAGGTTGTGGGTTCGATTCCCACCCAGAGCAAATATTTGTGTGATGAACATAGATGTTTGCTCTGTGTCTGGGTGTTAGTATGTATCATATGTATGTATTTACAAAAAAAAAAAAGTATATAAGTATTCTATCAGTTATCTGGTTCCCATAGTACAAGCTTTGCTTAGTTTGGGGCTAGATGGCGATGTGTAAAATGTCCACCAATATTTATTTATTTATTTATTTAAAACACGTGCTTTTAAAAACGGTGAAGGAAAACATCGTGAGGAAACCAGTTTAGTCTTGTAAGCGTCGATGGGCTTGCAACCTGTCACGTATGGAAAGCTAACTACTGCAAAATGTGGGCATGTGCCAAATACAATGTTTGGACGTGCCTGACTATTCCACATTACAGTGGGATTACAGTCGTGATCCTATTTTTATTATTATTTATTTCAGGATCACTTTGAAACAACTTGTTCGCTGCATTCCCCACCACTACATTGTTTAATCCTGATACATCGTATCTCGTCTCGTCACGCCATTTCTTACGAGTTAATCTCAAAATATATATCTCTTTGTTTATGTTTATCCTGACATTTATATTGGGATGCATCTCAGATTAATGATAGCTTACAGCGAGTTGTAGAAAGCTTGGGATTTTGGAGTTTCTTTAATGTTAGTTTACTTGCCAGTGTCTTGGGAACCGACTGGTAATGATCTGTATTAGTTGAGCTTTCTATTATAGTTAAATAAATAAATAATAAATATTGGTGGACATTTTATATATCGCCATTTAGCCCTAAGCTAACCGAAACTTGTACTATAAGAACCAGATTACTAATAGAATACTTATAATACTTTTTTTTGTAAATACATATCTTCTTATACAGGGTGAAATCGTAAACACACGTCAAATTGATATGGGTGGTTCAGTATACGTAATAGTTTGGTTTCATGAAAAAATAATACACATTTAAAAAAAAAACAACAACTGATGTAATCAATTTAAACGATGCAGACAAAGTCAATGTATTCAGATAAGTTCATAATATCAGTGTTTTTTTTTTGTTAAAATATTTAAAAAATAATATTCGGATAAAAAACATTTAAAGTATCAATTTAATTTAGTTGAACTAAGTACACAAAACTTTGCGAGTGTAATAAGATGCCTTTGCAGTTGTTGTTTTTTTTTTTTTTAATGTGTATTATTTTTTCATGAAACCAAACTATTACGTATACTGAACCACCCATATCAATTTGACGTGTGTTTACGATTTCACCCTGTATATAAAAATAAATCCCTATTTCCCTTGCTCACGACATCACGTGTGAACGGCTGGACCGATTTTGTTAATTCTTTTTTTGTTGTATTCGTTATTATTAGGAAAAGATTTTTCCATCTTAAACTTGCAAGTTTGACATGACAACGTCTGTCGGGACAGCTAGTTCATGATGTATTATAACACACAGACACAGAACAAACATTTAGGTTCCTCACACAAATTTTTGTGCCGGGTGGAGAATATACCCACAACCTACAGTGCAGAGGGCAGATTCACTACCAACTGAGTTGTAAGGCAGTTCACTGCTAAGTGAGTTTGTTTTAGCTACTGGACCCTATATCTGTTAGCGGAGTTTAAAGGCCTGAAGGCTTGCTTGTAGTTTGAGAATTACTATCTTGTTCCGGTTAATTAAATGATTAATAGCTCGTACATGTATTCATTATTATAAATTAGTAGATGTCTCGACAGACGTTGTCTTTTCAAAAGTCAATAATCCCATAGAAAAGACACTTTGAAAAGAGAAAAGAGAAAAGACAGTTTTACCTGAACTGTACAATTTGACGCCAGAGTTTTTAAATTTTATTCCATTAAAACCTTTTTCTGACAATAAAAACTAAAAAATAATGAGCAAAATCAGTCCAGCCGTTCACGTGTGATGCCGTGATCAAGGGAAATAGGGATTCATTTTTATATAATAGAAAAATTCCATAGGATTTTTGGGAAACATTAGTTCATCTTTATCTTCCTGCCCTTATCCCACTTAAGTGGGGTCGGTATTACATATATTTTTCTTTAATTTCATTCATCTCATCACTCACTTCTTTCTCACCCATGTCATCTTTCACCAGTTCATCCATCTTTTCTTTGGTCTACCTCTACGTCTACATCCATCTACATTCATTCCTAACTTTCTTCTCGTTACATGACTATCTTTGCTCCTCATAACATACCCATAACCTCACCTTTTGCTTTTTCTACCTCCAACCCAATATCATTTAGTCAAAACATTTTATCGAATAACTGAACCAATAACTGCATTTTATGAACTATTGTCATTAGTACTGAACAACAGATTGTTATGATAAAGCCAGACCAATTAAATGTATTTGTATTCACACTACAATACTAATTAAACAGGGCCTATAAAGGTCTTCACACACGGCAGTCATAATGTATAATAATGTACATTACATCCCGGGATATAGGGTATAGCTTTAAATTATCTTAATGATAATTTAAAGATAATTGATGATTGATAATTTGACACACACAACAGGTAACGTAATAATAATTTATCTTTCCCTTCATTCCATTATACGGAAATGTATTGAGATGTATTAAAATGTATCGAAAAAAATATGTTTTCATATCGCTCTGTATCATAAGGTGATGTGAGATTTTTGACTTTTTGTATGGGCTGAGTCTACCCGGATAAGACGGAAAAAGTGATAAAACTGCATCTTGAAAACCATAAAATTTAAAAAGAAACTGTCTGTACTTAGCTAGTATGAATATCTAACGAATTGTATAAAAATGAACTGTTTAGCTATTCATATTTTTGATTAAAAACAAAACTAGTGTTTATGAAGAGCCATCTTTGGAAAATAAATCTATCGAGAAAAGTTTCACCAATCGTGTTTCTGTCTGTAAAGTATCTAGATTACATCCTTAAGTTATCTTTTTCATAAAAAAACAAAACTGTTTGTTTTGCGGTTATTGAGAAAAAACGATTCTGCATTCATCAAAAACATTTATTACTCGTCTACATAGATGTAAAAATGTATATTATAGCTGTCGTGTGTCGTCTCCTGTCGATTTTTATGGAAAGATGTAATGAGATGTATCGTGCTATAATGTACATCTTTGTGAAGCTCTTAAGGGTATGATGGGACTATGTGGATATTAATTAAGTTAAAATTGTGGCTTGTCGATATAAAAGGATTAATAACGACGCTGCTCTCTTGTCGTGACAATATGGTACGATTATTTTTTTAATGATGTATTTTATGAATTAATTATGTAGTACTAGTGTCCGCTCGCAGCTTCGCCCGCGTGGTAACTAGATAAAAGTAACATATATGTTGATGTATCTCTCAGATCTTCAGGCACTCAGATCCTTTTAGATATTGTATATTATTTATATATTGGCTGTCTTTACAGCTCAGTTGGTAGTAACTCTGCCTTCTGCGCTGTATGTTGTGGGTTCGATCCCCACCCGGGGCAAATATTATTGTGACAAACATAGATGTTTGTTCTGTGCCTGGGTGTTAATATTTAGCAAAAAAAGTATAGTAAAAGTATATAAGTATTCAATCAGTTATCTGGTTCCCATAGTACAAGATTTGCTTAGTTTGGGGCTAGATAGTGCTGTGTTTGAAGTCCGGCAATAGTTATTCATTTACTTATGTAAGGAATCGAAAGCAAGACACAATACATTTGACTAATACTTTTAGTATGTATTGTATTTATTAGTACTTTTGTAAATAAAGTCGACTTGCAGAAAATGGTATACATTTTTTTTGGACTGATTTATGTACTGTTGGTCTGAGACCCATGTCAGCGTTATCGGACTAAAGATATTCGTGCCGAGCGAGCTTACTCCATCTACGAAGAAAATCATGTCCTAAGCACTACTACTCTCGTAAGTGAGTAAAAACCGACCAAGTGAGTCGGTCGCGCACACTAAGGGCTCCGTACTATTTCCGTGTACTACGTATCCTAATAATATTATAAATGCGAAAGTTTATGAGTTTGTATATATGTTTGTTACTCAATCAGGCCTAAACGACAAAACGGGTTTAGTTAAAGTTTGCTGTAGATGTAGATATAATGCCCGAATAAATAATAGACTACTTTAGAATATGAATACACCCCAAATAACGATAAAAAAAAGCAAAAAGGATGATTTCTGTAAAGATGGCGCTGGTGTGCAACAAATCTGACATCACATACTAAAAATATTCAGTCTTTACTATTCGATTATTGAAATTTGACAGGACAACGTCTAACACTAACTAGGGTGTAGTTTCGTTTAAAAATCACGTTTGTTGTATGGAAGCCCCACTTAAATATTTATTTTATTCTGGTTTTAGTATTTTTTGTTATAGCGACAGAAATGCATCATCTGTGAAAATTTCAACTGTCTAGCTATGGTTTATGAGATACAGCCTTGGAACAGATAGACAGACGGACAGCGGAGTCTTAGCAATAGGGTCCCGTTTTTAACCATTGGGTACGGAACCCAAAAAAGATCTGACGCTATATAAATCAGCTGAAATGTAAAAATGCCTTACGTTTTTTGGCTACCCTTGGTATGCCAATGGCGTACACGGAATATCTATTTACAAATTGTGTCGCAGCGAAATATCTTAACAATTTTTGCCAAACTCAAACCTATGAGGAGCTTTGCTTCAAAGTGAATGGATTGTGTTAGGAATCTCATTTGGATTGTGCTGACGGACAGGGTGCGTGAAATTTCCTGGAAAACATTTGTACGTGGATTTTCGTGAACAATTTTTGTACATAGTGTGGAGGCTTGAATACGAATGTGAACAAAAACCTTTAGGGAAGAAAATCAAAGGAAAATATTTAGATAGTGTTTTTTTTTATAACATCTATCTGGCACATACTTATTTCTGAGCTTTGGTCCGCTTTGGTGCTAGACAGCGCTATGAGAAATGTCTAAATATAGGGTGAGAGCGCTGGTTGTGGGTACTAACCAAAATGTTAATTTTCAAATAAACGGTTTTTAAGGAAAAAAATATTAAAACGACGATTTTAAGCAAGAATAGAGTATTTATCTATCTCTTAGGTAGAGCAAAGGTTTTATAACAGGTGATATTTATTAAATTATTATGAATATTTAAACAGACAAAACGGGAAATATTTAGTTGTGCCAATCAAGTCAAGTCACTAATCAAAACGGACCATAGACAAATAATTGTATTATAGGTTTTAAATAAGTTTGTTTGCAATGATTAGCGATTAATTGCCAAAATTGAAAATTACCAAAACTGGGGTAGGCACCACAACCGGGTCTTTGACCCTATCTACTAATAGTATAAATTCTGAAATTTGTTTGGATGTTTGTGTCTCAATCACGCCCAAACGACTAAACGGATTTGGATGAATATACATAGCCTGGAATATGGAATTATCCAGATACCTCGAGCAAAACCACGGGTGAAAGCTAGTATTTAATATATTTTTATTATTATAATTTATAAACAAACGTGGTATGCTAACTATGAGAAATGACCGCGTCCCGAAAGGAAGCCCGCTCAATTGTCGGGCTCACTTTTTCCTCATAACAAGAAATGAGCCCATTTATCTGGCAGTATAACAACAAAATGCTACGCGAGTTTTACAAGCAGGGGCGTTGCAAGGGGTGTCGTAACTGTGAGTGTAGACAATGAGACTTGTTCATATTTTGTTATAGTTGTATCGTATTTTTGTATGCTAAATAAAACGGGAATAAGTAAAATAAATAAATAGGATCACGACTATAATCCCTAAGTACGGTAGACATTCTCTCAGATCTTCAGACGCTTAGATCCTATGAAAATTTCTAGTGTGGGTAGTCAGAGCTACGTCCAAACATTATATTTGGCACATGCCCACATTTTACAGTAGTTAGCATGCCATACGTGACAGGTTGCAAGCCCATCGCACGTGAAAGGGTTTTTTTAAATACATTTTTAAAATCAAGCTTTTATAAATTCTAGGGCTCTAGTACTCGTCAAGACAAAAACCAACGAGCCCAAACACGACGTAGTTAGGCAGTTCCCATGGCTACATTTGAGCTCCATCAGCAGACCAGCTCGCTACCATAATTTTATATTGTCATTGGAGATTGATAGGTATGCAAAGTTTTATCTCAGTCAGACTATTTACTGAGGAGTTCCGTTAAACAGCTCCTGACTCCATCATCAGATCAGCTCACGGTTACCATATTATTGCATTGTCTGAATAATGAAGTTACATAAGTATGCCAAATTTCAGCTCAATCAGTTGAAGATAACTGCTTCAAAATTGAGTTGCAAGATTTCACCATAACAAACATAGTTACATAGATACATTGATACATATTTACATACATACATACATACATACATACATACATTGCAAGTTAAATAAATGCTTTTAAAAATAAAAATAATGCATTCGGTGCGGGCATAAAGATGACGATGGTAATGCGAAAACGCGAAATTGCTAAAACGATGCCTCCTATTACAACACAGCTCAGTTGGTAGTAACTCTGCCTTCTGCGCTGTAGGTTGTGGGTTCGATCCCCACCCAGGGCAAATATTTGTGTGATGAACATAGATGTTTGTTCTGTGTCTGGGTGTTAATATGTATAATAAGTATGTATTTACAAAAAAAAAAGTATATAAGTATTCTATCAGTTATCTGGTTCCCATAGTACAAGCTTTGCTTAGTTTGGGGCTAGATGGCGTTGTGTGAAATGTCCACCAATATTTATTATTATTATTATTATTGCGTTATTAATTCTCGAAATATAGAATTTCGGTATAAGTGAAGCTCACGGGCCTAAGCCAAGTGAGTATCACTTTAGATTTGTATGGTATTGGAGTCGTCCTGTAAAAACTTTCGAACAGTCCTGCAAGTGTTTAGAATTGCAGCCTTCTGCATCGTTACATATATTTTTTCCGGAAGATCTATGATTTTAAGGTACTGAAGTAGGTTTTTCGGTACTACTCCAGTACTAGAAAGCACTAATGGTATAATATAAACTTTATTCATCTGCCACATTCGTATAATTTCTTCTTTCAATTCTGTATATTTATTTATTTTTTCAGTTGTTGTTTTTTGAAGGTTGTGTGTATTTGGTATTGCAATATCTATTAGGTAAGTGGTATTTTTAATTTTATCTATTAGTGTTATATCCGGTCTATTGTTATGCACTGTTTTATCTGTAAGTATCGCTCTATCAAAATACATTCTGTAAGAATCACTCTCTAGAACAGGTTTCGGTGTGTATTGATAATATGGTGTAAGTTTTCCAGAAATAAGCTTGTGTTTAATTGCAAGTTTTTGGTGAATTATATGAACTACTTGATTGTGTCTGTGTGTATAATCAGTTTGAGTGAGGCTAGGGCAGGCACCAGTAATGTAGAGGATGGAGGGGAGGCGACAGTGGGTGCCTGCCTAGAAGGATGGATGATAGAGATGAGGGATGGGTGCTCTTCCTGAAAGTCGGGTAGGTGTCTTGGCTTGTTGATCGCGGCGGGGAGCCATGATTGACTTGCCTTGACGCCAATTGCCCGATTAGTAGGGAGTGAGGCCAACCAAGTGGGTGGGATTAGAACACGGCTGATCCCACCCAGGGAGGGGCCCCCGCGACGGGGCACAGACTGGCGGCTTGGTGACTTCATCGTGGTTTGGTCGATGCACTTGCCTAGCTGCCAGTTATTAGGAAGGTAGTGAGGCCTCTTATAGGCCTCCGTATGGAAGGGAATGGTAGATGAAGGTGGGAAGGTCTGCCGAGGGTGACGATGCGTCGATCAGTGAGTGGTTAACCCACCACTTGATCGACGAGTCGTCATCTCTGCGGCGGAGAATGTAAGGGATGGGAATGTGAGGTGATGGATGCAAGACGGGAATGGAGAGGAAGAAAACCTCAGTAAAAAATTACCAGCGGCAGGAGATCTGAGAGTGATGGGACGGTGTACGCACCGTCTCCGCAACTCTCCTCCTCCTGGCGATCATGCGATTTGCCGGGAGCGAGGCCGCCGAGTGGGATCCTTTCGATCCCACTCTGGGATGGAGGGGAGGCGACAGCGGGTGCCTGCCCCTACACGGGATGGTGACTGGTGGCCGTTCTGGCTTTTGGCCTTGCCACCAGTCGTGGAGCGGAGTTCGGCGTTGCCGACTCTGCTGTTTGGGTCCGTGAGTGGCTGAAGTGGGGGCTTCGGCTGCTCGCTTGTGGACCCCGGGAGGGCGATGGCACTTAAGTTAGTGCTGTCGTGAGCTCCGCGTACGTAGTGCGCGGGACCGGGCGTGGCAGTGGGTGTCATTCCCGGGACGATGCTCCTAGCAACGATGCGAGAGGGGCACCGGTGCGTTCCGTATGGAGATCCCGGAGCCCCTCGACATGCATCGAGGCTGGCCATCGGGCGTTTTTAGTGAGTCGTCGAGTGCAGAGTGCTCGACAACCTCACATAACCTAGTTTGCCGTCCCCTGGACAAACTAGGTATCTGGTTGCAGATTTTTACCGCCCGTAAAGCAAAAAAAAAAAAAAAAAGGCACCAGTAATGTGTTGGATGGTCTCAGGGTGACGGTGACATTTCCTACATTTATCATTTTGGCTGTTTGGACTTTTTAGGATAAACTTTTTGTAATTACTTGTGTTTATTACCTGATCTTGAATTGCAACCATGAAACCTTCAGTTTCTGAAAAAAGAGAGCCGTACTTCAACCACTTATTTGAAGCTTGCAGGTCAATATGTGGTTGTTCTAAATCTTGAACATGTCTTCCATGCAGTTCTTTGCCACGCCATCTGGAGAGTTTCTCGTTTTCATTTTCGTTTGATGTTTTAAATTGAAGTTCTTTATTATTAAGGTTTATTGGGGTAAAGTTTTTATCTAAATTTACTATTGCTAAGTGTATTTTACTCGTATTAGATTTGTCATAGAAAAAAGTTCTCAAGTTTTGTATTTGCCCTAACCAAAGATTCTTAAGGTCTATAAGTCCCCGTCCACCTTTTATCCTATCCAGTGTCATTCTCTCTATAGCAGATTTTGGGTGTAAATAGTTGTGTTTAGTTAGTGTAGTTCTAGTTTTTATTTCTAGTTTTTTGATGTCTGTGAAAGACCATTTAACAATCCCGAATGAGTAAGTTAACACTGGAATGGCGTAAGTATTGATAGCTTTAAATAGATTTTTAGAATGGAGCGGTCTTTTACATAGCACGTTCAATCTGTGAAAATATTCTTTTCTGATATCTGCTTTAATTTCAATGTGGTTGATAACTCTACCTTGATGTAAACCTAAATATTTGTATGTTTCATTTTCTTCCATCACATTAAATACATTATCTTCACCATCATTGCTACTAATTACTTTGCCCCTGCGTAAATTTAGTGTTTTGCATTTATCTAAACCGAATTTCATATTAATGTCATTACTAAATTCTGTTGTTATTTTAATCATTTTTTTAAGGTCTTTTTCATTTTTACTAAATAACTTTATGTCATCCATATACATGAGGTGACTGATGGTGGCATTGGTTGATAGTTTGTATCCAAAGTTAGAGCTATTTAATAAGTTAGATAGTGGGTTTAGTGCCAGACAGAACCATAGAGGACTAAGTGAATCTCCCTGGAAAATACCATTTTCGATCGAGATTTCATCTGTGGTGATAGATATAATACTGTTCCGTAACGAAAGTGTTGTTCGCCAGGTACTCATGGTATTTTCCAGGAAGGTGATTATGTCAGGGTTTATTTTATAAATTTGTAGAACGCGAACTAGCCAAGAATGGGGTACGCTGTCAAATGCTTTTTGATAGTCAATATATGTTAAGTGTAAATTACGGTTATGGGTGGTTGCGTGTTTGAGTACGGTTGAATCTATGGCCAATTGTTCTTTGCATCCTCTGTGATTCTGTCTGCATCCCTTTTGTTCTTCAGAGAGTACGTTATTGCAACTAAGATGGTTATAAATTTTGCGGGTGATGTAAGATGTAATTAATTTGTAAATTGTAGGTAAGCAGGTAATTGGACGATATTGTGAGGGCTATTATTATCATTCTTTGCAGTAAATAGACGTGACGTGTTCTACACGTGACAGAATACAAGTCCATCGTAAAAAAATTAAAATGCTCACTGGTTTCTTAGCGTTATTTCTCGAACCCGCCCCTGTTTTCGGGTCAATTTTTTGTAAGGTTAACTTGTTGAAACGATGGTTTGGAAGTATGAATAAATTAGGAGAAACGTTTAGGTGTGAGATAACGGCGTGTTTTGGAGTGTTTATCTTACGAATGAAACAGCTATGTGTAGAGAATTTGACTTAGTATATTACATGTAGGTATGATTACACAGTATTTATAAAATAACCAGAAAACAACCAAAAACTAACTTTACTCAAAATAATATTAATTACAATAATGCTTTTGCATTATATTGGTGTAAAACACTCAAAAACTAAAAATACAAGTGCTGCTATCTCTTTTTCTTTATTCTAAAGGATTAAGGACTTTAACCCTCGTATTCAAGAACGATTCTATGAAAACACGCACCCACAGTGGACGAAATCTTTTTTCATAAACATCACTTTATGTGTTGAGCGGCACTATGGCGCACACTACCGTGTGCCTTTAGAGCTTAACTTTAGCCAGAGGCACACGACAATGTGCCTCTAGTCACACTATGCAGTGTCGCACAACATATAAAGTGATTTTTATGAAAAAAGATTTCGTCCACTGTGGGTGCGTGTTCTCATAGTGTCGTTCTTGAATACGAGGGTAAGACTGTTTTTAAACCGATCCGATTCGGGTACGGATACGGGTACGGTACGATACGGATTCCAGTTTTTTCAGGTATTCTATGGTAACAATGCTACAAACTAATTGGGGCAATAATGGCTCCAAATAAACTAAAACGAAAGTAACAAATTTTTACTTTATTCAGAAATCAGTATTTTGAAAATGGCCGTAACAGGAACAAAGAAAATTTTTGCAATATAGTTTGAATTGTTTTTCAGTGATTCCCGATGACGGGCTTGCAATCTGTCACGTGTGGAATGCTAACTACTATGTGTACATGTGCCAAATGTTATGTTTGGACATGTTTCTAACTAACCCCTTAAGACATTTTCAAAGATCTGAGTGCCTGGAGATCTGAGTGGATGTTTACGGTGCTTGGAGATTACAGTCGATATCCCATTTCATTTGTATTTCATTGAACGAGATGCATGGTCTTAATATCCTATTTCAGTATTCCAACTGCTTTGATATTAAACTGACCTCAAACTCATTATATTCCAATAATATTGGCTATCAGTAACAATACCAATCATTGCAGCTAGACCATTGGCTGCAAATTCTGCAATTCAAATTTATACTAATATTATAAATGCGAGAGTAACTCAGTCTGTCTGTCTGTGACGTTATCACGGCCGGGCCTCTGAGATTATCATGAAATTTCATATAGAGATAGTTTAAAGTCTTGGGACGGACATAGGGTACTATATACATAGATTCTAAAATGTTCTGTTGGTTTTGAATGAATGCTAGCTACTGCAAAATATGAGCATCTGCCAAATTTAATGTTTGGACGTGCCACTGACTACCCCTTCCAGACATCTTCAAAGGATCCAAGCGTCTGGAGATCTGAGAGGATGTCTACCGTACTTGGGGATTACAGTCGTGAGATACTATTAATTTTTTTTTTTTTTTTTTCTCTTTGTTTTGATGAATATCAATGTTTTTTATAAGTCGAATCGAATCGTAAATACATCCTGAATCTACGCGGACGGAGTCGCGGGTAAAAGTTAGTAATGTTATAATTTTATGCGGCATAGATATTGGCTGGTTTAAAAAACTGACTATCCAACTTCGTATTAGCAAAATGTTCAATAGATATCATCATTTTTTTATTTTTCCACTTAATATGGGGTCGCACAACATGCTGCAAAGAGGATTTGGCTTATGTTTTACAACCGGCGGCTGCCTGACTTGCCTCTTTGGGAATACGTGTTGTAAATTTTCAATGGATCATTTTATGAAAAGTTATTGGCGAGACAGAAGAACTCCAGTATAGATGAACAGATATTTTATTGTTATTTAGGATAAACATGTTATGCGTTTAGACAGATAAAGCAGTTTGAATTTTGATAGTTCTTTGTTTTATCTGACATTGCCATTGATTACAGTCATAATCAACATTTTATAATTTTTGATTTTAAAAATTATATCGATAGAATTTGTCTGTATATTTTCCAGTACTACTTGTAGGTATCTTTAATGTCATTTCGGGCCATCGACTACATGCTATGTAGTCGATGTTTCGGGCTGGTCATTATCTCTCGTCGTTACCAATAACGCCTATAATAGCGGCGTTATGAGTTCCCGTTAATTGTAACGGCGGTTTCAGCTATAAAACTATTGTTATTGTTTTCTGATAAGGCTTCAATGGTTCCGTTATGTCGGCTCTATCTTTTGATGATTTGACCATTTTGTATTGATTTTATGTGGTTTTTTATGATTCTTCCTCATAGCAGTCTTTTTTTTATTGCTGAAAATCGGTGCAACATACAAAATTACAACTGTGCCATAGAGGGGTAGACAGAAGGCACAGTTTTCCACTTGCTAGGATCCTGATATACTTTTGCATAATTCACTTTCACCACCGTTTTTTAAGATAATGGTACGGAACCTTTCGTGCGCGAGTCCGACTCGCACTTGGCCAGTTTTTTTTTACTTTTGGAGCTCGCATACTAATTATAACAACAGACTCTAAAATGCTTTTCTGCCAATAAAAGCGTGATTCAAAATCACTTCCGTCACAAACAATGGAGGGAAATGAGAGAGGCAAATCCATTTTTCGTCCCGAATTAAGGTTCCAATCGTTCGAAGGCGGTAGCCGTTTGGAATTTACTTCCTTCAGGCATTTGAAACGTGACTCGCATAGAAAAGAGACACCGATATCGATCCCTTCGATGAAAATTTAAACAATCTACCATTCTCGTTGTTAATCCCACGCGACACTATTTGTCTTGTTCATCCATTAGTATCACCGTACCTACCTTCACAGTCGTAGCTCCACCTAGTAATGTGATTTTCTTAAAATAAATCTATACTAATATTATACAGAGGAAAGATTTGATTGTTTGTTTGTTTGCATCGAATAGGATCCGAAATTACTGGACCGATTTGAAAAAAAAATCACCATTAGAATCCTACATTATCCTTGATGAACATAGGCCATAGAATATTTTCAAAAATGTTAGGGATCCGTATGAAAACTTCGATAATGTAAGCCAAGGTGTGAAAAAAATACAAAAAAAAACTTATATCACGTTTGCTGCAAAAATTATTGATAATAGAGCAAAGTGATGTACAACAGTTTTATAGAAAATATCAATATCTACAAAAGAGTCTGAATATTATATGTCTAACTATTAGGGATCTGTATGAAAACTTCGATAATGTAACTCAACGTGTAAAAAAACATTATTACACCCTTGCGATGCCGGGGCGGACTGCTAGTCACTACATAGTATAAAGCAAAGTCGCTTTCCGCTTCCCGCGTCTGTATGTATGTATGTATGTTTGCTTATATCTTTAAAACTACACAATGGATTTTGATGCGGTTTTTTTTAATAGATAGAGTGATTCAGGAGGAAGGTTTATATGTATTAATCCCGTACAAAGCCGGGGCGGGTCGCTAGTACTTTATAACTTGACTTTGACATAGTATATAACAAAACTAAAATTCATTTGACTATGTTTTGGTATTGTATGTTTTTAACCGACAAAAAAAGAGGAGGTTCTCAAGTAGACATACGTATAATATTATACTTTGTTTTGTTGTTTTTTTAGGGTTCCGTACCCGACCTTATTACTAAGACTTCGCTGTTTATGTATGACCTTTATCATTATATGGGGATCCGATTTTAATAAAAAAAAAATATTGTGTAGAGAATAGTTCAAAATTTTTTGATCCTATTTAAATTATATTCCTGTAAGACTTTCCGATTGGTCAGAACATTTTCGTCATACATATTAACACCCAGACTCAGAACAAATATGTTTATCACACAAATATTTGCTCTGGGTGGGGATCGAACCCACAATCTACAGCGCAGAAGGCAGAGTTACAACCAACTGACTTTATATGACTGTATTCATCTGTTTATCAATTTTGGATTAATTTTGCATGGAAATGTCTTATATTAAGTTTAAGCTTGTACCTTATTATGCAATCATTCTTAAGATGAGGTGTCGCGGTCCTGAATCAAAAAACTTTTGAAGTATTTACTTTGCATCGAGTTTTTTCAAAGCTTAATTTGAAAAACTTATTTTGTACTTTGTAGTCTTCAGTAATTAAAAGTGCGAACGGGGGTGAAACTGAAATTATCCTGCAAACAAATATTCAGGAAAGTGTTTGGATGGCTCTTTACAGTCGCTTCTCGTCATAAATTAGCACTTCAACGCGTGCACCTAAATTTATGCCATAAAGCCTTAGGAATAGAGATAAAATTAGAACGCGTTTTGGCGTAGTAGTTACGACAACACGGTTTTAACTATATGAAAAAACCGGTCAAGTGCGAGTCGGGCTCGCTCACGAAAGGTTTCGTACTAGGTATATGAATAATAATTAATAAATAAATATCGCCTGTTACAAAACCTTTGCTTAAACAAAGAGATAGCTAAATATTATATTCTATGTTGTTTAAAAATCATCGTTTTAATCATTTCAATAAACAATTTGAAAATTAATATGGTGTTGGCGATAGGCTTGCAACCTGTCACGTATGGAATGCTAAATACTGCAAAATGTGGGCATGTGCCAAATATAATGCTTGGACGTGCCTCTGACTGGGGTCTGACGTGGGGGTCCACTAGACATCTTCAAAGGATCTAAGCGTCTGGAGATCTGAGAGGATGTCTACCGTACTTGGGAATTACAGTCGTGATCCTATATATTTTTGTATATGTTGTTAAAGTGCCCACAACCAGCACACTTACCCTACACGTAATATCGCGTATTACGTTGCAATACCACGTATTAACGTGTACAGGTGCGTATACCACAAACATGCAGATAACGCCAATATCAATTAACTAGTTGCCATGATTTATATTAGACAGGCGTGGACAAAAGTGGTTAGCTAAAACATTTATAAAAAAGCCGGCCAAGTGCAAGTCGGACTCGCGCACGAAGAGTTCCGTACCAATATCTATAAAAAAATTTAAGAGAGATATAACATAAAAATTGTAATTAGCCGTTAGAAATACATGTATCCATCTTGTATAGGTATAATGTATTATTTTCTATGTGTTATATTCATGTGTTAGATGTAAGTTTTCTTAAAAATATAAAAATAAAATAAAATAACGAGTAGTTGTTGGATAAACTAGATATTATTCATTTCCAGAGTTGTCTTTGGAAAAATAAAAAAAACTTCTTTCTAAGCACTCGTGTATTCGACTGTACTAGGCTAGCCAGTGACGGCGAGTCAGGGTGTAATTGATAGATAGATTATAGCCTCTGGACTAATAATCCGAAATACTAATTCATACACATTCGTACACGATAGAAAAGGTAACGTCACTACATAGTATAAAGCAAAGTCGCTTTCCGCTTCCCGCGTATGTATGTTTGCTTATATCTTTAAAACTACATAACGGATTTTGATGCGGTTTTTTTTAATAAATAGAGTTATTCAAGAGGAAGGTTTATATGTATAATACAGGCATAATATAGTAGAGAAACACTGATAATTTTAGAGGTTTCTAATGTGATGTCGTAAATAAACACATTTTTTTTTCTACAATAAAGTCCGCGATGGTATTAGAAATGTCTTACGCACAGCGAAGCGGGCACGGGTCAGCTAGTTACCTATATAGTGACTGGCCTCACAGCTCAGTTGGTAGTAACTCTGCCTTCTGCGCTGTTGGTTGTGGGTTCGATCCCCACCCAAGTTAAATATTTGTGTGATGAATATAGATGTTAGTTCTGCGTCTTGGTGTTAAAAAAAAAAAACGGATCACGACTGTAATCCCCAAGTACGGTGACAACCCCAGGCGCTTAGATCCTTTGAAGATGTCTAGTGGGGGTAGTCAGAGGCAAGTCCAAACATTACATTTGGCACATGCCCACATTTTGCAGTAGTTAGCATTCCATACGTGACGGGTTGCAAGCCCATCGCCGCTTATAAGAACACTAACTGGTTTCCTCACGATGTTTTCCTTCATCGTTGTAAGCACGTTTTTGATGCGAATATAAATTTTCAAACAGAAAAATCCATTGATGCACGCCGGGATTCGAACCCACGACCTTCAGATTGAAAGTCGAGGTACACTCGGTTGGCCGATATACGGCTTATAATGTATTTATATATTTTTTTGCAAAAACAAAGTATTTAAGTGTTTTATCAGTAATCTGTTTTACATTGTCATTGGAGATTGATAGGTATACAAAGTTTTGTCTTAATCCGACTAGTTACTGAGAAGTTCCGTTAAATAGCTCCTGACTCCATCATCAGATCAACTGTTACCATATTATTGCATTGTCACCGAAGTTACTTAAGCATGCCAAATTTCAGCTCAATCGGTTGAAGACAACTGCTTCAAAATCGAGTTGCAAGATTCCACCTTAACAAACATAGTAACATACATACATTGCAAGTTCAATAAAAGCTTGTAAAAAACCGGCCAGTGCGTGTCGGACTCGCGCACGAAGAGTTCCGTACTATTATCTATAAAAAACGACAAAAAAATCACGTTTGTTGTATGGGAGCCCAGCTTAAATATTTAATTTATTCTGTTGTAGTTATTGCTGTTTTAGCAATAGAAATACATAATCTGTGAAAATTTCAACTGTCTAGCTACCACGGTTCTTGAGATACAGCTTTGTGACAGAGAGACGCATAGACAGGCGAATAGGAAAGTCTTATCTATAGATTTTACCACGGGTGTTTATCACGTAATTACCTTTAATTTATTTTCCCGACGTTTCTATAGTTATGTCTACTAATCACGATAGTTTGAAAAATAATACAGCAAAGTCTTAGTAAAAGGGTCCTGTTTTTACCCTATGGATACGGTACCTAAAAATTATAACTACTGCAAAAAACTGCTGCCCATAAAGCCCTTTATACGCCGAGTAGAATTGTAGTGCTAATGGTACTAGACTGTTACTGGGCCAGTCAGTGCGAAGTAGACAGTGTAATTGATGGATAGACAATAACGCCCACTGGACTGGAATTCGTGAATTTCTGTGCGATAGTCACAACGGTTACGCGGATTGGAATTCTCGAGGGAAACGTCTAACTACTATATTGATAAACTAGCCGACCCGTAACAGACGTTGTCCTGTCAAATTTCAATAATCGAATAGAAAAGACTGAATGTTTTTATGTCTGTGATATCAGATTTGTTGCACACAAGCGCCATCTAAACAGAAATCATCCTTTTTGCGTTTTTTCATATTTTAAAGTAGTCTATTATTTATTCGGGCATTGTATCTACATCTTCAGCAAATTTCACCTTAATCCGTTTTGTCGTTTAGGCCTGATTGAGGAACAAACATACATACAAACTCACAAACTTTATTTTTATTTTATCATTTTATTGTCCAAATATTAAATTTGGCACGACTGATGTTCACAGAGTTATTCAAACAAAGCTTGTACTATGAAACCAGATAACTGATAGAATACTTATATACTTTTTTTAGGTAAATACATACTTATAATACATTTAACACCCAGATACAGAACAAACATCTATGTTTATCACACAAATATTTGCCCTGGGTGAAGAACGAACCTACAACCTACAGCGCTGAAGGCAGAGTTACTACCAACTGAGTTGTGATATCGATAGGTCGATTGATACATGCAATTTCAAAACAAAGTAGACATTCTCAGAGATCTGGCTCTCAGTCCCAGATCAGATATAAATTAAATAAATAGGATCACGACTGTAATCCCCAAGTACGGTAGACAATGTAGACATCCTCAGATCTCCAGACGCATAGATCAGAGGCACATTGTATTTGGTACACATTGAGCAAATATGTCTATGTCGCTTTATGCCTTCACTTTATTTATAACTAGCGACCCGCCCCGGATTCGCACGGGTAGCATGTTATTATACATATAAACCTTCCTCCTGAATCACTCTATCTATTAAAAAAAACCGCATCAAAATCCGTTGTGTAGTTTTAAAGATATAAGCAAACATACATACGCGGGAAGCGGAAAGCGACTTTGCTTTATACTATGTAGTGAAGACGTAACTATATAATTTTATATTATATCAAAGTATGATTCGTAAAAAAGTTCTATAACAGAGGTATAATTTTATCAACTTCTACCGACACGATATGGCAATAAAAGCATAAACCAAAAATATTATGTCCCTAGAACAGACAAACATAATATTCGACCTTCGGCAAACTAATTCAATATACTCGCTGAACTATCTGCTGTTCGACAACACAATAGTAAACAAACAGTAACTTCAACTTAGACTGTTATGTAACTTTGAAATACTTACAAAAATTTAAAATAGAATTCTGGCCTCACAAGTGGTCTTACAGCTCAGTTGGTAGTAACTCTGCCTTCTGCGCTGTAGGTTGTGGGTTCGATCCCCACCCAGGGCAAATATTTGTGTGATGAACATAGATGTTTGTTCTGTGTCTGGGTGTTAATATGTATAATAAGTATGTAATAACAAATAAAAGTATTCTATCAGTTATCTAGTTCCCATAGTACAAGCTTCGCTTAGTTTGGTTTGGCTTGTTTGGCTAGATGGCGCTGTGTGTAAAGTCCGCCAATTGTTTTCACTGACATAGAAGTCAAGCGACAATAATATAGTTTTATTTTTATGTTTTATGAAGTAATATTGTTTAGTCCTACAAATATAAAAGTTTAATAAAACAAATGTATATGGGACCTTGTTCTCTCCTTATTCTCTTTACTTACAATAAAAAAATTAAACCCAGTCTGGAACAAATTATCTTTCATTCAGCTAAGCATCGCCAAGTCACCTTTGCCAGGCATTATTTGGCAGGTAGGCATTTTTTTGATACTCAAGGGGCTCCTAGTCGCTGATTGCTCTTTTTCGAAACGAAAAAAGAAATACTTCTGAACAAGCCACATCTCCTATTTTTATAAGTATATTACTTCAGGTTCCTACCTAGATTTCTATTAAGCTGAAAACATAATAGCATAAACTTTTCACAATAAAAATATTATTTCAAAATGATACGTTTTAGAATTTATGATAGAAATATTTTATATACCTACTATTAAAATCAACTTGTGATTTATTGTTCAAGATAGGTAATATGTAGATCTAGATTTCTATTAGAATAGATTTTTGATAAGTAATTATACATAATTTATATCATTAATTTATTCGAAAAGCTAAGGCGGACCACGCGCCGACGTGTGTTTGTCGTCATTGCAGCGGTCGGTAGGATTATTTATCGAAGTGATTAAAGATGGGTACATCTTTATTCACATATACTATACATTATAAAATAGGAGATGTGGCTTGTTCACAAGTATTTATTTTTTCGTTTCGAACAAAAACAATCGTCGACTGGGAGCGCCTTAAGTTTACTTTAAAATTACGTTGGGATTTTTATATAAAGTGTATAACATGTTTTTAGCTATAAATGTAAATTTTAAAATTAGTCCAGTAGTTTTTTAGTTTATCCGATAGGTTTAAGGTAAGTAGTCTAGTCATTTTAAACATTTGGAGGAGGCCTAAAAAAACCTCAATTCAAATTTTTGACCTAAATTTTCTAAGTGCATATTCCGCCATCTTGAAAATTAAAACAGTATTTTCACAATAACTCGGTTCTCCGTTGAGATACGAAAATTTTGATACAATACTTATTACATTACACCTTATTCATAATTTTTCGGTTCACACGCATTTATAACCCATTTATTTACTGGACTAAAGTAGTTACTTTGATTTTTGTGCGGTCTAAGAACTTACTATATTGTTTGTTATGTATACTGTGCTAAGTGTGCCGATGCCAAACCGAATCAATTATGTGAACAGGATGTCAGTATGCTTGTAATTGGGAGAATTCAGGAACAAAAGGGGAGATGGGAATAAGGTCTGGCATGTTACATTCAGGCGATCTGTTCTGGTTAACTACTCATAATCAAAGAAAGTACGATTATTTTGAAAAAACCTGATAACAATGTTGGTTTATATTTACTTCTTTTATGGCGATCTAGACCAAACGCAATTTAGTCTTAAAGCGATGTAGTTATCTAGTTATATTAAGATTTAGGTATAAAGTGATCTAATCATCCTTATCCTATCTAATCATCTAATCATACCTGCTATGTAGTTAAATTAAAATGTAGTCTAGTTAAAATGTAGTTTATTTCCTATTTCTAGGGTTCCGTACCCAAAAAGTAAACCAGGACCTTATTATTAGTAATAGGGTCCTGTTTTAGGACTTCACTGTCCGTCTGTCCGTGTGTCCGTCTGTCACAAGGCTGTATCAGATGTACCATGATACTAGACTGTTGAAATTTACACAGATGATTTATGCGTTGCCGCTATAACAACAAATACTAAAATCAGAATAAAATAAATATTTAAGCGAAGCTCCCATACAACTAACGTGTTTTCTTTGCCTTTTTTATAGATAATCGTACGGAACTTGGCCGTTTTTTGTCGTGTCTATGCTGCCTGTCTGTCATTATAATGTTTGAGAAAACGTATACAATATCATTAAATTGTATCGAAACTAGTGCTTATCCGCAACTTATTTAATAACGATTGATAAGGGGTCGAACAGGAACTAATAGTCAAACTTCACAGATTGTGTTTGAAGGGCTATTAACGGAGGATGTTTACCTTCAGGGGAAGTGCTAACGGATGACTTGCTCAGAGCAATTAAGGTTGGCTCCATTTCAGATGGGAAACTTTAAATATTTCTGACGTAACTAGTGGCTAGACTTTGACTTTATTTAATTTATCCACACTGGAGCTCTACATAGCGTTAGGAAAGGATCATTATAAAAACCGGCCAAGTGCGAGTCGGACTCGCGCACGAGTAGACATCTAAAAGTTCTCGTTAGTAAAACTAAGTCAATGTCAAAAAATACTAAATTCAATAAAATCATACGGGTGATCCGTATGATTTTATTGAAAATTCTTAATTAAAATAAATTATTTGAAAATTGTTAGGAGCTAGGTGAAGCTATGCCTGTACCAAGCCTAAAAGAATCAGGCAACAAACACGACTTGGGGCCTATCATTCTAGGGTTCCGTAGCCAAAGGGTAAAAACTGGACCCCATTACTAGATTCCGCTGTCCGTTTGTCTGTCATCAGGCTGTATCTCATGAACCGTGATAGCTAGACAGTTGTAGTTTTTACAAAATTAAATGATGTGTCTGTTGCCGCTATAACAAAAAATACAAAAAACAAAATAAAATAAATATGTAATATGCTCCCATACAACAAAAGTGATTTTTTTGCCGTTTTTAATAGATAATGGTACGGAACCCTTCGTGCGAGAGTCCGACTCGCACTTGGCCGGTTTTTTTATCTCTTTCCACCTTAGTATTTATTCAATGCTCCCCAATCAAATATATTTTCTACTAAGTCTTCTAATATAACAAACGTTACCAAACGTGAACCAGTGATTTCAATCATTGTTTAAACTTCGATGGATTAATAAATCGCCAGCTTTCAAAGTGCTTTCTCATCTTGAATTGAAACCAGTTAACTGGATTGCAGCTAATTATAATAAGTTACTTTCCGAGACGGCGTGAGACGTTGCACTTCGCTAGGATTAAATAGATTAGAATTTGCCCCTACTACCGATCTACCTTATTTCAACAGGTTAAGCTTTGGCCAAACTAGAAAGCCAAATCTGTATGCAACACCTGGAATATAAGTGCTGTGCTGACCCCACGAGAAGGGGGATAAGGTTAGGAGGAAGTAGCCTTGTAGACGTAGAAGGGTTAGTCATCAGTCATTCAATCATCGTTTCGTGTTACATTGTTTCCTAGTTACAAACTATGCTTAATAACCAGAGCGGCGATAGACTTGCTACTTGTCACGTATGGAATGCTCACTACTGCAAAATGTGGGCATGTGCCAAATATAATGTTTGCCTCTGACTACCCCCACTAGACATCTTCAAAGGATCTAAGCGTCTGGAGATCTAAGAGGATGTTTACCGTACTTGGGGATTATAGTCGTGAACCTATAAAAAAAACATAGGTTAGACCATAGACAACAACAATACGAACACTGTCTGAAAATACATTAGGCTAATACTCAAGATATAATCGTCACTTTGAACCGGCCAATAAGAATGCCTCGCATACATCAACGGTCTGACTGAATTGTTTATTTTAAGAATAAAAATAGGCATATATTCGGCTGTGTTGTCGATGTGTTAGACGGATATTAAAGCAATACAATCTATCATACTAAGATGCTGCCTTAATAAATTAATAAAAATAAATAAAGACCACGATATGCAAGATCGCACGAAATCGCAAGATGCGATCGGTGTGTTTTGCGATTTGTCGAAAGCGTTTGACTGCGTGAGTCACGCAACTCTAATCGCAAAGTTACAACACTATGGCATCCATAACCAGGCAATTCACCTCTTACAATCTTACTTGTCCAATAGAGTCCAGAAAGTTGATATCGGTGGCGAACGATCTTCTGGGTCATTTATTGAAATGGGAGTTCCACAGGGCTCGATTTTAGGTCCATTTTTATTCTTAGTTTACATTAATGACCTCCCATTCTATGTAAAAGACATTTGTGACATAGTCCTATTTGCTGATGATACGTCGCTTATTTTTAAAGTCGATAGATCTAAAGTTAACTTCGATGACATAAATGCGTCACTGTCGCTAGTCTTTAATTGGTTCACTGTAAACAATCTATTGCTTAATTCTAAGAAAACAAAATGCATTAAATTCTCTTTGCCTAGTGTACGGCATACTCCGACTAACATTGAAATAAATGAAGAGGCTCTTACGCTTGTTAATTCGACTACTTTTTTAGGTCTCAATATTGATGCAAACTTACAATGGGGACCTCATATTGTAACACTTGCTGGTAAACTTAGTTCCGCTGCCTATGCAGTCCGCACGATTAGGCGGCTGGCCGATGAAGCCACAGCTAGGCTAGTTTATTTTAGTTACTTCCATAGTGTAATGTCGTATGGAATTCTTCTCTGGGGTAAGGCAGCAGACATTCAAGTTATTTTTGTTTTACAAAAACGGGCAGTACGTGCCATTTATAAAATGAAGTCCCGGGACTCTTTGAGACGAAAATTTAAAGAAATTAACATTCTCACAGTAATATCACAATATATATATGAAAACTTACTGTATACTCATAAGAATATGGCTTTCTTTAAGAAAAAAAGTGATGTACATAGTATTAACACAAGAAATAAGAACAAATTGTACATACCCAAATTTAGATTAGAAAAAGTGAAGGGGTCGTTTATGGGGAATTGTATACTATTTTATAATAAACTGCCAGAAAACGCAACAAAACTTCCCGTTAGAAGATTTAAAGCCTATATAAAGAATAATCTTATAAACAAAGCGTATTATACTGTAGATGATTATATAAATGATAAATCCTCGTGGCCTGATGTCGCTCTGCCACTCGACAGCTAAATATTGATTTAGGTACTTAATTTCATTTTGTGTAACATTTGTCTACTTTAATTATTTTTAAGCAAATAGTTATTTTATCTGTAAGTTTTAATTCTAAATCAAGTGTAGCGTGTGTTGCTTTTTGAATTTGTGCTGAAGCTCTTTAGTTATTTTTTTTTTTATTGCTGTACCTACGTACTTGAGTAGTAGGTACTTTTAACTTTTAATTATTATTCTTGTTTGAGCCTTCACCTTGTTCGATTGGCACCACACTGGAGCTCTACATAGCATTAAGGAAAGGATCATAAAAAAAAAGGTAGACCCCAAGCCGTGTTTGTTGCCTGATTCTTCTAGGCTTGGTCGCGTGGAATCGGCGTAGCTTCACCTAGTTCCTAAGACGTTTCAAAGTGATCCTTGTGATTTTATTGAAATAAATGATTTTTGAATTTGAATTTGAATATAAAATATGTAAAATAACCAAGTTCAATTACGGTGGCTACTTAGAAAGCTCTAGATTTCCCGTTTGACTCGGTCGCTTATAATAAAATTGTTATAGGCACTACTTGGCCAAATTGTGTTTTGTAAGCCACGTTATAATTAGCTGCTAATCCACAGGGGGTTGTGGTCCCTAGTAGGGGCTTTATAACTGCATTACTAACGCTCTCGGGCCGCGGATTAAACAGCTCATCTAATTACGGAAGGTCAACCTGCCTTCACTCCGGATGACGAATTGTTTTAAGGCAGCATTTACAGATTCAACATTTTTAGTGTTCCGTACTCAAAGGGGTAAAAACGGGACCTTAAGACTCCGCTGTCTCATGAACTGTGATAGCTAGACAGTTAAAATTTTCGCAGATGATGTATTTCTGTTGCCGCTATAACAAAAACAGAATAAAATAAATATTTAAGTGGGGCTCCCATACAAACGCGATTTATTTGTCATTTTTTATAGATGATACCAAACTCTTCGTGAGCGAGTCCTACTCGCAGTTGTCAAATTTTTAAACTTGGCAAGCCACGCTTTTGACACTTTATTCTGGGCGTCTACTCTACCGATAATTGATGTATCGTGGCAATGGTCACATCGTTTTCGACTATATTTTTAAGAATGGAACGACCGACATTGCTTTTGACAATTGACATCATACATTCTACTACGATTGACGACGATTTCTAAGAGAGACAATACAGTTTTCAATTGCAAGAAAAGAAAAACTGATAAGTTTTATGTGAAAAAATATTTTTCAATAACAAGCTTTTGTAAAATCATATAAACCATCGAGCACCAGCGCGCTATCACCTGTCACATCATATAACATTGTCATCGGAACTTGACATTATGCAAAGATTTTACTCAATCGAAGTATTTACTAAGGAGTTCCATTGTGAGTGACCGTTGAACAGCTACTGACTCCATCATCAGATCAGCTCATTGTCACCATATTATTGCATTTTCAACAAACTTACATAAGTATTCGAAATTTTAGCTCAATCAAAAATTGAGTTGCAAGATTCCACCTTATCAAACATAGTTACATACAAACATTGCAAGTTAAATAAAAGCTTATAAAAATATTCGCTCGCTGATGTATGTGTGTGTATGTGTAGGTACTTCTGCAGTACCTTCATATGACCTTTGATATTCTATTTCAATTTTTATTTCGCAGTTTATAGCTCTCACTGGATCCCACAGTTAATAGACGACAGTTCGCGAACGGAATTTTTAATCATTTTGAGGGAAAAATAATGAAATAATTAATTACTTGGAGGTGACGACACGTTTTGAACCCCCAGAGCAAAGAAATGGTAAAGTTTACGAAACAGTATATATACTTTTTTAATACACAAGTTATATTATTATATTTTCTTGGACCAAATTGCTAACGAAAAAACCGGCCAAGTGCGAGTCGGACTCGCGCACGAAGGTTTCCATACTATTATCTATAAAGTAAGTCAAAAAAAATGTATGGGAGCCCCCTTTAAATATTTATTTTATTCTGATATCAGTATTTGTTGTTAAAGCGGAAACAGAAATACATAATCTGTGAAAATGAAAAGGCATGCACGAGGAATGTGATGAGAGTGAATAAAGCAAAATAAGTATGTTAGGATCGTAGCAAGTGAACAGCTGTTGTCTCTGACTACCCCTCTAGGAAACAGGCATAATTTATCTTTATCCCACTTAAGTGGGGTCGGCACAACATGATTGTATACTTCTCTCTTTTCCCTCTATCAAGTATTATATTTATATCTTATCATATTATCTTATCTATCTTATGTAGTTATATTATTTTGTATATCAACTAGCGACCCGCCCCGGCTTCGCACGGGATACATATAAACCTTCCTCCTGAATCACTCTATCTATTAAAAAAAACCGCATCAAAATCCGTTGTGTAGTTTTAAAGATATAAGCAAACATACACATACATACAGACGCGGGAAGCGGAAAGCGACTTTGCTTTATACTATGTAGTGATGTAATCAATGTCACAAAAATATTTATATGATAAATTTTTCAAATGTAACTAAAAATGTGTTTATCAAATTGCTGATTTTAGAGAAAGTTGCAAGCTCGAATCCCGTATTTAGACTTGTGTTCGAAATGGCTGTTAGAACATAATTGTGTTCAGACTAACAATTCGAGAGCAATATTCAGTGAGAATTTACTTGCAGTGTGTTTGCAATGCATTTTAGGAACAGAGTTTTATCACATTTTCACAGCTATTTTACTATTCTCTTCGTAATTCTATCAAATAACGAGTTAATCAGACTGGTCACTAAACAATATTGGTAGACATTTGACGTATCGCCATCTAGCTCCAAACTAAGCAAAAGCTTGTACTATGGGAACTAGATAACTGATAGAATACTTATATACTTTTTTTTTGTAAATACATACAAATGATACATACTAACACCCAGACACAGAACAAAAATCTTTAACATCACACAAATATTTTCCCATCGAACGATCGAACCCATAACTTAAAGCGCTGAAGGCAGAGTTACTACCAACTGAGCTGTGAGGCCGTCTCTAGTTAGATACCTTAGATCTGTAGTCGATTTTGGATAAATGGGACTACAATTGTATGCTAGTTCAATGTCCCACTGTATGTCTAGCACGTTCTTAGGGATCCCGATAATGTTCTTTTCATATACCCCGTTTAGTTTATTTTAAACAAATATAATATACATGGTGTTACAAAACTACCCGTAAAGCTGAAAGAAGGTTAAATGGGGCCTTACAACGAGTCCATTCACAATATTATAAAAACTATTAGTAGTATCTAGTAGACCATTATTAGGTAAAATAGGTACGTAGACCTTTTTGTTAAATAATCTGTTTCCCTGACATGACAAACACAAACACTGGCTTAAAATTTTCAATATAGCGTTGTCTACTCTAGTGTTTTTACTGTTTGAACACGCATCTTATGATGTTGGGTAATATTATTTATTCTGCGCCCCGAGGTAATTATGTTTTGCTGTAAGCACTCTGATTTTGACAAAGGATGGTGGCATGGCCTTAGGAGGAGGAAATTCACACAATTATCTGCAAAAGACTGTTTTATAGAAATTGTACGCTCCGTTCTGAATGAAAATTGGGGAAATAACGTGTTTCTATAAGTACGTGTTGTGATACTGATACACGTCCTTTTGAATTTGAATTTGAGCGGTGCTTGCTATTTTTTTGAATATTAATGTTTTTATAATAAAAATATAGGATCACGACTGTAATTCGTACGGTAGACATCCTCTCAAATCTCCAGACGCTTAGATCCTTTGAAGATGTCTAGTGGGGGTAGTCAGAGGCACGTCCAAACACTATATTTGGCACATGCCCACATTTTGAAGTAGTTAGCATTCCATACGTGACAGGTTGAAAGCCCATCGCCGCTCGTTTTTATAATAAACTTGTTAGAAACTAATAACACGTTACAATGTCAGCGGATTTAGCAACTTCACGTTCATCTAGATTTCCTGACCGTACTACGTAACGTTACATTACGCCGTATACAGGTCTATCTAGCTATCACGGTTCATGAGATACAGCCTGGTGATAGACAGACAGACAGACGGAGTCAGTAATAGGGTCCCGTTTTTACTCTTTGGTTACACAACCCTAAAAGTAACAGGCAACACTTGTCGTAAAATAAAAGTTCAGTATGAGAGAGGATTTCCATACATATTTTGTGCACTGTGAAAATTAGACAACGGTTGAGATGGGTCGACGTGTAATTTGCTACGTCTAGCGAAAACTTTGAGAGGATGAAGACATTACAATTGACAAGTTATAAGAGTGCCGGTCTGCTTGAAGCTATCTTTGACCACTCAATATGGTTGGCAATAATAAAGACTTGAGATTTGTTTCAATAAAATCACAAGGATCATTTTGAAACGTCTTAAGCTACGCCGATTCCTCGCGACCAAGCCTAGAAGAATCAGGCAACAAACACGGCTTGGGGTCTACCTTTTTATCAATGATCCTTTCTTTAATGCTATGTAGAGCTCCAGTGTGGTGCCGATCGAACAAGGTGAAGGCTCAAACAAGAAGTACTACTCAAGTACGTACAACAATAAAAACAGTTTCAGTGATCTGGATCATCTGAGCTACCTATAGATTGTTTGCGACGGTCTTTAGAAAGCTCAACTGGTTCTTGTGTATTTTGTAAATATTAGTACCTATTATATCACCGGCCTCGCAGCTTAGTTGGTAGTAACTCTGCCTTCTGCGCTGTAGGTTTAGGGTTCAATTCCCACACAGAATAAGCATTTTGTTTGATGAACATAGATGTTTGTTCTGTGTCTAGGTGTTATGTATAAATAAGTAGGTATGTATTTACAAAAAAAAAAAAAAGATTTTATCAGTTATCTGGTGTCCATACTACAGCTTTGCTTAATTTGAAGCTAGATGGCACTGTGTGTGAAAACCCATCAATAATTATTTATTTGGAGTTTTTTAAATTTTTTAGAAATTTGCAACCATTTACCCAACTACATTGGGAATGTATCTAGGTTATGTGAGGTTGTCGAACTCGACGACTGACCAAAACCAAACCTAACTTACTTTGCTCTGAAAGGAATTAAAGTTACACTCCTATGATTTTACGTACAGATTTATTAGTAGTCTTTGTTTTTTTTTTAAATTAAACCTCTATTTTACGTTTTAAAGATTGCATTTTAAAATTTTTGATCAGAAGACTAGCTGCGTTACAATTTCATCCACAAAAACAACTAGAATAAGAGTTTTAAAACCGTCATTCTGAGGTTTAAGCTAATTTAGACTTTAACGCCAATAGAATAATAACGTAGATATAACATTTTAGATGATTTGTAAGACATAAGCCAAATCCTCTCCGCAACATGTAGTGCCGACGCCAAAGTGGGAAAGGAGAAAAAACCGGCCAAGTGCGAGTCGGACTAGCGCACGAAGGGTTCCGTACCATTAAAACGACAAAAAATCATGTTTGTTGTATGGGAGCCCCCCTTAAATATTTATTTTATTCTGTTTTTATTTGTTGTTAGAGCAGCAACAGAAATACATAATCTGTGAAAATTTCAACTGTCTAGCTATCATGGTTCATGAGATACAGCCCTGTGACAGACAGACGGACAGACAGACGGACAGACAGACGGACAGACAGACGGACAGACAGATGGACAGACAGACGGACAGACAGACGAACAGACAGACGGACAGACAGACGGACAGACAGACGGACAGACAGACGGACAGACAGACAGACGGACAGCGAAGTCTTTGTAATAGGGTCCCGTTTTTACCCTTTGGGTACGGAACCCTTAAAACTAAAGAGAAAACTTACCTAAGGTAGTTTCAAAACTCTAACTCCATGTTGTTATTGTCTATCGCTCTTGGCTGTCTCTTGACTAATGCACAAGTTTATTCATGTATTCCTAGGCAAAGCATCTGTTTTCTGATTATCCAGACAAAGCGTGTGCACTGCGGTGTGAAATTTGAATTTGATCTTCTGCTTTCGTTTGGTGAATGCAGTGTGGAAACAAACTGGTTAAGTGTGAGTCTTTCGCGCAACAAAGATTCAGTGAATAGATCAAAATAAAATTGTTGTTGTTGATAAATAATTATTAATTAGACTTTTAATTAGATTTAATACTCGTAGTAACTCTGCCTTTTGCGGTATAGGTTGTGTGTTCGACCACCCAGGAAATCTATGTAAAAATGTTACAAAATCTGTCTCTATTTCTCTATACCCACCTAATCTCTCAATACCTACTAATACAAAAAATCTTATCCTTTCAACATAATAGAAAAAAATCCCTCTACAAATAATCTTAATACATCAAAGCAAATCTCCAAAGAGTTATAGTGACAAAATAAAAATTCCCACAGAAATATGTGGGTAAGATAACCCTATTATTTACGGAGCGGTGGAACCTACATAAAGCGGTTGGGGCCCATTTTTTGAAAGACATCGTGAGAATACATTCCATTGGCCTTTGAAGTTGCTGTTTGTTATTTTTAAGCAAATAGTTATTTTATCTGTAAGTTTTAATTCTAAATCAAGTGTAGCGTGTGTTGCTTTTTGAATTTGTGCTGAAGCTCTTTAGTTATTTTTTTTATTGTTGTACTTACTTAAGTAGTAGGTACTTTTAATTATTATTCTTGTTTGAGCCTTCACCTTGTTCGATTGGCACCACACTGGAGCTCTACATAGCATTAAGGAAAGGATCATAAAAAAAAGGTAGACCCCAAGCCGTGTTTGTTGCCTGATTCTTCTAGGCTTGGTCGCGTGGAATCGGCGTAGCTTCACCTAGTTCCTAAGACGTTTCAAAGTGATCCTTGTGATTTTATTGAAATAAATGATTTTTGAATTTGAATTTGAATTTGTTATCTCGGTAGAAAGATTTATTTTAGGTTATGATCTCTCGTAGCGGCTTATGAACGTGACTGATCCGTGTTGAGACCAATAGACCAACTAGAATCTGCATGGAGTTTCATTATGTAATGTCTGTTTTATATTATTTCTTACCGACTTTCGTTTTATCATTATTTTCTTTCATTACTCTAAATGAAAGGTGAAAATTAGGCTGTAAAATTAAGTGATAAGCTTTTGTACAATCATTTAGACCATCAAGCACCAGCACACTTACCTGTCACATCATTTAACATTTTCATCGGAACTTGCCAAGTACCTATGTAAAGTTTTTACTCAATCGAAGTATTTACTAACGAGTTCCATTGTGAGTTTCTGTTGAACAGCTCCTGACTCCATCATCAGATCAACTCGCTGTCACCATATTATTGTATTGCCACCAAAGTTACATAATTATGCAAAATTTCAGCTCAATCGGTTGCGGATAACTACTTCAAAATGGAGTTGCAAGACTCCACCAGAACAAACATAGTAACATACATACATTGCAAGTTAAATAAAAGCTTGTAAAAATGATAAGAATGTCTGTGTAATCACATTAATTACAATCGGCGATAATACGATTGGTAATACAATCTAAGTAAATGTTAAGATGAAATCAATCCTACTAAAATTATAAATCCGAATGTTTGCGAGGATATTTAGATGTTTGTGTCACGCCCAAACGATGGATTGGATGTAACTTAGAATATACATAGTCTTATGCCCTGGAATAGCAAATAGGCTACCTTTAACCCAGATACCGCGCGAGTAAGTAATATAAGTATAGAACTGCAAATACTTAAAACCATTAAAAACTAGCCGACCCGTGACAGACTTTGCCCTGTCATTATCTGCACGCCAGCGCCATCTATACCAAAATCATCCGATTTGCATATTTTCATCATTTTGGGTTTTTTTTTCTGATTATAAACAAACATGTTTTATTCGTGCATTATATCTACATCTACAGCGAATTTCATCTTATTCCGTTCTGTTGTTTAAGCCTGATTGTTTTTCAAACATACAAACATCTTCACAAACTTTCGCATTTATTATATTATTAAAGTTTAAGTATTTCATAAAACGTGCCCCAAAAGACGTTTTAAATCTATTTTCACAGACCGCAGCCTACTAGATTATCTTCGGATAAAAATGGCGGCGATAAAGTGAATCAATTCAGTGGAATGATGGCTTGGGTAAGGTTTTAACCGACTGTAAACTGTGAAAGAAGGGGCCTCTTTTGAAAATAATAATCTTGTTCTTGAAGACCAAGTTTGATAAGTTCTTGTAAATCTGGTTTATAAAGTTACTTACTTTTATTTAACTTGTAATGTTTGTATGTATGTATATAACTATGTTTGTATGTATGTGTATAACTATGTTTGTATGTATGTATATAACTATGCTTGTTTGGGTGGAATCTTGCAACTCAATTTTAAAGCAGTTATCCCCAAATGATTGAACTGAAATTTTGCATACAACTTTAGTTTTGGTGACAGTACAATAATATGACAGCGAGCAGATCTGATGATAGAGTCAGGAGCTGTTCAACAGTTATTCACAACAGAACTCAAAGCAAATACTTTGCATTGACAGAGCGAGTTGAGTAAAGTCACGAACGATGTTCAGTGCTGCAGTAATTTACTTCTTACTTCACATTATAAATATATAAATAGGATCACGACTGTAATCCCAAAGTACGGTAGACATCCTCTCAGATCTCCAGGCGCTTAGATCCTCAAATCAAATCAAATCAAATCAGGTTGCAAGCCCATCGCCGCCTATAAGAATACTAACTGGTTTCCTCACGATGTTTTCCTTCAACGTTTTAAGCATGTGTTTTTGATGCGCATATAAACTTTTCGAACAGAAAAATCTATTGATTCGAACCCACGACCTTCAGACTGAAAGTCGAGGTACCTTCCACTCGGCCAACACGCCTATACTTCACAATACTTCACATTAAACCATAGAAACCGGCCAAGTGCGAGTCGGACTCGCGCACGAAGGGTTCCGTACCATTATCTATAAAAATGGCAAAAAAATCATGTTTGTTGTATGGGAGCCCCCCTTAAATATTTGTTTTATTCTGTTTTTAGTATTTGTTGTTAGAGCAGCCACAGAAATATATAATCTGTGAAAATTTCAACTGTCTAGCTATCACGGTTCATGAGATACAGCCCTGTGACAGACAGACAGACGGACAGCGAAGTCTTAGTAATAGGGTTCCGTTTTTACCCTTTGGGTACGGAACCCTAAAAATCAGCATATTAATATGGAATAGATACTTTTATATTAATAAACAAAGTTAGCACAGAAAGTTTTCACTAGCTTATAACATTAGGGTGATAAAAAAGTTTATAACGCTAACTCTTGAAAAAGTGAAATGTTATTCTGTCAAAGAAAGATAAAGTTTGACGTGATCTTATTTGCACATCGACCGCACAGCCTAGACTCCTTATGCAAGGCGAGAACTGTCAGACAACACACATGGGCTACATATCCTGTGCAAATCACCGGAGCGGTTTACGACGCGCCCCGCGACGGACTGTGACTTGAACCGGCCAATCAGAAAGCATGTTTTACCGCTCCCCCGACGCACACCTTATTTTGACAGAATTTCTTGTTTGAAGAAATGAAACCATTATGCGTTTTGCGCTATAAGGTCGATGTATTTGCATGAAGCTAAGTTACTCGTGCGATATAAACTAGTGCTAACATTTGAATACAACTTCTTCTCAAACTTTTAATAGACGGATCTCCGCGGAAGTTGTAACAAGTTCAGTTATAAAGTTGGTTGCCAATAGAAATAAATATGTTTTAGGATTTCCATTAACAAAACATGCCTACAATGCCGCGTAAAAACCAAATTTTCTTCGTAAATATAAAACGAAAATATGTTTTTTTACAAGATTTATTAAACTTGCCTAGTTACTTTATTAGTTGGAATGTGCGGGTCAAATCTTGCAACTGAATTTTAAACGAGATCTCTCCAACCAGTGACAGGGAGCTGATCTGATGATGGAGTCAGAAACTGGTGAACGTAACTTCTCAGTAAATAGTTCGATAAACTTTTCATACATGTCAAGTTCGGATGACAATGTAATATTATAGTGACAGTTTTGATGATGGAACTTGAAGATAGCCAGTATAAATTCCTCAACTATACATATTGCCAAAGAGGGTTGACGTCAGGTAGGCGGCCGGTTGTAAAACATAAGCCAAACCCTCTTCGCAACATGTTTGTCAACATTGTTGTGCCGACCCCACTCTAAGTGGAAAAAGGAGAAGAAAATGATGAACTTTACAATTTAACCCCGTCGTATTTACGCGCGTTGGGTTTGTCTTGAAGTTGTACTATATAATTTTTCTGTTGAAAACTCTTTTTAAAAGACAAGCTTTTGTAAAATCATTTAAAACATTGAGCGCCGTTGCGCTATCACCTGTCACATCTTATAACATTGTCATCGGAACTTGACAAGTATGCAAAGTTTTTACTCATCCGAAGTATTTACTAAGGAGTTCCGTTATGAGTGTTCGTTGAACAGCTCCTGACTCCATCATCAACTCGCTGTTACCATATTATTGCATTTTCACCGAAGTTACATAAGCATGCCAAATTACAGCTCAGTCGGTTAAAGATACTGCTTCAAAATTGAGCTGCAAGATTCCACCTTAACAAACATAGTTACATAGTTACATACATTGCAAGTTAATTAAGAGCTTGTAAAGAAAAACTATTTCGAAATAACTAAAAAATATATTTGCATCAGAAAACTTATTTCTAGTTAAGGGGCTACCAGTCGACGATTGCTCTTTTTCTAAACGAAAAAAGAAATACTTCTGAACAAGCCACATCTTCTATTTTAATAAGTATATTACTTCAGGTTCCTACCTAGATTTTTATTAGGCTGAAAACATAATAGCAGAAACTTTTCACGATAAAGATATTATTTCAAAATGATACGTTTTAGAATTTATGATCGAAATATTTTGATACCTACTATTAAAATCAACTTGTGATTTATTGTTAAAGATAGGTAATATATGTAGATCTAGATTTCTATTAGAATAGATTTTTGATAAGTAATTATACATAATTTATTCGAAAAGCTAAGGCGGATCACGCGCCGACGTGTGTTTGTCGTCATTGCAGCGGTCGGTAGGATTATTTATCGAAGTGATTAAAGATGGGTACATCTTTATTATCATATACTATACATTATAAAATAGGAGATGTGGCTTGATCAGAAGTATTTCTTTTTTCGTTTCCAACAAAAACTATCGTCGACGCTCCTTAATTCGCGGTGTATTGTCATCCCTTCAGATTGCTCGGAGTAGTCATCGCAAAAAACTCACTTAAGCTCTTAAGTTTACAAGAACATGCCTCGCGAACTTTATAATGAAAGCCTCTTACACGTTGCAGCTGTGATTCTCAACATTTCGTTAGAAGGCCTTTTATAGATGTCAATAGCTTTATGCCAATTAAGTCTGTGTTGGCCGACTGGGAGAACCTTCTTTCAGTCCAAATCGTGGGTTTGTATCTAGGCCGTGCATCAAGGAATTTTTCGTTTTGCGAATTTTAAATTTGCGCATTAACATACTATGCAAAATAGTCGTAGTTTTAATGCTATTCCTTAAATAAAAATATAAAAACGGTAATCGATAGTTTTAGGTTATATCGTGTCAATAACTAAATACTATTGTTTTTTATATCTACGTATGAAATTTAGATACATAACAAAAAAAGTGCAACAATAAGTGAAACTTTTTTTATGTAGTTCAAAAATGAATTTAAACTTCACAAAACTTTGAGCACCTCTGTCTCGGGAACAAAAGAGAAAACTTGCGACTTTCTGATGCTCTAACAATAGACTGAGGAAAGTTGTAAACAATCGGAAACTCGGGGAACCTAATTTGACCACTTTCATGACAGACTTAATTCAGTACCCTTAGCACTAGGTAGAGATTTAGGTGGGAGATGACAGCATAGATTGTCGTCATAGATTGACAACAGACCCAGAACAAAATACTTGCAGATCAAGCCACAGAAACAGGACAAATAGAGAGCTAAAGAAGTATGTCAGGATCGTAGCGAGTGGAAACAGGAGTGATTTTATGTATGTATGTATATGTATTGTTCCACAACATGTCGCTCAACGAATGTGAATGTTTCGGGGAAAATGTTGCGAAACTTTTAACAAGCCACAATACTCATTTTAACTACAATAACGCTATTTGCCACGTTTTTCTTGCATTGCTGACGTTTCGAGACAGTCATATGCCAACAAAACAAAACAACAAACAAAAACCGCGGTCGCGAGATCGCACCGCGGGGACCGATCATTTTTAGGGTTCCGTACCCAAAGGGTAAAAACGGGACCTCATTACTAAGACTTCGCTGTCCGTTCGAATCCCCCATCAATGAATTTTTCTGTTTGAAAAATTTATATGCGCATCAAAAACACGTGCTCAAAACGGTGAAGGAAAACATCGTGAGGAAACTAGTTAGTATTCTTAGAAGCGGCGATGGGCTTGCAACCTGTCACGTATGGAATGCTAACTACTGCAAAATGTGGCCATATGCCAATTATGTTTGGACGTGCCTCTGACTACCCTCACTAGACATCTGCAAAGGATCTAAGCGTCTGGAGATCTGAGAGGATATCTACCGTACTTGGGGATTACAGTCGTGATCCTATTTATTTTATTTTATTTTATTTTTTTACTTGTTATCCAACACTCGGACAAAAAGCAGCATAAATGTTTTGGTCACGAATTATGTCTGTTCCTAGTTTGATATGAATTTGCTACGTATGTAATAATACGCTTTGGTCCCTGCGGCCTTGTTACAGAACTTGATCGAAATCAATTTCAATTTATTGTTTAATTAGCATCTGTTTCCATTTAATTTTCTGTCTTGTTTTAGCTTGAATTTTCCATCCTCCCTCTGCCTCCAATGGTAAAATACTAATCGTGTAAATCTCATGACAATAGAAACTTAACTGTCGCAGTTTACAAATTTATCAGTTTAGAAAGAAAAAAACCAAGTGTGATTCGGACGTGCGCACGACGGATTCCGTAACATAATCTATAAAAGACGGCAAATATATTACATTTGTTTTATGGGAGCCCCAATTAAATATATATTTGATTTTGTTTTTAGTATTATAGCGGCAACAGAAATACGTCATCCGTAAAAATGTCAACTGTCTAGCTATTTCGGTTCATGAAATACAGCCTGGTGACAGACAGACAGACAGACGGACAGTGAAGTCTTAGCAATAGGGTCCTGTTTTTACCATTCGGGTACAGAACCTTAAAATATACCTACATTAATGAATTTCAATGAATAACATGATTAGTTTAGTTACACAATAAGGCTGCTAGCCCCAAAGAGCCGTAATATATCTCCCAACAAATGGACATATCCCACTATATCATATTATTTCGTGGTATTTACGACTCAGTTGTTTGAATTGTTGGATTAGGTTATTTGTGGTGTTTTCATTATGATTTGTTAGCGCACAAATTCAATTTCAAATTTAAAAATCATTTATTTCAATAAAATCACAAGAATCACTTTGAAACGTCTTAGGAACTAGGTGAAGCTACGCCGATTCCACGCGACCAAGCCTAGAAGAATCAGGCAACAAACACGGCTTGGGGTCTACCTTTTTTTTAATGATCCTTTTTTAATGCTATGTAGAGCTCCAGTGTGATGCCAATCGAACAAGGTGAAGGCTCAAACAAGAATAATAATTAAAAGTACTACTCAACATGCATGCACAAAGCATATTGGTAACGTGACAGGTGGCATGATAGTCGAGACGACAGAAAATGTTTAAAAACACTGAATTGAATTTAATAGTTATCCAATCGAAATAAGGCATATATTTCAATACTCGGTAATCTCGCAAAAGTGTACTGCTATGTAAGCTAACCCGGCGAACTTCGTATCGCTTTAGAATTAACTCCCGTTCCCGTTTCCAGCCAAATCGGTTCAGCCGTTCTTGAGTTATAAGTGTTGTAACAAACCCGTCTTTCTTTTATATAGTAGATTGTTTTTAGATGTATAAGATGTATTCTGCTATTCGGGGCGGAGACAAATCCAACGAATCAAAAACCATGAAAATTGGTACAGCAAATCTCGAGTTATAAGTGTTGTAACAAACCCGTCTTTCTTTTATATAGTAGACTAGCGACCCGCCCCGGCTTCGCACAGGTGCAAAGCTGATACCAAAATATATTACAGAATGTCTTTATATACTCGTTAACAGCATTTCAAATTAAAAAAAAAATCGCGGTAAAAAGTAAAGGATAGAAATTGATTATTGTGGGTTATCCCTAAGAGATAAACATATACCATCGCGGACTTTTTTGTAGAACTTCTTAAGGTTTACAATATTTAGTACATTATTTTGAATTATCTCGTAGAGTTCAGCCAGCGTTTGCAATGTAAGCGCAAAAAAATGTGTTTATTTACGACTTCATATTAGAAATCTTATTATTATCAGTGGTTCTATAGTATATTAAGCATGTAATTTTACATATAAAGATTTCTCCTGAATCACTCTATCTATTAAAATAAACCGCATCAAAATCCGTTGTGTAGTTTTAAAGATATAAGCATACATACAGACATACATACAGACGCGGGAAGCGGGAAGCGACTTTGCTTGATACTATGTAGTGAATAGCATTGCAACATTAGATTCGCTTTCCGCCGAGGCCTTTTGAGAAAAGTCTTAAATGTAACTTTCTACCATGGGTATCACATCCCCCTCATATTTCAATTCCCAAATTGACCCACCATGGTATAAACAAAGTGCAAACGCTAAACATTTCCGGGACAATACATCACGCGTCCCGCGGGCCTCGCGCATCACAGATTTATGCCCAAAGCCTTTAGAGGTTATACTTCACTGTATTTTACGGCAAATTGAAGTTATGGCAGCCGTGTTTAAGTCAGTGTGCGCAAAATTTGCCTGTTAAATTTTGCAGATATTTTGAGTAGCAACCGTAAATTTCTGTAGTTTCAAAGGATAGAATGAAGCTTGTGATTTTAATGAGTTAACTTGTTTTTGTATGACACATTGGAAAGCGCAGAGTTAGGCGCATCGCTCACATGACCTAGAGTCACAGGCGAGGCGGAGTTGGCTCGGAGTAGAAGCGAGGGCGAGCAAGCGGCGTGGGGGCGCGCCCGCGACCGCCGTTTCGACTCTAGTTCGTGTGGGCGATGCGCCAGGACTGAATGAAAAAATTACCTGTGGTCTTACCACAAGCTCGTAAAGTAATATTATTATTAATACTATTTTTTTGTTATAGCAGAAACAGAAATACATAATCTGTGAAAATGTCAACTATCTAGCTACCACGGTTCATGAGATACAGCCCTGTGACAGACATACGGACAGCGGAGTCAAAATAATAGGGTCCCGTTTTTACCCTTTGGGTACGGAACCCTAAAAATCGTGTTTCTTTTCTTTGGGTTGACATACACCTCAAGTAATAGTCTCAAAACTGTATATCTTGCAGTTTTCGAGCAAAGTTCGGTGAAATGCGGCAAAAAACAGAACTATTAAGAGGTCGGTAGATAAGAGGTTTTTATGTGGATATATGGAGGTAACTTTGCATATCCTTTATTATAAATGCGGAAGTGTTTGTTGGTTTGTTTTGCTTTCACGCAGTAGCGGAGCAACGGATTAAAATTAATTGAAAATAAGTTTTTTATGAAATATATTTTTAAAATCAAGCTTTTTCAAATTCTAGGGCTCTAATACTCAAGATAAACGAGCCCAATTATGACGTGGTTATGTTGTGTAGTTACGCAGTTCCTATGGCTACATTGAGCTCCGTCACCAGAGCTCGCTAGTACCATAAAATATTGTCATTGGAGATTGATAGGTATGCAAAGTTTTATCTCAATCAGACTATTTACTGAGGAGTTCCGTTGAACAGCTTCTGACTCCATCTTCAGATCAGCTCGCTTATTATTGCATTGTCACCGAAGTTACGTAAGTATGCCAAATTTCAGCTCAATCGGTTAAAATTGAGTTGCAAGATTTCACCTTAACAAACATAGTTACGTAAATATATTGCAAGTTAAATAAAAGCTTTTAAAAATAGTATTACTACATTAATTTATACCATGAAGGGTAGTATTATTTACTTGTGAACTTATCACAGTATAGTGACATTATCTAAATGATAGCCAATTCAGACCAGCTTGGATAGAATGGCTTCCTCCTGGCATGATTTTTTGCTTAATTTCAATGTTTTACGACAGATTTTCTGAAACTTCACGGACCAAGTCGCGGGTAAAAGATAGTGAAACCATAAGACATCTATTGGGCTATGTGGTCGTTGCCGAGCACTATCTATATTTTGTATTCTTCAGCCAAAACGGAGTGGGTAAATGAATCGCTCTGTGATTAATGTTCGAGACCTGTTTTTGTGTTTTGTGCAGTTTGCGAAGTGTAAATTAGTATTTATGTTCGGAGTTTAAAGCGAAAATAGTTTAGTGCGAAATCTCAGATGAATAATTGTTAGGTAAACATTATTTTACTCTAGGGGTAAGTAAATAGCACTTACGTAGAAAGGGCTTTATTTTTAGGCTTGTTATCACTACATAGTATAAAGCAAAGTCGCTTCCCGCTTCCCGCGTCTGTATGTATGTCTGTATGTATGCTTATATCTTTAACTACGCAACGGATTTTGATGCGGTTTTTTTAATAGATAGAGTGATTCAGGAGGAAAGTTTATATGTATAATAACATGCTTAATATATTAGAGAACCACTGATCATTTTAAGATTTCTAATATGAAGTCGTAAATAAACACATTTTTTTGCGCTTACATTACAAACGCTGGCTGAACTCTACGAGATAGATCAAAATAATGTATTAAATATTGTATACCTTAAAAAGGTCTACAAAAAAGTCCGCTTAGGGATAACCCACAAATAATCAATTTCTATCCGTTACTTTTTACCGCGACTTTTTTTTTTAATTTTAAATGCTGTTAACGAGTATACAAAGACATTCTGTAATATATTTTGGTATCAGCTTTGCACCCGTGCGAAGCCGGGGCGGGTCGCTAGTTTAAAATATTATCAGTTGGGATTGGTATCCCTACATTTGGTGAGAATTGTAAATTGTACTTGTACATTGACATTTTACTTGGCAGATGAAAAGTAGCACTCTTTCTATAACGAGCAATGTATGATGCAAAGTTAAAGTTTGAGTGAGCGAATCGGATGCGGTTCGCGTCGCTACGGCGCATAGCGATGTGCGTTGCTATGTTTAAAAAACCGACCAAGTGCGAGTCGGACTCGCGCACGAAGGTTTTCGAATATTTATAAAAAACGGCAAAAAAAGACGTTTGTTGTATGGAATATGCCCCACTTAAATATTTATTTTATTCTGTTTTTAGTAAGTATTTGTTATTATAGCGGCAACAGATAGGTATACATCATCTGTGAAAATTTCAACTGTCTAGCTATCACGGTTCATGAGATACAGCCAGATAGATGGACAGACGGACAGCAAAGTCTTAGTAATAGGGTACCGTTTTTACCCTTTGGGTATGAAAACACTAAAAAACTACTTGTTCTAGTTAAAATATGTGCGTTATAATGTTAGTACAGTAGACATCCTCTCAGATCTCCTGGCACTAAGATCCTTGAAGATGTTTAATGGAGGTAATCAGGAGGGAACGTTCAAACATTAGGTACACTCGACACATGTCCACATTTTGCTGAAGCTAATGTCAATCCCTGGAAACACAACCGGGATTCAAAACCGAATTAAAAATCGATCTCAATACATAAAATAAAAATTATTCATAAATTTACTTATAAATACTTTTTGTATGAATGTACGGATTTATTATACTAATTACGAAACCTTCAAAATTTGTTTTAATCAGCTAGCAGATCTCACAAATAAATCTCATCAAAGGGAAGCATTCAAAACAGACCCTTAACAAACATAATAACCAACCACAATAAAAAATCCTTCCCAACAGCCCTCCTCAATCTTCCAAAATGGCCTCCTTTCATTTCCCGTGCGTGAAAAATTAAGTGTTGAATATTTCGCGAAGGTTTATTTACGTCAGGGATGGTGGAATTATTAAGGTTTTGGGACAATTTATCCTCTTTTGGGGGTAAGTAACAAGGATTAGTTGTCAGTTATGGGTTTCTTAAAATCGGCCAAGTTCTAACAGGACTAACTTTTTCTAGGCTTCGTTAGTAGTACTTAAGTTTTCCGTCGATAAAATGAGATTCTCAAATCGATTAACTTTTTTTGATGTAGATATGTATTTTTTTCTTTTTAGGGTTCCATACCCAAAGGGTAAAAACGGACCCTATTACTAAGACTTTGCTGTCCGTGTGACTGTCACAGGGCTGTATCTCACGAACCGTGATAGCTAGACAGATAAAATTTTCTCAGATGATGTATTTCTGTTGCCGCTATTATACTAAAAACAGAATGAAATAAATATTTAAGTGAGGCTCTCATACAACAAACGTGTTTTTTTGGCGTTTTATTAAAGAGTCCGACTCGCATTTGGCTGGTTTATTTCTATTGTGTAGAGAATAGTTCAAAGTCAAGAGAAGAAATTCATTTTTTAATACAACTTAAATGGGACCACTTTTAAGTTGTATTAAAAAACGAATTTCGTCTCTTGACTTTTCGATTGGTCAAAGCATTTCGTCGGTTTTCTTTTTAGTTTTTTTAAACGTATTTAGTATGATAAATTGATTAAAAGTCTTCAATTCGCCATTGCAAAACACGTGTCATATTCAATGCAATACCGAACCAGAAACATTTCAAATAAACCATTTTAAACTGGCTTTCTACAAAGCAGTGACAATCATTCAGCGACCGTAAGTTTTTTTATAACAGATAAGATATTTATAAAAAAAAACATCAGTAAGTACGTACTCGTAAGTACTACAGTGTTGTTACAGTGGCTTTACTATATTATTTGATATTAGAAAATCATAGGTTAATACCGATTGGCATATTTTTGGTGCTTTAGTTGCATTTAAGATTATTATTTTTTACATTTTTATACAGAAACGTTTTTATAACCACGAGCTCTTTGGGCCCAATTCTCAAACGAAGACCGATAGAATATAAATATTTAATAAAAAAACCAGCCAAGTGGGAGTCCGACTCGCGCACGAAGGGTTCCATACCACATTATCTATAAAAAATGGCTTAAAACACGTTTATTGTATGGGAGCCCCGTTTATTTTATTTACAACTGTCTAGCTATCACGGTTCATGAGATACAGCTCTATGAAAGACAGACGGACAGCGAAGTCTTAGTAATAGGGTCCCGTTTTTACCCTATGGGTACGGAACCCATAAAAGACTTAATAAAAATATATAAATCTTGGTGGACATTTTACACAACGCTTTTTACAATCTAGAACTAAGCAAAGCTCGTACTATTGGAACTAGATAACTGATAGAATACTTCATACTTTTTTTTGAAAATACATAGTCTAACATATCTTCATCACACAAATGTTTGTCTTGAGTAGGGACCATACTCATCCTATAGCGCAGAAAACAGAGTACCAACTGTGCTGTAGTCAATATCTTATATATAAAATTCTCGTGTCACAATGTTAGTTACCTTACTCCTCCGAAACGGCTATACCGATTTTTAACAAATATTATATGCATATTCAGTAGGTCTGAGAATCGGCTACAATCTATTTTTCATACCCCTAAGTGATAAGGATGGCGTAAAGATCGGGAAAAACGGAAAGTGCTTTTTTTGTGGGATTATTGACATTTGACAGGACAACGTCTGTCGGGACAGCTAGTATACATATTTATAATAGGGCAGTCAATATAACCGCTGTGATATGACCATGATCATACTTTTAGAAGCTACTCCTAACGTTTTACAGAAACATTTCAAGCAGACGTACACCGTTTTACATATCAATGAGTTTTCAAAGTTGAAATTTATGCAAGCTGTAGCGTTATTTTGATTTTTCTTCCTAACTGATGGGTTTGAAATCGTTTATGGTATCATGTCTAACGAATTTTTCTGTGTGGTACAAATAATTTTTGAAAGAACTAGTGAAAAGAAAAAATAATAAACTCACTAATGTTTTAGTGATTTCCTTTTCGCGATTTCCTCCTAATCATGATAATGATAAAATGCGAAAGTTTGTGAGTATGTTTGGGCCTAAATCAGACCTAACAGACATAACGGATTAAGATTAAATTTGCTGTAGATGAAGATACGAAATAGGAATAAAAAATAAAATACTTTAAAATATAAAAAGCATCCTTAATATTATAAATAATAAACGCAAAAAAACACGTTTTGTGTATGGGAGCCTCACTTAAATATTTATTTTATTCTGTTTTTAGTATATAGCGGCAACAGAAATACAACATCTGTGAAAATTTCAACTGTCTAGCTATCACGGTTCATGAGATATAGAATAAGAATGTCGGTATTGCTAAGTCGGTAGGCTCATGTACCTATGAATTCCATAAAATACTTTTCTTACGAGTATATCCAAGAAACCCACTTTTATTTTGTAATTATTTAAATTTAATGGTGTAGTACTGTGATGTAGTAATGGACCAAATCGGTAAAGTTCTGGAAAAAGGCCAGGTCAAGAGTAGTTACTCTAAACCGAGATAATATTATGCAAAGAATGTGATGAGAGTAAGTGAAGCAAAAGAGTTGGGATCGTATATCGATATTTTTAGGAAAATCGCAATAATCTAACTTAAGGTATTTAAAATTATCGTATAACCAATATTACACTTGTGCGAAGCCGGAGCAGGTAGCAGCAATTATCTGGGGGCACGGAAGTGCCCCCGCCAACTCAAGCAATAAAGCGGCACGGCTGTACCATCCTTTTCTCGAAGCAGTTCAGGCCATTTTCGACCCCCTATAACTTCGTTGTGGATAAAACTAGAAGTTATTTTATCTCTAAATATTTTTTTGGAGTGAGTCACTAAGTGTAAGGCCAAACGAGCGTAAATTTTTGAGTTGTTAGTCGCATCACATCACGTAGATTCTGCTGCATTTGGTTTCACAGAAGTCCTATTTGATTCACAAAGCGACGCAAAATGAGTTACTGTTCTCTTTGCCTTGTTTGAAATTACGAACTTACAACTTAAAAATGTACGGTCGTTTGGCCTCACAAGAGCTAAGTAGCTTTTTGACACTCTGCCATTAATGTCGAGCAATAACATCATGCGAACACGTTATCATTTGCATACATATTACTTGGCGCGACTTCGCGCGTACACTAGAGAGTGCATGAATTTTAAAATTTTCGATTTGCGGCTACCCTCATCCAATACGATATAACGGCGTCTGTTATTGAATCCTCCCCTTTATATTCTAGTTTGTTTGTTTGTCAATTGTCTGTTATTGTATAGGGATTTCGTGTTCGCACTTGAACTCACAATGTGTTGATCAAAAAACAAAAGGTTTTGCAAAGAAAGGTGAGAAACACAATTTATTAAGAATTTCACTTGTATTTGTCTTTTGGAGTGTGAATGAAAAGATTTTCTAAGGCCCTTTTTGGCTCACAAATGAAACCGAGTATAAATAGTTAGTAGAATTTCATTATTTTATAAATTATCTTCTATGTCCAATATGAGAAATAAATTTAAATATTGTCTTTGAGATGTGATCTTTATATCAATTCAGTTCAAGTTTATTTTAATATAATATTTTTTTAGGCGAATTCACAAAAGGAGTGGATTTTCTATACTAATAAAGAAAAAAAAAAAGATTTGTATTTTTGTATGTATATAATGAATAAACTCAAAAACTACTGGACCTAGTATGATTATCTAACGAATTATATAAAAATTAACTGTTTAGCTATTCATAGTTTTGATTAAAAACGAAACTAGTGTTTTTGAAGAGCCAACTTTGGAAAATAAATCTGTGGAGAAAAGGTTCACCAATCGTGTTTCTGACTGTAATTCATGGAGATTAAATCCTTAAGTTATCTTTGTCGTAAAAACCAAAACTGTATGTTTTGTGATTATTGAGAAAAACGATTCTGCATTCATCAAAAACATTTATTACTCTTCTTAACGGCAGGGTCATCTAATGATCCGGATACAGTTTTCTAGATCTCACGATTTATCATTCACTAGCTGACCCGTGCCCGCTTCGCTGTTCGTAGGACATTCCTAATACCATCGTGGACTTTTTTGTAGACGTTTTTAAGGTGTACAATACTGTAGTACATTATTTTGATATATCTCGTGGGGTTCAGCCAGCATTTGCAATGTAAGCGCAAAAAAATGTGTTTATTTACGACATCACATTAGAAACCTCTAAAATTATCAGTGTTTCTCTACTATATTATGCATGTATTATACATATAAACCTTTCTCTTGAATCACTCTATTTATTAAAAAAAACCGCATTAAAATCCGCTGTGTAGTTTTAAAGATATAAGCATACATACATACAGAAACTGAAAGTTTATGAACCTCTCGTAAACTTAAAGAAAAATTATTTAGCCTTGGTTTCCTAAGTGAAAATCGCCATCATTCAAAGCTAACCGACTCGGAGATTGAGTAAAATCTACCAATTGAACCGCGCGCGATTGATTTAATTTTTAACGTTTGTTGATTTGCACGTCAGTGATTTCCTTTTAACATCTTATTAATAATAAAAATTCGAAAGTTTGGAGTTGTTTGCTTTGATTTTTGTGGTTCAATCTCGCCTGAATTACCAAACGGTTTAGAAACTTGAAATAAACACAGCCTACGCTCTGGATAGCATAATGGCTACTTTTTAGGGTTCCGTACCCAAAGGGTAAAAACGGGACCCTATTACTAAGACTTCGCTGTTCGTCTGTCTGTCTGTCTGTCTGTATGTCTGTCTGTCTGTCTGATTTTTGTTTATTCTTAATGAATATGGTAACTTCATTTATAAATGAGAAAGCGTGTTGGTTGCTTTCTTTTACGTAAAAACAAAGCAACAGATTTACATATATTTTGCATAAAAATGGTTCATGAACCGGAGAGTGACGTACGCTATATTACATTCGAGTATCATGCGTCGCGAGCAGGCAAATTGATTTAAATGTACAAAAAATCATGAAAACTAGTCTTGTGATAAAAATTGAAAAATTTTCTTAAGTCTCGAGTGATAGGTACATTATAATTTATTAACTTGAAAAAAATCCAATTTGTTGCCATAAGGGTGTGACCAGACATAGCGCGGCATTTGCAGGACTCAAGTTTACCGCGTGACTTGTTAAAACATAAAAGTAAATATGCGCGCGGCCGTCCTCCAATAATATCGCAAGTTGCGCGTGGCTGCCGCGCCCGAATGCCGCGCAATGTCTGGTCACACCTTAAGAAGAAAATTTGAACGTCTCCCCACAGCTTAGAGCCCACTTGATTTATGTATATCAAACAATTTACTTTTACTACAAGAGGAGAATAAATTGCTAGCAAGATACTTCAGTCCCAATTATTTGGGGGTCAAATATCTACTAGTTAGTTTGAAGCCATTTCGGTTTGGATATTACAAGTGGTTGCGAATTGAGGACCTTGTCCTTTGACATTTGGATATTACACATGTAGCGGGGTAAAATACCGCAGTTATTAGGGTTTCTACATATTTTAACCCCCGCTGCACCTTAATAAGGGTTTTTTGGAAATTACTTTCTTAGTGCACACCCTTACAAACTAATAAGATTACACCCTCCAAATTTCTAGAACCAGTGGTTTACGGAGTGGTTTTTGGGGTTGAATTTTAGGAATTCCTTTCTTTATCGCACTCCTAAAAACTAATAGGATCTAAATTACAAGTTGTTAAGGCTGTGTGTTGATAGATCAGTCAGTTAGTCAATAATTTTTCAGTCAGCAAGAGTTTAATATATTTAATGATGTCAGATGATAGATAAAAGAACCTCATTAGTTTCTAGGCGTTTAAAAAGTGGTTTATTAATAAACCTATCTATTATGCTTCAAAAAATGGTTACAGAATTTTTCAATTTTTCATCATAAAAGTTTGTAACAAAGCTTTTTATGATGATTCATTGTTTAATAGTTAAATCTCAAATGACGAGACTGCATTATACATAGTTTCGAGAATCAGCGAATAGACACAGAGGTATTGTTTTTCAAACTATCACGAGAAGTGCACATAACTTAACAGTATCCAAGCACTGAAATATAATATCACGATGCTTAAACATTGTGACAACAGGGTTCCATGAAACAGAGAGTCTAGAGCCGTCTGATTGAAATCTGAATGCGTGTTAATTTCAATAGCTTTCCGGACTATTCTCTTCTATTAATGTCGTTCACTTGACATAACTTTAAATCATGAAACTCAATATTAAGAGAAGGGCTTGAATGTATTTACTAAATGCGCCACAATTATTGACTTAAATAGATTATTTTTTGTGTGAAATTATAAATACAAATATGTCTGTTTCACTTTCAAATCTTTCTTACGTTTGTGGTTTTATTTTTCAAACTATTGTGATTGGTAGACGTAACTATTAATTTTTACACGAGTTTTTATCACGTTATTTTTTTGGGTTCAACAAACGTATTTTTTTTTGCCGTTTTTTATATATAATGGTATGGAAAACCCTTCGTGCGCGAGTCCGACTTGGACATGGCTGTCTTAATTTTTTTGTTTAAATAATTTAAAGGTGATAAAAAACCGTGTGATTTTGTTCGTCAACGAATGCAAAGTTTTTACAAGTATGTTATTAATATTGGACCACCCGCATAGATCATTCATGAATCTTTTCAGAATCAGGATTTCTTATGCCGTGGTCCCACGGCCCGCGTTTTCATGCGCCAGACCGCGCCAAGGCGGACGGACGCGCCGTGGGAACGATGCATCCGTGGTGGCCCGTGCTCGGAACGCTCTGTACGCGACACGCCAGACGCACACAGGCGGAGCGTCATCCGGCGCGGCCCGTCGGTTTACGCGCCGTGGGACCACGGCTTTACGTTCATGGCATCATGAGAAAAAATAATTGACTGTCAATTCTGTCAAATTAAATTTGTTGTAAAAACTTTATCGGAATATCTAGAAAGTGGGGCGAAACGCCAACGCGTCGGTAATTACTGAACCTTATTGAACCTCCAATGAAATGCCGAATAAGCGTAACGTGAAGTTTAATTTGGGGATTTCGAGAAATCGACTCATTTGGAACGGGGATTTTATTGATGAAGCCATTTTATAGGACAAATTAATAAGAAAATGAACAAGACTTGGTAAATATTCTTTTAAATCCATTGTTTATTTAGTCCCATTTTGAAAAATAAACTCGAAGGAAGGTAATGTTTTTATTTCTATTTATATATATAAAAATCAATGCCAATTTTCGTTGTAATTTTATAACTCAAGAACGGGCTCACCTATCCAAACCAAATGTTTAGGCTTTGTTCGGACTATTTAGTAGATGGTTTATGTGAAGTTTGAACAAAATCAGCAGACTTTTTATCCAGGTACCACCCGTGCGAAGCTGGGGCGAGCAGCTTGTTATACATAAAGCATACTAGCCATTAAGACTTAATATATTTTTTTAATAATGGCAATCCCCTCCCGAAAGAAGAAGGGCTTAAATTTTTTTTGTTAATTACATTTTTGCGGGTTTTATGTCTTTATAATAATTAGTTTTATTTTGTATTACAATGTTTTCCATCACTTTCTAAGATCACCATGTTAATTCCAGTTAAGCCCATTGATGCACGATCGATTCGAACCCGCGATCTATCGATCGGAATAATTTCAGCAGCGACTATGCCAACAAAGAAAATGTATACAAACAAAAAAATTAAGACTACACAACTTGAAACTACAAATTCTCATTAAGCTGTATCACATTACAATCCTGTGAAAGGGATGAAAGGATTTTTTCGCAGAATCTTTTCCTTTTCATATTTACGACTGGAATTTTACGAGGCGACCTATTCTTTTCGTTCTGGTAGTTTTGCGGGGCAGTTCCAGTCAAACACTTAAGCGGACATGCATTATTCACATTATAATATTTTTTTCAAAATATAAAAGAATTATTTAAATAAGTAATAAATTTATTCTGTGTCAACATAAACTGGAAAAAATTGGATCACGACTGTAATCCCCAAGTACGGTAGACATCCTCTCAGATCTCCAGACGCTTAGATCCTTTAAAGATGTCTAGTGGGGGTAGTCAGAGGCACGTCCAAACATTATATTTGGCATATGCCCACATTTGGCAGTAGTTAGGATTCCACGACGTTCAAATTGAAAGTCGAGGTACCTCCCACTCCCCCAAGCTGGAGACCGCGAAGCTTGGAAGAAAATGGGTGATACCTTTGCCCAGCAGTGGGACAATAAAGGTTATTAAAAAAAATTAAGCTTTGTCGACAAAATAACTACAGCATTTAGAATTACGCCTAAAAATCTTTATTGAATATATCTGATAAATTAACTACCCAAAACATAATTGAGCTAGACTATCACTAAGTCCGTCCTGTTTTTTATTTGTGTTGTTAAGCCAATGTTCTTTTTATCTTTTGTTATTCAGTTCGTTTGTCATCTCTTTCATTGTATTAAATCAGAGTTTACTTAGGTCTCACGACGCACATAGTACTTAAAGATGTCCTAGTAAACAAAATTTATGACTCCAAAGAGTGTAATGAACCGTTACTTCTACACCTACACAAGATCAAACTCAAACTCAAACTCAAACTCAAACTCAAACTCAAACTCAAACTCAAACTCAAACTCAAACTCAAACTCAAACTCAAACTCAAACTCAAACTCAAACTCAAAATGTATTTATTTCAATAAAATTACAAGGATCACATGTTTTAGGAGCTAGGTGAAGCTACGCCTGTTCATCATAGCACTTCTATGGAAGTTGGACAAAATCGTAGACCGTCTACGCTTCACACCGCATCCGTTACGTCACGTAAGTCATAAGAAGCGGGGTCCCGCATAAAATGTGCATTAGTCTGAACAAATAAACGCTCTTATCCTCACATTCTGAGGCGAGATTTGCGGCTCTGCTATAAAACGAGTGCGTCTGTATTGTTGTGACTCTTTTAAAGTCGCTGAAAGCAATCGATTTCTTTAGCTTATTGGGATTTTGCAAGATTCCTTTGTACATGATTGCGTTTTGCTGTATGAAACATAGATGAAAACCCCGTTTTCATTATGGAACTTTTCGTCCCGCGGCCTTATCGACACGTGTTCTTCGTATTGGGCGACGTCGCTGGGTATCTTGCCTACCTCAAACAGAAAACTATATATCGGAACATTCGTTTCGTTGTCCAATTCAAATTGTTGTATTATTTTTAGTGATTTAATTTAGTAGAGTTACGAACATCGATGATTGTCAAGAGTAACTACGGTCGATTCATTGTTCAAACTATAGTAAAAACGAAGCAACTTTAACTTTTTTGGATTGTTGGTGCAATCACACTTCGTATAAACTGTGGGGACAAGTCTTCTGGACCTCTGTATATCGCTTAACGAACAATCACTCGACAATGAAGATACTTTCTTGCCGGCCCATTTCTAACGTAAATATCTCAGGACCCCTTATGTACAATTCCTGATTTTTGAAGTACAATTCGTACAATTCCATTGAATTGTAACTAGTTATGCAACCATCCAGTAGTCCCTTCATACGGCACGCGTAAGATTTGCACACGCTGCATTCTTGAAACTGCAGGATGGTCGCCTTATCGCCGACCACCTACGCAGTCTGTGACTGCGAGCTTCTAGTTTGTAAGATGTTTTGATTCATTCGTATTGAGAATAAACTTCGTCTCAGACGTTTCAATTTATTTTATGTTTTTAATTATTTCACGTAAACTTTCGTGAGTTAAAGTTAAAAGTTAGTTTTTAAAAACTCTTATAACGTTCCCGTATCCTTTTCTGGCGCAGGCGGGGCAGATTTTCCGAGTTTTCACGTGGTTTTCGCGAGTTCCGTGAATTTTCCGACGTATCGGATCTGTTCGAACCAAATAAATTCGAAAAGTGAAGGTGATCAAGCATGCTGGTGACTGGCTGGTGAGTAGAATTTTCACCATCCTTTCCTCTCGTGTTTTACGTTGTGTTTTGTTGTATATGGAATTGAACGTTTTCCTTTATAGCGTTTTCTGGTTTCCTATTATAGGGAATTGTGAATGTAGAGTAGGTAGAGTAAGTAAACAGTGCTCGTAAAATTTTAGGCATTGTTAGTTCTTGGTAATATTTATTAAAAAATATAAATAGCCAAAGATATAAGTTTTAGTTTACGTAATAATCAAAATATTATTTACATCAAATTGTGTATTAGTGTATTAGGTTAAAATAGCGTATTAAAAATGACGACATTGATTCCAAAGGAAATTATTGCTATTATACCAATATTTAGTGGCAATACACGCCTATTAAACTTATTTATAAGGAAATGTGACTATGTGATTAATAAATATCGCGGAAATGCAGAGCAGGACCTCTATGTATTGCATACTGTTACGAGTAGATTATCCGAAGAGGCCGCCGCACTTGCTAGCGAACGAAATGACATAACGAGCTGGGAACAGTTAAAGACATTGTTAATACAACACTTTGGTGATCCTAGGAGTGAGGAATGTATAGCGATTGAGTTAGAAACCTTAAAAATGAAACATGGGGAAAGCTATTTACAGTTTTGTAATCGTGTACAGTCTGTTAGGTCGGTACTAATATCAAAAGTGAACCAACTGTTAGACGTGAATGTTAGGAATAGTAAGGTGAGTATTTACAACAATTTGGCACTTAACGTATTTCTATACAACTTGCCCGAAAACCTTATCAGGACAGTGCGAATGAAGATGCCGCCTACATTGGAAAAAGCATTAGAGTTTGTTATGGAGGATGTTAACTTTTATGAGCAATATAGTCTCCGAAGTAAAATGCTGAAACCCCAGCATACAGCAAGCACATTAACACCTGTGAAATTTGGCAACCACCCTCCATCACAAAACGTGCCCTTCCAGCCTAGTGGCTTTAGGCCCAATATCAATGCACCCCCGCGCTTTAGTTTTGGTATACCAGGGAACAGTCAATTTAGACAGCCTTATGTGAACAAGTTCAATCCACAGGCTCCAACTGGTTATAGACCACAATTCATGCAGCCGCAACAGTTCGGTGCTCAAAGGTTTTCACAACCTCAAAATTTTAATCCAAGGCCGCAACAATTTGGGTATCGGCCTCAATTCAACCAAAACCAATTTGGTTATAGGCCTCCCCATCCGAAATTAACGGACAACGACGTTTCCATGAGGACCGCACTTCCTCCAAAGCCCATGCCGACCCAGGCTCAACAACCTCAGGGCTTTCGATTAAACGAGCTCGATTTAGGTGATAACTATGGTTATGAAAATTATGAAAGTTATGATAATCAGGAAGGTTATTATGGTGACATGAATGAGTACGATGAATGCTATTATTCCCAAATGGAATCAACTACAGGAAATGAGCAGGAAAATTTGGTGACTGACGAAACAGCGAATGTGACTGAAGTTGGAAATTTTCACATCCTGGCCTCAGTAGAGAACGGGAAGTGATAAATCTAAATTGTAACATCAAGTTAAAACTGCCGTATATTTATCTTGCGGAAATTGACGGAAAGTTTATGATAGACACCGGTAGTACGCGATCTTTTATTAGCCCGCGAAAAGCTCACCAATTTTTCCGCGAGTTTACGTTGTGTGAACCATTCACGGTAATAAGTACTCATGCGTCGAGTTCTCACAACGAGGTCATTGAAATTCCACTAATGCCATCTTTTAAAAGCAATGAATTTCACAAATTTTATGTGTATGACGTAGACGCCCAATATGACGGACTTATAGGTAACGACTTACTTGTTCAATTGGAAGCCGTCATCGACTTGAAACAAAATAGGCTCCGAACGAAAACAGCAACTCTACCTATAGTACAACGAATAACAAATCACGTTATAGAGTTAGCTGCACGCTCTGAACAACGCGTTAAGTTACCTACGGATGTATTTTCCGGCGAAGCGATCATTAACTTCCAGAAATTCTGCGAAGGTGTTCGAATGCCCGCCGCTATAGTTAGGTGCGAAAATGGATATGCTACAACTATTATTCAAAACGCACTAGACACGAAAATGACATTGACAATTACAGCTCCGTTTAAGGCAGAGCCATTTGACATAAACAAAATACAAGTAAATTGCTATAATGACGTAGAAATGAAGGACATGGAAGTAGATGACATTTTAGAGGAAAACTTGAAAAGACTCAGGTTAGATCACATGAATCAAGAAGAACGGAAATGCATTTCTGAACTATGTAAAGAGTACAAAGACATCTTTTATAGTGATCAGCTTCCTCTAAGCTTCACTAATCAAGTAAAACATTTCATTCGAACAAAAAATGAAGATCCCATTTATGTTAAGCCTTATAGGCAACCTCCGGTACAAACGCAGGAAATTAAAAACCAAGTAGAGAAGTTATTAAAAAATAATGTTATTCAAGAATCCCACTCGCCATGGAATGCACCTGTTCACCTTGTCCCGAAAAAAATGGACGCTTCAGGTGAAACCAAATTCAGAATGGTAATTGACTATAGACGACTAAACGACATTACGACAGACGACAAATACCCTCTACCCAACATTACTGACTTATTCGACAAATTAGGCAAAAGTAAATACTTTACGACTTTGGACTTGGCTAACGGTTACCACCAGATAGAAATCAATGAATCTGACCGACAGAAGACAGCTTTCAGCACAGAAGCAGGCCATTACGAGTTTCTAAGAATGCCATTCGGGCTTAAAACAGCTCCTGCAACCTTCCAGCGTGCTATGGACAACGTCCTCCGAGGACTCCAGGGCTTACATTGCTTAGTATATATGGATGACATAATTATCTATAGTACTAGCATGCAAGAGCACGTTAAAGACTTAAGATCCATCTTTGACAGGCTGAGGGAAGCTAATTTAAAAGTTCAACTTGATAAATCAGAGTTTTTACGAAAAGAGGTATTATATTTAGGTCACACCATCACCGATCAAGGTCTTAAACCTAATGATGATAAGATCAAGGCAGTTTTGAACTATCCTCTTCCCAAAACTGTGACTGAAATCAAGAGTTTTCTTGGACTTGTAGGTTATTACAGGCGCTTTATCAAGGACTTTGCCAAAATAACGAAGCCTTTGACAAATTGTCTCAAAAAACGAAACAAAATCGTGATAGACCAAAAATACATGGACGCTTTCCATCAGTGTAAGGAACTTCTAACACACGCGCCTTTACTTCAGTATCCTGATCAATCGAAGCCTTTCATATTAACAACAGACGCTTCAGCTGTCGCCCTAGGCGCAGTACTTTCACAGGGTACTATAGGTACTGATCAGCCTATTGCTTATGCGAGTAGGACACTCAGTGAAACCGAGATGCGATACAGTACGATAGAGCGCGAACTTTTAGGTGTTATTTGGGCTGTAAAACATTTCAGACCCTATTTATATGGTAACAAATTTACTATCTATACAGACCATCGACCTCTCACTTGGCTAGACTCACTGAAAGAACCAAATAGTAAACTGACACGATGGCGATTGCGTTTGCAAGAGTACGATTTTGAGACTAAGTATAAGAATGGGAAACAAAATACAAACGCCGACGCTTTATCGCGTATTAAGGTAAATATTTTAGACGACGATTCGTCAGACGAATCAATGGAGGTTAACGTAGACGAAAGTGAACAGCGACTTCAAAAACATCTTCAAGACATAACTGACCAAATTATTAAATTAAAAACAGAAAAAGACAGTAAAGACGATGACGAGCCTATAGAAACTATAGTATTATCAGACAATTCTGATACAGAGACGGTTCGCAATGTTCTCGTATCAGAAAAATCATATCCACTTCCGCCGCTTTCAGATAGTTCGGTAGGAACAGTTCATTCAGCTGCAGATCTAGAGTCAAAAGGAATTCCTATATTAAATGAGGCTGTTGATACTAAACCAAACCAAATTTTAGTTTTTACGTGGTTTAGGAAAGAATTACAAGTAAAGAAAATACCTAGGGAAAAGCAGAAAGTTCTTGAAGTGTTTTTACCTATAAATGACGAGGAATTGGTAAAGCAGTTTCTTAAAGAATACATTAAACCTAAAACAAAGTACTTTATCTATTTCGAAGATGAGCAACATAGAAAAGATTTTAACAGCGTTATTATAAAATTATTCAAGGAAGGCATGGTTGAGTTTTATGAATGCACTAAAAGAGTTATATTTGTGGATGATGAAAATGAACAAAAAGCGATTGTATTAAAACATCATGAAGGAAAAACTTGTCATCGAGGGATAAAAGAAACCATGGTTAGGATTAAAAGAAATTTCTTTTGGCATAACATGCAGGAAATGACGTCAGCTGTAATAAATGGATGTGACGCGTGTCAAAAGATGAAGTATGATAGAAAACCGATAAAACCGACAATTGAATTAACTCAAACACAATCAGCACCATTTCAAGAAATATTTATAGATATTTTTTCGATTGAAAATATTAGCTATTTGACGATCGTAGATGCATTTAGTAAATTAGGACAGGCATTAAAAATTGAAAATAAATCAACACCGGAAGTAATTCGTGCATTGATTAAATACTTTTCAATGTACGGTGTTCCCACCAAAATTAGTTGTGATCCCGGATCTGAGTTTAAAAATGAATTGATAAAAGAATTTGCTGATATGTACAAAATTAAATTACACATCACTACACCAAATAACCCGAATTCGACGAGTATTGTTGAGCGTTTTCATTCAACATTAATAGAGATTTATCGTTTGGCAAAATATGATCAAAAATGTACTGACGCTGCCTCAGTTATGACTTACTCTATAATGGCATATAATAATACCATTCATTCGACTACGGAGTTGACTCCCTTCGAGATAGTATTTGGGCATACGGACTCAAATAAACTATTTGATGGCGACTTTGAAAAGACATACACTCAGCAATTACTAAATGATCACGCAAAACGTACAAAGCACCTGTATCGATATATTTCAGATAGAATAGTAGAAAGGAAACAACAGGTAAGAGATAAAAGATTAGGTGAAACTGTTGAACTAACGCCAGGTGACATTGTGTACACGAAAGACATTAATACTAGGAAAAGCAAGGACAAACCAAGGTATAAGAAGGCTGTAGTGAAAGGAAACATATATCGAAACGTTGCTTCAATGCAAATAGGAAAGAGAAAGACAAACGTAGCAGTTAAAAATGTAAAACGCCCTCCGCAGGTGGTGCTTGGTCGTAGTGACCCTACTTCCCCAGTACCGAGCGCTTCATCTTCAAAGGATTGAAAACAATCCTGGGATATTACCCGTTAAGGAAGGACAAGCGTTCAAGGAGGAAGATAAGTGGCTTATAGTTAAGATTTTAGATTTAAGCGGTATTAGTAGTGATCTCGACTTTCATACCGTAAAGTATTTAGAATTTATTAGATTAGTGGATAGTCATAAGCCTTTTATAAATGAATTTTTAGGTATAAGGACTCAAGTAGAGTACATACGCGATACAACTGTAGTAAAATTTCGGCAGTTGGTTCCGTCGCATAGGTATAAGAGAGGGTTAGTTAATCCTCTTGGATCATTAATTAAGGCAATTTCCGGAAATCTAGACAACGATGACGCTATTCGATATGACTCTCTTATTTCAAAAATCAGTTCTAAGGAAATGGTTATTGATAAAAAGATAACAATGATCACCAGAATGTTGGATAATTTTGTGAATAGTACAGAAACCTTACACGAAAATATAATTATATTGGATACTAGATTGAAAAATATTGAAGAGCTAATTAAATTTAAAAACTTTCAAGAAAATACCTGTCTTTATTTGACTCATGTTTTCAGTATGTTCGATATGTTTATGAGTATGTTTAGAACTATCTATATAATATTAAATGAAATAGAGACAGCATTGGCATTTAGTAAAGTGTCTGTACTACACCAGTCTATTATAAATTCCACTGAGTTATTGTATCTGTTAAAATCTATAGAGCAAGTAAACCACTTAGTATACGAAGCCGATGAAATTAACTTGTTAAAATTGGAAAGACTTATTAAGGTAAAAGCTTATGTAAAGGAAAACCAGATAACGTTCATATTGGAAGTACCATTGATAGAAAAACATATTTACAGTTATTTTAAATTGTATTCATTACCAATTTATAAAGGTTCCGTAAACAAAACAGTCGTAGTATTTCCCGAATTCCCTTACCTTTTGGTGAAAGATTCGAAGTACCTGCCGGTCGTTAAGCCATGCGAGAAGATTGCAGCGGATAACAATTTCCTGTGCAATGATGACAACCTGGCTCAGTTCCCAACACTGACCTGTGCAGAACAGCTCCTAGAGTTTCAGGAAAACCCTAGTTTATGCATGCCATACGCTGTTGATGTCGAGGACACCAAGGTTCAAAGGATCAGCTTAAACAATTGGATCATTTTTACGCGAAAACCAACCATATTGACGGAGAAATGTAGTCGTGACACTATTAGAGAATCACTGTGTGGTACTTATATACTAACAACGATGGAAAATTGTGAGGTTTACCTGGATGACCACAAACTAAGCTATCATAGAACATTTGCAGATAAACTTCAGTATAGGATAACGCCAATAGTTACCTTACCAGAGCTAAAACCCGGAAATACAACATCATTAGCTACGGTTAACATCAAGAACCTTAACTTAGAAGAAATTAGACATTTTTCTCAAATTCTAAAATTAAAAGAAAGTGAATACAGTGAAAGTGAAAACGAGATCAGTGGCGTAAATATAAAAAGTGTTAGTTTAGGAACTCTACTATTGTACTTAGTTTTAATATTGATTTTCATTGCCTTTATCATTTATCGATATGTGTGGCGAAATCATCTAGTTAAAGCTTCCGCTGAACCAGATAATTTCGCACTTGAGGAGGGAGGAGTTATGCAACCATCCAGTAGTCCCTTCATACGGCACGCGTAAGATTTGCACACGCTGCATTCTTGAAACTGCAGGATGGTCGCCTTATCGCCGACCACCTACGCAGTCTGTGACTGCGAGCTTCTAGTTTGTAAGATGTTTTGATTCATTCGTATTGAGAATAAACTTCGTCTCAGACGTTTCAATTTATTTTATGTTTTTAATTATTTCACGTAAACTTTCGTGAGTTAAAGTTAAAAGTTAGTTTTTAAAAACTCTTATAACGTTCCCGTATCCTTTTCTAACTGCATTTAAATAAACTCTTAACGACGATGGGTCCGTATGGGTAGTATCACACTATAATTGTTACGATATACCGGGTTGTCGATTGGATTCGCGCGACTTTGTGTCTCTTGACAGCGTTTTAATGTGAAAACGCGTGTTTCTCTGTAAACCAACTTAACCAAATAACACTAAATACTTAGATGACAACTTGGCACATTGTGTGTGGACGTGCGAAATGTCCGTTGACATTATTGCTTGCAACCATCGACTACATAGCCCAGAAGACACTGCATGCAAGGCGAACACTGACATCCAAAACATCAAGCATATACGGCCGATAAAAAATACCGCGCGTCAAACCTGCAGTAGTACCGACCACTTCCTTGACCCGTGCACATCTCGTCTGTTTATGCTAAAAAACCATTACCACAAGCTCAAGTTACACTGGTTATTTTCCTTGTCGAAAGTCAATAGTGTTGTACCACTACTCAATAATTGATGATCGATAAACCTACATAGTAGTAACAACAACAGTTGGACCAAACTAGTAAAACTACTTATTGCCAACTAGCTTCCGTCCGCGGCTTCGCTCGCGTTGTACCTACATGGATATGAAGTAACCTATTTTCTATTCGCATTTATAATATTATCGCTTTAGAATTAACAAATGTTGTCTTAAGTTCCCGTTCGCGTTCGCGTATTATCAAACCCAATAAAGCTCAAATGGACTCTACGTTTTTTTAACTTTTGTAAGTATGGGAAAAAGAAAAGGGCTGTTTTTAGGGTTTTCCCGGCAATTATTAGATTTTTTTTTTTCACCTTTTAAATCTTCATAGACCTTCACGAACATTTCAAGCAATTGATTTTTATACATATATATAGATCAAAAACACGTATTTAAAACGGTGAAGGAAAACATCGCATCGGGAGGAAACCAGCAGTTAGTATATTTATAAGCGGCGATGGGCTTGCAACCTGTCACGTATGGACTGCTAACTACTGCAAAATGTGGGTATGTGCCAAATATAATATTTGGACGTGCTTCTGACTGCTATCGACAACTCATGACAACACTTCCCATCCCTAGTGAATCACGTCATCTTGAATCGGCCAATCAGAATGCATTTTTTCCCACTCCCCCCGTACCTCATACCTCACTGACTTGACAGAGTTGTTTGTTTGAAGAAATGAAGCCATTAGGCGTCTATTAGGCTATGTAGTCGATGCTTGCAACATATCTTTCGACCTTGTCCTCTAGTGAATACATGGCATAAGCATACAAAAGATTCACACTGTTTCACCCAAAATGATAAAAAAACGCAAATAGGATGATTTTGGTATAGATGGCGCTGGTGTACAAAGATCTGACATCAGTTCTCATAGCAACGTGCGTTACTCTATGCGATTATTGAAATTTGGACAGGACAACGTTCGTCGCGGGTCTGCTAGTAAATTATGAAACAAATATTAATGAAACAGTATGCAATGGACTTCAATTACACGAAAATTGTTGTCTCGGATAACTCAAAGCACATAACCATGTATAAATTTACCCGACGATTCCAAGTTTATAAATGAACTCCTTCAAACAAAGCCAATACCTTAAAAAGTTTGGGCGATCCGTCTCCGAACAAAAACAAATGTTGATCCGATAATCGACTGTTGTATCGTTTGGATTGATGGGGCATTATGGAAAGCCTTTAAGACGGGGTTTAGACGGAGAATTTGTTTAGGATAGAATGCTTAATTGTTCACTTTTTAAGTTATTTTTTAGATTAAATTGTGTACTTAATTTATTTAGTAAGCAAGCGTAATGCAAGACTAATAATTTGCTAAACAAGAGAAGTTAGATTATTTTTAGTGCATAGGGTATTTTTCGGCACGGCAGTATTGTGCCTTAAAAATACCCCATGTCCCCCATACCCCCCTTGTCTTTTAAAATATCTAATTTAAAACATACCACTAGATGTGAGCCGTCGCGGACGGACGCCTGGCAGATGTGAAACATCGTGACAGCATATCGTAGGCGTCGCCACAGCGGCATGGCGACGTGCGTCACCAAGCCAAAAGCCCTGACCCGCCGCTATAGAGTTTTCACATCAATAAATATTGTTTCAATTCTAGGAAACAACTTTATAAGACACTTTTATTAAAGTCAGCTTTTTGTGTTAAAAATCATTACTATTAAAAACCTGAAAGTGTAAACGTATTTATACGTTTGTTCTTCTAACAGCAACGGAGCATCGGATCGACATGGATCCTTGCCACTGCTGTTCACGGGCTGGAAAGTGACATAGGCTAACATTATCCGGGTCACACATGCAAGGCCACGGTCAGAAGCTATTCATTGATAAACATTTTTTTTTATACTTTTTGACCGCACGTTTGTCATAAACACCACAACCGAGAGCGAGCGAATGCCAACTTTAGTATAATAGAATTAGAATTGAAATTAAACACGCCGATGTTGTCGTCTTTATATAACATCATATTCCCCTGTTTTCTTCCTGGATGATGGAACTAGAGTAAATTTAATATTTCTCTACCATACAACGAGGACTACTGTATGCCCCTATGTCTTGTTTTTCTCCATAAATTAGTTATTATAATATTTAGGAACCGTCTAAAATCACAAAAAATTGGCCAGGCTTAACCGCCTTCTTTAGACGTCCAGTAAACAAATTTGACGAATATAATCAATAAAATAAAGATCATCTTTTTATTATTATTCTTTAAAACAATAATAAAATCAATTCAGTAGCCTGAGCACGAACCACTATCGTATCGACAACACTTTTACCATACAAAAAGTGTCAGTTTTGACATTTGGACGATACGTTGTCGATACGATAGTGGTTCATGCTAACCCCCCTGTTTTGAAGGAGGAAACAGGGGAAAACAAAATAGCGATTTCGTCAATTTTAAATAAAAATAATGAGCTACGATTGGTGTCTCTACTGCTACTTATACGTTTTTATCACGGGCAAAGCGCGACAGCAATAGATTTATTAAATATTTTTTTTTTATTGCTGCTGGCATTCCCTCTTAAAACAAAATATGTTTGTCGCCAGCTTTATGACTCTATGGCTAGAACAAATTACTGCAGCGAGTAGCCTCTCAGGATATTGGCTCTATATAAAATTACTTCAGCGCGCGTGCCTTGAGTTTAAACAGCCGCTAAAGAATTTTATAATCTTGAGGTGTTGATACTTTGTTTAAATCTTTCATGTGGATTAAAAAACCGGCCAAGTGCGATTCGGACTCGTGCAAGACGGGTTTTTTCTATGCTATTATTTAAATTTGGACACGACAACGTCTGTCACCGGGTCAAGCTAGTACAACCTAAAACATAATTAGCCATATTTATTTTTAAAAAGCTTCACTATATACATTTTTTTATCTACTCTACTACTCGTAAATGCACTAAATGCAACGTAAGTTGGATTAAATTGTGCCCCTTTTCTAGTGCCTTTTTAGGGTTCCGTACCCAAAGGGTAAAAACGGGACCCTATTAATAAGACTTCTCTGTCCGTCTGTCCGTCTGTCTGTCATAAGGCTATCTCATGAACCTTGATAGCTAGACAGTTGAAATTTTCACAGATGATGTATTTCTGTTACCACTATAACAACAAATACTAAAAACAGAATCAAATAAATATTTAGGTAAGTGGGACTCCCATATATATACCATATCCCATATGTATATATATGTATAGATCTAACAAACGTGTTTTTTTGCCGTTTTTTTATAGATAATGAACGGAACCCTTCGTGCGCGAGTCCGACTCGCACTTGGCCGGTTTTATTATTTTTGTATAGTTTGAACCCCGGGAAAGGTCATAGCCACTTTTGTTTCAACAACGTGGTCGAAGTCGAGCTAGTTATACTAAGCCATAAAAGATCTGGTAGTTCTAACGAGAAATGTACATTATGTCGTTCCAATTTCAACCTTATTTCAACGGAGTTATGATAGGAATTTAAAAAAACGAGTCGATGTGTTAATTTTGCTGGACGTATTGACCGCGTATTTCCTTTGAATGAGGCTAAAGACTTAGTGAATGGTATCGCGAGGCAGATAAGCTTAGGTATCCTATCATAAATTAATTTAGAGTTCCAAATTGTCCCTGTTTTTAATTACACTAATCAATAATTTATGTGTACACAGCTTCACTCGCCTATAAAAAATATTCTATAATTATGTTATTATTTTTAGGACAAAAATCATGCGCAAACATCCAAACAAACTCCCAAACTTTCGGATTTATAATTTTAGTAGAGATATTATTATTCCCAAAAATTACCCTTAAAATTTGTATAAAAAATTACGCGAATAAAGTCGCGAGAGTCCACTATTCATCTTTAATTAATTAATAAAATACATAAATATTGGTAGACATTACACACATCGCCATCTAGCCACAAATTAAGCAAAGCTTGATAACTGATAAAATACTTTTATACTTTTTTGTATATACATACTTATGATACAATATAACACATGATGTAAAAGGTTTTACTAGTATTAGTGCAAAATGCAAGTTAAAAATGAAACCACACGTGTCTAGAATTCGAGAACAAGCTGAAAGCTCTCTACGGAACCAAAATAAACTAACAGTTGCAATTAAACTTTACGAGCCTGTCCGAGCTAGCCTTTTTAGGGTTCCGTAAAATTTCAATCGAAAGCTTGAATTCGGTGGCGCAGTTTATTGGGATTCCGTTTGATTCAGAATCTTGAGTAACTTTTTTTTATTAATTTCGACAGACATTTTCTTGTCCAAAGTTAAATGATCTCATTGGAAAAAATATATTTGTTTACCAAATTTTTTAAATTTCATTTTATTAATTTACTTCTAAATGAAGTATTAAAAAACACCAAAAAAAAAAACTTAATCAAATCGGTTGAGCTATTGAGCTGTTTATATTACTCGTAGAGGTAAAAATAGAAGGTAAATAAAATGTTAGTAAAGAAATAACTCAAACGATCTCATCAATTTTTAAATGGTTGCCTGGAAGAGATCGATGTTAGCGATAAGGCCGCTCATTGTTTACACTGTTTTTATGTCCTGTTGTGTATTTTTATTGTGGTAAACAATAAAGTAATAATCTATATATCTATCTCAACTATATAATTAGTGTAATTTAATTTCCTACGAGTATGTTGCCTGAAAGATCTAGTTTTCCTAGTGAGAAGATATCCCATAGACATAAAAGAAATGAAGAAGAAAGCATTCTACAGCATTTGTATTGAACGATTGGATCCCATTTACCTATTACATTTACATTTACCTTACTAACTGTATACAATAAAAGGCTCTGCAAGGTTGCAAGAAGCGTCTTCACTTGCTAAGAGGATTTTCCGCCCGTTGATTCCTGCAAAACTACGGGACCCAAGATCAAATAGCATTAGAAACGCCATTTCGATCGAGTTCCGTCCCCATATTTACTAAAAAGCAGCGCCATAGCGTCTACTCACTTTATTTAATCTAAAAAAATAGGGTCACGACTGTAATCCCCAAGAACGGTAGACATCTTGTCAGATATCCAAAATATAAGTATAGTTTGAACTGATTTGTAAGTAGCATTTTGAACAACGATGTGTCAAAAGTAATAACGGTCATTCCATCGTTCAAACTATAGTCGAAGTTTGAAACGAATATTGTTACGAAATATCGTTTTCAGTTCGCAAGTGGGTCTTCCTGAAAAGTAATAACTTCGCGCTTGTTGGGCTAAATTTTAAAATCAACTCTCAACTCAGTGTTTTACAACTGAACGCTTAAGTCATAATTTTGAGTATAGATGTCTAGCTAGGGACATAAAAAGTGTTATGAGATTGAATAAAACATAAGATGTTATTAGTATCGTAGCAAGTAGAAAACTACGAGTATGGTATTCTGCCTACTCCTTTGGTTATTTTACGTTATGTACTTACGAGTTTATTTAAAATTGAGAGTAAGCTATGTTTGTCGAAATAAATGCTATTTTTTACTTATTTTTTTTTTTTACTTTTTTTTACTTATTATTTATTTGTTGTTTTACAAATGAAAAGTATGTAAAATAGATGGGTTTTTGGTTAAATTATACACGATCTGGATGATATATATGGATACTTTATTGTAGAGATATAGAACACTTACATCTACAATTTTTAAGTGTTTTTACACCTACTATCACAATAGAAGCTGACTTGAAATCACCGCGTATTTTGTTTGCGAAAGTTTTTATCAGCACACTTTTAATTCTTGTTGAATAAAGGGGCTAAGTGGCTGTGCTCTGAAACGCGTGCATTTTAGTTGCAAATTGAAACTTGGTGTAAGTAATCATAAACCAGTTACACCGTCTTTTCACTCTATTCGGCTGAAACCTTAGCAATACGGGATTCCTTACGGAAGGGAGTAGCCATTCGCCGTGATCCCCTCTGTCGAAGTACAAGCCCAAGTGGGCATACACATTTTATAAAACATATCAATGTGTGACTCACCTGTACACAAATTATTAGTGTATTGTTGGATTGTTTATCTATTAACGTCATCATTACAGTCAGTTGGCAGTTTTGTTTTTGCATGTAAGTGTGTGGAACTGCACTTGTGTGCACATTTACCCCCGCATCAAACGCCAGAACTATTCTAATAGTAATATATCGCTAAGACTACTCCCTTTCGTAGGAAGCCCGAACACCAATGCAACATAATTCTTTATTAAACAGTCGCATGCTTCCATCACGTGAAAGACGATAACGTGCACGTGTTGCGCGCTAAGCTTCGACTATGACTGCCCCACACGTGCTGACAGAAGCGTAATCATTTCAAAAATGACGTGTGATCAATTTTCAGATGCTACACGTTTACCTAACCTGCAGCCTTCTATAAAAAATAATTTTGGCTTTAAACCACCATCAACATAAAATGTTTAATGTGCGAATGGCATTTCTTTAATGCTCAGTATATGAATGATGCCGTAAAAACCGAGTATTTTTCACGTTTTTATAGAACTTCATTCTGTTTTAGTGCTAAAATAAACAAATAATGATATTTTTGACATGGCAAAATTATAAATTATTCTATTCATTGGCCTTTAGAACAGTCGACTGCAGTTTTATTAAAAGTTTAAATATTATTTCGTTGTCTAATTCTAAAAGTAAAATAATTTAGTTTAAGTCTATTTGTTGCGAGCGAAATTCTATGGTATTTTATTGCCAAACTTTAATTAAACTGCCAAGTGCGAGTCGGACTCGCGCACGAAAGGTTGCGTACTATTATCTATAAAAAAAATCACGGTTGTTGTATGAAAGCCCATTTAAATATTTATTCAGTTCTGATTTCAGTATTTGTTGTAGCGGCAACAGAAATACATCATCTGTAAATATTTCAACTATCTAGCTATCATGGTTCATGAGATACAGCATACAGCCATGTGACAGGCGGACAGATGGAAAGCGAAGTCTTAGAGTGCTGTTTTTACCCTTTAGGTACGGAACCCTAAAAACGGTAGTCTAGACTAATTGTTCTCTAGTTAACTAAAATTCAAATTCAAATTAAATTGATGTTTTAATTTAGAGGGATCTGTTACCAACTGTAATTACAGAGTATTAAATGGGAAGCAAGGTTAACTTAATAATAATTATTATTAAGTATTTCGTACCAGACATCTGTTACACATAAATAAGTAAGTAATAAAATAGGTTCTTATAAGATAGTGGCCAACTCTGACAGAGTTTTAATTTTAAGGCCGTAAGTAGGATGTCAGTTATTTATACAAATGAAAAAAAAAATAGGATCACGACTGTAATCCCCAAGTACGGTAGACATCCTCTCAGATCTCCAGGCGCTTAGATCCTTTGAAGATGTCTAGTGGGGGTAGTCAGAGGCACGTCCAAACATTATATTTGGCCCATGCCCGCATTTTGCCGTAGTTAGCATTCCATACGTGACAGGTTGCAAGCCCATCGCCGCTTATAAGAATACTAACTGGTTTTCTCACGATGTTTTTCTTCACCGTATACAAATGAAACTAGTTACATAATCACTGATAACATATGGACGGATGGGTGAATTTAGTTTACTACCGAAAACTGAAGATACAAGTGAAACATATACATCTGCCAATTCCTAAGTCCGAAGTCCGAACTTTGGATTAATCTAAATATTTTATTCGGTTTTCTTTATAGATAAATATTTATTAGAGCTTATCTCATACAATAATGCACCAATTTTAGATCCAAATGCTTAAGATTAGTAATAAATGTTTTTGATGAATGCAGGATTTTTTCGTTTTTTCTCAATAACCGCAAAACATACAATTTTGTTTTTTATGGAAAAGATAATTTAGGGATATAATCAAGATAAATTATAGACAAAAACTTAGTGAAACTTTTCTCGATAGATTTATTTTCCAAAGTTGGCTCTTCAAAAACACTAATTTCATTTTTAAACAAATCGTTAGATAATCATACTAGTTAAGTAATTTACAGACAGCTTATTTTTAAGTTTGATGGTTTTCAAGATAATGCAGTTTTATCACTTTATCCGTCTTATCTGAGTAGACTCAGCTCATACAAAAAAAACCAACATTTCACATAATCTTAAAAGGAAGAACCCAACATACAATACACATCATATACACTGTTGACGGATGTTATCCACTCTACATCATGCTTGGACAGCTGCATCGCTCCAGCAAATACTTTACTAGTAAGGATGTTACCAGTCTACAATACCTTTATACCTTTAAAGATATGAAAAACGGGCAACGCGCACGAAGGGTTCCGTACCATCTATAAAAGACGGACAGACGGACAGCGAAGTCTTAGTAACAGGGGCCCGTTTTTTCCCTTTGGGTACGAAACCCTAAAAATAGGTTCTTGTTTAATTACAATATGAGCTTTTATTTAACTTGCAATGTATTTATTGTATGTATGTATTGTCTAAGTAATGTAACTATGTTTGTTAAGGTAGAATCTTGCAACTCAATTTTGAAACAGTTATCCCCAACCGATTGAGCTGAAATTTCGCATACTTATGTAACTCCGGTGACAATGCAATATTATGGTGACAGTGAGCTGATCTGATGATGGAGTCAGGAGCTGTTCAACAGACACTTACATTGTAACTCCTTAGTAAATACTTCGATTGAGTAAAAACTTTACATACTTACCATAACTTTATTACATACCGTTGATAATATTATAATGATGTGACAGGTGATAGGCCGCTAGTGCTCGATGGTTTAAATGAATTTATAAAAGCATGTCATTAAAAAATATTTTTCAAAAGAAATCTTAAGCCGGGATCCCACGGCGCGTAAAACGACGGGCCGCGCCGGATGACGCTCCGCCTGTGTGCGTCCGGCGCGTCGCGTGCAGAGCATTCCGAGATTCCGAGATTTCCACGAATGCATCGTTCCCACGGCGCGTCCGTCCGCCTTGGCGCGGTATGGCGCGTGAAAACGCGGGCCTAGGGATGAATGCCGGGGGCATTAGACGATCAAACGTCTAATTTCACGTACCTGGGGGTTAGCATGAACCACTATCGCATCGTCCAAATGTCAAAACGGACACTTTTTGTATTGTTAAAGAGTTTTGGCATTTGTACGATACGTTGTCGATACGATAGTGGTTCGTGCTCAGGCTACTGTACTAAGATCCACCGACAGTACTGTAGGGACCGTTCTAAAATTACATTTGGCACCACCCACATTTTGCAGTAGTTAGCATTCCATGAAAGGTTGAAAGTAAAGAAGCAGTAATAGCTGATTAATGTATTGGAATTAAGCCTAAGACGATTGTAAGCTTTTGGACCGGACCCTTTTTCCCAAAGCTCGCTTGAGGTAAAATAATAATCTCTAAGAAGCGCCAACAAGAAGGTTTCGTAGGCCGATTGCGGTGGAAATGAGGTTAGAAATGTCAGTGATTTCCACAAATCAATTTTGAAAAGTTTTGATGAAACCGCGTTCATGTTTCTCTCAAAATCATTTATTTTAGACTTATTTCGTAAAATTCTATGAATATAATAAATATGGCTTTCAATGCTGTTTAGGTACCTATATCTACAGATTCTATAATAGTTACTATGAAATAGGTATAGGTTTTATAATAGTACCTGAACTGCAATAAAAGTCATTGATAATCATTTATTTTTACGAAATAAGCTACTTTTATTCAACTTGTATTTTGAGAAAAAACGTGTAAAAATAGCATTGGGTGAAAGATTGGTCATTAAAAAGTAATTAATATGGACATCAACTTAGTTAACTTAAAAGTCATGAATGACAAGTGTCATCATCATCTTGTCCTCATTCACACAAACGGTCATCACAACATGATGCAAAAGATTGTTGTAGGGTCAAAGACCCGGTTGTGGTGCCTATCCCGGTTTTGGGAATTTATAATTTTTGCAGTCAATAACTAAGCATAGCAAGCAAACTTGTTTAAAGTCTAAAATACATACATACGTCTATAATAGTCTAAAATACGTACATTTCTTTGTTTAAAATTCTGATAAGTGAAATTTGTGGTGCGTAGATTGTTTTGACCACAACCAATTAATATTTTAATTATAATAATGTTTTGTCTATTTAAATGAAAGATTAATAAATATGCAAAACCCTTGCCTAACCTAAGATATATATAAATACTCTATTCTATGTTGTTTATAAATCGTCGTTTTTATATATTTTTCAATATAAACCATTTATTTGAAAATTAAAATGTTAAAATGCCCACAACCAGCGCTCTCACCCTATGATGCTAAAATCTATTTAATCAGATATTTCAAGCAAACATCAGTAAACGTTAATCAACTATGAGTATAAACCATGATTAAAGAGATGTTTGAATAAGCGTGTATTGGATTGGACGTCTATGTTGATATTATTCTATCATTTAATGTGATATGTGAAACTTTTGGTTTTTTTTTATGGGCTGTGTCCGGATAAGACGGAAAAAGTGATATAAACGCGATATCTTGAAAACAATCAAACTTAAAAAAAAACTGTCTCTAATTTACTTAGCTAGTATGATTATCTGATTATATAAAAATTAACTGTTTAGCTGTTCATAATTTTGAGTAAAAACTATATAAGTATTTTGGAAGAGCCAACTTTGGAAAACAAATTTATCGAGAAAAGTTTCACCAATCGTGATTCTGTCTATGATTTATTTAGATTTAATCCTTATGTTATCTTTGCCATAAATAAACAAAACTGTAAGTTTTGCGGTTAATGCGAAAAAACGATTCTGCATTCATCAAAATTATTAATTGCTCGTCTCAATGACTGACGTAATTGAAATTTTTAAGTCAACTATTTCGAACACTGTCAACATACGGTCCACTATGCACAGCTCCGCATCAGTGAGACAAAAAAAAAAAAACGACGCAAACGGCTACAGCCACTGACAGTGACTGGTGGCCAGTGACAGCGACGTTAACACACTTTTTAGGGTTTTGTACCCATAGGGTAAAAACGGGGCCATTATACTAAAACTGTTCGTCTGTACGTCTGTCTGTCACAGGGCTGTATCTCATGAACCTTAATAGCTAGACAGTTGAAATTCTCACAAATGATAATATATTATATCTGTTGCCGCTATAACAACAAATACTAAATACAGAATAAAATAAATATTTAGGTGGGGCTCCCAAACAACAAACGTGTTTTTTGCCGTTTTTTATAGATAATGGTACGGAACCATTCGTGCGCGAGTCCGACTCGCACTTGGCCGGTTTTTCATATTTTGTATAGACGCGTCGCACACGTGTAGCCGGTGGCGGCCACACGCTACAGCAGTATCCAATATGAAAAAGTGTGTTAAGTCGCAGTCACTGGCCACCAGTGGCTGTGGTAGTTGGCCCGTTTGCGCCAAGCCTAAGTCTAAAATGTAGATACCTACGTCTTATTAGAGCAATATTACTCCTTGATCAAACGCGGGGACTGTACAAAGTGACACAGCTGGTATCATCGGCCACATATCCCAATAGACGCATAATACAAGACAACGTAATTTCTTCAAACAAACGGACAGATTAGATGGTAGTAACTCTGCCTTCAGCGCTGTAGGTTGTGAGTTCGATCCCCACCCAGAGCAAATATTTGTGTGATGAATATAGATGTTTTGTTTATGTATTTACAAACAAAGAGCATATAAATATTCTATCAGTTATTTAGTTCCCATAGTACAAGCTTTGCTTAGTTTGGGGCTAGACGGCGATGTGTAGATGTGTTCTAGGCTTGGTCGCGTGGAATCGGCGTAGCTTCACCTAGTTCCTAAGACGTTTCAAAGTGATCCTTGTGATTTTATTGAAATAAATGATTTTTGACTTTGACTTTGACTTTGTAAAATGTCCACCAATATTTATTTAAACAATTCTTTTAAAACGTTGAGGTGTGCGGTTCAGGGGGAGCGGTAAAAAATGCGTTCTGATTGGCCGGTTCAACCGGGCGCTTCGTGTGTTCGGTGATTTACTTGATCTATAGCCCATATGCGTTGTCTGATAGTGTTCGCCTTGCAAGAATAGTCTAGGCTGAGTGGTCGATGGCTGGTAGGGAGATGCAAATTGTACAATTTATTCGGCAACCGCTCTGTGACGGCACGAGACACCGTCCTAACCAAACGTCCTAACCGCACTGCTTTGTAATAAGGTGGTTACGTTGATTTAGAAGCCGTGTAATAATATTGACGATTCTTGGAATTGTTGCGGATAAAATGTAAAATATATTTTCCTAAAAGTATTCTTAATTTTTTTAATAAATTTGTAAATTTAATAAGGAAGGAATATAATATATTTATGTGATGAGTAGGGAAAATATATAGTTAAATAGTAAAGAAAAAAAACATGAAAAACTACGTTTCAAATTGAGAAGCTCCTTTGTTTTTTTCGCCTATTAAAAAGTACGTACACATCGAAACAAAATTCAAAATATATAAATGTTATTAAAAACATAAAAAGTTCCTTTAAAAATGCTTTGAAAATAATTGGTTTCAACATTTTCCCTTCTCTTCAAACAAATGTATTTTAAGCGTAAATTGATTGTGAACAAACATTTGAATCCATTAGCGCTACTCGTAATACCTACTAATGAGTCTTGTATTTACCTATGTGAATAGATAGGTGATTATAACCCACTTCAAAAAAAGGAGGATGTTTAAAATCGGTTTTACGTTTTATGTTTTTACCTTGGAACTCAGAATCAACAAATTAGAATTCATTGTATATTAGGTAATAAAAAGATTTGTTTTATATAAAGACTAGCTTTAACCCGTGAATTCGTCCACGTAGATTCACAAAATCGATTTTTGACTTCATCGCAAAAAAATTAAATTTCTAAATGTCAAAAAAGTAACCTATGTTCGTTCACCCCAAGACTTTAACGACGGTTTTCGGATAACGTTACAGATAGACAGATAGACAGATAGACGAGAACAAACATTCATATTGCCTACAAAACCTTAGCCTTTTCGGTAGATTTCTAGATTTTATGCTCACAAATGATCAATATATCTAGTCGGCATTTGACCTAGCTCAAGCGGAAGTCCATCCAATTCCCTACCATTATCCTTGTTATCTTACTGTTTGTACACGGCGTGCATGTCCAAGCATGTACACATTGTACACAATTGATAGTAATTGCAAAATAACACTTTGTCACTTACTAGCCTGGTACAGCTAGCTCACTATTAGCTTCCATTAAAGCATACAAATTCTACAAACACCATCATTTTTTGATGTGACACATCTATAGCGGCGAACCACACTGGGGCTGTTGGCTTAGCGACGCGTGGCGCCAAGGCCGAGTCCGATCCTGTTCGCGGTTTCTGTCACGCTCTTTTTTACTAAAATAATTTCGATGTTTCACATCTGCCAGGCGTCCCGCCATGGCTCACATTTTAGTAATGCAATTTATTTTATTGTTTCGTTGTAACATTCAAGGGGAAATTATCAAGGTTTATGTACACATTGAACAAAAACTATGTATTAAGAGGCTCCCAGTCGCTGATTGCTCTTTTTCGAAACGAAAAAAGAAATCTTCTGAACAAGCCACATCTCCTATTTTTATAAGTATATTACTTCAGGTTCCTACCTACATTTCTATTAAGCTGAAAACATAATAGCAGAAACTTTTCACGATAAAGATATTATTTCAAAATGATACGTTTTAGAATTTATGATCGAAATATTTTATATACCTACTATTAAAATCAACTTGTGATTTATTGTTAAAGATAGGTAATATGTAGATCTAGATTTCTATTAGACTAGATTTTTGATAAGTAATTATACATAATTTATATCATTAATTTATTCGAAAAGCTAAGGCGGACCACGCGCCGACGTGTGTTTGTCGTCATTGCAGCGGTCAGTAGGATTATTTATCGAAGTGATTAAAGATGGGTACATCTTTATTCACATATACTATACATTATAAAATAGGAGATGTGGCTTGTTCACAAGTATTTATTTTTTCGTTTCGAACAAAAACAATCGTCGACTGGGAGCGCCTTAACGTGTTATATGTATTATTTATCTGGTACCAAAGTACAAGCTTTGCTATGTTTGGAGCTAAACGGCGTTATGTGAAACGTCGTATAGTGAATAAGTGTCAGTTTTGTCATTTTTTCGATACGATGACGATATAATGACGACACGATGATGATACGATGACAATACGATGATGATTTGCGTTATCCCCCGTGCTCTCCCCTCCAACCCAGATCTTTGTATATCATTTATAATCATTGACTGAGTTATCTGTTTATTACTACTAACATTCCAGTATGATAAGACAAGAGTTCAGTCCGATGCACTGTTACACCAACGCCGGTAATTGATATCAAATGTCTCGATATAATCTGGACAAATATTATAAATGCGAAAGGAACTCTATCTGTCTGTCTGTCAAAGACGTTATCACAGCAAAACCGCTTGGCCGATTGTTATAAAATTTCTATTTATGTTTTATTTTATTTTATGTTTTGCAGTTATTGAGAAAAAACGATTCCGCATTCACCAAAAACATTTATTACTCGTCTTAAAAAAATGATAGGACCCATACCGTGTTTGTTGCCTGATTCTTCTAGGCTTGGTCGCGTGGAATGGCGTAGTTTAACCTAGCTCCTAAGACGTTTCAAAGTGATCCTTGTGATTTTAATGAAATAAATGCATTTTGACTTTGATTAGTTGCGAGTAGATCCACACATTTCAAGCTATTTGACTTAAAATTTAATCGGTGTAACCAGGTGACCCAATTCAGAAATGAATTCCGTACATTCGTGAAAAAAAGCGAATAATATAACACGTCCGGAAGCTATTAACGGCTATGTAATCCAGGGATTATTTGTACAATAAAACGTATCCTATGAGATACAGCGATTCAATCACATACATATATGTTCCTACATAACGCATGTTGTATTGGTAAGGAATAGAAGCTAGCAACTTATGGACGTATTAAATCTACGACAAGTCGTTAGAAACATCATCAAACAAGACATTATGTAAAATAAGTATGTATTTACAACATAAAAAAACGTATATAAATATTCTATCAGTTATCTGGTTCCCATAGTATAAGCTTTGCTTAGTTTGGGGCTTGATGGCGCTATGTGAAATGTCCACTAATATTTTTATTTATGTATTAATGTGTATGTGGTAGGATTCATTTGGCATCACAGCTCAATTGGTAACTTTGGCTTCTGTGCTGAAGGTTAAGGGTTCGATTCCCACCCAAGATATACATTTGTGTGATGTACATAGATATTTGTTATATGTCTGGGTGTTATTACATAAAAAAGTATTATTTCAGTTAAGTATCTGTATCCCATAGTACAAGCTTTGCTTATAAGGGCTAAATGTCGCTATGTGAAATGTCCACCAATATTTATTTGTTTATTATTTATCTATACTTATAATAAATCTGTAGAGAGGTCAATTCTGTACATGAAATATATTTCCGAAATAACTATTAGGGGGTGATTAGGTATCGATACTGATGCCAAAAATGCAATCAGTAAAATTTTTGTCTGTCTGTCTGTCTGTCTGTATAACCGTTATAGAAACAAAAACTACTCGACGGATTTTAACGAAACTTGGTACAATTATTTTTCATACTCCTGAGCTGGTTATAGTATACTTTTCATCACGCTAAAATTAATAGGAGCAGAGCAGTGAAGGGAAATGTTGGGAAAACGGGAGAAGTTACTCCATTTTTTAAGCTTCCGTCGCGTGTGCAACCTTAATGGTTAAAGCTACACAAAAATCATGTATGACGGAAATGTTCTCCTTAAAATTATATAAAAAATATCCCACAACAGCATATGTCTATCTTTTATGGTTGACTTACAATAACACGTGTAACTCCCGATAGCTTAGCAGTTCGAAGCTTTCTAATTATATTCGTCTACTCTTACGTTTATAACACTCTCAGTCATCCCTCAATAAAAAAGTTAACATTATTAACTATTCTATAAAAAAAAAACATAGAAATCGTGTGATACTACGCAGCCGGACCCACCGTGGTTAAGGGTTAATTTTAATGCAGTTACAAATCTATGGAATTGTACGAATTGTACTCCAAAAATCAACAATTGTACTAGAAGGGGTCAAAAAAGTTGTGAAAAAAAACGTTTTATATAAAGAGATTATGTAGTATATTTAGTATCTGCATTGCAACCGTGCGAAGCCCGGGCGGGTCGCTAGTTTATAAATAAGAGTATATGAGTTTTATGTCCGCGGTTATTCCCTTGACAAAAATTGCGTGATTCGATTATACCGATATTCTCTTTTTGTTTCCATAGCCGATTTATTGGCCTCTTCTGTTGTAAGACAGTGTTGATGGATGTGATTGTTCGGTTCTGGGCTTTATGGCGAGAATGAGGAATTTCTATTAATATTATTGTATTATAAGAATAGCCATTAATTGTTTTTGGAAGGTGTTGGAGCTGATGTTTCTTTATGTGTTAGTTTTTTAACGTATTTTCACATTTTTCTAGAACCATGAAAAAATAAACTTTTTACTTTGAACTCGGGCTTGTGTGATTATTACTTTCCATTGATAGAAATAGGACTAGAGAAAATAGAATAGAAGAGAAACTCATACGAACTAACCTACTCATTATATAGATGTATAATTACATAATCAAATTCAATACATTTAAAAAAAAGTGAGTTTGTATATATGTTTGTGCCTCCATCAGGCCTAAACAACTGAACGGATTAAGATGAAATTTGATATAGATATAGATATAATACAAGAAAAATCATAGATTTTGTTATAGGTGGCGCTGGTGGAAAAAAAATCAGACATCGGTGTTGTCATCAGTCGTCATAGCAACGCGCCTTACTCTATGCGACTATTGATGTTTGGACAGGACAACGTCTTTCTGTCGCGGGTCTGGTAGTAGATTATATGAAAAAGTAGACAATACATAGTACCTAGTTTTTAGAACATAAATCTATCATCAACTTTATAAAAGATAGTCGGGTTTGTTACAACACTTATAACTCGAGAACTGCTGGACTGATTTTCATGATTTTTGATTTGTTGGATTTGTCTTTGCCACGAATAGAAGAATAGCTATTAAAAAATTGAATAATTCTAAAGCGATACTAAGTTCGCCGGGTTAGCTTGTATATATATAAAAGAAAGTTGTGTTAGTTACACTATTTATAACTCAAGAACGGCTGAGTCGATTTGGCTGAAAATTGGTGGGGAGGTAGCTTAGAACCAGAATACGGACATAGAATACTTTTTAACGGAAACGGGAACGGAGACTTAACACAACATTTGTTTATTCTATAGCGGTACGAAATTCGCCAGATTAGCTTGTTATTTGATAAAAATACTTCTAATGTCAAAAGAGAGTTGACGTCAAAAATAAAAACAGCGCATACTTCAACGAACAACAAAAAATCCCATAAAAATTCTACACCCAATAAAACAGAGTCAAAACATTCTGAAAATTTAAAACTTAGCAAAATATTCATCCACGCGTTCTGCTTACAAAACACCTCGTGGATCTAAAACACCGGAGAAAGAAGATATCGAATTCAGGACGCGAAGATTGTTTAACCGGTATTAGATTGAAGTTTTCAAAAAATCGGCCAAGTGCGAGTCGGACTCGCGTACGAAGGGTTCCGTACCATTATCTATCAAAACGGCAATAAAACACGCTTGTTGTATGGGAGCCCCCTTATATATTGATTTTATTCTGTTTTTAGTATTTGTTGTTATAGCAGCAACAGAAATACATAATTTGTGATAATTTCAACTATCTAGCTATCACGGTTCATGAGATACAGCCCGGTGACAGACAGACGAATAGACGGACAGACGGACAGCGAAGTCTTAGTAATAGGGTCCCGTTTTTACCCTTTGGGTACGGAACCCTAAAAACGACAACCTGTTTATTTTTACCCGACTACGGAGGAACTGAAAAGATCCGACTGAAAAGAGATCGGGAAGACGACTGTAATTTTAAGTACGGAAGACATCTTTTATTTCCGGTTGCTGAGATCTTTGAAGGTATGTAAAAGAGTAGTCAGAGGAACGTCGGAACATCAAATAAATAAATACGTTTAAAAACCAGTTTTATGAATAAAAATGAAATATACATGAAGTATAAGTATACATAAGTCCTACATAAATAATAATTGACCAACTTGGAAATATTCTGTATTCAATAGAAAATAAATCATCGAAATCGGATCACCAGGTAAAAAATAAGGTACCCGTTCATCTTACCGACAAACGTTTCAAAACTCTTCATTACAAAACCAACGTTTCGGAACCCTTTCGTTTCACATCTCAACTTTTCGCAACTACATCACTACATAAATAATTTACTTGGCAAACGTATTATTACAAAACTATTAATTTCATAACTCATCACATCATAAATAATTCATATCGCATAGTATTCATCACGCAAATGTTCAGTTCAAAACATATTATTTCAAAAACAATTCATATCATAACTATATCAATTCATAAACCAACACTTCGCTAACCAACGTTTTTATTAATGTAGTGCCTATGCAAAAAACATCACCACCACAAACGACACTGTCGGTTAGGTTAACTGTGACCCGCCGGAACCGAAATGCTGTTATTTTACTAGTTTAATGTAATTAACTTTAGTGGTCATTTAATCATTTACCATTACCTCTTAATATTTAGTAAGATAATAAAATGTATAGAATTAAAACTTACCTGTAAATTATTTGTCCAAGATGGAAATTACAGCCGTGCAGGGTGCAGGATTACATTGTCGAAATTTGACTTCAAGCTATTTATGGCAGCTTTTTCAAAATCTAATATGCAAACTTTTGGCTTGATTTCAATGTTAGTTTCTGCTCCGTATTCCACCATCATTTCAAACATTGTATCGTACGTCTTTTTATACGTTTGTTTATTATTAAATGATATATTTGTAAAAAAACGCATTTGTGAAAAAATATGTTTGTAGAATAAACTATATATATATGCGAAGTAAAATGTTGTGATGTTATACATTTGCGTAATAAAATGTTTGCGAAATAAAATGAATCTCAGCGTTGAGTTATGAAACGATGCATTTGCGGAACGATACATTTTTGAAATAAATATAGTATACGACTCGTTGAGTTGTGAAATGATACATTTGCGGAATGATATATTTGTGGAATAAATAGTGTACGAAACGTTGGTTTTGAAATGAAGATTTGCGTAACGTTTGTCGGTGAAACATTAGTGAACCAAAAAATAAGCGTGGTCGTACATAAAAAACCGGCTCGCGCACGAAGGGTTCTGTACCATTATCTATAAAAAACAGCAAAAAAATCACGTTTGTTGTGTGGAAGCCCCACATAAATATTTAATAATCACGTAATATATAATATCACCTTGTTCGATTGGCACCACACTGGAGCCGTGTTTGTTGCCTGATTCTTCTAGGCTTGGTCGCGTGGAATCGGCGTAGCTTCACCTAGTTCCTAAGACGTTTCAAAGTGATCCTTGTGATTTTATTGAAATAAATGATTTTTGAATTGAATTGAATTGAATTTATTTTATTCTGTTTTTAGTATTTGTTGTTATAGCGGCAACAAAAATACATAATCTGTGAAAATTTCATCTGTCTAGCTATCACGGTTCATAAGATACAGCCTTGTGACAGACAGACGGATAGCGATGTCTTGTAATAGAGTCCCGTTTTTACTTTTTGGGTACGGAAACCTAGAAACAAAAAAATATTGAAAACCTAGTTTTTTGTCGATTAAAAAACGAAGCTACAAGTCCAATTCTTAAAATAACAGAAATTTTCATAAGTTACCAAACATTTGGCATTTACGACAAATTCCGTACTAACTAGATATCTTTTGAAATCCTGTAATTTCCGTACTATTTTCTAAAATGAAAGTTTCCTTGTAACTTCTCAATCATAGTTACAAAAGTTAAAGTTAGTTTCTTCGTAAACGTGTTTTTCCGGAAATAGTTTCACGTTTGCAAAAGGTGATCGTAAAAACTATGAATGAACGATGTTAAATGAAATGAAAACTCGGACGTATAAAACTTTTCCGTGTGTGTGTAAATAATGAAATAGCTTTTTCTACGGGTTTTTTTAAAAGGAAAATTGATACTGATGGACCTAAAGTATTAGCAATGTATTAGATTAATTATTGTATACAATGACTATAAAAAAAATAACTATTGGTAAATATTATCATCGTCATGTAGTCCTAAACCAAGCAAAGCTTGTGTAGGAACCTGGTTACATTATAGAATACTTACTTGTACCATTATATAGTTTTTATTGTTGTCAGAAGACATGTCTAAAAGAAAATAATAAAATTAAAAAAAAGTATCTCGACTCTAATCCCAAGTACGGTAGATTCCAGATCTCCAGACGCTTAAATCCTTTGATGATGTCTAGTAGGGGTAGTCAGAGGTACGTTAGAAGTTCTAAGTACCTAATTGTTGTTTTAATTAATCTTAAATATTGAAGAGTCGGCCGTCAGATAATTATTATCTTAAGCGAATGAGAAAGTGAATTTGTGAATGTGTGATTTTAAATGTATATGTATTTCAAGATTGTGTGTGTTTATATTTGAATGTGTGTCACTTTGTGTGAGAAGAAAAGAACTATAGCGCTGAAAGGAACAGTCACTACAGTCCTAAATACAGTCATCACAACAATGTAACTTAAACAGTTTAGCGCTGCCGAGCGAGAATCATCGTCGGCTTTTCGATCCACTTGGTAACCGCTGATCGTGAAATTTCAAGCGGCGGCGCCAAGGAGTATTTGGTACTGGAGCAGCGATTGAGTAAGGGTGAGTCACGAATGCAGGGCGCGACCACTCCACAAAAAAATTAAGGATTTTTAAAACTCTCGTATCACAGTAGAATGAATGGTTTCTTTATCGGAATAACTTAAAATATTGTGCTCAAACTTCAAACTACTGTAAAAAGTGGGTTTGTTCATGTCACGTACCTTTCCTAACCTCGTTAGATATCAATATGGAACTGAGCTTCCAGGAATTTTAGATGTTTACGCTCGGGAATTTACAGTCGTGATCCTATTTAATTGTCAAAAACTATGTCAGTCAGCTAAATCGCTTGAAAGGCCAAGCGATAAAACTGACAGAGTATCACTGGCCTCACAGTTCAGTTGGCAGTAACTCTGCCTTCTGCGCTGTAGGTTGTGGGTACGCCACCCAGAACAAACATGGTGTATGATGAACATAGATGTGTGTTCTGTATCTGGATGTAAAAAAAAAGTATTATTAAGTATTCCATCAGTTACCTTGTTCCCATAATACAAACTTTGCTTAGTTTGCTGTGTGTAAAGTCCGCCATAATTTATCCTAATAATATTATAAATGCAAAAGTTTGTAAGTTTGTATGTATGTTTGTTCCTCAATCAGGCCTAAACGACAAAACGGATTAAGTTGAAATTTGCTGTAGATGTAGATGTAATGCCCGAATAAATAATAGACTACTTTAAACTATGAAAAACATCACTAAAACAATTAAAAAACGCAAAAGGTATGATTTCTGTATAGATGGCCCTGGTGTGCAACAAATCTGACATCACAGACTAAAAACATTCAGTCTTTTCTATTCGATTATTGAAATTTGACAGGACAACGTCTGTCACGGGTCGGCTAGTAAATAATATTTTAATATCTCGATTTATTGCAAAAAAAATATTCAAATAAAAACGTTTTCAATTCTATAGTCCAGTAATAGCTGGTCCACTGCGGTCTGCATCCCGGAAAGTGTGTCATTTATATCTGTTTTCCGGCTGGCCGAGCTAAATAATGCAGGTAGGAGGAAAAAGCCCATTAGCGCTTAAAAGCGCTTTCGTACGTATACCGTTGTTTTAAAAATTGACACGGCTCTTTAGTTTGGCAGGTTGAGCGCTAATTGAGTGGTGGGGCGAAAAGATAGACAGGCGTGTCAACAAAAAAAAATATACAGGGTTATTGAAGGTTAAAAATATATATTGGTCGACCTATTCCTGCTAGGAGGTTGTAAGGGAGGTTATTTCTGTTGAATAAGACCATAATGTTAATAATGTGCGGCGACGGACTTGCAACCTGTCACGTGTGGAATGCTAACTACTGCAAAATGTGGGCATGTGCCAAATATAATGTTTGGATGTGCCTCTGGCTACCACCTAGAAATCTTCAAAAGATCTAAGAGTCTGAAGATCTGAGAGGATGTTTACCGTACTTGGGGATTCCAGTCGTGATCCTATTAAGTTTTATTTTTTTGTATAATTAAAAATATAAAAAAAAATATGTCAGTTACTTGCTTTGGTTAGTTTGGTCCTAAATGCAAGAAAATGTATTTTAATATAATAAATGAACGGTCGAGTTCGAACCAACGATCTTTGGAGTAAAAAGTAACTTCCTTTAAGCCAACCCAGCCTTCTATTAGGAAATATATGGTAAATATTAGATTTGAAAATATCGCTATATTTCCATACCTAATATTAAGGTGATAAGTAAAATTTTTGACATTGGGCGTATGGGCTGAGTCTACCCGAATAAGACGGAAAAATGATAACTGCATTATCTAGAAAACCATCAAATTTAAAAAGAAACTGTCTGTAATTTTCTTAGCTAGTAAGATTATCTAACGAATTATATAAAAATGAATTGTTTAGCTATTCACAGCTTTGATTAAAAACGAAACTAGTGTTTTTGAAGAGCCAACTTTGGAAAATAAATCTATCGAGAAAAGTTTCACCAATCGTGTTTCTGTCTGTAATTTATCTAGATTATATCCTTAAGTTATCTTTGTCATGAAAAACAAAACTGTATGTTTTGCGGTTATTGAGAAAAAACGATTCTGCATTCATCAAAAACATTTATTACTCGCCTTAAGTAATTTTCATAACTTTCATGAAAGAGACTTCCTGAAAGTTGCGCGCCCTCTTTCATTTATGAACTCGTGCAAAACATAAACATGAAAGTAAAACACATAAAATACATTACGCATTTTATATCAAAAGTCAAAATCAAAAGGTTATATTATATTTCAATAGAATACGTTAATACTTTATTATAAACAGAAAATATTAACAATTATGACAACAAAGAATTATTTAAAGGCAAGCTTAACCCTAAAAGACTTTTCTACCAGCAAACCTTTGAGACTAGCTTCACAGCTAGTTAGTAGTAGCTTTTTGCGCTGTTGGTTGCAGGTTCTGTCTCCACCTAGGACAAATAATTCTGTGATGATTCTGTTTGTTCTGTATCTGGGTGTTATAATGTCTTAAGTATTATTTACAAAAAAAGTATATACGAGTAAGTATTTTATCAGTTATCTAGTTCTAGGCTAGATGGCGCTGTGTAATATGTCCACCGATATTTATTATTATTTATTTATTTATTATTATATTACCAACTGATGCATTCACGATACAATACCGTTTGGAGCTTGTGTTAATGCGCATACAATTTGTCAAAATGATTATTTAAATAGTCAATGCTCTTATTTATTCACGAAAGAGCTCTCCACCGTTTTGAGTACGCTCAATCTCATTTTGATGGCAGGAAAAATTTCAAATTTCCGTAACGTCACATCCAATAATGCATATTTGAACATTAAACGAATGTTATATTTAAGGGTAGATCTATATTAGTCCGGGCCGTGTTCGGGCCGGGCCTGAGCCTTAGTTAGTAGACGGGCCCGCACGGGTACATGATGCAAGTCTTAATAATATTATAAATGCGAAAGTTTGTGAGTTTGTTTGTATGTTTGTGCCTCAATCAGGACTAAACGACAAAACGGATTAAGACGAAACTTGTTGTAGATGTAGATATTTCCAGAATAAAACATAGAGTTAATTATTAGTTAATTGTTAATTATTCATTATTATAATATTCATTTAATTATTATTCTTGTTTGAGCCTTCACCTTGTTCGATTGGCACCACACTGGAGCTCTACATAGCATTAAGGAAAGGATCATAAAAAAAAAGGTAGACCCCAAGCCGTGTTTGTTGCCTGTTTCTTCTAGGCTTGGTCGCGTGGAATCGGCGTAGCTTCACCTAGTTCCTAAGACTTTTCAAAGTGATCCTTGTGATTTTATTGAAATAAATGATTTTTAAATTTGAATTTGAATTTGAATTAGAGGTTAGAGGTATTTATAATCAAAAAAACATCCTCAAAATGTAAAAAAACGCTGGTAAAAAGGGATGATTTGTGTATAGATGGCGCTGGTGTGTAAAAAAATCTGACATCATTCGTCATAGCAACGTGCGTTACTCTTTGCGATTATTGAAATTTGGACACGAAAACGTCTGTCGCGGGTCTGCTAGTAAATAAATATATTATAATTCAAAATGTATGTAGCGTTTCAAATGCGTGCTCCGTCCGGGCCACGTACACGGCACGGCCCAGTCTAATATAAATCTACCCTTATCCTTTGTGCAAGTTTAATCCCATTTGACGTTTTACATGAATTTATTGGATTCAATTGAACGGATAGTCAGAGTGCTAGAAATATGAGTTGTATCTGCACAGTGGACTACAGATTACGTAAACTGAAACATTAACACTGCATTGCGTACTCTACGTAGACTTGCTTGCTATGTCATTGGTTTTTACGCTGTTACCTTACTCTAGGACCTAGAGTCCTACCTAGAAGTCTAGATTCTAGTTTATAAGCCAGTAAATAAATAAATATTGGTAGACATTTCGAACAGCTGCTAGCCCCAAGTTAATGAAAAACTGATCCTAATAATCAGACTGACTGAATAAAAAAATGGTAGAATACTTAAATGTTTTTTGAAGTTCCGTTCATCTAAATAAAAAATATATTTTTATAAGTTTTGGATACAATAAATGAACTTTTTACTTATTTTATGTTAAGTTTGTACCTACGTACAAAACCTTCTCCACGCAAGCTCAACTCGCAATTGTCCAATTTTCATCAATCAAACACATGTTATTCATGGGTGAGGATCGAACCCACAACCTACAGCGAAAGGTAGTGCAACTACCAACTGAGCTGTAAGCCCCGACTGCATTATTAGTTTAAGACGAGTAATAAATATTTTTGATGAATGAATCGTTTCTTCTCAATAACCGCAAAATATACAGTTTTTTTATGACAAAGATAACTTAAGGATATAATCTAGATAAATTTATAGACAGAAACAAGATTGGTGAAACTTTTCTCGATAGATTTATTTTCCAAAGTTGGCTCTTCGAAATTACTAGTTTCGTTTTTAATTAAAACTATGAATAGTTATTATACAGTTCATTTTTAATAATTCGTTAGATAATCATACTAGCTAAGTAAATTATAGACAGTTTTTTTTTCAAGTTTAATAGTTTTCAAGATAATGCAGTTTTATCACTTTTTCCGTCTTATCCGGGTAGACTCTGCACATACAAAAAACCAAACATTTCACATTATCACCTTAATAGTTGAATGCCAATATTATCAGATTATTTAGGCACAGTTTTGAATAGCAGCATTAAGCTACTATTTGGCACAAGCTTGCAGTTCCACAGTACTAAGAACGCAATAACATAAAACCGTATGGAAAACTGAGTTGCACATATTCAGGCATTACTAGTTGTTTAGAGTTTGCTACAATGCTGTTTATAACTTTAAACTGTGTTTAACTTAAATTGAATTCTATCTCGTCGGCACAAAGTTTCAATTCCAATTGCTGTTGGAAGTTGTTTCTTTGTAAATCTATAATATAAAAATAAATCGCTGAATGCGTTGTTAAGCGCAACCGATTTCGCTAATTCTTTTATTGTTATATTCGTTATTATCAGGAGATGGTTCATACGGAAAAAAATAAATTTGACAAGACAACGTCTGTTGGGACAGCATTTTGTAAATGAAATTGTAATTGTCATTTGATGAAAAGTAAACGCATATCGTAACTGCAACATTTTTTTGAAATCGGTTGGAAGGCACGGTGTAGCTTTTAAGCGCTGACTACACAGCTCATAAGCTGCTTTATACATTTCACTGTCATTTACGTATGTAAAAAACAAAAACAAAATACATATTGGTGCACATTTTACAGAGAGTCATCTAGCAAAACTCGTATTATCTTGTATTGCTGACGTTTCGAGAAAATTCAAATGCGCTTCATCATGAGCACCGCTCGCGGCCGTGATCAACGGTAAATCGGCGAATACACTAAAAAATATTAACAACCACGATAGTTTTAATACATACTTATTATGCCGGGGTCCCAAGGCCCGCGTTTTCACGCGCCAGATCGCGCCAAGGCGGACGGACGCGCCGTGGGAACGATGCATCCGTGGTGGCCCGTGCTCGGAACGCTCTGTACGCGACGCGTCAGACGCATACAGGCGGAGCGTCATCCGGCGCGGCCCGTCGTTTTACGCGCCGTGGGACCCCGGCTTTATACACCCAGACACAGAACAAGCATCTATGTTCATCACACAAATGTTTTTATCTAGGTAGAAATCGAACCTACAACCTACAGCACAGACAGCGCTACTATCAACTGAGTTGTAAGGCCAGTCAAGTTATTGGTCATATGTTACAAAAAACGTAACTTTCAAAAGTCCATAGGCACTTATCCAACCACCAACGACTAGTGAGAAGCAAATAGAGCTAAAAACTAGAAACAAGTTGTCGAGGTACGAGAAGCGAGTGTTTTGTTGGATACTTTTGTCGCGGCGAGTTTTTTCTTTATCATTTGTCTCTGTGATAAACTAGTGAAGAGAGTTTTTGCTGGCAGTCTGCGATCAATTATACGAGATAATAGTCGATAGCTAGTCGCTTCCTCGTCGGCAGCAAGACTATTAAAGCATACGACCCCACATGAAGATCCCACTAGTAGCCGAGTGGTTTTTACGTAGGGTTACCTAAAAAAAAAAAACTAAACGGACAAAGATATATAGCAACAAATTCCGCCAATCTGCTCCCAAAGAGTCCAACCCAATGTAAAATACTCCAGTAGAAAACTGTCCTGGAAAGAACCTGGAAAAGTACAGTAAATTGGTACAATAAGAATACAATAGATAAGAAATAAAATTAAATAAAAAACTGTAAATAAGACAATAAAAATAAAATAATACAATAAACAAGATAATAAATACACTAATACCGCACCTCCCTACCAGAGAACTCTGGTAGGGAGGTGCGGTTAATTTGTGGTACTTTTTTCAGGTTATCTAAATTTATTTATTTAATTTTGTTTACTTGGGTATTAGTGTATTTATTATCTTGTTTATTGTATTATTTTATTTTTATTGTCTTATTTACAGTTTTTATTTAATTTTATTTCTTATCTATTGTATTCTTATTGTACCAATTTACTGTACTTTTCCAGGTTCTTTCCAGGACAGTTTTCTACTGGAGTATTTTACATTAGGTTGGACTCTTTCGGAGCAGATTGGTGGAATTTGTTGCTATATATCTTTGTCCGTTTAGTTTTTTAAAATGGATTTCCGCAAAGTCACGCCTGAATCAATCAATTATGTAGGGTTACCTCAAAACAATCTACTCTTGAAAACGATTAACGAAATGATATGGGGACAAAAATCACATCGTTTCCGAATAATTTTGAAGAATGCAACGACCGATATTACTTTTGATAATTGACATTACTTCTATTAAAACAGACGACGATTCCTAAGAGCCTATGCACACCACGTTTTTAAAACGCGCTTCGGCGCGTCGGCTTCAACGCCTTTGTAGAGTGTAGCGTGTTTTTTTTGTTTGTATTTATGCTGAAGCTCCTTAGTTAATTTTTTATTATTTTACGTACTTGGTTAGTACTTTTAATTATTATTCCTGTTTGAGCCTTCGCTTTGTTCGATCGGCACCACACTGGAGCTCTACATAGCATTAAGGAAAAGATCTTTGAAAAAAATGATAGACCCCATGCCGTGAAAGTTGCCTGATTCTTCTAGGCTTGCTCGCAAGGAACAACCGTAGCTTCTAAGACGTTTCAAAGTGATCCATGTGATTTTATTGAAATAAATTATTTTTGAATGTGAATGATCATCTGTATCGCTACAAACGCGCGTCGACGGCGCGTTTTTAGCGCGGTGTGCACAGGTACCAAGAGTGCGGTTAGCGGAGCACTGTCAATTCGTTCGATAATGTCAAAATCGTTTTGCTGAGTAAGGGTCCCCGGCTCTTTCAAAATACTCGTAGGAAATTTCACTTGCGTTCTCGACGTTCATTCACAACGTAATTGAATCGGTATATTTGATGAAATGTTTTCCTAAGGAATGAAGCTCCGTCTCGTACGAAATTGATATTATTCGTTGCATTCTTATTTTTTCTTCTAAATTAGATTTCGTTTGCATTAGATACATGATGGATACAAAAATATTGTACGTGAAATGAATAAGTTATTATAGATTGCAAGATTATTGTAAAAATGCGTTATTTTTTTTGCAAACTTTCGTGAATTTTGCATTTGTTAGGGTTCCGTACCCTAAGGGTAAAAACGGGACCCTATTACTAAGACTCTCGAGAGAGAGTGTATAAAATTTGTCATGAGCATCGTCGTAGTACACCGGTTTTGCTACGCGTTACGTGCTACGATGTACTACGACATGCTACGACGTGCTACGTCTAAGTGCTACAATGCTCTACGACGTAGCAGAGTAGGTCGAGCGCCCGAAAATACTAAGCAAGTATCTGGTTTGTTTACCGTGTGTCCCAAGCACGTAAAAACGCACAAAGTCGCAAATTCACTAACTCCGTAATGAATATTTACCACCTGGAGACACGAAAGGTCTTTTTGTGGCTAATGATGATATATTTCTACGTTTATTTTTCTTTTTGTTTGCATAGTGCGAGCATTTAGACCTTTTGTGACACTTGTTCGTTTGTTTTGGGAAATGAATAAATACTGTTTCAGGTTCACTTAATAATACAAATTAAACTAAAAAAATATTAGTGGAACCCTTGCGACTTTATTCACGTGAATTTATTTTCAAAACAGACTTTAACCCCCTTTTTTCAAAGACGTCACTGACTGTTCTGTCAACGCACAACATAAATAACAGGAAACTCTCTTCTAGGAACTTGAAATTTGAAAGGTATATTCCATTTGGTGTGCAGAGATGCACTAAGAAACGAATTTTTAAAATTCAACCCCTAAAGGGTTGAAGCGGGAGTTGAAATCTGTTTAAAAATTATTTCACGTGGCAATGGTTTTCACTAGTAATAAGTTTTCTGTTGAAAAATATTTTTCAATGACCAAAAATTCATCGAGCCATCGAGCACCAGCGCGCTATGTCCACCACCTGTCATAACATATAACATTGTTATCGGAACTTGACAATTATCCAAAGTTTTCACTCAATCGAAGTATTTACTAAAGAGTTCCGTTGTGAGTGTCTGTTGAATAGCTCCTGACATTAGAACAGTTCGCTGTCACTATATCTTTGTTGGTTTACGAAATTTCAGCTCAATAGTTTGGGGATAACCGCTTCAAAATTGAGTTGCAACATTCCACCTTAACAAACATTGCAAGTTAAATAAAAGCTTTTAAAAAGAGAACAAAAGTTAAATCAATTTTATGGTCTTAATAGTTCAAAATTGTGTAAGCCAATCTTCCGCACGACCACAATCCAAATTGAAAATTTACCACCCAGGAACACGTAAACTCAGACTTATTTAAACCAACCGACTTGGAAATGAAACACATTCTTCCCAAATCCATTGGAACTCTTGTCACGTATCGTCCGAGCAAAACAAATGGCTGGAAATAAAGACACAGGAAGGACGTATGAATAAAGAATAACAGAAGGGCTTTGTGGGATTAAATGTTAGTTTTATTGTAGCTAGTGTAGTTAATTATAAACTTATATATTTTAAGCGTAGTAAATACTCTACTGATAGGTTATTTACAATCATATTTCAAACTAGCTTTTACCCGCGATTTCGTCCGCGTAGATTCAGGAAATCAATATTTGCCGCCTTATCTGACAATATTTAGTAAAATAATTTAGTAGTTTTGATATAAAAATCATCTTTGTGTTTTAAGTCACAAAAATCAATTTGATGAACTTTCAATCAATAATTCGAAGATTGTGATAAAAATGCCATCAGTGTGTGATAAACAAAAAACCATTAACAAAGAATATTCCCTTTGAAAAATTAATGGCTTTTACAAGTTCGATTTTCGATTACCAATATAGGAGAGAGAACACTAAAAATCCCTAATTAATTTTCCAGCACTCGAAGTGGCCAAGTAAGCGAAATGTGATTACCCGATTCTCGCCAAAACGAGACAGTATGCTTTAATCCGATTTGGGAGTTGAATTAATATGCAAAGCCGCGCTGAATCCTATGTCTGGAGATCTCCTGTACATCCTATTGTTAATTCAATTCGAATATACTGCATGTTATTGCTTAAACATCAAACTTATTTGATAATATAACCGATAATATTTATTATACGGATGTATTGATTTTTTATTATATATACCGGTATACCGATTCATACATTTTGATAAAAACTTATCTTAAGGCGGCTGTTTCAAATATGACAGCTCGCATTTTTTGTACTTTTCCGTATTCTGTGGCCGCACACTACGAATAGTGCAAACGCACACATTGAAGCTACTTCACACTTCATTTACCAAGACTAAATAACTAGTCTTGATACTTGAAAATATTTGGTGCAATAGGTATGTCATATTTGTATAGGTAGGTATGTACTTAATAATTTTATAGGTTGCACTTGACAAAAAGAAAATAAATATAGAAAAAATTAATATATATTATAAGACAGGTTACAAATCGTAAAGTGCTACTACACAGTTACTAATATTTGACTGTGCAAAAAATATTTGTTAGGTACCTATACCTACTAATAAAATACATTATGACAAAACGGTAAGTATCGTTTTTTTATAAGCTCTTATTTAACTTGCAGTTTATGTACATATTTATGTATCTATGTTTGATAAGGTGTAATCTTGCAACTTAATTTTAAGCAGTTATCCCCAATCGATTGAGCTGAAATTTTGCATACATAATATGGTGACAGCGAGCTGATCTGATGATGGAGTCAGGAGCTGTTCAACGGAACTCTTCACTAAATAGTCGAATTGAGGCAAAACTTTGCATATCTATATACCTGGTCTGATGATGGAGGTCGGATGTAGCCATCGGAACTCCTCAACTACACAACATAACCACGTCGCGTTTGGGCTCGTTATTTTTATCTTGACGAGAACTAGAGCACAAGAATTTACAAAAGCTTGATTTAAAAAATATATTTTTAATAAAAAAACTTATTGTCATCTAAAATCGATGACGGCACCGTCAACGTTTCGAGTACCACTCACAGAAAGTTTTGAAAGTGAAATACTGATAAAATATGTAGGTATGCTTTTGAATATTGTATGATCTCGAAGATCCATAGACAGCGCGTAGCGAGGGTCAACAAGTTCTGGAATTAAACAGTTATTGTAAAATTTTACTAAATAATCTTCCATAATATTTTCTTTCCAGAAAAAGAGATGACCAGCTGCTCTTTTTACAAATTCATATTTTCCATTGTATTTATACTAAATGACATCACAAACCCGCAATACTTTTTAAGACCTATCCAAAGACATGGAGAGTATGCGAGAAAAAAAAACATCTGAAAATATATATTTATTTCTACCACATTGTCGGCGTGACTAGTATATTCATGCCAAATTACAGCTTTCTAGTATTAAGAGTATCTGAGCTAAGCTGCGGACGAATGGACGGAAATGGCAAAACTATAAGGTTTTTTTGTAAACTACGAAACACTAAAGAGCACTTTCAGTATTTCGAATTAAACAATTTTTCAGGACACTTTATTATTTTTTTAATATTTAATTATTTGCATCATGTACAACTTAAGTATATGCCATCAAAAACAACTTGTAAAAATTAAAATAAAAAGCCAATTCTCGCAACGCAACTCAGTTCTTCTATCGTAAAAAGTTGTGAGATTTCAATGTCTGTCTGTCTGTCCAAAAAATGACCTGAACTGTTTCGAGAAAAGGATGGTACGACTGTGCCGCTTTTTTGCTTAACTTGGCGGGGGCACTACCGTGCCCCCAGATAAACCTTGCCTTGATAATAACAAATACCGACCTTTTTAGAAGGTTCAACATTTTTGGTTCAATGCGTATCGTATCATTCGTCAGTCATTCATCAGTCGTCAAAATTGATTAATGCTAGATTTGTTGCACACCAGCACTCGGAGTCTTTTTATAGTTTTGGGGATGTTTTTAAATTAAAAATAGCATATTTATAAGCTAGGGGTATATTTACATCGACAGCAAATTTCAATTTCATCCGTTTAGTCGTTTAAGTCTGATTGAGGTACAAACATCCAAACATACCTAACATCCGCACAAACAAATCAGATTTATAATATTAAATGTAGATAGATAATAAATATAAATTATATTCGTAATCGAAAATTCAGGTAATTTTTCGCATTTTGTTCAGATAAAGTATCAATTTTTTCCATCCATGTATAAAAAAACACGCTTGGTAATATAGGGGAGGCCGGGTTAAAACCGTACTAAGGGTCATGGTACCTTTTTAGAACTTTCATTTCAAAACAGAAATGTATCAAATCATTATTTATATTTATTTAGTAGGACTAATTAGGGACACAAACAGGTTCACATTTTTCTGAAATTTAATATTTTTATTGCAATAACAATCAAATACGAAACATCTGCTTATTTCGATTTTGCTCCAACGCGACGTATGCAAAAAGGTAAAACCGTAAACTATTATCATACTGTTTCGAAACGTAACTCGATGTAACGCATCTTCTACAAAAAAATCATCCAACTCTTTCATAGTCTGGACAGTGTACATGAGCCCAGCCCTTACAACTCATGCATTGTACCTAACCTTCATCTGTGTGGCTTGCACCAAATTCGTCAAGGCAATATATTATACAAATGTTATCATTAGTTTTGCATGTCCACTATTTTACCCCAGTATCCGGTTATGTCAGACTTCCCCTAAATTCGAAGAAAAATGTGACGTGGACGTGCTTCCCCGAGCGCGTCTGAGCGCTGACTGACGTGCCGACTTGAGGTGAATGTGAGTTTTGTATGGAAAAAATGTATGGATAAGTTTTATTGCATTTTATATTGTTCATAAATGAAAAAGTAAATTATTTGAAAACAAGATAATGCCACGCGGTATAGAGAAATATAAAATCTACAATTTCGTATTATTTTCAAATAAAAATATGCTGTGGGTCTAAAGATATTGGTACCTAACCAGACCCCATTTTTCGACATTTTCAGCGGTTCTTGCGACGGTAAAAACGTATTTTTTTGAAAATGTTGTATAGAACTGGCCAGTTTTTATTATCTACTATTAAAGATGAATATATTTTCAGTAATTTTGTATCATTATATCCTCACAATTGTGATTCCTGGTTTTTAAATCGGTACCTGAAAATCATTGAAATACGTGTGTGGGTGTGAGCCGGGCCTTAAGGTGATAAATGAAATTTTTGACATTTAGTTTGGGCTGAGTCTACCCGGATAAGACGGAAAAAGTGATAAAACTGCACTATTTTGAAAACCATCATATTAAAAAAAAATTGTCTCTAATTTAGCTATGATTATCTAACGAATTATATAAAAATGAAGTGTTTAGCTATTCATAGTTTTGATTAAAAACGAAACTAGTGTTTTTGAAGAGAAAAGTTCCATCAATCGTGTTTCTGTCTTTAAAATTTATCTAGATTAAATCCTTAAGACGCTGCCAGTCGACGATTATTTTTGTTCGAAACGAAAAAAGAAATACTTGTGAACAAGCCACATCTCCTATTTGATAATGTATAGTATATGTGAATAAAGATATACCCATCTTTAATCACTTCAATAAATAATCCTACCGACCGCTGCAATGATGACAAACACACGTCCGCGGGTGGTCCGCCGTAGCTTTTCGAATAAATTAATGATATAAATTATGTATAATTACTTATCAAAAATCTATCCTAATAGAAATCTAGATCTACATATTACCTATCTTTAACAATAAATCACAAGTTGATTTTAATAGTAGGTATATAAAATATTTCGATCATAAATTCTAAAACGTATCATTTTGAAATAATATTTTTATCGTGAAAAGTTTCTGCTATTATGTTTTCAGCTTAATAGAAATGTAGGTAGAAACCTGAAGTAATTTATCTGAAGTATCAGAAGTATTTCTTTTTTCGTTTCGAAAAAGAGCAATCAGCGACTGGCAGCCTCTTAAGTTATCTTTGTCATAAAAAAACAAAACTGTATATTTTGCGATTATTGAGAAAAAACGATTCTGCAATCTGCATTCATCAAAAACATTTACTAATAAAACTTTAGTACTACTCGTCTTAAGCATCATGTCTAGAACTATATCCCTTATTATCCCTGATCACTAATTTTCACTTTTCTACCAATTTTGTAAAATGCCAAAAAATATTTTGGTATTTTTCAGTCTATATATTAAGGTAGTTTACAATTTAGCAGCTATGTACGTTTATATACTGAACACTTTATTAAACAAGTCCAATTTCTTTGTTTTATACCTTTATCAAAACTTGTTCAATCACATTACACACTTTTTACATTTCAAAGACAATATAAAACTTGGAATTAAATGCCAAAACTAATTTAATATATCACTATTTGAGCATTACTTTTGTAGCGAATCGCTGCAAGAATCCTATAAATAATGTCATGTTGAAATTGTAAACGCTTATTGCCTTTCAAGATGAAATTATTCTGAATTTCATTGTGGACAATTTATTCAGATTTTATGTCAATTCCAATAAGAGGCACGTTTAGTTTTTGAATCTGGAATATTTATTTAAAAAACTAGTGATGATTTACGATTTACTATTCACTAGTCACACGAACATGATTTCTATATAACGTTAGAAAACAAAAATTTGCCTTCAGACGCTTCTAAGACCCTAAGCTACCAAATGATAATGCTTTTATGAAATTTGGTTTGGTAGTTTTTTAATAAACCGGTTAAACAAACAGATAGACAAAGTCTTATTTCTTTTACAGCCTTATCACAAACTTTTGCATATATAATATTATTAGGATTTACAAAAAAGTACATAAGTATTATATCAGTTATCTAGTTCCAGTAGTACTAGTTTTTAGTGGCTAGATGGCGCTATTATGATGTGTGATAATGTCCACCAATATTTATTTATTTTTATTTTATCTACACAAGAAGAGCATCCTATCACTCTAGAGTCCTATTTTAGCTACAGACAAAATCAAACCGGATGACTGAAACAAAAATAAAGAGGGAATGTACTGTTTCCAATACTGGCGCCGGCTGTTTGTTCACGAACGGAATTAGTCCCCAGAGATGCAATCTCTGCAACATACAGCATCGTTGGAACTGACTTTTGGTGGCCATAGCTACAAATACTGGCACAACATTTTAGAATTAGAAATACCCAATGTAAATTTCTAAAAAATAGGATCACGACTTTAATCCCCAGGTAAGATAAACATTCTCTCAGATCTCCAGACGATTAGATCCTTTGAATATGTCTAGTGGGGGTAGTTAGAGGTCGAAACATTATATTTGGCACATGCCCACATTTTGCAGTAGTTAGCATACGTGACAGGTTGCAAGCCCATCGCCGCTTACAAGAATACTAACTGGTTTCCTCAAGATGTTTTCTTTCACCGTTTAAGCACGTGTTTTGATGCGCAAATATTTTTCGAACAGAAAAATCCATTGATGCACGCCAGGAGTCTAACAAACACATTTAATTTCGAATGGATAGGTAATTAAAAATACCCAATGTAAATAACCGGAGAATACATTTGATTGGGTAGGTAAAACGAGCTTTGTATAGAGACTGAAAACAAATATGAAGAAATATTAGACGATCTTGATTGAAATTAAAAAAACCGGCCAAGTGCGAGTCGGAGGGTTCCGTACCATTTTATATAAAAAAACGGCAAAAAACACGTTAGTTGTATAGGAGCCCTACTTAAATATTAATTTTTCTTTGTTTTTAGTATTTTTTGGTATAGCGGCAACCGAAATCCATCATCTGTGAAAATTTCAACTGTCTAGCTATCACGGTTCATGAGATACAGCCCTGTGACAGACAGACGGACAGACGGACAGCGAAGTCTTAGCAATAGGGTCCCGTTTTTACCCTTTGGGTACGGAACCCTAAAAACCACTATAAAAATCGAATGATAGACCGAAAACTATTGTGATTGTTTTTCATTTTATATACGGTAAATTTTTTGAAACATCAACAAAACTACTTAAAATGTGGTAATTAGCCGTATTTTTATTTATGAGAGAAATAAATTATTTCACCCCACAAAGTATTTTCTTCCATAAAAATAATTTATTTAGTTAAAACTAGTTATATTCAAGAAAGATGCAATAAATCCTTTTAATCACACTATATCTTATAGTAATCACAAAATTCTTAAGCTCCGAATCCAAAAACCAGTAAGTCGTCTAAAATTATGTAAATAGTTACGTATATCGTGAAACGTGTTATAAATGTATGTAGCCGATTCCGATACCAATCCCAAGTGTGAACGAATTTGTAAATTTCTCCCTCGGTTCCCTTATTTTATTTATTTTTAGGCAAATTGCGCACATTTGGACTTCCTTTTTATGAAATGTTTTTCCCCTTGGAGTTCACCTACATTCCAATAGAAAGTCTTGAGATGAATATTTGTAAGCAAAAATCGGGATCTTAGATTTGTTTTTGTAAAGGTTTCCTCCTGTAAATGGCAGGTTATGAAAAGGTACAACAATATACACCCTGTTATTCTCAAATCCAGGAAATGACGAAGGGCAAGAGCTCTGGTTGTGGGCACTTTAACAACATTTTAATTATCAAATAAATAATATTTTTTAAACATCACAAAATAGAGTATTTATCTATCTCTTACGAGTATCTGCTAGCATATTTGTCGAGGGATGTATAACTTGCAAACATAGACGAGACTGAATACACACTCTAAATACTTGTATGTAGTTTTTGCAAGAGTGTATGACCGCAGGCTGGCTTCAAGTGTAAAATGTCTAATGCATAAACTGTCAAAACACTGAGATTTTGACAATTGAAACTGATTTTGATTGGCAGATGATTTATGCAAGATAGCTGCTTGTTGAATCCGTCTTCTAGTAATCGTTTTTGACTTCAACTGTCAAATCTCTAATGCATAAGCTGTCAAAACACTGAAATTTGACAATTGAAGCCGATTTCGATTGGCATATAATTTACGCAAGAGAGCTGCTGTTTGAATCCCTTCATTAATATTGACTCAAAGATCATTTACTTACTCTCAATTATAAACAAAACTAAGTTTATATAGTTGAACCTTAATCATAAGGCTTTAGAATTCAAATTTGTACTCCTTTCACCAAACACATTTGGCCCACAATTCCTTAATTCGTCGCCTTTGTCCGTAGCACAAAGCACCATGACAATTAAACCATCACAGTGCGTGATAATGAGAGTTCCTGTTTAAACTGATATTTCAACAGAGCCTGTTTATTTTGTAGAAATGAAGGGTGTATTAGTTTTAAGCCCGTTTTACTGATAACATAATTAATTCAACAATTTAATACGACACGAGAGCAAAATCATTAATAATGCATTTCCAGCTAAAGAAAGACTTCTATATTATATTGGCGGACTTTACACACAGCGCCATCTAGTCTCAAACTAAGCAAAGCTTGTATTATGGGAACCAGTTAACTGATAGAATACCTATATACACATTTTTTGTTGTAAATACATACTTATTACACATATTAACAGCCAGACACAGAACAAACATCTATGTTCATCACACAAATATTTGTCCTGGGTGGGGATCGACCCACAACCTACAGCGCGGAAGGCAGAGTTATTACCAACTGAGCTGTGAGGCCAGTCTGAGTTTAACTAAGAGTTCTGTAATTTAACTATGGATATTTACACGGGTCTTTATCACGTATCTTTTATTTCTGAACAATAGCCATGGTCGAAGACTGGAGTACTGGAGTACCGTCAAGAATCGGCAGTTATTGCCCTTCTTTCATTGGCACAGATAACAGGGCCCCTGGTTTTTTCATTATGTATTTTAAAGCACTATAACTTTTATTTATAAACATGAAATCGGTTTTGTTTTTAGTTTTTGAAACGTAATTATATGTTAAATTTTATGTACATACACATAACATTTCATTCCAAGTTTAAATGAAAAACAGACGAATAAATTACGGGAGTTACATAGTTTATTCGTCTGATTTGCATTGTAACTCAGGATGAAATTTTGTACATACATACTATAAAATGGCGCCTGGAACAGAGCTCATAGCTTTCTATTTGCTACGATACAGATACAAATGTTTTTCTACATTCCCTCTCCTTCATTGCATTCTTTCTGCATTTTCGATGGCTTACGTAGCTTAGAGAACTCTATTAACTGTTTTTTTGTTGCAGAGTAAGCAGAGATATTTCTCTTACAACGGTGGAACTCACACTCTCTGTATACACCCGTTTTTAGGGTTCCGTACCCAAAGGGTAAAAACAGGAACCTATAACTAAGACTCCGCTGTCCGTCTGTCTGTCACCATCTCATGAACCGTGATAGCTAGACAGTTGAATTTTTTTACAGATGATGTATTTCTTTTGCCGCTATAACAACAAATACTAAAAACAGAATAATGCCGTTTTTATAGATAATGGTACGAAACCCTTCGTGCGCAAGTCCGACTCACACTTGGCCAGTTTTGTCAATCAACTTTCGTTCATTCATACCTTTCTCTATCCTCGTCACTACCGGCTAGAATATAAAGTTTTCCAACTCTATTAATGGTACTGAATACAAACGATTAATGGAGTCGCGAGAAAGACCTATTCGTAAACACGATTCGATCATCGAATTTTGTTTGATAATCGAACTTAGATTGTCAACCTTATTGTATAAGACTCAAGGTTCAACTTCAAACGTAACGAGATCTCTAATAGGCAATTCAAACTTTGTTATTGGGTTGCGAATGCAAGAAATCAGTGGATCAGCAAAAGTTTGGCGTTATTCACATGTATACGGCTGCCTTGACCATGCCGTGTCTTTTGAGGACAAATGTATCTAGTTTTTACTGCAATTCTCAAGTACAGTAGACATACTCTTAAATCTCAAGGCGCTTAGATCTTTGAAGATGTATGGGGGTAGTCGTGACCATGTCTTTCTCAACAAACGTCCCTAAGCACATAGTTTAAAGGGGTTTAAAGGGGGTATTGCAGGAATACATAGGTTAAACCTGTATGATAGCATATTATACTGACTATGCAATTTAAATTGCATTAGCTTACAACAAAAAGCCGTGTTGGCTGAGTATGAGGTGCTTCGACTTTCAATATGAAGGTTGTGGGTTCGAATCCCGGCGTGCATCAATGGATTTTTCTGTTCAAAAATGTACATACGCATCAAAAACACGTGCTCAAAACGGTGAAAGAAAACATCGTGAGGAAACCAGTTAGTATTCATATAAGCGGCGATGGGCTTGCAACCTGTCACGTATGGAATGCTGATTACTGCAAAATGTGGGCATGTGACAATTATAATGATTAGACGTGCCGCTGACTACCCCCACTAGACACCTTTAAAGGATCTCTGGAAGAGTCTGGAGATCTGAGAGGATGTCTATGTCTACCGTACTTGGGGATTACAGTTGTGATCCTATTTATTGTATTTTTTTTAGCTTACAACAATCAGGTACCTAATATACTCTCTGAGATTCGAACTATCTCTCACTCTCTTTTTTATCTCTGGATATTGGACTTTATAACGAAGTTAATTTATTCCAGCGATTTAACAGCGTTTTCTCTGTCTACATAAATTGTATTAGTCTAGAGGTCATTCGTTTATAGCCTAGAGGTCAAATAGCCATTATAGCCAAGAGGGTGTTTCGCTAGCTCATTTTAGTGGCAATGGCGGATATTTTGGGTCACCAAAAAGACCGTGTCGCATTGATTTAGGGAAAATCGCATTGATTTAGGGACCAGTCACATATTACAAATAGCAGATGGCAAATGAGTACTACTAGTACTGCATTATCAAGCTTTTTAGTGAGAAACATTCGGTAAAATTATAACTACCGATCGAATTCAGGACGTACGCATGTGAAAAGGCGTATTAGCGGCAGCATTTAGGGCGTAACGATTTCCGCCGGTGTTTTTCTGTTTGTGCTAATGTGATCACAGGTTTATTTGATTCCTTTCATCAACTTTTCATAACCGATACTCTATTTGTGTATTCTTAATAATTGTGTAGTTTAATGTGACTGTTTGTCAATGATTCATTCAAAAAATAGTTTTTGTCTAATATAAAAAAAAACATTTTTTTACATGATTTATAAATTATTTTATAATTTATTTTTGTAACGTTAATTATTATGTATAACACATACGATTTTACGAGTAGGTATGTAACTTTTCGGCTGTCATTTAGCATTCAATATATATTTTTTTAATATAACAAAAATAAACTATTTACAAAAAAGTTTTGACTATTTTATCTCGAAAAACAATTATAATGATTACAATGAGACGTTAGAGATCTGAGATATAAAAAGTTACTATAATCTCCAAATAAAGAATAACTATTAATGAATGCAAATGCTATTAAAAATACCATTATAAATTTATATAAATTTAGATTAGGATAAAAATGTACATTTTACAATGGTAACTAAAACTGTTGGTGAAATAAAACTGTCGATATTATAAGATCTATTCGTAAATAATCTATAACGTATTAAGGGATCACATACGACTGTAACAGTCGTACACATACACAGTTAGTCGACAGTTTTATTTCACCAACAGTTTTAGTTACCATTGTAAAATGTACATTTTAATCCTAATTTAAATTTATAATGGTATTTTTAATAGCATTTGCATTCATTAATTTGACAAATGGATTAAATTATAAAAATTGGACGACCCGATGATATTTTTTTTGCAAGGACTAAAAAACGTCTACCTTGTGTAGTACTTTTAATTATTAATCTTGTTTGAGCCTTCACCTTGTTCGATCGGCACCACACTAGCGCTCTAAATAGCACTAAAGAAAGTATCATTGAATACAAATGATAAACCCCAAGCCGTGTTTGTTGCCTGATTCTTCTAGGCTTGGTCGCGAGGAATAGGCATAGCTTTATCTAGCTCCTAAGATGTTTCAAAGTGATCCTTGTGATTTTATTGAAATAAATGATTTTTGAATTGATTGAATTATCTTTTCATAACGAAGAACAAGGTATATCTACGATTAACTAAACCTAAATCCTCAAAGCTTGAAGCTACTGTAGCTACCATCATGCACACGACAGTCAGTCTCGTGGGAAATTACTGCTCGAGTTTCTGCCGATAAAAGTATTTTGTGCGTTGTCGTCACCTGAGGATGAAGAGAAAAATTATGGTTTTTAAAATATTACTAGGTTTGTTAAAAAAAAAAAAAAAATTAGATTATTAAATAGTTTTAATTATTTATACATTGTACATTGTACATTGTACATTGTACATTGTACATTGTACATTGTACATTGTACATTGTACATTGTACATTGTACATTGTACATTGTAAAATAAATCAAAGCTGCCAATTTTTGTTAGAGTCGAGTGTCCCTCCCTCCTAAAAGAAAAAGTATTGGGTTGGGGGCATGAAAACATTCACGGTAGTGTTACATATACTGAAGTAAAAAGCAAAACTATAACAGCTAAGTAAGCGTTACAAGTTTTCGAGTAATAGACGTAATAGTCGACCAACTAATAAAATGTACTTGAAGGTAAGTTTTTATTCATTGTACATTGTAAATTGTACTACACATTACATTGTACATTGTACTACATTGTACATTTATACATTGTATTACTAGTGTTTAAATTTTAAAACAAAGGACTTGTACCCTAAAACCATCGAGGCATTGTCTGGGTATTCACATTTGTAGTAAAATATAACATTTTGTAACATTAAGTTCAGGGATGAGTAATATAAGTTACTGTTACCCAGATTTTATTTTTATTTTTAACTCATTAATTAAATAGGATTACGTATTTATTTCCAAAGTACTGTAGACTACTCTCAGATCTTCAGGCGCTTATACCACTAAAGATATCTTAATAAAAAGGGTAGCCAGAGACACGTCTTAGCATTATATTTGGCACATGCCCACTTTCGCAGTTGGCATTCCATACCACACAAGTTTGCTCACGATGTTTTCATTCACCATCATTTATTTGTGAGCACGTATTAATGCACAAACTTCTGATCAAAAGAATTCTAACTCTGCCAACTTTATTACCACTTTAATTAACTGCGTTTTCTACTATTTTTTTATTGGAACGAAGTTCCTTATCGCGCGTTGTGAAAGGGGGCTAGACGGAAAAAAATCTTACGAAAAGTTGTCACAAAAAGTTGTCACGACACTTTTTTGCTATAGTATATCTATTAATATATGTATATATCTATTAATTGTGTCGAGGTCGAGGTCGAGGTCGAGGTCGAGGTCGAGGTCGAGGTCGAGGTCGAGGTCGAGGTCGAGGTCGAGGTCGAGGTCGAGGTCGAGGTCGAGGTCGAGGTCGAGGTCGAGGTCGAGGTCGAGGTCGAGGTCGAAGTCGAGGTCGAAGTCGAAGTCAAAGTTGATTCCCCTTCCCTTGTCCCACGTTATTTTGTGTTCAGTACAACATAACTGTAAACTAATAAACGACTTATTGTGCAAGTAGGAGATTACCAAAACATCATTAGTTGGTAGGTGGTATCTACTTAGGAAGGTAGGTACTTACCTATTTATTTGCTTTGCGTTTGTTTCTCATCTAACTAGCTAGATTGACAAAAATTGAGCCTACTGATTAAGTTTATATTACATTATATTTGATAATAATAAAAAACATATTATTTTAACTTAAAAGAAATAAAATTTTATTACAATTCCTTCACTAATTAATCGAAAAGAACTTCGTTACATCCGGGTGTCCCTTGACACCTCTCAAGTTTTTTTAAAGTTGCGTGTAACTTTCACGCTATTTCGTCAACCTTTACAGACGATTTTATTGTTTATTTCAGTGATCATATAAAAAAAAACCGGCCTAGCCCTTCGTGCGGAACCCTTCGTGCGCGAGTCCGACTCGCGCACGAAGGGTTTCGTACCATAAGCTTTAAAAACGGCAAAAAAAACACGCTTGTTGTGGGAGCCCCTCTTAAATATTGATTTTATTCTGTTTTTAGTATTTGTTGTTATAACAGCAACAAAAATACATAATCTGTAAAAATTTCAACTGTCTAGCTATCACGGTTCATGAGATACAGCCCTGTGACATACAGACGGACAGACAGACGGACAGACAGATGGACAGACAGACGGACAGACAGACGGACAGACAGACGGACAGACAGACGGACAGACAGACGGACAGACAGACGGACAGACAGACGGACCGACAGACGGACCGACAGACGGACAGACAGACGGACAGACAGACGGACAGACGGACAGACAGACGGACAGACAGACGGACAGACAGACAGATGGACAGACAGACGGACAGCGAAGTCTTAGTAAACTATAATAACAATTTTTTTTTAAATAAATGAATGTAAACTAGAATGTTTATGAGTGTGTTGTGTGTGTATGTGCAGTGTGAGTGTTTGTGTGTATTTTAGTGAGTTGGTGAAATGTATTTGTGTGTGAATAATCTTTTGAAAAAGATTTGAAGTGACGTCTGAGTGAAGTCTTTTGAAGCATTCTTCCACCCATCATATATAGGGAGCATAACAATGTTATGCAGATTCCCAAGCCTCACATAAAGCAGTATTATCGAAACATTTTTCCATATTCCGGCCTCGATATCTGAAGGTGCACTGGCATCAATCTTCGATAGATAAGCACCGCATTGGGAGAATAAACATTTTCTGAAGCTATGCTTCTAAAGAAACAGCCTCCGCCGAGTGACGGTCGTACTAAAATTAAAACATAACAAAAATATTATTTTTTTCGGATTTTCCTACAAAACTTTTTAAAATAAATTAAAGTTGATACTAAACTAAACGTACAAGACAAGTAGTATACATGATTCGGTTGTTAAATTAATCGACAACGCTAAAATTATAGCCGTCCTTGTTTTTTGATCTTTAAGAAAGAGACGGATACATTCGGACGGAACATCGTTTTCAGTTTCCGAATAGACCCTCCAAACTGTCTATGCAGATATTAAACATAGATGTTCGTTCTGTGTCGTGTTATTACATTATGTATGTATGTACAAAAAAACTATTTAAGTATTCTATCAGTTATTTAATTCTCATAGTACAAGCTTTGCTTAGTTTTTGGGGTTTGGGGCTAGATGGCGATTTAATTATTTATTTTATGTTCTTGCGATAATTGACGTCATAGAACGGTCATAGTTTTTGAAAACTATGGTCTAAGCATCGTGTTGGGTGAATAAACATACTGTGTTATAATATGCAGTGACTCACACGTTCACAACGGAAGCTCTTTGGCGCTTTGAAAATGTTGAAATATCTCGCTGTTCTATATTGATATTTGGAAGAAGCTTCAAGTCATTTTCATATGCATATTATTACTAGAACAATAGTGCAGTGTTTATTAAATATACTCTGACTACTGACACTAGACATCTTCAAAGGGTCTAAGCGTCTGGAGATCTGAGTGGATGTCTACCGTACTTGGGGATTACAGTCGTGATCCTATTTTTTTTTTAAATTAAATATAATAAAATAAATAGGATCACGACTGTAATCCTCAAGTACGGTAGACATCCTCTCAGATGTTAAGACTTGAAGCTGACTAAAATAATAAGTCAGAGGTACGTAGTAAATAGCTACTATAAAGCGCAATAGACACCCTACCTAATATACTAGTTTTTTACATCAACACAATCTATCACGCAGAAGGCAGATCCACTACCAAGTAAGCTGTTTGGCTCTTTAATGCTATTTCAGTAGTTCCAATACTTTCTATTTTCTATATTAATGGATACCTAGGGTGTAAGTACTGGTTGTGGGCATTTTAACAACATAATTATTTTCAAATCTACGGTTCATATTAAAACAAATAAATAATTAAATAAATATTGGCGGACTTTACACACAGCGCCACCTAGCCCCAAACTAGGCAAAACTTGTACCATGGAAACCAGATAATAACTGATAGAATACATTACATACACTTATTTTTTTTTAAATATACTTATTATACATATTAACACCCAGACACATAACAAACATTAATGTTCATCACACAAATGTTTGCCCTGGGTGGGGATCGAACTCACAACCTACAGCACAGAAGGCTACTACCAACTGAGCTGTGAGGCCAGTCAAAAAATATTAAAATGTCGATTTTTTAAACAACATAGAATAGAGTATTTATCTATCTCTTCAGTTAAGCAAAGGCGATATTTATTTATTAATTATTCATATTTAAATAGACAAAACGGGAAATCATTAGTTGTGGTTAATCAAATCTAGAGGTATAACGCTTCTGCCATTAATGAAAATGAATCTTAGACAAATAATTGTATTAACTATAGATTTTAAACAAGTTTGTTTGCTATGCTTAGTTATTGACGGCCAAAACTGAAAATGCCCAAAGCCGGGGTAGGCACCACAACCAGGTCTATGACCCTACATCATACAATATTTTTACGTTTACGATACTCGCTAAAGACTTGATCTCGTCAGAATTGGTGCTAATGCTAATGCTGTAAGTAGGTACTCGCCTGAGAATCATTAGCCAAGCAAAAAGTGCAGTGTGTACGCATTTGTTGGCGGGTCGAGAGACTAGCTGTGGCCATGGATTTCTCAATAGCTTGAGACAGATTTTCATCATTATTATGACAGCTCTTCTCACTACATTGGTGACCACTTCTAGGCTGTCAGATAGGCAAGGGCCCGGTCGAGACGCAGTTAGTAGTTTGTGGATTTCTCAATAGCTTGAGACAGATTTTCATCATTATTATGACAGCTCTTCTCATCCCATTGGTGACCACTTACCGGCTGTCAGATAGGCAAGGGCCCGTTCGAGACTCAGAGGAGTACCTCTTGAGTCAAACTAGTAAGGACCCTTGGGTCAAACTAGTAAGTTTGACCCCGTATCGGGACAAAATGGTTGATATGCAAATATTCTGTTCCTGGTGTGGGTTTTGTATCTAGAATCTAGAATACTGGAAACTTAGTGTGGGGTTAGGGCTATGTATGTGACTGTTAGGAGCTTTTACAACTTTTGCTGAATTATATAGTAAAACAGAGCTCAAATAAAACAAACACAAGACAAGACGACGCTCTTTTAATGGCAGCTGTAATTTTTCTTACATTATCGTAGACAATTATTTTTCCATCAATTCGTCGCAGTGTGGATACCCCACTTGCCGTGAAGTGCTCACGTCGTTAGACGTTAACGACGGCGCAGAGCGTTGGAGATTCATTTCGTTTCGAAAATACGTTATTTATTTGTTTACTTGACTTTGACAGTGATAGTGGCTCATTTTATGATGACATTTTTGTAGATAACAGAACTATAAAAATAAATTATGGAAAATTTAAAATTAAAATTATACCTAACATCTTGCGGCAATAAGTGGAGCAATTTTTTTCTTATTCATAAGGTTTGTGTGGTACGTGAATAAAATTAGCCTTATATTAACCAATGTAACAATCTATATGATGTTCCTAGTTATATTCAAATAATTATATAGTTATAATAGCAAATTTAAATACAATAAATAACATAATTAACCCCTGTATTTTTTTAAAATTTTATTTTTTATTAATTGAACTATGACACCAGATATTATTGATTACATCACAATTGTCATTAATTCTTGTTTTAAGAACTATCATTTTGACGACATTTTTCACATAATAGTAAAGCGAGATTTCAAGAAGTTTTTTGATCCATTAGAGCAGCTATACTCAACCTGCGGCCCGCGGGCCGCATGCGGCCCGCCGGACCTTTTTGATTGGCCCACTTGAAGTTTCTATGCTCCATTCTATTTTAAATTTCGCGCCTATCAGAGAACGAGTGATTCGGCAACTCGGTGAACTGCTCTAATAAATGAATTTCAAAAAAGGTTCCAAGATCTAAGAAAAATAAAAAAATGTTTGTTGCTTATAGAAAATCCATGGCATTTAGAAACAACTACTATCACAGAGTTCAGGCTTCAGTTTTAAGTTGTAATTACGCGGAGTTGTTTGATGAATTTATTGATTTTAAAAACGACAACAGCCTAGAAGTCGTGTTTAAAGAAAAAAGGGAGAACAGAGAATATGTCGAGTTTTGGAGCATTGTTCCCCAAAAATATAAAAACGTACAAAGATGTGCTCAAATCTTACTAACATTCTTTGGGTCTACTTATGTGTGCGAATCTTCTTTTTCTAAAATGAAATATACAAAGAATGTATACAGAAATAAACTCACAGATTCTCATCTGGATGATGTAATAAGAGTAGCATGTAGCAACAAGCCAGATCTTGATAAAATTGTGAAAAAGTGTTCACAGTATCAAATATCGCATTAAAATATAGTTTTTTCAATTTTCTTCTCATCAATAAAGTAAATACATCGTTACCTTTGATTTATGTTTTATTTATGACCTAATAATTTCTCGCTTGCGGCCCGGGATCCCATGACCGAAACGTTTTTTGGCCCTAGTAAAAAAAAGGTTGAGTATGGCTGCATTAGAGTTATTTGTTTTATTAATGGTTGGTAGGATAAAAACCTAACTATGGAATGCTAACTACAGCAAAATGTGAGCATCTGAACTACCCCCTATTGACATCTTCAAAGGATCTAAGCGCCTGGAGATATGAGAGGATGTCTACCGTACTTGGAGATTACAGTCGTGATCCTATTTTTTTTTACACCATGCTGTATCTAACATCTGCCCACTAGTCGTCTAGGCCAATTTAAATTTTATCGCGTCATCAAAATTGCAAAATGTATATAGTAATCAGTTGAATTATTCTTGTTTTGCCTTCACCTTGTTCGATTGGCACCACACAGGAGCTCTACATAGCATTAAGGAAAGGATCATTAAAAAAAAACTTGAGAGGTGTCAAGGGACACCCGGATGGAACGAAGTTCTCACAAAATAACGTGGGACAAGGGAAGGGGAATCAACTTTGACTTCGACCTCGACTTCGACTTCGACTTCGACTTCGACCTCGACCTCGACCTCGACCTCGACCTCGACCTCGACCTCGACCTCGACCTCGACCTCGACCTCTACCTCGACCTCGACCTCGACCTCGACCTCGACCTCGACCTCGACCTCGACCTCGACCTCGACCTCGACCTCGACCTCCACCTCCACCTCCACCTCCACCTCCACCTCGACCTCGACCTCGACCTCGACCTCGACCTCGACCTCGACCTCGACCTCGACCTCGACCTCGACCTCGACCTCGACCTCGACCTCGACCTTCACCTCCATCTCGACCTCCACTTCCACCTCGACCTCGACCTCGACACAATTAATAGATATATATATATTAATAGATATACTATAGCAAAAAAGTGTCGTGACAACTTTTCGTGACAACTTTTCGTGACAACTTTTCGTAAGAATTTTTTCCGTCTAGCCCCCTTTCACAACGCGCGATAAGGAACTTCGTTCCAAAAAGGGAGACCCCAAGCCGTGGTTGTTGCCCGATTCTTCTAGGCTTGGTCGCGAGGAACAGGCGTAGCTTCACCTACTTCCTAAGACGTTTCAAAGTGACCCTTGTGATTTTATTGAAATAAATTATTTTTGAATTCGAATTTGAATTTGAATGTGAATTTATGTATCGGACCGTTTGCAAGCTGACTGTTTGATCGTAGCTCGATTGATCCAGATCAATACCAGCCGGAAGCGGCATTTTCACGCTAGATAGGAATGCTGATCCGTCGTGCCCATAAGAGCCAGTCTTCAAGTCTGTTTTTGATTGAAATTGGATCTTTATACAAGATTAGAGTAGACTGGCCTCACGGTTCAGTTGGTAGTAACTCTGCTTTTTGCGCTATAGGTTATGGGTTCGATTCCAACCAAGGACAAACATATGTGTGACAGATATTTGTTTTATGTCTGGGTGTTATAATGTAAAAAATAGAAATTGTCAGATATAAAAAAAATATATAAATTGGTAAAAAATGTGTTATTTATTATGCTCATGATGATGAGCATCTGAATTGTCTCAAAACGTCAGCAATACAAGAAAAAACGTGGTAATTAGCCGTATTTATAGTTAAAATTATGTAATTGTATCAGTAATCTAGTTCCTGTACTACAAGCTTTGCTTAATTTGGGGCTAGATGGCGTTATGTGAAATGTCCACCAATATATATAAGAGTAATCTGCAGATAGGAGAGAACAAATAAGTCTGAAAATAATCTAGTACATTATTTTCCCCGCCTCAATATTACTGCGTCACCTAAACAAAGCACCTCGCGCTCGTTTTCCCAAAACTAATTTCCTCGCCATTATTTCCCACAAACTGTCGTTTTGCGCAATAACGCGCACGCACACGCACTGCGGCTTTATTTATGCTAAATGTTTTATTATCGCTAAGTACAAGCCAGTGATGTGTGCCAGTGTTGCTATACGAGGTTTCAGCTTCTCGGGCCATGGAATATCTCTATACGGAAAAAAAACTATTTACTTTTTGTTTAAAGTTATATAAATAAAAACAAATTTAAATCTAATTACCTATTTATCGAACAAAATAATTCAGCAAAAAAATATTTCACGATTGTAATCCCCAAGTACGGTAGAAATACTCTCAGATCTCCAGACGCTTAGATCTTTTGATCTAGTGTAGTGGGTAGTCAGAGGCACGTCCAAACATTATTATTAGAAAGTATAAAAAACAGTAGTCTTGATGCTGTAATCTAATCCAATAATTGGACTATGACTTTCTTCTAACATAACCTGAAAACATTTCAAATCATTGCCAGCCAAACCTACTATTAAGATTTATATACACACTATCTGTTCAATATCTCAAAATTGGTACTAACCTAATGGTTGTTATAGTCGTGTGGAGAGCGTTAAGAGCCGTTTGACTTTTAGATCAAACAGTAAATTCATACGATAGTAGGAAACCATCGAACACATAGCCCAACAGACGCCTTTCTAGCTTCATTTCTTCAAACGTTGGGTGTGCGGGTCAATAATAGAATATAATAGGATCACGACTGTAATTTACAAGTACGGTAGACATCTCAGATCTCCAGAAGCTTGAATCCTTTGAAGATGTCTAGTGGGGTTCAAACATTATATTTGGCACATGCCCACATTTTGCAGTAGTTAGCATTCCATACGTGACAGGTTGCAAGCCCATCGCCGCTTATAAGAATACTAACTGGTTTCCTCACTGTTTTCCTTTATCGTTTCGAGCACGTGTTTTGGATGCGCATATAAATTTTTGAACAGAAAAATCCATTGATGCACGCCGGGATTCGAACCCACGACCTTCGGATTGAAACTCGGCCAACACGGACAAGTAAAAAAATTATTCTGATTGTCTGGTTCAATTTCGCCCGCCGCAGGGCGCGTGGCAAATCACGCACTGTGTCTTATATCAGCAGCATAAGCCTAATCTGTTGTTTGAAAGTGTTTGCCTTGCATGAGGAGTCTTAAGGCTGTGTGGTCGATGTAGGAAGTTAAGTAGCCGCGCGATTTCTACTCTAAAGGAAGCAATATCGGAGCTCTCGGAAGAACTGCCTTTTTATTTCCACAGTCTATCTGATATTGCATAATTCTACTAACCGACTGTTCTGTTCGAAAAATTTATATTAGGGTGATAAGTGAAATTTTTGAAGTTTTGTATGGGCTGAGTGTACCCGGATATGACGGAAAAAGTGATAAAAATGAATTATCATGAAAACCATCAAATTAAAAAAAAAATTGTCTTTAATTTAGGTAGGTATGATTATCAAACGAATTATATAAAAATGAACTATTTACACTATACATACATAGTTTTGATTTAAAACGAAACTAGTGTTTTTGAAGAGCCAACTTTGGAAAAGAAATCTATCGAGAAAAGTTTCATCAATCGTGTTTCTGTCTTTAATTTATCTAGATTAAATCCCTTAGTTATCTTTGTCATAAAAAACAAAACTGTATGTTTTGCGGTTATTGAGAAAAAACGATTTCACATTCATTAAAAACATTTTTTGTTGTGTCCCTCCCTTCACCTCCCTTCCCCCTAAAATCTTAGCTAAAACTCATATTTAATCACAAATTCAATAATTATTTTTAGTTATTTTCTTACCAAATAAGACCGAATATTTTCTTGTTATAGAGCTTATTCTAGCTGTTACAAATACTATTTTATAAAGTAGTCCGGTCTTACCTTAACACGGTCCGATCTTTTTCTTGCCATTCTGAATAATTATGCTCTGTTTGATAATTCATAAATCATCAACCATTGTGTTTATCAAATCATTACAAATAAGAAATTAAATCTTTAATACTAGATTTACACTCGCGTACGAGTCGCGAGACGAGGTGCGAAGCGAACCACGAGACGAGAGTGTGAATAGACGCTCGTGGCTCGCTTCGCGCCTCTCTTCTTTACTATCGATCACGTGAGGTGCGGGCCGAGATACGAGACGAAGCACGAGGCGAAGTACGAGGCGAGAGTGTAAATCTAGCATAAATTTTTACATCAGTGCAGATGACAATGCGTTTTAAAAGAGTAACTAGAGGCAATACCAAAAAATAATTTCTAAGACTTTTTAGGTTTTCTGAAAAATAGTCCGATCTTACCAGAAAGCACTATATGTATATGAAAACCAGTTAGTATTCTTGTAAGCGGCGACGGACTTGCTGGGTGCAAGGTTCCAGAGTCACGTGTGGAATGCTAACTACTGCATAATGTGGGCATGTGCCTAATGTAATGTTTGGACGTGCCTCTTACTAACTCCTTTAGATATCTTTAAGGATCTAAGCGCTTGGAGATCAGAGAGGATGTCTACCGTACTTGGGGATTACAGTCGTGACCCTATTTATATTTATTTTTTATTTTTTTACTAAACGATATAGGATGATGGAAAGTCTTTCAAGGGTTTTTGATTGGCATAATGTTTGACTGATGATAGTCTCTTGCTTCGTTTGTGAAGTTCGTTTTATCACAGTACACCCATTGCTACATCGTATTATTATTTCTGATAATTTTTCTTTGTAACTTTTTTGAGATAAAAGTTATGAATTATATATAACCTTACAAAAGAAAATAACAAAAGTTTGGGTTCATTATTATACACTACATAATGTGCCTATTAAGCTAAAATTCATTATTAAACATAATTTAAACTTGATCAGAAAGAAAGAAAGAATAAATTTATTTTGTGTCAACATAATCTCTTAAAACTAAACAAAAAACATACATATTGGCAACATTGATAACAAAATTGGTCACCACTCAGCTATATGCTAAGTAAAATGTAAGTTAATCGTTTTTGCCGTTTTATATAGATACGGAACCCTGCGAGTACGACTCGCACTTGGCCGGTTTTATTTCTAATTATATCTACGAGTCAACCATTCAAGATTCAACTCACTACAACTTCTCGAGTAGATCAAAAGACAGGTAAGTATTTCCGAGAGCTCACCTGTTTCAAACTAGCAAAGTAGAATATATCACTAAGTAAACGCGGGCATCACAGATTAGGCGTATTTTTAAGCTATAAAACTCTTTTTATTGTGTTCGTATTAAACCTGGTTGTACTGGTACGTTCTAAGTATATTTTAAAATTTCAATTTGGGTCAGTTAGCTATAGTTATTCTATTATTATTTAGTATGAATATTATGCTTATTATTATTATTTTATATTACGAAATATGGCAAGCATCTGAAAGCGGTAAAGCGGAAAAATGTTAGGGGCAAAGAGCTCTATAGCAATCCTAGGTACGCACCTTGGCTTGGGGACCTTTTCTTGAGATGAACATTATGTTGAGGGGACGAAACGTAGTGATGATGTTGGCATCAACTCAGCTGGAGTTGGTCTGGTTGTGAAGTGTATGATAGTTTAATATAGAGATCATTTCCACGAGCGATATAGAATAGAATAGAAAAATGTTTTATTTCGACTACAAAATACAAACAATAACATAATATAAGACAATAAAAGATTGAAAGGTATTGTGATAGAAATAAGGATATCTTATTATAATAAAGCGAGTCTAGAGATTAAGCATGACGACCTGGGGGGTTAGCATGAACCACTATCGTATCGACAACTTATCGTCCAAATGCCAAAACTAACACTTTTACTATACAAAAAGTGTCAGCTTTGACATTTGAACGATACGTTGTCGATACGATAGTGGTTCGTGCTCAGGCCACTGTTTCTTTTGATTGGAGAAACGTGATTGTATGCGTCGATAAATGCCCAATCTGTATTACAACTAAAGTGCTCTGGTATGCGCCGTGCATTGTTCCTGACTAGTTGTCTAAGTATTTAATACGAGAACTCACGGGACAAAGTTCTGACCAACTTTTCCAATCAGCCTTCGAAGGTTTCGCTTCAAGGAATTTCCAAAGAAGTTGCAACTAATTTGTAAAGACTTAGATTTCTATACAACACGCGGAACATCATAAGAATCGTTTTCGAACAGGATTTGGATCAGAACTAACTTTAGCTAAAAGTTATTCATGAACCGATATTACAAAACATGAAGAGATTTCATGAAATCTGTTGACATGTTCGTTAGTTTGTTACCCTGTGTGTATTACCTAAAATGCATTATTTATTCTATTATATTAGTAAGTTTAGCATGCTCAAACGCCGGTATGTAAACTTGAAACCTAAAGCTGATTAACTTATATGAAATAGTGAATATAGTTCATGCTCTTCGTAAACAGAATTTCACAAAAAGTTTGGCAGAAGGCATTAGTGAAGTTTGTATGAACAAAAGCAATATATACGTCCTCATAATATAAAAGTATAACCAGACGTAGCGCGGCATTTGAGTGCGGCATTCGCAAATAGTGCAAGTCGCGCGCGGCTTCCGCGTTTAAATGCCGCGCAAAGTCTGGTCACACCTTATTATCTGAACGTATATATTGCTTTTGTTCATACAAACTTCACTAATGCCTTCTGCCAAACTTGTGACACGTGTAGTAGCAATAATGCAGTTGAATTTCTCGGGCAGAATTTTAAAGCGCTGTTGGGTAAAATATAGAAATAAAAACTGGCCAAGTAAAAATCAAACACACGTGTAGAGAACTGCGTAGTCGTTGGAAAATACATTTCCGTTTTTCCATGGGAGGTAAAAAACAAAATTATATAAAAGTTTAGTGGAAACCCTCACAACATAATTTTCATCCACCTGATGTTATTTTTAACATATTTCAATTTAGATTATATATGTAGACCTCAGAATTGCCGCCAATATCACTAACTTAAGCTGTGGTAAAGTGCTGCACTTAATGAAGGCATCGACCACACAGCCTAGACTCCTCATGCAAGGCGAACACTGTCAGACAAAACATATGGGCTACAGATTCTGTGTGAACCACCGAGCGTTCACGACGCGCCTCGCGTTGGGCTGTGACATTAAACCGGCCAATCAGAATACATTTTTTACCGCTCTCCCCGACCCGCACACCTCAACGGTTTGACAGAATTATTTTTTGGAAGAAATGAAGCCATTAGAGAAGATTTATATTAAACCGGGACGTTTCCGGGCCTTTAGTTAGTAGACGGGCCCGGACAGGACATAAGGCACTGTTCATATAAAGCTTCATATAAAGTGTATGTAACGTTTCAAATCCGTGCCCCGTCCGGGCCACGTACACGGCAGGCTACGGACACGGCCCGGTCTAATATAAATTTACACTTAGGCGTCTATTGGGCTATGTGGTCGATGGCTGTAGGAAAAGTCATACTCTTGCTAAAAACAAGTGCAATGACTGTTCATTTCAAAACTCTCTCTAAAATTATTTTAAACGCAAGGCTTCCCACTTGATATTTGCTACAGAGCTTATGATAACAGTCCCACAGGATCTCATAAAGGTACCAAATGCCGCAACCTAGATCCACCCAGACTTAAGAACGTTCTAGACTCTTTGTAGAGCGGGAGTCTAGGGAGCATTTGTTTAAACAATATTTTACTACGGCCATAAACAAAAATATAAACACTAAAAATATCTTGGTGTCAGAGTTACCATTCTGACACCAAGATATTTTTAGTGTTTATATTTTTATTGTACTCGTAAGATGAAGAAATTTACTCAATTCATTTCCTGTGTTTGCTTCTGTGAATTTTGTTATTACACAGTTTTATGTTTGTTATACACAAAAAAAATTATAATAATAAAAACCGGCCAAGTGCGTGTCAGACTCACGCATGAAAGGCAAAAAAACACGTTTCATGTATGAGAACCCCACTTAAATATTTATTTTATTCTATTTGTTGTTATAGCGTCAACAGAAATACATAATCTGTGAAAATTTCAACTGTCTAACTATCACGGTTCATGAGATACAGCCCTGTGACAGACAGACGGACAGCAAAGTCTTAGTAATAGGGTCCCGTTTTGACCCTTTTGGTACGGAACCCTAAAAATGGTTAAGCCGTTTCAGAGAAGTTTGGTTACAAACACTGTGACACGAGAATTTTATGGTATTAAAGATAACACCGCACGTATACTGTAATACGCTATTATTTTTACTTTGTCCCAGCAAGGATATTGCTCTCTCGATACATGAGAATAATTACAGATCTGATGATGAGAATAAGAACAGTCTTCAAACTACAAAGGAAAGTCTCAACGCACTTTGAACTCAATGCTTGTATGATAGACATTAAATTATCCAAATAATATTATAAATGTGAAAGTTTGTGAGTTTCTATGTATGTTTGTTCCTCAATCAAGCCTAAACGACATAACGGATTAAATTGAAATTTGCTGTAGATGTAGATATAATGTCCGAATAAATAATAGACTACTTTAAAATATGAAAAACATCCCCAAAACGATAAAAAAACGTAAAAGGGATGATTTCTGTATAGATGGCGCTGCTGTGCAACAAATCTGACATCACAGACTAAAAACATTTAGTCTTCTTTCTATTCGATTATTGAAATTTGACAGGACAACGTCTGTCATGGGTCGGCTAGTAAAGATCTATATTTGAATCGTGATTGTATGTACGATTTCTCCCTGATGGCTGAATAGATTTTTATTATTCATTTATTGTTGGTTAGAGAACGATCCTGAGATTTTTCGATTTATTTTATCAATGTCAAATTACTAGTTTTATTAATAACTAGCGACCCGCCCCGGCTTCGCACGGGTTTAATACATATAAACCTTCCTCCTGAATCACTCTATCTATTAAAAAAAACCGCATCAAAATCCGTTGTGTAGTTTTAAAGATATAAGCAAACATACATACAGACATACAGACGCGGGAAGCGGAAAGCGACTTTGCTTTATACTATGTAGTGATTTCTTCTCATAAGCTCAACATTATTTTTGGCTGTTTGCTTTTGTAAAATGGTTTATCAAAAACAATTCATATGCAAGGCACAAAAAACGTATATAAGTAAAAGTATATAAGTATTCTATGAGTTATCTGGTTCCCATAGTACAAGCTTTGCTTAGTTGGGGGCTAGATAGTGTTGTGTGTAAAGTCCGCCAATATTTATTTATTTATTTATTTAAGTCGGGTTTCTTACGTTTTTACCTTCGTACGGTACTTTATATGTATTTATAACGTGCTAGCTGTCCCGACAGACGTTGTCTTGTCAAACTTCAACATTCCCATACAAGAAGCACTTTCAGTTTTTCCTGAATTTTACAATTTCCAGGCAACTTATCCTATTTTTATATGTTTTTAGACAAACGAACAAAACAATAAACTAATCGGTCAAGCCGTTTCTGAGTTTTTGCGAGACAAACAAACAGAAATGATTTTTTATAAATAATAAAAAAGATTATATTTTATTATTATAGTAAAAATTATCTCACAGCTGCTTGCACTATTCACTATCCAGTTTATACAAAGAGTTCCGTAGCAAAGAATTACTGCGAGAAAGGAACAATTAATTTCTTGCAGCTTTAGAGCGGCTGTTATTCGAAAACTTTCTTATTAAATTAATTAGTAGAATTGCGCTTTGATATTTAAATAAATTTTAGAGGAGACTGGTTAAACTATGATTTATCTGGTTTGAAATATTCCATAATAAGTTTTCAGTTGAAAAATATTTTTCATTAACAGCTGGAATAAACCATAGAGCTACAGCGCGCTATTACCTGTCACATCGTATTAATATAGTCATCGGAATTTGACAAAAATGCAAAGTTTTTCTCAAAGTATTTACTCAGAAGTTCCGTTGTGAGTGTCTGTAATTTGACAGCTCCTGACTCCGTCATCAGATCTGCTTGCTGTCACCATATTATTAAAAAACGCATAAGGGATTTATTTGGTATAGATGTCGCTGGTGTTCAAAAAATCTGACATTTTTGTTGATATCAGTCGTCATAGCAACGTGCGTTACTCTATGCGATTATCGAAATTTGGACAGGACGTATGTCGCGGGTCTGCTACTGTGTCATTATATTTTTGAAGGCTTTTGTTTGTTAAGCCGTAAACATCTCAAAACTTTTGCTAATGATAAAAACAATACTATAAGTAACGCTGTCTGTATTATAAAACCGGAACTTACTCAAACCCAAACGTGCTAAAACATGAAAGCTGTAAACTTTTCATAGATAAAAGTTACGGTGACGGAAAACATCAAACTTGAAAGTGCGCATCAAATATTCAATTCTCCGTGAAATGAGAGAAAATTCACTATCGAGCGTTTTATGACGGTGATGCATAAATGAGAAACGTATTAAAGTATCGCAACTTTAATGGCACGCTTTGTGTTTTAGGGTTCCGTATCCAAAATTTAAAAACGGGACCCTATTACTAAGACTTCGCTGTTCGTCTCTGTCCGTCTGTCTGTTACAAGACTGCCTGTCTATATGCCTGTTACTGTTAATATCTGTTACTATATGCCTTGATCACACGTACCGAGCAAACTGCTCTCGGCCAAGTACTCAGTACGTATAACACCGAATGCTCGGCCGAGCGCACTGTCTCGCCCGTTTTTTCAAGACATATTTTATGACCTGTGATAGGTAGACAGTTGAAATTTTCACAAATGATGTATTTCTGTTGCCGCTATAACAACAAATATAAAAAATATATATTTATAAAAACAGAATAAATTAAATACTTTACTGGGGTTTCCATACAACAAACGTGATTTTTTTGCCGTTTTTTATAGATAATGGTATGGAACCCTTCGTGCGTTAGTCCGACTCGCATTTGGCCGGTTTTTTTAAATCTCGATTTACTTTTGTAAATAAAATGGCATAAATAAAAATAATTTTCGACTTTCAAAATATACGAAGAAAAGAGAAAAAAATGCCTCTTGGTCTCTCGTCTCTTGGTTTCTGAGAATAAAGACAAAACATTGTGGTTTCTTCAAACCTTAGAAATTGTAAAACTCAAATTAAGACATTTTTTATATCTTTATTTTTATAAAATACCAGGAATAAAATATTGTTCACTGAAAATAATTATTTCTACAAGAGTTTCAAATCTTTGATTTAAATTTACGAAGCAATCGTAAAACGTGTAAAATAAAAAAAAACCGGCCAAGTGCGAGTCGGACTCGCGCACGAAGGGTTCCGTACCATTATCTATAAAAACGGCAAAAAAAATCACGTTTGTTTTATGGGAGCCCCCCTTAAATATTATTTTTATTATGTTTTTAGTATTTGTTGCAGACGGACGGACGGACAGACAGACAGACAGACATACAGACGGACAGCGAAGTGTTAGTAATAGGGTCCCGTTTTTACCCTTAGGGTACGGAACCCTAAAAAAATACAATTCTTGCATCAGAAAGAAAATTCATTTATTTTGGACGCGTACATTAACAGAATAGAATAGAATAGAATATTTTATTTCAAACCACTTAAAAAAACATTTGTATAGCTTATATGATTAAGGTAAGTAATATTAGGTACATAGGTAAGAAGAACAACATAAAAAACTGACCGGTGAATAAAAAGAAATAAAAAACAGAAATTGAAGGGTAGTTATACAGTTCAAAAAAACCTTTACCTCCCGTGCTAGTTAATAACTGTGTTACGGCAAGGTAATGATTCACGTCCCATACAAATACGGGTCATTTCTGCGCGCTAAACGGTAAAACGAAACGAGTTAGTGCATTGTCTCAAACGTGAAGTAACAATGTAGGTGTAAGTAATTTTGTAGTAGTATTTGACAAAACAGATAAATCACTATAATTATTTTATTTATTCATACGCTTATTTCCGCTAATTTAGTAGGTAGTTGGTAGTGGTACATCAAACTTTTAGTGTGATAGATATATATACTCCAGATAGATATAGATAAAATAAGATAGTAAACAAAACAGATAACTATGTTATAACAAATATAATAAAGATAATATACATTAAAAAATAATTTTTATTTTATGATAGTTAGTAAATTCTCAGTTTTGTCATAGTCCAAACTCCTCAGAAACCCCTCAAGTGTAATGCCACATAAATATCTGGATTTATCATTTAGAGATATGTGTTCACTAAAACGATTATATAAGAATGGTGCCAGCACAAACCAATAACCGAACTGGTAATCGTAATTGTCTTACTGTCGGTTTCCCATGCCAATTATAATCAATAATTCAGTTACACAATACGGCCGCCGGTCTACCTTATTACGACGTTATAATAAAATTTCCAACCCAAAAGCGTGTATTCGTATTTGATTGAAATCCAATTTACTAATAGGGTCATAGACCTGGTTGTGGTGCCTACACCGGCTTTAGGCATTTTCAGTTGTTGCAGTCAATAACTAAGCATAGCAAACAAACTTTTTTAAAGTCTATAGTTAACTAGCTGACCCGTGCCCGCTTCGCTGTGCGTAAGACATTTCTAATACCATCGTGGACTTTTTTGTAGACGTTTTTAAGGTGTACAATACTGTAGTACATTATTTTGATATATCTCGTGGGGTTTTTGATATATCTCAGCATTTGCAATGTAAGCGCAAAAAAATGTGTTTACGACATCACATTAGAAACCTCTAAAATTATCAGTGTTTCTCTACTATATTATGCATGTATTATACATATATAAACCTTCCTCTTGAATCACTCTATTTATTAAAAAAAACCGCATCAAAATCCGTTGTGTAGTTTTAAAGATATAAGCAAACATACATACATATTACATACAGACGCGGGAAGCGGAAAGCGACTTTGCTTTATAATATGTAGTGATGATACAATTCTTTGAGTATGGTCCGTTTTGATTAGTGACATTTGTGGTGCGTTGTACCTCTAGATTGTTTTGTCCACAACCAATGTTTTTCCGTTTTGTCTATTTAAATATGGCGAATTTATTTAATAACGATTTATTAAATAAATATTGCCTGTTACAAAACTTTTACTTAACCTAAGAGATAGATAAAAATACTCTATTTTAAGTTGTTTAAAAATCATCGTTTAAATATTTTTTTTTTTATTTAAAATTAAAATGTTGTTAATGTAAACCACGAGTGAAAAAGTGTTTTGACTGGCCTCACAGCTTAGTTGGTAGTAGCTCTGCCTTCTGTGCTGTAGGTTGTGGGTTCAATCCTCACCCAGGAGAAATATTTGTGTGACGAACATAGATATTTGTTCTGTGTCTGGGTGTATCATATATGTATGTATTAAAAAAAAAAGTTTATACGTATTCTATCAGTTGCTTAGTTTGGGGCTAGATGGCACTGTGAGATAATGTCCACCAATATTTATTAATTTATTATTTAGTGCACACAACCAGCGCTCTCACCCTATTCGTATAACCAAGAATGAGCCCATCGAGTCCAAATATTGTTCGGTAACTAATCAACAAAAATACAATCCGTAACGAATTATTGAATTTCATTGGAATAGAGTCAATTCTATTTATATTTTCATCGCAAATTTCTAAACGTAGCAAGTAATTGGAAATGAATTATTTATTCGTTCATTTATCGTCTTGAACGAGATAAATTGATTTGCAATGTATTAATTTTGGTGTGTGGTTTTTGTACAGGTTGTAGTGTTTTTAAGGTTCCGTACCCAAAGGGTAAAAACGGGACCCTATTACTAAGACTTCGCTGTCCGTCTTTGTGTTCGTCTGTCACAGGGCTGTATCTCATGAACCGTGATAGCTAGACAGTTGAAATTTTCACAGATTATGTATTTCTGTTGCTGCTATAACAACAAATACTAAAAATATAATAAAATAAATATTTAAGTGGGGCTCCCATACAACAAACGTGTTTTTTTTTTGCCGTTTTTATACATAATGGTACGGAACCCTTCGTGCGCGAGTCCGACTCGCACTTGGCCGCTTTTTTTATAAATATATCTACTCGTTTACCAATATTATATATGCGAAAGTAGCTATGTCTGTCTGTATGTCTGTGACGTTATCATGACCAATCCGCTGGCGCTAGGTGGACTGTGATTAAATCTATATATTTAAAAGAAAGTCGTGTTATTTACACTATTTAGAACTCAAGAGACGGACATAGGATACTTTTAATAACGGGAACGGGAACGGTAACTTAACACAACATTTGTTAATTCTAAAGCGATACGAAGTTCGCCGGGTTAGCTTGTTTAATATAAAGATAGTTTGAAGTCTTGGAACGAACCTATGCTACTTTTTTCCTAATAAATTATTATTTTTCGGAATGTCAATGTTTTACGATAGAATCGTCAAAACCGAACTTTGCCGAATCTACGCGGACAAAGCCGAGGGTAAAAGCTAGTTAATATATAAAACGCGCACGCAAAATCACACTGCAATTTCCTACTAGAACCCGACGCATGAATTCTTAACGAAACTCAAAAGGAATTTTACATTTAAACGTTAGCGTTTATGTAAAATTCCAAAATAAAACTAGGATGATAACATTTGCACTTTGCAGCGAATTAGATAAAATGGTTTTGCATTATAAATGAACTTGAATGGTGTAGCATGAATATTCGACTGGCCTCACAGCTCAGTTGGTAGTAGCTCTGCCTTCTGCGCTGTAGGTTGTGGGTTCGATCCCCACCCAGGACAAGTATTTATGCGATGAACATAGATGTTTGTTCTGTGTCTGGGTGTTATTATGTATCATATGTATGTATTTACAAAAAAAAAGTATATAAGTACTCTATCAGTTATCTAGTTCTCATAGTACAAGCTTTGCTTAGTTTGGGGCTAGATGGCGCTGTGTGATAATGTCCACCAATATTTATAATGTACATTTTTAACCGACTGAACCAGGAGGTTAATTTTTTTCGAGCGTATGTCGTATGTTTATTTCTTTGGGACGATCTACAACAAAGGACTTAATCTGGTCCATTTTACACGCTGATAATGAAGCATTTGTGAGATAATTTTGGAAATTGGTCCAGTTTTTTTTTCTTTTCAAAATATGACTATAGACAATTCTACAGTCATATTTTGAAAAGAAGATGTAGATTTTAAACCTATGAAAAGAAGGAGGTTGTTGTCGACATGTAACTAATATCATCCCTTGACTTTTTGATTGATCGAAATTTTTACGTCGGTTTTTTTTTGGTTTTTTAGACGTTATTAAAATGTCTTAACTTCTTGCTGTAAGGTGCTAAAACAACATTTCTCTATATTAAACCACTAAAGGTGTGACCAGACATTGCGCGGCAATCGAGCGCGGCATCTAACGAACAATAACACCGTTTGAGCGCAGCCGATAGCTCGCGGCTGCCGCGCGCGGCTGTAGTCCAAACGTAGCGCATCTTGCCGCGCGCGGCTGCCCCGCTCGATTGCCGCGAAATATATAGTCACACCTTAAGAACAAAGTTTTCCGGAATGACTGGGCTATGATGGATAGACTAGCACCGGCTGCAATGGCGGCGCTTCCGTGTTCAAAGATTAATTATACCTACTTTTACAGTATAGAAACTCGTTGAACTACTTTTGTTTTTGTCTATCTTCGATTTGTGAAGGAGTTTTCTTTAACGGTTTGAAAAACTATGTAAACCAATTAAGTCAGACTACTTTTGCAATGTTTACTGGGTCCAAGGCACGGGCAACACTCTCTGTTGTCCACTTTCCGTGCTCCGCAGACTTACATGAGTAATTTAATTATGTGGTTAACCTAATCTTAATATATATAAATCTCCTGTCACGATGTTTGTCCGCGATGGATTCCTAAACTACATAACCGATTTTAAATTAAATTGGCACACCGTGAGCAGTCTGGTCCAACTTGAGATATAGGATAGCTTAGATCTTTAATTATAGTCGCAATTTTATTTTATTGCAAATTGTTGACACAGCAACGCGTGGCCGTGTCTGCTAGTAGTTTATAAAACGATTCAAAACAAACCTTCGTATTTTTTACCAGTTTGGCCAGATTTTTTTACTGTTCTTACGATAATATACGACTGACATTATTTTCTCCTTAAAATTCGTTTCATGATGCTAAAAATACGGGACCAAGTGATTCAGGACGATAATTACTACGGGATTATTTCTTGTCATTGAATATAATTAATGATCCTCGAAATTTTAAAATCCATTAACTAAGGAAAACCATGAAGTGTGAAAGTGTGATGAAAGTGCATGAAGGGTTACGTACCATTGTCTATAAAAAACTGCAAAAAACACAGTATTTAAAAGGGTCTCTCATACAGAGAGACTCTTTAAAATATCTATTTTTTACTCTTTTTAGTATTTTTTTGAAAATTTCAACTGTCTAGCTATCACGGTTTATAAGACACAGACCCCGGATAGACAGACGGACAGCAAAGTCTTAGTAATAGGGTCCCGTTTTTACCTATTTGGTACCTACGAAACCCTAAAAACGTACATACCTAATAAACATTTATATACATAAACATAATATTACTTTATCAAATTGCTTATTGTTAAAGATATGCATGAAATATCCGAATTCGCTTCGAATTTGAATATTTCAGAAATCAATGTCCACAGTCCATCAATGACCCTGAACAGGTTGTGGTGGCATGTTGAAGCTAGCCTTTTATCAGGCAGTAAATAAACCAGTGTTGTGGAATATTTCAGTGAACTTTAAGTGACAGGTCGGCCGCGCTGACTCTAGAGAAATAATGGGTTACGCGAATACCGATATAAGTAAATTCTTTTAAATAAATTTAGTTTTTTTTGTGCTCGGTTTAATTTTTTACAAAGCTTTCATTTAACTTGCAATGTGTGGATGTCACTATGTTTGTTAAGGTGGAATCTTGCAACTCAATTTTATAGCAGTTATCCCCAACCGATTGAGCTGAACTTTTAACTTCAATGACAATGCAATAATATGGTAACAGCGAGCTGATCTGACGATGGAGTCAGGGGCTGATCAATAGACACTCACAATTTACACTCGCGTACGAGTCGCGAGACGAGGTGCGAGACGAAACACGAGACGAGAGTGTGAATAGACACTCGTGGCTCGCCTTGGGCCTCTTTCCTTTACTATCGATCACGCGAGGTGCGGGCCGAGACACGAGACGAAGCACGAGGTGAGGTACGGCGCGAGAGTGTAAATCTAGCATTAGTAAATACTTCGAAGTACAAACTTTGCATATTTGTCAAGTTTCGATGACAATATTATATTATGTGACAGGTGATAGCAGTTAAAATTATTTTACAAAAGCATGTCATTGAAAAATATTTTTGAACAGAAAACTATTATTTAACCAGTTTAATAAAATATTTGTTATTTATATTTAAAACTGTAAAAGAAATAAGTAATCAAATTAAATAAGATCACGAATGTTCCCATATACTATGGTTTCCATAGTACAAGCTTTGCTCATTTTGGGGCTAGATGGCGTGGTGTGTAAAATCCGCTAAAAAAATGTAATTCACAAGTACGGTCAAAATCCTCTCAGATCTCCACGTGCTCAGAAAATTATATATAAATCTAAAGGGGGTATTAACTGGTTTTCTGACGATGTTTTTGTTTTTAAATAGGTATTAATGCGAATAAATATTTTTTAGAATAGAAACATTCCATAATGCACGCTATTTACGGTTAATTGAATATAGTGTAAGATGTAGAACGCGACTACCACGGTTGCGGTTGTGTTCGCTAAGTGGTTGGAAATAAATAGGTTGCATTCAAACAGCATGCTTACTTTATATAGCCATCGAAATCTACACTACTACAACCTAAAGAAAAAATAAGTGCTCAAAACGGTGAAGGAAAACATCGTGAGGAAACCAATTAGTATTATTATATGGAATGCTAACTATTGCAAAATGTGCCAAATATAATGTTTGGACGTGACTCTGACCACCCCTACTAGATCTTCAAAGGATCTGCGTCTGTAGATCTGAGAGGATGTCTACCGTACTTGGGGATTACAGTCGTGATCGTGATCGTGATAAATGAATTTGAATATGTATGATAGAAATTGAAAGTAGTTTATTATAATTATTGACAGGTTTTATCAAATAAATTTTCATGTCAGGCAAAACAAGAAACTACCAGTTATAATAGACAAGATCACCTCAATGACTTCATAAGGTAAGCTCACAATGTCGATTTGTTCGGTCTGTTTGATGTTTTGAGCCCTTAGCACTAGTTTTAGCGTGTACAATTGATTGACAGGTGAATGATAATGCGCGGTCTTACATAAAAAAAATGTTAAATAATCCACTTTTTTCGGTTAAAAAATATACACATTGAATTGAGAATTTGCTAAAAATACCGACTTGTGTTTAACTGTAGCTTTTGAAGACAGTGCCTATGTACACAACACGGCTGATAGAGGTAAATGGAAGAAAAATCCATGTTGTGCCGACCCTACTTAAGTGCAATAAGGGTAGGAAGATGATAACGTGAGAAACCGGCACCACACTGGAGCTCTACATAGCATTAAGGAAAGGATCATTGTAAAAATGATAGGCTCTAAGCTGTGTCTGTTGGCTGATTCTTCTAAGCTTGGTCGCGAGGAATAGGCGTAGCTTCACTTAGCTCCTAAACGTTTCAAACACTTATGATTTTATTGAAATAAATACCTCTTGTGTTTGAGTTTAAGAGGCTGCCAGTCGCTGATTGCTCTTTTTAGAAACGAAAAAAGAAATACTTCTGAACAAGCCACATCTCCTATTTTTATAAGTATATTACTTCAGGTTCCTACCTAGATTTCTATTAAGCTGAAAACATAATAGCAGAACCTTTTCACGATAAAGATATTATTTCAAAATGATACGTTTTAGAATTTATGATCGTAATATTTTATATACCTACTATTAAAATCAATTTGTGATTTATTGTTAAAGATAGCTAATATGTAGATCTAGATTTCTATTAGGATAGATTTTTGATAAGTAATTATACATAATTTATATCATTAATTTATTCGAAAAGCTAAGGCGGACCACGCTCCGACGTGTGTTTGTCGTCATTGCAGCGGTCGGTAGGATTATTTATCGAAGTGATTAAAGATGGTTACATCTTTATTCACATATACTATACATTATAAAATAGGAGATGTGGCTTGTTCACAAGTATTTCTTTTTTCGTTTCGAACAAAAATAATCGTCGACTGGCAGCGTCTTAAGAAACTGATGCTACAAGCCCCCCTTTAATTAATCGGCTTGAATATTCATCGCCGCGCTTGTGACGTCACTAATCGCGTTACCAACAGCTTGATGTGCGTAATTTTCTTTAGCATGATTTATCACGTGTTTACCGTCAGATTGAATGAACATTTTTGTATGGTAAGTGTATGGTAATTCAATCACTCGCTTGTATTCGTTCAGTTGTGCTATCGAAAATGTAATTTGTAGCTGACTGTACATTTTTGTAAAGGATCGTGGTACAATTTACACAAAAATATATTTATATTAATACTTATTTTAAGCAGTTTCTAGTTTCTGCATCAGTCATACGTCAAAATATACTGCACTGGAAAGCGCGACACAGTTTTTATACTAATGCATATTTCAGTGTTCATTTACTTTTATTAACATGTTTTATTCACTGAAATAAATAAATAAGTACGTCAAAATATAATATATTCATGTATATTTATTATTTGCAAACATACACCTATTACCGCTTAATATTGGTATTACATTCCCAAAGAGGGTTGACGTCAGGCAGGCGGATTGTAAAAAACCTCAAACCAAGTGGGATAAGGAGATGATGATTCTTTAAACAAACTGACTATGACAGACATACAAAAGAAAGAGTAATCTTGTTAGTATTATGTTTTTACATAAAAAATATTATTTAATTATAAAAATAATTACCAAAATTCATACCATACATTTACATTTAAATTTTTTATATTTTTTACCTTTTTTTTCTTCTTTGTACACTTATAGTTTTACATCCTTACTTTATAGTAATTTTTAGTATCTTATTTTTAAGTTAAACCCGTATTTTCGTGGAACATTGTTTTCGTTATGCTCTGGAGGAGGGCGTTGACTCTGCTACTCAGTTTTTACTTTTGCAGTTGTCATCGTTTTTCACTTGTTTTTTGTATACCAATGTTATTTTGTTCCAAATAAATAAATTTGAAATTTGAAATACCTGAAAACCCCTTTTATAGGAATAAAGTGCTCAATTAAAACACACGTGTCGAGTTCAAAGTTAAAACGAGGCTTTCGGTTAAATGGGACGAAACACCTCGGTCCTATAGTTAGGTTAACTGTGACCGTGGTTTAGGGGTACTCACCCTTTTGGGCATGTCCAGGCGCAAGTTGTAAAATAGGGCATTACATTTTTTATTATATTCATTACTAAAAAATAAAACAGAAATAAAAAATCACGACTGTAATCCCCAAGTACGGTACGCCCTCATTTTGCAGTAGTTAGCATTCCACACGTGAGAGGTTGTGCTGACTAAAAAATGTGGGCAAGTGCCAAATAAAATGTTTGGACATCTGTCTGATTACCCCTTTTAAGCATGTTCAAAGATTTAAGGGGCTTAAAAATCTAAAATAATGTTTATGTGCTTGAGATTACAGCCGTGATCTTATCTCTGTTTTTTTTTTAATTCAGTTATCTCGGCTAATTCATATTGGTGGACTTTATACACAATGCCATCTACTGAACCAGATAACTGATGGAATACTTATATATTTTTTTTGTAAGTATATTCTAACTTCTACTTGTTATATTAACACCCAGACACAGAACAAACATCTATGTTCATCACTAGTAGTACATAGTATAAAGCAAAGTCGCTTTCCGCTTCCCGCGTCTTTATGTATGTATGTTTGCTTATATCTTTAAAACTACACAATGGATTTTGATGCAGTTTTTTTTAATAGATAGAGTGATTCAGGAGGAAGGTTTATATGTATTAAACCCATACAAAGCCGGGACGGGTCGCTAGTAACACATAAAATTCACAACAAATAAAACTCACAGAAGGCAGGTTTTAGGTGCACTGTTGTTAGAAAACTCACGCCACATCAAGAACCGCTTTCGCTTATTACTTGAAACTAGATTAAACTAATCTTAGTAAATAGTAGTCAATTGTCCAAGGGTTTAATTATCGTCTGCTTCATAACAAGGAGATATTCTTTTTAGGCCTAATACCCTAAAGTTTGCATTTAGTTTAAATTTGTTGTAATTATTCTTTTTACGTAATTAGCAAACGTAATAACTTATGACAGAAGGACCCTTAAAGTAGGGACTGAATAAATTAACCGACTTGTTATTACATGGATCTCACAACTTTTTACGGTAGAAGAACTGAGTTGCGTTGCGAGACTTGGCTTTTTTTACAAGTTATGTTTTTGATGGCATCTAACTAAAGTTAAAATTGTATAGCTTACATAAGAATAATGCCGCATTTGCACTAAAAGATATGTAGCTGGATATGTCTCCCGACTTATTGTTTTTATATAGTGTACTAGCTTTTACCCGCAACTATGTCCGCGTAAATTCAGGAAAACAATGTATGTATATATACAAACCTTATCGTAAAAACTTGAAATTTGTAAAAAATAAAAATGAAATTTGGGTAAAAAGAAGCCTATGTCTGTGCCAAGACTTTGAACTATCTCTATATGTAATTTCATCACAATCGGCCCCGCGGTTTGGTCGTGATAACGTTACAGACAGACAGACAGACAGACAGACAGAAGAAATAAGTTTTAAATAACTTTGTGCCGGGTCACTGTCGAGGGACACGTGGTTTACGAAAAAAAACTAGCTTTTTATTAATCACATAAGGCTAACGGACGGTAGACATCCTTTCGGATCTCCAGGCGCTCAGGTCTTTAAAGATGTCTAAAGGGGTTAGTCAGAGGCACGACGAAACATTGCACTTAGCACATGCCTACAATTTGCAGTCTATTTTTTTTTTAACTAATAGTAGGTACTCTTACCTACCTAAACGCGCAAAATGTTAAATATGTAGGTAACCACTCCAATTATTATCAAAATCGCTTAAAATCGCTTTATAATTACGATCACAATACTTGAAAAGTTAAGGAGCATCGCCTACACGAGCTATAGTGGGCGTCAAACGCGCGCGTGCCTCCGCGCCCCTTGCTCGCCCTCGCCTCGACTCCGAGCCACCTCCGCCACGACACTAGCTCGTGTAGGCGATGAGTCTTAGGCAGCGAGTTATTGTTTCAGTAATTTATTGGCAAAGTTTACCTTCTGCTACTGTAAGATAAACTGTGCGCGCAAACAAACTAGAATTCTGAGATTTGGAAGTTTCACTTTGTCTCGACAAAGTCAATTCGTGACTTTGAAATGGAAGGAAATTATTTATTTTGATTATATATATGGGAAATGTCAACATGTAATACATTTTATATACCTGTAATTAATAAAAAAACATCCAAAAATAGATAGTAAATTAAAAAAAAATACTTATACTTACTAGTAGGGAAATAAAGGTTATTTTTATTTTATAAATAGTAATGAAAAAATTTAAAAAAGTATGCATGAGAAATGTGATGAGAGTGAATGAAAAAAAAAACCGGCCAAATGTGAGTCGGACTCGGGCACGGAATAATATAAATATTTAAGGCGCTCCCAGTCGACGATTGTTTTTTTTCGAAACGAAAAAATAAATACTTCTGAACAAGCCACATATCCTATTTTATAATGTATAGTCTAAGTGAATAAAGATGTACCCATCTTTAATCACTTCGATAAATAATCCTACCGACCGCTGCAATGACGACAAACACACGACGGCGCGTGGTCCGCCTTAGCTTTTCGAATAAATTAATGATATAAATTATGTATAATTACTTATCAAAAATCTATTCTAATAGAAATCTAGATCTACATATTACCTATCTTTAACCATAAATCACAAGTTGATTTTAATAGTAGGTATATAAAATATTTCGATCATAAATTCTAAAACATATAATTTTGAAATAATATCTTTATCGTGAAAAGTTTCTGCTATTATGTTTTCAGCTTAATAGAAATCTAGGTAGGAACCTGAAGTAATATACTTATAAAAATAAGAGATGTGGCTTGTTCAGAAGTATTTCTTTTTTCGTTTCGAACAAAAACAATCGTCGACTGGGAGCGCCTTAACTAGTTTCCGCCCGTGTCTTTTCTTTTCAGCTACCTAGATAATAAGTTTTCTGTTGAAAAGTATTTTAGATTTTTCAAGATTTTTTAAAATCATTTAAACCATCGAGCACATGTCACATAATATAACATTGTCATTGGAACTCAACAAGTATGCAAGGTTTTTACTCAATCGAAGTTTTTCATCAGACACCATCCACAGATCAGCTCGCTGTCACCATATTATTGTATTGTCACCAGAACTAAAGGTGTACGGAAAAATTTGGGGTGAGGAATAACTGCTCCAAAATTGAGTTGCAAGATTCCACGCGAACAAATATAATTACATACATACACACATATTTTTTTTTGTATTATACCCTCATGTGTCTAAACAAGACTGAGATCGCCTGTACGATAGGCACCTGCGCTCCCCCTACTTGAAATCACAAAAAAAATACATTTTATTTAATTAATGATTATTAAATATTACATACATACAATAGAAGTTAAATAAAGCTTGTAAAAAGTGGCCTATATGATATTTTAGGACTACTTAGGATTAACTATATTATGTTACAAGTTTTATTCAAATCCATTCAGTCGTTTTGACTAAGCCACATCCTCACAAACTTTTGGATTTATCGCCCCGGCTTCGCACGGGTAGCATGTTATTATACATATAAACCTTCCTCCTGAATCACTATATCTATTAAAAAAAACCGCATCAAAATCCGTTGTGTAGTTTTAAAGATATAAGCAAACATACATACATATTACATACAGACGCGGGAAGCGGAAAGCGACTTTGCTTTATACTATGTAGTGACTAGCGACCCGCCCCGGCTTCGCACGGGATGAATATAGTATACTAGCGACCCGCCCCGGCTTCGCACGGGATGAATAAATATAAACCTTCCTCCTGAATCACTCTATCTATTAAAAAAAAAACCGCATCAAAATCCGTTGCGACTTTGCTTTATACTCGTACTATGTAGTGATAGTGAAGTAGGTTTTAGTATTTGTAACATAGTGTTTATTTAGGAGATTCACAAATACTTTCTGATCGCTGTGAGGGATTTGATATCACAACCTTTCTAGGTATTTTGATAACTTCGATGGGCTGACTCAGACGTTAGGGATGTGGGTTCGATTTCTGCAGTAGGACAATGATTGGATGATTGACAATATTTGTCCCGGGTCTGTTATCGTTAAGCATGTAGTTTATGATACGACACAGCGATTTCGGTGTGGGATAAATATTATGATGGTAGTGTAGAGTAATTTTTATATATTATTCGATTATGTAGGTACCGTTATTCGCTAAATAACGTACCAAACTGCGTTATTAGCCATGAATTCCATTTGGCGATATAACGGGTCATGGCTTAAAACGCACTCTGTTTTCAATTTCGTCTAAAACGATAATGTCTAAAAGTTCAATTGAACTCGAAAACGTCCTGTTAGACTTGCTCCGTCCAGTTGATTTTCGATATCGCTGAGACATATTAGAAGCGGAAAACTTCGAAGGAAAATAAACTTTAGAGTTAACCAAATAAGGTGCAGTTTCAGTTTGAAGTGGTTAAAGCATGGCGTGCGTCAAAGAGTATCGTCACGGAAGTATTACCATAGAAGAAGGAATAGTCTTAAGAAAATAGTTTTACTCTATACTAAGTTTGTAGTAAGTATAAGATAACCACTGATGAGTTAGTTTTAGATCAAAATACAAATTCAAATTTAAATAGTATATTATGCAACTAGTGAATAAAGGACGGATTTAAAGCGAGGGCCGTAGATGAGTCACGAGCAAGTGAAGGATTCTAATGATTGAATCACGAGCGCAGCGAGTGATTCAACTGTTAGAATCCTGAACGACGCGAGTGATTCATGGCCCTCGATATAAATTCGTACTTTATTCAGGAGTTGCATACTATACTTTATACCATGACTACGAGAATATTTATTTAATCTAATGCCAAACTCCTTGTCGCAAATATCGACCAATCAAATCTCGAGAATTTATTTGCACCAAAGAGTTTTGAATTTCGAATCTCAGCGCAAGGAGTTTGTGTAAGCATTGAAATAGAGACCGGATATATTTTGTGTTCCAAATTCAAACACCAAAATAGTGAATAAAAACAAAACAGTGAATAAAAGGCCTTTTTATTCACTGTTTTGCGTGAATAAAAAAAGCTTTTTAAAGTAGGTATGGTATAAAATCATTTATTTCAAAAAAATCACAAGGATCACTTTGAAACGTCTTAGGAACTAGGTGAAGCTACGCCGATTCCACGCGTATTGCCACTCCAGTGTATTGCCGTAAGAACAAGGTGAAGGGTATCATATTATTACACGAAAGTTTGTTGGTTTGTGAACGCTGAATCTATTTATTGTTCATTATACTTTTTCTACTATTCTCAAAAGGGGTTGACGCTAGGCAGGCAGTCAATATAGTTTTTCTAAGCAAGTATTCTCAAAGACGGTTCACGTCAGGTAGGTGGCCAGTTGTTCAATACTCCAAGCCAAATCTTGCAGTATTTTTTTTTCGACATACTGTGTTGACCTCACATGAAGTAGAATAAGGGCAAGATGAAAATAGAAGTTATAGATTTTTTTACTTCAGATTTAAAGAAGGCAACCCCACAGGATTCAGAGGTCTTTAAGCCCTGGAATAGAATTTTCTTTCTACAGCTCAAGCGAATAGAGTTTATTATGCATTTTAAGCTGAAATAAACTGGCGTAAGGTTTAGTCACAGAAGTATTGGCACAACGCCAATTCTACTTCCATGGTAGATATCACCTATAGGTGTCACGGGTGAAAAATTTAAAGTCTGATAACTTCAGTGTTGAAAGATTGACGACAAGGATAGGGCGATTTGGAACAGCTATTTTAAGTGCTGTATAGAGTTTTATATTTATTTTGTTCGCGTGATTTTTCGTTTTAACTTTGACGTACATTTCAATCTTTTACATTTTGCTGTTGTTTTTTGGGATAAAAAGTATTTTGTGGCATGAGCAAGAACTATTATAGTATGGTACCTTAAGGTATCGTCAAAACATATATAATAATAATTCGTGCTCACACCACTGTTTCAAATCTAAGTTATACTATACTCTTGCAAAACTTCATTAAAATCGATTCAACTGCAACGATTACACGTAAACAAACAAAAATCCAAACTTTCGCATTATTTTAATACTAGCCCCGGCTTCGCACGGGTGGTAACTGGATAAAAAGTAAGCTATGTGTTATTCTGATGTATATGCTATATAACTTAAAGTTTCATCAAAATCCGTTCAGTAGTAGGTATTATAGTAGTAGGTAGGTACAAATGTGTGAAAGAGTAACATACACACTCCCACTCACAAACTTTAGTATTATTATTAGTTGGATGCTAAAACTTGTAACAACTTTTCCATTAGCAAAATAGTAAGTTACGATATGAAATTTGTCGGGATATATACCATGCGAGTTACTACTTCGGTCCAATGTGCCATTTGTAAATCAAACTCTCGAAGACCTATCACGAAAACCAATCAATACAGTCTGTATGTCCGTTCTAACATAACATAGCTTATTAGAAACATCCGACTCATTTTGCAAGAAACTAGCCGTCACAGATGTTGTCTTTTCTAATTTCAATAATCGCATAAAAAAGGCCAAGTGCGAGTCGGACTCGCGCACGAAGGGTTCCGTACCATTATCTATAAAAAACGCCAAAAAACCATTTTTGTTGTATGGGAGCCAAACTTAAATATTTATTTTATTCTGTTTTTAGTATTTGTTGTTATAGCGACAACAGAAATACATCATGTGTAAAAATATCAACGGTCTAGCTATCACGGTTCATAAGATACAGCCCTGACAGACAGACGGACGGACGGACAGACGGACTTAGTAATAAAGTCCCGTTTTTAGCATTTGGGTATGGAAATTTAAATAAAAATCATTGAAATCGCATCACCAGGTAAAAAGATACGCGCGGTCATACATAAAAAACATATATTCCAATTCATTAAAAAGTATGTTTTCACATGCGAAAATAACGGCTTCAAAATGTAGTCATAGAAATTCAACGGTTACCGTTGCCTAGCTCTTTTCAGCAGGCTGCGTATAAACCCTATAAGTCAATCCGGTATCCACCGGTTGGCGTTGGGCCAGGGTTCTGCACACGTCACTATGATTTATTGCGCTTAAGATCTAACTTCCGGATGGTGGAAAGTTTAGAAGTATTCGGATGGTCCTGATATTGCCGGAATACCTATCATCGAATGTGTCTCCTGTGATTAAAGTTTGTTTGCTTGTTACTCATCACGTTGGCCGAATCGGGTTCCGTGGAACAACTCAAATGGAAAATTGCATTACTTTTTGCGATTTCTTAGAAGATATTTTTGTCTATTTGTAACATTTTTATTTACTAGCTTTACACGAGTGTACTAATGAAGATTATAGGCGAATTGTTGATCGTTTGTTACATTATTGAAATTTTAGTGGGAATATCTATTTTTTTTATAAAAATTATAGCTTATTATTCTCGATGATAATGTAGCTTTTGAAAGGTTAAAACAAATATCATCACAACTGTAATCCCCTAGTACGGTAGACATCCTTTCAGATCTCCAGATGCTTAGCCCACATTTTGCAGTTGAAATTAAAATTCTGAAGTTGAAAAATTCGACAATATTTTTTTGTGTTTTTTTTCGATGATAATCAAGATGCATGGTACATCCAGTTTCAGTTTTCAGCAGTCGTCTTAATACATCCTGTATAGTTTGTTATATGTTTAACGTTCAACGTTGTAGAACAGACAAGCAAAGCTTGGCATTACGTGTCCGGATTAGTTTCGCTGTTCGGTTTGTTTGTTACCAGAAGACCGCGGCTTCGGTTTATAAAACGGGTATTTGCCTGACCCGTTATTAGAATGTCTATGAATAAAACTGTCACTGGACGTTATCCTACTAATATTATTAATGCGAAAGTTTGTGAGTGGGTCTGTGTGTGTTTGTTACTTTTTTACGCAAAAACTACATAACGGATTAAAACGAAACTTTACAGTAATATAGCGTATACATTAGTATAACACATTTTATCCAGTACTCGCGAGAAACCGGAGCGAGCAGCTAGTAATTATATAAATTCGTGCTAGACGGCCTCTAGTTGGCATTATAGGTCCCTTAAACAAGATAAAATAAATTATTATAAAAAACATAAACTCGACTGCTTAGTAATAATGAACTAAAACAAACGTTATGCTCACTTATTTAGGGAGCAAGGCGCTATATTAAAAAAATATAACCTATAAAAAACACATACATACATACACACACTCACTCACTCACAAACTTTCGCATGAATAATACTAGTAGGATAGTAGGTCAAATCGAAGGTCGAATTGATTTTTCTGGCTGTTCCGACCTTGTGTTTAAATAATATCAAAGTTTACTAAGCTAGAGTTATTATTAGTTAAAGTGAAAAATATTTTCTTTGAATATATATTTATTTTATAGATCCTTACAATTTAAGACCATATAGCAAGCTTGATCAAATTTGTAGCTAAGTGCTACGAAGTGCTACGAAAAACGCTACGAATAGTGCTACGTATAATTCTAAGCCAAACTGCTGTAAAAAGCTCTAACAGCATTTTTTATCCTATTGTTTCTTGATAAAGGTCATTTTACTAATTTAAAAATAAAAAATAAATGTTTTACGACCATGACCCTCAAGTACTGTAGATAGTCTCAGATCACCACCCGCTCAATTCCATAAAAATCTGGAAAGCTAGTCAGAGTAATGTCCAATCATTATATTTTTATTCTAATTCATTACCAAACATTATTCATTGTTGAAAAGTTCTGTAACGAAACTCTTCAAATTTGAGGTGATTTTTCTTAGTTTAATTATTTACTATCTGACCCGTGCCCGCTTCGCTGTGCGTAAGACATTTCTAATACAATCGCGGACTTTATTGTAGAAAAAAAAAATGTGTTTATTTACGACATCACATTAGAAACCTCTAAAATTATCAGTGTTTCTCTACTATATTATGCATGTATTATACATATAAACCTTCCTCTTGAATCACTCTATCTACTAAAAAAAATCGCATCAAAATCCGTTGTGTAGTTTTAAAGATATAAGCAAACATACATACATACATACGCGGGAAGCGGAAAGCGACTTTGCTTTATACTATGTAGTGAAGTCCAGAAAATTATTAAAAAACATCATGAGCCGAGCAAGAGTTTCTGTTGTAATTGACTGCGAATAAAAATACTGTTTACTTGGAAAGTAAAAAAAAATCTAATCTATATCTATATACATATAATAAAACTGTAGAAGAGTTCAATTCTGTACATTAAATAAAAACTAAAAAAAATACTCTCCTTTATAAAAGTAACACAAACCAAAAAAAAAAACATTTTAAATTTTTGTCTGTCTGTCTGTCTGTTATCCGGCTTTCATGCAAACACTACTGGGCGGATTTTTATGAAACTTGTTTTGTTATGTAGCTATTTAGTCCTCGGCAACATAATATAGGCTATAATTTATTTTGAAGATTGAAATACCAGATGTGAAATTATCTGTTCCCCAGCGAAGCGGGCGCGGGTCAGCTAGTATTTTATAAATATTCTAGTAATATAACAAAAGCAGATGGCATAGCGTAAGAAAAATTAAATTTCTTCACAAACGGTAAATAGTTCTTAGAAGTTTGCAACGCAAAGGACATTTTAGAGAAAAATATGTACAACATTATTTCTGTTGGGTACATCTAAAGATTAAGTGCATTTCTTTGTCTTTGAAAGACTGTAATGAGTTTGCAAGATAACTAATTCTTATATATATTTTTATTTTATACTTTACTAGCCGACCCGTGACACACGTTGTCCTGTCAAATTTCAATAATCGAATAGAAAAGACTGAATGTTTTTAGTCTGTGATCAGACTGTTGCAGTTGTCAGATTTGTTGCACACCAGCGCCATCTATACAGAAATCATAACTTTTGCGTTTTTTATAGTTTTTGGGATGTTTTTCCTATTTTAAAGTAGTCTATTATTTATTTGAGCATTATATCTACATCTACAGCAAATTTCAACTTAATCCGTTTTGTCGTTTAAGCCTGATTGAGGCACAAACATACATACAAACTCACAAACTTTCACATTTATAATATTATTAGGATACTACAAATAGACACATAAGCTAATTGTAATGTTTGAACGTACCTGACTCTTTACTTAACTAAATTTGACGATTCTAAATGATCCAAGTGATTTCAATGAATAAACGATATTTTGATTTTGATTTTAGATTTTTGATGAGACTCTCTGTTTCGATTAGTCCAGGACCTAAGAGGCAAGCTACCATAAATAAATAACACACAGCGCTATCTAGCCCCAAACTAAGCAAAGCTTGTACTATGGGAACTAGATAACTGGTGGTATACTTATATACTTTTTTTGTAAATGATACAATACAACACCTAGACACAGAACAAACATGTTCATCATACAAATATTTGTTCTAGAAGGAGGTTCGAACCCTGAGCTGTGAAGCCACACTTGGAGACTACAGTCGTGATTCTATATCATTGCATTTTCTTTTTCTAAAGTTCTTTATCAAACACAGTCGTAAAGCCTTGTGATATGAAGCTCGTCTTTCTATGCGATATATGTGCGATAAATGCGGTTCCAATCAAAAATGAAAAAAAAAATCTACTCAAAAAATTACAGTGTAGAGATCAAAATTCAAGTCGGTGTTTGTAAAGTTTTATAATTATACTAGCGACCCGCCCCGGCTTCGCACGGGTAGCATGTTATTATACATATAAACCTTCCTCCTGAATCACTCTATCTATTAAAAAAAACCGCATCAAAATCCGTTGTGTAGTTTTAAAGATATAAGCAAACATACATACATACAGACGCGGGAAGCGGAAAGCGACTTTGCTTTATACTATGTAGTGATCGTGAAATACACACATGTACAGGTACTGTCATTTTGGTCACGTCGAAGATATATCTGTCATCAGTACATGTAATATTTTCAACAAAATCATGAGTACAAAAGTAGCATTCGCAATCGCGCCGTCTAAGTAAGTGCTTAGTCAGCGTGCTGGGAAAAATTGCCAGCATTATTTCGGTGTAAGGGAATATAAATCTGAAGGAATTCTTAGGAATATTTGCGTAGAATGACATGTCAAGATGGAAATTGTTTCAGCATAGTTTCAGCAAATGGGAGAACGGTGCGGTTTAAACGTTGTCGAGGCTTGAAATTCTGAAATGCAGTACCTAGGTACTTTTAAAGTAGATTAATTTCAGGAATTTAGCTCGTTTTTGTGCGGTCACGAACTCAATTGCAAATTTGTATTGACGAAACTAACTCCTGCCTTTGCGTTAGCTCGCTGATAAATTAAATAGGTTTCAACTGTAAAAAAACAATGGGTTTTTGTACACAATCAAAATTTGACAGTTGAAGCAGATTAAAATAAAGGGGGCTTGCGCAACCGTCACTTTGGCCCAGTGCAAGGTTCCAATGTTCGGGTTATTCTGAAGGTCGTGATTCAAATCCCTTTCATCCATCAATTAGATTTTTCTAATTAAAAAGTTCCAAAAAAGTTGTCTTCAATTGTACATTATATCAGTATGCGAAGACTGAAATATATGTTCTAGCGGCGATGGGTTTGCAACGTGTCACGTATGAAATGCTAACTACTGTAAAATGGCATGTGCCCATTGTAAAGTTTGGAAGTGCCTTTAACTATCCACCTTAAACATTTTCAAGGATTTGAGCACCTGGAGATCTGAGAGATTCTGGAGATCCTTTTGAGGATTATAGTTGTCCGTCAGATCCTATAAGTATTTAATTTTAATCATTGAAACAAATGATAGACCTCAAGCCGTGTTTGTTGCCTGATTCTTCTAAGATTGGTCGCGAGGAATCGGTGTAGCTTCACCTAGTAAGACGTTTCAAAGTGATATTTGTGATTTTATTGAAATAAATGATTTTTGGATATGAATTTGAAATAAATATAACCTTTTGAGTTTGAGTTTGAATCAAAACACGAGTGTTAGTGACGTTTACATTATTCAAACGTCGTTGCAAAGAAAATCTTTACCTTCATTACGTAAAAGGAAACCAGCAAACATTACTAATTCCGCCACCTTCCACCAATCTTCATTACAATCTATCATAACCAAGTCATTAATCTTGCTCTGACAATGACTTATTATTGTATTATTTCTTAGTGGTCGTGTCCAGGCTTGATGAACAAAACTATTATTGCTAAAGTGAAAAGTGGATCCCTGATTCGACGCCACATGATTCCTCTTAGAATAAAAACATTTTTGGTAAGTATTGTCGCTTTGCCTCGGTAAAGACAAAAGATGTCAGTTAATCAGAGGCACATCCAAACATTATATTTGGCACATGCCCACATTTTGCTGTAGTTAGCATTCCATAAGAGACAGGTTGTTTTATAAAAAAAAATTAGCATCTGACATACTCGTAAAATAAACCTTTTCTTAGGTCTCTAGGCGCTTAGATCGTTGATGATGTAAAAAAAGGTAGTCAGAAACATGTTCATTGTTCAAACCTAAAATTTGGCACATGCCTAGATTTTGCAGTTGTTAGCATTCCATACGTGACAAGGTGACAGACAATCGCAAATACATCGCCTTTTTAAGGCGAGTAATAAATGTTTTTGATGAATGCAGAATCGTTTTTTCTCAATAACCGCAAAACATACAGTTTTGTTTATCATGACAAAGATAACTTAAGGATATAATCTAGATAAATTACAGACAGAAACACGATTGGTGAAACTTTTCTCTATAGATTTATTTTCCAAAGTTGGCTCTTCAAAAACACGAGTTTCGTTTTAAATCAAAGCTATAAATAGCTAGACAGTTTATTTTTATATAATTCGTAAGATAATCATACTAGCTAAATAAATTACAGACAGTTTCTTTTTAAATTTGATGGTTTTCGAGATAATGCAGTTTTATCACTTTTTCAGTCTTATCCGGGTAGACTCAGCCCATACAAAACGTCAAAAATTTCACTTATCACCTTAAAAACTAACAGATGTCCTTACGATGTTTTTATGCATCGTTTAGATTAATTATTTAGATGGAAAATTCATTGATCGCACGGCCGGGATTCAAACTTACGACTTATGGATTGAGAGTCCAGGTACCTTTCACCTTTTGTTAGACTTGCAGATCTTACAGTCTTGCAGTCTTGCAGTCTTACAGACTTTTTTGCAGCTTACACGCGCTTAGCCGTGTTGGCCGAGTGGGATATACCTCGACTTTAAATCTGAGGGTCGTGGGTTCGAATCCCGGCGTGCATCAATGGATTTTTCTGTTCGAAAATTTATACGCGCATCAAAAACACCTGCTTACAACGGTGAAGGAAAACATCGTGAGGAAACCTGTTAATGTTCTTATAAGCGGCGATAAGCTTACAACCTGTCACGTATGGAATGCTAACTACTGCAAAATGTGGGCATGTGCCAAATATAATGTTTGGACGTACCTCTGACTACCCCCACTAGACATCTTCCAAGGATCTAAGCGTCTGAAAATCTAAGAGGATGTCTACCATACTTGGGGATTACAGTCGTGATCCTATTTAATTATTAATATTTTTTTTGACACGCGTTAAAAACGCCTAATATGAAACGTACATTCGTATTCAAAATGGGCTCACGTAGAATTTCTGTAGACTAATCAAATTCCGACGGTCTAATTACAAAGGAAAAGTTACCTCTCCTTATTTAATGCTCATTTCTAATTCAATACCTGAGGCATGACTTACATTGGGTTTTCAAATATTATATAAAGTTTTTATAAATCCTGTTTTTATTATGTAATGTTTGGACGTGCCTCTGACTTACCATTTTAAACATCTTCTAGGATCTGATTGACTAAGGATATGAGAGGATGTCTATTGTTTTTGGGGCTGAGAATCGCGCAATGTAAGGTTTCGTAGTTAACACAGCTAATAACGTTATTTATGTAATTTTCAAAGATTTTGTACAAAAAAAAAATATTTCTTCCTTAAGAGGCTCCCAGTCGCTGATTGCTCTTTTTCGAAACGAAAAAAGAAATACTTCTGAACAAGCCACATCTCCTATTTTATAAGTATATTACTTCAGGTTCCTACCTAGATTTCTATTAAGCTGAAAACATAATAGCAGAAACTTTTCCCGATAAAGATATTATTTCAAAATGATACGTTTTAGAATTTATGATCGAAATATTTTATATACCTACTATTAAAATCAACATGTGATTTATTGTTAAAGATAGGTAATATGTAGATCAAGATTTCTATTAGAATAGATTTTTGATAAGTAATTATACATAATTTATATCATTAATTTATTCGAAAAGCTAACGGACCACGCTCCGACGTGTGTTTATCGTCATTGCAGCGGTCGGTAGGATTATTTATCGAAGTGATTAAAGATGGGTACATCTTTATTCACATAATACTTACTATACATTATAAAATAGGAGATGTGGCTTGTTCACAAGTATTTATTTTTTAGTTATGAACAAAAACAATCGTCGACTGGGAGCGCCTTAAGTACATCTTATAAATTGATCGACTATTACGTCTATTACTCGAAAACTTGTAACGTCTACTTAGCAGTGATAGTTTTATTTTAAGTTCGTTATATATACTACTACCGTGATTTTTTCACGCCTCCAAACCTATTAGTTTAGATTTTAGAGGTTTTAGAGAACACTCGCTTTTCACAAAAATAAGCACTTTAAAGCTTAATATATCAGAAACGGATCTCTTAATAGTAAAAGTTGTTTTTTACAAACCCTCCATTTTTATTAAAGACCTTGTTACAAATATTTTTCTACCTACCTATAGGGTAAGGTTTGAGTAGTCGGGTAAGAATAAACAAGGCTTGATAAGTTTAAACTGAAATTATTATTCTAATTTACAAAAAAAAACACAATACAGAGGCAGTGAGATGGGAGAGAATTTCTCAGAATAAACAAAACTTAATTCTTAATTTTATAGGTAGTTAGATTACACTTGTTTCTTTAAAATTAGGGTTACAGTAACACATATTAGGACAGCTGCTATTACATACAATGTTCACTTACTATAATAATAGGGTACACCTTAACCTATCTATTTTATGCCAGCTAGACTCAGGGTAGGTAGGATGTCAGAGATAACATTTACCATTGGGTTTTAAAATAAAAAAGTAAATATAGTTGGACGCCACTCTCACTAAGGGTGAGAGACCATTTAAAAAAAATCCTTCCACAAACAGCACTTTACTCACGGATATATCAGGTAGTAGATTCAGTACTAAGGTACTGAGAAGAAAACCACCACGAGGGTTCCACTCCTACCCACAATCCAACCACAGCCCAGAAAACTCCAACGCCAACCTCGGGTGACCAAGTACATGGTCAGGTCACTCGGGGTATCCCAAAAATACCTTTCGGGGTATCCCAACAACACCTCTCGGGGTATCCCAAAACACCTTCTGCAAGGACAAAAGTAAGATATTAGCACAACACCGGAACAGCCAATGGGAAATATTTCGGGTTTGCACATTCTTCACCTTGCAGACAATATCAATACACACCTTTATGAAGGTGTTACAACGCCTGTACACCACCGATAGTATATCGGCAATACAGCTTCAGCATCCCAGCAAAACGTCCACGACAGCTAGGCAACCTAAAACAAAACAATCCTGGATGATTTCTACTCATCGAACCACAATTTCGATCCTCGGCGGGCACTGGTTTGGTAAAAGACGCTTACCTTTTCTATCCTACAATCGCACGTGTGTGTGCGCAGGTGATTAGCCTCGGATATCCTGGTTAAGCGCCGGACATCCCGTGATTTCAAGTTCTGCGGGGTTTGGTTTCCCCTTCGAATGAAATCCCGCACCAGGCCGCTCACAGGTTACGCAACATAACCCTTCCTCAGGGCTTCCTGACCTCCCAAAAAGGAATAGGCCTCCACGGCCTTCCGCCGTGGTGGCGACCCCAGAAAAGAAACAATCCTTTGCCGGCAATGGTGAGGTCAGCTCTCAACCTATTTCCCAAAAACTCTGGGAGAATTCACAACGATTACCCAAAACGAAATCATCTTCCCGACCAAAAATAACAACACCTATATTCCAGAATGCTCTCGTCGACTGAAATAGCGAGACGAACATTAATCCACACAAAACAAGTTACTTATATCGCTTTTTGTAAATAATTACATATTAGATTCACCCTAATATAAAAATGGGAAGATTCTTCAAAGACACAGCAACATTCTTACTTTCACTAGAATGTTCCATTGACATTTGTGACGTCACTAGCGAACAAGATTATTTAAAGAGGCCAGCGCCTGCGATTTTTACAATAATCTACCATGTACCATAACTGATTGCTATGATGAAAAATAAAGTTGTAACAACCTATTTTACGATATCCCACACACCAAAGGGTACGCGAGAAAAAAAAAAACATCCCCACTTTAGTTGTAGGGGAGGTACCGTAAAAAAAATTGTTTTTCAAGTTTTTATTCTACGACTTTGTTAACATTACTTATATTTATATACATGCTAAATTACAGCTTTCTAGCACTGTAGTCTCTGAGCCAAGCTGCGGACAGACCGATGGACGGACGGACATGGCGAAACTATAAGGGTTTCTTGTGGACACGAAACCCTAAAAAGGTCATTATTTTTTAATATTATTTATATAAACACTTACGCCAGTAACTGTCTGAATGTAAACTAGCCACTACATTCACCTGGACGATGCGCAAAATAGTAAAAACTGGACTTTAGGCTGCGAGTTCATGTTTAAATACAGGGTTTATTTACTTAAACCTCGAAGTTAAGTTAGTATATGAATTATTCTTGCGGGTCGGAGTAAAAAGCATGTTTCAGCATGGCGCGGTACATTAAAAGTGTATTTTGTTTGGTTGAGGTTGGTCTGTCGTTTTAAAAGGACAAAATGGTTGGGTCTAAGTCAAAGTCGAAAGGTACTTATTTTGAGGTGACATTACGACTTGTACTACGCCTGTTCCTTGCCAAACCTAGAAGAACCAGGCTATCAAAATAATAAGCACGAATGAAGGATGACATGTGACGAAAAGTGTGGTAGGTATGGGTGTTGAAAGATTTATGAGAAAAGGTAGACCAAAGAAAAGATGAATAGATTGTGTAGATGATATGAGTAAGAAAGAAGTAAATACTGAGATAACGACTGATAGAAGTAAACTGGATAATAAAAACATGACAGTCCATCTTCAAACTTGTATGAAGATACCTAAATAAAGGCAAAGAGATGGTGGTGATGATAAACTATTTATCCTTGATGTTTTTTTTTTATTTTTTTTTTTATTTTATCGATCTTACGAAAAGTTTTTCTCATTTAGATTTTTTAAATAAAAACTTTTTTCGATACCTTCACAAAAAACGTCAAAATATCGAAAATAAAACTCGCTCCATATTTCTTTCAGACAAAACAGCTTTCATCCAATTTGTCCTTTAAGGTGACTGTTAAATTTATGACAGCTCGCATTTTTTGTACTCGGTCGTATTCTGTGGCCGCACACTAAGAATAGTGCAAACGCACACATTGAAGCTACTTCACACTTCATTTACCAAGACTAAATAACTAGTCTTGATACTTGAAAATATTTGGTGCAATAGGTATGTCATATTTGTATAGGTAGGTATGTACTTAATAATTTTATAGGTTGCACTTGACAAAAAGAAAATAAATATAGAAAAAAATAATATATATTATAAGACAGGTTACAAATCGTAAAGTTACTAATATTAGACTGTGCAAAAAATATTTGTTAGGTACCTACTAATAAAATACATTATGACAAAACGGTAAGTATCGTTTTTTTACAAGCTCTTATTTAACTTGCAGTTTATGTACATATTTATGTATATATGTTTGATAAGGTGGAATCTTGCAACTTAATTTTAAGCAGTTATCCCCAATCGATTGAGCTGAAATTTTGCATACATAATATGGTGACAGCGAGTTGATCTGATGATGGAGTCAGGAGCTGTTCAACGGAACCCTTCACAAAATAGTCGAATTGAGGCAAAACTTTGCATACCTATCAATCTCAATGACAATGTAAAATTATGGTACTAGCGAGCTGGTCTGATGATGGAGGTCGGATGTAGCCATCGGAACTCCTCAACTACACAACATAACCACGTCGCGTTTGGGCTCGTCATTTTTATCTTGACGAGAACTAGAGCAGAAGACATTACAAAAGCTTGATTTAAAAAATATATTTTTAATAAAAAAACTTATTGTCATCTAAAATCGATGACGGCACCGTCAACGTTTCGAGTACCACTCACAGAAAGTTTTGAAAGTGAAATACTGATAAAATATGTAGGTATGCTTTTGAATATTGTGTGCGAGCTATGATCTCGAAGATCCATAGACCGCGCGTAGCGAGGGTCAACAAGTTCTGGAATTAAACAGTTATTGTAAAACTTTACTAAATAACCCTCCATAATATTTTCTTTCCAGAAAAATCAAATATGAATTTGTAAAAAGAGATGACCAACTCTTTTTAAAAATTCATATTTTCCATTGTATTTGTACTAAATGACATCACAAACCTGCAATACTTTTTAAGACCTATCCAAAGACATGAGAAAAAAAAACATCTGAAAATATGTATTTATTTCTACCACATTGTCGGCGTGACTAATGTATATTCATGCCAAATTACAGCTTTCCAGTACTAAGAATATCTGAGCTAAGCTGCGGACGAATGGACGAAAATGGCAAAACTATAAGGGTTTTTTGTGAACTACGAAACACTAAAGAGCACTTTCAGTATTTAGAATTAAACAATTTTTCAGGACACTTTATTTTTTTTTAACTATTTAATTATTTGCATCATGTACTTAAACTTAAGTATATGCCATCAAAAACAACTTGTAAAAATAAAAAAAAAAAGCCAATTCTCGCAACGCAACTCAGTTTCTTTTTTTGTCTTTTTTTTGTTGGAACTATGCTCGTGTGTAGTAAACTTAACTTGTGAGATATTGTATAAGTAGCCTAAGATAAGATAAGATATAAGATGACCAGAGATAATCTGTCGATGTCAGTCTCTCTTCCCTGTTCGCTTGTTACGGCTGGTCGTGTTCTATATCTCTACAATAAAGAATCCATATTATCACCCAGATCGTGTATATGTATAATTTAACCAAAAACCCATCAGTTCTTCTATCGTAAAAAGTTGTGAGATTTCAATGTCTGTCTGTCTGTCTAAAAAATGGCCTGAACTGCTTCGAGAAAAGGATGGTACGACTGTGCCGCTTTTTTGCTTGACTTGGCGGGGGCACTACCGTGCCCCCAGATAAACCTTGCTTTGATAATAACAAATACCGACCTTTTTAGAAGGTTCAACATTTTTGGTTCAATGCGTATCGTATCATTCGTCAGTCATTCATCAGTCGTCAAAATTGATTAATGCTAGATTTGTTGCACACCAGCACTCGGAGTCTTTTTATAGTTTTGAGGATGTTTTTTAATTAAAAATAGCCTATTTATAAGGTAGAGGTATATTTACATCGACAGCAAATTTCAATTTCATCCGTTTAGTCGTTTAGGTCTGATTGAGGTACAAACATCCAAACATACTTAACATCCGCACAAACTTTTAGATTTATAATATTAAAGATAGATAAATAATAATTATAAATTATATTCATAATCTGAATGTAATTTTTCTAAATCCAATTATAGATAAAGTATCATTTTTTTCCATCCATGTATAAAAAAACACGCTTGGTAATATAGGGTAGATTGGGTCTAAGCGATACAGGTAAGGATCATGGTACCTTAGAACTTTCATTTCAAAACAGAAATGTATCAAATCAACATTTATATTTATTTAATAACTAATTAGGGACACTTCAAAAACCACAGCAAAAGACGTTGTCCAGAAAGTATTATCACTAAAATGGAAATAGGCCGGGCACATACAAAGATTACAAAATGAGAGGTGATCTAAAACAATTATGAATTGGGACCCAATACATAAAAAACGAAGAAGAGGAAGGCCTGCTATGCGATGGGATGATGACATCGTGAAAGTAGCAGGCAAAACATGGAGCAGAGCCGCTAGAGATCGGGAAAAATGGATAGAGCTGGAGGAGGCTTTTACCGCTGAAAGCGGTCCTTACACATAATTTTATATACCTATGCATAGATACATATTTAAGTTAATTTTATATTGTGCAAGGAAATAAAAGCTTTTATTATTTATTATTAATTAGGGACACAACCAGGTTCACATTTTCCTGAAATTTAATATTTTTATTAAAATAACAATCAAATACGAAACATCGGCTTATTTCGATTTTGCTCCGACGCGACGTATGCAAAAAGGTAAAACCGTATACTATTATCATATTGTTTCGAAACCAAACTCGATGAAACGCATCTTCTACAAAATAAAACCATCCAACTCTTTCAACAAACCATGCATTGTACCTAACCTTCATCTGTGTGGCTTGCACTAAATTCTTCAAGGCAATATATTATACAAATGTTATCATTAGTTTTGCATGTCCAGTATTTTACCCCGGTATACCATTATGTAAGACCTCCTCTAAATTCGAAGAAAAATGTGACGTGGACGTGCTTCCCCGAGCGCGTCTGAGCGCTAACTGACGTGCCGACTTGAGGTGAATGTGAGTTTTGTATGGAAAAAATGTATGGAGAAGTTTTATTGCATTTTATATTGTTCATAAATGAAAAAGTAAATTATTTGAAAACAAGATAATGCCACGCGGTATAGAGAAATATAAAATCTACAATTTCGTATTATTTTCAAATAAAAATATGTTGTGGGTCTAAAGATATTGGTACCTAACCAGACCCCATTTTTCGACATTTTCAGCGGTTCTTGCGACGGTAAAAACGTATTTTTTTGAAAATGTTGTATAGAACTGGCCAGTTTTTATTATCTACTATTAAAGATGAATATATTATCAGTAATTTTGTATCATTATATCCTCACAACTATGATTCCTGGTTTTTAAATCGGTACCTGAAAATCATTGAAATACGTGTGTGGGTGTGAGCCGGGCCTTAAAAAGTTCTATATACGATCACAGACATATCGGATTCGCTTTTCCTTCTTCGTAAGCCGTGTTTGTTGCCTGATTCTTCAAAGCTCTGTAGCTCCACCTAGCTCCTAAAACGTTTCATTGTGAGCATAAGATTTTATTGAAATATTTCCCTTTGATATTTAATTTGAAGGCCAAGGTTGTCTTGCACGTGCCTACGCTTCTAGCCAGTAGCTTAATTAATAAGCTTGAGACTTCTATGGAAAATACATAATTAAAAGTTTAGATAATTTAAAGTGTTTTGTAATTGATTTGTCCGGAAGCGATTTCAAGCGTGATATTTTTTATTTTGCACCGCTATTTTTTTATTACAAAATAAATATTTTTGAAATGTCACAATTCTATCACCCGGACACATAACAAACATGTATGTTCATCACACAATTATTTGTTCTGGATGGAGATCGAACCCACAACCTGCAGCGCAGAAGGCAGAGCTACTTCTCTACTACCAATTGAGATGTGAGGCCAACAATAATAGATTCAATAATGGTAAAATATTTTTTTTAGACTTTCTAAAATACATAGAAAAAAACAAAACCTTGATTTTAAGGTCATATTATGTGAAATGTTTGGTTTTTTCGATTCTTCATTCATTAGAAACATTTATTACTCGTCTTAAGCCTTAATATTTCACAATACTTGTAATAAAACACTGAAATGGATGTTATGAAAAAATAAATTGTAGTAAAATAATTATCTAAGGAAACAGTATTTATAATTAGTGTTCCGAAGCTTGAAATAATCCACAATCAGCGGCTTGAGTTAATGGAAAACATGCGTGTCTATTGATTTCCATTAATGGAACATCGCTGGCTCGGGTTTGAGCACAATACGAAAGCATACAGTATCTCAACTCACGTACTTTTTGTCTCTGATAGCTAAAATGGCTGATAAATCTATTGCCATCTTTTTTCATTGACATAAAAGTAACAATGCAATAACTTTGCAATATGAATCGTCGTGGTAGTTGCCAATTTCTAGTTAATTTTAATTAAAAATAGTCTACAATAATATATTCCTAACTCCTGTTCTGAGCACATGGAGATTTGAGAGGTTGTTTATGATTACTTAGATCAACAGTCTTGATCCTAATTATTTATAGTTGTTGTTTAGTCCCAGATCTATTTTGATTTCAATAACTCCTCATTTAGAACCAATTTATTTAAAGATATAAATAACATCAAATAATCATATACCTATTGCAGACAACGACTAAAACGACGGGCTTGCAACCTGTTACGTGTGGAATGCTTCTTCTTCTTCTTCTATAAGAGCTGTGCTCTTGTCGGTGTAATTGATGCAGCTCTTTCAAATGATGCTAACTAATGTCATGTTTTGACGTGCCTCTGACTAACCCCTTTGGACATTTTCAAATATCTGAGCACCTGGAGATCTATGGATGTCTACTGTTGAGGATTACAGTAATAAACATAAACCTATTTCTTATAACAGAAGAACCAGTTAAGCTACGTATCTAAAGATCGTTGCAAACAGGTAGCTTAACTGATACAGATCACAACTACTCACATAAAATATTTAAGAACCTGCGTTGCTGCGATGTCTATGTCAACATAAAGATTACAGTCATTATCTATTTATTTACTGTTGTTGTCTAGTCCCAGATCTATTTTGAACTCAACTAACTTTATAGACCCTACTTTTCTGCTTCGTAGAATATATTGTGCGCTTTAAGCGAGTCATTACTTTTTCACGGCCGTTTATTTCGACTGCCCCAGATGCTCTCAGGAATTGTATAAGGAAAATAGTTTGGGTTGCCTTAATGGAGCCGGCTGGTTGTTTTTATAAACACTATCCATTACTGGATAATGCCTGCGGAGTTTTAAGCTTCTCCTAAACAGACGCGACCAGAGTCAAGTCTTTGTTGCGAAACCATTAGCTACTGTTCTTAAAAGCTTTAATATTTAACATTTAAATTTGTTTGTTTGTCAACCGATATTATTTTATTTTTTTATTATGATATTTTTTTATCTATGCGCATGTATATTTACGTGATGATGGATCATTCGATTTGGATAATTTTTTCTTGTGTAGAGAATAGTCCTAAGTTAATCCTATTTTAACTATATTTGTGTAGGACTAATAGTACCTTCATAAAACTTTAAAAAACCAGGCCAAGTGCGTCGGACTCGCGCACGAACTTATCCCGACGTAAAGTGTAGGAGGGGGGTACCCTAAAAAAATGTTTTATAGATTTTATTCTACGACATTGTTGACATTACTAATAATGTATTACAGCTTTTTAGCACTCTGGGCGTCTCTCTCTGAGATAAGCTGCGGACAGACGGACGGACGGATGGACGAACGGACGGACGGACGGACGAACGGACAGACGGACGGTTAAAACCAAAGCATTTTTACATTGTAATATCTAAAACGGCGACAATGTGTAACGATGAAATTTGGTATATAAAGCGATATATTTTGGTCAGTTTAAGCCGACGCACACGTAATTTATTAACTTAGAATATCTGTATTGGTTTTGTTTTACAAACACACCAGGATTTAATACAGAATTACACGAATAAATAAATATTGGTAGACATTATCACTCAGCGCCATCTAGCCTTAAACTAACCAAAGCTTGTAAGTATGGGAACTAGATAACTGATAGAATACTTATATACTTACCAGACACAGAACAAATATTTGTCCATTAATGCATGCCGGGATCCGAAATCATGACCTTCTAAATTAAAGTCGAGGTACTTTCCACTCGGCCAACACGGTTTTTCATATAATAATAGAGTACATATGACCAAAACCACAAATTCTTTACGGACGTTCTGTTTCTACTTCCAATAAATTCGAGCCTAACAAATTGCGATGTTGTGAAGGTTGAGTTTTGTGAATTATGTAAATCTCTGCGTCCATAGGTAGTGGGGTCCAGGGACAATTCTGTTTATTTGGGCCCGAGTGCTTAGGATCTTTGTTCCGCCCTCACGAAGATACAGTCGCTATCACGAAATTGGTAGCTCGCTTGAATTTAGAACTAGTTAAAAACAATTAAATTTATAGTGTTTATTTCAAGTTATATTAACTATTATTCTTTATGTTTACCTATAGGACTGACATGAACATGTTGTTAAAAGTCCATTAAAATAAATGAATAAAAAAAATACAATTTAATTAAAAAAATATTATAAATATTCAGTACTCTCATATTTCTAGGCCTTATCAGGTCCTTAAAGTTATCTTAAAGGAGTAGTCAGTGGCATGCGATATTACGTTTGGCATATGACCACATTTTAAGACTATTTAAGGAACTATGGAACTACTCGAAAGAAGCCTCGAAATAAGTAAATATTGATGAATATTTCGTACAGCGCCATTTAGATTAAACTAAGCAAAATTTGAACTATGATAACAAAAAATATTAGAAACACAGAACAAACATCTATGTTCATCACACAAACGTTTATCCAAGATGGGGATCGAACCCACAACCTGCAGCGTAGAAGGCAGAGCCAACTAAACAGTAAGGCCAGTCAAGGAAGTAATCATTCTTGTTTTTGCAAGATTTTTAATCGATTTTATTGTGTTGCTGTTGTAGTACTGAGCCGTGATCCTTTTTCTTTCAAATATATGAGGTGCAAATGAAAATGTCAACCTCAGTCAACCTCTCTCGGCGCTTGGCGCACGTAAGGGTAAATCTGGCGAAGGTCCAAATTGTTCTCATCGAGTGAATTTTTCTTCATTTTTACCTTAATTGCACTCCGTTATTCTTTGGAAGAAAGTCTTTCTTTAATTTGGATAAATAAAATATTTTTCAATATTAAATCTATCTTTTGAAAATATTGAGAAAAACATGTTGAAAGTGACGATATTTTTATAACGTTTACCCTATACTTGGCAGGAATTTTTATTTTTGAAATGTTGTTTTTTTTGTATAATTTGTGATCCTGGGGCATTAATAGAGGGGATAGTATGAAAAAAAAATTATATTATTAATACTTTTAGATTTATTGAATGTACCATATTTGGCACATTGCCAGATGTGTCATAATCAACTTTACAAAATCAACGTACCATATGTGTCACACTGCCAGGCTTATATACATTTGTGTTTAACACTTTATATAACAAAAATATTACATTCTTACATTAAAAAGTAACAAAAACATGCTAAAAATAATTTGCGATTACGTTATATTCATTTTCAATTTAAAATCTGTAGATAATATATATACAAGTATATAAAACTCTTTAGTATTCCCCTAATCCTTTCTTAGTTTGCACTTTTGTGCAATGTATGCACCTCCCTCTGCTAAATTTGAAAGTTGGGTGATGAGAAATTTAATCAAGCGTTTGAGAGAAGATAGGCGAGTATTATCAACAGCCCCGAAATGATGTATATCCCCCAAAACGATCTGCTAGATCAGAAAATGATTGTCAAAAATATTTTTCATCGCCTTCTGGAACTTCGGAAGAAGTGCTAGTTATTTATGTGCTGTAAAGATTTGTTTTTGCACATTTAGAGAGATGATGTCATCTTAGTAGAACAGCTTAAAGTATTGAATGACACTCTTTCCTGCAAGTCAAACGCCAAAGAAGACATGATCTTTGACTTCAGCAGAACTAGTGAACTTTTTACAACGCCAATAAGGTTTTAGTCTTTAAGACCTTCCTTCGTGCCTAATCCACTAGGTCTTATTGATTAAGTAGCTACTTAGGGTCAAGGCTGCATACCTACAATAGGGAAGGTACTTGTTCAGAATCAACGGGCAGTGAACAGTGATCGACAGCGATGACAGTTGATATTGTAGCAGAAATGTTGATGTAACAACTTGATTCATCTCATTATCAACATTTCATAAAAAGTTTAGGTTTTCCAGTGAAAATGGCAATGGGAAGGTGTGAAGGCGGTGAATTGCTATCACAGCATTGCTATTGTTCATCATCTGATGATTAAATTTCGTTTAAATCTGACTTGCCCCCGACTTGAAGATAAGACCCACAAGTTGACGAGGTCGATGTTGCTGCTGCTGATATAGTTGCGGCACTTGTGGTGCTAAAATGTCATTTTACCAAGTACTTCGCATCAAACTGACACCTTACGTACATTCTCATCTCTATAATTTCTTGACAATTAAAGCTCAAGCTTGAAAATTTTATGACAATTGGTGAATTTCGATTTATTGGAGCAACGATTAGAATGCTATCGCCGAAAAAACATTCATACTCGCATAAAAGGGCCGACGACACCTTCGAGTTGTCAAAGAGATCTCGCTTCGCTCGATCAAAAATCATAAATGTATGTAATTTTGAAAAAATATAATTTATACGAGTATGGCAATGTCACATATCAGGTACATAGTAAAGATAAACTTGAATGGTGCTGATCTGGCAATGTGACTTATTTGGTACATCATGAAAAACCAGTTGATTGCATGCCATTGTAATTCATTTAGGAACATGAAAATATTAATTTCGGGTGTAAAAAAATGTTAACTATTACATATCAACCGTTTTTGACAGAAATACTATAAAAATATTAGTAATATTTAATTTTTTTACCCTGCGGTGCGAAGACTCCTTTCACTGGTCAGCTATCATTCGCTCTACTTCAAATTGAGAGTTGCAAATCATCAAAAAGTATTTTTTAGTAGAATTGGGACAATATTTTCTAAATGATGTAATAATTAAAACAGATTATAAATATTTTTTCACGCGTTGGGAATTTTTGAAAGTTGAACGTACCAAATTAGGCACTCTGCCAAGTATAGGGTTAAGAAACAAAAAACAAAAATAACTTCGTGTTGTTATAAGTTCAATACAATATTTCATCCCCTATTTTTTTACCCTTAGAGGTGGTATTTTTCCTCAAATTTAAATGGGACCAAACAGGAAGTAGGTATATTTATCATCCCAACCAAAAAAATAATAATTTTAGTTAATAAATGACGGAGTTCCGGGGTAACAAACATTAAATAAACAAGTGAATTGAGAACTCCTTTTTTGAAGTCGGTTCTTAATATATTATACACTCACCCTTATAGAGAATTGATAAAAAAAATATTTATTTAGTCTAAATAAGAATTCAACTTAAACATTTTAAACGTGGCAGTAAATTTACTTGTTTCTCAGAAAAATATTATGTATATTTCGTTATTTATTTCAGAATAGCGCCGACTAATATTTATTTTAGACCCACATTTTTCTTTGTGTTGATAAAAATAAGCTAATATTCTATTATGTAAGCTATGTTGGACTAGTAGAAGATACTTTGACTTTCTATCCGATTATCATGAGTTCGAATACCGATCGAACACCAATAAATATTTCTGTTGAAGATAGTAACGAAAAACATTGTAAAGAAACCAGATAGTATTCTTGCGACGTGCTTGCAACCTATTACATATATAATACTAACCACTGCAAAATGTGGCGTTGCCAAAATGGTCATGTATAGACGTGCCTCTGACTACTCCCTTTTGACATATCCACGGTACAGAGCGCCTGGGAGGATGTTAACCGTACTCGGGGATTACAGACGTGATGCTATTAATCATTTAATTATTCGCAATATTAATTTAACCAACACACGTAACTTGTGTCGTGTTTATCGTTGACGGAACTCTATTTCAGTGTTTGTTTTGCAAACAACAACTTTATGTTTAACAATGGCGCAAATCGAATATTCTTTTTACTAGCGATGGCAGCCCCGGACGGATTTTCTTGCGTTTCTTATTAAGTTCAAAGGGAGTTGAATACCTGAATGCCACATCTCAAATTCAAATTAAATAATCATTTATTTCAATAAAATCACATGGATCACTTTGTAACGTCTTATGAACTAGGTGAAGCTACGCCTGTTCCTCGTGACCAAGCCTAGAAGAATCAGGCAACAAACACGGCTTGCGGTCTACCTTTATTTTTCCAATTATCCTTTTTTACAGCTCAGTCCCGTGTAGATGTCTTAGGGTTAGTCAGGGGACCTTCAAAACAGATAGCCACATGACCACATATTATAAATTATAAGGTTTTTTGTATTTTGAGTCTTATCATTCGGTGCTCGTCCGGGATATCAACCCATAATCTTCAGATCGAAAGTCAACGTACCTCTTAACTAGCACGCACGACTCTCATAAAACTGTTATCAAAAAATATTATTATGATGTCTACAAACGGCGCCCTTGGAACTTCAGAGTTGTTAGAATTAAAAACAAAAACCAGCCAAGAACGAGTTGAACTCGCGCACGAAGGGTTCCGTACCATTATCTATAAAAAACAGCAAAAAAAAAATCATGTTCTTTGTATTGAAATGTATCCTCTTAAATATTTATTTTATTCTGTTTTTAGTATTTGTTGATATAGCAGCAACAGAAATACATAATCTGTGAAAATTTCAACTGTCTAGCAATCACGGTTCATGAAATACAGCCTTGTGACAGACTGACAAACAGACGGACAGCGGAGTCTTAGTAATAGGGTCCCGTTTATACCCTTTGGGTACGGATACCCTAAAAACCCCTTTACATAGTTAACTAAGTTTTTCTTTCGTCATTTCTTTGGAAGCTCCTCTTTAGTCTTCAAAACTCTTTTAAAAAAACTTTTTTATTTTCCCTCTGGCAATAAAGAATTAAATTAACAAAAACTTCTTTTGGTCTGCCCTTGTTTCGTGTTATGTAATTTTATGAACCCATTTTTTGGGTAAAATTAAGCGCGATCGCGTTTCTAATGTTAATTAATTTTGTAATGTATGTTAATTAATTAATTAACTCTGAGATCCAAGGTTGTCGCAGACAGATATGTTTGTTTACGTCATAATTAAAAAATGGTTATGTTTCTTAGTCGTTCTTCAATTAAAATTTACTCGTAAGTAAAATCTACTGAATATTATTATAGTAGATTCATTAATGGATAAAAACAAGTTTAGTTCGTATGAATTAGGCTGAATGATACATACGGTACACCCGTGTGAAACCGGTACCGAAACCTACTAAGGAAATTTATAGAAGAATTTTGAAGTTACATTATTGCAATCTCAATTTTTTTCTTTAGTCTTATTTGTCTAGTAGTATTTTTCTTCATTATGAACAAAAATATATATTTTACCTTATTTTATATTTAGTATCGTTGATGGAAAATCCATTTCTATGTAACCGAGATTCGAACGAAAAGTTATACAAATCTACCAAAAAATCGTCATTTTAAAACTATATCACGAGTGTAGGTGACAAGGGTGATTAATCTAAGGGCTTGGTATAGGCCACCCACACCTTATCGTACCTTTCCGTATACGGGTCTCATGTGTTACATTAGAAGCGCGATCGCAGCTAATTTTACCCAAATTTGTTTAAAACATGGGTATAATGGTATGGGTATGGTATGTCATGCAAGTTTTTTTTGTTCAATTTTACGTGCAAAATTCTTTATTCTTGCAATAGCCAATTTCTAGAGTACTAACTGATTCAGTTTAAGGTGATAAGTGAAATTTTTGACGTTTTGTATGGGCTGAGTCTACCCGGATAAGACGGATAAAGTGATAAAACTGCATTATCTCGAAAACCATCAAATTTAAAAAGAAACTGTCTGTAATTTATTAAGCTAGTATGATTATTTTACGAATTATATAAAAATAGACTGTTTAGCTATTCATAGTTTTGATTAAAAACTAAACTAGTGTTTTTAAGAAAAAAATGGAAAATAAATCTATCTAAAAAAGTTTCACCAATCGTGTTTCTGTCTGTAATTTATCTAGATTATATCCATAAGTTATCTTTGTCATGAAAAACAAAACTGCATGTTTTGTGGTTATTAAGAAAAAACGATTCTGCATTTATCAAAAACATGTATTACTCGCCTTAAATAATGTATTCTTCTAAAGTAAATGGAATACAACTTTTATAAAGCAGATGTACATCTTTTTAACATAGCTACACGAACGAGAGATACGAGTATATTACTCAGGGGTCTACTCTTGTAGACGATCAACGATATATCCGGACAAACGTCACATCGTTGACGATATTTTGAAGGACGGAACGACCGAAATTATTTTTTACATTTGACATCATACGTATAGATGTAGACGATAGACGACGATTTCGATCACTGTCCTCGATAATATCAAAATCGTTAGAGCTTCACACACTGCAGTAATGTAAAGATTTACATTATAGCACGATACATCTCATTACATCTTTCCATAGAAATCGTCAAGAGACCACACGTACATTTCAATACATTTCCGTATAATGGAATGACGGGAAAGATACATTACATTACCTGTTGTGTGTGTGATTATAGTTATACATCCCGGGATATAATGTACATTAATATACACAGATGTTTGTTTTGTGTATGGGTGTTACTATGTATAATAAGTATGTATTTACAAAAAAAAAGTATTTAAGTATTCTACTAGTCATCTGGTTCCCATAGTACAAGCTTTGCTTAGTTTGGGGCTAGATGGCGTTGTGTGTAAAAGTCCGCCAATATTTATTTATTTATACATATTATACCTGTCGTATGTGAAGTCCTCAAGAGTACTGAAAAAGGTGCGGTTTTCTTTTAAGAGGAGTGACAACCACAATGTGTAACTCTACGCTATCTAGTGTAGCTATAAGCTGCGAGTAACTCATAACAAAATTGCTTACACGCACACACCCCTGACAATGATAAAGGCGTAATGTCACTGGCATTTAGGGCAAACCATCAAAAACCTTTGCTCAGCTTTAAGAGCATTCCTGGGCTGGCGTTAGTCTATACAAACGTACTCCTCTGTTTCTTCTCTGGATAAGAACACCAGGGTAAATATTTGTCTACTATACAATCTTTATAAGAATTAGGAACCGTTTAAAATCACAAAAAAATGCCCAGTTTTACCGTCCTTTATAGGCTTTCAGAAAACAAATTAGACGAATATAAAACATATAATTAAAAAAAATATATTAAAATCTATCTATATTATATTCTGTGTCTGGGTGTTAGTATTTATCATATTTTATGTATGTATTTATAAAAAAAATGTATATATGTATTCTATCAGTTATCTAGTTCCCATAGTACAAGCTTAGCTTAGTTTGGAGCTAGATGGCGCAGTTTAAAAATGTCCACTAATATTTATTTATTATTATTATTGTTTATATAGTTATGGAGAAGAAAACAGAGGAATGCGTAATAGCGATTTCGTTAATTTAAAATAGGAATATTGGGCCCAAGCTGCAGTTATCTCTATCGTCGCTCATACGTTGATATCTGAGGCACAGCGCGACAGCAATAGATTTTTAAATACCTATTTTTTATTTGTTGCTGCTGACATTTCCTCTTAAGGGGCTCCCAGTCGACGATTGCTCTTTTTCGAAACGAAAAAAGAAATACTTCTGAACAAGCCACATCTCCTATTTTTATAAGTATATTACTTCAGGTTCCTACCTAGATTTCTATTAAGCTGAAAACATAATAGCAGAAACTTTTCACGATAAAGGTATTATTTCAAAATGATACGTTTTAGAATTTATAATCGAAATATTTTGATACCTACTATTAAAATCAACTTGTGATTTATTGTTAAAGATAGGTAATATGTAGATCTAGATTTCTATTAGAATAGATTTTTGATAAGTAATTATACATAATTTATATCATTAATTTATTCGAAAAGCTAAGGCGGACCACGCGCCGACGTGTGTTTGTCGTCATTGCAGCCGGTCGGTAGGATTATTTATCGAAGTGATTAAAGATGGGTACATCTTTATTCACATATACTATACATTATAAAATAGGAGATGTGGCTTGTTCACAAGTATTTCTTTTTTCGTTTCGAACATAAATAATCGTCGACTGGGAGCGCCATAACATGCTATTAATTCTCGTATAAACAGCAATTGAACCACGTATTTAACGCAACTTTTGAACGTTTTGTCTCGCTAATGAGCTTGACAGAAGTTGAGTTGTTAGTCGATTATAATTGGATTGCTGACGTTATCAAACACGTTATTTTGTCGTGTTAGATTTATGAGCTCTAACGTTATTCCGAAATAGCAGAGCTGAATCGAAATTTGACCGAAGTCATAACCGAATTTGAAACAAAATACGAGTAAATACATTTAATTTATTGTGATTGAACTATAGTCCAATATCAGACTATTTACTATAATGAGATTATGTTTGATCTAATAGCACTACTCACAACTAACTCCATACTGTATAACAAACTTAACAATAATATAAAAAAAGAACTCGTAGGTACTCGTACATTTTTGATTTAGTACTTTTTTACCGACGAAAAACGGAGGAGGTTTTCAAATCGAAGCGATTTTTTTTTGTATTACCACGCATATTTTTTTACAGAGTAGTCCGATTCTGATAATTCTTTTTTATAGTATATTGCTAACAAGCTGCTGGCTTAAAACTGACCAAATGGCATACGGTATTTCATGTAAAGAAACCTTGAAGTGCCTTAGGAGATTCACAAACTTCAACGCACTACCGCGCGTACAACCCGCAACAGATCAAGTGGCATCTTAGAGCAACACGCTTCCTACAGAAGGGAGTAGCCATTCGCCGCCCGCGGTACCCTCTGTCAAAGTACAAGCCCAAGTGGGCATACACATTTTATAAAATGTGTCAATGTGTGAGTCATCTGTACACGAATTATTAGTGTATGGATTGTAGATTGGATTGTTTATGTGTTAACGTCATCATTACAGTCAGTTGGCAGTTTTGTTTTTGCATGTAAGTGTGCGGAACTGCACTTGTGTGCACATTTCCCCCCGCAACAAACGCCAGAACTATTTTAATAGTAATCTATCGCTAAGACTACTCCCTTAGGAAGCCCGTATTGCTCTAAGAGTACATTAATAACTGCTGTGTATGAAATCTGTAAACACACACCAACAGTCTGACACGGTAGTCCATGCGGAAAAGCGGAAAATGTGTAAATCGCCTTATTCTTATTATCACTACATAGTATAAAACAAAGTCGCTTTCTCTGTCCCTATATCCCTATGTATGCTTTAATCTTTAAAACTACGCAACGGATTTTGATGCAGTTTTTTTTAATAGAGTGAAGAGAAGTTTCAAGAGGAAGGTTTATATGTATAATACATGCATAATATAGTAGAGAAACACTGATAATTTTAGAGGTTTCTAATGTGATGTCGTAAATAAACACATTTTTTTGCGCTTACATTGCAAATGCTGGCTGAACCCCACGAGATATATCAAAATAATGTACTACAGTATTGTACACCTTAAAAACGTCTACAAAAAAGTCCGCGATGGTATTAGAAACGTAAGTGAAGCGGGCACGGGTCAGCTAGTAATATAATAATTCTTAATATATATTATGAAAATGTTGGGCTTATTATCGTGAACATAATTAGAAGGTTCGTATTTTAGATACATTATTTCGTGGTCTTTAGTCTACAACAAGGCTGTAACCACAAGCAAATTCCGAACTACTATCTTAGGCAAGACGCCACGAAGGTTTTGTTGTTACTAAGGCATTTTAGCTATTCAAATACCTACCTATTACACTAACTAGGTGCCAGTACCGATCTGTCTCGAAACCAAGCGCTCATTAAGCCTACCAACCATTCGTGTAATTTGCACCGAATTCTCGCACTTGTAGCAAGAGTTACCTACTCTTAGGCTAAGTTCAGATGGTAAAAAATCTACGCGCGATTTATAAATAAAAAACTGTAATCCCCAAGTACGGTAGACATCCTCTCAGATCTTCAGACGCTTAGATCCTTTGAAGATGTTTAGTGGGGGTAGTCAGGAAATGTCCAAACTTCCACAATTTGCATTAGTTAGCATTCCATACGAGACAGGTTGCAAGCCCATCGCCGCTTATAAGAACACTAACTGGTTTCCTCACGATGTTTTCCTTCACCGTTGTAAGCGCGTGTTTTTGATGTGCATATACATTTTCGAGCAGAAAAATCCATTGATGTACGCCGTGATTCGAACCCACGATCTTCAGATTGAAAGTCGAAGTACATCCCATATGGCCAACACGGCGATTTAAAAAACGTTTTCATAGACCAGTCGCGGATCCAGCCCTCAAAAAAGGTTGTGGTCACAGTCACGAAAAGAGTCATAATAATAACACTAAAAATAACACCATCTTCTAATAGAATTGCAAAAATAAAATTGTGACGTCACAAGTCTATTAGTGTTGTGGGCATGTCGATAGTGCCCTAAACGGTGGATTGGCGCTTGTCATAGATATCTAATAAACTTAAAACTATAGGTGCACATTACTGCGGCGTCCGTTCTCTTAGAATCTAGTGTTGCCAAATGTGAAAATGAGTTCAGCTTTAGATACATTAATGCTGATAATATTGTGAAAACTTTTAGATCTCTGAATATCAAAAATACTGAAGATCTATGGGGTATATCTACAAAGGTATTAGGTACTATTATCATTGATATTGCTCCATGTTTAGCCCACGTTTTTAATAGGTGTGTTGACGAGGGAATTTTTCCTGATCTCATGAAGCATAGTAAACTCATTCCTTTGTACAAGTCGGAAAACGAGAAAGATCCCTCTAATTATAGACCAAAATCAGTATTGCCAGCTCTAAGTAAAATTTTTGAAAAAGTTATTCTTACTCAGTTATTATCTCACTTCAATCTTAATGGGCTACTTCATTGTCATCAATTTGGATTTACAAAGGGTCGATCAACAACCGATGCCGGTACTTTGCTCTTAAAGCACATATATGAGGCCTTTGAGAAATCGCAAGATGCGATCGGTGTGTTTTGCGATTTGTCGAAAGCGTTTGACTGCGTGAGTCACGCAACTCTAATCGCAAAGTTACAACACTATGGCATCCATAACCAGGCAATTCACCTCTTACAATCTTACTTGTCCAATAGAGTCCAGAAAGTTGATATTGGTGGCGAACGATCTTCTGGGTCAATTATTGAAATGGGAGTTCCATAGGGCTCGATTTTAGGTCCATTTTTATTCTTAGTTTACATTAATGACCTCCCATTCTATGTAAAAGACATTTGTGACATAGTCCTATTTGCTGATGATACGTCGCTTATTTTTAAAGTCGATAGATCTAAAGTTAACTTCGATGACATAAATGCGTCACTGTCGCTAGTCTTTAATTGGTTCACTGTAAACAACCTATTGCTTAATTCTAAGAAAACAAAATGCATTAAATTCACTTTGCCTAGTGTGGTGCATACTCCGACTAACATTGAAATAAATGAAGAGGCTCTTACGCTTGTTAATTCAACTACTTTTTTAGGTCTCAATATTGATGCAAACTTACAATGGGGACCTCATATTGAAACACTTGCTGGTAAACTTAGTTCTGCTGCTTATGCAGTCCGCACGATTAGGCGGCTGGCCGATGAAGCCACAGCTAGGCTAGTTTATTTTAGTTACTTCCATAGTGTAATGTCGTATGGAATTCTTCTCTGGGGTAAGGCAGCAGACATTCAAGTTATTTTTGTTTTACAAAAACGGGCAGTACGTGCCATTTATAAAATGAAGTCCCGGGACTCTTTGAGACAAAAATTTAAAGAAATTAACATTCTCACAGTAATCTCACAATATATATATGAAAACTTACTGTATACTCATAAGAATATGGCTTTCTTTAAGAAAAAACGTGATGTACATAGTATTAACACAAGAAATAAGAACAAATTGTACATACCCAAATTTAGATTAGAAAAAGTGAAGGGGTCGTTTATGGGGAATTGTATACTATTTTATAATAAACTGCCAGAAAACGCAACAAAACTTCCCGTTAGAAGATTTAAAGCCTACATAAAGAATAATCTTATAAACAAAGCGTATTATACTGTAGATGATTATATAAATGATAAATCCTCGTGGCCTGATGTTGCTCTGCCACTCGACAGCTAAATATTAATTTAGGTACTTAATTTCATTTTGTGTAACATTTGTCTACTTTAATTATTTTTAAGCAAATAGCTATTTTATCTGTAAGTTTTAATTCTAAATGAAGTGTAGCGTGTGTTGCTTTTTGAATTTGTGCTGAAGCTCTTTAGTTATTTTTTTTATTGTTGTACGTACTTGAGTAGTAGGTACTTTTAATTATTATTCTTGTTTGAGCCTTCACCTTGTTCGATTGGCACCACACTGGAGCTCTACATAGCATTAAGGAAAGGATCATAAAAAAAAGGTAGACCCCAAGCCGTGTTTGTTGCCTGATTCTTCTAGGCTTGGTCGCGTGGAATCGGCGTAGCTTCACCTAGTTCCTAAGACGTTTCAAAGTGATCCTTGTGATTTTATTGAAATAAATGATTTTTGAATTTGAATTTGAATTTGAACACAGCGCCATCTAGCCCGAAACTAAGCGTAGCTTGTATTTACTATCAGACTGAAACCAGTAACCGCAGAGGTTTACGCGTGTTAGTCATCTAATACATTCAAAATAGCGAGTTGACGCGTTTCGAATTGTTCTGAATGTAGCCTTAATCAATTTATTTGTTCATTGAAAATTAAACTTTGTAGCAATGTTATAGGGTTTATTATTGCTAGGCTGTTATTTATACTAATTGGTAAAAAAATATAGGTAAAGACTAATTTCCAAGCATTGTCTACTCCCAGGCTTCTAATTTTACAATAAAATCCATATAATTATTACAATCCTTTTTTAGGTATTAATATGAAAGTTGATGTAGTATATAGTAGATAAAAAATCAGAATAAATAAAGGGGGAACTTATAATCTGAAAAACAAGCCCTATATGATAAAAAAACCCAAAAATAATGATTTTGGTATGGCGCTAGTGTGCAACAAATCTGACATCACAGACTTAAAACATTTAGTCGTCATAGCAACACAGTTATGACTAATGAATGATACGCATTCGACCAAAATTCGTAATTTATTTTATCAGTAAAAGGTTTGTACGAAAAAAAATGCTTTTTCCAACGCGATTATTAAAATTTGACAGGACAACGTCTGTCATGGATCGGCTAGTACAAATATTTAACATAAAATGATATTCAATACCTAATCATAATATTTTTTACATACGCGTACGTAATATATGTATATGTAAATCAAGAATACAAAATGACTTGAGTATGTATACCCAAATAATGGTGGCGATTCTGTTGTGTCCAAGCTAAACTTAAAATTTCGTAAAAAAACGATCGATCTTATTTCTTTTATATTAAAGTCTAAATTAGAGTCGCATCAAAATGACAGTCCTAAAACTTGGGATATTTTAGCCGTTTCTCTATTTTATTTCGCATATTTGACACAACCAAGTGTCATCTTAGTCAACACCAATTTACATGTTGATTAAATTTAGCTTGACGTTTCTAAATCTATTACAAAAATCGTAAATTTATTCAAAACTATTCTTTGTTTTAGAACTGTCACTTTGAGGTTACGCTATTTTAAACTTTAGCTTAAAAGAAATAAGATCGATAGTTTTTAGGAATTTTAACTTAAGCGTGGACACAACAGAATCGCCACCAATAAATAACTAAATTCTTAATAATTAAATGGGCTTTCTTGAGTGGAATGGATATTGGATCCAGTATTCAATTTATTCTAAGCGAACAATCAACACGTGTTCAATTATACAATTTCTCCGCTAAGAGAAATTGTGTGTTCATTTTGAAACTAAATTATACAAAACCACTGTAGAGTTATAATTTAATGAAAAACATTACTTTATTATATCTTATCATAAATATAAAATTCTCCTTTCACAGTGTTCGTAACCAAACTTCTTCGAAACGGCTTGACCGATTTTTATGTTTTTTTTGTGTACATTTAGTAGGTATAAGAATAGATTTTAGGGTATTTTTAGGGTTCCGTACCCAAAGGGTAAAAACGGAACCCTATTACTAAGACTTCGCTGTCCGTCTGTCTATCTGTCTGTCTGTCCGTCCGTCCGTCCGTCTGTCTGTCACAGGGCTGTATCTCATGAACCGTGATAGCTAGACAGTGAATTTTCACAGATTATGTATTTCTGTTGCTGATCTAACAACAAATACTAAAAACAGAATAAAATAAATATTTAAGGTGGGCTCCCATACAACAAACATGTTTTTTTTGCCGTTTTTATAGATAATGGTACGGAACCCTTCGTGCGCGAGTCCGACTCGCACTTGGCCGGTTTTTTTTACCTTTTGGGTGCGGAACCCTAAAAATCATACAAAAAAAATCACCAGCCCTAACTTTTCCACCGAATGGAAACTTGGCTTAATACGATTACGTCTAGACGAAGTGTTCAGACGAAAATCTAATTATAACATCCAGCGGACTGCAAGAAGGCATTCGCATTAGTCTCTAATTACTGCTTGGGAATTTGTTTTTCATTGCTATTATGGCAGGCAGTTTTAATACAGCCAGGCTTTACCGCTGTGTCAGAATCAAAATCTTAAAACTGTTACAAGAACTGGGATTTTCTTCTTGTCCTTGTTCCAATTATTTATTAATCAAACTACAATACTGTCAGGTATACTACTGCACACACACACACACAAACACACACACACACACACACACACACACACACACAAACACACACATACACACTGCTTTTTTCTACATCTTATATCTTTATCGGCTATTCTGCTGTTCTACTACCTATCTCGCTCTTTGTAAAAATTTAAAACGAGTGGAATACATAATGTGGATTCAAATTGGTTTAAGTGCAACATTATATTTTTAACATATTTATATTTAACAATAACAAAACTGTGAATCCTAGGTTACTTAAATAAATAAATAAATAAATAAATGTGCCAAATATAATGTTTGGACATGCCTCTGACAACCCCCACTACACATCTTCAAAGGATCTAAGCGTCTGGAGATCTGAGCGGATGTCTACCGTACTTGGGGATTACAGTCGTGATCCTATTTATTTTGTTTATTTTTTGGTACCTCGACTTTTAATCCAAAGCGTGTGAGCAAAACATGAGAAAACTAATTAGTATCTTATAATTGTGATGGGTTGCAACATGTCACGTATAGACTGCCAACTATTGCAAAATATGAGAGACTAGCCCCTTTATGCACATTTGCACATTCATAGATTAGAGCGCCTGGAAATATGAAAGGATGTCTATTGTCTACCGTATAGGTACTTGGTTATTATCATGATACTATTAATTTATTTTCAGGGAGAAGTTGTTACCTGTTTTGTACTGAAGAGATTCAAGACCTAAAAAATAAAAAGTTTTATTTAAGAGGTCTACGTCTACGTCAATCACTTTCATAGCGCTGAAAATTTAAGACGAACATTTCGAAGCGTTGTTGTTTTCCAGCTCGTTCACAAGAAGCTATTTACTTCTTGTAGCTTGGCTTGTTTTTTTAAGGTGATATGTGAAATGTTTGGTTTTTTGTATGAGCTGAGTCTACCGGATAAGACGGAAAAAGTGATTAAACTGCGGTATCTTGAAAACCATCAAACTTGAAAAGAAACTGTTCATAATTTACTTAGCTAGTATGATTATCTAACGAATTATATAATAATTAACTGTTTAGCTATTCATAGTTTTGATTAAAAACGAAATAAGTGTTTATGAAGAGCCAACTTTGCAAAATAAATCTATCGAGAAAAGTTTCACAAATCGTGTTTTTGTTTATAATTTATCTAGATTATATCCATAAGTTATCTTTGGCATAAACAACATAACAGTATGTTTTGCGGTTATTGAGAAAAAACGATTCTACATTCATCAAAAATATTTATTACTCGTCTTAACTTCCGATAATATATGAGTGAAAATTTCAAATCTAGTAAAAAGTTTCGATCCATCAAAATCTGTCATTCCAGTCATCTGAAGAAGAGTTAGGTACACACGATCCATTATTTCTAAAAACACGACGGATTGAGTAATATTAAACGTACTTTTATTAAAAGTGTTTGCATTTTTATCAACAAAATTAATAAGCAAAGCACTTGTGGGGTAGTGACAACCTTCCCATTCAAAGGTTATAGGTTCGAATGCTGTTTTAGCACTAACACATTTACCAATAAAATGTGCGATTTAAAAACAGTGTAGTCTAACAAGTTAGTCCCATTTAAATTATTTTGTGCATCTATTTTATATTTTTGTACAATAAAGTATTGAATAAATACATAAATAAATATTGTACCTTGACTTTTCTATTGATCGAAACAATTTCGTCGGTTTTCTTTTTAGTGTTTGAAACGTTATTATTTAAATATCAAAATATGATGAGTAATACAGCTTTTTCCTACCCACTGTGGTTTGATGCGGTCAAAATTGAGGCTCCTTTTGTAATGTTTTAGCTTAATAGCCAAGAATGTTACGGTTGAATGAGAGTAAATGACCGTAAAAAGCTACTTATGCCTCTTTTTAAAAGCCTTCAGAGTTACCGAGTTAATTTTTTCATGGTTGATATTTTTTGAGAAATGAATAAAATTATTCGAGTTATGTTGTTTTTGAAGTTTTTCTGACAAAATGAAAGTTTAAAGTGGAAATAAACAATTTACTGGCAACAAAGTTCTATTTATATTGTGACAGACGTTGTCCTGTCAAATTTCAATAATTGATTGACAACAAAATCCCCATTTACAAAATGATCCGCCATTTATTGAATTCATTTGTTACAAAAAATGTGATAAATGAAGAACCGCTTCACCGATTTTGTGCAAACTTCACTTATACCATCTACTAAATAGTCCGAACAAAGTTTAAACATTTGGTTTGGATAGGTGAGCCCGTTCTTGAGTTATAAAATTACAACGAAATGCCACTTGCAATGATTTTTAACAAAACCTAACTAGTTTTTAACAATAGGTTTCTGTTTTTGTTCAAAATGTTTGTGGAAGTTTAGAAGCCTTTGGTTGTTGGTCTAGTGGAAGGTATCTTGACTATTATACCGAAAATTGCAGGTTCAAACCATAGCATCAATGGTTTTTTTAATTAAAAAAATGTATTATGCTTATTAACACGGTAAAAAAATACATAGTGAAAAAACTATGGCTGCTATGGACTTACAACTTGTATGAAGTACAATGTACCTACTGCAAAATATGGGTAGATATATTAATGTTTGATCGAGCATTCGCCTACCTCTCTGAGGATCTGAGTATCAAGAATTTTTGCTTAGGGATTGCATTCGTGAGGGATTTTATAAGGATTATGATAAGGCAAATATATTCAAACTTAAAAATATTTTACAAGAAGAGTAATAATATACTAATAATAAACTTTATTTATTTCACTCACAAGATATACAAGTAGTTTTTAAAGCCCTTGATCTCTGAGCTAGGTAATATATAACCTGTGATTCAGAAATCAAGTTCCTCTTCCATCCTTATGCACTAACACTAATTTCAAGAAAGAGTTGGTGTGTACTTGTAGTGAAGGACCTCAAAAGCTGTAAAGCTGCACGTGTCGTGTTTTAGAAATCACATTTAAATATTCTGAGCACATTGCAGAGCGCCAATAAACGTTAAACCCATCCCATCATCTCATTAAAAATCCTCTTCGTTCCGGGTTGAGTATTGAGTGGATTTAGGATTCCACATTAAGGGAAACTTAACCTTTTTGAAAAACACGGTTCTGTCGGTATGTACGCAGTTTTTGCAATGATTAGTTTTTTCTAAATTTATCACTAAGGTAATTTTAGATTTTGATTATATTTTTGCACTTGTATAATTATATTAATAAAATGTAATAAATTCTGGACAAAACCCTGGACAGGTCAAGTAAATACGATGCTTTTACATGAAGAAAACTCGGATCATGACTTGAATAATACCCAAGTACGGTAGACATCCTTTTAGATATCCAGGCGCTCAGACCCTTGCAGATCTAAAAGGGGTAGTCAGAGGCACTTTCACAATCATTACATTTGGCATATACCCATCTTTTGCTGAAAATTAAAAATTCTCAAAAAAAGTAATGCTACACGACTACGTACGGAATTCTCTTGACGCAAGCCCTATTCGCTCTTGTCCGCATTTATTTAATTTATTCTGTCAAAGCAATTCGCTCTCCGTTATCCTTTTGATAATTCAGCATTGACAGAGCTGAATGTATTTTGATAAACGCCTATTGGCTTTAGAACTCTGAACTATAATAACCTATCCTATATTATATAGAACCTATACATATAGAACTTACTATTAAAAAAAGGTAGACCCCAAGCTTCACCTAGTTCCTAAGACGTTTCAAAGTGATCCTTGTGATTTTATTGAAATAAATGATTTTTGAATTTGAATTTGAATTTGAAATAGAACTTTAAAAAAGCTAGCTGCTTGCCCCGGCTTTGGCGTGGTACCTGGATAAAAAGTTACCTGTGTTATTCTGAAGCTATATAACTGTAAAGTTTCATTTTAATCCGTTCAGTAGTTTTTGCGTGAAAGAGTAACAAAAACACACAACCACTCACAAACGTTCGCATTTATAATATTAGTAGGATAGTAAGATAACCGCACATTTTGTAAAATCCCAGTTAAAACTTTGATACTCAAAAAAATCAAAAAATCAAAATCAAAATAGCGTTTATTCATTGAAATCACTTGGATCATTTAGAATCGTCAAATTTAGTTAAGTTTAATTTAGTTTAAGTTTGTACATTGTTTGTTATTTTTTTTTTAAGTCTTTGTACTTATTTTTAATACAAAATGAATCTTAATTATTATTGATACAGCGAGTTGGAGCAGTCCCAGGCTTTTTTGTCGTCTAAATAATCAGATATTTTATAGTAAGCCTTTTTACATAGTTTACGTTTAATTAAGTTTTTAAATTTGCTAATAGATAGCTTTTGCATGTCATTTGGGATTTTGTTAAAGAAACGTACTAACTAATTAGGGTTCCGTACCCAAAGGGTAAAAACGGGACCCTATTACTAAGAATTCGCTGTCCGTCTGACCGTCTGTCTGTCACAGAGCTGTATCTCATGAACCGTGATAGCTAGACAGTTGACATTTTCACAGATTATGTATTTCTGTTGCTGCTAGAACAACAAATAATAAAACCAGAATATAATAAATATTTAAGGGAGGCTCCCATACAACAAACGTGATTTTGCATTTTTAGCGACATCTAGTTTAATTTGATGTTACTACGCTATACTTTTAGTTTGAAAATAAATGAAAGATGTTTTTATAGATTATGTTACCCTTCATGCGCGAGTCCGACTCGCACTTGGCCGGTTTTTTATACACTTTTAGATTTCCTTTGAGAAAGCATCAAACACGTGTTTCATTATTTGGTATGGACATTGACGGATCAAAGTTTAACCTGCGGTAACATAGGTACTCGTACATACTGCAAGCATTTTAGCCTATCAAACGATATGTGAAATGTTTGGTTTTTTATATAGGCTGAGTCTACCCGGATAAGACGGAAAAAGTGATAAAACTGCATTATCTTGAAAACCATCAAACTTAAAAAGAAACTGTCTATAATTTACTTAGCTAGTATGATTATCTAATGAATTATATAAAAATGAACTGTTTAGCTATTCATAGTTTTGATTAGAAACGAAACTAGTGTTTTTGAAGAGCCAACTTTGGAAAATAAATCTATCGAGAAGTTTCACTAATCGTGTTTCTGTCTATAATTTATCTAGATTATATCCCTAAGTCATCTTTGTCATAAAAAAAATAACGGTATGTTTTGCGGTTATTGAGAAAAAAACGATTCTGCATTCATCAAAAACATTTATTACTCGTCTTAAATAAAAGAGAGTCTCCAGGGCATAGATTGGGATAAGTGGCTGAAGCGGATCTGAAATAGAACAAAAATTGAACCGAGAACTATTTATTTATGTACCTGTTAATGATCTGAGCCAAATGCGAGCAAGCTGCCGAAACCTGATTAACGGTATTCCGTAGAGACTATGAAACTACATAAATGTGATCCCGAAGCTAAAATGCTGCTTTGTACAGTACAATTCTCGGTAAAGACAATGAATAAAGAAAGATTGATAAAACAGGTATAAGGCGAGTGTGGGAACGTTGGATGAGAAAGACCTTGGCGTAATTTCTTGGACCACATTGGTGACGTTTTCGAAAAAAGGCTAGGTTGAGAGTACACTAAATTACTTCATTTTATCAAACAATTTTTTTTTATTTTTTTTTTATATTCCTAATAAGATTTTTTTATTGTAGAAAAACAGGGCCGTCGTTTCTAGGATTTAATGTTGAAAAGACGCTTGAAGCGTTTTCATGGTAGATCAAAAATGGTAGACTTCATAAAAAAAAAACAATTCTACCGACTCGTTTGAATATGATAACTTAATATGCATGTTTTGATTTTTAGGTCGTAATGAATATAAATTCATCAATAAAGTATCAAATAGGTACATTACGTGTTAGTCCAACGCATAAAGATCGACCAGAATGAAGAAACTCCTTTTTTCGTCGTTTGAAAATGAACGAGTTGCGAGCATACGAGCTTGTCACGCAAAAGAAGGTTCCTGCCAAAAAATGGTTATTGTAACGCATGTCAGGCATAGCTGGTGTATTAAAAGAAGTGGCTTTTATGGACCGGTGTAGATGATAATAGTAAGTAGGGTATTTTTAACCGACAAAAACTGAGGAGGTTCTCAATTCGACATGTATACATTTTTTGTTGCTTTTTAGGGTTCCGTACCCACAGGGTAAAAACAGAACCCTATTACTAAGACTTCGCTGTCCGTCTGTCTATCACAGGGCTTTATCTCATGAACCGTAATAGCTAGACAGTTGAAATTTTCAAAATATGTATTTATGTTGCTGCTATAACAAATACTAAAAACAGAATAAAATAAATATATAAGGTTGGCTCCCATACAACAAACGTGATTTTATGGCCGTTTTTTATAGATAATGGTACGGAACCCTTCTTGCACGTGTCCGATTCGCACTTGGCCAGTTTTTTTGTATGTATGACGCATATCTTCATACCAGGTGATCGGATATCGATGATTTTTGTATCGTGTAGAAAATAGTCTTCAGTTGGTCTCGTAGGACTAATAGTTTCTTCACACAACTTTAAACCGAATATTGTCACTTGAAATTGGTTTTCTTTATATTAGTTTTTATGATGATGATGATATTAGTTTTAGACGTAATTATACGAGTAAGGAGTGGTCATTATGGGCTATTGTAGAAGATGGGGCATTTTAGCCATCACAAAAGCAGTTCGACCGTTGCGTTGTTCAACGTTTCTGTTTCACGTGCCCGCGGATACATTCTCTCCCAAATTCAATGCAAGTTCGTTATTACGGGATTATGCCGGACTCTCCGCAACAGACAGCATACATTTGCAGAGGAATTTCAATGGAAAACCGACTAGCACTAGTTTCTACCAATGAAATTACTTTGACGTACGTAATTATTATTCTTATTTTTAAGCCTTCACCTTTTTCGATCGGCAGCACACTGGAGCTCTACATAGCATTGCGGAAAGGATCATTGAAAAATTATAGGCCCCAAGCTCAATTTTTTCTAGGCTTGATCGCAAGGAACAGGCTTAGGTTCACCTAGCTCCTAAGATGTTTCAAAGTGATCCTTGTGATTTTATTGAAATAAATGATTTTTAAATTTAAATTTGAATTTGACTCATAAAATATACACACTGTTGCTTCGCTCACTAATTTCCATCCTCAGGTTGCCTGGAAGAAATAGATTTAAGCAATAAGGCCGTGCATGTTTTTTGTTTGTTTCTGGTGTACAATAAAGTATTATCTATCTATATGTATTAATAAGGAGGAATAGGTGGAGGATGTGTTCGATGATTCAATTTTACTATTATTTAGTGACAAAGATTCTTAAGATTCAAAAGTCAATAAGTTTTTTTTTTAATTTATTTAAATCAAGCTTTTATAAATTCTAGGGCTCTAGTACTTGAAATAAATCCAACGAGCCCAAACACGACGTGGGTATGTTGTGTAGTTAGGCAGTTCCTACGTCTACATTCGAGCTCCATCATCAGACCGGTAATACCTTAATCAGTCAATACCTTAATTTTATATTGAAAGCTTTTACTATGGGAACCAGATAACTGATAGAATACTTATATACGTTTTTTTTTGTAACAAACAAACAAGCTTTGCTTAGTTTGGGCCTAGATGGCGCTGTGTGAAATGTCCACCAATATTTATTTATTTATTTATAGGTAACAGAAGGAAAATAAACTTGTAGCATAATTAATTCCGCGAGTTTTGTCTGATTTATAAATTCAATGACACGCCTGAGATTGAGAAGCACGAGCACTAATTATACCAATTTAATAATCTGTATACATCAACCACGCAGCTGCTATTTAATTTGAATCTCATTGAGCCTATTCATCAAAATCAATCCAAAACCTCAATTTATAAACAGACAAATGTCCAATTTAAGAGCATAAAATGAGTTGAAATTACTGGAAGAACATAAGGCCCAGGGTACGCAGGGCAAGTAAATGTGTAACTTGACAGACAAAGAACTATTGTGACTTTGTGATTTCAGTTAATTGGCCTCACAGCTTAGTTGCTAGTAACTCTGCCTTCAGCGCTGTAGGTTGTGGTCCCCACCCAGAGCAAATAATTGTGTGATGAGCATAGATGTTTGCTCTGTCTGCTGCATGTTTATGTATTTACAAAAAAAAGTATATAAGTATTCTATCAGTTATTTAGTTCCCATAGTACAAGCTTTGCTTAGTTTGGGGCTAGATAGCGATATGTAAAATGTCCACCAATATTTATATTTATTTATTTATATTATGTAAATACGTTCTTGATGAAATTAAAAAAAAAATATTTTTGCTTTGTTATACAGCTGTGTTAGAAGTACCGAGGAATTTATTAAGAATTTTAATTTAATATTATGTAAAAATAAATACTTAATATCACATAAATCTAATACCTATAAGAAAACAAAATACAAAATACATAAATACATAAAATCTATTATGTTATAATATTTACAAAATACACAAGAATAATGTTGCAAACAGTATTTATGTAGCTCAACTGATCTAGACCACTATTAGTCGAAAGCATTCTTTAGATGCTGTCAATATTCCTACTCTGGATTTAGTTAAATTAATCTTGATTAAATTAATTAATTTAAGTCTTATAGAAATCTTTTATACTAAGACTCTCGGACGAAGGAGTTTTATAGTAATATCTTTATTTCGGGCAACACCAGTAACGTAAAATAAAAATACTGAGGCCCATATTAAGACTAACATACTTATTATAAAAACACAAAAAAAAAACAAAAATCAGGGAACTTTCTTCTTTAGCGGCGCTTTCCTATACCGTCAATAGACTACTCTCTCTACTACGTCTCTGCTAGACTACTATCTCTGCTGTCCAAAAGTTTTATGAGTAAAATTCAATAATATAAATAATACTCGGAATTCGGCTAATAGGTAATGCTTTTTAGGGTTCCGTTCCCAAAGGGGAAAAAAGGGACCCTATTACTAAGACTTCGCTGTCCGTCTGTCTGTCCGTTTGTCACAAGGCTGTATCTCATGAACCATGATAGCTTGTTGAAATCTTCATAAATTATGTATTTCTATTGTTGCTATAACAATAAATACTAAAAACAAAATAAAATAAATATTTTAGTAGGGCTCCCATACAACAAGCGTGATTATTTACCGTTTTTTAAAGATAATTACGGAACCCTTCGGGCGTGAGTCCGACTCGCACTTGGCCGGTTTTTTAGTTGCTGCCAACATGACATGTGTCACGGGCCTAATGGAATGCTAAATGATCATAATCGCCGGAAATCAGCTTCACGCCCAATGTATTCGTTGTGATGGATCATAATCAGTGATATTCAATTATTTTCGGTGAGCAATTGCATCTGTGGATGTACTCAGGGCAATAGGGGAAGCTGGAAATTAAAAATCACTACATAGTATAAAGCAAAGTCGCTTTCCGCTTCCCGCGTATGTATGTATGTATGTTTGCTTATATCTTTAAAACTACACAACAGATTTTGATGCGGTTTTTTTTAATAGATAGAGTAATTCAGGAGGAAGGTTTATATGTATAATACATGCATAATATAGTAGAGAAACACTGATAATTTTAGAGGTTTCTAATGTGATGTCGTAAATAAACACATTTTTTTGCGCTTACATTGCAAATGCTGGCTGAACCCCACGAGATATATCAAAATAATGAACTACAGTATTGTATACCTTAAAAACGTCTACAAAAAAGTCCACGATGGTATTAGAAATGTCTTACGCACAGCGAAGCGGGCACGGGTCAGCTAGTATTATATACATATACTATCCGACCCGTGACAGACGTTGTCCTTTCAAATTCCAATAATCGATTAGAAAAGACTGAATGTTCTTAGTCTGTGATGTCAGATTTTTTGCACACCAGCGCCATCTATACCCAAATCAGCCCTTTTGCGTTTTTTTACATTTTGGAGATGTTTTTCGGATAATAAATACCCCTATGTTTTATTCTGGCATTATATCTACATCTACAGCACGTTTTATCTTAATCTGTTTTGTCGTTAAGTCCTGATTGAGGCAGAAACATACATACAAACTCACAAACTTACACATTTATTTATGTGTGATAGACATCTCTTGCCTACTGTATGCAAAGTTTGTAAAGCATTAAAGTAAGTACTCGTATTTTGTTTAAAAGTGTCATTTTGATATATTTTGATGATTCTGAATGATCCAAATTTTTAAGTAGTACGTTCTTTAATTACTTTGCAAAAGCTGGTTTGATTTGAATGATTTTGACATCAAATTTTGTCCTTACATTTTCACTGTTGAATTTTGTATGGAAGTATTAAAATTATTGAATAGATATACCTAACCAGTAACTCGTTGATCACAAATCGTGCCCTACACTGCCTTTACCTTCAAACACTAAAGGCTCTAACGGCACTAAAGGCTCTAAAAGATCATTAATCATTGCCAAGGAGAGGGTTAACCGAAGTGTACCTGCCTACCCCTGATCTGGTTCAAAACTTATCCGATCTGAAGTAATTAAGCTGAATATATCGCCTGTAGACTCCCAAATGTATCTAACAAATGATATCCTATCTGAAAACCGAGAATGGCGCTCTTAGTATCACAAAAGCGCTTATTTTAGTAATTGCGAATAGCTTAATGAACAATACAATTATTGATCGCACTGTTTCAATCACTCAATCGTATCAATGTTCATTCATGAAACTCATTCAATAACTTCATTTCACTGATTGCAGAGTAAATATATAAACTAAGAGAAAAACAGAGCAACGATTTTTATATGGAGTAAAAATAAAATATGAATGAACATTTCGCACACTTCATCAAGTCCCAAAATAGTTACTTCATACTTTTTTAGAGTTCCGTACCCAAAAGGTAAAAACGGGACCCTATTACTAAGTCTTCGCTGTTCGTCTATCCAACGACAGACAGACAAACGGACAGCGTCTGTCTGTCACAGGGCTGTATCTCATGAACCATGATAGCTAAACAGTTAAAATTTTCACAGATTATGTATTTCTGTTGCCGCTATAACAACAAATACTAAAAACAAAATAAAATAAATATTTAAGTGGCTCTCATATAAGAAACAAGTTTGTTGCCGTTTTTTAATAAATAATGGTACGGAACCCTTCATGTGCGAGTCCGACTCGCACTTGGCTAGTATTTGAATTTACTTTACATACATATGACACACAAAACACACATTTATTTTGATCACGCAAATATTTATCCTGGGGCGATCGAACCCGCAACCTACAGCGTAGAAGGCAGAGCTACTAACTGAGCTGTGAGTAGTGTATAAGGCTAGTAAACTATGCCAAAACAGAATATCTGAACTCCTAATTTCAAATTCCCAACCCTGACTACATCACCACTGCACAGTGTCATCCATCAAGTATAATTGACGAGTCAGACGCAGCGTTCTATTTGCCACGAAATTTGCTGGTTGAGCCGCTTAAAGTAACCAAATTAAATGTATTTTCTAGTAACATGTATATTTGTAAGCCGCATAAGCCGAGTGGGATGTACCTTGACTTTCTAGAGTTCCGTACCCAAAGAGAAAATACGGGACCCTATTACTAAGACTTCGCTGTCCGTCTGTCTGTCAGTCTGTCCGTCCATATGTCTGTCTGTCACAGGGCTGTATCTCATGAACCGTGATAGCTAAATAGTTGAAATATTCACAGATGATGTGTTTCTGTTGCCGCTATAACAAAAAATTTAAAAACACAATAAAATAAATAATTAAGTGGGGTCCCATACAACAAACGTGTTTATTTGCCGTTTTTTATAGATAATGTTACGGTTTGTTTAGTTTACCTGTTACAAACAATAAACTATTTTTATTTTTATTTTTATAGAGAATTATAAGTATTAGTTTGTAAAACTATTATTTGCGCATTAGCACTTACTTAAATTGGTAAGAGATAACATCGTGAGGAACCAGTTGGCATTCTTATAAGCGGCGATGGACTTGCAACATATCACTATTTTTGACTGGCCTCACAGCTCAGTTGGTAGTAACTCTGCCTTCTACGCTGTAGATTGTGGGTTCAATCCCCACCCAGGGTAAATATTTTTGTGATAAACTAGCTGACCCGTGCCCGCTTCGCTGTGCGTAAGACATTTCTAATACCATCGTGGACTTTTTTGTAGACGTTTTTAAGGTGTACAATACTGTAGTACATTATTTTGATATATCTCGTGGGGTCCAGCCAGCATTGGCAATGTAAGCGCAAAAAAATGTGTTTATTTACGACATCACATTAGAAACCTCTAAAATTATCAGTGTTTCTCTACTATATTATGCATGTATTATACATATAAACCTTCCTCTTGAATCACTCTATTTATTAAAAAAACCACATCAAAATCCGTTGTGTAGTTTTAAAGATATAAGCAAACATACATACATACATACGCGGGAAGCGGAAAGCGACTTTGCTTTATACTATGTAGTGATATAGATGTTTGTTCTGGTGTCTGGGTGTTAATATGTATTCTATCAGTATCCTTGCTTAGTTTGGCTGTCCTCCAATATTTATTTATTTATATTTCATGTGTTGAATGTTTTTTTGTCCCATTTAAACTGTCGCAACAGATGGTTGTCTACTTCAGACTACAGCCGTTACGGATGCCTCTTTTTAGAAACCCAAGGGATTACCCACCCACTAAATCATGCATAGCAAAACCTACTTTGCGAAAACATCTTGTAAGAAATTAGGTCCCATCCATCACTCTGATATATGTCTTCTAAGCCACCGAGTAATGTAGATAATGTATTGGCTCTTTAATCAAACTGGAAATAAGACGGCAATTTAGCACCCTGTTAAATTTTAATCTAGTAATAAGTTTTCTGTTGAAATATATTTTTCAATGACAAGCTTTTGGAAATCATTTAAACCATCGAGCACCAGCGCGCTATCCTTCATATCATATAACATTGTCATCGGAATTTGACAAGTATGCAAAGTTTTTACTCAATCGAATTTACTAAGGAGTTCCATTGTGAGTGTCTGTTGAACAACTCCAGACTCCATCATCAGATCAGCTTACTGTCATCCATATTATTGCATTGTCACCGAAGTTACATGTATACAAAATTTCAGCTCAATCGGTTGGGGATAACTGCTTCAAAATTGAGTTGCAAGATTCCACCTAACAAACATAGTTACATACATACATTGCAAGTTAAATAAAAGCTTGTAAAAATAATGTAGCTTTAAGCTAGCTAGCTCCTAATTTTGTCTTTGCTCGCTTAGACAACTCACTATTATTATCTCAAGCTCTACTCAAGCGTGGAAAATAAGTTTTTCATAGTACAAAATATCTATAAGATTTTTAAATTATATTAAATTTGTTTATTAAATCAGACATACAAAGGTCCATTTATTTGTTAGTATGTTTGTCTTTTAATTTATGTTTACATACAAAAAGCACAAAATATTAAATAATTTAAATGTTTGCAAAATTAAGAACGTAGCCTAAGGCACGTCAAATATTAGTGATTGTTTAACAGCCTCTCGATTTGGTACGAAAGTGTTTTTGAAATCAACTTTTTGTCACATGGCCACCAATATTTATTTAATATTTTTTTAAGTCGTGTTGGCTGATTAGGAGGTCCCTCGACTTTCAATCCGATGATAAATCCTCGTGGCCTGATGTCGCTCTGCCACTCGACAGCTAAATATTAATTTAGGTACTTAATTTCATTTTGTGTAACATTTGTCTACTTTAATTATTTTTAAGCAAATAGTTATTTTATCTGTAAGTTTTAATTCTAAATCAAGTGTAGCGTGTGTTGCTTTTTGAATTTGTGCTGAAGCTCTTTAGTTATTTTTTTTATTGCTGTACCTACGTACTTGAGTAGTAGGTACTTTTAATTATTATTCTTGTTTGAGCCTTCACCTTGTTCGATTGGCACCACACTGGAGCTCTACATAGCATTAAGGAAAGGATCATAAAAAAAGGTAGACCCCAAGCCGTGTTTGTTGCCTGATTCTTCTAGGCTTGGTCGCGTGGAATCGGCGTAGCTTCACCTAGTTCCTAAGACGTTTCAAAGTGAACCTTGTGATTTTATTGAAATAAATGATTTTTGAATTTGAATTTGAATTTGAAGGTCGTGGTTTCGAATCCCGGCGTGCATCAATGGTTTTTCTGTTCGAAAAATTGATATGCACATCAAAAGAACGTGCTCAAAACGTGAAAGGAAAACATCGCGAGGAAACCAGTTAGTATTCTTATAAGCGGCGATGGGCTTGCTGTTACGTATGGAATGCTAACTACTGCAAAATGTGGGCATGTGCCAAATATAATGTTATAACGTGCCTCTGACTACTTCTTCTAGACATATTCAAAGGATCTAAGCGCCTTGAGATCTGAGAGGATGTCTACCGTACTTGGGGATTACTACAGTTATGATCCTATGTTTTTATTTGATTTTATAAAAAAAGTATTCAAGTATTTTATCAGTAATCTGGTCCATAATTTTGATTATTTTGGGTCTAGATGACGATGTGTGAAATTTACACCAATATTTATTTAATGTTTTTACTATTGAGACACAAAATAACACCGAAACTTCCTTCTATATAATCTTAATAGGATGATCGCTAAAGGATGTCTGAAAATGTAGCGTTACAAGAAAGCTTAGGGGAATGTGTTACGTAATGTGTACTATCAAGGAGAAATAGCGAATCTACGTAATGGACCGAATGAAATATAGTCGTTAGTGAATCCTAATACGTACGAATTATCTACTAGCATTCCCCTGCGTCCTTGCTTGCTTGGCACCTGATAAAAATAAGCCTATAATAATAATAATAATAATAAAAATATTTATTTTTCAAAAAGGCTTTCTTAAAAGGTTTACACTTATGTATACTAACTTAAATACTAGGTAAGTTAGGTTCTACATAATATCATCAACAATACAATATGCAACCTACCTAGGTAAAAACCTTGTGGTTTGAATGGCGTAGATACTCTACTTTGCATCAAGCCTTGTAGAGTCAATAACATTGACTCCTCGCTCTAACTAAGTTTACACTTGTATATAGACGCGAGGGATCCTTGCTTCGGCTGTCTACTTGGGGTTAAGCTCAGTAGGTATATCTATACTTCGTAATGAGATATATCTATACTATTATAACATATACAAAAGTAACTCTGTCTGTAACGACAAACAACTGGGCTGATTGTGATGAAATTTCATATAGAGATTGATTAGTCTTGGGACGGACATAGCCTACTTTTTTCCCCTAAATGATTTTTTGATTTTCAGTAATTTCAATGTTTTACGATAAATTTTATCAAAATCGAATCTACGCGGGTAAAATCTAGTATATTTTCCAGCTAGTTTTAGTTTCAAGATTCTAGTCTGTTCAGATACGGTGTGATTATAACTGAAATATCCAAATATCCCCACAAACATTTAATTTCATATTCATAAGTTTGACATATTTTTTTTATATACATATAATACAAGGTGCATTGACCACTCTCGAAAACATAAATTGTATGTTCAGTGGCACAAATCACCAAAATGTCAAACCGTCCAAATGGCAAAACTGACACTTTTTGTATAGTTAAAGTGTCAGTTTTGGCATATGGACGATAGGTTGTCGATACGATAGTGGTTCATGCTAACCCAGATAATACCTTGAACAATGAAAAAAAAAAAAAAATGTATATCGTTCATATTTATATCGTTCAAAATGTATCGTTACACAGCACATATACAAAAACAGTAATAAGTTGAACATACTTAAAGAAGAAGCAATTTGGTTTTCACTAGAGGCATTCGTAGGAATTTATGTCTTCAGTTTTCAGGAGCAGTCATCATACACCCTATATACGAAAACTTTACTATCATCCTACTAATGTTCAGGAAGCAGGATAGTAGGAAAGTAAGAATAATACTGAATAGTGTTGAGGAAAAATCTTTCATGTTACAAGATTAAGCTTTGATCATTATGTATTTCATTCTCGCTGACCATAAATTATCGTGCAGTCATCAGGACTTTTTGAAATTTTGTCATTTTTTGGAGTTTATTGGAGTTTACTCCTTATGAATCGGTTTTTGATATAAGGCGCCCGGTATGAAAAAAATGTGAGTAGTAAAATCTACTGAACGCATGACCTTGTTACGTTTTTGGTGCGCAACTTTCTAATTTGGTGTGAGCATTGCAGCTAGATCGTGGGTAGTGTGTACCCTTACTTTGCCTATACTTTATAATGCTTTCTCTCACTCTTACTGATGGCAAAACATCTTATAGTGGGCACGTGAATACTATTTTTTTTACACCTTCAGTTACATTATTGAAGTATAAGTATGGATCCCTATTTTTTTCTAGTAATAAATATAGCCTGTTTGTTACTCAGAGATAATGTAGCATTCTAATGGTGAAATAAGTTTTGAAATCGGTCTAGTAGTTTTTAGTTTATTAGTAGTAGTCTAGTTAGTTTATTCGTTACAAACATTCAAAAATATAAATCTTTACTCCTTATAATATTAATATAGATGAATTAGAATCACGACTGTAATTCCCAAGTACGGCAGACATCTTTGATTAAGTTATTAAGACCCAAACCTTTGAATTGAAAGTTAAGGTGCCTCCCACTCGGCTAACACGGCTTCCTAATAAAACAAAGGTATCAAAACAGATGTATACGTACATATATGAACGTATGTATGTACAGTGTACACACGTATCTTCTATTCGCGTGAAATGATTTCAAAACCGCCGAGTGATTTACAATGGCGATAAATCGAGCCCGAACTTATCTGAACAAATAGATTTACATTTTGTTATCTGATAATGATTAACTGCCCCTAAGCGATAGGCCCTTTTGGTGTAGATCTGCTGGGTTTTTTGGAATTTATGACCTAGATTTGAGTTAGCTTAGCTAACCTTAATTAATCCCCAATCCTTGCATAATTATTTGATTTTCACCACCCTTAAAAGAAAACCGGCTAAGTGCGTGTCGGGTCACGCGCAATGTAGGGTTTCGTAGTTGACATAGCTAACAACGTATAATAAGTAATTTTCAATGGTATTTGTTCTAAAAAAAAAAGATTTCTTCTTTGAATACATTTTATAAGTTGGTCGACTATTATGGATATTACTCGAATACTTGTAACGCCTACTTAGCTGTGATAGTTTTCCTTTTAAGTTCGTTATATGTACTACTAACATAAATTCGCGCCTTCAAACCCAATAGTTTAGATTGTAGGTAGGGGACTCATTTCTAACAAAAATTGGCGCTTTAAAGCCTAGTATTTCACAAAAGGATCTCTTAATCGAAAAGTTGTTTTCAGAAACCCTCCAAACTTTTTAAAGACTATCTAACGATTTCCCATACCAAAGGTACGCAAAAAAAAACAAAAAATAACATCCCTACTTTAGGTTTTTGGAAGATACCCTAAAAAATGTTTTTCAAGATTATTTTACGACTTTGTTGACATTACTATAATGTTTATATACATTCCAAATTATAGCTTTCTAGCACTAAGCGTCTTTGAGCTAAGCTGCGGTCAGACGGACAGACGGACGGACGGACGGACATGGCGAAACTATAAGGGTTTCTTGTACACTCGAAACCCTAAAAAATGACTCGCTATTAATACTAAAAAACACATCTTCTTCCTCAGGCACTCATTATCTTTGAAAACATTATGTTCTAAAGAAAATGCAAATGTAATATTTGGAATCACCTCTGTCTATCCCCATTAAATATTTTTAAGGAACTAGGCGCCTGGAGACATCTTACAATGTATAAAGTGATAAAGTCGTAATATTTTTTTTGTTTTTTTACGAGTAGTTTTTCGAATGTTTATTTTAACTAGGGCGTCTATTTTTGATGTTTTCCTTCAACATAGGATATTTTTTAATTCACGGATTCACGACATAGGTCGAGATAATATTTTTAATGGCCATGGAATCTCTGAATAAACTAATAATACAATAACATCATGTCGAAAATCAAAGGTTTCGGATCCCTAAAGTACGGTTCATTTTAATATCAGAACAAAATGAGCGAACAAGCATATCAAATAAATTTATATCAATATTGAACCGAAATTAATAACAAGAATGAACCCAAAAAAACTGGCCAAGTGCGAGTCGGACTCGCGCACGAACGTTTCCGTACCATTATCTAATCTAAAGAAAACAGCAAAAAAAATATTCTGTTTTTAGTATTCGTTGTTATAGCTGCAAAATAAATACATCATCTGTGAAAATTTCAACTGTCTAGCTATCACGGTTCATGAGATCCAGCCCTGTGACAGACAGACTGACAGACGGAAAGCGAAGTTTTTATCTTTTGGGTACGGAACCCAAAAAAATGGCTTTTAATATCACAAGCCCAAACGCGTTTTTTCTTACTGCCAGGACTTTATGAATAGGGATCCCTTTTGCGTCACAAAAAGAGGATAAGCGTTGAAACAAACGGGATATTTGAAATAAAACCAAAACAAAATAACAAAGTAACGAAAATAGAGGAACAAAAAGTTATTTTGTAAAAAAAGGTTTCTGTCACAAGAGAATTTTCATTCATGAATATTTACTCGACTGCAGCAAAGCACCAAGATAGCTTATTTTTTACAAGAATTATTCTTGTAAGAACCATTAATAAATGTATATTGTTATGACCGTGTTGGCCGAGTGGGTCGACCTCGGCTTTCAATCTGAAAGTGTTCGAGCGTGGGATCGAATCCCTCATCAATGAATTTTTCTGTTTGAAAAAATTATATGCGCAACAAAAACACGTGCTCAAAATGGTGAAGGAAAACATTGTGAGGAAACCAGTTAGTATTCTTATAAGCGGCGATGGGCTTGCAACCTGTCAAGTATGGAATGCTAACTACTGCAAAATGTGGGCATGTGTCAAATATAATGTTTGGATGTGCCTCTGACTGCCCCCACTAGACATCTACGAAAGATCTAAGCGTCTGGAGATCTGAGAGGATGTCTACCGTACTTGGGGATTACAGTCGTGATCTTATTTATTTATATTTATTTATATAAATGTATATTCAACTGACTGACTGACTGATCTATCAACGTACACTTTTGTGCTATATGTAATGTTTGGATGTGCCTCTGCCTACCCCCTTTAGACGTCTTGAAAGATCAGAAAGTGTGGTCTACCATACTACGAGATTGTATTCGTAGTCGTGAATAATCCAATGAAAATAGGATTTTCATTGGATAACATTTCATACGTGACAGGTTGCAAATCCATCGCCGCTTATAAAACCTTACTTTATTACTTGTTTTTATAGCTGTCTCATTTATTTCCATATCACGTTTCCTCCCATTAGAGCCACACAGGGTGCAAAATGTCTACTCGCGAAAACGGAAGACACATACACACACACATACACGTACACCTACCCCAATGCCCCTAGTAAAAACTAAATTGTAAGATTCTGAAGGATGATCAACTTTGACTGTTTTTGTATCTGTGTAAGCTATATCCTGCTATATGCAAATGCAATATAGAATTAACGAAAAAACGATTTTTAGTTTTTGATGGCTATATGACTTTTTTGTCTTTAGATATTTAGACCATTAGAGACTGAATTCAGAATGTAAAAATACAATTTTCATCGATACAACCTAATTTTGTAAAAGTACCAAGTTAAGATGTTGAAAAATTCACCACTTTTGTTTTCGTTATTTTCGGTGATAATAAACCATGATGCATGGTCTAAAAATCCAGTTTCAGTTTTCAGGAGGAGACTTTATACACCCTGTATAGCAAGTACGCAAAAAAGACAATACATCATCTTAATAAGTGGCACTTGTTCCTGTCCGTTGCTTTCGTGACAAATTGAATATTTTCTAAGCCGGGTACTCACCAGCGAGCCGTAACTGTAACCTGCAACGGTTACAACGTTACTGTCATCGAAACTGCCACCGGTTGGCCGCAAGTGGCTCGAGCTATCAAGGGTGCTCCTTGAGACATCGAGAGAAAAGACAGTGATAGCGATTCTGTTGTGTCCACGCTTAAAGCTAAAATTCCTAAAAAATGATCGCTCTTATTTATTTTACGTTAAAGTCTAAATTAACGTATCCTTAAAATGGACGTTCTTAAATTTAGAATATTTTAGTCATATCGTATTTTTATACACAGAGAAAGTGAAGCTATCATTTTGGTCAACATTTTATTACATTCTGACTAAATACGTAAAAAACGTTGATTCACTTAAAACTAAACTGAGTTTTATAAATTTCATTTTGAGATTACGCTGTTTTCGACTTTAACGTAAAAGGAATAAGAGCAATCGTATTTGACGACATTTAGTCAGTTCGCGGAAACAACAGAATTGCCACCCGTGGCATGTGTACACTAGAACTCTTTACTGTTTGGTTACAGTTACGGCTCGCTAGTGAGTACCCGGCTTTTCGTAAAAGCTTCATGATAAATTGGGTTCCGCAAAAAAATACGACACGAGTGAATGGTTTGCTGAATCGAGAGAAGTGTAATTTAATGTAAAGTTCACGCAACACAATGACAACTTTGACGAAGAATGTTGTGTGTAGCTAAAGTTTTGTTTTAATATACTGTGAAATATATAGGGTTTTAAAGGTTTACTAAGTAACACTAGTACTATGGGAATCAGTTAGTAAGTACTAGCAAACCCGCGACATACGTTGTCTTGTCCAAATTTCGATAATCGCATAGAGTAACGCACGTAGCTATGCGACTGATGTTAACACGGATGTCAGATTTTTGCACACCAGCGCCATCTATACCAAAATCATCCCTTATGCATTTTTTATTATTTTAGGGATGTTTTGTTTGTAATGTAAAGTAGACTATTTTTTATTCGGGCATGATATCTACATCTACAGCAAATTTGACCTTAATCTGTTTTATCGTTTAGGCCTGATTGAGGCACAAACATACAAACAAACTCACAAACTTTCGCATTTATAATATTATTAGGATACTCTGAATTTACGCCGATGGAGAAAATACATACAATAGTTATTTCTTAGTAAATATTTAATAACTAGCCGACCCGTGACAGACTTTGTCCTGCACAAATTTAAATAATCGCATAGTAAAAAACACTATCAGGGAACTTCAAATTGTTTCCCTATTAACCGTAAAAAAAATCCCGAAAAAGAAATCGTCATAAAAAAGCTTTAGTATTCGTATTTCGGTATTAAAGTTATCTATTCTGTACCAATTGTAAATTGTGAAAACACGATCAAAATGTATACTAACCTATGTATATCGACAAAGTAAATTATGCTTAACTGCATAATTTATTTTATCGATGCATGTATTACCAGTGAATTCATAAATAAATAATCGATTACCATTGCAAATACCACACAATACATTTAACTTAACGCGTAACTCAATTGTATGGATTATCGTTCCAACATTTGACTGGCCTCACAGCTCAGTTGGTAGTAGCTCTGCCTTCTGCGCTGTAGGTTGTCGGTTCGATCCCCACCCAGAATAAACATTTGTGTGATGAACATAGATGTTTGTTCTGTGTCTGGGTGTTAATATGTATTTACAAAAAAAAAGTATATAAGTATTCTATCAGTTATCTTATCTGGTTCCCAAAGTACAAGCTAGATGGGGATGTGTGAAATGTTCACCAATGTTTTTTTATTTATTATTTACCTACCGTACATACCCAAAACTAGGTAAAGTTTATACGTAGGTAAGTACTTTTAACCAACTAAAAGAAGGAGGTTCTCAATCCGGTTGCATTTTTTTTTGTCATTAATTAACCGATTTGAAGAAACGGACTGCGAAGTGAAGTAAGAGCCAGAACTTGACAAGAATTTAATGCTTGAATTGGAGTTGGCTTGTGAGATTATTTCTATACAAATAAACAAAGCAACATTCATAAAAACAAACAACAATAAACATAGTGGCAACATCCTAACAATAATATAAATGTGAAAGTTTGTGAGTTTGTATGTATGTTTGTCCCTCAATCAGGCCTAAACGACAGAACGGATTATGTTGAAATTTGCTGTAGGTGTAGATATAATGCCCGAATAAATAATAGACTACCTTAAAATATGAAAAACATCTCCAAAACGATAAAAAACGCAAAAGGGTTGATTTATGTATAGATGGCGCTGCTGTGCAACAAATCTGACATCACAGACTAAAAACATTCAGTCTTTTCTATTCGATTATTGAAATTTGACAAGACAACGTCTGCCACGGGTCGGCTAGTATTATATAACACAAAATTCGTTATTGTTTTTTATTAAAATACACAATATTCATGATGTTTTTATGTTACAACAACTACTCAACAACACCCGACTCTAAAGTTCAAAAATGAAACTCTACTTAACTACGAAACTCAAGACGCCAAGCGCACATACAAAGAACAACAAGTCATCCAGCAAAATGAGCTTCCTTGCAAACAATATAGAAATATTACTAACAGTATCACTGTATTTCACAACCTATTTATTTTATACTAGCAGTCCGCCCCGGCGTCGCACGGGTGTAATAATGATTTTGTGTGTAATTTTTTTACATCTTGGGTTACATTATCGAAGTTTTCATACGGATCCCTAAAATTTTTGAAAATATTCTATAGTCTATGTTCATCAAGGATAATATAGAATTCTAATGGTAAAAGAATTTTTCAAATCGGTTCAGTACATTCGGAGCCTATTCAATACAAACAAACAAACAATCAAATGTTTCCTCTTTATAAAATTATTATAAAATTATTATTATAGTATATAGTATAGACTAGCATCCGGCTACGGCTTTGTTTGCGTGGTACCTGAATAAACAGTAGCATAGGCTTTTCGAAGATATGTCTATGTATATTCCAAGTTTCATTCAAATCTGTTTGGTCGTTTAGGCATGATTGCGGAACAAACATACAAACATCCTCAGAAACTTCCGGATTTGTAATATACTAGCAGTCTCGCAACAGAAGTTGTCCTGTCCAAATTTCGATAATCGCATAGAATAACACACGTTGACGACAGATGTCAGATTTTTGCACACCAGCGACATCTACACCAAAATCATACCTTATGCGTTTTTTTTATAATTTAGGGTTTTTTTACGTATTTTAGAGTAGTCTATGTTTTATTCGGGCATTATATCTACATCTAAAGCAAATTTCATCTTCATCCGTTTTGTCGTTTAGGCCTGAATGAGGCACAAACACATAGACAAACTCACAAACTTTTGCATTTATAATATTATTAGGAAGTAGAACTCTGTGTTCTTGATATCGAAATAAAATAAAATTCTTGTATATTATCTGAGTCTCGGAAATAGCTTCAACGATTTTCATGAAATTTAGTATGCAGGGGAGGGGATATTTTACCGTAATAGCTAGACAGTTGAAACTTTCACAGATGATGTATTTCTGTTGCCGCTACAACAACAAATACTAAAAACAGAATAAAATAAATATTTTAGTGGGCTCCCATACCACCAACGTAATTTTTTGCCGTTCTAATAGAAAATGGTAAGGAACCTTCGTGCGCGAGTAAGACTCGCACTTGGCTGGTTTTTTTTTATCACTAGTTTCGATATTGGCCACGGCCTCGTGTTACTCTTTTAAAAAGTAATTTAAGTAAAGATAATGTTATTTCAGTTTACGAACTAGGACAAAAGACCTGGTTGTGGTGCCTACCCAGGCTTTGGAGACTAGAGCTAGGCTAAGCTAAGCATAGCAAACAAACTTGTTTCAATTCTATAGTTACTACATACTTTAGTTACTACAGCTTTATTCCAGATGGAATAAAGCTTATTAGTAATTAGATAGTATTATATAGACCACCGTAAATAAAGAGGGGACTTCTCTAATACAGGTTATTGCAACTTAACAGAGGAGATCCCAACCCTACATGGGTTGGGGTCTCCTGGACCCACAATTTTGTAAGAAAAATAAAGAAAGATTTTTATACTTATACTTTATACTACAATTATGTATTTGTCTGTTGTTTTGTCTGTCAAAGATTTTTAAATATACCTTTATATTTAAATAATGAATAAATATTACCTGTTACAAAACATTTGCTTACCTAAGAAATAGATAAATACTCTATTCTATGTTGTATCCTAGGTGCCTAGAAGAATCAGGCAACAAACACGGCTTGGGGCCTATCATTTTTAGGGTTCCGTACCCAAAGGGTAAAAACGGAACCCTATTACTAAGACTTCGCTGTCCGTCTGTCTGTCTGTCCGTCTGTCTGTCTGTCACAGGGCTGTATCTCATGAACCGTGATAGCTAGACAGTTGAAATTTTCACAGATTATGTATTTCTGTAGCTGCTCTAACAACAAATACTAAAAACAGAATAAAATAAATATTTAAGGGGGGCTCCCATACAACAAACATGATTTTTTTGCCGTTTTTATAGATAATGGTACGGAACCCTTCGTGCGCGAGTCCGACTCGCACTTGGCCGGTTTTTTTTTAATGATTCTTTCCATAATGCTATGTAGAGTTCCAGTGCGGTGCCGTAAGAACATAGTGAATGCTCAAACAATAATAATAATGAATGGAACTCACCAAGTATGTACTCGTACAACAAATAAATAAATAAATAAATAAATATTGGCGGACTTTACACACAGTGCCATCTAGCCCCAAACTAAGCAAAGCTTGTACTATGGGAACCAGATAACTGATAGAATACATATATACTTTTTTTTTGTAAATACATACTTATTATACACTAGCTGATCCGTGCCCGCTTCGCTGGTCGACAGATAGTTTCATATCTGGTATTCAAATCTTTACAATAAATTATAGCCTATATGTTGCCGAGGACTAATAGCTACATAACAAAAAAAGTTTCATCAAAATACGTCCAGTAGTTTTTGCGTGAAAGTCGGACAACAGACAGACAGACAGACAGACAGACAGACAAAAAATTCAAAATGTTTTTTTTTTGGCTTGTGTTACTTGTATAAAGGCCCCTAGGAGTATTTTTTTTAGTTTTTATTCAATGTACAGAATTGAACTCTTCTACAGTTTTATTATATGTATAGATATTAACACCCAATAAAACACCCAATACCACAACAATAAAACATAAACTAGAGCTTCAGCACAAATACTAAAAGCAGCACACACTGTAGTGCTAAAGTAACACGAATTAATTACGATAGTATACGTATATATCTGATACTAGCCGACCCGTGACAAACGTTGTCCTGTCAAATTTCAATAATCGAGTAGAAAAGACTGAGTGATGTCAGATTTATTGCACACCAGCGTCATCTATACAGAAATCATCCTTCTTCCTTTTTTATAGTTTTTGGGATTTTTTTCATATTTGAAAGTAATCTATTATTTATTCGGGCTTTATATCTACATCTACAGCAAATTTCAACATCCGTTCTATCGTTTAGGCTTGATTGAGGAACAAACATACAAACTCACAAACTTTCGCATTTATAATATTACTAGCGACCCGCCCCGGCTTCGCACGGGTAGCATGTTATTATACATATAAACCTTCATCCTGAATCACTCTATCTATTAAAAAAAACCGCATCAAAATCCGTTGTGTAGTTTTAAAAATTTAGGCAAACATACATACATACATATTACATACAGACGCGGGAAGCGGAAAGCGACTTTGCTTTATACTATGTAGTGATTAGAATAATTATAATAATATAAGCAACATTACTGGTTGATGTCTCTACTGTGTTGCCATTATTAACGCTGCCAATTTTGGAACAATTTGCCTTTGACGGGCGCAAATGTAAGGAGGGGTACCTTCGCACAGCAAAATAGCAAAATTTCCATTACACCTATTTTTAATAACTTTTAACAGCGGGTGCTCGGTTTATAAGTATCTATATACATATATATAAAATAAAGACGGGTTTGTTACAACACTTATAACTCGAGATCTGCTGAACCGATTTTCATGGTTTTTGATTCAATGAAAACTCGACGAATACATTATTATGAATGATGAATCATCTTCTATCTACTATTTAAAAGAAAGTCGGGTTTGTAAGAAACACGTAAAACTCAAGAACGGCTGAACCGATTTGGTTGAAAATTCGTGGAGAGTTATCTTAGAGCCAGGAGAAGGACATAGGATACTTACGGGAACGGGAACGGGAACGGGAACGGGAACGGGAACGGGAACGGGAACGGGAACGGGAACGGGAACGGGAACGGGAACGGGAACGGGAACGGGAACGGGAACGGGAACGGGAACGGGAACGGGAACGGGAACGGGAACGGGAACGGGAACGGGAACGGGAACGGGAACGGGAACGGGAACGGGAACGGGAACGGGAACGGGAACGGGAACGGGAACGGGAACGGGAACGGGAACGGGAACGGGAACGGGAACGGGAACGGGAACGGGAACGGGAACGGGAACGGGAACGGGAACGGGAACGGGAACGGGAACGGGAACGGGAACGGGAACGGGAACGGGAACGGGAACGGGAACGGGAACGGGAACGGGAACGGGAACGGGAACGGGAACGGGAACGGGAACGGGAACGGGAACGGGAACGGGAACGGGAACGGGAACGGGAACGGGAACGGGAACGGGAACGGGAACGGGAACGGGAACGGGAACGGGAACTTAACACAGCATTTGTTAATTCTAAAGCGATACGAAGTTCGCCGGGTCAGCTTGAAATATTATAAAATAAAAAGGTTTTATTAAAAGATAAACTTGAGATTATTCTACTTTGCACGTTTGTGCCTCAATCACACTGTAACAGCTAGACCGATTTTGATAAAACTGAAATAGTTGGCAAATTAAATAGGATCACGACTGTAATTTTCAAGCACGTTAGACACACACTCAGATCTCGCGTTAAGATCCTTGATCATGTCTAAAGGGTAGTTAGAGGGACGTCTAAATATTTTATTTGGCATATGCTTCACGATATGCAGTAGTTAGCTTTCCATACGTGATAGTTTGTGACTATATAGCCATAAAACACAAATGACTGGCCTCACAGCTCAGTTGGTAATAGCTTTGCTTTCTATGTAAGTAGTGAGTTTAATTAGTAGGTTGTAGGTTTGTCCTGGGTTTATACCTCCATTTATTAACGCTAGCTAAGCCTGGCATATAATGCAACGCATATTCTCCTTTCAATGGTTGGCCTCACAGTTCAGTTGGTAGTAGCTCTGCCTTCTGCGCTGTAGGTTGTGGGTTCGATCCCCACCTAGAACAATTATTTGTGTGATAAACATAGATCTTTGTTCTGAGTCTGGGTGTTATTATGTATCATAATGTTTGTTTATTCTTGTTTAAGCCTTCACCTTGTTCGATTGGCACCACACTGGAGCTCTACATAGCATTAAGGAATGGATCATTAAAAAAAAAGGTAGACCCCAAGCCGTGTTTGTTGCCTGATTCTTCTAGGCTTGGTCGCGTGGTAGCGGCGTAGCTTCACCTAGTTCCTAAGACGTTTCAAAGTGATTTGATTGAAATAAATGATTTTTGAATTCGAATTTGAATTATGTACTCAAAAAAAAAAGTACTTATCTGTTATTTAGTTCCTATAGTACAAGCTTTGCTTAGTTTGGCTACATGGCGCTGATTGATAATATCCACCAATATTGATTATTAATGTAAGTTTTAATGTACTTACCCATAATAATAATACGTTCCTATTATTTTATGTTTGAAACTACGGAAATATCACGCCAATGTTGCTCCTGATTTCTGTCAAATTATTTTGTCAAAGTGCTACTTCTTGTAGCACGAGTAGAAGCTTTTAGCCTGATTACTCATCTTACATTGACATAAAACTGACAAAATTTTCATCACTGTTTCTCACCAAAACACCTTAAGACGAGGAATAAATGTTTTTGATGAATGCAGAATCGTTTATGACAAAGATGACTAAAGGATTTAATCTAGATAAATTAAAGACAGAAACACGATTGGTGAAACATTTATCGATAGATTTATTTTCCAAAGTTGGCTCTTTCAAAACACTAGTTTCATTTTTAATCAAAACTATGAATAGCTAATTAGTTCATTTTTATATAATTCGTTAGATAATCATACTCTAGCTACCTAAATTAAGGACAATTTTTTTTTTAAATTTGATGATTTTCAAGATAATGCAGTTTTATCACTTTTTCCGTCTTATCCGGGTAGACAAATTTTACTTATCACCATAACGAAGAAGTAAAAAAAAATTATATATGTATATAAAAAAATAACGGTAATCAAGCGTATTTTTAGTCAAAAGTATTTTTTATCAGACTGATATAATTTAAATTGCAATTATGCTGTCCAATTCGATTGTTAAAATTTTACTTCACCTCGAATAACCTTAATTATACAAAGGCAGATTTTTCAATAAACAGACACTATGGAAATGATTGCGATGTCCCAACTTATTATATATTTTTTTTGTGAATATTATTTTTCTGTTCATCTGACTGAAAAATATTATTATGTTAGCTGTATTAACTACCAATAGCTGAAATTACTGACAAATTCTATACATATAATAAAACTGTAGAAGAGTTCAATTCTAGAATTAAAACTATCGTGGTTGTTAATCATTTTAAATAGAAATACGGCTAATTATCACGTTTTTCAATTCTGTACATTGAATATAAACTAAAAAAGTACTCCTAGCTAGGGGTCTTTATACAAGTAACACAAGCAAAAAAAATAACATTTTGAAATTTTTGTCTGTCTATCTGTCTGTTGTCCGGCTTTCACGCAAAAACTACTGGACGGTTTTTGATGAAACTTTTTTTGCTATGTAGCTATTAGTCCTTGGCAACATACAGGCTATAATTGATTTTGAAGATTTTAATTATAGATGTGAAACTATCTGTCGCCCAGCGAAGCGGGCGCGGGTCAGCTAGTATTTAATATGAATACTAAATAAATTATCTAAATATTTATATATTAATGTACTATTGAAGTACTTAGTATTAAAAAAACTAGCTATAAAATAAAATATATTATGAATAAAGCATAAATATCCAAAAATACCATAAACAAAACTATTTCCGTTGCAATCTCAGCGTAACATCAAACTTTTAATGGCGAAACGGAACGAAATTAATTATATTCTCGCAAAGTCTTACCGACAGGCGTAAGCCGGTAAGCGTGTTCAAGACTTTATAACTTTTAAATAACGCCAAACTTCATTGGAGGAGATGGGGCAAAAGCGATTCAGCTTCAGGAGGGTAAGTCATCTTGTTTCATAAACATCATGAGTGTTGTGCGACACTATGCGCATTCTATTGCCTCTAGCCAAAGTTGAGCTCTAGAGGTTTATGAAAAAGTGTTATAAGGTGTGACCAGCTCGTGGCTGCCAGCGCGGCTGCCGTCCAAACATAGCACGGCTTGCCGCGCGCGGCTGCCGCGCGGCTGCCGCGCTCGATTGCCGCGCAATGTCTGGTCACACTATTGGACAATAATCTTGGTCACGGGAAGACTGAATTACTTAGAGTTACTGTTGAGATGTTGTCGAAACTATTCTTGTTAATAAGGCGTAAGCAGAGTAAAAAAAAACACTATTAACTATTTTTTGTTAAATTCCTGGTATATAATTTTCGCATTCAGACATTTAATTTTGCATTTGGCTAACATTAGTGTCCCATAGTTTCAATGCCCAAGGAAAAACAGCCGTAACTTTTGTAATAAAAAAATTATATTCCCCTTGAAAAACATATTTGGACAAAATGTTGGTTGAAAGCATTTATAGTTATTCGTTATAAAGATTATGTCAGACTAGTAAAACCTCGTGACTTCGTTCACGTGCAGTTTTCAAATCCCCCCTGCACAGGGCACCTTTAGGGGTCGAATTAGTGGAATTTCTTTCTTAGTGTACCCCTAAAACAAAACAGCGTTTATTAAATCACTTGGATCATTTAGAATCATCAAATTTGTAGTATATAAGTATTCAATCAGTTATCTGGTTCTCATAGTACACTTTGCTTAGTTTGTGGCTGTATGGCGCTATGTAAAAATGACCATCAATTTCATAAATTGCTAGTGTATCAGTAGCGTCAAAATGTCAAAGAGATTGTAGTTGTTTATTAATTACTAGCTGACCCGTGCCCGCTTCGCTGGGGGACAGATAGTTTCACATCTGGTATTCCGATCTTCCAAAATTATAGCCAATAAGTTGCCGAGGACTAATAAAAAAATAATAATAAAAAAAATAGGATCACGACTGTAATCAGACGTAGACTGTACGGTAGACATTCTCTCAGATCTCTAGACGCTTAGATCTTTTGAAGATGTCTATGCCCACATTTTGCAGTAGTTAGCATTCCATACGTGACAGGTTGCAAGCCCATCACCGCTTATAAGAACACTAACTGGTTTCCTCACGATGTTTTTTATTGGCTTGTGTTACTTGTATAAAGGCCCCTAGGAATATTTCTTTTAGTTTTTATTCAATGTACAGAATTTAAATTTTCTACAGTTTTATTATATGTATAGATTTTTCTTTAAGTAATTTGCAACAACTTGAGTTGTGCATAAAAGCCAGTACCTAAGTATTTTGCTTTTTCGCTTTAAAATGTTTGAAATTCCTCACAAAAACTAAAAGTATTCTCATTCTAAAGTTAAACACCGTTCTAGTTTTATTAACTTTTCCAAATAAACGCTCAGTTATAATGAAACTAAATAGTTCGCGGAAAAAAACAAAAGATTCGAAGTAAAAATTCCGTAAAAACATTTGGGGGCACGGCAGTGCCCCCGCCAAGTCGAGCGCGAAGCAAACACTGCCGTACCATCCTTTACTGGAACCATTTCGCCGCATTTTCAGGCCCCTATTTGAGAACCTCTGGATAAGACCAGAACGCTGAAATTTTCGTCATCCAGTAAGCCATAATCACATACTTAAAATCCAAAATTTCAAGTCTGTAGGTCATTTAGTTACGAAGTTAAGCGAAAGCAAAGTTTCGCATTTTAGACAGACACTCACTCACTCACTCACTCACTCACTCACTCACTCACTCATGATCATCAGAATAGAACTAGTACTTCCCATAAACTCAGAGAGCTGAAATTTGGTACAGAGTTAGGGTTTAATGGCCACATAAAGGGAAAACCTTAAAAACTAGAATAATCGAAGATCTGGAGTACCTGGTGACCATGATAAGAAAACACAAGAGCCTAACCAAACTATTAGAAATCGACATACCGCCTTTACAAAAAATATTTTACTACTGGACCGATTTGAAAAATTCTTTCACCATTAGAATCCGACATTATCCCTGATGAACATAAGCTATAGTATATTTTCAAAAATATTAGGGATCCGTATGAAAACATCGATAAAGTAATCCAAAGTGTGAAAAAATTAAAAAAAAATCCTTACATTGCGTTTGCTGCGGAAATTATTGACAATAGAGCAAAGTAATGTACTACAGTTTTAAAGAAGACATCAATATCTACAAAAAAGTATGCAATACTATATGTCTAACTATTATGAATCCGTATGAAAACTTCGATAATGTAATCCAACGTGTGAAAAAAATCCAAAAAAATCCTTATATCGCGTACTCTGCGGAAACTGTTGACAATAGAGCAAAGTGATGTACTACAGTTTTAAAGAGAACATCAATATCTACAAAAAAGTATGTAATACCATACATCTCACTATTAGGGATCCTTATGAAAAATTCGATTATGTTACCCAAGGTGTAAAAAAATTACCTTTATCATTATTACATCCGTGCGACGCCGGGGCGGACTGCTAGTACGCAATAAAATTAAAGGAAAACTCTGGATAAGACTAGACTGGCTTTTATACTTACAAGTTTACAAGAAGAAATAGTTGAACGATTAACTTTATTCTACTCGAACATTACACAAATTGAATAAACAAATTAACAAATTAAATAAACTAAAAAAATATTAATTTCGCTCAAAATTTGATAAAAATATAATGCATTGGACTAAGAGTGGCGGTGATACCAGCGCACACGTCGCTAGATGGCGCTGACTGTAAACTACTCTTAGAAAGAAAAAAAACTGTGTCAAATAAGAAAATCTAATAAAATAAATCAATAAGCCCACGTTTCTACAAAAAGAAGTGAAATCCCACCAAAAACATTCTGTAAAAAACTAGCCAAGTCTCGATGGAGCTGCTTGTTTATCTCTAAAAAGTAATGAAATCTAGACAAAGTCGTGTCAAGTCTGAGGTTCTTTACTGCGATTTCTTTATTATTATAGAATGTTATGTGACTTGGCCGTTGAAGAGTACACAAGGGTACAAAACCAGGTGCTCCATGACACCATTGCACCAATCTGTCGCCAGAACCGCTCCCATTAACGATGGATAATTGCCACTTAGAAAACGTTGATTCAATAACCAGTCAATTGTAGGCTTGATAAAGCTGCGTATTTCAATAATACTTATGTAAAGGCGAGCCTGAAACAAACAGTATAAAAAATACGTCTATTTTATTTTAGATCGATGGTCGATTTGACGCTCCAAAAAGAAGACAGCAGAAGTCAGCATTGTCAATGCTGAATGCATGTGTTGCACGATCAACAACAGCCTAAAATAAGATACTAGCGTCCAATTACCAATACCTGTATTGGCTATTATCTTGCTTAACAAACATAGGTAGTTACAACAGATATAACATTACGTGTAAACAAAATTGACTTGTACCCACTAACGGATAAATAATTTTCAACGGCCAAGTCTCACAACATTCTATAATAATAAAGAAATCGCAGTAAAGAACCTCAGACTTGACACGACTTTGTCTAGATTTCATTACTTTTTAGAGATAAACAAGCAGCTCCATCGAGACTTGGCTAGTTTTTTACAGAATGTTTTTGGTGGGATTAATTTTACTAAAACCTATTAAAAATTCGAAAGTTTGTAAGGTTGTTTCGATGTTTAACGAATTTAGATGAAACTTCTAATATACTCAACCTATGCTCAAGAATAGTATAAAGGCTACTTTTTTAGGTACCACGAACGAATCCTTGGGCGGAAGCTAGTCACTACATAGTATAAAGCAAAGTCGCTTTCCGCTTCCCGCGTCTGTATGTCTGTATGTATGTTTGCTTATATCTTTAAAACTACACAACGGATTTTGATTCAGTTTTTTTTAATAGATAGAGTGATTCAGGAGGAAGGTTTATATGTATAATAACATGCTACCCGTGCGAAGCCGGGGCGGGTCGCTAGTTATGATTATAAATGCGAAAGTTTAAATGTTTGTTTTATGTAACTCAATCACTTCGGATGAATCAATGAAATTCGGTATAAAGATAGATCAGATTTGATAATGATTTGACTTAGCTCAGTTGGTAGTAACTTCCTTCTGCGCTGTAGGTTATGGGTTCGATTCTGACTTGAACAAACATTTTGTGTGATGAACATTGATATTTGTGCTGTGTTATAAGTACGAGTATGTTTACAAAAAAAAGTATATAAGTATTCTATCAGTTTTCTAGTTCCCATAGTACAGGTTTTGCTTAGTTTGGGGCTAGATGGCCATGCGTGAAATGACCACCATTATTTATTTGTATAATTAAATTATTCAGTATTCGCCGATCTGCCGTTGATCGCGGTCGTGGGCGATGCTCATGATGCGTCATCTCATGAGCATCTGAATTGTCTCGAAACGTCAGCAATATAAAAAAAAACGTGGTAATTAGCCGTATTCCATTATTTATTTACTTAATAATTATTATTTAAGTATTAAAAAAAAAGAATCTAAGTATTCTATCAATCTAGTTCTGGTTAAAACCAGGGCAATCTGGGCTGGCTAGGTGACCTGGGGCCTTTTTGGATTGGAACAGAATACCTACTTTTATCCAGATATTACATAAGCGAAGCTGCAGGAAACAGGTAGCTAATAGATATTTGTATAACTTACCAATAAATGAATGGTGGGAAAATATTTGTCGGACTAATGGCGAAAACGTCTATTTGATGGGCCTAAGTGGGCCAAGGGATAGGCTGTTAGATTTTTTCTGTGAAGATTAAATTTTAAACCGGCCTTAAAAAGGAGGAGGTTTTCAATTTTTCAACCTGTCACGTATGGAATGCTAACTACTTCAGAATGTGGGCAAAATGTTCCTAATTTTATTTTTGGCTTTCTGATTATCCCCATTATATAATCTATCTAGGGTATGTAATTTAAAGTTTCATAGATACTATATTATGTAGATTTGTTAGGTGTAGGACCAACTATATAATCATGAAAACATTGGTCCCGCTGCGGGAATTACCCTCGTATTCAAGAACGACACTATGAGAACACGCACCCACAGTGGACGAAATCATTTTTCATATACATCACTTTATGTGTTGAGCGGCACTATGGCGCACGCTACCGTGTGCCTTTAGAGCTCAACTTTGGCTAGAGGCACCCGACAATGTGCCTCTAGTCACACTATGCATTGTCGCACAACACATAAAGTGATTTTTATGAAAAATGATTTGATCGTCCACTGTGGGTGCGTGTTCTCATAGTGTCGTTCTTGAATACGAGGGTCAAACCAGCTTCTTTAACGCCACAGTCGAGCCCACCACATCACACAGAGGTTGAATGATAGGCCTATCTCCCAAAACTTGTTCCCACCCCCAAATTTTTTGAGCGATCTCAATTTCTCCCATTGATTGATTGCGTCCTCGGGCTAAACGGATTCACGCATTTTTTACTCGTGACACCCGTGACAATGGCTTTATTGAATGACATTTGAGATTGATAGTTTTCTTAATTTTATGGGCTTTTTTTAGCTATTATTGTTGGAATCTGACTGGCCTCACAGCTTAGTTGGTAGTAACTCTGCCTTCTACGCTGTAGGTTGTGGGTTTGATCCCCACCCAGGGCAAACATTTGTGTGATAAACATAGATGTTTGTTCTGTGTCTGGGTGTTAATATGTATAATAAGTATGTTATACAAAAAAAAAGTATATAAGTATTCTATCAATTATCTGGTTATGGGAACCTCCTATCAATTATCTGGTACAAGCTTTGCTTAGTTTGGGGCTAGATAGTGTTGTGTGTAAAGTCCGCCAATATTTATTTATTTAATCTAAGTTGATCGAATGAGAGAAGAGACTGCCTTTAAAAGTCCGGTATTTTGTTTAACTAAATAACAATAATATTTACAACCCCATAGAAAAAAAACACTTTCTTCCCGAATTACATAGTTTTCCGCGAAACTTTCTTAATGTTTATTTCTTAAATACCTTCTCCTGACAAACACTACAAAAATAGATTTAGCAAAATCGGTCCAGCCGTTCACGCGTGATGCCGCGACGAAGGAAAATAGAGATTCATTTTTATATTACATAGATATTATTTTTAAAATTTACATTATATTTTAGATGAATCTATAAGTTCTTGTTGGGATTATGAAATTTAAAATGGCGTCCAGTAGCTGTTAGTTTTTGGTGTTCGTACATGTGCACAAAAATCATACAAAATCGCATGAAATGAATTGAATGCATATGTATGAGCTGCTTACATTGTTAACAGGATCCCTCGCTTGTTAGGGTTGGTTGGGCTTGTGTTACAGCTGAAATTCAGTAATCATTAGTAAATACACTAAATAGTTTGATTAAAATATTAGAGAGTGCCGTGTTGGCCGAGTGGGAGGTACCTCGACTTTCAATCTGAAGGTCGTGGGTTCGAATCCCCTGCGTGCATCAATGGATTTTTCTGTTCAAAAAATTTATATGCGCATAAAACACGTGCTTAAAACGGTGAAACTTTTCTCGATAGATTTATTTTCCAAAGTTGGCTCTTCAAAAACTCCAGTTTCGTTTTTAATCAAAACTATGAAAATAGCTAAACAGTTCATTTTTATATAATTCGTTAGATAATCATACTAGCTAAGTAAATTACAGACAGTTTCTTTTTAAATTTGATGGTTTTCAAGATAATGCAGTTCAATCACTTTTTCCGTCTTATCCGATTAGATTGCCCATACAAAAAGTAAAAAATTTCCCTTATTAAATCTTGTAAGCAATTTGTTTTTATTATTGACCAAAACTCATAAACCTACGTTTTTAGCTTCACGATTGCCTTTCGCAATCAAAACACCCTGTACCTACAATTCAACTTCTTAAAAGCCAACCCTAAGCACTGACCATCCCCTCTCGCTCCCTCTCCCTCCCAGAGGGTTAATATTCCGTATTCAACTCATTTACATGTGCCGCGGTCGCATCAAGTGACACTCAGTGGAACAAAGTTTGTAATAACCAGGGTGTGTCGGGTTTGGGGGAATTGCAGTACTTATTCATCATTATCATCATCAGCTGAAAGATTTACTAAACTTGCTCAAAAATGAAATGAAAAAAATAGGACTGTAATCCTTAAGTATGGTAAACATGCTCTTAGATCTCAAGGCGCTTAGATCTTTGAAGATGTTTAAAAGAGGTTAGATGCGAGTTCAAACTTTATCAAATACATCATTGTGATTTATTATACTGTCAGAAAAAACATGTTGCAACGGGCTTGCAACAACTAAAAATTTGCTAAATGTGGGTACGTGTTTGGGCGTGCCTCTGCCTAATGCGCAATTTAATGATTAAGACAAAGTCAAAATTGATTTTATTTACGAATAGGATCATTTTGATATAAATTAAAGATGTTATCATATCGTTTACTAAAATGTTAACGTTATTTATATTGTCACAAGCTAACCCGGCAAACTTCATATCGCTTTAGAATTACCTTCCGTTCCCGTTGACAAGTTGCTACCTCCCCACCAATTTTCAGCCAAATCGGTTCAGCCGTTCTCGAGTTTTAAGTGTTGTAACAAACCCGACTTTTTTTATATAGTAGATTGAAGATTGATAGGTATGCAAAGTTTTATCTGAATCAAACTATTTACTGAGGATCTCCGTTGAACAGCTGACTCAATCATCAGATTAGCTCGCTGTCACCATATTATTGCATTGTCACCGAACCAAATTTCAGCTTAATCAGTTGAAGATAACTGCTTCAAAATTGAGTTGCAAGATTACACCTTATCAAACATTGTTACATAGTTACATACATACATTGCAATACAATAAAAGCTTTTAAAAAGGTTAAAAGAAAATCCTCGCCACACACTCGTAGCATGTCAACTCTAAATAATTTCATTTCAGCCACAATCTGGGGCAACAATAAAGGTCTATATTAGAACTTGTCACGTCTATCACGTACAATAGAAATGGAACAATCGGGCAAATTTGAAATTTAAATAAAATAAATATTAATATTGTTGGATATTTCACACATCGCCATCTAGCCCCAAACTAACTATGGGAACCAGATTTCTGATAGAATACTTATTGTTTTTTTTTGTAAATACTTACTTAAGATACATTACAACACCCAGACACAGAACAAACATCTCTGTTAATCAAATAAATGTTTGTCATGGGTAGGAATCGAACCCACAACCTACAGCGCAGAAGGCAGAGTTACTAATAACTGAGCTACCAGCCAGTCAAATGTGTAAAAAAATACAAAAATATACCAATCGCGCAAATTGCATTCGGAAAAATAAAATAAATAGTATCACGATTGTAATCCTTTGAAAATGTCTAGAGGGGGTAGAGGTACGTCCAAACATTATATTTGGCACATGCCCACATTTTGCAGTAGTTAACGATTGCATTTTGACTGTCCCACTTTCTCACAATTCGTTGTTACAGCCAACATAACACAACTTTTGCATAACATTAGCGCGCGGTCATAATTGAAACCGCGGACCGGGAGCTTTTTAGGATTCCGCGCGGAAACCACGAAACGCCAACTCTTTTGTCGAGCTCAACTGTTCGCGGGATAACTGAAAAAGTTTTTGCGACGACAAACTGTGACAAATGTTTTGTGTTGAGTTTGAAGATCGGGTCGTTTGTAGGTAGAATAACTTTTTGGGTTTGTATAACTTTTCATAATTCTAGGCTTCTCAGTGAGAGAATTAAAGATAATAAGTTTCGATTTTACTTTTCTTTTGAATTTCTTCGTGGATCTTCGCTTGAATATTTACACAGTACAGTTTTTTTTTGTATTTTGTTCCCAGTGGTTTAGACATTGTGGGAAACTATTTTTATTTAATTTATCCCAATTTTTAGGGGGTCACCACAACATATTCTTTTCATTATTATTAACTTTACTACAATTAGCGGTCACTTCAGTGAGTACTCCTTTCTTATTCATATCACCCTTCAAACGACCTATAAATAAATTCTACCTTATCCCTTCTTAGCTATTTTATTTTTGTTTCGAATAAAACCAACCTTTCTTAATATTTAAGAAAGTAAGTAAATTAATTTTCTTTATATCTTTATAAACACAATTTCAAAAACGGGAAATTACTTAGTTAATTAATTGCTCACGCTCTCGCCTTATACTAAAATACTACAGTTGTTCAGTAAACTTCCTAGATTCGGTGCTGTGCGTCTCAATGCTGAGACGGGGACCTATTTGCCCCCACATGGCACAATCTTATTTATGTTATTGTTGATTGTTTTTGTTCTCTTTTATTTAATAATTGTGTTGTACCTATGGAGCAAATAAATGTTTTTTCTTTCTTTCTTTCTTCTTTCTATACTGAGGCTGTCGGATCAAACTCATGAAGATTTTCTAAATAAATCGAAACATTGTCGGTATTTTTAAGTTAGTAATTTTCAGTTTTTGACATTTTATGAATAATAAAAAAAAAAAATTGAAAGTGAAATCTTTATAATACTACCTTAGTACCCGACCAATCTTCCATTCATCTTTATATTCACTCCATCCCAAGGTTGTCTGGAAGAGATCGCTTTTTAGCGATAAGACCGCCCATTGTACAGTTTGTTCTAGTTTAAGTTTCTTTCGTTGTTATTTATTTGTTTTATGGTGGACAATAAAGCATTTTCATTCATTCATTAGTATTTATACTCGTATCTATAATAAATAATATTTGCTACGGAACCATACTGTTCACACGACAAACACTCATGCATTGTCTCGTTGTACACAAGGGTATATTATTCATTCAGTAAACAGCTCACAATGGTAACTTTTTCATTTTTAACTCGAAACGATTCCAAGTACCTTCGGGTGTGTTCTCGAGTTTCTCTAAAGAATTCATTGAAAGAATTAATGAAATGAAACGCTTCAAGTTATTTTTCTCAGAAAATGTTAGTGAAAACAATTGATTTAAAAAAATATACGTTTAATGGAAAGAAACCTGTCACGTACGCAAATTGTGGGCATGTGCCAAATATAATGTTTGAACGTGCCTCTGACTACCCCCACTAGACTTCTTCAAATTATCTAAGCGTCTGGAGATCTGAGAAGATGTAGTATACCGTACTTGGGGATTACAGTCGTGATCCTAACTATTTATTTTTATTTTAGAAAAAAAAACAAGTATTTTTTAAATAAACACTTTTTGCTTATTTCAATCATATTTCTAGAAGCTAGCATACAAAAAAAAATACGATAGATATTCAATACAGCGTCATCTAGCTAAGTAAAGCTTTTATTATGAAAACCAGAATACTTTTATATTTTTTCACTACTTTCTACCTGAAAGCATCCTTTATGCTACTTCAGGGCATAAACTATATATTCCAAGTTTTAAAAACATCCAAACACACAAACATCTTCACAAACTTAAGGATTTACAATACGAGTATTTTTAGAATACACGCGGTGATTATTCATGTAAAAGAAAATTTACTCAAGGAATAAGTAAAAAATATTCAATGATTTCGAATGTAATTTAAGTTCTAACGCGTATGATCACAAGTATGAAAGAGAACAAGATGAAAGAATAGGTAAATTCTGAGTTTTACCAAATGTTTCAATCAATTTCAAACCACTGATTCGAATAGACCGAATAGACTCTAAAAAAATTATTTGGACAAAGTGATTTACTTGTTTTAAATATATATTTTATAAGGTACACGGACACGCTATCAAGCACTGAAATTGAATAAGGGAAGATTTATATTAAACCGGACCGTGTCCGGGCCTTGCCTGAGACATGTCGTGTACGGGCCTGTGGAGCTATTTTGTAAAAACATGATTATATACCTACGCTTCCGATACAATACCTACGCAGAAGCGTAGGTGCATAAACAGTGAATAGTTACTATGAAAAGTGTACAGATTAGGTATTCTCTAACATTAGGTTATTGCATTGTTCATGTTGCATTGTTCATGTTTTTACAAAATAGCCCTGCTGGACGGGACACAATTCAGGCACTGTTTAATATAAACTACGTTATACAAAATGTATGTAACGTTTTAAATCCGTGCCCCGTCCGGACCCCGTACACGGCATGCTTTGGGCACGGCCCGGTCTAATATAAATCTACCCTAATGATATTCAAAAGAACCTTTGAAATAAATATCTCAGTGACATTACTCTTAATGTCTAATGATGTGTCCTCCATTCCTCCAATATCTTAAAATTACTAGTCCTTTTATTTGCTACTAAGCAATACCGCTAGTGTTTAGGGATGCTTCTGACTGGTAGTAATCTAAACCAGCTGAACTACCTAAAGACGTTTTTAATAATACAAGTTGAAAAGTGATTAAAAAACCGACCAAGAGCGCGTCGGACTCGCGCACGAAGAGTTCCGTACCATTATCTATAAAAAACGGCAAAAAAATCACGTTTGTGCTAAAGCCTAATCTAATTAATTAAGTACTAAGCTAATTTAAGCCCCACTTAAATATTTAATTTATTATGTTTTTAGTAATTGTTGTTATATCGGCAACAGAAACACATCATCTCTGAAAATTTCAACAGTCTAGCTAACACGGTTCAAGAACCGTTAGAGCTAGACTTGCATGATAGATATCTCATGAGATACAGCCCTGTGACAGACAGACGGACAGACGGACAGACGGACAGACGGACAGCGAAGTCTTAGTAATTGGGTTCCGTTTTTACCCTTTGAGTACGGAACCCTAAAAACGTTTGATACCTTAGATTACATTATTGCAATTTTCGTGGAATCTCATTTTTTTTTGATAATAATATTGGTTCTGTAGTTTTTTAGTATAGGTTCAAACACAAATTCTAAATTTTTATATAGTGTAGACAAAAAAATGTGTCTCCTATGTCAAAAAGTCGTGTCTTATGTCAAAAGTATCTTGTAAAGACTTGTACTTGCATAATAACATGTCTTAGTGAATTCTTTGAAATTGTAGAGGGTCAGCGTGAGTAGATGAGTAGACAACATTTGATCCTATCTTTGAAGAAAAGTAAGCTTTTTGTAAATGTTATACACAAGGATCGCAACGAAGATCTGAGAGGATGTGTACCGTAATTGGGGATTACAGTCGTGATCCTATTTATTTATTAATGTTACTCTCCAGTAGCTTTTTGTATATTATGACACTTACCTGTCTTTTTTATATGCTCATCAAAAATACGTGCTCAAAACGGTTAACGAAAACATCGTGAGCTAGTAGCGGCGATGGGCTTGCAACCTGTCACGTATGGAATGCTAACTACTGTATAATGTGGGCAAGTGCCAAATATAATGTTTGGACGTACCTCTGATTACCCCCACTAGATATCTTCAAAGGATCTAAGCGCCTGGAGATCTGAGTGGATGTCTACGGTTACCGTACTTGCGGATTACTGTTCGTGATCCTATTTATTTAATTTATTTAAAACTTTTTTAACTGTACGAGCCTAAATGCTTGCTCGTCCTCGCCTCGACTCCGAGCCGCCTTCGCCCCGCCTGTGCCGTGACACCGCACTGTCGAAGAAGCGGCGCCGCGCCGCTTGCGTTCCCCGGCCTCGATTCCGAGCCGCCTTCGCCTCGCCTGTGTCTCTACACCGCCTCGATTCTAGCTCGTGTAGGCAATGCGCCTACATAAAATTACTTTATAGAATGACATGAAAAAGTCACATTTCGTTCAAATATAAGTCGATGTCTCTTTTAAAAGTATCTTATGAAATACTCTATCAAAAGCTATAAGACTCGGCTCTAAGCCTCTGGGTCTTCTTATATTTAATGAACTACGATAATCCTGGACTTATAATACTTAGTTAAGGTACACGTAGGTAAGTAGGGATGAAAGAATTTGTAAAAGATTTGAGGTAAGTTTATTTTAGTAGGGTGTTTTAGGCTTAGTTGCTACCCAATGACCTTTATGATTACACTAGCTGCTCGCCCTGCACGGGTACCTGGATAAAAAGTAGCCTATGTGTTATTCTGATTCCGAAATTTCAGCTCAATCGGTTGGGGATAACTGCTTCAAAATTGAGTTGCAATATTCCACCTTAACAAACATGGTTACATAGGTTACATACATTGCAAGTTAAGGCGCTCCATGTCAACGGTTGCTCTTTTTCGAATAGAAAAAAAACTACTTCTGAACAAGCCACGTCTCCTATTTTTATAAATATATTAATTACTTCAGGTTCCTATCTAGACTTTTACTAAGCTGAAAACATAATAGCAGAAACTTTTCACGATAAACATATTTTTTTCAAATTGATAAATTTTAGAATTTATCATCGAAATACTTTGATACCTACTGTAGTGTATGCAATAAACATAACAAGTATCTACCTAAAGTAGATTACAAGAAGTAAGCCGGTTAAGCATCTGCCAGTGTCAATGACAAGCAGCTGTCAATGTCAGTCAACTGTCAATGTCGACCGGACGGGCCGGACCACGGTACTTGGTAAGCTTGGCTCCGGGGCATTGGACGAGGGACGTAGGACGTAAGACAGGGACACTGAGAGAGGTTCAAGCTAAAAGCTGAAGGCAGATAAAGTATAATAATAATTCTTGTGCTGTGGTGAGCCAGCTATTCAATTATAGGATATTACATTGGCGACGAGGATAAAGGTCAGTAAGAACTACATTTCTAAAAAAAAGAAGACCAAACAGCGGTTTTCATAACTGATGAATTGAGTTTGACCATCAATAGCGTGTATTGTATATACTCCATACGGTAAGTGATCAAATTAAAAGTAGCGTTTTGAACAATTCGTGGTTTAATATCATGAGTGCTAGATAAATAGTACAGTGGAATCGTATATTTATATCTACATAAATTTTGTCATTCGTTTCGTTTATATTTCCCTCCAAAACTGATGTCCAAAAACGTCAGTTCGTTTTGCATAGTTGGCAATGCTGTGCATTGCATTCCTTACTGCAGAATTTTAAACGACTGTAAAAGAAAAAAAAAAAAATCTTTACAGAAGATGTGCACACGATCGCCATCTATGCCAAAGTCGTCTTTTTGCGTTTTTTTTTGTCGTTTGTGGGTTGTTTTTCGAATTTTGAGATGCCCTGTTGTTTATTCTGATTTTTTATCTACATACTACAGCAAGTTTCAGAAGAGGGAAAGAGAATGAATGAATAATTTATAAAAAAAAAAAAAAAAAAAAAAAAAATATAAGAAAGGAAAGCATCAAGCTGCTTGATTCAAGCACGCGGTTCGCGGTTAAAATTGTTACTGGTCTAAAAAAAACATCCAAGCACTTTCGCTAATATTTTTCCACTGCTTTTCGGAATCCCATCAGTTCTAATACATAAAAGTGATTAATATATGGTGAACGACCTTCCGCTACGAAAAGTAAGTAAGTACCTAAGTTTTTTCTGGATTGCACTATTGAAGTTAGTTGCTAGGTCGAGGATTCCTCGACGAGAAATTCTATCAGATTTTATCGAAATTTACGTGGGAAAGACCCAGTGTAACTCGCTGTAAGTGATCCACATTCTCTTTCATTTGGAATGATTTTAGAGATACGGAGTAAATACGAACCAGCTGAATAGGATAGCAGGCAGCTAAATTTATGGTGGTCGATAGGTTACCATTGAATTAGTTGCACGTATGGTCATAGGCTTACCGCAATGGGTTGCACATAAGATAGTCAAAGGCTTACCGCAATGGGTTGCACATAAGATAGTCAAAGGCTTACCGCAATGGGTTGCACATAAGATAGTCAAAGGCTTACCGCAATGGGTTGCACATAAGATAGTCAAAGGCTTACCATTAAATTGGTTGCACATTTAGGTCACAGGCTTACCATTAAATTGGTTGCATATTAAGGTCACAGGCTTACCATTAAATTGGTTGCACATTAAGGTCACAGGCTTACCATTAAATTGGTTGCATGGCTTACCATTAAATTGGTTGCACGGCTTACCATTAAATTGGTTGCACAGGGCTTACCATTAAATTGGTTGCACATGACCAGGGCTTGCCATTAAATTGGTTGCACATGACCAGGGCTTACCATTAAATTGGTTGCACAGGGCTTACCATTAAATTGGTTGCACATGACCAGGGCTTACCATTAAATTGGTTGCACATGACCAGGGCTTCCCATTAAAAAGGTTGCACATGACCAGGGCTTCCCATTAAAAAGGTTCCACATTGACCAGGGCTTCCCATTAAAAAGGTTCCACATTGACCAGGGCTTCCCATTAAAAAGGTTGCACATTGACCAACGCTTACTATTCAATTGGTTGCACATTGGCTAAAGCTTACCTTATGATGGTATTTATACCAAAGCTAAAATAATCTTTCATTTTCAGGGAATGATGAATCAATTGCCACCACCGGACAAATTTGATTTGGATGGAAACAGCATTTCCATTGGATTAAGATGGGAGAAATGGAAGAGATCCTTAGAAATCTACTTTGAAGCAGCCGATGTAACATGTTCTACAAAAAAAAGAGCAGTATTGTTACTGTTGGGAGGTACAGGACTTCAGGAAATATTTTACAATTTACCAGAAACTAAGGATGCTACTACTACCGGAAGTGCAAGTATTTTTGAGACGGCTATTAAAAAGCTAGATGACCACTTTCTTCCACAGCAAAATAAGACCTATGAGAGACATATTTTCTGCCTGATAAGACAACAAGAAATGGAGACCTTTGAAAAGTTTCTAATAAGGTTAAGAGACCAAGCTGCAAAATGTATGTTTGAAAAACCTGATGATCACATAATAGATCAAGTAATAGAAGCATGTGCTTCAACCGAGTTGAGAAAAAAGATTCTAACTATGGGAAATGAAGCTACACTAAGTAAAGTTGTGACATTAGGAATAACTCTGCAAGCTGTAAACTATCAGATTGGAAGCTATGAGAAGGAAAATATAGCAAACGGAGTTAATGCAATTTTAAGGAATAATTTGGGACTTTCAAGGTGGGAAAAAACTGGTAACTCAGCTGATGACAAAATACAGTGTAGTAGATGTGGCAGTTCTAGACACAACTTTTCAAATCCATACTGCCCAGCGAGAACAGAGAAATGTAGAACATGCAATAGACTTGGGCACTTCCAGAGATGCTGTAGAACTCCTAAAATACGGACTAAACGAGACATAGAATATAAAACTCAAAATGGAAACACAAACTACAAAAGATCTCGAAATGACTCAACAGTTAATAACAAGAAAGAAGTTTATTATGTTTTCTAATATGAATGCGCGGATGCAACAATAAAATGTCTTAAAGGAGGAGGATTACCTAGAAATGTTTGTTGATTCTGGGTGCAAATTTAATTAGATTTCTGATGAAGCATGGAAATATTTGAAAAATGAATGTGTAGTGTGTTCCAAACAAGAAAAATCACCTAACACAACTTTGATGGCATATGCAAGCAAAACACCTCTAATCATAGTAGGCTCATTAGGAGCTGACATCCAAGTAGATGAAATTACAGATTGCAGCACCATTTAATGTTGTGAAGGATGGATCAAGGAACCTTCTGGGAGGCTATCTAAGGTACTGGAAGACCTCTCCAAAGTAAAGAACTTCTAAAATGGTAATTGCATCAAAATACAGAGAACATTTTGGAATTCAATATTATGTCAAGAACTATAGAATAACTGCAATGCTTTCTATGGCTTGTCAACCATATTAACAAAAGGGGAAGGAATATGGGGACATACAAATAAGAGCAGAAATTCCAGACAACAGAAGTAAGAAAGGTTTAGGTCAAGGAGGCAGAAAAGACAAAAGTGATCCCCAACTTCAACCCTACATCACTAGTGGAAAAAGCAGTGAGCGGGAATAACAATCAGGGATGAGGAAACAGGACAAAAGCTAAGAAGGAACATAGTTGCTTAGAACTTAATTTTATTTGTGTGTTATAAATGTACTAGAAATGCAGGTCTGTATTTATTGTTTAATGTGATGTGTGTAGTAAGCAGGTCATGTATATATAAATAAAAATATTTAAAATAAGAAAGGGGTTGTAGTGTATGCAATAAACATAACAAGTATCTACCTAAAGTAGATTACATTTGCTGTCTCATGAGTACAAGAAGTAAGCCGGTTAAGCATCTGCCAGTGTCAATGACAAGCAGCTGTCAATGTCAGTCAACTGTCAATGTCGGTACTTGGTAAGCTTGGCTCCGGGGCATTGGACGAGGGACGTAGGACGTAAGACAGGGACACTGAGAGAGGTTCAAGCTAAAAGCTGAAGGCAGATAAAGTATAATAATAATTCTTGTGCTGTGGTGAGCCAGCTATTCAATTATAGGATATTACACCTACTATTAAGATCAACTTGTGATTTTATTGTTAAAGATAGGTAATATGTAGATCTAGATTCTCATTAAGATAGTTTTTTGATAAGAAATTATGTTTAATTTAAATCATTTATTTTTTCGAAAGGCAAAGGCGGACCGCGCGCCGCCCATGAATCAGTACCGCTGTGACCACTGTCAACGTCAGATGAGTGTTTGACGTCATTGCAGCGGTCGGTAGCAAGAGTTATTTATGGAAGTGCCTAAAGATGGGTAAAAACTCTAAAAAAATATTGAAAATGAGAACGTAGGTACCAGCAACGCGATCTCATAAAAACTTTCGATAATATTTACGATACGCCATCTAGAACTTGCCGTTGTTAACTCTCTTAGTCGTTTCTGCCGCGGTTTTAGGCCCTCGGAGCGCCTTAAATAAAAGCTTGTAATGAATATAGAAAACAGTCAAGGCTTATGCAAAAATCAAACATAAGCTCTTTAAATGCGATTCTCGATGATATCGGTACAGAGGTTACTGTCTACCCATAAAAAAACATTATAAGCCAACAAAGCCCCGCATAAGCTACTTTTGTTTTCGCGACTTGTCGGATGCATATGCTAATGGACCAACCTTTTTATACAGTACCCATATCATCTCTGTCAACTTCAAGAGCCAAAAAAAGCGAAAAGTTTCAAGTCGCTTTGACCACTGAGGAAAATAAACTTAATTAAAATATCATGGGCAGATTTTTCCGGTTAAAGCGGCTGGTGAAAATTGACTTTCTTTTTGAATGACGCTTGTTTGTTTACTAAAGCTACTCTGAAATGAGAGATATGGCTTGCGCACAGTGGCGGACGGAGACGCAGAGGATTAAGAATTTATCAATTGAATTTAATAGATATCAAATCAAAATAAGATATATAGGGTCAAAGGTATGTAAGTGTATACTTGTATAGGTTTATTAATATTATCAATATAAACCGTTTATTTGAAAATTAAAATGCCTACAACCAGCGCTTTCACTATAATAAAATAAATAAATAATAAATATTGGCGGACTTTACACACAACACTATCTAGCCCCAAACTAAGCAAAGCTTGTACTAAAGGGAACCGATTCGATTGGATAACTATTAAAATCAATTAATTGATAAATTTTATATCCTCTGCACTGCCGTCCACCGTCCGGCGGCACCGCGTGGGCGGTTGTCAAGCGAACTATAGGTACTCGTAGCTATGAAGAGTTTATCAGTTTATCTATACTAATATTATAAAGAGGTAAGTAAAGTTTGGTAGTAATTTTGCGAGTTTGGATGTTGGAGATAATCTACTGATCCGATTCTGGAAATTAGTTCTACAAAACTATATTAGCTTTGAGTGCTTTATTTCACTTTCAAAACTTTCGTGAGTTGTACTACACATTATTACAACAACGGGAAATTACTCACGTAAATGATAAATTGTCAATGAGGACACCGACAATGTTTCGATTCATCTAGAGAATCTTCTTCAGGGTGAGTGGACCATAACGCGCGCGCTACCCTGAAGAAGATTCTCTAGATGAATCGAAACATTGTCGGTGTCCTCATTGACAATTTATCATTTACGTGAGTAATTTCCCGTTGTTGTAATAATGTTGAGTGCTTTAGGCAATTTTTACAAGCTTTTATATAACTTGCAATGTACGAGTATGTTATTTGATTGTTCGTTTGTTTGCATCGAATAGGCTCCGAAACTACTCAAAAACTATTATATCAGTTATCTGGTTCCCATAGTACCTACAAGGTTTTGGGCTAGACTCAATTTTAACTCTTAATATACATCAACCGATTGAGCCAATTGCATAATACAACAGATACTAAAAACAATACGCCAAACGTGTTTTTGGCCGTTTTTTATATATAATGGTGCGGAACCCCTCGTGCGCGAGTCTACTCGTAATTAGCCAGTTTTTTTAAATATTAAAGTTCGTACTCGCAGTCTGATAACTCTGTAAAGTAAACAGTTTAGAACTCATCAATCTTCGAGCTAGGTGGCTGCAATTATCTCAAGCAAACATCTCACAGGCGTTACTAAGCTCATATTAGTTTTCGCTTCGCATCAGTTTTTGAAAAATCGTTTGTATTATAATAAACTTAAGGTGATACCCGGATAAGACGAAAAAAGTGATAAAACTGCATTATCTTGAAAATCATCAAATTTAAAAAATAAATCTTTAATTTAGGTAGCCAGTATGATTATCTAACGAATTATATAAAAATGAACTGTTTAGCTATTTATAGTTTTGATTAAAAACTAAACTAGTGTTTTTGAAGAGCCAACTTTAGAAAATAAATCTATCCAGAAAAGTTCCACCATTAGTGTGTTTCTGTCTTTTATTTATCTAGATTAAATCCTTAAGTTATCTTTGTCATAAAAAAACAAAACTGTATGTTTTGCGGTTTTTGAGAAAAAACGATTCTGCATTCATCAATAACATTTATCACTCGTCTTGATAAATAATTCTAGTTATGAGTCAGATATACGAGTAGATATGACTGGGTGCTCTTAATATTATTATTTATTAATGATTTAAGTATAGTTTAGTGAAAAGCCGAGGCCTAATTTTTTCTTTATTGTATTTTAAAGAAGTGAAATAAAGTCACAAGAAAAAAGTATTATTATTGGACTAGCCTGTTTTTTTTTATATTTTATATTTCAATAAAATCACAGAGAGCACTTAGAAACTAATATAATATAAAAAAAATATAAATATTGGAGGACATTACACACAGCGCCATCTAGCTCCAAACTAAGCAAAGCTTGTACTATGGGAACCAGATAACTGATAGAATACTTATATACTTAAGTTTTTTTTTTTTTGTAAATACATACTTATTATACATATTAACACCCACACACATCTATGTTCATCGCACAAATGTTTATCCTGGGCGGCCATTATACGAGTACTTGATATTACATTAGTGAGCTTAAATTATGTATGTATAATCAGCTTGTCGACTAATCCCCATATTCTTAGTTGTCACCTTGAAATATCTCTACCTCGACTCGACCTCAAAACCGTGTTTTGTTTTGCCTCTAGTCGAGGATAACTCTGTCAACTCAAAGTATGTAGAGATGTACCTTGACTTTCTTTGATAGTTTCTGAATAACGCATGTGTGTGGCGGTTGCGTCTTGTTTGATGAAAATCTCCTCGGACTAATGACGTAAACGAGGAACCTCCAAAATATCGATTTATCGAATATGAGATACTTTTCGAAGGGCCTCGAAAGAATTTGAGTCAAGGTAGAGTTAAGGTTACAACTGTCAACTAAGAATATGGGGATATATAACACAGTATTTAGACGTCAATTCTAATAAATCATTTTGTGGTGAAAATGCGAACGGAATTACCATTTAACGCTAATTAAAATGCTATGGCGTGCCAAACGTTATCATAGGCGAATAGTTAAAAGCTTGTACATTTACAAATACAAAAAGCTTTCATACGTAAAGTGTGGCTCAAAACCAAAGTCAGATAAGTTTTAAAAAAATCCCTGGGATCCCATCATCAGATGCTGACTTGGTAGTAATGGGACCACCTCGAAAGTATAGGCTTTCAAATAAAATAAAAAAATGGAAATCCGTCTATAAACGCCGGAGAAATCGAGGAACATACACACAAAAAAGAAACAAAAAAAACATGCAGGCGACTTGAGAACCTCCTTTTTTCGAAGTCGGTTAATAAAATAAATAGGATCACGACTGTAATCCCCAAGTACGGTAGACATCTGTCTACCGTACCGTCCTCTCAGATCTGCAGACGCTTAGATCCTCTAAAGATGTCTAGTAGGGGTAGTCAGAGGCACGTCCAAACATTATATTTGGCACATGCCCTCATTTTGCAGTCAAAATCAAAATCAAAATCAAAATAGCGTTTATTCATTGAAATCACTTGGATCATTTAGAATCGTCAAATTTAGTTAAGTTTAATTTAGTTTAAGTTTGTACATTGTTTGTTATTTTTTTTTTAAGTCTTTGTACTTATTTTTAATACAAAATGAATCTTAATTATTATTGATACAGCGAGTTGGAGCAGTCACAGGCTTTTTTGTCGTCTATATAATCAGATATTTTATAGTAAGCCTTTTTACAGTTAGCATTAGTAGTAGTAGTTAGCATTCCATACGTGACAGGTTGCAAGCCTATCGCCGCATAAGTTTTAATCGTTCGTTTATTATTCTACAATGACAAGCTTTTGTAAAATCATTAAAATCGTCGTGCACCACCTCTATCAACTGTCACATCATATAACATTGTCGTCGGAACTTGACTGATATGCAAAGTTTTTACTCAATCGAAGTATTTACTAAAGAGTTCAATTGTAAGTGTCTGTTGAACAGCTCCTGACTCCATCATCAGATCAGCTTGCTGTCACCATATTATTGCATTGTCACCGAAGTTACATAAGTATGCAAAATTTTAGCTCAATCGGTTGGGGATAACTGCTTCAAAATTGTGTTGCAAGATTTTACCTTAACAAACATAGTTACATACTACATACATTGCAAGTTAAATAAAAGCTTGTAAAATATTGTACTTTGTGCAAAAATAAAGAGACTCAAAATTGTGTCAAGCGACAGCTGCTGTCTTTTTTCAACTGTGACTTTGTTTAATGTTTATAATACGTAATTAAACTACAGGGGCCATACCACAAGACCCTAAAGTAATATTAAAACAATATTTTCCGCGGTGTGGTGCGGTGACAACGCTGTAAAAGTTCATATTGCGTTGTCACTTTTGCGTCATGAATAATGTATACTAATATTATAAAGAGAAGTTTTTATTTTTTGTTTTTTTGTTTTTTTTGTATGTTTGTAATGGATAAACTCAAAAACTACTGAACCGATTTAAAAATTTCTTTCACCATTACCAAGCTACATTATCCCTGAGTAACATAGGCTATTTTTTATTTTGAAAACGTAATAAATTCTTTATATGAATGACGATAGTTTGAAGCAAGGTGTAAAAAATTGTTAAAAATTTTGCTTTCTTCGTGTGCGCTACAAAAACTATTGAACGGGAATTGTAACGGGAACGGGAACGGGAACGGAAGACAACATTTGTTAATTCTAAAGCGATACGAAGTTCGCGGGGTCAGCTTGTATTTATATATAAAATTGTCGAGTCACAGTGTTTGTAACCAAACTCCTCCGAAACGGCTTGACCGATTTTTATGTTTTTTTTTGTGTATATTCAGTAGGTCAGAAAATAGGTCGTTTTTAGAGTTCCGTACCCAAAGGGTAAAAACGGGACCCTATTACTAAGACTTCGCTGTCCGTCTGTCTGTGCGTCTGTCCGTCTGTCTGTAACAGGGATGTATCTCATGAACCGTGATAGCTAGATAGTTGAAATTTTTAGTTAAAAGTAGAGATTATGTATATCTGTTGCCGTTATAACAACAAATACTAAAAACAGAATTTTGCCGTTTTTTCTAGATAATGGTACGGAACCCTTCATGGGCGCCTCGACTCGCATTTGGCCGGGTTTTTTTATACCCTTAAGTAATGTGGCCCACTCCAATTTTAATTATTTTTTTTTGTCAAAATTTGACAGGACAAACGTCTGTCGGGACAGTTAGTTTTATTACTTTTGAGCTTGTGGTACGGCCCCAGGTCTCTTGTTTGCTACAAATAACACTTAATAGAATTAATAGCTACTATTTAAAATTTACGATCACGTGAAGTTATCGCGTTAGTTAATTACTGTGGTTGTTTGAAAATTGTAAGTTATGTACGACTTGCTTTTGTGCGCGGCTTTGCCTTCGCTTTACGAATCGTATGATAAACGAAAAAATCGTCGGCAAAAGAAAATATAGTGATGAATAACCATAGAGCGCATAAGTTTGATATCCTAATAATATTATAAACGCGAAAGTTTGTGATAAGGCTGCTATATTTGTTCCCTAATCAAAAATAAATGACAAAACGGATTAATATGAAATTTGCTGTAGTATGTTGATAAAAAATCAGAATAAATAATAATAATAATAATAATAAAGTTTATTTATTTTCTCTCACAAAGGTAAGCATTAACAGTAATAAGGCTTAGGCGGTAAGTATATAGTAAGGTATACATTATGCAAACCTGTTTTGTGAGAGACTGGTGCCTGAGGTAGGTTTGACACCTGTATTACAGGTCACCAGTGAATAAATAAAGAGGGAACTTATATTATTATTCAAACTATCGTGATTAGTAGACATAACTATAGATTTTAACACAGGTGTTTATCACGTGATAATAATAACGTCGGGAAAATAAATTAAAGGTAATTACTTGATAAACACCCGTGTTAAAAGCTATAGTTAAGGTAATTATAATCCGAAAACAACCCCTAAATGATAAAAAAACGCAGAAAGGATGATTTTAGTATAGATGGTGCTGTTGTGCAAAGATCTGACATCACAGACTAAAAACATTTAGTCTTTTCTATTCGATTATTTAAATTTGTCAGGACAACGTCTGTCACGGGTCGGCTAGTATTATAAATGTGAAAGTTTGTGAGTTTGTATGTATGTTTGTGTCTCAATCAGGCCTAAACGAGAAAATATATGGAGTAAAAATTTGCTGTAGATATAGATATAATGCCCAAATAAAACAAAGACTACTTTAAAATAGGAAAAACCTCCCCAAAATGATAAAAAACCCAAAAGGAATGATTTTGGTATAGATGGCGCTGGTGTGTTAAATATCTGACATCACAGACTAAAAACATTTAGTTTTTCTATTCGATTATTGAAATTTGGCAGGACAACGTCTGTCACGGGTCGGCTAGTACAAATTATAATATTACTGCAAAAATATTATAATTGTTCAACATTCAAGTAGAATTGCGCATAAATGCGTTTCTGCTCTGTTAGTTGAATACTTAGTCGCAGCATGAGATAAGGTTTTGGAGGTGAGAACAACGACCAAATGGAGAGAGCGAAGCGCCATTATATCCTCCAATGGAAAATTTGTGTCGGGGGACGGTATTCTAACCAAACCTCTAATATTATAAATGAAACTTTACAGTTAAGTTCCATATAAATCCGTTCAGTAGTAAAAGAGTAACAAACACACAAACATAGCATATTATTAATATTAATATTTCTTTCTTTTTTAGGGTTCCGTACCCAAAAGGTAAAAACGGAACCCTATTACTAAGACTCCGCTGTCCGTCTGTCTATCTGTCTGTCACAGGGCTGTATCTCATTAACCGTGATAGCTAGACAGTTGAAATTTCAATTTCAGTTGAAGTTCACAGATTATGTATTTCTATTGCCGCTAATAGCAACAACTACTTAAAACAGAATAAATAAATATTTAGTGCGTGTACCATACAAGAAACGTGTTTTTTTTGTCTTTTTTAAAGATAATGATACGGAACCCTTCGTGCGCGAGTCCGACCTACACTTGGCCAGTTTTTTTATTATTATCACTACATAGTATAAAGCAAAGTCGCTTTCCGCTTCCCGCGTATGTATGTATGTTTGCTTATATCTTTAAAACTACACAACGGATTTTGATGCGATTTTTTTAATAGATAGAATGATTCAGGAGGAAGGTTTATATGTATAATAACATGCTACCCGTGCGAAGCCGGGGCGGGTCGCTAGTACAGAATAAGACAAGGTTTGTCCAGTTGTTGTTAGTCGAAGGATAAGATACAAAGTTGGTAACAGATCAAGTTGTTGAAATGAGCAACTTTGAGAACTGAATACGATATCTGATGGAGCACAAACTTGTAGTCAAGATAACTGTACCCTTAGCACCAGCTTCTGATATTATCGAATTGCTTTCTTCATTCCAGTGAAGTTCGAATCCCAAATATCGAAGGAATTTTTTATGATGAAATTTAATCTGAAGTCGGTTATGATTTTAGTTTTTTAATCATAATTATTTAATTCAGAAAATCTATTATATAACAAACATATGTATATTATTAAAAACAATTAGGATAGACCCTATTGTGGTGCCTACCCCGGTTTAGGTAATTTTTATTTTTTGCAGTCAATAACTAAGCATAGCAAACAAGCTTGTTTAAAATCTATAGGTAATACAATTCTTTGTCTAAACGTACCATCGTTTTGATTACTCTAGACTTAATTGATCACATCTAAATATTTCCCGTTTTTTCTATTTAAATAAATAAATATCGCCTGTTACAAAACCTTTGCTTTACCTAAGAGATAAATAAATTATCGATTATATTTTGTTAATAATCGTCGTTTTAATATTTTTTTAATATAAACCGTTTATTTGAATATTAAAATGTTGTTAAAATGGCCACAACAAGCTCTTGTAGTTTAACAAAAAGGTATATATTATACTAGCTGACCCGTGCCCGCTTCGCTGTGCGTAAGACATTTCTAATACCATCGTTGACTTTTTTGTAGACGTTTTTAAGGTGTACAATACTGTAGTACATTATTTTGATATATCTCGTGGGGTTCAGCCAGCATTTGCAATGTAAGCGCAATAAAATGTGTTTATTTACGACATCACATTAGAAACCTCTAAAATTATCAGTGTTTCTCTACTATATTATGCATGCATTATACATATAAACCTTCCTCTTGAATCACTCTATTTATTAAAAAAAACCGCATCAAAATCCGTTGTGTAGTTTTAAAGATATAAGCAAACATACATACAGACATACAGACGCGGGAAGCGGAAAGCGACTTTGCTTTATACTATGTAGTGATAATTTTACTCAAAAAGCAAACTGATTTTTAGCTACAAACAAACTATTAGAAGCAACAAAACTGGTGCTAAAGGTACCGCTTTTAATGGTATAGTCTAGAACAATCGATTGAACTTGTCTACCTAAATATAAGGTCTATAGAGCTTGCGATATTGCAAAGAGCTTCTAAGAGCAGCTTGGCTCCATTTGAATGAATTTCCCCTTGAAAAGAGCATTTATTCAGATTATTGTAGTAGCAACAATATTAATTAGGTGCAGAGGAACTTGAACAATGAGGTAAAGAAAGGAGAAAAAGAGAGGCAGTTCTTAGGGTTCCGTACCCAAAGGGTAAAAACGGAACCCTATTACTACGACTTCGCTATCCGTCTGTCCTATCACAGGGCTGTATCTTAGAAACCGTGATAGCTAGACGGTTGAAATTTTCACAGTTGGTGTATTTCTGTTGCCGCTATAACAACAAATATTTACTAAAAACAGAATAAAATAAAGATTTAAGTGGGTCCTTTACAACAAACGATATTTTTTTTGTCGTTTTTTTATCTTTAATATTATCTATATCTTTAAATAACGGCATAAAATTTTTGTTGAATGGGAGCCCCCCTTAAATATTTATTTTATTATGTTTTTAGTATTTGTTGTTAGAGCAGCAACATAAATAGATAATCTGTGAAAATTTCAACTGTCTAGCTATCACGGTTCATGAGATACAGCCCTGTGATGGATAGACGGACAGACGGACAGCGAAGTCTTAGTAATAGGGTCCCGTTTTAGGACCCTTAAAATTATTAAATATAGGCTAGGATTTCCCAGCAGTTCATATTTAAAAACTTAACTACTTTAGCTGTTTCCCACTCACCAGCGTCACTGTCCGCGTTTGCACGAGCCTGTATCGCCCAATACAAAGCTAGCATTAATTAGAGCTGGCACGTAAAACCAAGACAATAAAACAATTAAAAGCTGAAAACAGGCAATTTCTTTTATTTACAGTTCCTTTGGCGGAATGAAAATAGGTTAATTTGTTTTATAAATTGCTTATTACGGTCTAAGGCCGGAAATAGACCGCCATTTTTGAAGGCAATGATGACGAACTATTCGGTTATAAAACTATTGATAGTACTAGCTGCTCGCCCTGACTTCGCACGGGCGGTACCTGGATAAAATGCGCCTATGTGTTATTCTGATGTATTAGCTATATTACTGTAAAGTTTCATTTTAATCCGTTAAGTAGTTTTTGCGCAAAAGAGTAACAAACAGACACACTCACCTACTCACAAACTTTCGCATTTATAATATTAGTAGGATAGTAGGATGGTATTATGACTTTGTAATAGGAACACGACTGTAATCCCCAAGTACGGTCGACTTCCTCTCAGATCTCCAGGCGTTCAGATCCTTGAAAATGTCTAAAGGGGTTAGTCAGAGGCACGTCCAAACATTACATTTGGCACATGCCTAAATTTTTCAGTAGCTAGCATTTCATACGTGACAGGTTGGAAGCCCGTTGCCGCTACAAGAATACTAACGGTTTCCTCACGATGTTTCCATTCATCGTTATAAGCACGTGTTTATGCGCATAATACAATTTGAATTGGTTGGATTTAGAACCCACGACATTCGGATTGAAAGTCGAGGTACCTCCCACTCGGCCAACACGGCTCATAAAGTCGTTTAAAATTACCAGTTTTATAAAACAGGGCCCTATATTTGCAGAAGGGTTATTGACCTCGTTGAGCTGAGGAAAGCTTTGCTCTTTTCTCTACAAAATGTATAAAATAGCGCATTTTTATTGGGTCAACATTACTTAATGGGTTAGTCAGTGACCTAGATTTCAAGGCTCGTAAAGCGAGATCTTGTTTGGCTTGGGAATTCCGTTGTATCGATAAGCTGACCAAAATTGGTTTTAGTTTACGTTTTTAAGTAGTATCACTACATAGTATAAAGCAGTCGCTTTCCGCTTCCCGCGTCTGTATGTATGTTTGCTTATATCTTTAAAACTACACAACTGATTTTGATGTGGTTTTTTTAATAGATAAAGTAATTCAGGAGGAAGGTTTACATGCTACCCGTGCGAAGCCGGGACGGGTCGCTAGTAATTCATAAAATGACTTAGGTAACTTCTGACAAAATTTTCCTATTTTGTATTATCCTATTAATATTATCAATGCGAAAATTTGTGAGTTTGTTTGTATGTTTGTGCCTCAATGAGGCCTAAACGACAAACGTATTAAGATGAAATTCGCTGTAGATGCAGATATTATGTTCGAATAAAACATAGACTACTTTAAAATACGAAAAACATTCCCAAAATGATTAAACAATCGCAAAAGGAATGATTTTGGTATAAATAATCTGACATCAGTGTTGACATTCAGTCGTCATAGCAACTTGCGTTACTCTATGCGTTTATTGAGATTTGAACTTAATATGTCACTTGGTACATGTGTAAAAAATGGTTTTCAAGTTAATGCAGTTTTATCACTTCAATCTTATCCGGGTAGACTCAGCTCATACAAAAAAACCAAACATTTCACATATCACATTAACGTTTTTCAGTGAAGGTTGTGAATTTTTTACCAAAGGTTATTGTTTAAAAACAGATTCAAATTTTATTTCCTGTCTTTTACTTGACAGTAAGTTATTTTTAGCGCAGAAATTATCAGAATTTTTTTAATGTCATTAAAAATTTAGTTGTTTTTTTCACTTTTACATACGTTCAGTTTTTAGAGGAACAATAAAAATGGCCGTAATAAAGCATGACATTAGTATACAGCCTCACAACCTAACAGCCAACTGCGCTGTTGGTTGTGGGTTCAATTCCCACCTGGGACAAGCATTTGTGTGATGAACATGGATGTTGGTTCTGTGATCTGTGGCTGGGTGTTATAATGAATCATAAGTATATATTTACAAATAAAAGTATATGTATTCTATCAGTTATCTGATTCCCATAGTACAATCTTTGCTTAGTTTGGGGCTAGATGTCGCTGTGTGTAGAGTCCGCACATATTTATTTACTACCAACTGAGCTGTGATCAGTCTATACCTTTATGGATTCAAGCTAACTAAGATTAATTATCGCAATGTTCAAATAGATTATCCGGAATCCACTAATCTAACCATACACCTGTTTAGTTATTACCTAAATGGCTATATTACAGTTAGTGGTTGACCGAGTGGGAGGTACCTCGACTTCTAATCTGAAGGTCCTGGGTTCAAATCCCGGCGTGCATCATTGGATTTTTCTGTTCGAAAAATTCAAAGCATCGTGAGGAAACCAGTTAGTATTTTTATATATGTACTAGCGACCCGCCCCGGCTTCGCACGGGTGCAAAGCTGATACCAAAATATATTACAAAATGTCTTTAAATGCTGTTAAGTATACACGTTAACAGCATTTAAAATTAAATAAAAAGTCGCGGTAAAAAGTAAAGGATAGAAATTGATTATTGTGGGTTATCCCTAAGAGATAAACATATACCATCGCGGACTTTTTTGTAGACCTTTTTAAGGTTTACAATATTTAGTACATTATTTTGATCTATCTCATAGAGTTCAGCCAGCGTTTGCAATGTAAGCGCAAAAACATGTGTTTATTTACGACTTCATATTAGAAATCTTAATATTATCAGTGGTTCTCTAATATATTAAGCATGTAATTATACATATAAACCTTTCTCCTGAATCACTCTATCTATTAAAAAAAACCGCATCAAAATCCGTTGTGTAGTTTTAAAGATATAAGCATACATACAGACATACATACAGACGCGGGAAGCGGGAAGCGACTTTGCTTTATACTATGTAGTGATAGTATGCATATCAATTTTTCGAACAGACAAATTCATTGATGCACGGCAGGGATTCGAACCCACGACCTTCGGATTGGAAGATGAGGTACATCCCACTCGGCCAACACGGCTATATACATATAGGCATTAGTAGTGTAGATAAATTGAGTTGACCACTAATTCATACAAAATTACTAACTCCCAAGTAATTTACTGTTCCAACTCACAGCTTACTGAGTTTCATAAAACTTAATAACTCTCAACTTACAAGTAAGAACTTCCATTATCGCACGTACAGCAATAATCCTCAAATTTTAAGTGAAACATTAAACTAAGTGTCACTTAAGCGTTCCATAAAGCCAGTGCAGCCTGAGACCCGTGAAAGGATCAAGTGGAGACATAAATAAGGATAAATAAAGACATTACGGGACCTAATTAGAAATAAACAACTGTGTTGGTCGACTGAAGGTATTACCATTCAAAAGTCGGTTCAAAGGCCGTGCCTTAGTGAAATAATGAAAATGTGAAATAGAATCACGACTGTAATTCCCAAGTATGGTAGACATCCTTTCAGACCTCAAGGCTTGGATCCTTTGAAGATGTCTAGTGGGGGTAGTCAGAGGCACGTCTAAACCTATTTGGCACATTCCCACATTTAGTAGTAGTTAGCATTCCATACGTGACGGGTTGCAAACCCATCGCCGCTTAAAAGAATACTAACTGGTTACCTCACGATGTTTTCCTTCATCGTTTTGAGCACGTGTTTTGATGCGCATATAATTTTTTCGAACAGAAAAATCCATTGATGAACGCCGGTATTCGAAGCCACGACCTTCGAAATGAAAGTCTAGGTACCTCCCACTCGGCCAACACGGCTTACAACAAGACATTACGGGACTTAATTAGAATCTAATTAGAAATTGGTCGAGTGGAAGGTACCTCGTATTTTATTTCAAAAGTCGGTTCAAATCCCGACCGTGCATTAGTAAAGTGAAGGAAAACGTGAGGAAACCAGTTTTCTTAAAGTCGATGAGCTTGCAACTTGTCACGTATGGAATACTGCAAAATTCAGGCATGTGCTAATAGTTATAATTGGTCGTGCCTCTGTCCACTCCCATTGGCTTCTTTGAGGATCGGAATGCCTGGAGATTACAATCGTTATTCTATTTTTTTTTTGGTTTAATTTTTATTTATTGATGCATGACAGAGATTCGATTCTTGATCTTCAGAATCAATGCCGAGGTACCTACCTCCAACTAAGCTAACACGGTTTCATTCATTCTACCTATTAATAAATTGAAACCATAAAGCATACATACCACCACCACCACACACCATAATATACCCACCTTTATCTATCCACCTCACTTCTCTAAAAGATATAAAAGATAGGTATAAAATTAAACGAAGATCCTCTTATCAAAATTTTCAATTTCACAACAAAAGTCAAAGTTGAAAACTATCTTTCGTAACTTCCCAGCTATAAACTTGATACTTTACGACGCTATATAAAAACGCAGTAAAAGACACGTGTTTACTTTATCCCTTATAATAAACCCGGTTACATTGTTAACCTGTGATGTAAACAGATCTACGGGTTTTTCTCGGGCTGTGTGGGAAGTTGTTCACGTGACCAAAATAAACTTTACTACAATTAATATTAATCCTTATCCAAAAAGATCACTTCATTTTCAAGGCCAAATCAGTACCTGTAAATTACTTTTTTAATTATACGAGTACCATTCCCAAGTTCCATACCATTCAAAAGTTATTAGGAGTGTAATAATCTATTAGTACTAATTTAAGATTTTTTGTATATTTGTAACGAACAAACTCAAAAACTACTGGACCGATTTTAAAAAATCATTCACTATTAGAATGATATATTATCTCTGAGTAAAATAAGTATGCTATATTTTTTACTAGAAAAAAATAAGGGATCCCTATTAAAACTTCGATAATGGTACCCAAAGTGTTAAAAAAATACCCACAATATCATTATTACACCCGTGCGACGTAGGTAATAAGTCAAATTTGAACAACGTAAAAATTAGCGACTTATTACTAAGGCGCGATCCACACGAGCTAGAGTCGAGGCGGCGGCGTCCCCGCCCTCTGTTCGCCCTCGGTTTGGCTCCGAGCCACCTCCGCTTTGCCTATACTGCGACTCCGCCTCGACCTCGGCGCCGCCTCGAATCTAGCTCGTGAGGGCGATATGCCTGCTAAGTAAATTAGAAAAAAACAGAAACAAGAGGCTTCCATATATATCAGACCCCACACCTATTAAGGTTCCCCATGTCTTGGGTATCAGAAACTACTTATATTATTTTGTTTGATACTACAAAACTTACCAAATTCCGAAACATAGCACTTCGAAATCTGAATGTCCTGATAATGCATTTTGGTCATTATCATCGAAAAAGATGATGACAAAAATGGTAAATTTTTCAACATCATTTATGAATTTTCAGAAATCCCGATGTCTGAATAAATTTAATTAAGTATGCACTTTGGGTTTAATTCATTAGCGGCCTTTATTGATTGTAGCATTGTCATTGTCATATTGCTGAAACAACTTTTGTTTTGCATAGATACACACCGGCCAAGTGTGAGTCGGACTCGCGCAAGAAGGGTTCCGTACCATTATCTATAAAAAACGGCAAAAAATCACGTATATTGCATGGGAGTCCCACTTAAATATTTATTTTATTCTGTTTTTAGTATTTGTTTTTATAGCTTCAACAGAAATACATCATTTGTGAAAATTTCAACTGTCTTGCTATCACGGTTCATGAGATACAGCCTGGTGACAGATTGACAGAAGGACAGATGGACAGCGGAGTCTCAAGTAACAGGGTCCTGTTTTGACCCTTTGGGTACGGAACCCTAAAAAAAGTCATAAGTTGAACGTCCTTTAAGATGAAGTAATTTGGTTTTTACTAGGGGTCATTCGTAGGGGTATGTTTTGTGGACTTGTGTTTCCAATCATAAATTCAGGGTATATTTTGCTGATCATGCAAATATTTGTCTATAGTAATGTATATTTTTCTTTTTGTACTACAATAACGTACTACAAAATATACTGGGTGTTACAAAAATACCGAAAGCCGAAAGGAGGTTAAATGGGGCCTTATAACGAGTCCATTCACAATATTGAAGAACCGTAGCAACGCAAAAAAAACAAACATTTAAGAATGAAAAATAGAAAAACTATTAAAGTAGACGAGATCTACATTTTTTTAAATTTAATTTTCTCTCTTGATTCTTCATCGGAGACTGTCAAAAATCAGTCACCGAGTAATGATCTTGTTTGGCTCAAATATTCGTACACAAGCTTTGACCTGCGACTTCGTTCTGTAGATTCAGAAAATTGACTTTTATTAACATACTAGCCGACCCGTGACAGACGTTGTCCTGTTAAATTTCAATAATCGAATAGAAGACTGAATGTGTTTAGTATGTGATGTCAGAGTTGTTGCACACCAGCGCCATCTATACAGATATAACCCTTTTTGCGTTTTTTTTATCGTTTTGGGGATTTTTTTCATATTTTAAAGTAGTCTTTTATTTATTCGGGCATTATATCTACATCTACACCAAATTTCAACTTAATCCGTTTTGTCGTTTACGCCTGATTGAGGAACAAACATACAAACAAACTCACAATCTTTCACATTTATAATATTATTACGATTGTCTAAAAAACTTTTTTTTTTAATAAAAAAGTTAGCCTATGGCTGTCCCAAGACTTAAAACTATTTTTATATGAAATTTCATCACAATCGGCTTAGCGGTTTGACGGTGATAATGCCACGGACAGACAGACAGACAGAGTTACTTTCTAATTTATAATATTAGTATAGATATAGCTAGTTCTGTGTTGGATAAGAAAATATTTGACGCCGTCACGCGTAGCCCATACAACACACGCGTTAAGTACACGCGACACACTTCTAGGTTGATGGTGTGTGTAAATCTAAAATCTAATGGAACTGGCCTATTAATTTTGAACTACCTACTGATTTGTGTAGTGGAAATTTAAATAATAAGAAAATAATAAGAATCTTTGGAGTTTGCTAAACAAATACAGAGTGCAAAAGTCTTTTCGTTATTGAAAAACGCTCTTACTTTTATTTTTATATACCTTAAAATGGGACTTCCGCGGTAGAAAATGGATTCAGGTGTTGGCCGAGTGGGAGGTACCTCGACTTTCAATATGAAGGTCGTGGGTTCGAACCCGGTGTGCATCAATGGATTTTTCAGTTCGAAAAAATTATATGCGCATCAAAAACAAGTGCTGAAAACGGTGAAGGAAAACATCGTGAGGAAACTAGTTAGTATTCTTATAAGCGGCGATGGATTTGCAACCTGTCACGTATGAAATGATAACTACTGCAAAATGTAGGCATGTGCCGATTATAATGTTTGGACATGCCTCTGACTACCCCCACTAGACATCTTCTTAGGATCTTAGCGTCTGGAGATCTGAGAGGATGTCTACCGTACTTGTGGATTACAGTCGTGATCCTATTTTATAAAAATTACGTATTCTTATTACGAATTTACGGAATACGAGGAATACGAATTACGTATTCCTATTTTAAAAAAGAAGGTTCTTAATTCGACTTTGATTTTCTTCTAATGTGTTGAGAATTGGTCTAATAGTCCTTTCATAAAATTAAAAAAAAACCATAAAGTACTTTCGATTGGTCGGAACATTTTCGTCAGTTTTGTTTTAAGTTTTTTAAACGTAATTATCTGAAGTCCATTTGAATTTACAAGATACCCTATTCTAGGCCTTGTCTGAATTCAATGTCAAAGTCAATTGCAGAGCAGTACTAATTGGTAAGTATGTAATAAGTACATAGACTTTCAATACAGAAATTTTGCTCACACAGACGTTTGCCCATTAAAAACTCAATGAGCAGTCAATGGGGATAACTGGAGTTGTTTTCCAGAAACGATGTTCATTGATGGGCAAAATTAATAGACATTTCTGGACTTACCTGTTTTACAATCTATACCACGTTCCATAATCAGAGATCTTTTTTGTAAACAAAGTAATGTCAAAAAAATTCAATGTTAAGGTGTAATCCCATCCCAGTGATTCTCAAACATTTTTCACTTGTGAAAATAGATAAACCCCTTGTGATCATCACTACATAGTATAAAGCAAAGTCGCTTTCCGCTTCCCGCGTCTGTATGTAATATGTATGTATGTATGTTTGCTTATATCTTTAAAACTACACAACGGATTTTGATGCGGTTTTTTTTAATAAATAGAGTGATTTAAGAGGAAGGTTTATATGTATAATACATGCATAATATAGTAGAAAAACATTGATAATTTTAGAGGTTTCTAATGTGATGTCGTAAATAAACACATTTTTTTGCGCTTACATTGCAAATGCTGGCTGAACCCCACGAGATATATCAAAATAATGTACTACAGTATTGTACACCTTAAAAACGTCTACAAAAAAGTCCACGATGGTATTAGAAATGTCTTACGCACAGCGAAGCGGGCACGGGTCAGTTAGTAATAAATAAACCCCTTCTAGGGAGGTTAGGTACCTACATACCATCTTGTTCATTTATTTTGTTTGTTAGGTAGGTAATAATCTTAATATCTGTTCTGTGCTCTTGTGTATACTAAATAAACATAGATCTTATCTTATCTTATAAGTACTATATTATTTGTAATAGGCAAATAAATGTGTAGTAGAAATCCGCAAACCATACTACTTGAGTGGTACTCATAGGTATTTTAGTTGTAGAGAGTAAGTAGGTGTTTCATTGTTTTTTATTGCGGGTTGTGTGGGAGGTGTTGTAGGTTTGACATGCCTAGTTTTCACTCACGGTTTTGCTGGTACCTGGATAGAAATTCAACCTTATCCCATATTCTTTGTTGTAACCTTGACTCTACCTTGACTCAAACTTTTTCGAGGTCCCTCAATTTCCCTCGAAAAGAACCTCATGTTTGGTATCCTCAATTACGGCATTTCGTCATCAGTCCGAGGAGATTTTCATCAAACAAATCGTCACAGCCATGCGTAGTTCAGAAGCTGTCGAGGAATGTCAAGAAACCTTGACTCGAGGTACCTTGAGTTGATTGTTGAGTTGACTGAAGAATCCTCGACTAGAGGCAAACTCGAGGTATTTTTTTCAACTAAAACTACCAAAACACGGTTTCGAGGTCGATTTGAGGTGGAGATTGAGCCACAAAAATACAAACGTCCTCACAAACTTACGTATTTATAATATTTATATACTTAAGATTTATTTATTTACTATTACACCACTCTGTCTAAACCAAATAGATACCGAGATAGGTTGGTTTCGTGACAAATGTCGACATAATACCAAATTAGCACCATTAATTATCTACCAAAAGGAGCTCACTAAGCACCAATACTCGCATAATATAGGTCCTACACTAGTTTTGCCTGTGTCTTGGGTGAATAACTAAATGACCTACGACAGACGTTGTCCTGACCAAATTTCGAAAATCGTATAGAGTAACGCACGTTGCTATGACAACTGATGTCAACACGGACGTCAGATTATGTATCATATTATGATACATAATAACACCCATACAGAACAAACATAAAGGTTCATCACACAAATGATTATCCCGGGTGGGAATCGAACTTATAACCTAACAGCGCAAAAGGCTAAGTTACTACCAACTGAGCTGTGAGGCCAGTCGTCTCTGGCTAAGGGAATATTTATATTAGTACAGGCCGTTCCCGGGGCGTGCCGAATTTAAAACGTTACATACATTTTGTATGAAGCAGTTTATAGTACACTGTGCCTGATCCGTGTCCCGTCCAGGCCCGTCTACTAACTAAAGGCTCTGGCCCGGCCCAGACACGGTACGCCTCGGACACGGCCCGGTCTAATTTAAATCTACTCTAAGATCAATCATTGATCAACGACTTAGATGCATGATTAATGTGATTGATCTCCTCTACATAATAGACTATCTAGTGCCCGCGGCTTAGCTCGCTACGTTTGATGAATCGATTGGGCTAATTCAACTGTTTAGGATAATTATTATAGCGTACTAGCAGTCCGCCCCGGCGTCGCACGGGTGTAACAACGATTTTATAGGTAATTTTTATACCTTGGGTTACATTATCGAAGTTTTCATACGGATCCTTAATAGTTAGACAAATGGTATTACACACGTTTTTGTAGATATTGATGTTTTATATAAAACTGTAGTTCATCACTTTGCTCTATTGTCAATAATTTTCGCAGCGAACGCGATATAAGGATTTTTTTGTAATTTTTTTTCGCACGTCGGTTTACATGCTGTACGGCTCAATACTGAGACGGGGACCTATTTGCCCCCACATGGCACAATCTGCTGTCTATTGTACTTTTTATTGTTCTCTTTATTATTTTTGTTTTGCTTATTGTGTATATTTTCCTTTCTTAAATCTTGTATGTTAGCTTATTTCTATTTAAAACTTTTAGTAGTGTAAACATCTATAAATGTACGTTTTTTTATTTCCACATTGAAATTCTCTCCACCAAAGTTTAATTATATTTTTCATCAGCATCACAAATTCTCTCCAGCCCCTCCCAAACAAACATACTCGCGATATTCGGCTCGGTAGTTATTGAAAAGCGTCCACAGTGTCTTTGAATAATTCAATGCCCCAAGATATGATTCTTCGTTGCAATAAAAATGATGCTCTGTTTGTTCACTTCGAGTAAAGCCTAAGATACACAAGAGTATAATATTAAATGGACATCCAAAATAACTGAATTCATATTTTTATGATTTACAAACTAACCCGGCGAACTTCGTATCGCTTTAGAATTAACTCCCGTTCCCGTTCCCGTTCCCGTTAAAAAGTATCCTATGTTATGAACATAGGATACTATAGATTTTGACACTGGTCTTTAACACGTAATTACCTTTAATTTACTTTCGATTCATCTAGAGAATCTTCTTTATGGTCCACTCACCCTGAAGAAGATTCTCTAGATGAATCGAAACATTGTCGGTGTCCTCATTGACAATTTATCATTTACGTGAGTAATTTCCCGTTGTTATAATAATGTGTAGTACAACTCACGAAAGTTTTGAAAGAGGAATATTTGCAGTTGAATATTACTGCTCACTGTATTACTACTGATAAAGTAAAGAAAGGAAATCATGAAAAACAAAAACACGTGCTCAAAACGGTGAAGGAAAACATCGTGAGGTAACCAGTTAGTATTCTTATAAGCGGCGATGGGCTTGCAACCTGTCACGTATGGAATGCTAGCTACTGCAAAATGTGGGCATGTGCCAAATATAATGTTTGGACGTGCCTCTGACTATCCCCACTAGATATCTTCAAAGGATCTAAGCGCCTGAAGATCTAAGAGGATGTCTACCGTACTTGGGGATTACAGTCGTGATCCTATTAATTTAATTAATTTTATAAAATAAATTTCGGGGTTACTCGTATTTATATTTTTTATTTATAATAGATAGCATTGTATTAGTTAAGGAAACGACAAAGGTTTTTTTTATTACTATTGCCCAGTGAGCACACAGCTTTACCCCAATGGGGGAAGAGTGGGAGATAAGGAATTCGCTTGAGACTCGCGACATAAAATCGCAAATAGTAAACGTGACATCAATCCCGAACAAACAAGTTGTACTTACTCATACAGATGTTTTACGTTTCTTATATCTAGCGCCAAAAATTAAGCCATAATGTAGGCCTTTGGGAGGCCTAAATAAGCCATATGGCCATTAGCTCGTACATGAGCTTACTTAATAAGATAAGGTTAGTTTATAACGTACTAGCGACCCGCCCCGGCTTCGCACGGGTAGCATGTTATTATACATATAAACCTTCCTCCTGAATCACTCTATCTATTAAAAAAAACCGCATCAAAATCCGTTGTGTAGTTTTAAAGATATAAGCAAACATACATACGCGGGAAGCGGAAAACGACTTTGCTTTATACTATGTAGTGATTTTGCGACAGGTTTGCGACAAGCGTGAATTGTGCAGTCATTGCAGTCAAATACTATTTTGCATGACGTAACTTTCGTTTTGGAAAATTATAAATGGGATTGTGAATTCCAGCAACAGAAATACATAATCTGTGAAAATTTCAACTGTCTAGCTATCACGGTTCATGAGATACAGCCCTGTGACAGACAGACGGACGGACAGACAGACAGACAAACGGACAGCGAAGTCTTAGTAATAGGGTCCAGTTATTACCCTTTGGGTACGGAACCCTAAAAATTATAAAAATCTGTAGAGCAGTTACGGAGACGACCACAAACACCACGAAATGAGTTTTTTATAAGTATATAATATAGATAGATGTACTTAATGATCCTATCTACACATAAAACTTCAAAGTTTTTGAAACCCGCTAAATTCTTACATGCTCCACTCGGGTTAAGTTAAATTAATTTTAAATCTCGGTGGAAAGAGTTTGTAAGTGGGAATGCTTTAATTCCGCACTGAAACACGTCTCGCTTGGATGGCAGGTTATCCACCTCACTGTAAGGGAAACTTTCTGTGACGTAGGTACTAGTGAGGACGAAAGTGTTATATAAAAATTACTTTCTAATTTTTTTTATTTATTTCAATGTCATTGGAAATAATGGTATAAAACTGGAATTCAAATGTTCAGACCATGAAATTATGCATATTGTTATCAATGAAATAAACGAAAAAAAATAATAAGTTTTTTAACGTCGTACTTTTGTTTTTTTCCAAAACCCTGAATAGTAAGGGATTGTAATGTTTAAAAGAAGAAAAAAACCGACCAAGTACGAGTCAGACTCGCGCACGAAGGGTTCCGTACCATTATCAAACGGCAAAAATCACGTTTGTTGTATGGGAACCCCACTTCAATATTTATTTTATAATCTTTTTTAGTATTTGTTGTGAGCTTGTGGTAAGGCGCAGGCGGCTGGATCTTTCAGAACAATATTGTATTGAATTATTACGTGTTTTAAAATAAATTGTCAGAGACAAAAAGATCGCCGAGAGACCAATTAATCACATTATATGTTGCCTGCTCGTATCTGTCACAGGTCGTACATTTTTAGAATATAAAGTTATTATTTCAGAATGTATATTTTCTTATCAAGGACTATCTTATAACGTTTTTAGGGTTCCGTTGTTCATCCATATTGTGACAGATGGAACCCTGTTATACCTTCACTGTCCGTCTGACTGTCTTGTCACATTTCTAACTCTTGAACGGAACTAGGTAGATAATAACACATAATGCGTGTAACTGTGGCTGCTATCACAATAAATGTTATAAAAAGTAAAAAAGTTAGATCCCAAAAATGGTCCCCATACAAAAAACAGCTCGAACAACGCTCTATATCGCTCGATAGTTACTATCGTACTGTACGAAACCCTACGTGTGCGCTCACCCTTGACAGGGTTTTTTCTTATTTTCCTCGATTAATACTCTTTTTCATCAATTCCAAAACATTTTCTAACAAACTTTATATCCGGTCAGCGCTTTAAGCGATAAATATTTCAATTACAACCAACAAAAGCCCGTAAAATCCGATATATGTTACTACTTACTATTCTGTCCACTATCACCTTATCTGTTAGTTTCGGTGTCCGAACAACGCACTAACAATGTTATAATCTGTGCGATTCTGTGTCCGAACACGTAGTAACTGTTTCGTATTCTGTGGCGGGTGTGTTAATCGAATTCTTTTGTAGATTTCCAATAAATTAGCTTTAGCGCTTTACGGCGAGCAGCTGCGGTGCTTACATTTAAATAGGATGTATGTTGAAAGATATATGCTATTAAAAACATAACTTGTAAAAAAAGGCAGGTCTTGCAACGATACTCAGTTCTTCTACCGCAAAAAGTTGTAAGATCCATGTAATACCAAGTCGGTTAATTTATTTAGTCCCGACTTTAAAGGTCCTTCTGTCTTAAGTAACTGTTATACACATGTAAACCTTCCTCCTGAATCACTCTATGTATTAAAAAAAACCGCATCAAAATCCGTTGTGTAGTTTTAAGGATATAAGCAAACATACATACATACATATTACATACAGACGCGGGAAGCGGAAAGCAACTTTGCTTTATACTATGTAGTGATTGCAAGTTAAATAAAAGCTTGTAAAAATCCATTGACAAGGTACGACCCACTCGGCTGACAGGGCTTCCTTGACTATTAACACGGAATAATAGTATCCTGCATAAAAAAGACAACGCGCCTTAATCTCCCTACGGCATTGTGCATTATTAAAAAAGGATTTTCTGTGGTAAAGCTTAGTCACGATCGAAGAGTTATAATAACGTAGGTATAGAAGTGCTTGGACATATTAAAGATGAGGTAAATTAAATAGGATCACGACTGTAATCCCCAAGTATTGTAGACATGGCGGCGATGGGCTTGCAACCTGTCACGTATATGGAATGGAACGGAATGCTAACTACTGCAAAATGTGGGCATGTGCCAGATATAATTTTTGGACGTGCCTCTCTACCCCCACTATACAATCTTCAAAGGATCTAAGCGTCTGGAGATATGAGAAAATGTCCACCGTACTTGGGGTTTACAGTCGTGATAATATTTATTTTATTTTTGTAGACATCCTCTAAGATATCCTGGCGTTAGGTCCTTTGAAGATGTCTAGTGGAGGTAGTCAGAGGTACGTTATATACATCTGACACATTCCCATTTTGCAGTTACGATTAGCATCTGGGGGCACGGCAGTGAACGCTTAGTCGAATAAAATCAATATTCAAGGGGGGCTCCCATACAACAAACGTAATTTTTTTGCCGTTTTTATAGATAATGGTACGGAACCCTTCATGCGCGAGTCCGACTCGCACTTGGCCGGTTTTTCTATCTACGTTCTGTAGTTTGCTCAATAATACTCTGATCCGAGAAAACCTGATGTATCTACCCACCCTATGAATGATCTGCTGGAAATGTAATTTCAGTGAGTGCGTAATGGGTAACTCTTTTGTGATGACTTTCTCTTTCGAGAAAATTGCTCACAAATAAATGGTTTGATAATAGTGAGAAAGGCTGGCATGTTTTCGAAGTTGTTTGCTACTAGTTCATAGATGATCATTCAGAAAAAAATATATATAATAGTCACTTATTATACAATAGGGTGGAGCGAAAAATCGATTTTTTGATTTTCGTAATGGGATAGTGCTTGGTTGATGTTCCTATCCAATGCGATTACAATAGTGTACAAAGTTTAAAAAAAAACAATTTGGAAGTACTGCCCCAAGACCAATATAAAAAAGCAAAAAACCTGAAAAAAGCTCAATTTTCTCCGAGACGTTTTTATGTACAAAAAACAATTTTTATTATAAAATAAGCTTTAATATTAAACGAAACAGTTCTAAAAACACATTTAATACAGAAAAACTAATGATTTTTAACTTTATTTAAAGAAATATCAGAAAATAATTTATAATCAAATATGACAAAAATGTTGAAACTTCACTGAAGATTGTAGTACGTCCTATTATCGAAAACTGTATTTTTTACTCTCGATTGATTACTATTTTTGATGAATACATTTTTTTCTAATATACCAGCAGACAGCAGCATAAGATTTGGTGATAATTTTCACAGAGAGTTCTATAGTTCTCGGATAACAAGGGAAGACTTTTAGGAGAGGTAAAATTATATCGTCAATCAGCTCTAGTTTCATAATGCAGTTAAAAATCACATTATCACTGATGATTTTTAACCGAATAAGCATCTAGTCACAGTATATAACCTTACTCTAATGTATTATATTGAAGTTCTCGTAATATTCCGTATCAAAGTTAAACTTGGTATCTAAAAATGTTCGTACCGAGGAGGTTGTCTTGTTTCGCGCTTTTAATATTTTTCTCAACGCCAATATTTTTATACTAGTTCTTGCATTGATTAGCACAGCCAAATTGATATTTTGCAGGTGTCCAAAATAGCCATTGCATTATACATAACAGCATCAATTTTCGTTTTCAAACTTAGGAGAAGATATCTTGAGAACTCGATGGTTTGGTGTAAGTGTCGCGGACCGTAGATGCGATGCGGACGTGTTTTTATGGCAAACCACATAGGCGCTACCCTTACTAGAGGAATTCTATCAAACATTAAGTTTTCCGAAGGTTCGTCAGACGAAAGGTAATCTCAAGATAAGATTTGCCATCGTCAGCCACCTGGAATACACGACTTGTTCCAGATAGTTTTTTTTTTGTAGCCAAACTGTTGCATGATCCTCAAGTGATTGATTAACAGATATCATACAGGTTTTTTTTATAGTCGGGTACCTGATCAAGTCGTTATGTGGTCTAATACCTTAGGCAAGGAACACTTATCATTGTATTGCATTGAAATATATAGGTAACACGAAAATTTTCGACTTTTTTAAATCCTTCCCGGTTGGCCCTCTAAAGTTTCGAGTCCCACTTGTACTGGTACTGTCTATTTTGTTCAAATGTCAATTCATAAGCTTGTAATTGAAAGAAGAACAACTTTAAGTTTGTCTATTTCAAGCTCCAGGCACACCTCCTTTGAATATTGTATCGATAACACTCTCGTCATTACCAAAACACATCAAGATTTTCCCAACATTACGTCCTTTTCATCTATTTATTTTTTCAACTTCTTGGCGAACTTAAAACGACAAATAAGCTCATGAAGTCTTAAACAAAGATATTATCGCTAGAAATACAATCACTAGAAATAAATTTTACAATCTTTTTATTTAAATTATAACATTTTGAAGAATTTGTAACACATAGTGATAAATTGGTATTTTTTACGTTTTTTTCATAATTTTAAACTCTTTGGGGCAGTGCTCAGACTAATTATTATTAAATGAAGATTTGCGTGCCTGTTGAATACACTAAGAAGCATCTATCGCGCAGTACCCATTCTTTAAACACGTAAAAGTTTAAAAGTTATAGCCTTTCATAGGAAGGGCAAAAAATACCTTTTTTTCAGAACTTTGATCGCTTTGGGGCAGTACTTCTAGATATCATAATTAAATCAAATTTCGCATACGTAATGCATGGCTATAGGAACATCTACTGCGCACTATCCCGTAAGGAAAAATGAAAAAAAAAAAATCTCCATACAAGACCGCTCCACCCTATTATACAAACAGGTTTATTAAAGTGTTTTTATAGCCCAGTGTGAGGTACTTGGATCATAATAAGTGTAAGTGTAAGTGTCATTGGGAAATAATCATTATCATTGAAAATGAGTTTCTGTTAAAAAGTATTTTTCAATGACAAGCTTTTGTAAAATAATTTAAACCATCGAGCACGAGCACTATCACCTGTCACATCATATAACTCAATAGAAGTATTTGCTAAGGAGTTACGTTGTGATTGTCTGTTGAACAGCTACTGACTCCATCATCAGATTAGCTCGCTGTCCATATTATTGCATTGTCACCGAAGTTACATAAGTATGCAAAATTTCAGATCAATCGGTTGAGGATAACTGCTTCAAAATTGAGTTGAAACATTCCACCCGACAAAAACTTGTAAAAATGATAGCCTAGCCGTCATTGTAGCCGTGTTTGTTGCCTGATTCTTCTAAGCTTGGTTGGTTGAAACTTGGACAGAACAAAGTCTGTCACGGGTCGGCTAGTATATTAAACAATATATCTAAATCGGACGTGATTGAGTTACAAACCAACAAACGTCGAAACAATAACATTAGTGTGATTTCATCATTATTCTTTATTCACATCTTTGCGCCGAAATCGTTGTAAATGTCGGTCTTATCCCATCCATATGCCTTCACAAACCGATTCAGGACCTAAGCTTCATTTTTCTAAATTCGATGACCGCTAAACCATTGTCGTATTTTCCTGGACCAAATTGGTGATTTATTTTAACATAAAATACATACGGCTAATTACTACGTTTTTAGGGTTCCGTACCCAAAGGGTAAAAAGGGAACCCTATTACTAAGACTTGTCTGTCCGTCTGTCTGTCTGTCTGTCCGTCTGTCTAGACAGTTGATTTTTTTACAGATTATGTATTTCTGTTGCCGCTCAGTTTTTTCATTCATTGCTGACGTTTGAATATTGATTAGATATTTAAAATATAACAATAATATAGATTATTGATAGTTAAAATGAACAACAACCACGATAGTTTTAATTCTACAAATTGGTGACGTTTTGAAAAAAAGCTAGGTCAAGAGTACTCTAAATCGACAAGCATGCATGAGGAATGTGATGAGAGTGAATGAAGCAAAAGAAGCATATCAGGATCTTAGCAAGTGGAATGCCGTGCCCGCCTACCCCTATCGGAAATAGGCGTGATTTTATGTATGTATGCAAAATCATTACCGCGATGTAGGAGGCTAGGCTTTTCAAGCTTACAAATATTTATAATTTTAGTTACTTACTACAAGGTTTATTGTAATTTCTCTTTTTCCTGGAGTGTCATGAAAAACTATTTTTACTGACATTTTTGAATTTAAATTTATTGATATGAACAGTAATTTAATTAATTTAATTTTTATTTTTCAATGATATTAATAAACGATTTTATAATTTTGTTTGTGAATAAATAAATGAAATGAAACTACATAGCAAGGCCTCATGAAGGTCTTCCCAAATATTATCAAAAACACAGGAGCTAGGCATATCCCGCGCGAGCTTCGCGACCTTTCTCGATATATTATGTCTCTCATGACCCGGAATTGACACTGACATGTCAATGACCTCGTTATAAATTTACGCATCGCTAAGATACATTAATAGACCATATTTCTATTCTGCCGTCTTTTATGACGGTCGCCGATACTTCGGAAAGCGCATCTTAAGCCGGGGAATAAATTTAGTTTTATGTTCGCGAGAAAATCTGAAAGTCAAATTTTCTAATGTGTTTGCGGTTTAGATGGGCGGTACTGTAATTTATTAGCGCATTGGAGAACAAATAAAGGCTTTGAATTTAATTATATTTGTTACTGTGTAAGTAATAGTACCTACAATCTAGGGTCATAGACCTGGTTGTGGGCACTTTAACAACATTTTAATTTTCAAAATATTAAAACGACTATTTTTAAACATCATTTTAGTAGAGTAATAATCTAGCAAAGGTTTTGTAACAGGCGATATTTATTTATTAATTAGTCATATTTCAATAGACATAACACGAAATCATTGGTTGTGGTCAGTCAAATTTAGAGGTATAACGCATCACAAAATCACAACTGTCACTAATCAAAACGAACCATAGAAAGAATTGTATTTACTATAGATTTTAAACAAATTTGTTTGCTATGCTTAATTATGGACTGCCAAAATTTAAAATGCCTAAAGCCGGGGTAGGTACCACAACCAGGTCTATGACCCTAAGTATCAGTACATATCAAACAAAATGAAATGTTTAAAATGGGATGGGTCTAAGGACGATCGGAATTTCGATTTCGTTGGTAATCAAAAAAAAATAAAACCCAGTTAGGTTTTAAAGTCTGATTGGTTTCCACTATCATCATTTTTTAAGGCAAATATTAATCTTGTTTGATTCATTTGATTCATTTACTAGTCGGATTGCAAACCCATCGCTGTATTGCGTGATTTTATCAATGTTTTCACTTCTTCACTCTTTACTATATTTTCTCTAATACGAAAAATTATATTATCCTCTAAAGAATCTTAGACGTGCGTCTAGGATTAACATCCATGACCTTTAGATCGAAAGTCCATTATCTTTCAAAAGGCCTACACGGTTATATAATGTTACATACAACATACATTATATTGTCTTTATTATATTTATCTATAACTAGCAGTCCGCCCCGGCGTCGCACGGGGGTAATAAAGATTTTATGGCTATTTTTTTTACACCTTGGGTTACATTATCGAAGTTTTATTAAGGATCCCTAATAGTTAGACATATACTATTACAGCCTTTTTTGTAGGTATTGATGTCCTTTATAAAACTGTAATACATCACTTTGCTCTATTGTCAATAATTTCTGCAGCAAACGCAATATAAGGATTTTTTTGGGTTTTTTTTCACACGTTGGGTTACATTATCGAAGTTTTTATACGGATCCTTAACGTTTTTGAAAATAATCTATAACCTATGTTCATCAATGATAATGTGGGTTTCTAATGGTAAAAGAATTTTTGAAATCGGTCCAGTAGTTTCGGAGCCTATTCGATACAAACAAACAAACAAACAATCAAATCTTTCCTCTTTATAATATTAGTATAGAAGTATAGATAATCGATAGTATGCTTTATAACTATATAATTTATATTAAATATAGGCTATTATTGGCAGATACCAACTGAGAAAAAGCGTTATGAGGCGTAGTATGCCCGACAAGTCCCGTGCGACATCGCTCGACACGTAGAACTTGTGTAGATGTCGCGCGACGTCGCCCGATACGTAGAATACGGTGTACGGGCGACAGTGTCGCCGGACAAATGTGTGATTGTGGCTTTTGTTGCGTCTCAGTCAAATAGTCACTAACAAAATCGTTTTATTCAATACTAGCCGACCCGTGACAGACGTTTTCCTGTCAAATTTTAATAATCAAATAAAAAAGACTGAATGTTGTTAGTCTGTGATGTCAGATTTGTTGCACACCAGCGCCATCTATACCAAAATCATCCCTTTTGCGTTTTTTTTATCATTTTGGGGATGTTTTTCATATTTTTAAGTAGTCTATTATTTATTCGGGCAGTATATCTACATCTACAAATTTTAACTTAATCCGTTTTGTCGTTTAGGCGTGATTGAGGAACAAACATACATACAAATTCACAAACTTTCACATTTATAATATTACTAGCGACCCGCCCCGGCTTCGCACGGGTAGCATGTTATTATACATATAAACCTTCCTCCTGAATCACTCTATCTATTAAAAAAAACCGTATCAAAATCCGTTGTGTAGTTTTAAAGATATAAGCAAACATACATACATACATACATACATACGCGAGAAGCGGAAAGCGACTTTGCTTTATACTATGTAGTGATTAGGATAAATTAAGACGTCATAAGTCCCATGGGTAAATTCCCTAAGCGCTTATGAAATACGCAATGCGCAATTGTAATAAACGGTTTTTAAACAAAAAAAAGCAAGATAACTGTATTTTCTAATTTTAACGAGCACTATATCCCAGATCTCTATGAAATATTTTCTGCAGCGACTGACTCGCTCGTTGTCACGCGCCGTGTTCAAACTCCGTAAAATATTATCGCGCTGACTAGGTAATCTTGCTGTGCCAGTGCAAGATATATTAGCTCTGTTGATAGTAGCTCTGCCTTCTGCGCTGTAGGTTATTGTTCGGTTATTCACAGTCTGCATTTAAAGAACATCCTACGTACCATTCTATTAGTAATTACTAAAGTTTGTGAGTGGTTGTGTGTGTTTTTTACTCTTTCACGCAGAAACTAATGAACGGATTTAGATGAAACTTTACAGTAATAGCTTATCACTACATAGTATAAAGCAAAGTCGCTTTCCGCTTCCCGCGTCTGTATGTATGTTTGCTTATATCTTTAAAACTACACAACGGATTTTGATGCGGTTTTTTTTAATAGATAGAGTGATTCAGGAGGAATTTTTATATGTATAATAACATGCTAACCGTGCGAACGGGGCGGGTCGCTAGTACTATTATATAATAGCTTATACATCAGAATAACACATCGGCTATTTTTTATCCAGATACCACAAAGGCGAAGCCAGGGCAAGCAGCTAATAAACATAACAAGCACGTAATAAACATATTAACTCCCAGACACAGAACAAACATCTATGTTCATCACACAAATGTTTATTCTGGAGGGTTAGCATGAACCACTATTATCGACAACGTATCGTTTATATGTCTAAACTGACACTTTTTGTATAGTAAAAGAGTCAGTTTTGGTATTTGTACGATACGTTGTCGATACGATAGTGGTTCATGCTCATGCTCAGGCTTCTGGTTGGGAATCACACCACAACCTAAAGCGCAGAAGGCAGAGTTACTACCAACTGAGCTGTGAGGCCAGTCAGATCAGAGATATGAATATAAATAAATAAATAAATAGGATCACGACTGTAAAGCCGGAAACACACTTACGTGTCGTGGCGTGGCGTGTCGCGCCACTAGCCAATCGCAAGATAGCGTATGCGACACGACACGACACCCAAATATGTCTCTAACCATACTAAATGTATGAAAGCGATTAGCTAGTGGCGTGTCGCGGCACGACACGACACGTAAGTGTGTTTCCGGCTTAATCCCCAAGTACGGTAGACATCCTCTCAGATCTCTAGACGCTTAGATCCTTTGAAGATATCTAGTGGGGGTAGTCAGAGGCACGTCCAAACATTATATTTGGCACATACCCACATTTTGCAATAGTTAGCATTCCATACGTGACAGGTTGCAAGCCCATCGCCGCTTATAAGAATACTAACCGGTTTCCTCACGATGTTTTCCTTCACCGTTTTGAGCACGTGTTTTTGATGCTATAATTTTTAAAACAGAAAAATCCATTGATGCACTCCGGGATTCGAACCCACGACCTTCAGATTGAAAGTCGAGGTACCTCCTACTCGGCCAACACGGCTTTTTTATGAATATAGCAAGATTGTAATATTATTTCATTGGAACACAAACCTTTACTGCATTGTAACTTTACCTAATCCGACATCTGCACTTGTATGATAAAGTATAAAACGACGCGTTTCAAGTTTTTAATTAGTTTCAGAACATGGTTAAGCTGGATCAGAGCCGCTAGCACCAGTTTATGTCATTATCCATTCGCTAGTCTCACAATATTGACAAATGACATTAGCTGGGTACGAATTCTTTTGATAGCTCTTGTTATTTTAATGTAGCGAGCTCGCAAGCTTCGAAACTAGTGCTAAATGTGGAATGCTCGAAACTTTGCTCGTAATGAGCACTGTACGAGGTATGGTTTGAGGATTCTGTTCAAAATTAACAGTGTTTGCGACACGTGTAATGTTACAGCTATAATGACATGTAAACTTTTTTTAATGGTTTAAGCCGTGGATAAGCAACTTCTTAGTTAGCTTTAACTGAGAGTTTGTTTTAGGGTAATTGGTTCAAGCAATAATGATATAATAATGACTGGCCTCATAGCTCAGTTGGTTGTGTATGTGTAACCCTGCCTACGCTGTAGGTTGGGGGTTCGATCCCCGCCTAAGACATTATATTTGTGAACCCATGCTTGTTCTGTATTTGGGTGTAATCATGTATCATAAAATGTTTTAAAAAAAACCGGCTAAGTGCGAGTCGGACTCGCGCACGAAGGGTTCCGTACCCTTCGTGCAAAAAAAAGCTCGTTTTCGTACCCAAAGGGTAAAACGCGACCCTATTACTAAGACTTCGCTGTCCGTCTGTCTGTCCGTCTGTTTGTCACAAGGCTGTATCTCATGAACCGTGATAGCTAGACAGTTGAATTTTCACAGACACATACAACAAATACTAAATACAGAATAAAATAAATATTTAAGTGGGGCTCCCATACAACAAACGTGTTTTTTTGCCGTTTTTTATAGATAATGGTATGGAACCCTTGCTGCGCGAGTCCGAATCGCACATGGCCTGTTTTTTTTTAAATTGTAACTTTACAAAGGTATTCTTTACTTTGTATTTAGAATTTTCTCAAATACCTTTCCAGTATCCCTGAGACTGAGACGGGTGATAATATTTTTTATCACGAGTCATACATCAGTAGTAAAAAGTTTATGGAAGCCTTAAAGCTGGCTTGTTTTATTAATTCTACATCAGTTACTTTTCCTACAACATAACAATTTGCGTAGTCTGTATATTCGCAGAACACTGTTTTTAGGGTTCCGTACCCAAAGGATAAAAACGCTGTCCGTCTGTTCGTCCGTCCATAAAAGAGTTAAAATTAAAATTAACAGTTAAAATTTTCACAGATAATATATATGTGTTGCCGCTTTAACAAAAAATACTAAAAACGGAATAAAATAAATATTTAAAGGGGGCTCCCATACAACAAACGTGATTTTATGCCGTTTTTTATAGATAATGGTACGGAACCCTTCGTGCGCGGGTCCGATTCGCACTTGGCTGGTTTTTTTACTATATTTTCTTTTATCCTACATATTTTTACCCGTAGAGCAAAATTAATTTCAATAACAAGTAAGTTGAACTAACAAAAGCCTCCAATAATGGTGCCCTTTGATAAACTATCCCCTTTCGGGTCCATTCTGCCACAGAATAGATATGGCTTTAATGTAACAGTAATGATAGTGCATATTTAGTGGCCTGAGCACAAACACGTTTTGGCATTTGAACGATACGTTGTCGATTCGCTAGTGGTTCATGCTAAAATTGTCTCGAAAATTGTTTTAAAAATCAATTTGGTTTTCAAGATTTTAGTTGACCATATTCTAACAATTGCGCACCCTCAATCCTAATACTTACGAATCTATCATGAAACGGACACTGGCAGAGTTGTGACAACAAAAGTAGAAGTCATAAACAAGAATTTAATTGAATTGACTCGAACTCTTATGTAAAATATGAACGTGAAGTTTTTAAACGTAAGAACATTCGTCTAACCCTCGTATTCAAGAACGACACTATGAGAACACGCAACCACAGTGGACGAAATCTTTTTTCATAAAAATCACTTTATGTGTTTATCGGCACTATGGCGCACGCTACCGTGTGCCTTTAGAGCTCAACTTTGGCTAGAGGCACACGACAATGTGCCTTTAGTCACACTATGCAGTGTCGCACAACACATAAAGTGATTTTTATGAAAAAAGATTTCGTCCACTGTGGGTGCGTGTTCTCATAGTGTCGTTCTTGAATACGAGGGTATATCTGGCACGTGCTCACTTATTGGAGCAGTTAGCACTTCATACCTGACAGGTTGCAAATACATTGCCACCTTATGGATAATAACTGGTTTTCTCTGGTTTTCTGGTGTATTCTAACCGTAATTATTTATTATCACTACATAGTATAAATCAAAGTCGCTTTCCGCTTCCCGCGTCTGTATGTATGTATGTTTGCTTATATCTTTAAAACTACACAACGGATTTTGATGCGGTTTTTTTTTAATAGATAGAGTGATTCAGGAGGAAGGTTTATATGTATAATAACATGCTACCCGTGCGAAGCCGGGGCGGGTCGCTAGTATGATATATTCATAAGTTCTGCATATTTATTGTCATCCATTATTTATTATTTCAGGAATTAATTAGTAAAAATAAAATGAATATCAAATTCTCACGATGTTTTCCTTCACCATTTTGAGCGAGTGTTGTTTTTTTTAAAAAGTTGAGTGCAATTACCCATTAATTTGGTTTTGCTTGTTTTAAAAATATTTATTTTATGCATACTGCTTAGTTATCAGTTATATTTTCCGTGTTCCAGGCTATTTAGGGTCTCTTCCGGTGTATTGTGGTGAACCATTCTCTAGTAAATGGCCTATTTGTACTGGGACGGTTTGATTGGTATTTACAATGCCTTATTTGGGCATTTCTTTCTTCTTTCGTCATTTGTAATTTTTTGACATAACAAGAAAAATAACACGCATTTTCGAAGTAACTTTAACAGAAAATCAGCGGACTGTCTTTCTTATTTAAGAATCATTTTTATAATTATTTTCGGTGTTAATTTGATTACAAAGGCTATGATGGATAATATAAATACATTAAAAAAAAATGCAGATTCAAAAAACTAAATTCTTTGCTTTGTTATTATCATTAAAACGTATTTATTTTTATGTTATCATAGAACCTACCTTGGCGCTGTGAGTTCACAATATACCCAATTGTTAATACAATAAAATAAAATAGACTAAATAAAACGCAATTTGTACTAGGCAAACAGAGTTCGTGTCACCATCGTCACCGAGAAAGTACTAGGACAACATAATTTTGCAGGAAAGATTTACGCAGTGCCACGTACTTGGTCCAGATAGATTGTTTCGTTAAAGGAACCTCTGTCAGTATTTTGGCGAGGTTATTTTCTTTACAAATCCCCTCTAATGTCCACCAACTTTAAATATTTGTGTTGGCAGTAGGTAACTTTAGTAGACTTTCCATAGTTCTTACCCATTAGAATTATATTATCTTTCTCGCTTTAACTATCCCTATCAATAAAACACTTAATGTTACTTAATTTTTATATTTAAACAATTTTATGACCATCAAATTATGATCTTAGAGACTTAAATGAATATATATATTTCTTTAATTTGAATATTAATATTAAAAAAAAAACCTTTTTGAACTGGAAAATATCACTGTTAGAAGACAAAACCTATGAAATACTTTTTAGTGAACCTTTTTGTTCAATAGAAAACTTTTAAGTTTGACAGAGATAATAAAAGGAGACGTTGGTTTTTTGAAACAGGCAATAAAACAATGGTTTTATTTTTACTTAATTTACAAATATTTTTCCAAAAAAGTACTAGGTAGCTAACAATTACCTACAGTATTTTTAGTTAGTAGTATTTCGTAGTTTTTCATAAAAGAAAACCAAATCATTACAGAATATCAAAATTTAACCCGCCATTTTCACTGTAGAAACATGATTTTATAGAAGGAAATAGAAAATAAATTGTTGCTTGTACCTAATTCATCAAAGGATTCTATAAACAAAGTAATTTTATCTATTTACAGATTTTATCAATTTTGCACCATCTCGGAAATGTTTTATGATAATATTTACCCCATTTTCCAAATAATAATACACGATTTTCTTCCCACAAAGCTTTATTTCACATCTGTTCAGAATATGCAGTCAGCCCTTTGATCCAGAAAATAATTTCTGTAATAGAAAACGTGTGTGCTTAGGTCATGTTTGTGTTTTCGAAGACTTTGAAATGTGTATCATGTTGTGTGTACGATTACCAATACAAAATTAGTTTATATAACATTTTATTTTTAAGTACGTACACGCTTTGTCCACAAATTGATTTATAGGTTTGCTGGTAGAAAACTCTTTTAGGGTTAAGCTCGCCTTTGTAGATATTCCTTGTAATGTCATAATTATTAATGTTTTCTGTGTACAATAAAGTATTAAGGTAAAGATTCTAAATGAACGAGTCTAATAATATTATAGACGTAAGTTTGTATGAGTAGATTGAGTAGCCAATTACTACCCTAATGCTGAGTTGTGTCCTTTTTGGCACCATTGTCTAAATGTGTTGATGGAGTGATACCAAAGGTTTTTTCATGTAGATACAATAGTTACTATTAAGGCGCTCCCAGTCGACGATTGTTTTTGTTCGAAACGAAAAAAGAAATACTTGTGAACAAGCCACATCTCCTATTTTATAATGTATAGTATATGTGAATAAAGATGTACCCATCTTTAATCACTTCGATAAATAATCCTACCGACCGCTGCAATGACGACAAACACACGTCAGCGCGTGGTCCGCCTTAGCTTTTCGAATAAATTAATGATATAAATTATGTATAATTACTTATCAAAAATCTATTCTATTAGAAATCTAGATCTAAATATTACCTATCTTTAACAATAAATCACAAGTTGATTTTAATAGTTGGTATATAAAATATTTCGATCATAAATTCTAAAACGTATCATTTTGAAATAATATCTTTATCGTGAAAAGTTTCTGCTATTATGTTTTCAGCTTAATATAAATCTAGGTAGGAACCTGAAGTAATATACTTATAAAAATAGGAGATGTGGCTTGTTCAGAAGTATTTCTTTTTTCGTTTCGAAAAAGAGCAATCAGCGACTGGGAGCCCCTTAATACCTCAGTTTTGAATAAATTATGTTATCATTTTTATTATGAATCAATGTGAGATACAAATCGAAGATTTGAAAGTGTAACGACGATAATTTAACCGTAAATTAAACTGACTTTCTTAGTTCAAACTGTTTTCCTTGTAATTGACATCTTGATTTTGTTTCGCCTTGGGATAGTTAATTTGGGATTTCAGGTGTAATCACAAGGCATTCTTCCGACTCCCTTTTCGTATAATGTTGTAATGCCTGAGTGTTTGTGATTAGAGGAACACCCTTCGGATTTTGAATACCTTGGACTCCATGAGAACGTCCCCTGAACCTGTACTGGATTCCTTGGACCACGTACTTACTTGCCTCTGTGGAACTCGTCACTGTTTCCCTGAACTCGATCTCCTCAGATCTCCAGGCGTTTAGATTATTCGATGATTTGTAGAGGTGGTAGAGGCACATCCAAGTTTTACATTTGGCACATGCAGGCCTACATTTGGCAGTAGTTAGCATTCCATACGTGGCAGAATGAAAGCGGCGGCTCACAAGAATACCAACTAGTTTTCTAACGATTGCTCAAAACCGTGAAAGCAAATCTTCACGGTTTTGAGCAACAGATAAATCCATTGATTCGATCCTTCGACATAAAAGTCGAAGTACTCGGCCAACACAGATCTTATAAACAATCCTTTTTTAAATTGATTTCTTCCTCACCTTGTCTGCCAACATGACAACTTGTCTCTTATGATAGAGTAGGCTTTCGTAGCGCATTACCAACCTCTCAGCCAAGTCAGCTTTATCCAAGAAAGATGTCATGTTGAATACAACGTCATGAAGAGCTGACTAAGCTACCGGTTTCTTCATATTGTTTACTTGCGCATATATTTCTTTCACAACTCGGTAGAAACTTGCGCTGTAGGTGACAAACATTTGTATGATCAACATAGATGTTTGTGCTATTTTATGTATTTATTTACGAAAAAAAGTATTTAAAGGTATGAATGACCAGACGTAGCGCGGGAATTTGAGCGTGGCATTCTCAGGATATAAGTTTTGATAGGACAACGTCTGTCACGGGCTAATAATGTTGACTTTATATTTAAAGGTCCTGCAAACATTTGTTTCACTACAAGGCTCAAACCCGGTTCGTATCCGAGCAAACTGCCGCCACGCCATGGAGGACGACAAAGGAGACTGTATAATATGTTGTGTTTATTTATTCAAACCTTGCGATGTACACAGACCGTCCGAAGGTATGCTTAAGACGCATACCACGGCGAAATTAGCACTTAAAGCGTGCAATTACAAATTTCTGACATAGCTATGTTGAATTAAAGGGGTCTTAGCCCACGCAAAGCCCCTAACGATAGAGCACGGTCAAAAATGTGCAATAAATTCAAATACAAGTATTTTAAACTTAATTTTAAAGTTTACTAGCTGACCCGTGCCCGCTTCGCTGTGCGTAAGACATTTCTAATACCATCGTTGACTTTTTTGTAGACGTTTTTAAGGTGTACAATACTGTAGTACATTATTTTGATATATCTCGTGGGGTTCAGCCAGCATTTGCAATGTAAGCGCAAAAAAATGTGTTTATTTACGACATCACATTAGAAACCTCTAAAATTATCAGTGATTCTCTACTATATTATGCATGTATTATACATATAAACCTTCCTCTTGAATCACTCTGTTTATTAAAAAAAACCGCATCAAAATCCGTTGTGTAGTTTTAAAGATATAAGCAAACATACATACAGACATACAGACGCGGGAAGCGGAAAGCGACTTTGCTTTATACTATGTAGTGATTTTGGAGCAAAAAGGAACTAATTAAATTGTTTCTCAATATTTTAAATATTGGGATGTGTAAAAAATCATGTATTAACGCTAATGAAGATTATAGGCATATTAATTGATATATTTTTCGATTATGTAATTTGTAATGTAACATTAATATATTAATATAACATTATTGCAATTTTCGTGCGTATTAAAATCAGTCCAGTAGTTTTTTAGGTACCAAAACAAAAATACTAATTTTACCCCTTAATAGTAGTGTTGACATAAAATAGGTAATCCCTCATAAACCCTTTGATAACCCTTTGCTGCTTTTTGTATTTGTGCTGAAGTTCTTTAGTAATTTTTTTATTGTTGTACGTACTTGATTAGTACTTTTAATTATTATTCTAGTTTGAGCGTTCACCTTGTTACATCGGCACCACACTGGAGCTCGAATCATTAAAAAAAAAAGGTAGACCCAAGCCTTGATTCTTTTAGGCTTGGTCGCAAGGATTGGCGCAGCTTCACCTAGTTCCTAAGACGTTTCCAAGTGATCCTAGTTATTTTATTGAAATAAATGATTTTTGAATTTTAATTAATGATTTAATAAAAAAAAATTGATTCAATAGTTTTTTTATTCGATACAAACTATAGTAGTGTAGACAGAGTGATCCCTCATAAGCCCCTTCTCAATATAGAGGCGTGCATCTCCCACGATGCCCACAATACAAACTCACGAGTAATCAAGTGCAGTAGGCAAACTAGAATCCACACAAGCAAACTTAATAAGAACTTTGGCTCGTGTTTCGCTTCTCTGTGAAGCATCCTCAGGAATTGTGCACTGAAATAAGGAGACAACAACTATTAAATACATAAGAATGGCCTCACAGCTCAGTTGGAAGTTGATCAAACTTTTGAAGGTTGTCGGTTTTATCTATACTAAGGATATATTTGTAATGAGATTTTTGTTCTGCTTGGTTATTACATTATAACATTTTTAAAAATATTGGTGGATATTTCACAGACTTTTCTAGCCCCAATCTAAATAAAGCTTGTATTAGATTAAGATAAAAAAAATGGGGTCACGACAGTGTAATCCCCACATGCCCACATTTTGAAGTCACATACACGTGCCTCTGACTACCTCCACTAGACATCTTCAAAGTATCGAAGAGTCTGGAGATCTGAGAGGATGTCTACCGTACTTGGGGATATACAGTCGTGATCCTTTTTTTTACATACTAGAGTTCATTGTTATGAATGAATTAATGAAGGAATGACAAAAACCAACGAAAAAAACTTAAACTAGAACAAACTGTACAATGGGCTAAAAAGCGATCTCTTCCAGACAACCTTGGGGTGGAGATGAAGTGAATAAGATGAATGGAAGATTGGTGAAGTGGATGAACGATTACAAAACTAATAGGTATTTATTTACAATAAATAAATACCTATTAGTTTTTTTGAAAGTGCTTGGAAATACGATAGGATGTTCGCTATTGAGGATTACAGTCGTGATCCTATTTCATTTTTAAGGTTCCGTACCCAAAGAGTAAAAACGGGACCCTATTACTAAGACTTCGCTGTCCGTCTGTCTGCCCGTCTGTCCGTCTGTCCGTCTGTTTGTCACAGGGTTGTATCTCATGAACCGCGATAGCTAGATAGTTGAAATTTTCACAGATTATGTATTTCTGCTAAATAAATATCTTAGTGGGGCTTCCATACCACAAACGTGTTTTTTTTGTAGTTTTTTTATAGATAATGGTACGGAACTCTTCGTGTGCGAGTCCGACTCGCACTTGGCCGGTTTTTTTTTTCATTTCATTAAATACATTAACAAGCCAAAAACAATTTTCCAGCCCACATCTGTTTGATACGACTTTCCTACAATATATGTACATTTCGGCATCTATAAATTTAACTTTTTAATCCTTCTCTCTTTGAAATAAAGTTCAATATTGCATGCCGCATCAATAACCTGCAGAGAATAAAAAAAAATCAATCGATTTTCTGTCTTATCACGTTCGCATAAGGTCGGGTTTTAGTGCTTTTACGCATATACCAGCAGTGATATTGAATTTATGCACTAATAAAATTCAGTCGTAAATAGAACCATGAAAATGGCCACCAGGTCAGTGGGGCCAAAACATAATAAATATCAGAAATAAATGATACGTGAGCTGATCTACTGAAAGCGTTATTACTACTGAAGTCAGGCCTGTAACCTTCATAAAAAGTGTTTGAGTAAAAATTTCGTAATTTAATAATTATATTTACAAAATACATTATTATATCTCCATTTTTTTTATAAAATCCGTTTTTAACCGACGAAAAACGGAGGAGGTTCTCAAGTCGACGCGTATTTTTATTTTTATTTACGTCATTATTGTACCTAAAACTTTAAATGTACATAGTATTCTAGTTTTAATTAGTTGTAGTTATTTAATTCCTACATGATTTTTTATTTTATTTTAGGGCTATAAGGTTAATAATAATAATAAAGAGTTCCTATGGTGTAAGTTCTGCTTTGTTTGGGACTAGATGGCATTGGGAATGATAAATAAATTGAATATTAAATGATTATTTATTTATTTTTCAGTAATAAGCACGCGCGTATACATTTTTCGAATAAAAAAATCCATTGGCTGGGATTCGTACCTGCGACCTTCGGCTTGAAATTCTAACACGGCTCAATAATGATTAGCATAAACTTATACTCCAATTTCCGGAGCGAAAAACGTTCGTTTCTAAGAATAAGAAAATTTCGCCCATAAATTAATTAAAAAAGTTACACCTAAAACTAAATTAATTATTTCCGAAAATTTCAGTACAAAAGAGGAAATTACATTCATTTAGAAAATCTAAACCATTTTCTAATCTCGTTGAAAACTCCATATAAATAGAAGCTACGTTTTATCACCGAGGCACGTAATTGAAATAAATAAATGTGTACAACGGAAAGTAAATAGGGTCATAGACCCGGTGTCTACCCTGGTTTTGGACATTTTCAATTTTGGCAGTATAATTTTTTCAGTTTTGGAAATATTAAAAAACTTGTTTAAAATCAATAGCTATTACAATACTTTGTCTATGGTCCGTTTTGATTTGTGACGAGTGTGATGCGTTATACCTCTAGATTTGATTGACCACAGCTAAATATTTCCAAAACTGAAAAAAATATACGTCTATTTAAATATGAATAATTAATAAATATATATCGCCTGTTACAAAATCCTTGCTTAACCTAAGGTATAGATAAATACTATATTCTATGTTGTTAAAAATCATCGTTTTAATCATATTTTCAATATAAACCGTTTATTTAAATATTAAAATGTCCACAACCAGGGCTCTCACCCTAATTGAAATAAATAAATGTGTACAACAGAACGTAAATAACTGTTGAAAGTATCTTAGGACTGTTGCAAGAACCTTTTTGGGTTCCAACATAGAAGGCCTTCTGGTTCGGTGTAGTACGATGCGGCTGACTAACCCTTTTTAGGGTTTCGTAGTCAACAAGAAACCCTTATAGTTTCGCCATGTCCGTCCGTCCGTCCGCAATTAGCTTAAGCTGGGGTCCCACGGCGCGTAAAACAACGGGCCGCGCCGGTTGACGCTCCGCCTGTGTGCGTCCGGCGCGTCGCGTACAGAGCGTTCCGAGCACGGGCCACCACGGATGCATCGTTCCCACGGCGCGTCCGTCCGCCTTGGCGCGGTCTGGCGCGTGAAAACGCGGGCCGTGGGACCCCGGCATTAGAAACGTTTAGTGAATGTAATTTAGCATGAATATATTCCAGTTTTATTTTTATTTTTCGCGGACCCCATGATGTGGGGTGTCGTTGGATAGGTCTTTAATAAATAACTTTTCGATTAAGCTTTAAGGGGCTGTATGTCGATGATTGCTCTTTTTCGAAACGAAAAAAGAAATACTTCTGAACAAGCCACATCTCCTATTTTTATAAGTATATCACTTCAGGTTCCTACCTAGATTTCTATTAAGCTGAAAACATAATAGCAGAAACTTTTCGCGATAAAGATATTATTTCAAAATGATACGTTTTAGAATTTATGATCGAAATATTTTGATACCTACTATTAAGATCAACTTGTGATTTATTGTTAAAGATAGGTAATATGTAGATCTAGATTTCTATTAGAATAGATTTTTGATAAGTAATTATACATATAATTTATATCATTATTTTATTAGAAAAGCAAAGGCGGACCACGCGCCGTCGTGTGTTTGTCGTCATTGCAGCGGTCGGTAGGATTATTTATCGAAGTGATTAAAGATGAGTACATCTTTATTCACATATACTATACATTATAAAATAGGAGATTTTTTTCGTTTCGAAATATAGCAATCGTCGACATACAGGGCCTTAAGTGCTTATTTTTGTTAAAGTCGGGTGTGTCCCCTTCCAAGTCCTAATGAAACTTCTTTTACAAGTTTACGAGTTGTAGTCGTAATACTCGTATTAGTCGACCAATGTTTAAAATGTACTTGGTTTCTGGTGGTACTATTTTATACAATAGTGTTTGATTGTATGTATGTTTGTGGCTCAATCAGGCCTAAACGATAAAACGGATTAAGTTGAAATTTGCTGTAGATGTAGATATAATGCCCGAATAAAACTTAGACTACTTTAAAATATGAAAAACATCACCAAAATTATGAAAAAACGCAGTAGGGATAATTTTGTTATAGATGGCGCTGGTGTGCAACAATTCTGACATCATAGACTAAAAACATTCAGTCTTTTCTATTCGATTATTGAAATTAGACAGGACGTCTGTCACAGGTCGGCTAGTTTACTAAATAAAGCATTATTATTATTTTAAAACGTTCGGAAGCTTTGGTATTCATTTTAACTGGATGGAAAACTCAACGCCATTGTCAGAGATATGAGTGCCCTCGACACTCTATCAATGGCGCACTATCGACATAACTGTTCCAATAAAGGTTTCAATACAGGACAAACGGTAAATTGTATTTTCATCTCATGCATGAAATTACGCAAACAGCGGGCTTATTTCGTAAAAAATGTGTTTATCATAATATGACTCGATATAATAAAAAAACCGGTCAAGTGCGAGTTGGACTCGCGCACGAAGGGTTCCGTACGTACGTTTGTTGTATGGGAGCCCCACTTTAATATATATTTTATTCTGTTTTTAGTATTTGTTGTTATAGCGACAACAGAAATACATCATCTGTGAAAATTTTAACTATCTAGCTATCACGGTTTATGAGATACAGCCCTGTGACAGACAGACGGACAGACGGACAGACGGACAGCGAAGTCTTAGTAATAAGGTCCCGTTTTTACCCTTTGGGTATGGAACCCTAAAAATTAAGGTGATAAGTGATTTTATTTTCTTTTTGTATAATGTTGAGTCTACTTGAATAAGACGGACAATGTGATAAAACTAAATTATCTTGAAAACCATCAAATTTAAAAATAAACTGTCTATAATTTATTTTGCTAGTGTGATTATCTAATTAATTATATAAAAATTTACTGTTTAGCTATTCATCGATTAAAAAACGAAACTAGTGTTTTTAAAGAGCCAACTTTGGAAAATAAATCTATAGTGAAAAGTTTCAACAATCATGTTTCTGTTTGTAATTTATCTGTATTATATTCTTAGTGTTCCGTACCTAAAAGGTAAAAACGGGGCCCTATTACCAAGACTTCGATGTCTGTCTGTCACAAGGCTGTATCTCATCGGTTGACCGTGACAGCTAGACAGTTGAAATTTTAACTGATGATGTATTTTTGTTGCCGCTATAACAAAATATACTAAAAACAGAATAAAATAAATATTAAAGCGGAGATTCCATATAACTAACGTGATTGTTTGTAGTTTTTTATAGATATGGTACGGAACACTTCGTGCGCAAGTCCGCGTCGCACTTGCAAAGTTTTTTTTGGGTTTGTGCTAATTGTTTAGTGGACGCATTATATATATCGTATTTCATATTAGTTCGCTAGTTACAATAGCTATTTGACAGTATGAAAAATAAAGTGTTGTTGATAGTAATCTATGTAAATTATGCCTTCATAAAGCGTTATGGAGTAAAATAACTTGAAAATAAACAATGATTTATTAAAAAACCCATAATTAAAATTATCTATTTTTAAACGCCAGTCACGTGACACAAAACAGTCAGGATTGGTCGAATCGACGATGACGTAACATGATTGTCAATATGTCATCGACTGCCTTGTAAAACTTGACGTTTGTGTATTTGTTGACAAGAATGTAACGTCACAGAAACTAGTGCGACCATTTGCATAAAGAAGCGTTTTTGCGGGTTACTTAAAATGTCAATATTTAATTTACATTTTTAAGGCCAATACTTAACAGAATTTAAAATATTTTTTTGATAGGTTCCACAGTCACTGCTGAATAATCTAGAATGGTTTTCAAAATCGTGTCAAATAGCCCATTTAAACACATCATACTCATGAAAACGCATACAACAAGAAACTTTACATTTAAGTTCTAGGAATTATTTAAACAAGATGAATGCAGAGTAAATAGCGATTAATCAAACTTCTCTCGTCTCGAATGCAAGCAAAGGCTACGAGTTTAGTGTGCCTTGTTTTATAGAACAAGAGACCTCGAAGAACAAATTAACGACAAAAGACCGGTCAAGTGCGAGTCGGACTCGCGCAGGGTTCCGTTTCATTATCTATAAAAAACGACAAAAAAAATCACGTTTATGTACAAATTTTTTAGTGAAAATTTCAACTATCTATCTATCACGGTTCATGAGATACAGATTTGTGACAGACAGACGAGCAGACAGACAGCGGAATCTTAGCAATAGGGTCCCGTTTTTGCCCTTTGGGTACGGAACCCCAAAAAAAATGATTGATCCCATAACCTCTATCTATACTAATATTATAAAGAGAAAAGTTTTGATTTTTTGTTTTTTTGTATGTTTGTAATGGATAAACTCAAAAACTACTGAACCGATTTCTCTGTAGTAAAAAGTAAGTCTGTAGTAAATTCTCCTATTTTAGGCAAAATACCTACCATTACCCACTAGTAAATTCGCCCTGAACTCCGAGTCTAACAGTGTAAATCTTCCTAGCACGTCTCGCAATAGTGCAAATTACAGTGTTCTGCTTTCCGAGTTGCAGTTCTAGGAATCACGTAAGAAATGCAAGTCCGAAACTCTAAGCATCGGCACACCTTTTTAAATTGGTTGGTTGCATCTTGAGGTACTATAGTTTTTATATTAATGATACTATTTTAGTTTATGTATTTATTCATTACATAAACGATCATTACATCGTAACATCCATTTTACTTGTAGACTTAGCAGTCTGCCCGGCGCTGCACGGGTGTAATAATGATAATTATGGGTAATTTTTTTACACCTTGAGTTACATCATCGAAGTTTTCATACGGATCCCTAATAGTTAGACATATGGTATTGCAGACATTTTTTTGTAGATACTGTTAGGGGTCTGTATGAAAACTTCGATAATGTAACCCAAGGTGTAAAAAAATAGCCATAAAATCATTATTACACCCGTGCGACGCCGGGACGGACTGCTAGTTCTCTATAACCGCAAAACACGCAGTTTTGTTTTTATGACAAAGATAACTTAGGCATGTAATTTAGATAAATTATAGACAGAAACACGATTGGTGAAACGTTTCTCAAAGATTTATTTTCCTAAGTTGGCTCTTCAAAAACACTAGTTTTGTTTTTAATCAAAACTATGAATAGCTAAACAGTTCGTTTTTATATAGTTCGTTAGATAATCATACTAGGTAAGTCAATAATAGACAGTTTCTTTTTAAGAGTGATGGTTTTTTAAGATAATGCAGTTTTATCACTTTTTCCGTCTTATCCGGGTAGACTGATGTTGATTGTTGATTAATGTTGATAATGGATGGGCTACCCATATAAAAAAAACCAAATATTTCACATAATGTTGAAAAGGGTCTATAACAGCCCAATATATAAAACTCTTGCTTCACTGGTCATAGAAACTTGAAATTTTGAGAAATATTTTTATTATATATTTTTAATAAACTTATTTATTTTATTATATAGTTTGGGACTATCCTACACTGCGTTTCTGTGTGGTCTCCTTACGTGAACCAAGCCTCAAAGTGACTTCTTAACTAAACAGTATTGTGTATTAATATATAAGCCTAGCAATCACCTAGCAAATTAGAAATTAAACAGATTGTGTTAGATTACAATCAAATTGACGTAGAAACTCAGACTAATGAAATTATCTATTTAAATAAATCAATTGCCGTATGATCGAATCATCAAGTCTTAAGAAAAGCTTAAACCCGTATTCAGGAACGACACTATGAGAACACGCACCCACAGTAATAGACGAAATCTTTTCACAGTGTCGTTCCTGAATACGAGAGTTAACCAATATGTAAAAAAAAAACTTTTTTTTATGAGTAAAATTGAAAGTTCTGAAAAAAGGTCATATCGGACGAGCCGTTCTCATGTGACGATGTTTCATAAGTACATGCGGTAATTCAATTTTACGTATTTCTTTCTAATATATAAAATTCACGTATCTTACCCTCGTATTCAAGAACGACACTATGAGAACACGCACCCACAGTGGGCGAAATCTTTTTTCATAAAAATCACTTTTTGTGTTGTGCGACACTGCATAATGTGACTAGAGGCACATTGTCATGTGCCTCTAGCCAAAGTTGAGCTCTAAAGGCGCACGCCCATAGTGCCGCTCAACACATAAATTAATGTTTATGAAAAAAGATTTCGTCCACTGTGGGTGCGTGTTCACATAGTGTCGTTCTTGAATACGAGGGTTAGTGTTTGTAACCAAAACCCCTCTCAAATGGCTTGACCGATTTTTATGAAATTTTAGTGTACATTCAGTAGGTCTGAGATTAGGTCGTAGGGTATTTTTCACGCTTTTATAAGCTTGGCTTGTGTGGAACGGAATCTTTGAACGTAAATTTTGACCTACTTAAAACTGTCGAATTAATTTGAAACTTTGCATTCTAATTAAGGAACAAAGACAAAACAAAAAACAAAAACATGAATGATGTCCTAAAAAAATGTGTCAAGCAAAGTACCCAGATCCATTGTATAAAACCGGACAAGTAAGAGTTGAAGTCGCGTAGAGAGGGTTCCGTGCAATAAAAGAACAAAATTTTAACTTCTTGTTGAAAAACACTGACATAAATTAAATCGCAAGTCTCCCAGCTTGTTCTCTGATTGCCAAAAAAACTAATTTCGTTTCAAATTGGTCTGAAATTAAGTTAAAAAGCTTACACTATCTTTCCAGATCACAAGCTTAATTACTTACTCATTTGTGTAGTACTAGTTTAGGTTTGAAACTAAAACCAGTTTTAAGGCTTTAGTAATAGAGGTTAGAACAGCATGGCAAAAGAAACGTCCCGGAGAAAGGAAAAAAGTACATGAGCAGCTATTAAAAGTTTTGCTTGATTCGAGAACCGATGTTGCCAATTTTTTTTCGTTGCTTCTTTGGTTATAATGGTGGCGATTCTGTTGTGTCCATGTTAAAATTTAGGATTAAAACCTGAAACACGATCGCTCATAATTTCTTTAAGTCTAAATTCGCGTAACTTCAGGATGACAGTTGTTAAAGGCTAGTTTTAAGTAATTTAACGGTTTTTTATGTCATTTCACGATAAATTAGTCAGCGTGTAATAAAGGTGTTAACTAAAGTTAAATTTTATCTCTCATATTTTTTTGCGCATCCGAAATATACGAAAAAAATTAAATGTCTAATGGGCGCTCCACATTCACACGAGACATTCACGCGAGAATCTCCGGAGATTCTCAGCGAGAACTGTAGCGAGAACTTCTTTGGGTACACACTCTCACAAAGTTCTCAAATAGTTCTCACTACAGTTCTCGCGCTCGATGACGATGGACGCAGAAGTAACCGCTGCTATTAAAAGAGATAATCGCACTGGTTATCTATCTATAGGTACCTAGTAACTAGTAATTTCATATTTACATTTTTTTATATTATATTGATGACTTTTAAAATTTGATTTCGACAAAATTAATGGACCCACAGAGTAGGTATATCAGGTAGGTATTTATTTATAAACATGTTTTAAGTTTTAAAACTTTTACTCATGCTAGGGAAGCAGCACGGCAAAACAAAGCGCATATTTTATTCTTATTCTATTTTAATTTGTATTCCATAGCACGGGTTCCGCTTGGAAATATTCTAAAAATTTCAACTCAAGTTCGTTTGTCCAAGTTACGCTCATATTGACGCCACGCGGTACACAATATACAACCGTTCAAGTCGGCGGTTCGCGCGCTTCTGAGAAACATGTGAGTGTGGAGTCAATACACGTTCTCGCCTGTTCTCACGTTCTCGCGCTCCTTTGTCTCGCGCCAAAAAACCGACAAAAAGTGGAGAACAACGCGAGAACAACGCGAGAACTTGAGAAGAATACGCGAATCGCTTCCACATTCACGTTTCTCGCATGTTTCTCGCGTTCTAGCGAGATTCTCGTGAGAATGTGGAGCGCCCTTTAGAATTTCCATTTGAGGTTCAATTTCCACACACTCACTCACAAACTTTTGCATTTATAATATAAGTAGGATTCATCATTGTTAAAATCACTAGTTTTATAACTTGAAGGCTAGGATTCGAGGTCAAACAATGCAATCAATTTTACAAAACCACTTCGAAAGCCAACATAATTACTTACTGGGTAAGTTATTATCCTTGCCACGACCTACTCACACCAAAACTTACCCTCGTATTCAAGAACGACACTATGAGACCCACAGTGGACGAAATATTTTTTCATAAACATCACTTTATGTGTTGAGCGGCACTATGGTGCACGCTACCGTATGCCTTTAGAGCTCAACTTTGGCTAGAGGCACACGACAATGTGCCTCTAGTCACACTATGCAGTGTCGCACAACACATAAAGTGATTTTTATGAAAAAAGATTTCGTTCACTGTGGGTGCGTGTTCTCATAGTGTCGTTCTTGAATACGAGGATTTGACTACTGATTTGTTGCATTGACCAAGAACAAACAGCCTAAATTTATACCCAATACGCCTTTTGCGCTGTAGGTTGTGGGTACGTTGCCCACCCAGGACATAATATTTGACGAACATGGATGTTATAATGTATATTATGTATGTATTTACAAAAAAAAGCACATAAGTATCCTGTCAGTTATCTAGTTCCCATTGTTTTAGCGCTGGGTTTAATTTTGGATTAATTGCGTAATTAATTATTATTTCCCCAAATAATCACAGAGACAACGGAACAGGAAAGGATAGATGAAGGACTCACCTTGGTCGCGTGTCGCGATGGAGTAAATTTGCGAAATATCCACCAACTTTGAGTTTTTGGCACTGACTACACTCTTACTTCTATAGAACACACTTCTAAATAGCATTGTTTATGTGTCAGTTTAGACATTTGGACGATACGATGTTGACGATAGTGATTCGTGCTAGCTCCCACGATTCCCCGTGATTCCCCAGCTGCATCTTCAAAAGTCAGATTAAGCAAGTTCAGTAGACAAATAGTTAAACTGTGCTCAACTGAGCGAAGCATTGTTCTAAACTTCGATGAGTGCAAGAAAAATAAGAACTAAGTTCGAATCTAGATTATGTATCTACTCATATGTAATATAAAACAAAATAGGATCACGACTGTCATCCCCAAGTACGGTAGACATCCTTTCAGATCTCCAGACGCTTAGATCCTTTGAAGATCTGGTGGGGGTAGTCAGAGGCACGTCCGAACATTATATTTGGCACATGCCCACATTTTGCAGTAGTTAGCATTCCGTATGTGACAGGTTGCAAGCCCATCGCCGCTTATAAGGATACTAACTGGTTTCCTCACGATGTGTTTCTTCACCGTTGTGAGCACGTGTTTGATGCGCATATAATTTTTTCGAAGAGAAAACTCCATTGATGCACGCCGGGATTCGAACCCATGACCTTCAGATTGAAAGTCTTGGTACCTCCCACTCGGCCAACACGGTTTTTCATATGTATGGATAGTGGAAATCCTGGCGATTTCGTTCGCGTGAAGTTATTTACAAACTGAAATCAACGTTGCACCCCTTTAAGGGTAAAATTTCGAAAGGAATTCCTTTCGAATTCCAAGTTTCTAGTACTAATGGTTTAGGCTGTGCATTGATCATCGACCACACAGCCTAGACTCCTCATGCAAGGCGAATACTTTCAGACAACACATATGGGCCACAGATTCTGTGTTAACCACCGAGCACACACATGACACATGACATTGAACCTGCCAATCAGAATGCATTTCATTTTTGCATTTTTTATCGCTCCCCCTGACCTACACACCTCAACGTTTTGACAGAATTGTTTGTTTGAAGAAATGAAGCCATTAGGCGTCTATTGGGCTATGTGGTCGGCGTTGATAGATCTTTCGGTCAATCAGTTAGTAACGCTAAAGTGTTATAATTAGATTCACTCATTCGCGCTAAACACTTGCCACGATAAAATGAAGTGAATAAAACTGACCACAGAATAGAACTACAGGTTTAAGAGACATTGTTTGCGATTGTCTCGAACTAATCAAAATAAAACAAAATAAAAACGATCTTATTCTGTTCATATTAGAGTCTAAATTGGCGTATTTCAGTTTGTCGAGGCAACAGAATTGCCACCTGTATCTACGAGTAAAACTAGATCAACCAAACAGATTTTCAGGGCACATAAGCTCGTTGTAACAATGTAACAGTCTCGTAAGCGGCCCACCATCCATATTGTTTGTACAGAAACAAATTGGTTCACGTGTACATGCTTGTAGGTATCTACGCAATTTCGCTTGTAATGAAGCACTAGTACGAGTGTACTTAGCATACATTTTTACAAGCTTTTATTTAACTTACAATGTATGTCAATAACGATGTAACTATGTTTGTCAAGGCGAGTAATTAATGTGTTTGATGAATGCAGAATCGTTTTTTCTCAATAACCGTAAAACATACAGTTTTGTTTTTTATGACAAAGGTAACTTAAGGATATAATCTAGATAAATTACAGACAGAATCACGATTGGTGAAACTTTTCTCGATAGATTTATTTTCCAAAGTTGGCTCTTCAAAAACACTAGTTTTGTTTTTAATCAAAACTATGAATAGCTTAACAGTTAATTTTTATATAATTCGTTAGATAATTATACTAGCTAAATAAATTACAGACAGTTTCTTTTTAAATTTGATGGTTTTCGAGATAATTCAGTTTTATCACTTTTTTCGTCTTATCCGGGTAGACTCAGCCCATACAAAACGTCAATAATTTCACTTATCACCTTAAGGTGGAATCTTGCAACTCAATTTGGAAGCAGTTATCTCCAACCGATTGAACTGAAATTTTACATAATTATGTAACTTCGGTGACAATGCAATGATATGGAGACAGCGAGCTGATCTGATGATGGATTCAGGAACTGTTCAACAGATACTCACAACGGAACTCCTTAGTAAATAATCTAATTGAGTAAAAACTTTGCATTCTTGTCAAGTTCCAATGACAATGTTATATTATGTGATAGGTGCTCGATGGTTTGAATAATTTTACAAAAGCTTGTCATTGCTTATTTAAATAGAATCATGGCTGTTATCCGTTAGCGTACTTAGATGCTAGACATCCTCTTAAATCTCCAAGCGCTGAGATTCTTGAAAATGTTTATAGGTATGCTTATGCCCACGTTTCATACGTACTTGCTTACTAACTAACTGTTGTCCATACGATGTTTACCTTCACCGTTTTAATCACGTAATTAAAATACTAGTTTACTAATTCTCTGGTAGGATTACTCACAAACTTAGGATTGAAAATCGAGGTACCTCGTACTCTGCCAATACGGTCGACATCAGTGTGTCTCGTATATGAATATTATGAATGCTTAAACTTTTAAGCTCCAAAAATAGGTTCAAACTCATCATAAAAGTAGGTCGGACGTCAACAAAGCCCACCAAAATAGAATATTCTTATCTCACATCAAAACGTGTCCAGATACCCATTCAATGTAGGGATGTGACATTGAGTAAAACAATCGATTAATTAAATAATGGTTTTTATTGTCTACGAATAAATCGATTAAAGAAGAATAAGGGAAAAATCGATAAGCCGGAGGCGGCCACTTGCTACGACTACAAAATATATGTTAAGCGTTGATTTATATGTGCAATTTACATAATCGTTTATTTTATTGTTTTGAAATAGGTACATACATATACATATGTAGGTAGATACCTACCTACCACATTGTGTGGGGTTATGTTGTTGTCGGTGTAGACAAAACACATTTGTGTGGAGCGAGACCGGTCAAAGAAACATATTTTAGTGCGAAGGCCTTTTTGTGATGAAAATACTTACCACCATTATTAAAAACTTGTGTGATTTTGATTTAGGCCTATTAGCGCAGCCGACGGTTTCAACACATTTTTAAATTTTCCAGTTATTACAATCGATTAATAATCGATTTTTATCAAAAATAATAGAACAATTTTATAATCGATTTTTTATTCACATCCCTGATTCGAAGGTCACAGTGTACCTACGCCCCGAACGATAACAGCATATCAATTGCGATCGAAGCCCCGAATATCCGAATACCCATATTACGTGGACATAAATTTTATGGCGGTTCAACCCATAAAAATGGAGAATTATCAAACTGTGACGGGATTACCCTAATAAATTATTTAGTTTTGGAAGTGTGGAAAGCTGAGTAGGGGATTCATGAGTGTAATAACACTTGGATAGAGTAATTGGTTGTATTAAAATAATTTTGAGTTGACACAGAGAATTGACAGAACGCGTTGACATTGACATAATTCTGACATTCCTAATTGACGCGTCTGCAAAGCATGAAGTCTATACTAATGTTATAAATGTGAAAGTAACTCTGTCTGTCTATCTGTCTGTGACGTTATCACGGCCAAAACACTAAGCTGATTATGATGAAATTTCATACTAACATAGTTTAATGTTTAGGACAGACATAGACTACATTTTTCCCGAAATTTTCATTTGGTTTTTAGGAATTTCGAACTAATACGATAAGTCGTCAAAATGCAGACGAAGTCGTTGGTAGGGGATAACTGCTTAAAAATTTAGTTGCAAGATTCCACCTTAACAAACATAATATACATTCATACATACATACATAAATACATTGCAAGTTAAATAAAATCTTGTAAAAAAGGAAAAAAAAACATACGCACTAAATTAAAACCTTATTTTTTGAAATCGTTTAAAAAGTATCTCCTTTTCAGAAATCACAACGGCAATTACGTACGCGCAGAAAATGACACTACCCTCATTTCCATTAATGACTAGGCCCGCAACCTGCCGACCCTCAATTAGTCACCGCGGCCTCGTGACCACTCAACAATGTACGCCCGTCCTGAACAGACATAGTGCTTAGACTGTTGAGCATATTTAGGAACACACGATGCCTTCCTTACACGATGCCTCCTTTTAAGTTGCTCATATTGTTAAACCTAGTTGTTAAGTTGAGTCATCTAAGTAGCATCCTGTAACTGTAAAAACATAGATTGAAGTATAATTGTTTTTAATTAAATGTAAAGTGATTTTTCTGTAGAATGCCCTAAATAAATCACTGCATAGTATAAAGCAAAGTCGCTTTCCGCTTCCCGCGTCTGTATGTAATATGTATGTATGTATGTTTGCTTATATCTTTAAAACTACACAACGGATTTTGATGCGGTTTTTTTAATAAATAGAGTGATTCAAGAGGAAGGTTTATATGTATAATACATGCATAATATAGTAGAGAAACACTGATAATTTTAGAGGTTTCTAATGTGATGTCGTAAATAAACTCATTTTTTTGCGCTTACATTGCAAATGCTGGCTGAACCCCACGAGATATATCAAAATAATGTACTACAGTATTGTACACCTTAAAAACGTCTACAAAAAAGTCAACGATGGTATTAGAAATGTCTTACGCACAGCGAAGCGGGCACGGGTCAGCTAGTAAATAATAAATACACACTATATTACTTATACTGTTATGTCAATATTTTTAGGATAATCTAAAACTGTAAAGAGTTTTTATATAATCCTTCTAATATATAAAATTATCGTATCAGAGTTCTTAACCTAACTACTCCGAAACGGCTAGACCATTTTTTGTGAATTGTGTGAATTTGGTAGGTATCAGAATAAGTCGTAGGGTATTATTTATATGGCATAGAGTTCAAGAAAAACTAAATTTGCCTTTTTTTTTGTGGTATTATTGACATTTGACAGGACGTCTGTCGGGACAGCTAGTACTTAAGGGGCTGCCAGTCGACGATTGCTCTTTTTCGGAACGAAAAAAGTAATACTTCTGAACAAGCCACATCTCCTATTTTTATAAGTATATTACTTCAGGTTCCTACCTAGATTTCTATTAAGCTGAAAACATAATAGCCGAAACTTTTCACGATAAAGATATTATTTCAAAATGATACGTTTTAGAATTTATGATCGAAATATTTTATATACCTACTATTCAAATCAACTTGTGATTTATTGTTAAAGATAGGTAATATGTAGATCTAGATTTCTATTAGGATAGATTTTTGATAAGTAATTATACATAATTTATATTATTAATTTATTCGAAAAGCTAAGGCGGACCACGCGCCGACGTGTGTTTGTCATCATTGCAGCGGTCGGTAGGATTATTTATCGAAGTGATTAAAGATGGGTACATCTTTATTTACATATACTATACATTATAAAATAGGAGATGTGGCTTGTTCACAAGTATTTCTTTTTTCGTTTCGAACAAAAATAATCGTCGACTGGCAGGGTCTTAATAAATTGATGGACATTATATACACAGCGCTATCTAACCCAGCAAAAAAAACTAAGCAAAAAATGATGCTATGGGAAATAGATAACTGTAAGAATACCTATACCTATAATTTAGATTAGGAAAAGTGAAGGGGTCGTTTATGGGGAATTGTATACGATTCTATAATAAACTGCCAGAAAACGCAACAAAACTTCCCGTTAGAAGATTTAAAGCCTACATAAAGAATAATCTTATAAACAAAGCGTATTGTACTGTAGATGAATATATAAATGATAAATCCTCGTGGCCTGATGTCGCTCTGCCAATCGACAGCTAAATATTAATTTACTAATCTGCACTATTTTATTTTGTGTAACATTTGTCTACTTTAATTATTTTTAAGCAAATAGTTATGTTATTTTTATTTTATTTATTTATTAAGACGCACACAACACGTTACAACCACTTAGAAATAGGAACCATAAAACTATTGTTTTGAAGTGTAGCGTATGATGCTCTTTGAATTTGTGCTGAGGCTCTTTAGTTATTATTATTATTATAATTTTTAATTGTTTATGTACTTGAGTAGTACTTTTAATTATTATTCTTGTTTGAGCCTTCACCTTGTTCGATTGGCATCACACTGGAGCTCTACATAGCATTAAGAAAAGGATCATAAAAAAAAGGTAGACCCCAAGCCGTGTTTGTTGCCTGATTCTTCTAGGCTTGGTCGCGTGGAATCGGCTTAGCTTCACCTAGTTCCTTAGACGTTTCAAAGTGATCCTTGTGATTTTATTGAAATAAATGATTTTTGACTTTGACTTTGACTTATATACTTTTTTTGTAAATACATACTCTTTTATATATTAGCACCCAATATAACCAATCCCAATACCAAACAAGTGTAAAACTGTATGTGGTAACTGTATGTGGTGTTAGTAATGTTGAAATATCTAGATTATCTTAGGCACCCGAAAAAACCAATTTGTTAAAGGAACAGCAAGCTAAATTTACATTTAGATGTAAATTTTGCTGTGGAAATGTAATTTTTTTTCTCATTTATTACTGCGATTGCGTTTGCGATTCTTATTTGCGGTATAGGGCTTGCAACCTGTCACGTATGAATTATAACTGGCCTCACAGCTCAGTTAGAAATAACACTACTCTTTGCGCTGTAGGTTGTAGATTCGATCCCCACCCAGGACAAATATTTGTGATGTTTGTTCTGTGTCTGGGTGTTATATTGTGTTATATTGTTATCATTGTATATTTACAAAAAAAGAAAATAAGCATTGCTTAGTTTGGGGCTAGATGGCGCTATGTGAAATGTCGAATAATATTAAATTGTCTCACAATATTTGGATGTGTCCCTGACTTTTGACATTTACGAGTACAATGATCTAAGTGCCTAGAGATCTTAGAAGATGTCTACCGTACTTGAGGATTACAGTCGTGATCCTATTACGTAAACGCACCTTTAAGAGCTAAAGCCTTATGCCCATCTCAACCTAATTTCAGGTTCAGGCTTATCTCTAATGACAGCGATGTCAGTTTGTACTAATGTCATCGATAAGCTTATTTTTTATTAACTTGAAGTATTGGATATTAGAGTCTTATCCCCATATTCTTAGTTGTAACTTCAACTCTGACTTAAGGCGCTCCCAGTCGACGATTGTTTTTGTTCGAAACGAAAATATAAATACTTGTGAACAAGCCACTTCTCCTATTTTATAATGTATAGTATATGTGAATAAAGATGTACCCATCTTTAATCACTTCGATAAATAATCCTACCGACCGCTGCAATGACGACAAACACACGTCGGCGCGTGGTCCGCCTTAGCTTTTCGAATAAATTAATGATATAAATTATGTATAATTACTTATCAAAAATCTATTCTAATAGAAATCTAGATCTACATATTACATATCTTTAACAATAAATCACAAGTTGATTTTAATAGTAGGTATATAAAATATTACGATCATAAATTCTAAAACGTATCATTTTGAAATAATATCTTTATCGTGAAAAGTTTCTGCTATTTGGGGGCACGGCAGTGCCCCCGCCAAGTCGAGCGCGAAGCAAACACTGCCGTACCATCCTTTACTGGAACCATTTCGCCGCATTTTCAGGCCCCTATTTGAGAACCTCTGGATAAGACCAGAACGCTGAAATTTTCGTTATCCAGTAAGCCATAATCACGTACTTAAAATCCAAAATTTCAAGTCTGTAGGTCATTTAGTTACGAAGTTAAGCGAAAGCAAAGTTTCGCATTTTAGACAGACACTCACTCACTCACTCACTCACTCACTCACTCACTCATGATCATCAGAATAGAACTAGTACTTCCCATAAACTCAGAGAGCTGAAATTTGGTACAGAGTTAGGGTTTAATGGCCACATAAAGGGAAAACCATAAAAACTAGGATAATCGAAGATCTGGAGTACCTGGTGACCCTGATAAGAAAACACAAGAGCCTAACCAAACTATTAGAGATCGACATACCGCCTTTACAAAAAATATTCAACTACTGGACCGATTTGAAAAATTCTTTCACCATTAGAATCCTACATTATCCCTGATGAACATAGGCTATAGTATATTTTCAAAAATATTAGGGATCCGTATGAAAACATCGATAATGTAATCCAAAGGGTGAAAAAATTTAAAAAAATCCTTATATTGCGTTTGCTGCGGAAATTATTGACAATAGAGCAAAGTAATGTACTACAGTTTTAAAGACGACATCAATATCTACAAAAAAGTATGCAATACTATATGTCTAACTATTAGGGATCCGTATGAAAACTTCGATAATGTAACCCAACGTGTAAAAAAAAACCAAAAAAATCCTTATATCGCGTACGCTGCTGTAATTGTTGACAATAGAGCAAAGTAATGTACTACAGTTTTAAAGAGAACATCAATATCTACAACACAATATTACAACATCTACATCTCACTATTAGGGATCCTTATGAAAAATTCGATAATGTTACCCAAGGTGTAAAAAAATTACCTTTATCATTATTACATCCGTGCGACGCCGGGGCGGACTGCTAGTACGCAATAAAATTAAAGGAAAACTCTGGATAAGACTAGACTGGCTTTTATACTTACAAGTTTACAAGAAAACTTTATTCTAATCGAACATTACACAAATTGAATAAACAAATTAACAAATTAATTAAACTAAAATATTAATTTCGCTCAAAATTTGATAAAAATATAATGCATTGGACTAAGAGTGGCGGTGATACCAGCGCACACGTCTCTAGATGGCGCTGACTGTATTTTAAACGCGCTTACGATTTGTTTTTATAATAAAAAAACAACTCATAAAAAGAAAAAAAAAACTGTGTCAAATAAGAAAATCTAATAAAATAAATCAATAAGCCCACGTTTCTACAAAAAGAAGTGAAATCCCACCAAAAACATTCTGTAAAAAACTAGCCAAGTCTCGATGGAGCTGCTTGTTTATCTCTAAAAAGTAATGAAATCTAGACAAAGTCGTGTCAAGTCTGAGGTTCTTTACTGCGATTTCTTTATTATTATAGAATGTTATGTGACTTGGCCGTCAAAATACGTCGATTTTATGTTAGATCGGTGGTCGATTTGACGCTCCAAAAAGAAGACAGCAGAAGTCAGCATTGTCAATGCTGAATGCATGTGTTGCACGATCAACAACATCCTAAACTAAGACACTAGCGTCCAATTACCAATACCTGTATTGGCTATTATCTTGCATAACAAACATAGGTAGTTACAACAGATATAACATTACGTGTAAACAAAATTGACTTGTACCCACTAACGTATAAAGAATGTTCAACGGCCAAGTCACACCACATTCTATAATAATAAAGAAATCGCAGTAAAGAACCTCAGACTTGACACGACTTTGTCTAGATTTCATTACTTTTTAGAGATAAACAAGCAGCTCCATCGAGACTTGACTAGTTTTTTACAGAATGTTTTTGGTGGGATTATGTTTTCAGCTTAATAGAAATCTAGGTAGGAACCTGAAGTAATCTATATATATAAAAGAAAGACGGGTTTGTTACAACACTTATAACTCGAGATCAGCTGGACCAATTTTCATGGTTTTTGATTCGTTGGATTTGTCTCCGCCCCGAATAGCAGAATACATCTTAAAAACAATGAAAACTCGACGAATACATAATTATGAAAGATGAATCATTTTCAATAAATGTTCATTGGTTTAGTACATGTGAAACATTTGTTGTCCATCCTGTCAAATACTGTAAGTAATGATTGACATTTATGCATGCGTTCAGAAATGTATTTTGTGTAAACAATTTAAAAAGGGTGAATAAACTATTAAATTGTCTATATTTTTTGTTTTTTTAACGGGAACGGGACATAATTCTAAAGCGATACGAAGTTCGCCGGGTTAGCTTGTATACTTATAAAAATAGGAGATGTGACTTGTTCAGAAGTATTTCTTTTTTAGTTTCGAAAAAGAGCAATCAGCGACTGGGAGCCTCTTAAACTCTTTTGAGGCCTTTCGAACTTTTTCTCGCAAAGTAAAGTTTCACTTCATGTTTTGTATCTTTAATCGTCATTTTAGAGGTTTCTCAATTACGTCATTACGTCATCAGTCCGAGGAGATTTTCACTAAACCAACCGTTTTGCATGCGTCGTTTAGAAGCTGTCGAGGAATGTTCTGTATCCTCGAATAGAGGCAAACTCGAGATAGTCAGTCCGCACGATTAGGCGGCTGGCCGATGAAGCCACAGCTAGGCTAGTTTATTTTAGTTACTTCCATAGTGTAATGTCGTATGGAATTCTTCTCTGGGGTAAGGCAGCAGACATTCAAGTTATTTTTGTTTTACAAAAACGGGCAGTACGTGCCATTTATAAAATGAAGTCCCGGGACTCTTTGAGACAAAAATTTAAAGAAATTAACATTCTCACAGTAATCTCACAATATATATATGAAAACTTACTGTATACTCATAAGAATATGGTTTTCTTTAAGAAAAAAAGTGATGTACATAGTATTAACACAAGAAATAAGAACAAATTGTACATACCCAAATTTAGATTAGAAAAAGTGAAGGGGTCGTTTATGGGGAATTGTATACTATTTTATAATAAACTGCCAGAAAACGCAACAAAACTTCCCGTTAGAAGATTTAAAGCCTATATAAAGAATAATCTTATAAACAAAGCGTATTATACTGTAGATGATTATATAAATGATAAATCCTCGTGGCCTGATGTCGCTCTGCCACTCGACAGCTAAATATTGATTTAGGTACTTAATTTCATTTTGTGTAACATTTGTCTACTTTAATTATTTTTAAGCAAATAGTTATTTTATCTGTAAGTTTTAATTCTAAATCAAGTGTAGCGTGTGTTGCTTTTTGAATTTGTGCTGAATCTCTTTAGTTATTTTTTTTTATTGCTGTACCTACGTACTTGAGTAGTAGGTACTTTTAACTTTTAATTATTATTCTTGTTTGAGCCTTCACCTTGTTCGATTGGCACCACACTGGAGCTCTACATAGCATTAAGGAAAGGATCATAAAAAAAAAGGTAGACCCCAAGCCGTGTTTGTTGCCTGATTCTTCTAGGCTTGGTCGCGTGGAATCGGCGTAGCTTCACCTAGTTCCTAAGACGTTTCAAAGTGATCCTTGTGATTTTATTGAAATAAATGATTTTTGAATTTGAATTTGAATTTGATAATTTTATTAATGAAATCTACTAAAACACGGTATCGAGGTCGAGTCGAGGTGGAGATATTTCGAGCTGACAACAAAGAATATGGGGATTATAAATGTTAAATAATTATCATGTCTGTACAGGTTACTTGGGTATCAAATAAAACATCTCGAATGATTATAACAATCACATCCATCCGCCTTGCTTCAAGTGCCGATTAACGTTCGTTCATCGTATCATCATTCGGCTGCCTTCGCCAACAAACACGTTGTCATAATTATCTTTGACGTTCCGTATACATAACAATGTCTACTTGTAGTTCTAGAACAATCTGGTTTCCTCATGATATTTTCCTTACTTAGAACTAGCAGTCCACTCCGTCTTCAAATGAAGATAAAAGGCAAAGTTTTGTACCTTATGATATATTATTGCAATTTTCGAGGGATCTCTAATTTTTTTTAAATTAAAATATTACCTATTGCTGATGAAAGTAGCTTTGATTGGTGAAAGAACTTTAAAAATTGGTCCCGTAGTTTTTTAGTTTATTCAATACAAACAAAAATACATATAAACCTACCTCCTTATAATAGTAGTCTTTCTTCCTTCTCCTTTTCCCACTTAATATGGGGTCGGCACAAAATGTTGCGAAGAGGAATTGGCTTATGTCTTACAACGACGTCAACCCTCTTCGGGAATGTAGATGGAAAATTAATTAACTGCGGTCATGTATATCTAGTTAGCGCTGACACCACTATACCACCAGTGCTCTTAAATAATAAAGTAACTCTTTGGCCGTAAAGTGCGACTTAAAGTGGCTCTTCCACACTCCCACTACCCTTAAAATAGGGTAATCACCCCAAAAACTCCACTCTCCCAACTTTTTCTCCGCTAAGCCCAACCAAATTACTTCCATGTTAAATGGTTCATACTCGAACTAAAATCCAAAGTTACAGCATAAAACGGAACTTCAGTCAAATAACTCACTCCTTATGGCCAGAATTGATGACTCATCCGTGAAATGGACATAATAATGGCTTTCCAAAACTCTAATCAATATACCCATTAGGAGAGAAGTGAAATTTTACTGTGAACAGTTTAGTGGGGCAAAGATGAGTGGACAGATGGTACTAATGAGTCTGAGGTTCTGTGAGATGAATGTGAAAAAATTTACATTCATTTGACATTCTATAATGTATGACATTTTTATCGATGACATTTCTGTTGACTTTGTGTAAATTATTGATGTGGTTCTTTTTATGTATATTTTAATGACAAGATTTGATATTATAATGTGTAATAAGTGTAATTGTTTTATTAATATTTAAATAAATTGATGTTCAGGGGTGTAGCTTGCATGCTAGTTAAGAGAGCTCCAGTGATTTGCAATATGAAATACTAGCTTCCGCCTGCGACTACGCTCGTGTAGTACCTACCGGGATAAATAGTATCTTATTTGTTATTCTTGGTCATAAACTTTGAACTCGTATATTCAAACATTCATCCAAATTTTGCAAGCATCTAAACAAACATCCTAACAATTTTATGCATTCATTATGCCGGCCACATACGTAGCGGTATACCTGAACGGTATACCGGAGCTTAAAACTTGTGCAAGTATACCTAACACACACGATTCAAGTATGCCTCAGGTCTCAGTTCTGCGCCTGTGACAAACCGAAGAAGTCGTGTTGTGCACTAAGTATTTTGTGAAATATGCCACCGGTTCTATCTAAAGTGACACCCACAAATGATGACGTTTTGGCTATTGTTGGTTTGGTGCTAGCTATTAAGAAAAAAGAGAAGTGTAAGAAGAAACGTTCTGTATGGTGTAAAGAATGGTTACTGAAAATAAATAAGTATTCAACCTAAATAAATAAACAAACAAAAAATAATAATAATAATAATAATAAAAATAAAAATAAAAATAAAAATAAATAAATAAATAAATATAAATAAAATAAATAATAATAAATAAACACACACAAGTCACACAACACAACCGACCGAAGCACTGGCGCGCGTGCGACTGAAGCGTTCCGACACACACGCTCATGCATACATGCACAAACTTGTTTGCGCCGGTATGCAGTTCGTAGTTTTGATCTGCCTACCAGACATGTGCAAGTCAGGAAACTTGTGCAAGTTTTGTCACACACACGCTTCGGTATACTTGCACAAGCCTTAAGCTCCGGTATACCGTTCAGGTATACCGCTACGTATGTGGCCGGCATTAGATTAAGATATTCGTAATGTATGTATTATTAAAATAGGATGTACAAGGACCACTCTCACAAATTAAAACTAGATGTGAAAATTAAAACAGACCATCTTTATCGCTGATCACTGAAAATACTAAAATAAAAGTGGTAAATTTATCAACTTCATAATCTGGCTCTTTTCCAAAATCCCGATGTCTGAATGAAAAAAATATTTTTGCACTATCCGCTTTCTCTATTACCTACAGTATTGTCATTACCATAGGCTTACCGAAAAAACAATTTGCCAAAATAGCCCCAAAATAGCTGTTTCATCGTGGGGTAGGCAGAGACCACGGCTTTCCACTTACTACAATCCTGATATAACTAAAACAACACACACTTTGTTTCATAAAAAATATCCAATGGTTTCTCCATTAATTTCCGGTTGGGATACAACCCTTACCGGACAAGGTATCACGCAATAGACTAACACGGATTCTTTTAAAAATGTCTCAATGTGTTATTATTACTGTTACGAGTATAACGTTTAATTCTTTCTATACAGCAGCAGTGGAAATTGGTACAATTGTTCTGGATCCCTAGCACCGGTTTCGGCGATATTAGTAGTGATTCTGTTGTATCAAAGCCGTGTTGGCCGAGTGGAAGGAAGGCAGGCCGACTTTCAATCTAAAGGTCTGAAAAATTTATATGCTCATCAAAAACACGTGCTCAAAACGGAAGGAAAACATCGTGAGGAAACCAGTTAGTATTCTTATAACGTCAGTACAGCTGAAACGATTTCCCACAGTCTCACAATCTCCCGTGACAATCGATATGTCATTTCGATCTAGATCAGTTCAGAGAGAGACGATGTTTTCCTTCACAGTTGTGAGCACGTGTTTTGATGCGCATATATTTTTTTTGAACAGAAATATCCATTGATGCACGCCAGGATGCGAACCCACGACCTCCGAGATGAAAGTCGAGGTATCTTCCACTCTGCCAACACGGCTTCATAATGATAGATATGTAACAATGTCAGAAACTAGTGCCTAACTCCAGCAACAAGACTATCAGAGCATTAGAACCGGTATTGCTAAAATTGTTTGGTATTTCACGTCACGTAGCTTCCACGATCATTGCGGGTTAAAACTGTATCGGTGGCGCAATTTGCTGTTCGACGTTTTGTAACAATAGTATCAGGAGTTTCCGACATTCTCATCGGATAACCTTTTACTTCACAGCTCAAGAAGGGCATCTGGTGACATCTGTTTGTACCTCGAAATCTGCAGACCAAGCATAGTCATCCGAGAAAACAATTTGTTTACATAAGAGTAGACAAAAAATGCGATATGGATGGCGCAGTGTGGGAAGACCCCCCACGAGGTAGACTATATAGAAGGGTATGACTTAGAGAAGGTTGCGGAAAACCACTAGATGTGGGCAATGCAAGACCGGTTATTGTGGTGAGCTTTGGGGGAGGCCTATGTCCCGCAGTGGACGTCTATAGGCTGCAATGATGATGATATACAAAAAGTACTACTACTACTTTGAATACAGCGCTCAGTTGACATTTTGACCGAGGGTTTAGAAATATTAATTAATTCTTGCCGTTACAATGTCGAAATATTCGCTACATTTTACATAATTTATTTTCTGTTCCACTGTGAACGAAACTTTTCGCTTAATTTCTAAATTTTGAGATTTTGATGGATTTAATTTCAAGAGTATTTTTGAAGGTTTTAAGAATGCAGAAATGTCAAATAAAGCCTTTGCAGCATTTGCACTCGATAACATGTATTGTCGCAGGACACGTCCCGCGCAACGTCGGGACAAGTAGAATTAATATCGGGCAACTGGCGAAGGAGACGTAGATAGGGTCTGTGCTGCGAGCTTACAGTGTACATGTCACGCGATGTCCCGCGCTACAATGTCGCGGGACAAACTAACCTCCTAATGCATAAACATTATTGCTCATCGTTTGAACGCGGCTTATATAAGTTAACCTACACTGCAATTGATTTAGCTACAAAACTACGTTTAAAGTTATTCGTTTCGGCAATTTTCGTCTATCTTTAATATACACCACGATAATGCTAATTCGATATTAATCTAGAGAAGTTACAACAAGCCCTGAGCTTATTTTTTATTTATTTGAAGTCATATACAATTAAAGGTATATAGCGATGTTGGCCGAGTGCGAGGTACCTCATTAAATTCTTCTACCATTCCACACGTGACAGGTTGCAAGCCCATCGCTGCTTATAATAATAGTAACTGGTTTCCTCACGATGTTTTCGTTCACCGTTTTGAGCACGTTTTTTTAATGCGCATATAAATTTTTCGAATAGAAAAATCCATTGATGCACGCCAGAATTCGAACCTACGACCTTGGTCGAGGTATTTCCCACTTAGCCAACACGAAATCTGAGATGCATATCTTTAATCGTTATATTATACTTTTATTTAACGCTACCACAATATCGTAGTCATAATATTAACACAAATAGCACAATAAAGCAAGGATGTGACTTTTGGCCCGAGAACTGGCTCATATCTGGCTCAACACATCAGCATTGCAGTCATAAATTGTGTTGTCTTTGATTGCCATTCAACGGAATGCTGCCAGAAACGTCTTAGAACAGCTTCCGACTTGTGGGAGATTACAGTGTAATAGTTACATGATTTATGTATGAAGAAACAGAAACTATGCTAACTACTGCAAAATGTAGGCCAAATATAATGTTTGGACGTGCCTCTGACTAACCCCCACTAAACATCTTCAAAGGATCTAAGCGTCTGGAGAGTGAGGATGTCTATCGGACTTGGGGATTACAGTCGTACATTTTTGGGGGTATTCAGAGGCACGACCAAACATTACATTTTGCAGTAGTCAGCAATCCATTCGTGATAAGTTGCAAGCCCATGGCCGCTTATATTATAATATACTAACTGGTTTCCTCGCGATGTTTTCCTTCACCGTTGTAAGCACGTGTTTTTGATGCGCATATAAATTTTTCGAACAGAAAAATCCATTGATGCACGCCGGTATTCGAACCCTCGAACTTCAGATTGAAAGTCGAGGTATATTCTCTATATTATTTATTACCTTAAAGTACAAGTACACACTTTTAAACTTGTTTAGTTAATTCAAACTAATTTAATTCCAAATTTCGCTAGTACAATTTTTGTCTGTTCTTTATGGTCCGTCGACATTGATATTGTTGTAAAGTTAATTCAACTAATAGAAACTACTCTACTCAAACGGAACCCAACGTCCGACATCTATCTGACTCTAAAGCACTGGTTCAAACGTTTTGGAAACTTCAGCAATTTTAAACTGACCTCCAAACTAGTCCTCATATTCTTAGTAGTAACCTCAAAACTACCACAACTCAAACTCTTTCGAGGCCTCTCGAATTTCCCACGAAAAGTACTTCTTACTTGGTATATAATTGATATTTTGGTGGTTCCTCAATTACGTCATCAGTTCAGGAGATTTTCATCAAACAAACCGTCACACGCATGCGTCGTTCAGCTGTCGAGGAATGTCAAGGTACAACTAAGAGTACCATGAGTTGACAGATCTGTTGACTGAGGAAACATCGACCAGAGGCAAACTCGAGGTAATATTATCAATTGAGCTACCAAAACATAGTTTAGAGGTCGAGTCGAGGTGGAGATATATCGAGGTTACAACTAAGAATATGGGGACTAGAGGTTATCCAATTTGGCAGCTGTGTACGCACCGATAATTCTGTTACGGCTAACCCAGCATGAATTTTTCACTATCGATTAAAGAAGAGCCAGGGCTCCCATAATATATTGAATTAGTCATCTTTTTATTGTTCCGTACCCAAAGGGTAAAAACGGGACCCTATTACTAGGACTTCGCTATCCGTCTGTCTGTCACAAGGCTATATCTCATGAACCGTGACAGCTAAACAGTTGAAATTTTCACAGATGATGTATTTCTGTTGCCGCTATAACAACAAATACTAAAAACAGAATAAATACATATTTAAGTGAGGCTCCCATACAACAAACGTGTTTTTTTTGCCGTTTTTTATAGATAATGGTACGGAACCCTTCGTGCGCGAGTCCGACTCGCACTTGGCCGGTTTTATCTGTGAAAGTATCATCCCTTTTGCGGTTTTTATAATTTTCAGGATGTTTTTCGTATTTTAAAGTATGTTTGTCTATGGTTTATTCGAGCATTATATCTACATCTACAGCAAATTTCATCTTAATCCGTTTTGTCATATAGGCCTGATTGAGGCACAAACATACATAAAAATTCACAAACTTTCACATTTATAATATTACTAGCCAATCCCTAAAAAAACGAATAATAAAACGCAAAAGGGATGATTTCTGTATAGATGGCGCTGGTGTGCAACAAATCTGTCATCACAGACTAAAATAGTTCAGTCATTTTCATTCGATTAATGAAATTTGACAAGACAACGTCTATCACGGGTCGGCTAGTTTGTGTATATTATATTTCATTTAATTATTTCACAAAGCAGAACTCTGAGCCTAATACCATTTGGGTACTTGTATTGAAATAAATTTAAACACAATAGGCTTAACATTTTTTTGGGAATGTAAATTCTTCCACCGATTACACAGTGGAATAAAATACGATTTGAATGTTTATTCTGTTTGCGGAGAATATATTTTTGGGTGGTCCTATGAAAATGTCTAAATTGAATTTTCAAAGAGATTTTTTTATATTTAAATTGTATTGTTTTTGACTAAAACAAATAACATCTCATATATTTTATACCTCCTTTTTTGTAAATACATACTTATTATACATATTAACACCCAGGCACAGAACAAACATCTATGTTAATCACTTAATGTTTGTCCTTAGTGGGAATCGAACGCACAACCTACAGCGCAGAAGGCAGAGTTACTACCAACTGATCTGTAAGGACAGTCAAATTGTTTGTTCGTCGGTCGTTTGATCGCTTTGATCAATGATGTGAATAAAACAAACGTAAATGTAAACGCTTTGTCTTAATACGAGTAATAAATGTTTTTGTTCAATCTTGAAACGTTTTTTCTCAACAACCGCAAAACATACAGTTTTGTTTTTTATAGAAAAGATAACATAAGGATATAAGGAACTATAATTTATGTAGATTATATTTACAATAAATGCAAATGCAATGTAGATTATATCTACATAAATTATAGACAGAAACACGATTGGTGAAACTTTTCTCAATAGATTTATTTTCCACAGTTGGCTCTTCAAAAACACTATTTTCTTTTTTAATCAAAACTCTGAATAGCTAAACAGTTTATTTTGATATAATTCGTTAGATAATTATACTAGCTAAGTAAATTATAGACAGTTTCTTTTTAAGTTTGATAGCTTCCAAAATAATACAGTTATATAATTTTTTCCGTCTTATCCGGGTAGACTCAGCCCATACAAAAAAACAAACAATTCACATATCACCTTAAGTGAATAATGTTTTACTGATACTGGTTGGTAATTACATTATATAAATAACATATATTTAACATGATACGTGCGATGCGGATAGTGGTGATGTATGCGGAAAGGGAAATACCTACTCGTTTAGGATCACACGATTTTCGCGAGTAACTTGATATGTTTTTACAAGCTTTTTACAAGCTTTTATTTAACTTGCAATGTATGTAACTATGTTACTATGTTTTTTAAGGTGGATTCTTGCAACTCAATTTTGAAGCAGTTATACCCAACCGATTGTGCTGAAATTTCGCATACGCGGCAGACGTTGTCCTGTCCAAATTTGCGATAATCGAATAAATTAGTGTACGTTGCTATGACAACTGATGTCAACAGTAATGTCAGATTTATTGCACTCCAGCGCCACCTATACAAAAATCGTTCCATTTGCGTTTTTTTATCTTTTAGGGGACGTTTTTTTCGTATTTCGAAGTATTCTATGTCTTATTCGGACATTATATCTAATTCGTTTTGTCGTTTATGCCTGATTGAGACATCATTTATTATATCATTAGGGTAGGATTAATTGTTCTTCACAAAAAGCTTTACCTCGTTTTTCTCCTGTATTTTCCAAAAATATACTTGATAGCCATTCAACATTTGCTTCTGTAAAACAATCAGTAAAATTTGTTTTTAACATATTGTTCTAATGTTTTTTTAATAAACACGCATACACGACCATTTGTATCACAATTGTTTTAAAAATAACATGCCTACAAGTCTGAATAGAGGAATGAAAAACATTTTCAAACGATTGTTTTTAAGTAATTCTTTTTGTTTTTTCGCTTTTAGCTCGACATAAAGCGTAGGTAGTATTTACTTATGCAAATACTAGTTTTGACCCACGGCTCTGCTCACATGGTACCTTGACAATAAGTAGCATATTTGCTACTAGCTTTTACCCGCGACGTACGCGTAGATTCAGAAAAACTATTTTTGATAACCTTATTGTAAAAGATTGAAATTCCAGAAAATCAATTGTAATCAAAAGTAGCCTATGTCCATCTCAAGACTTTAGACTATCTCTGTATGAAATTTCATCACAATTGGCTTAGCGGTTTGGCCGAGATAACTTCACAGACAGACAGACAGAGTTACTTTAGCATTTATAATAGTATAGATGTCCATGCTTGTAATTATGAATGAAAATAGCCTAAGATTCGCCTTGTAAAGGTTCCTACACAAAGAATTAAACCGATGTTTATTTTAGTCTGACAATAAACAAGCCTTGGACGCAAGTCGTAGCAAAGATAATCGATATAATGGATTTGGCAAACAAGGAGAAGCTTCCAGCAAGTACTATGAGTTTCATGTCACACGTAGTTTCACATCATTCCCAAACTGACGACCATTAGCGTGTATCCACACTGCGAGCTTATCGCGGTGGCAGCGATGAGCGCGATGTGTCAAACATATGAAACCCGCCATCACTGCTGCAGTCAGTCCAGAAATCCCCATCAACTATATCAACTACTAACTCAATGGGGATTTCTGGACAAGAGGTACAGAAATCTCCAATGGCAACTCATTGAGTTTGTACTTAAGTTTGTCGCCATCGCGCTAGGCTCGACAGTATGAACGAATACTTAGTTTTAGTTTTGTGAATAAACAGAAAGGCATATCTGAATTCACCAAGAAATTTTACGGGAAATACCTCACAGTTCAGTAAGATAGCTCTATCTTCTGCGCTGTGTAGTGTGTAGGTTATTGACTCCATTTTCACCCAGGACAAACGTCTGTGTGATAAACGGGAATGTTTGTATAGCACGAGCTTTGCACAGTTTAGGGCTAAATATACTATATTTAGTCTGTGTAAAATGACCATCAATATTTTATATTTATATAAAGCACAAAACAAACTATTCGAGAACGTTACAAACTAGTGCTAGCTGTTGTTTATTTCGAAACATCTGACCAGCAATCTAATCTCTCAGTTTATTACCGTATCAAAGTAAGAGAGAACAATTCCGTTGTACAGTCAACGACAAAACTAGTAAACATTGTAAATATTAATAAATATACCATAATCTTCACAGGCAAAATCTAGAAGACATAACTATTTGATTTTGACACGGGTCCTTATCACGTAATTAAGGTAATTTCATGATAAAGAACCATGACAAAATCAATTAAAATCTAGAAGTTTGCCTAATATGTATTTTACGTAATATTATAAAAACATCTTTTCGATTGATAATAATCGTTTATTTCGAAACAAGTTATAATATATTACAAGTTATTAAAACCTGTGTCGCAGCTACCAACGTCCACCTCCTGGACAAATGCAGTTTGTTCCTGAGTACAAAATAAAAATATTTAAAATCATTTGTTCCTAGAATAAAGTTTTACAGGTAGGTATAACTATCAGACGAAGTATTAAAACTATTACCATGTTTCAACTTGCAGGGATTACTGATTTTTCGAGACTTGAGGAGTACTTTTAATTATTATTCTTGTTTGAGCCTTCACCTTGTTCGATCGCCACCACACTGGAGCTCTACATAGCATTTAGGAAAGGATCATTAAAAAAAGGTAGACCTCAAGCCGTGTTTGTTGCCTGATTCTTCTAGGCTTAGTCGCGAGGAATCGGCGTAGCTTCACCTAGTTCCTAAGATGTTTCAAAGTGATCCCTGTGATTTTATTGAAATAAATGATTTTTGGATTTGAATTTGAATTTGAGACAATTCACATGCTTTTCATCATGAACACCATTACAATTCGAAGAAAGTGATTTTTTCGAAAAGTATTATTTGATATAAACTGTCCCGTCTAAATTGCTTAATGTCAGAGATGTGATTGGTATTAATCGTTCAACATACATATACGTTCCATAAGCTAACTTTATCTATTTCAATTATCGAAATCTGTTGAGTCATTATGTCGTGATCAGTTTTATGTCATTAACTACATCAATTTTTTCAATAAAAGGAGTTTAATCACTACATAGTATAAAGCAAAGTCGCTTTCCGCTTCCCGCGTCTGTATGTATGTATGTATGTTTGCTTATATCTTTAAAACTACACAACGGATTTTGATGCGGTTTTTTTTAATAGATAGAGTGATTCAGGAGGAAGGTTTATATGTATAATAACATGCTACCCGTGCGAAGCCGGGGCGGGTCGCTAGTATTCCATAAGACAAGTAATAAATGTGTTTGATGAATGCAGAATAGTTTTTTCTCAATAACCGCAACACTAAAGTTTTTGTTTTTACAAAGATAATATGGATATAATCTAGATACATTATAGACAGAAACACGATTGGTGAAACTTTTCTCGATAGATTCCTTTTTAATCAAAACTATGAATAGTTAACAGTTATTTTTATATATTTCGTTAGATAATCATACTAGCTAAATAAATTATAGACAGTTTCTATTTAAGTTTGATGGTTTTTAAGATAATGCAGTTTTATCATTTTTTCCGTCTTATCCGGGTAGACTCGGCCCATACAAAAAACCTATTGTATAACTAACATAAATTTCATAACAAACATAAGGATAAAATATGGGTATATCCTCCAAAAGTTGCCAATCCTTTATTGCCCTTGCTTTCTCAGTTTTTAGGGTTCCGTACCCAAAGGGTAAAAACGGGACCCTATTACTAAGACTTCGCTGTCCGTCTGTCCGTCTGTCTGTCACAGGGTTGTATCTCATGAACCGTGACAGCTAGACAGTTGAAATTTTCACAGAAGATGTATTTCTGTTGCCGCTATAACAACAAATAAAAACCGAATAATATAAGTATTTAAGTGGGACTCAAAAGATACATCAAAAGTGTTTGCCGTTTTTTACAGATAATGTAACCCTTCGTGCGCGAGTCCGACTCGCACTTGACTGGTTTTTCAATGTTGATCAGTTTTATATATTAGTAGGATGAGTAAAGTTTATGTGACTGACTGCACCTTCATAAGAGCTAGCAATTCTAATTCCACCTCTCATTTACTGCTCCTTACGTCGATTACATTCGGTGCTCTCTCGTGGCCCATTTCGAAGGTTCTGTTGGTTTTGCGAATAAGAAACATGTTTGTTTTTTTTTGTTTATCTAAGAGTTTGTTATGTAATTGCCTAGAAATATACAGCAACGGTTAAAAGGTCTTAAGTTCACCTCTTAAGTTATTACTCTTAAGTTATTCACCTACTTAAGTTATTATACACTACTTAAATTATTCACCTCTTATATTTTCGCCGAACCAAACTTTTTTATGTTTCTTAAGAGGAGTAATAAATGTTTTTGGAGAATGCAGAATCGTTATTTCTCAATAACCGCAAAACATACAATTTTGTTTTTTTACGGCAAAGATAACTTAAGGATATAATCTAGATAAATTACAGACAGAAACACGATTGGTGAAACTTTACTTGATAAATTTATTTTCCAAAGTTGGCTCTTCCAAAACATCGTTATCTAGTACTTTTTAATAAAAACTATGAATAGCTAAACAGTTCATTTTTATCTAATTCGTTAGATAATCATACTAGCTAAATAAATTACAGATGGTTTCTTTTTAAATTTGGTGGTTTTCAAGATAATGCAGTTTTATCACTTTTTCCGTCTTATCCGGGTAGATTCAGCCCATACAAAAAGTAAATAATTTCAAGTATCGCCTTAAGCTCATGCTTATTTATCTAGAACTTACTAAATAAGTAAAAAAAAAGTAAAAGTAAACGTTTATTCATACAAGAAGCAATTCAAGTGATGTCAGTTTGAATATAAAAGTTCCGGTTTGTTCTAAAAATAAGGCATTAACCTTATGTTTAGTGCAGCTTAATGATGATAAGAAAGACAGCAATCATTATATTTTTAATTACTTTATGAAAACATAGATATCTGAGTTGTTTAATTATTTAATCGTGTCATAACGGTTGAACTGATTTCAATGAGGTATTTTCATAAAAGGCAAATATTTTTTAATTCTTAAAAACAACATTTGAAAGCGTATTTGAAATACTTTAAAGTATTTGGTTTCGGCCCAACCCCCCCCCCCTAGGATTGGAAATTTGTTGAAGTATAAAAACACTTTCAAGTACAAAAATATACTTTCAAGTACTAAAATACTTTCAAGTACGTACAAAAATACTTTCAAGTACAAAATACGCGTTCAAACTGTGTCGTCATGCCTGGTACGTATTTTTTTATGCCTATACCAGGTTTACAAACCTGGTCGAGTAAATACGCACCACCTCTAGTAACTAGTTTCATTCAAATATGTTAAGTCATTTAGGCGTAATTGAGCCACAAACAAACAACTTTCTCGTATATAATATTATTAGGAATATTAGGAATCATGATTATATATATTTTTGTTAATTTAGTAGGATTGTGTGATATTGATTTGCTTACCATGCCACTGAATCTTTCATGGTGATCCTGCATTAGGTCATTAATCAGGTTGAGGTATTGCGAACCTGAAATAGGTCAATGGCCGGTAAAGAAGACAGATGGCCTGAAATCTTTAGGTCTATATCTAGTATTACATACAAACGGATGTTCCTATTTCCTTTCTGAATTATGAAACATGAAGAATATCAAGGTCAATGTTCAGTAGAATGCAAGCATTGGTTGTTGTGGGTTCGATTCCCCACCCAGGGCAAATATATGTGTGATGAACATAAATGTTTGTTCTGTGTCTGTATAATAAGTATGTATTTACAAAAAAAAAGTATTCTACTAGTTATCTGGTTCCCATAGTACAAGCTTTGCTTAGTTTGGGGCTAGATGGCGTTGTGCGTAAAAATCCGCCAATATTTATATTTATATATGTATATATTGGGTATTTGCCAAATGTAATATCTGGACTTGCCTCTGACTAATCCCATTAGACCTCTTCATAAATCTAAACGCCTGAAGATTTGAGATGTTGTCTACACCGTACTTGGGGACTACAGTCGTAATTCTATTCTATTGCCAATGAAAAAAAAAAAACCGGCCAAGTGCGAGTTGACTCGCGCACGAAGGGTTCCGTACCATTATCTATAAAAACGGCAAAAAAAACATGTTTGTTGTATGGGAGACCCCCTTAAATATTTATTTTATTCTGTTTTTAGTATTTGTTGTTAGAGCAGCCACAGAAATACATAATCTGTGAAAATTTCAACTGTCTAGCTATCACGGTTCATGAGATACAGCCCTGTGACAGACAGACGGACAGACAGACAGACAGACGGACAGCGAAGTCTTAGTAATAGGGTTCCGATTTTACCCTTTGGGTACGGAACCCTAAAAAAAGACGTGTGGCACTCGGAGACTGCCGCGGTAAAGCTATTGCATAACATTTTTTATCAACTTATGTATTTATAATTATTTATTTATTTATTTTATTTATCCTTTTTTCCTTTGTTTTTCTTTGATATTCAACTTTTTGAGCGTGGTGACCGATAAGAAAAGAAAAAGAAAAAAAAAATTTTTTTTTTTTTTACATCCCTAGATTGCGGGGGAAGAGGGGGATTAGGCATGCGCAGTAACGCCGATACAACCAATGCCACCTATTGGCGAGTTGCTAAACTAAAGAGACAAGCGTGATATTTCAAAAAGTCATTAAAAGTTCTGCTATTCATCGATAGATGTCAAAATCTTTAACCTACCTATTTACCTAACTACGTAGTTAGCATTCCACACGTAACAGGTTGCAAGCCCGTCGTCGCTTTCAAGAATACTAACAGGTTTCCTCACGATGTTTTCCTTCACCGTTATAAGCACGTGTAACGCGCATATACATTTTTCGAACAGAAATATCCATTGATGCACGGCCAGGATTCGATATTTACCTAACTACATGAATTCAATAATTCAATTTCAAACTTTTTAGTCGATCATGTCTGTGAAGTACCACCTATTTACCGATAGTGGTAAAATAGCGCCACCTGCCAGCGGAAGTGCGAACCTCTCAAACCCCGAGCTTTCGCATGAGACCGCGAAAAGCACCTATAATAACGTAGTATCATCAAATGAAACTAGATGGCGCTGGAATGCGAAAATCACTCTAAGCAGGCATGACATGAGTCATAGGGATGTAATATTGATTGAAAAAAATCTATTAATTAATAATCGATTTTTTGTCCCTACAAATAAATCGATTTTCCAAAAAATCGAATTATATGGTTCGGATCGCTTTCGGAGAGACGATCGATGGGTCGGTTCCCGTTTGTGAAGCGACTATTGGTCGGATCACGTTCGGAAAAACGATCAATGGTTCGGTTTGCGTTCGGAGACAAGACCGATGAGTCGGTTTCCGTTTGGGAGGCGACTATATGTAGGTTCACGTCCGGGAAAATGGCCAACGAACGATTCGGTTCGCGTTCGGAAAACTTAGTTTACAAAAATCGATTTATATGTGTAATTTACATAATCGATTTTTTAAAAATCGATTTTTTGAAATCCAAAAAGAGAAATCTCTAACACTCACACTCACGCATATTGCGTGAGTGTGAGTGTCTCGTAAAATTTTCGTTACGAAATTTCTGGATTCGGTCTCCACGCTCAAGGCCCGCGATAGAAGCTATGCAATAGCTTAAAATCTCACGAAAACATCACAAGGATCACTTTGAAATGTCTTAGGAGCTGAATAAAGCTAGATATTGTTGTATAAAATTTGTTTAAGTCGGTGAGTTTCTCATACAGTTTCGCAATTTTTAATTTGCTAAAACATTTGACCTAAAGTTTTACGCAATATAGTTCATAATAAAATGGACTAATTACTTTTATTGCCATCACTACTTAGGGCCTCTTTCACGATCCAATTAAAGTTTTAGTTATGCTAATTGCTGGATAAATTCACAAGCACTGCGAATAACAGTTTTAGCATAGCTGGATAGCACTAACCTGGAGATAAAGTACCACTTTTATTTACCAATTTACCCTTCCATCTAGACATCTAGATTTTCCAGAAAAAAAATGGGTGCCGGTGACTCTTAGTCATAATAGCGTCGAAAATACTGCGTTGTACAAAATCCCCAAGTACTGTAGACATCCTCTCTGATCTCCAGACGGATAGATCCTTTGAAGATATCTAGTGGCGGTCCAAACATTATACTTGGCACATGCACACATTTTGCAGTAGTTAGCATTCCATACGTGACAAGTTGCAAGCCCATCGCCGCTTATAAGAATGCTAACTGGTTTCCTCACGATGTTTTCCTTATTACCAGCTTCGATTATTAAATTTATTTAATAAATTTTGAAATCATCTGCGCCTCCATCCGCCACTGTGCGCAGGCCCTTAGTCGTGGAATTCTAAAGCCAGGTACTTCTATGTTAATTACACAAATGTTTGTACTGGGTTAGAGTCGAACCCGCAACCTACAGCGCAGAAGGCAGAGTTACTACAAACTGAGCTGTGTGGGCAGTTGCTATTTCTGTTTGGTTCTTGTTAGTAAGTACCGGGTTTTAGGCCATTCACATTCATTATTATAATAATAAAAATGAAAATATTTATTTTATAAAAATGCTTACACAGTAGGTTTACTTTTAAGTATGGCTTAAATACTAGGTAGGTTAGGTTCTAGATAATTTCATTTTGTGAGTAAGGTTTTAAACAATATAATGTGCAATATGTATTAGGGTAATACAAGTAGTAACACCTTTATTATCTACCTAGGTAAAAACCTTGTGATTTGAATGGCGTGGATACTCTACTTTGCATCAAGCCTTGTAGGGTCAATAACATTAACTCCACGCTCTAAGTTTACACTTGTATATAGACACATTGTATGCTGCCTTGCAGGGTAAAACAGATTTTGTAGCGATGCAGCATAGCGTAAGCGCTGTCTGTCTGTGTGGATGGGTTTGCAAGACTGCAACGCATCTGTCAATCTAGCGATAGGCGACTGACATGTGATAGATCAGAGCCGATCCATGCACTATGCAACAAACCCTTCTCCACATACCGAGCCAAGTCGCGGTGTAAGCGACTAACCCTCGTATTCAAGAACGACACTATGAGAACACGCACCTAAAGTGGACGAATTTTTTTTTTCATATAAATACTTTATGTGTTGTGCGACACTGCATATTGTGACTAGAGGCACATTGTCGTGTGCCTCTAGCCAAAGTTGGCTCTTAAGGCACACGGTAGCGTGCGCCATAGTGCCGCTCATCACATAAAGTGATGTTTATGAAAAAAGATTTCGTCCACTGTGGGTGCGTGTTCTCATAGTGTCGTTCTTGAATACGAGGGTAGGATGACAAAATCTCGGGAAACGCAACCAAACTGGCCTCACAGTCAAAACTGATGTCAGTTATTTTGCACACCAGCGTTATTTATACCAAAATCATTCCTTTAAACAAACGTATGTTTTATTCGAGCATTACATCTACATCTTACAGTAAATTTAATCTTAAGCCATTTTGTCGTTGAGACCTGATTGACTATCAAACATACAAACTTTTGCAAGTATAGCATAGTTACATACATACATAACATACAGTCATATTGACTTTTATATCTTGTTAAGTTGTGTCATCTCATACTGTCATCTTGAGGCCCTATTATATATCTTTAGATAACAGTTTTACTCCTAAGGCGTTGGTTAGATGGTAAACAACTCATGCGACCAAGTCACGGGCGTTCTATTAGCTAGTTAATGTAATGAGAGGCGTTAACTGGGATAAAACATTTACCCACTTCGTTCTTGGCGGTGCTCCAATAAAAACGTTAAGCTCTTTGGGACTCGGTCATTTTTATTGAAATGTTTTAAAATATTTAGTAGCACGGTAAGGTACTAAATAATTTAAACAAACCTAGTTATTACTGGGTTTACGGTACTTTTATTAAAGCCAGTTTTGTAGCTAAAGCTGCGTTTTCACTTACGCTGACACTTCACTTATTCCGAGCGAATGCTCGCTCAGAACGTTCAGAATACATGAATGTTCTGTTCTGAGCGAACATTCGCTCGGTCGCGCGGTAAATAAAAATACATCAGCAGCGAACATGACTTCATACTTTTAACAAGATAAAACAATTATTATAATAAATATTATATTAATGTGTCAGAGTGTTTATTTGTATAATAAGTATGTATTTACAAAAAAAAATGTATATAAGTAGGTAGACTATTCTATCAGTTATCTGGTTCCCAAAGTACAAGCTGCTTAGTTTGGGGCTAGGTGGCGATGTGTGTAAAGTCCGCCAATATTTATATAGTTATAATTTATTTGTTTACAAAACATAAAAAAACCCGACTGCTAATAAATAATTACTTAACTAATAAAAAATGTTATGCCTTCCTTTTAAGGGAGGGGGGGCGCCATATCTAAAAAATATATATCTTATGTCACTACTATGGGCTATTTGACAAGATTTTAAAAACCATTTTAGATTATTCAGTAGTGACTGTGAAACCCATAAAAAATGTTATTTTCAATTCTGCTAAGTATTGACCCTAAAATTTTAAATTAAATATTGACAATTTAAATACCCGCAAAAACGCTCCTTTAAGCAAATGTCGTCGCATTCGTTTATGTGACGTCACATGCTTGTCAACTAGTAAACAAACGTCCAGTTTTTCAAGGCAGACGAAGACATATTGACAAGCATGTTCACCATTTTCACGTTTAAAAACAAATAAATTTAATTATGGGAGAAACAAAGACATGGATAATTGGATATACATACCATACGCTCGAAAAACATTACCCTCCTTGCGCAGTCGTCTAAAATAGAAAATGTTGGTTTCCTACAATGTGTTTATTGTTGGCGAAAAAAATCAGGGAGCCGCAGTAGGGGTTATAAATAAACGACAAACAATTAGTGCGCGCGAGCCTCACTACATAGCCGACGCTAATACAAGGCTGTATAGTTGGCAGAAGGCCAAAATAGTAAGGTTAACAGCTCAGTTGGTAGTAACTCTGCCTTCTGCGCTTTAGGTTGTGGGCTCGATTCCCACCCAGGGCAAATATTTGTGTGATGTATGTTCTGTGTATGGGTGTTAATCCTACTAATAATATAAATTCGAAAGTTTGTGAGTGAGTGAGTTGGTGTGTGTTTGTGTTTGTAACTCTTTCACGCAAAAACTACTAAACGGATTTAGATAAAACTTTACAGTAATATAGCTTATACATCAGAATAACACTTATGCTACTTTTTATCTAGGTACCACGCGGGCGAAGCCACTGGCGGAAGCTAGTATGTATAATAAGTATGTATTTACAAAAAATAAAAGTATTTAAGTATTCTATCCGTAATCTGGTTCCCATAGTTCAAGCTTTGCCTAGTTTGGGGCTAGATGGCGCTGTGTGATAAAGTCCACCAATACAGCACAGCACCCACATTCTGCAGTAGTTAGCATTCCAGATGTGAGAGGTTACAAGCCAATCGCCGCTTATAAGAATACTAACAGTGGTAGATAAATAGCTGAAGTTTAATCAAATAGAAAATTAATAATTACCGACAGCTTTTACGTGTTATGATTCATTGAGCTGAAAAATCAAAATGTCGTTTCCAAATGAATTTTAATTACATAATTTAAGACGAGTAATAAATGTTTTTGATGAATGCAGAATCGTTTTTTCACAATAACCGCAAAACATACAGTTTTGTATTTTATGACAAAGATATAATCAAAATAAATTATAGACAGAAACACGATTGGTGATTTTTTTTTAGATAGATTTATTTTACAATGTTGGCTCTTCAACCAACACTAGTTTTGTTTTTAATCAAAACAATGAATATCAGGTACAGTTCATTTTTATATAATTCGTTAGATAATCATACCACATAAATTATAAAAAAATTGTCTACAATTTACTTAGCAAGTATGATGGTTATCAAGATAATGCAGTTTTATCACTTTTTCCTTCTTATCCGGGTAGACTCAGCCCATACAAAAAAAAACAAATATTTTACATATCACCTTAAATTACTAAATTTTCAATTAAATAATAATTACTATATTTCACAGCCGATTTAATGGCACAAGTTGATGAGGAAACAATAAAGGTAATTTTTGAGTTATTGCTTTTGACTTACAAAAGGAGACTTAACTTACAAAGACGGTGGACGTCAGGTAGGCGACCGGTTATAAAACATAAGTCAAATCATCTTCGCAGCATGTTTGTCGACTTGTTGTGCCCACCCTTCATTAAGAGGGAAAATAAAGAAGAAAATGATGATGATGTGTAGCAATATTTTGTATTGTAACGATAACACAAAGACCTAAGACCTAAGATACTCTTTATTCAAATATATGATTTATATGTATTTTACAAAATAAATTTACCTTAAGGTTTTAATATGCCAACGGCGTTTGTTTAAAGCACACACTTTGTGATTTAAGTAAGGTCTTAAATAATTGCTCAAGTTTAGAAACTCGAGCAACGGTTTTCAAACTTTTTGTCAACCTTATTAGGGTTCCGTACCCAAAGGGTAAAAACGGAAACCTATTACTAAGACTTCGCTGTCCGTCTGTCTGTCCGTCTGTCTATCACAGGGCTGTATCTCATGAACCATGATAGCTAGACAGTTGAAATTTTCACAGATCTAAAAAAAAATATCTTTAAATATCTAAACAATATTAAAAAAAAATTACGGCCGGGAAACAGTAGTTGTTGTAAAAAGCTTAGGACTGAATTTGCTCCAACAATAATAATTATAAATAATATTGTATTTAAAATTACCTAAAAAAAACACAAACAATGAATGAAATTAAACGAAATTAAATAAAAACTTAACTAAATTTGACAATTCAAAATGATCTGTAATGATGTTTACGTACTTGAGTAGTACTTTTAATAATTATTCTTGTTTGAGCCTTCACCTTGTTCGATTGGCATCACACTGGAGCTCTACATAGCTTTAAGAAAAGGATCATTAAAAAAAAGGTAGACCCCAAGCCGTGTTTGTTGCCTGATTCTTCTAGGCTTGGTCGCGTGGAATCGGCGTAGCTTCACCTAGTTCCTAAGACGTTTTAAAGTGATCCTTGTGATTTTATTGAAATAAATGATTTTTGAATTTGAATTTTGAATTTTATTTGATACATGTGATTTTAATGCATAAACGTTTTTTCAATTTGTTTGTACCGGAAAAACCAAAAAAACTACTGACCATCATATTCCTGCCCTTATCCCACATAAGTGGGGTCTTCTGATCTAAAAACTAGTGACCAAACTTGGATATTAAAGAACTATGTGTAGTTTTTTAAAAGAAATCATAAGCAATCCATGCGTTCAATTTTTTTTTTATTTATTTGGAAAACTAACTGTACAATTAAACTTAAAATATTTAAAACTGGTAGGTTAAGTTTAAACCAATTAAGTTTTCACTATTAAGTGAAACATACACGTGAAGAAAGTAAACAGTAACAAAATAATATTCGTCATGTTTGTCATATTTCACACAAACACGGAACAAATATTATTAGCGCCATAAAAAACATTTTACCATAAGGAAATCAAATTCACAAACCTTTTAGGCACTCTCTAAAATGGGGGTGTGAATGTGAAATTTATTCTTACGTTACACCTTATTTCACTATACCATCAGATAAACAGGATCTATAGATAAATAGAAGTCGTTTAGCACTAGTTAAGTTGCCTAAACAAGAAACAGATTGGTTGCCCTAAATAAATACTGATTCAGATCATTCCCAATATTGTAGCGTTTCGACCCAAGCAGGTAACGAAAACTCCAGCAAAAAAATCTACTTAAAAAACCGCTTAACATATTAACAACTATTTTTTATATATTATTACAACAACGGGAATTACTCACGTAAATGATAAATTGTCAATTATCATTGTCGGTGTCCTCTGACAATTTATCATTTACGTGAGTAAATGATAACACGTCACACACTTTTTGCGTCTAAATTCAAAAATCAACAACAAAATATAGTTGCATACATAATGGTTTATGTCGTGGACATCAGAATTTACAAGTACTTACCATAGTACCACAGCACTCAGACCCAGAATTAAATAATTACAGATTATGCAAATAGAAGTCTCTTGGGCACTTGCCGACATCACCTTGGTCATCTCATTAGTTCCCATTGCAAGTCTGAGCGAACAAAGTGTTGTCACGACTCCAAATTGTCCTTCGTGGCACCACATTACACCCCTTCCCATTACCAGCGTGAGATTCCCCAAAACCACAAACCTTAACGAATATCGCATACTAATGTACATTGCGGTGACGAAGCTTATCTTAACTGCAATTCACTTCTAAAATTTTCCAGACTTAAGATGTAACTTTGAGACTTTTCATGGGACTTAACTTGAAATGTTTACCCCCGTTTCCGCACAACCGCTTGTAATAATCCCCCCTTGCGGTGACACTAACAATATCCTGAATAAGATGACGAAACTGAAACTAATAAATAAATATTGGTAAACATTTTACATCTATCACCAAACCAAGTAAAGTTTGTATTATAAAACTAGATAACTGAATTAAAACTTAGTATACATACTTTTATGGGTTTCGTAAGTACCCAAAGGGTAAAAACGGGACCCTATTACTTAAGACATCGCTGTCCGTCTGTCCGTCATGAACCGTGATAGCTAGACAGTTGAAATTTTCACAGATTATGTATTTCAGTTGACGCTATAACAATAACAACAAATACTAAAAAACAGAATAAAATAAATAATTTAAGAGAGGCTCCCATACAACAAACGTGTTTTTTTTTTGCTGTTTTTTATAGATAATGGTACGGATCCTTTCGTGGGCGAGTTCAACTCGCACTTGATTTTTTTTAAATACACATCATTATACAGTTACAATATAACATTCAGACGCAGAAGGCATAGCTGAAGCCAGTAAAATCATCTGCAAAACTTCCAACGCTTAGAAAATTCAAAAAATTCAATGGTTTTAACATTTTAAAAGCTTCATCCCTATTACATTTTTATTCACTTTGAAGCACAGAGCAAACGGTGTTACCCATGCGTTGACATTGAGATAGGTTCACGACTGTAATTCCTAAGATTGGTAGTCTCAGATCTCCAGACACTCAGATCCTTCAAAATGTCTAAGGGACAACCCTTCTTCAACCAAGATAATTATAAAGTTGGAATACATCATGGCTCTGTCACTAAAAGTACGCGTCCACACGTCGGCATCGTACGCATTAGACACAACGCATAAACGGATCGTAGTATTCTTTGTATAGAAAGTTACACAAGAGCGTCCACTGATCGTATTATACTACGATCCGTTAAATGCGATGCGTCCGGTTCGTACGATACCGACCTGTGAACGCGTACCTTAAATCAACATTCATTTGTTTTCCAGAAAAAAAGATATGCAAAAATATGTCATTATATTTTTCCTACTCTCTAGTCCTTTGCGGTATATAACACGTATTCCGCAAATATATATAGTTATTATGTATAAATATATAATTTTGAAATGTTCTGACTATTTTTTTTATAAAGTACGATTGCGATATTTTTTCAAATCATACCTACTTGAGTACTTTCCATATTTGTGACAATAAATAGTATCTAAATAAACTAAGTATCTACGAATTCAAACTATTAAAAATATCCTTTTTTTAATAGCTAAAAAAAATATATAAATATATAATATATAAAAAATATATATATTTAAAGCAGAAAAGGTGCTTTCTAGATTATTATTGAATCTAAAAAAATCTGTTACTTTGAAATAACGCGTAGGATCCACTATAAAACTAACTGTAGAACCCAATAGTTTTACTCATTCAAATCACGATCCCCAATTTGTATGCATCTTCAGCGATAATATTGATTTAAAGTTATATATTCAAACTAAACCCAACTACCCTCAATCCTTTCAAAATATTATTTTTCCATCTAAACTTTCGCCACCTCCTGTACCTCATCCCACAGGTAGTAACTATAGAGTATGCTAAGTCTTGGGTCCTATTGTTCGGCCAGACCTTCTTGAAGAAGCTTCTAAAGCCTTCAAGCCTTCGCTGGGACTAACGACCCACTAGCTTAGTATATAAGGAGTGCAGCACAAGTTGGATAATATAATGAATGGAAATGATAGCTATTCTCTGCAAAGTTGGTAAATTTGAAGATGTCTAGAACTCTAGATGTGATCTTTCTTGAGATGATCTTGTCCTTGACTTGGCCTTGTACATTATTAGGGAACAAAAGGCTCAGTGTTTTAGATACTGAAAGTTGGATTGTGGATATCCCTTTCAGACGATCTAAAATAAAAGGATCACGACTGTATCCCCAATTACGGTAGACATCCTCTCAGATCTTTAGACGCTTAGATCCTCAGACGATCTGTTATGAAACTATTTGGTTAGAAAGACTTGTAAGTATAAACTGTATCTTTGATTATAAAAAAAATGGCTTGGCGATGGGCTTGCAACCTGCCACGAATGGAATCATAACTACTGTAAAATGTGGGCATGTGCCCAATATAATATTTGGATGTGCTTCTGACTACCTCCACTTCAAAGGATCTAAGCACCTGGAGATCTGAGAGGATGTCTACCGTACTTGGGGATTACAGTCATGATCCTATTTATTATTTATTTTTATAAAATTGGTCAAGCGCAAATTAGTTCACGCACAGTGAAGTATTCCTGTCATTAGGACAAATGATTTATTTGATAGATTATAATTTTTTTATAAGGTTATAAAAAAATATAAGTGTTATAATAAAAGTTGCCAGGTAGATAATTTTAAATGGATCTTCTATAAACCGATTGTAAACCCGACTTTATTTCAAAAATTAGTAATGCATAATATTAATTCTTGTAATTTCTACTATACATATATTACTATTTGCGATAGTAACTGGTGACAATATATTCTGGCATCTTCCACTTGAGATGATAAAAAAAAACGGCCATTACAAAATTAATAAATACATTTTAGTGAAATTTCGAACATTATGTAAATAATTGTATAAAAAAGAGTTTTGGCGATGAAAATAATATCAGTCTGATAATCATATGAGGGGAAAATGAAAATGCTCCGCTAAAATTACAACACGCCAGCGAAGCCGGAATAAAAAGCCAAATAGCCCCATGCGAAGCACTTACTGCTTCCGACCAGAAACCCGTGCCAAAAGCTACAACTCCATACAACATTCCACCTGAACCGCGGACGTACCAACACGTTCCCTTTATCGAGAGCTAACCGCCAATATTTCTTCTATACGACTCTCAAAATCGCGGCCGTAGACCGCACTCAAACGATCTACCTTTACAATATTTTCACAGTGAAATAGTGGAATTTGGCTATCGTAAAATGAAGGTCGACGTTGTGAACGGTTTAACTTGTTGACGCGTTGAAATATTACGAGCTATAAGCTATATATAGTACGAGTATTATGGTTAGCCTTTTCAGGGGGTAAAATACTATGTACTATGTTATAAGTTTAGAAATATGATGGAAAACCCAGCCTTTATGGGCATTGGGCATGGTTTTTAGGGATCCTTACCCCAAGGATACGCCCCAAGGATACGGGACCCTATTACTAAAACTTCGCTGTCCGTCTGTCTATCATCTTATAAACCGTGATAGCTAGACAGTTGAAATTTTCACAGATGATGTGTTTCTGTTGCCGCTATAACAACAAAAACTAAAAACAAATTAAAATAAATATCTAAATGGGGCTCCCATCCAATAAATATGATTTTCATGTCGTTTTTTATGGATAATAGTACCCTTTCGTGCGCGAGTCCGACTCTCACTTGGCCGGTTTTTTAAACAAACTTTAATTTTCCGTTTCAATGATTAAAAACCCTGTAGATAGATTAAGACTTTTTATCTATATATGGCATAAAAGCATTATTAAATTTAAAAACATAATTAAACGAGAACTCAATCTTAAAGGCTGAATATGCTCCAACTCGCTAAACCACATTATTCATTATACATGTATTTGTATAAAACCGTTACGTTCATAATAATAACAAAAAACTTTTTTTTTAATTTGAATTTGTTCGTCGTTCCTAATCATAATTCTTCATTACTCTACTCATGTTTCTCAGTTCACAAATCATATTGAAAAGATTATTCATTCGATTTATAGAGACGTAATACCGCCTTACCACAAAAAGAAGTGTATTAACACTGGCATGTGGCAATCGAGTAAATTAAACATAGCAGCTAGGTAGAAAATGATTCCAGATTTGCTCATTTCAAGAAAATCTCTTTCAGCAATCACACATTTACCCATTTCGCCTTTTATCACCTTTTCCCTACGGCGTTCAGCTTCATATATTATTGCCAAAGGACTGATCCGGTGCGAACTGTTGACGCGTCGCGTCGAGTTGAAATACCTAATTTGTAAGATGTCAGAGACGCCTAGGTGACAGGCCAATCCTGGATGATGTATGCGACTTAGAGGAAATTTTAGCTGGCATGACAGTTGTGAAAGGAAAGGCTTGTGAGATTAATATGTACCGCTGCGATCACATCCACATCATCACGATCTTGATGGAAGATGTCAGTTTTTATACACACAACGCCCATAATTTATGAGCATTTTTAGGGTTCCGTACCCAAAGGGTAAAAGCGCGAACCTAATACTAAGAATTTGCTGTACGTCTGTCCGTCTGTCTGTCTGTCTGTCTGTCTGTCTGTCTGTCTGTCTGTCTGTCTGTCTGTCTGTCTGTCTGCCTGCCTGCCTGCCTGTCCGTCCGTCCGTCCGTCCGTCCGTCCGTCCGTCCGTCCGTCCGTCCGTCTGTCTGTCTGCCTGTCTGTCTGTCTGTCACAAGGCTGTATCTCATGAACCGTGATACCTAGACAGTAGAAATATTCACAGATTATGTATTTCTATTGCCGCTTTAACATCAAATACTAAAAACAGAATAAAATAAATACGAAAGTGGGGCTCCCATACAACAAACGTGTTTTTTTTGCCGTTTTTTATAGATAATGGTACGGAACCCTTCGTGCGCAAGTCCGACTCTCTAAGTTTTTATTTAAGTACAAGGTTTATTGCAGTCTTGAATTACGGATACCTATGCTGAATCAGTGGAACAACTTTGTAATTCCTTCTGTTTGTTTAATTTCCACCTTTATTACCACCTACCAAAGGTACAAAATCGATTCCACACGCGAAGATTAAACGATTTACGCAAAAGCCTACAGGACAGACGCTCGTATGACGAATTTAAATATATGAATCACTAGAACGCTCCCAAAAGACGCATACATTGTTTCCCATCTCCCATCCTTCATTCAAAACCCTACATTGTTTTCTCAAATAACACCTTTGTTGCGTTTCAGTGAAAGTTCAAAATTCCATGGCAACGGAGGCCTCATCATGAATAAACACAATAGGATTCGGCAGGCATAGATTAAACGGTTAACGTGCCCACAGGTTGCTTTGTATCTATACCTGTAAAAGTGGAAACTTACAACTCTTGAATTATGTATGAGTAGAGTTCAGTGTTCGAAATAAGCTGAAGCGTATTTTTATTGCTATCAAAATATATGGCAAAGCTTGTCTTGTTGATTTGTACCGAATAACTGAGTTAGTTTATGTATTTGCTAGCTTTCGTGCGCGGCTTCGCTCGCATGGTACTTGGGTAAGTAGCCTATGTTCATCCGGAATAATCTTTAAAAGTGCTCAACACAGTACGAGTTTTCAACTTAAAGGGCTGTATGTCGACGATTGTTCTTTTTCGAAACGAAAAAAGAAATACTTCTGAATAAGCCACATCTCCTATTTTTATAAGTATATTACTTCAGGTTCCTACCTAGATTTCTATTAAGCTGAAAACATAATAGCAGAAACTTTTCACGATAAAGATATTATTTCAAAATGATACGTTTTAGAATTTATGATCGAAATATTTTATATACCTACTATTAAAATCAACTTGTGATTTATTGTTAAAGATAGGTAATATGTAGATCTAGATTTCTATTAGAATAGATTTTTGATAAGTAATTATACATAATTTATATCATTAATTTATTCGAAAAGCAAAGGCGTACCACGCGCCGACGTGTGTTTGTCGTCATTGCAGCGGTCGGTAGGATTATTTATCGAAGTGATTAAAGATGGGTAAGACATCTTTATTCACATATACTATCACTACATAGTATAAAGCAAAGTCGCTTTCCGCTTCCCGCGTCTGTATGTATGTATGTATGTTTGCTTATATCTTTAAAACTACACAACGGATTTTGATGCGATTTTTTTAATAGATATAGTGATTCAGGAGGAAGGTTTATATGTATAATACATGCATAATATAGTAGAGAAACACTGATAATTTTAGAGGTTTCTAATGTGAGTCGTAAATAAACACATTTTTTTGCGCTTACATTGCAATTGCTGGCTGAACCCCACGAGATATATCAAAATAATTTACTACAGTATTGTACACCTTAAAAACGTCTACAAAAAAGTTCACGATGGTATTAGAAATGTCTTACGCACAGCGAAGCGGGCACGGGTCAGCTAGTAAATGATAAATCCTCGTGACTTGATGTCGCTCTGCCACTCGACAGCTAAATATTTTGTGTAACATTTGTCTACTTTAATTATTTTTAAGCAAATAGTTCTTTTATCTTTAGGTTTTATTTCTAAATCAAGTGTAGCGTGTGCTGCTATTTGAATTTGTGCTGAAGCTTTTTACTTATTATTTTTATTGTTGTACGTACTTGAGTAGTGCTTTTTATTATTGTTCTTGTTTGAGCCTTCACCTTGTTCGATTGGCACCACACTGGAACTTCTTCTAGACTTGGTCGCGTGGAATCGGCGTAGCTTCAACTAGTTCCTAAGACGTTTCAAAGTGATCCTTGTGATTTTGTTGAAATAAATGATTTATGAATTTGAATTTGAGTTTGCTCAAAAATTAGGTAACCTCTTACTGAACATTATAAACTCTTCATCTTTTACCTTGCGTGTCTACCAAGAAATGGAGACTAATTTGCATGTTATTAAGGCTTAATCCGCGCACCTCGTGTGGGTACCTCTTGTTTTAGTGATATTTTTCGGTTTTATTGCTAAGTCTTGCGTTGGATACCTAAATCAGTGTTTAAAATACACATGTTTCGTACTTTCCTCTGTTTTTTTAGATTTCTACCTTAATTTTCTACCTCTTCTACCTCGACTTTCAATCTGAAGGTCGTGGGTTCGAATCCCGGCATGCTTCAATGGATTTTTCTGTTCGAAAATTTTATATGTGCATCAAAAACACGTGCTCAAAACGGAGAAGGAAAACATTGTGAGGAAACCAGCTAGTATTCTTCTAAGCGGTGATGGGCTTGCAACCGTGACAGGTTATGGAATGCTAACTATTGCAAAATTTGGGCATGTGCCAAATATAATGTTTGGACGTGCCTCTGACTACCCACACTAGACATTTTCAAAGGATCTAAGCGTCTGGAGATCTGAGAGGATGTCTACCGTACTTGGGGATTACAGTCGTGATCCTATTTTTTTTTCTACACCGTAGATATACCGAACGTCACTAACTGAAGGGTACCTAGAAGATAGACACCGGTGTGGTTTTCTTTGACATAGCAAAAGCTTTCGATACAACCTGGTACAATAGCTTGATCTACAAGCTTTCGAAACTCGGAGTGCCTGATAAACTAGTGCTCGTCTTTCAAGACTTTCTTCTAAACCGAAACTTTCGTTAACGCGTACTACTAACTATTAACACTTATTAATAAACTAGCTGACCCGTGCCCGCTTCGCTGTGCGTAAGACATTTCTAATACCATCGTGGACTTTTTTGTAGACGTTTTTAAGGTGTACAATACTGTAGTACATTATTTTGATATATCTCGTGGGGTTCAGCCAGCATTTGCAATGTAAGCGCAAAAAAATGTGTTTATTTACGACATCACATTAGAAACCTCTAAAATTATCAGTGTTTGTCTACTATATTATGCATGTTTTATACATATAAACCTTCCTCTTGAATCACACTATTTATTAAAAAAAACCGCATCAAAATTTGTTGTGTGGTTTTAAAGATATAAGCAAACATACATACATACATACGCGGAAAGCGGAAAGCGACTTTGCTTTATACTATGTAGTGATAATAAATAAATTATTGTAAATAAATATTAGCGGACTTTACCCACAGCGCCATCTAGCCCCAAACTAAGCAAAGCTTGTACTTTGGGAACCAGATAACTGATAGAATACCTAAATACTTTTATTTTATTTGAAATACATACTTATTATACATATTAACACCCAGACACAGAATAACATCTATGTTTATCACACAAATATTTGCCCTGGGTGGGAATCGAACCCACAATATACAGCGCAGAAGGCAGAGTTACTACCAACTGAGCTGTGAGGTCAGTCAGTATTCTTGAATCCCAATCTTATCAGGGCTGGCGTCCCTCAGGGATCTTCTCTCTCTCCACTTTTGTTCACGCGGTTCACTAGTGACATATAATCTCGAATCACTCACATTGAATTCGTACGCGTTGACACCGTCAGTTTATTTACCCTTGTCCATCTTTTATCTCCCTTGTAAGGGTGATTATTGAAGGGTTCGAACTTGCTTCCAATTTTCCGTGAAAAGTCGAATTTCATGCTCAAATAACTCAGAATAATAAACATTCGAATGTATAAAATAAAGGCACACAAGTCGTAAGGTACAGTATTGATATAAATCCCTCTTGAGTTACCTACGCCAATAATTTATATTATATTTTTGCTTCCCCGCAGAGCTCATTGAAATTATAATCAGGAAATAATTGAATTGTTTAACCATTGACGTACAGAATATTAATGCTATCAAAGAAAAATACCAAACTTAGTTCTAAGCTCATATGAGAAAATGTTAAATTATTTAGATTTTACATTTTTTGACTGGCCTCACAGCTCAGTTAGTAGTAGCTCTGCCTTCTACGCTGTAGGTTGTGGGTTCAATTCCCATCCAGGATAAACATTTTTGTGATGAACATTCAACATAGATGTTTGTTCTGTGTCTGGGTGTTAATATGTGTAATAAGTATGTTAATATGTATAATAAGTACATACTTATTATACATAATAACACCCAGACACAGAACTTACATTACATACATTATTTAGAACAAAACAAAAGAATATAAGTATTCTATCAGTTATCTGGTTCCCATATTACAAGCTTTGCTTAGTTTGGGGCTTGATTTCGCTGTGTGAAAGGTCCATGAATATTTATTTATTTGTATATTAATTATTATTGAAAACTTAAAATGTTGATGTTTTGTGGTCGAACATGTTTATTTGAATTAAAAATTATCATAGTATACGTAAGACTGATTTGGAGTTTGCGTTCATATCAACAAATAGCAGAGTAATTAAAATATATCGTAGTTAACACAACATCAACCTGACAGTACTACTGTTGGACATAGGTATCTCCCAAGACGCACCGCTACGCCCAATCTTCGGCTCTTCTCACCCATTTTTGCCGGCAACATTTTGAAGATAATCGCTTGACCTGGCCGGAAAGCGATTAACACATTGACCGCCTTTTCGCACGGGTGTCCGCACAGTTGGACGGTTGGCGTGTGTCATACATAATACCATAGGTGGGCACAGTTCATTGAAAAGTTAACTACGTTAATCGTTAATTCGTTACTAAAAAGGTTAACTTCGTTAATAGGTTGAGAGTTAAATTACCGAAAATTTAACGCAAGTTAGCCGTTAAGTACACTATTAGCAGTTAGGTAGCTTACAAAAAAATAGGATATAATTTGTCGTATTTACTGACACTTCAAACTTTGCGTACTTTGCCTAAAATATCAATATTATCGGACACCATTCGACTCGCCGTATAACTGACAGTTGCGTAGCGTATAATTCAAACAAACAAAATGACAGCACGTCAACAAACGACTGATGTAACGGGCTAAAAATAATGGAAGTTCAATTTAATGCAAGTTGACAAGAGAGTTAACAATTTTTATCTTCAAAAAATTTTTACGCTCTTGTTAGCTTGTTAGAGTAGATAAAAGTTAATCAGCAGATTGTTAACTTCGTTAATTAATGATTAACGGATTAATGCCCACCTTTGCATATCATAGGTACTCAGCATGTACACAACAGCATACCATTGGATCCGCTCCTCCGCATACATCGGGCGGTACGCGTTGAATCGCCTTCAACTCTTTTATAAACGTAGTGCTTAATTTAAATAAAATTCTTCCATTTCCCTAGAGATTTACGAAGCTTACTACGTAACTGAATATTTATTCATGTTATTATTTTTAGAAAAAGATGAAAAAGGGATTTTTTATTCGACTGGTTCCGACAATTTTTATTTTTTCAATGCACTGTTTCATTTCGCTAATTGGATTTGCAGCGTTTAGAAACGTGCTTTTCTGCATGCACTGCAAAATGGTGGCAATTTGTTTAAAATTTTAGATGGACGATGCGACCATAAATGTCGTTTTTAAACTCCTATCCTATCTAGATTTCTCAAACAAATTTAAAGCTTGATACAATGCAGAAATCAAAAGTGATGAAAATTACTTTCGTTTTTTTATCAATATATTATACGCTTTTTAAGCAATTTAAAAAAATATTCATTTTAATATGATTTTATTATAATTGACGCAATACTATTAAGTATGTGTACTCAAAAAGCCGTGTTGGCCGATTAGTACCTCGACTTTCAATCTGAAAGTTGTGGGTTCGAATCCCGGCGTGCATCAATGGATTTTTCTGTTCGCAAAATTTATATGCGCATCAAAAACACGTGCTCAAAACATCGTGAGGCGATGGGCTTGCAACTGTCACGTATGGAATGCTAACTACTGCAAAATGTGGGCATGTGCCAAATATAATGTTTGGACGTGTCTCTGACTACCCCCACTAGATATCTTCAAAAGATCTAAGCGTCTGGAGAGGATGTCTACCGTACTTGGAGATTTACAGTCGTGATACTATAAAAAAAAAAAAAAATGTGTACTCGACATATACTACCTTTATTTATGTTGAGTACACGTGCCTCATCCGATGCTATAGCATCTATCTGTAGTATTCGCTTCGCACTTCGGCTTCGCACGGGTAGCATGTTATTATACATATAAACTTTCCTCCTGAATCACTCTTTCTATTAAAAAAACCGCATCAAAATCCGTTGAGTAGTTTTAAAGATATAAGCAAACATACATACATACAGACGCGGGAAGTGGAAAGCGACTTTTCTTTATACTATGTAGTGATCTGGTTCCCACAGTACAAGCTTTGCATAGTTTGGGACTAGATGGTGATGTAGTAAAGTCCTCCAATATTTATTTATTTTATTTCTCGCTCGAAAAGAGCCCTGAGTCGCGAATGCTTTCGAGGAAGGGATTTCCCAAACTGCTTGTCTGTCACTGACAGATAAACGTGTCGAAAATAGAGGTTTCCATTTTATACAGTGTGATAAGGAACCCTAAAAGGGTGGACGCACTTGAATGTATTAGGGTTATATCTTTTTAAAAGAGATTCCTTCCAACTTGTAAATTGTTTGTTACGAATTTTGTTTTCGAAGAATTATTTTTATCGGTCTGCTACTAAATTTTTCATCTAGGCCCATGAATGAGTTGAAATTTATAAACAAAATTCTAAAAATAAGAATGTAGAGGCAGATTTTAGTAAGTTTCGTCTATAATTGAAAAAAAAAACAAACGATAAATGTTACGTCTGATAGTTAATTATTGTGAAGTAAAGAGGAAGGTTTGTATGTATAATACATGCATAATATAGTAGAGAAACACTGATAATTTTAGAGGTTTCTAATGTGATGTCGTAAATAAACACATTTTTTTGCGCTTACATTGCAAATGCTGGCTGAACCCCACGAGATATATCAAAATAATGTACTACAGTATTGTACACCTTAAAAACGTCCACTTACAAAAAAGTCCACGATGGTATTAGAAATGTCTTACGCACAGCGAAGCGGGCACGGGTCAGCTAGTAATAATAATAATAATAATGTTTATTTTTCAAAAGAATAGAACAGTCTTGGTACCTTATCATAATATAAAAAAAAATGTCCTAAATATTCCAAATCTTGCCATCATCATCACGATACCATCCTCTGGCAAAACAACAACTGAACCTGCCATTAAAACATAATAATTATTTAGAAACAAAAGTTTTTATAAACAAGCTTTTATAATCCTAGAGCTCGTTAAGACAAATCCAAAGAGCCTAAACACGACGTTTTTATGTTGTGTAATTAAGGCGCTCCCAGTCGACGATTGTTTTTGTTCGAAACGAAAAAAGAAATACTTGTGAACAAGCCACATCTCCTATTTTATAATGTATAGTATATGTGAATAAAGATGTACTCATCTTTAATCACTTCGATAAATAATCCTACCGACCGCTGCAATGATGACAAACACACGTCGGTGCGTGGTCCGCCTTTGCTTTTCGAATAAATTAATGATATAAATTATGTTTAATTACTTATCAAAAATCTATTCTAATAGAAATCTAGATCTACATATTACCTATCTTTAACAATAAATCACAAGTTGATTTTAATAGTAGGTATATAAAATATTTTGATCATAAATTCTAAAACGTATCATTTTGAAATAATATCTTTATCGTGAAAAGTTTCTGCTATTATGTTTTCAGCTTAATAGAAATCTAGGTAGGAACCTGAAATAATATACATATAAAAATAGGAGATGTGGCTTGTTCAGAAGTATTTCTTTTTTCGTTACGAAAAAGAGCAATCGTCGACTGGGAGCCCCTTAAGGAGTTACTATGGCTATATTTAAACTACTTCATCAGGCTAGCTTGCTAGTACCTTAATATTACAGATTGATAGGTATGCGTAGTTTTAACTCAATCAAAATTTTGACTGAAGAATTCCGTTGAACAGCTCCTGACTCCATCATCAGATCAGCTCGCTGCCGCCATATTATTGCATTGTCACCGAAGTTACTTAAGTATGCATAATTTCAGCTCAATCGGTTAGGGAAAACTGTTTCAAAATTAAGTTGCAAGATTCCACCTTAACAAACATAGTTAATGTATGTAACATTGCAAGTTATATAAAGGCTTGTAAAAATATAAGAGTCTTGTGCTATTTATGATTACAAATCATGATTATCTCAATTTATTCTGACACATTAAAACAGTTTAGCTGGTCAGATCTTCGACATAAATCAAGTCCTGTGCCAAGGTTTTTGATAACAGCGGCCTCCGTTATGTAATGACCAACATTTAGAAGTTATAAATGAATAAATAAATATTTACGGACTTTACACACAGCGCCATCTAGCCTCAAACTAAGCAAAGCTTGTAGTAAGGGAACCAGATAACTGATAAGAATAATTATAATATACTTTTTTTTGTAAATACATACTTATACATATCAACACCCAGACACAGAACAAACATCTATGTTGATCACACAAATGTTTAACATGGGTGGGAATCAAACCCACAACCTACAGTGGAGAAGGCAGAGTTACTACCAACTGAGCTGCGAGGCTAATCAGCAGTGCCTGGCTATTTTATTTTTAAAATACTTACTAATTTGTCTTGATCCCAGACTGTGATTCCCTGTCGCGGTTTTCAGTACCTATTAGCCGTGTTTGTTGCCTGATTCTTCTAGGCTTGGTCACCTAGCTCCTAAGACGTTTTAAAGTGATCCTTGTGATTTTATTAAAATAAAAATACTGTTTCACTTTGATTTCGATCGACTACGAGTACCAAGTCACCACAACACCTATATTCAGAACAAATATTTTGTCTCTTCGCGAGGTACAAACCCACAACTTGTTTGCCCCCTTTTGCCATAGTTACGCCATTAAAGTTAACTTGCTTTAATTTTAATTCATTCTTCATTCTATTCATTTCATTCTTCTTACTGCGAAATAAGAAGACTTTTATCTGCAGTAGACATTTATAAAAAAACCCTAGTCGTAAGTCATAATTTTTCACTTTCGTTCAAAACATTCGTGCGTGACACAATTACAAAAAGTTCTGAAAACTGAAACTGAAGGTAGAGAAGTGGTAATTTTTTCAGATTCACTTTTTACCCATTTTCCGAAATCGCGATATCTGAACGATGTTAATATTTTAGCACCTTGTTCAGTTCGCACAGATGCAAAAACAGTCAAAAGAGGAACATCTTTCAAGAAGACACAATTTTGTTTTTAGTAGGAGCATTTGCAAGGGTAGCTAATATTTGAGAGTAGTCTTAGGCGCATCGCTTACACGAGCTAGAGTCAAGGCGGCTGGCGTCGAGGCGGAGTTTCGGAGGCTCGGAGTCAAAGCAGGGCGCGCAAGCGGCGCGGCGCGACGGCGCTTGATTAACAGTGCACAGTCGCAGCACAGGCAACGAAGAGGTGGCTCGGAGTCGAGGCGAGGGCGAGCAAGGGGCGCGGAAGCGCGCCCGCTCCTCGACGTCTCGACTCTAGCTCGTAAGGCGCCTTTATACACTGTGTAGTTGATGCAGGCACCGACAATGTTTCGATTCATCTAGAGAATCTTTACCTTTGTTAAATGTGTGACGCTTCAGCTCTCTCTCTCTCCCTCTAGCATTCGCGTCTCACTCTGGCGAAAGATGAATCGAAACGTGCTCACACCGACAATATATTTTTACGTTAGTAATTTCCGTGTTTCTCACAATCATCATAATATTATTATTATTGACATTGGCAATCTGAGAGGATGTCAATCGTACATTGGGATAGAAGTCGTGACCCTATTTCGTTTTTCTTACATTGCAATTGCTGTCATAGTTTCCTCACAGATTAGGTAGTAGCTATGCCTTTTTTACTGTAGGTTGCGAGTTCGATTCCCACCCAGGACAAACATTTGTCATTTGTCTGCGTCTGGGTGTGATAATTTAGGCACAAATTGTATATATTTCTTGTTTCTATTTGAATTCAAACATACTTAAAAACTTTTACATATACCTTAAGCATGATAAAAAGCCGTGTTCCCTTATTAGGAGAAAACTTCACTTTTGATCCGAAGGTCTCAGCTTCATATCTCAGCTGTGCTTCAATAGATATTTCTTTTCGAAAAAAGCTCTAAACGAAGAAGAGAACATCATTAGGAAACCAGTTAGTATCCTTATAAGCGGCGATGGGCTTGCAACCTGCCACGTATGGAATTACCTACTGCAAAACCTGGGATTGTGCCAAATTTAATGTTTGAACATGCCTCTGAAAGCATCTTCAAGAATCTAAGCGCTGGAGATCTGAGAGGATGTCTATCGTACGTGACAGGCTGCAAGCCCGTCGCCGCTTACTAGAGCACTAACTAGTTTCCTTACGATGTTTTCCTTCACCGTTTTAAGCACGTGTTTTGATTCGTACTTGAGGATTACAGTCGTGATCATATAGGATGCAAGTTTAAAATGATATCCTAACAATAATAAAAATGCGAAAGTTTGTGAGTTTGTATGTTTGTGCCTCAATCAGGCCCAAACGACAAAACGAATTAAGATGAAATTTGCTGTAGATGTAGATATAATGCCTGAATAAAAAATGTACTACTCTAAAATACGAAAAACATTCATAAAATAATTTAAAAAACACAAAAGGGATGATTATGGTATAGATGTGTCATGTGCAAAATGTCTGACATCAGTCATCATAACAACATGCGTTACTCTATGCAATTATTGCAATTTGAACAGGATAACGTTTGTTGCGGGTCGGCTAGTTATTTATAACGGTACTGCTACTACAGAAAACCCTTGATATAACACATTACATACAAAGATAAACCACACACTAGTATTGCGAAACACTTAGATATCGATTTTCTAAGTAAGCTTTGCCAACGCCATGGCCACTTGGCAAGAGATGGCAGTTCCTCTTCCAGATATGTAAATACTACTCTCGGTGTACTTGGGCGTGAATAGCATTTCTATGTGATGTATCGTGGTTTATAGATTACTAGTGACCCGCCCCGGCTTCGCACGGGTGCAAAGCTGATACCAAAATATATTACAGAATGGGCAATATTATTCCATATTAAATGCAAAATGTATTTAAGGTACTTAATTATTATATTGCTTAAAATCGCTTCGTAAATAAGCCATTATTTCTCGTAAAAAGTAAAGGATAGAAATTGATTATTGTGGGTTATCTCTAAGAGATAAACATATACCATCACGGACTTTTTTGTAGACCTTTTTAAGGTATACAATATTTAGTACATTATTTTGATCTATCTCGTAGAGTTCAGCCAACGTTTGCAATGTAAGCGCAAAAAAATGTGTTTATTTACGACTTCATATTAAAAATCTTAAAATTATCAGTGGTTCTATAATATATTAAGCATGTTATTATACATATAAACCTTCCTCTTGAATCACTCCATCTATTAAAAAATCCGCATCAAAATCCGTTGTGTAGTTTTAAAGATATACCTAAGCATACATGCAGACATACATACAGACGCGGGAAGCGACTTTATACTATGTAGTGATATCTACTTCGTAGATAAGAGAGAGATAGACAGAGAGATAGAGATAAAAAGTTAGAGGCTTTAAAAACAGAAGGAATAACGAACCAAAAGTGCCAACGGAAAAGTCAAAGACAAATTAAAATGTTGTTTATTTCAGTAGGATTTGAAACCGCACAAAAAAATCACGATTTTTTTGTATGTTTGGTTTTTTGTAAAATGTTTGGTTTTTTTATGGTCTGACTCTACCCGGATAAGAAGGAAAAAGTGATAAAATTGCACTAATTATAACAAACTATATGAAAATTAACTGTTTAACTATTCATATTCATAGTTTCACCAACCGTATTTCTGTTTTTAATTTATATAAAAAGAAACTGTATGTTTTGCGGTTATTGAGAAAATAATAGTCTGCATTTTTCAAAAACATTTATTACTCATTTCATTTTCATTATCACCATTTATTAAATCTTTAGAACAGCAAAATCTATAATTGCACGAACCCACGACACGTTCGACAAGTCGGACGACAAAGTCGAGGGATCTCCAACATAAATATTGAGTGTTTTCGAATGTTCCTCGTTTCGTATTTCGGTGTTTGTTTTACGGAAATTGCAGCATTACAGTACAAACCGCAGTCGTCCAAACTTGTTTACTGAACTGCATGGGGCACAAACACTAGTGTACTTTGGCATACTCGTAGATTTAGGGGTCTACTCGTAAACTGAATACGAAATTTCGTGACAATATTCGTTTCGAAATTACATCGTTTCGGGTATAGTTTGAACTGATTTATAATAATAATAATAGTAAGTCATTTATTTGTTTAGAATATCTTCAAATAATGGTTTTATCAATTAAATAAGGTTCAACATATTCTGTCATAATATTACGATTTACAAATAATTAATTAGTCACTTAAGTTTCATTACAATAATAATAGATGTCAAAATGTTAAATTAGATCATGTAGTGTACTGATGCACCTTCTTATTTAAGTATGTGTGTATAATTTAATACAAAATAAATGATTGGCGTTCTGGTGTGTGTGCCGCGACTTCACTTAGTCTTGCTGTCATATCATGGATACAACTGGACATCAAGCTAGACATGAAATCGATTGTCATTAATGGTCTAGGATCTCACCACCATACCCTTTGTGTCCTACAAGTGAGTTACAGACCACACAGCCTATAGACTCCTCATGCAAAGCGAACACTTTCCAACAACACATTAGGCTCATACTCCCGATATAAGACATCGAGCGCGATTCACGACGCGTCTCTCGGCGGGTTTGATTTTGATTCCGGATTCATTGAACCGGCCAATTATACCCAACCCCCTGACCCGTACTCAACGGGATTTGGCTGAATTGTTTGATTGAAGAAATGAAGCCATTATGCGTCTATTGTGGTCGATTAGTCGAAACGATGTAATTTTGAAACAAATATTGTCACGAAATTTCTTATTCAGTTTCCGAGTAGATCCCCAGGCTCTCGATTTATCTCACTCGGCCTATCTTGTGGGCAAGTAGGTCATTACGATGTGAGCGATCATGAGCGTGCTTGAAACCTATTTACTACTGCATTTTGTGGACATGTTTAATGTTGTGTTTCCATAATTAGATTAGAATAATAAAAAACCAACGTAAATGTTCCGATCAATCAAAAAATGTAATCAACAATCATCTCTTGTTTTCCTACTCTTAGGGTTGGATCTTTTTTTTCAATTTTATATGGGACCAACTTCAAGGTATGCCCTTAAAAATAAAAAAGAATTATCAAATTCAAATTCAAATTCATAAATATTTTTTTTCAATAAAATCACAAGGATCACTTAGCAACGTCTTAGGAACTAGGTGAAGTTACGCCGATTCCTCGCGACCAAGCCTAGAAGAATTAGGCAACAAACACGGCTTGGGGTCTACCTTTTTTTTCAATGATCCTTTCTTTAATGCTATGTAGAGCTCCAGTGTGGTGCCGTAAGAACAAGGTGAAGGCTCTAACAAGAATAATAATTAATAGTACTACAAAATCAAAATCAAAATCGGACTACTTTGTAAAAAGTTATGCGTGTCCTCAGTTTTTCGTCGGTTAAAAAGTAAATGTATCTCTTATGAGGTATATTTCACAAACGCCGAGAAACTTCCTGTTAGAAGATTTATACCTCACGTAAAGAATCTTACTAATATTATAAATCCAAATGTTTGTGAGGAAGTTTGATATTTGTGACTCAATCATACGCAAACGCATTTTAGAAACACGTAGCCTAGTCCCAGAATAGTGTATTGAATAGTATTGACTGGCCTCATTGTAGGTTGTGGGTTCGATCCCAGGCAAATATTCGAGAGGTAAACATAGATGTTTGTTCTGTTTACAAAAAAAAGTATATAATATAATAATTCTATCAGTTATCTGGTTTCCATGGTACAAGCTTTGCTTAGTTTGGGGCTAGATGGCGCTGCGTGTAAAGTCCGCCAATATTTATTTATTTAGTACTAAGCCGACCCGTGACAGACTTTGTCCTGCCCAAATTTCAATAGTCGCATAGAAAAAAACACTCTCAGAAACTACAAATGTTTTCCTTTTAAACCTTGTCCTGATAAAATAAATTACTAATTTTGGTAGAATGCGTATCATTCAGTAGTCAAAACAAGTGTAATATTTTAAGAAAAAATAAAATTGATTACGAATTTTGTTAGAAAGCGGTAATCATTCGGTAGTCAAATTGATGTCAGATATTATTAAAGTTACCTTTAATCTAGGAACTACGTGAGTGAAGCCGCTGACAAAAGCTAGTAATCATAAAGTAAGCAGCGCTGCCTGATGTCATTCTGCCCCTCGACATCTAACTTTTTAATTTACAATGTCGGCACTGTTTGTTTTTGCTCGCTAAGTAGTTATTTGGGCATTAGGTAGCTTTCTAAATCAAATAAAGCGTGTGCTTTTAAAACTTAAACTCTTTGTTTAAATGTATTTTTGTTTACCTTGTTATTATTTTTCTTGTTTAAATCCTTCACTATGTTTGAATAACACCTCACAAAAGCTTTACATAGCATTAATAAGTAGGTACTATCTAACAAAAAAATATGCACCAATCAGAGTTTGTTGTCTGATTATTCTAAGGCTTGGCCATGGGCGTAGCGAGGTATGGAGAGGGGGGGGGGAGGAAGCAGCTGCCCCCATATAATAGAGCGGTCGGTCACTGATAAAAAATATTTTATTTTTTTACTCTAAGCAATGTCACTAATAACGAAAAGACACCACTACTAATGTGAGATACTCATAATCATCACGATTAAAACAATACAGTCTAGAATTTTCTTTATCTGTCCCGCCTATAGAGAATCCTGGCTACGCCGTTGGGCTTGGTCGCAAGGAACAGGCTTCACTTAGCTCCTAAGACATTTCAAAGTGATCCTTGTGAAAGTAGAAACATTTTAATGGCCAATTTTGTTCATTTCTTTTTAGGAGACTTTTTTCTTATCTAACTGTGAGTCGTAATCGGCTCCAACTTTTAAATTGCCATTGTACCTACAAGTATCAAAACACAATAGGATTGGCTACCTCCGAACCATGTTCCCAATTAGCTTTGCAAAACATTTACGTTCCAAAATATGGCTCAGAAAAACAAATTAACTTTCAATGTTGACAGTATCAAATTACTTCTCTTGTTCCTTGATTTGTTATCATTAAATTGCGCCACTTCATAAACATCGCAACAGTATGAAAGATGAACCGGAACTCGAGAAAAAGGGTAAAATATGATTTATCAAATGGAAACCCTTAAGATGTCACTTATCCAACTCCCCTCAGATATGAAGATGAGTTTGAAACGATAGTGATGGCTATTCGGAAGAATAATATCGATATTTTAGGAAACATTTATTTTTAGTACTATAACGTAACCCCTTTCGTATGATCGATAAGGGTAAGAGCCGTTACCGTAAAGTCTAAATGTTTTGGCAAAATGCTTGGTTTATGCAGTAAACAAAAGTAAAAGAGGTCTACAAAATTTCCATAAAAGGTTACGAAAACGTATTGCAGTGCTTGAGAAATATTGGTTTCTATAGTCAGTTTACTCGTAGTGTACCTTCAGTCATCAAAAGAAACTGCTGCTTTGATACATACCGTTATACCAAAATAACTCGTAAAATATTATCTTCTTTATCCTTGTAGACAACCGTATAGCGATGTCTCGATACTCACCAATGCCATTAGCAGTTCCCCGATAAACACATTTGATACATTCGTTCATCGCTTTTTTATTGCCAGTTTTATTGTTAATCAACTGAAACGTTTCACCAAGGTTCAATCAAACCGTACATTTTATCGATACTCAGCCCACATCAATACTAACGCTACATCACTTAGCAGTCCCCATTACGTATGCGGCCGGGAAACGTAACAAAGACCCTTTACGGTCTTGTTTATCGTCCACCGCAAGGCATTTCTAGCAAAATGTTCGTTTTAGCAACCACTTTCAGAGTTTCTTTGAGCAGCCGTTTGATATTTTGCTATCGACTTTTGTTCGATAACATTCCTAAAATATCGAAAAAGTTTTGACATCCCTTTTATGTAGTTCCGATGTTCCAATTTACTAGTGAGGTGAAATGAAATAAGCGTAATGATACCATTGATTTTTATTCGATAATCATATTCCATTCGGAGAAAATCGATAACATTTCACTTAGAAAAACTGACGCCTTCGACTATTTACACATAGAACACACTTTTAATCCTGAAATGCATAGTTCGACGAAATTAATTGTCACACTCTCATTTCATCAATGGCGGCTTGCGGGAGATTGGTGTGAAGGGCACCTTTCCCTCTGCGGAGGGTCGCGTGAGGGGCGCCTCTCCCCTCCTCCCGCGGGGAGTTCTGAGTCGCTCCGTTCGGATGCTGGTATTTTTGTTGCCTCAACTCTTGCAACGGTGGGGAGTTATTAAACTGGCCCACATTCTTGGGCATAGTTGCGTAGCTCGCGACTTGCGGGTAACTCACGTTCGGTATTCGAAAGCTGCTGTTTCTGCTGCTTAGTTTACCTGGCAGCATCATGTTATCCATACTCAGACTCGGACTAGGCGGAGACTTAGGAACATCCAGCGGTCCTTTAAAGTTTAAAGCGGATAAATGCGTATCACTACCCATCATTTGCTTCTTGCGATTATGTCTTTCAACGTCAACAACTAAACTCGGCGCATGTGTCGGATCCATGTGATAATGCGAATGCTTACCCGATATAGTTTCGAAATGTTTTTCGTTGAATCGCTGCTGTTTTCCGCGTGACCTGGTTTTATCCCGTTGGTAGTAAACGCCGGCGAATATAAGCACGTTGAGAATTAGTAGGGAGCAGCCTATAGCGATCGTAACGCTGAGCGCTGTGGAATAGGCGGCATAGCCAGCCGCCTCTAAATTAGCTAGAGTGTTTTCGGTTGCATTTGCTGTTTGGATATCTCTCCCAGGCAGGATAGTCGCACAGGTCGCGAGGATAGTATCGACAGTTGTTAGCGCTGTTTCGTACATCGACCCGTTGGCTCTGCGTATTTGTTCGTTTTCGTTTCTCGCTAAAGGGTCTGGTCTGACAATCCCTTCGTATAGGTCCTGCTCGTTGTGATTTTTGAAGAGGTTGTGACGGGCGGCCACGTCTTCCATCCCGGCTCGATGGAGCTCAGGGACAAGACGTAGCCAGACAGACAGTTGGTGCGCTCGGTAGTGATTTTTCAGACGTGGTTTCATACCTGTAACAATATAAAAAACCATTAGATATCTTTTCAGTTCCTTAAAGATGTATAAAGGTAGTCAGGGGCATGTCCAAACGTCAAGTAACGCTCAGAAAATAAGCAACATAAAAACAATTTGTATCATATAACAGGAAACAGCTGTTCTTTATCACAAGGTCCCATATATTTATCATCGAAAACCTTTTTGGGAAGGTTAGCATATGCCACGTTCAAAGTATTCAAGTATTCATAACAAAACACGCGCGGTACGTTTAATAATGAATACCATGTGATCCCGAAAATACCTTCAAGTAAATTACGTTCCCTATTTCTGAATTGTATCTCGTTCGCGGATTAAGCAAACATGCCTAACGCAGAGTTACGTGCGCTGTTGCGATAAGTCAAATACAGGGAAAATAGAGGCGGAATTCTTTCTCGGTTGATACATTCTGTTACCTGCGTAGGGTCATAGACCCGGTTGTGGTGCCCGGCTTTGGGCATTTTCAATTTTTGCAGTCAATAACTAAGCATATTAAACATACTTGTTTATATTATTTTTCAACTATCGTGATTCAAAAATCAATAGTTATGTCTACTACATAACTATTGATTTTTGACACGGGTCTTTATCACATTTTATACTTGTTTATATTCTAATCAATCACGCCGTAACGGCTGAACCGATTTCGATAATATTTGGCATACCTATTATTTATGACCTGGATTGAAACATGATACTTTTTATCATTATATGCCAGCAAAGCCGGGCGCAAAGGCTAGTATAAATATTGGTTGTGGTAATTTGGTACGATATTATTGTTGTATTTATTATTAGTTATATTATTTCACAATTCAATTTCCTCTTATTGAGCTAAGAAAACGTAAGAACTAATCCTAATTTCACTTTCAAAACTTTCGTGAGTTGTACTACACATTATTACAACAACGGGAAATTACTCACGTAAATGATAAATTGTCAATGAGTGTCCTCATGACAATGTTTCGATTCATCTAGAGAATCTTCTTCAGGGTGAGTGGACCATAACGCGCGCGCTACCCTGCTCGCATTGCCGTGAGTAATTTCCCGTTGTTGTAATAACTAATCCTAATCCTAATCACTACATAGTATGTATAAAGCAAAGTCGCTTTCCGCTTCCCGCGTCTGTATGTATGTATGTTTGCTTATATCTTTAAAACTACACAACGGATTTTGATGCGGTTTTTTTTTAATAGATAGAGTGATTCAGGAGGAAGGTTTATATGTATAATAACATGCTACCCGTGCGAAGCCGGGGCAGGTCGCTAGTAATATTATAAATGCGAAAGTTTGTGATAAGGCTGCTATGTTTGTACCCTAATCAAAAATAAACGACAAAACGGATTAAGATCAAATTTGCTGTAGTATGTAGATAAAAAATCAGAATAAATAAAGGGGAAAGTTTTAATCCAAAAAACCATCCCGAAATGATAAAAAAACGCAAAAAGAGTGATTTTGGTATAGATGGCGCTGGTGTGCAAATAATCTGACATCACAGATTAAAAACTTTTAGTCGTCATAGCAACGCAGTTTCGACTAATGAATGATACGCATTCTACCAAAATTCGTAATTTATTTTATCAGTATAAGGTTTGTAGGGAAATAATGGAAGTTGGCTGAAATTGCTTTTTCCTATGCGATTATTAAAATTTAACAGGACAACGTCTGTCACGTGTCGGTTAATATTATCTAAACTAAGCTAAGCTAGTAGATAAGCTCGTATTTTTAGCCGACTCACGTAACTTATATTTATTGCAAAATGTGGGTATTGTGCCAAACATCTAATGCATCTGATTGCCCCCTTTAGCGTCTTCAAAATCTAAGCGCTTTGAGATCTGAGAGGATGTCTACCGTACTTGGGGATTACAGTCGTGATCCTATTTATAACGATTTTTTGAGTATTTAAATTTCATACTTTGTTTTTTTTTTTTAATTTTCGGGTTATTATTTTTATTTTGGTATGCTTATTTTACGAGAATATTTTTTTTTTGTACTTAATAATATTATTAATTTAGTTTTATTTTTTTTAGGTTTTTTTTAGGAGTTCAGGATCTAGGGTTTGGAGATTCAATAAACAAAATTCCCAAATTTTAAGTTTATTTTTTATTGAAGAAAATTTTTCTGTTAAATTTTAATGTTGATATTCTGTGAGAATGAGTGTAAGGTAAGTATGAAGTGAGTGTATTCTCGTCTTTACTTTCTACGCAATCGACCTACAATACCGGTGTAACTAAGGTTTTAGAGGCAAATGTTAGCTTTGTTATATTAAATTACGTACTCTATTTCCGACTTTAAGGGATATGCCTACTTTAACGTACCATTAACATGACCATACCGGAATATTCAAGAGACTGGCCTCACAACTTAGTTGGTAGTAACTCTGCCTTCTACGCTGAAGGTTGTGGGTTCGATCCTCACCCAGGGCAAACATTTGTGTGATGAACATAGATGTTTGTTCTGTGTCTGGGTGTTACTAAGTATAATAAGTATGTATTTACAAAAAAAAAGTATATATGTATTCTATCAGTTATCTGGTTCCCACAGTACAAGCTTTGCTTAATTTGGGGCTAGATGGCGTTGTGTGTAAGATCCGCCAATATTTGTTTATTTATTTATATTTCATTTAAAAGATGATGGAAAACATCGTAAGTTAACATCGTAATTGGTTTCCAATTATTAATCTTTAAAGAATATCACGTAATGCTAACTATTGCTAAATTTGGACATGTGCCAAATGTAGTTGGGAGACGTGCTTCTAGACTACCTCCTCTACATACCTTTCAAGGTCTGAATGCCTGGAGATTTTTGCCATACTCTTTTGCGATAGCCAATTATTTTTATATTATGACATTCACTTTCTTACGTGGTTTCGCTTGGGTAGAAATGATAAAAAGTATCCTAAACTTTATTACAAATTTTAGTAAAATTAGTTTAAAACTAAATTTCATCGAGATCTTTTAAGGACGTGGCTGAGTAACAAACAAACGAAATTTATAATATTAAGTACGATGTCATGGGCTGGTATGCTAACATCATGATACCATATCATAAAAAAATAAATAGGATCACGACTGTCACCAAGGGCGGTAACATCTTCTCACATCCCTAAATATGTCTAAATGGGTTAATTCAGAGGCACGTCCAAACATTCGTCCACATTTTGCAGTAGTCAGGCATTCCACACGTGTCAGGTTGCAAGTCCATCGCCGCTAGATTACTAACTAGTTTCTTCACGATGTTTTCCTTCATCGTTGTAAGCACGTTTTAATGCGCATATACATTTTTCCAACTGAAAAATCCATAAATACTTAGCCGGGATTTAAACCCACGACCTTCAGATTGAAAGTCAAGACCTCCTTCGACCAACATTGCTTTATGCAAAATGATTCTATCATAATTATTCATGGTACGTTGAAGTGGACGAAGACCTTTAGGTAGCTCGTTTTACGCGTAGCTGGAGAAAACCCATATTCCCGGAATAGGGATGTATCGGCCTCGGCCATGTTCTTCTCAGCCTTCATTGTACCCAACGATGTTACGTAATTAGATAAAATGTTTTCAGGATCTATTTTGCGCTTCAAATATTCCCCATTATAAATTTTACTCTATTTATTTTCATTTTCATAGCCGTGTTGGCCGAGTGGGAGGTACCTCGACTTTCAATCTGAAGGTCGTGAGTTTGAATCCCAGCGTGCATCAATGGATTATTCTGTCCGAAAAATGTATATGCGCATCAAAAACACGTGCTCAAAACGGGAAGGAAAACATCGTGAGGAAACCAGTTAGTATTCTTATAAGAGGCGATGGGCTTGCAACCTGTCACTTATAGAATGCTAACTACTGCAATTTAAAGGCAATGTTTGGACGTGCCTCTGACTACCTCCACTAGACATCTCCAAAGGATCTAAGCGCCTGGAGATCTGAGTGAGAGGATGTCTACCGTACTTGGGGATTACAGTCGTGATCCTATTTTTATTTTTATGAAAACATTGATGCGGAACTTTAAAAAGATTCTTTTATTTAGTGGAAATAATATAAACATTGGAACTCCAGCGTCGTTAGGCTTTTTTAGGCATTGTTAGGATAATGGTTGAGGCGATAAACACGGTTAGAACACGCATTTTCCATTTAAACGTCCTATTTCCTTGGATATTGGTATAAAACCTGTTCTGATTGTCTGTGCCGGTACTTTTAGATATCGTATCATACTTTTTGTTTTATTCTTATCATAAGCTGACACTCAATTAAGGTGATATACGAAATGTTTGGTTTTTTGTATACGCTGAGTCTACCCGGATAAGACGGAAAAAGTGATAAAACTGCATTATCTTGAAAACCATTGTCTAAAATTTACTTAGCTAGTATGATTATCTAACGAATTATATAAAAATGAACTGTTTAGCTATTCATAGTTTTGAGTAAAAACAAAATTAGTGTTTTTAAAGAGTCAACTTTGGAAAGTAAAACTATCGAGGAAAGTTTCACCAATCGTGTTTCTGTCTATAATTTATCTAAATTAAATCCTTCAGTTGTCTTTGTCATAAAAAACAAAACTGTATGTTTTGCGGTTATTTTGAAAAGACGATTCTGCATTGATCTTAAAAATTATTACTCATCTTAACAGATTTGTTGATAAAATTTTCATTTTATTTCTTATTTATAAAACGTTAGATTTCAGATCATTAATAATTAAGGAGATACTCTGAAAATGACCATTTTATCATACCCAGCCTCTTAAATAAGTTTTATTCTTCGGTTTAAATGGTAAAGAAACAAAAAGGGTTTTAGAAGCTAATATATTGAGTGGATTGAAACATGATATATTATTACGTGAAACCCGTTTCGTTTTGTGCCCTTTTGGCAATATATTAATATACCCTTTAAGACTCAGGTGTCTTTCTTCAGTTTTTTCCCTTTATAGTTTTAGCGTCATTATAAGTGCCTTTTCATAGGACCACGACTGTAATCCCCAAGTACGGTAGACATCCTCTCAGATTTCCAGGCGCTTAGATCCTTTGAAGATGTCTAGTGGGGATAGTCAAAAGCACGTCCAAATATTATATTTGGCACATACCCACATTTTGCAGTAGTTAGCATTCCATACGTGAAAAGTTGCAAGCCCATCGCCGCTTATAAGAATACTAACTGGTTTCCTCACGATGTTTTCCTTGACCGTTTTGAGCACGTGTTTTGAAAAATCTATATATGCACTACGGTATTCGAACCCACGACGTTCGAAATGAAAGTCGGGGTACCTCTCACTCAGTCAACACTAATAATTATTTATTCAATTATGTGAAAGATATGGACAACGAGGTCTTAGTAATAGGGTTCCGTTTATACCCTTTGGGTACGGAACCCTAAAAAGGATCAAAATGGCAGAAATAAACCTCAAAATTAATAAATAATTCAGAATAAATTCCCTTTCAGGTAGCGTCTTTGTCCATACATCTTAAAAGACCTTGCTATCTGTACCTACATTCAATTCCGCGATCCGCTTTTGCAGGAGAGCCCATCTATCATCAGCGCCTCACGGCACATAACGTTCAAACATTAATTCTCGCAGACACTTCTACTATTCATTACGACTATAAATCATCGAGCCTGAGGCATTTAAGGATTCATGAGGTACATAAATTGAGTGAAGGTGGTGTCATCGTTTTCATTAGGTCGCGGGACCACGGGATTGTATATACAATACAGGCATCGGTTTATTTTATTTTTGCCTATATCGTACCACTGCAGGGCAAGGGCTCCCCTTTCTTCTTCCACACTTTTCGATCTCCAGTCATCGGTTACTCAAAAAAAAAATTAATAAATAAATATGGTAAAAAGTTCACACAGCGCCGTCTAGACCTAAACTTAACCTTGTACTATGGGAACTAGATAACTAATAGAATATTTATATTCTTTTTTTTTGTATATACATACATGTTTATTATAAATATTAACACTCAGACACATAACAAAAAATTTCATCACGCAAATATTTGTCCTAGGTGTCCGTTGCTCCGATTTGACGTGAAAGATGGACAAACAAACACACAAACACATGGATTGTGGATGTGGATTGTGTATTAGAATGACAATGCTAATGTCGTACTGCTGCTTTTTGAATTTGTGCTGAGGCTCTTTAGTTATTATTTTTTTATTGTTTATGTACTTGAGTAGTACTTTTAATTATTATTCTTGTTTGAGCCTTCACCTTGTTCGATGGGCACCACACTGGAGCTCTACATAGCATTAAGGAAAGGATCATTAAAAAAAAGGTAGACCCTAAGCCGTGTTTGTTGCCTGATTCTTCTAGGCTTGGTCGCGTGGAATCGGCGTAGCTTCACCTAGTTCCTAAGACGTTTCAAAGTGATCCTTGTGATTTATTGAATTAAATGATTTTTGAATTTGAATTTTGAATTAACCTAAAAAATATATCTTTATTTAATACCTATAATACTACAAAGGATTTTAAAAGTAACTAAGTAATAGCCTTTTAAAGATAATCGATAGATTAGCTGCTTGTACAGTAAAGAAGTTTTCATAAAAGGTACTGAACAAAAGTTTTAAGTTGCAAGGTCCCAGAGGAGTGTAACACGAAGATTAGAAATATGAAGGTACTCTAAGCTTTCCTTAAGATGAGGAGATAGGAAGTTAAAATAACATTTTGCTAAATATTTATTTAAAAAAAATTGGTAGAGAAAAAATTGAGATTTTACATATCGCTATCTAGCTTCAAACTAAAAAGTTTGTATGACTATAATTTTTTAATCGTAAAATTATATTATGCAATTTAAAGAATACATGAGTATACCATTTTGGCATTATTAGAAGTGGCGATGGGTTTACAACCTCAGGTATGGAATACTAAGTATTACAAAATATGGTAAATAGCCTGACGTAAATAGTTTGTACGTGCCTCTCTTTACCCGCTCAACGATCTGTGTGCCTGCAGATCTACGACGATGCCTACCATAGTCTTCATTTTATTTCATTTTCGAGTATATAAGTTTTCTGTTGAAAAATATTTTGACAATCTTTTGTAAAATCATTTACACCATCAAGCATAAGCGCGCTATCCTGTCACATCATAATAACATTGTCATTGAAACTTGACAAGAATGCAAAGTTTTTACTCAATCGAAGTATTTACTAAAAGTTCCGTTGTGAGTGTCTGTCGAACTGCTCCTGACTCCATCATCAGATCAGCTCGCTGTCATATTATTGCATTGTCATCGTTACATAAGCATTCAAAATTTTAGCTCTACGTTGGGGATAACTACTTCAAAATTGTGTTGCATGATTCCACCTTAACAAACATAGTAACATACACACATTAATTGCAAGTTAAATAAAAGCTTATAAAAAGAGCTCGACTATGTCGCGTGTCAGACAACTTGACGACCTAGATTATGGGCGTCAAGAACGCTGTGACAATTTCTCGGTCGTTATACGTCGTAAGATCGTGTGTGGAAAATGTTGCGCTAACGTTTCTCTAAGTGACGCGATAGTGTTGGTTATTTTTAAAGTTCTCGGTGTGAATATTATGACGAAATGGGGAATGAACTTTTATTTTTCTAGGTAGGAAATGTTTGTGGTTAAAACGAGTAAGAAATGTTTTTGATGAATCGTTTTTTCTCGAAAACCGCAAGTCACACAGTTTTGTTTTTTATGACAGAGATAACATATGGATATAATCTAGATAAATTATAGACAGAAACACGATTGGTCAAACTTTTCTCGTTAGAATAACTTTCCAAAGTTTGCTCTTCAAAAACACTAGTTTCGTTTCTAATCAAAACTATGAATAGTTCGTTAGATAATCACACTAGCTATGTAAATTATAGACAGTTTCGTTTTAAGTTTGATGGTTTTCAAGATAATGCAGTTTCATCACTTTATCCGTCTTATCCGGGTAGACTCAACTCATACAAAAAAAAAACAAAGATTACACATATCACCTTAAACTTTATGTTTTGGGTATATAAACATGTACAATATCGGCATAAACATGAAGGAACTTATGTAACTTTTGAAGTTGACTATTTGTAACAAACTACGTCTAGGTAGGTATCTATATTTTGATTTTGTTACCATGTTTTGATTTACCCGCGTTGTTGCAAGACTTCACTAAAAAAATGTTCGATTTTAATTTCGATACAACTGCTACTCGTATGACTTGTTACTTAAGACATACTTATTCTATAGTAACTCTTTTGTTTGTCTGTCTGTAAACTTGATTTCCGGTTCCGGTTGTCAAAGCAGTAACAGTGTTCTACAAGTGCTCCCGATTTTTAATAAAAATAATAGTGGAAAACAACACAAGAAAGCTTTACACTGCAGAAAACCAACAATAAGAAGCATAAACGAACTTTTCACCGCAAAAACACGAAGAAAAAACAAGAAAGATCACCAAATAATAGAAAGAAACAGTCCTGACATTCCATTTAGAGGTTAGAAAAATATGTCAAATTAACTTGTCATTTGCAGTTGTGCCAACATTACTCAAATATTTAATTACACTCCGTAACACGCAAAGTGATCTAAACCATAAAGGGACTGACATTTGTGGAGTGGTACCAACATTGTGAGAATAACTACGTCACGACAATAGAGTAACTTGACACTTGTGCAGCGATACCAACATAGTGCGAGTAATTACGTTCCGAACTATACAGAACGCATATCTATACTTCAACATGGTTAACAGTGGGATGTCGGAGGATATGTTAAAACTATTCCAAATGATGAAAATCGAAATGGAAAAACAAACTACGACAATAACACAAAATATAACTGCTACTTTGATGCATGTTATAGATGATAGGATACAACCAATACTAGAAGAAAATAAGATCCTTAAATTGGAAGTACAAACATTGAACAGAAAGATTAAACACTTAGATGATATATACAGAAAAAATAATATAATAATACATGGTCTGAACGAAACGGAGAACAACAACACAGAATTGCGGAGTATGATCACATACGCTTTACAAAATATAAATGTTAAGGTTGAAAATTTTGAAATAAACTACTATCATCGATTGGGACGTAAGCAAGAAGGAAAAACTAGACCTATACTAATTGCTTTTACTTCACACCACAAAAAAATTGAAATACTAAAAAACAAAGCGAAAATGCCTGAACGAACTTATATTACGGAAGACTTCTCAAAAGAAACAATGGAATTACGTAAAAATCTCCAACAACAAGTAAAACAAGAACGAGAAAAAGGAATCGAAGCCTTCATTAAGAATAATAAACTCATAATAATAGAAAAACAAGGAGCTGAAAAAAGGAAAAGAGATTGTTCATTGTCACCTGCAAACATTCAAACACCTACGCGCCCCGTGGAAAAAGGACAAAGTATTATAGCTCCGTCCAAATTACACAAAGTAGACGCATTTGCTTATATGAGGTCTCGATCTCATTCTCTGACAGAGAAAAACACCCAACAGAAACTATAGGAATTACCAGACACCGGAATAACGAGAAGAACAGCAAAAACTACAAAAAAACTATTAACAAAAAACAAACAGATCCCCAATACGGCTGGTCACCGCGGGGACATAGACCACATCCCCCAAAAGCTTGCAGTAGGAAAGCCCAACAAAATACTACCTCATAGACAACATTTTCAATATGCAAAACGAAGATCAAGAAATAAAATAAATATAGCTACGCTCAACACAAGATCGATGAAGTCTCAGGAACTCTTACTAGAACTAGAACATGCACTTGAAACCGTCAACTGGGACATTATAGGATTGTGTGACGTGAGAAGAGCGGAGGAAAAAACAGAGGAACACGACAAATACATATTATACCATATTAATGAAAAACCTGGGATTTATGGAGTAGGATTTTTGGTTAAGAAATACCTGAAAAATGAAATAATAGAGTTCCGAGGCATATCGGATAGAATTGCCATTTTGAATATAAAACTCCCTGGACATACACAACCAGCTTCAGTAGTTCAAATATATGCTCCAACCGAGGTTACCCAGAAGGAAAGTAAAGATGAATTTTATAATAAACTAAACCAAATTATGCCAAACTTGTATCCAACGGTTATTATATTAGGAGATTTTAACAGTCAAATAGGAAAAAGGAAAAATAATGAGAATAATGTACTTGGACCTTACACAACTGGGAAAAGAAATGATAACGGACAGAGATTGATAAACTATGCAGTACAAAATAACTTACAAATTATGAACAGTCACTACAAAAGAAAACATAATAGAAAATGGACATGGGTGTCACCTAACGGGAAGATAAGAAATGAAATTGACTACATTCTCACAAATAAACCAAGACTGTTTTCTAACATTGATGTTGTTAATCAATTCGACCACAACACAGACCACAGAATGCTCCGGGGACAAATACATACAGTAGAACCAAAAACTTCAAGAAAAAACATTCAAAGAAATAGAAAACCAATGTTTTTACCAATTGCAGAAAATATTCTACAATTATTAAATAATAATCTAGAAACAATAAGGAATGTTAAAGATCTCCAAAAGAAGTATGACGCTCTTGAGAATGAACTAAGCAAATTCGAAAACAACACAGTAATAAATAACGAATCCAAAGATAAAATAGGTCCAAAAGCGAAAAATCTGATCGTAACGAGAAAATCCTTATATAAAGACAGAAGAATCAACAAAAAGCAAATACAAACCCTAAGTAAAGAAATAAATCTACAAATTAGGAAATATAGACAGAAAAGAAGGAATGATATAATAAACTATCACATTAAAAAAACAGGAGTCAAAAAAGCATGGAACGAGTTAAGGGAATGTAAGAACTGGATTGATAATATGACACACCACAAAGATAAGAAGAAGAAAACAAACAGAATCGAAATATTAGAAGTGGCTACGGACTACTACCGCCAATTATATAACAATGATAGATCAACAGACGAACAACATCAACTATTCAAAACCGATAGTGATGATAAAATCCCAAATATAATGAAACAAGAAGTGGACAAAGCTATCAAATCCCAAAAAAGAGGAAAAGCAACAGGTGAAGACGGCATATCGAACGAACTTTTACTGGGGACCTCTGATATAATATTAGACATCTTAACTAACATTTTTAACGAGATTTTGGATACAGAGTATATACCTCATCAGTGGACCACCTCAACCATTATATTACTTCATAAAAAGGGAAGAAAAGACAATATAGCAAACTACAGACCCATTAGCCTGATGTCTAACGTATACAAAATATTTTCTAAGATATTACTAAACCGTCTAACAAACATTCTAGATGAAAACCAACCCAAAGAACAAGCAGGTTTTCGTGGAGATTTTTCGACGATTGACCATATACACACCATAAAACAAGTTATTCAGAAATGCAATGAATATCAGATGTCTTACTACTTGGCTTTTGTGGATTATAATAAAGCGTTTGATTGCTTGATACACGAAAAAATCTGGGAAGCGCTCGCTACACAAAAGGTCGAAAATAAATACATACGAATAATTGGTAACATATATATAAACATGACAGCGGAAATACGAACAGAAAGAGTAGGCAAACAATTCCCTATCAAAAGAGGCGTCAGACAGGGAGATCCACTATCACCCAAACTCTTCTCAGCAGTACTGGAACATATATTTAGAAAACTACAGTGGGATAAACATGGGCTAAACATTAATGGAGTACGACTAAACCACCTAAGGTTCGCAGATGATCTAATCCTTATATCAGAGGATCCAAATAGCCTGCAAGAAATGTTAGAACAGCTTGTACTTCAGAGTGCTGAAGTAGGTCTCTCAATGAACGTGGAAAAAACTAAGGTAATGACGAACACTGAAAAAATCCCCATCACAGTCAATAACACCCAAATAGATTATGTCGAAGAATATACATACCTTGGACAAATAATATCACCAAAGGACCTTACATCAAAGGAAATAAACAACAGGGTACAACTAGCATGGAAAAGATATTGGTCCCTAAAAGAAGTATTCAAAAATCCCCAGGTACCACTCAAAGCAAAGAAGAAAGTATTCGATTCTTGTGTGTTACCTGTCTTATCATATGGATGCCAAACATGGAACCTAACAAAACAAAATATATGTAAACTTGAGACCTGTCAACATAGTATGGAGCGAAGCATACTCAACGTCAAGCTAAAAGACAGAGTAAATATAGAAACATTACGAAATGAAACTAAGCTTGGCGATGTAACATACTGCATAAAGAAACTAAAATGGAGATGGGCAGGACATATGATGAGGACCAAAAAGGAAAAATGGACGAAAGAAGTTACGGAATGGTGTCCAAGATATAATAAGAGAAGGAAAGGGAGACAACGTCTCAGATGGGAGGACGATATCCGGAAACATGCTGGAGTCACTTGGAAAAGGATGACTCATAATAGGAAAGAGTGGCAAGCTCTAGGGGAGGCCTATGCGAGAACGCAAGACAATCTCTATACCGGTGTCAATAAGTAATTCATATAAAGTTAAAACAAATAAGTTAATTAAGGAAAAATATATATATTTAAGTTAGTATTAATTGTACTTATATTCTACTTTCTTTTTTTTAATTTTACTTGTACTAAATATCAACTTTATAAAACCATGTTTTAAGATTGTTAAATAAAGGCTATTAAAAAAAAAAAAAAAAAAAAAAAAAAAAAAAAACTTGATGGTCTGAGGATTTTTAGTTTGTTTAAAGATTTGATACTAAAATAATGATTTTATAAAAAAATAATTGTTTACCAAAGTTCTCTTGCTATCTTTTATAAGATTCATAATATAATGAACTAAAGAGTTTTTAACACTCGTTATGTCGTGATAAATAACAAACACGTAAAAATAACTATTAAACTTTATGAAAACCAAAACCGGAAAGCATTTTCTCAACAAATTCATAAACGTATGTACATAACAGGCAGCTGACAAAAAAACTTTCGGAAATCCTTACAAATCGCAACAAAGCAACTGACCTATTTCCAAATACTTTTGATGCGTGGAATCGTACTCCTCCCAGCTGATTCCGCGAAAGCGGTTCCGTTCGCGCGACGCCGGCAGCAACGCTTCCTGGCGTACATTATCGTTCGGGTTCCTGGGGACAAAACAAGCAATGTATTGTGTGCGTTTCGTTACCGTCGATGCTTTTCTGAAACAGTGATTCTGTGTCCACGCTAACAACTAAAATTCGTAAAAAACTGTCTTATTCCTTTTACGTGAAAGTCTGAATTCGCGTAACCAAGATAACAGTTCTAAAACGTAGGGTAGTTTTAAGTAATTTTACGTATAAGTCAGCATGCAAAAAGGTGTTGACTAAAATTAAATTTTGTAATTTTTTTGCATATTCGAAAGTATACGAAAATGTCTAAAATATTCTCTTTAAGCGGACACAACAGTGTTGCCACCATTGTGTACCTTTCGTTAGCGTCGATGCTTTTCTGTGAACATTTTTATGTTAAACACACTTCGCTAGGAGCTTTTTTGTTTGTATGCGAAACAATCAATGTTGTATGCATTTCGTTATCGTCGATATTGTATTTTTTTACCTTTTTAGGGTTCCGTACCCAACGATAAAAACGGGACTACCATTACTATTACTAAGTCTCCGCTGTCCGTCTGTCAGTCACAGGGCTGTATCTCATGAACCGTGATAGCTAGATAGTTGAAATTTTTACAGATTATGTATTTATGTTACTGCTATAACTATAAATACTAAAAATAGAATAAAAAAATTGTGTGTGTCAGCTCCGACGCACGACTGGAGTTTACTCCTTATGTACGATTGTCAAAACAGACGCAAACATTATAAAGTATAGGCAAAGTAAGGGTACACACTACCCACGATCTAGCTGCACTGCTCACACCAAATTAGAAAGTTGCGCACGATAGGTTGCGCACCAAAAACGTAACGAGGTCATTCGTTCAGTAGATTTTACCCCTCACATTTTTCTCATACCGGGCGCCTTATATCAAAAACCGATTCTTAAGGAGTAAACTCCAATAAATATTTAAGTGGAGCACCCATACAACAAACGTGATTTTCTGCCGTTTTTTATAGATAATAGTACGGAACCCTTCGTGCGCAAGTCTGACTCGCACTTGGCCGGTTTTATTATAGAGATTTTTCAACCAATCATAATAAAATAAACAAGAATAATGCACAGCAGAAACTATTCAAATGTGAACCATTTTATTTTAGTTGAATTTTCAAGTGTCTTTGTAAATGTATGTTTATTTTTATTTTTACAATATTTTTAATTAGTAATTACTCTAATTACATTAGCTAACCTTTACGTACCTAATAACCTAAAACAGAAGGACCCTTAAAGCAGAGACTGAATAAATTAACCGACTTGGTATTACATGGATCTCACAATTTTTTACGGTAGAAGAACTGAGTTGCGTTACGAGACTTGGCATTTTTTACAAGTTATGTTTTTGATGGGATTATATCTACATCAACAACAAATTTTATCTTAATCCGTTTTGTCGCTTAGGCCTGATTGAGGCACAAACATACATACAAACTTACAAACTTTCACATTTATAATCTTAATAGGATAAGGATTTGCAAGTTTTTAAGTGGATCGTAAATTGTTAGGTCAAAGTACTAAACAAAATGAGTGTCTATTCTTGAATAGCTGAATAAATTACGATTCGCTTGAGTTTGCAATTTTAGGTATTAAAAACTCGTGATCGAAACGGTGAAAGAAAGTTCATGAGAAAATCAGTTAGTATAAACCTATTCTTATGAAAAACCCAGGACAAATATGTGTTGAACATAGATGTTTGTTCTGTGTCTGGGTGTTATTATGTATCATAAATATGTATGTATTTAAAAAATATATATATTATAAGTATTCTATCAGTTATCTAGTTCCCATAGAACAAGCTTTGCTTAGTTTGAGGCTGGATAGCGCTGTGTAATTGTTTAAAATTTTATTACAGTTTCTTTTTAAGTTTGATGGTTTTCAAGATAATGCGGTTTTATCACTTTTTCCATCTTCTCCGGGTAGACTCAGCCCATACAAAATACAAAAATTTCAAGCATCACATTAAGTGATGAAAACTCGAGTGTATTATAACTGTGACGTAAATATGACGTGACACAATAAAACGAAATAGCCCTCGAAATAAGACCTTACGACACGAACATATAAAGTTTATTTCTCATAATTTCCTATTTCCATAAACTTTGAAGAGCTATTAAATGTTACAACCCAAACAAGACAAGATCCGTCTGCCGCATAATACACTTACATGCTAAGGAATAAAGTTCAATTTGGTATGGCTGGTGAATAATAATGCCACCTAAATGCCTGAATAACGTCATCAAAACTTCGGATCATTGTTTGTTGATTAGCGCATTGAGGGTACTTAGGAAAAGCTTGTCGGCTTTAACGTTTTCTTGTTACTGGTCTTTTCTTGGTCATTGTAGTATTCATGTTATATCCTAATAATATGATAAATGCGAAAGTTTGTGATAAGGCTGCTATGTTTGTTCCCTAATCAAAAATAAACGACAAAACGGAATAAGATAAAATTTGCTGTAGTATGTAGATAAAAAATCAGAATAAATTAAGGGGGAACTTATAATCCGAAAAACCACCCCTAAATGATAAAAAAACGCAAAAAGGATGATTTTGGTATAGATGGCGCTGGTGTGCAACAACTCTGTCAGATTTGTTGCACACCAGTCTGTCAGATTCCGACCACAGACTAAAAACATTTAGTCGACATAGCAACGCAGTTTTGACTAATGAATGATACGCATTCTACCAAAATTCGTAATTATTTTTATCAGTACAAGGTTTGTTAAGAAAAAATTGGAAGTTGTCTGAAATTGTTTTTTTCTATGCAATTATTGAAATTTAGGCTGGACAAAGTCTGTAACGGGTCGGCTAGTATCACTATCACTACATAGTATAAAGCAAAGTCGCTTTCCGCTTCCCGCGTCTGTATGTATGTATGTATGTATGTTTGCTTATATCTTTAAAACTACACAACGGATTTTGATGCGGTTTTTTTTTATAGATAGAGTGATTCAGGAGGAAGGTTTATATGTATAATAACGTGCTACCCATGCGAAGCCGGGGCGGGTCGCTAGTATAATATATAATTGACTGGCTTCACAGCTCAGTTGCTAGTAGCTCTGCCTTCTGCGCTGCGGTGGGTGTGAAATATTTGTGTGAATACAATAGATGTTTTTTCTGTGTCTGGGTGCTAATATGTATATAATAACAAATGTATTTATATGTATTTACCAAAAAAAAAGAATGTAGGTATTCTATAAGTCATTTGGTTTCGATAGTACAAGCTTTGCTTAGTTCGGGGCTAGATGGCGATGTGTGAAATGTCCACCAATATATTTTAATTTAATAACTTATACAACTACTGAAACAGTGAGCTGAGTCGAGAATAGATGTGCTTGTATAATTGTGCATGTGCATACTGTTTGTATGTGTACCAAAACTCAACAATAACCTGGTCTTTACCAGGCGAGAGGCCAAGTTATACCAGTTCTGGAAAAAAGTGCATACTGCCTATATGTGTTCCAAAACTCAACAATAACCTGGTCGGTACCAGGCGAGAGGCCAAGTTATACCAGTCCTGGAAAAAAAAATCTATGTCACTTGATTCCGGCACGATTACAGGGAAAAAATAAATGCAAGGAATGCAAGGTTTTACACCAACTGTCTTAAATATCTGTGATTAAAAAAAAATAGGATCACGACTGTAATCCCCAAGTACGGTAGACATCCTCTCAGATCTCCTAGCGCCCTTTGAATAATGTCTAGTGGGTGTAGTCAGAGACATTTCCAAACATTATATTTAGCACATGCCCACATTTTGCAGTAATTAGCATTCCATACGTGACAGGTTGCAAGCCCATCGCCGCTTACAAGAATACTAACTGGTTTCCTTACTATGTTTTCCTTCACCGTTTTAAGCACGTTTTGATGCGCATATACATTTTTCGAACAGAAAAATCCATTTATGCACGCCAGGATTCGAACCCACGACCTTCAGATTGAAAATCGGTGTACCTCCCACTCGGCCAACACGACTGTGATATTTAGGTATCACTTTATATGTCAGCGAGTACTACAGTCACCGTCTTTCTATACGGGCGATCGAAATTCTAATCCTAATAATATTATAAATGCGAAAGTTTGTGAGTTTATATGTATGTTTGTTCCTAAATCAGGCCTAAAAGACAAAACGGATTTAGTTGAAATTTGCTGTAGATGTAGATATAATGCCCGAATAAATAATAGCCTACTTTAAAAAATGAAAAACATCATCAAAACGATAAAATAACGCAAAAGAGATGATTTCTGTATAGATGGCGCTGGTGTGCAACAAATGTGACATCACAGACTAAAAACATTCAGTCTTTTCTATTCGATTATTGAAATTTGACAGGACAACGTCTGTCACGGGTCGGCTAGTTGCTATATACTCGTATATACGTTTAAGATAATCTTGGTAGCATTTTGATGCGACGACCACTTCCAGCGATTTTATGGAAATGCCAGGCAATTTTGTAAATTGCTCGAGTTAGAGATAAGTTACCAGGATAATAATGAGCTATGAAAAAAAACTCTTCATAACAGATGAAATGCCTAATGTCATGTCGGAAAAATTTGGTGCTTGGTGACAACGGAGTTAATGACTTGGTTAATGATTGTGACAAATAATCTTAATCTTAATAATATTATAAATGCGAAAGTTTGTGAGTTTGTATGTATGTTTGTTCCTCAATCGGTTTTAGTTAAAATTTGCTGTAAATGTAGATATAATGCCCGAATAAATAATAGACTACTTTAAAATATGAAAAACATTTCAAAAACGATAAAAAAACGCGAAAGGGATAATTTCTTTCTGACATCACAGACTAAAAGCATTCAGTCTTTTCTATTCGATTATTGAAATTTGACAGGACAATGTCTGTCACAGGTCGGCTAGTAAATAATAAAAAAACATACAGGCGAATTGAGAACCTCCTCTTATTTGAAGTCGGTTAAAAATAAATAGGATCACGACTGTAATCCCCTAGTCCCCAAGTAATTACATAGTTATTATACATACATATTAACACCCGGACACAGAACAAACATCAATATTCATCACACAAATGTTTGCTCTGGGTGGGGATCGAACCTACAACCTACAGCACAGAAGGCAGAGTTACTACCAACTGAGCTGTGAGGCCAGTCAGTACTGGACGCACAGAGTCAAAATAAAAAAAAAACTTACTTAGAACTATAATATTATGTACCTACTACCTTCTTATGTATACTATGTACTCTATACTTGTGTAATTTAACTGTTTCTTTTTTGTGTAGCAATTTATGACAACTTTTATTTGCTTCATATAAAATAGTGATTATCTATATCTAAACTTATAAGGTAAAGTTTGTTTACGAGTTTGGATATAGAAGGTAATTTCCGGAACTACTGATCCGGATCTAAAAAAACATTCTCCGATATTAGGCTACATTAACTTTGAGCGCTTTAAGCTATATTTTGTTGTGATAAAAAAATGTTTTCACGGATGAAAAATTGTGACAAAAATTATACGATGATACGATACGATAAATAGGAAGCTACGTTATCTTTTATTATTATAACTAGCGACCCGCCCCGGCTTCGCACGGGTAGCATGTTATTATACATATAAACCTTCCTCCTGAATCACTCTATCTATTAAAAAAAACCGCATCAAAATCCGTTGTGTAGTTTTAAAGATATAAGCAAACATACATACATACGCGGGAAGCGGAAAGCGACTTTGCTTTATACTATGTAGTGATGATGCTAAAATCTATTTTAAATTACTATTATGGCTATTAATGCGACATTCAATGTCACTTCGCCTACACATTCATACACATACACACACACACACACATACACACAAAAATTTGATCATAGATTTTACTTTTATCTCTATTTTTATCTTATCTTAAAAAATAGGTTCAGAACTGTAATCTTCAAGTAAGATAGATATACTCTCAGATCGCAAGGCGCTTAGATCCTTTGAAGTTGTCTAAAGGGGTAGTCAGAGGAACGTCCAAAAGTTACAATTTGGCACAATACCCACACTTTGCAGTAGTTGGCATTCCATACGTGACATGTTTCAAGCCAATCGCCGCTTGAAATACTAACTGGTTTCTTCATGTCTTCCTTACCATTTTGAGCACGTGTTTTAATGCGCATATAGTTTTTTTGACTTCATTACCATTGAATAAAACATCGTGAGGAAACCATTATAAGCGGCGATGGGCTTGCAACCTGCCACGTATGGAATGCTAACTACTGCAAAATGTGGGCATGTCCAATTATAATGTTTGGACGTGTCTCTGCCTACCCCCACTAGACATCTTCAAAGGATCTAAGCGCCTGGAGATCTGAGAGGATGTCTTCCGTGCTTGGGGATTACAATCGTGATCCTATTTATTTTTATTTATTACCATTGAATAATGCTTACTACTTGATCTTGAGACAGTATCAACATCTTTACCTAATTTCCAAAAGTGAGAAAACTAAGAAATCAGTGCAACTTCTAGCTAAGAAAGTCCGAATAGTCCAAAACTACTTTAAAGTCAAATTGAAACAAACTGCAGTAAATTCCAATTTGGGTTGCAGATACAAAAACTATTTTAAAGTCACCTACACGTAAGAAAAGTTTAAATGAAAATCCTGAAATAACATGATGCAAATTCTTATTGCAGCTTAAACTAGCATCTTGTGAAACAGCTTTTGACAGATGCGGATTAACTGCAACTGGGACGAATACCAGAAAAATAAAACCGGTCAAGTGCGAGTCGGACGCGCGCACGAAGGGTCCCTTACCAATTTTTATAAATAACGGCAAGAAAACACGTTTGAATAGGAGCCCTTGAATATTTATTTTAGTTTGTTTTTAGAATTTGTTGATATAGCGGCAACAAAAATATTTTTAAATTATCTGTGATTTTTTTTACTAAGCTTAAGTCTAGCTATCACCTTGTGACAGACAGACAGACAGACGGACAGCGGAGTCTTAGTAATAGGGTCTCTTTTTATTTATTGGGTACGGGATTCTAAAAACAAAACACGGAACCTTACGTATCGTTTTGTATTTTGTAATTGTAAGGCTACAAAAAAGGATTCAGTTTTATTTCTATAAAAAAGTAGAAAAAGTCTTTTCTTTTTCCTGTCATGTTTATCTATATTTACACGAATATAACAAGGAGATAAAGTTTTTTATGTAATGCCGCAGGCAAAATCTAGTACGACATAAAAAAGAAAATAGGGACTAAGAAATTATTAGATTTTATGGCAGTGATGAAACCAATTACGAGTTTATTTACTTGTAGAAACATTTAGTGGATCTAGCTAAAACATAATGAAGATTTTGATGTTTTCAAAAAAAAACTATTTTACACTGTTGTATACTTAGAACACCAACACTAAGTATGCGTTTACAATACTTACAGGGCTCCAAAACCTTTTTAACTACAAATACGGCTAAATACCACGTTTCTTGTTGTATTGCTGTGCGACCTGACGATCGCGGTCGCGGGCGATGCTCATGATGAAGAGCATCTGAATTGTCTCGAAACGTCAGCAATACAACAAGAAACGTGGTAATTAGCCGTATTTGTAGTTAAAATGAATAACAACCACGATAGTTTTAATTCCATCCAAAACCTGTGCGAACCTATGTAAACCTGTCAAAAGTTGCTTTATAAAATGTTGCCAGTTATCTTACCCAGACTTTGCGAAGTTAGCCACGAACAGCATAATAGATTCAGCCAGCGCTACTTCGGTTTTTGTATAATTTTGAGAGAAATGACCGAATCCTTCGACCAACGGCGCTCCGAAGACGTAAGGCAGCTCTTCACCGTGAACAGTTCCGGTTTTCTAAGAAGAAAAAAAAAGAGATTTCAAACACAGATATATTTCTCTAGATAGATAATAGATAAATCATTATTTATTTCATCCTAATAATATTATAAATGCGAAAGTTTGTGATAAGGCTGCTATGTTTGTTCCCTAATCAAAAATAAACGACAAAACGGATTAGGATGAACTTTGCTGTAGTATGTAGATAAAAAATCAGATTAAATAAAGGGGGAACTTATAATCTGAAAACCAACCCCTAAATGTTAAAAAATGCAAAAAGGATGATTTCGGTATAGATGGCGCTGATGTTCAAAAAATTAGATCTCAGACCGAAAACATTGAGTTGTCATAGCAACGCATTCTACCAAAAAGGTTGAATCCTACTAAAGTCGGTATTGGATGTTCATAATACCAAAATTCGTAATTTATTTTATGTTTTTTTCTATGCGTTAACTGAAATAAAGTCTGTCACGGGTCAGCTAGTAAAACATAAAGAGGAGATCTTTCACACGAACGGCAAGTTTCAATGACAGTGTTTGTGCACAATGGTAGTTTTGATATGGTATAATTATGATACAAGTGAGCTAAGTTGCTCATTACACACGAGGCTGGGGATTGCTGCCCGAGCTGTAGGCGAGGGCCCCAACCAGCCATGTGTCTAATGAGCAAGTTGCTTACGAGTTTTATACGCAGTTTTTTAACACACTTTCGAGGAAAAAACGAACATAAATCGTTTTACCACACAGCAACATATGCGATAACAGGAACATAGGAAATTTCTCAAATTGGATGAATATTTTGCATATAGATAATGCTGGTATAATTTGGACTTAATTCCGTTTTTAGCTTTGCGAGTCTCCTTAAGTACCTATTTTATTCATTTGTGCTTCTTTTTCAAATCATCTAAAAAGCCTTTAAATAAAATTCGGACGAATTCGGAATCTCTTAATAATTTCAATCAGTATAATTTATTGAAACAAAGTTACACAAATAATTAATTTACATAAAATTACACTTCACAATTCAATTGCTCGTTCACGCTTTCTAAAAGTATTTCACACTCAATAAACCACTCAGTGGAATTAACTTTTAGCGATGGCCCAATAAGCTTTTCCATTAACCTATCTGCTGGGAATTTTAATCAAATTATCGACAGTTCCAAGACACAAAATTGCCAATTTACCGAGTCTGCATCGGTTTTTTATATATAATGTTGGAAACTTTCGCCCATGAAAAACAAAAAGCCGAACAAGTGCGAGTCGGACTCGCGCACGCTGGGTTCCGTACGTTATCTATAAAAAACGTCAAAAAATCTAGTTTGTTGCATGAGCACTTCCACTTACATGTTAATTTTATTTTGTATTTAGTGTATAGCGGCAACAGAAATACATCATCTGTGAATATTTCAACTGTCTAGCTATCACGGATCATAAGATACAGCCTGGTGACAGACAGACGAACAGCGGAGTCTTAGAAATAGGGTCCCGTTCTTACCCTAATATATACATAATTTTAAAAATAAACCGCATATTTTGTTGCAATTTGTCGAGAAAATAATATTAATTTCAGTACAATTTAAACCAAGCGTACATTACTGTTTTAATCATTGTATGAGCATGAATATAAATGAATAGCTCTGCCTACGTAATGGTGGATTAATTACTGGTTAATCAAATAAGCCGTGTTAACCAAAGAACATCAACCATTAACTTTTGTCTGGATTTAACAGAGCGATGATAATTAATTGTAGATTCGTTTAAAACTGGACTAATTTCAAGAACATTCCAACAAACAACTTTAAATTTAAAGTCTTAAATTCACATTGAGTAGACTAAACCAATTACTGAAGTGTTCCAAAAAGCGTTATAATTAAAACGTTATACAGAATGAGAGCACTTATCGTGTATAATAAAATTATCGACGGGCAAGACACATTGAATTGTTTTCACACCCCACAGTTAATTTAAATTGAGTTATTATGCACCCCAAGCTTGGAAATATTATATTGGAAGAGCTTTGAATGAAAATGTAATTAAAATTGTGATAATAAGACAAAACAATGCAAGATTAAAGTATTATTTATATTCTAATAACATTAAATAAAACTGCGTAAGCTCTTATTAAGATAGAAAATATTGCGGCTATGATTTTATAATATTTGCGACCTAAATAATACTAAAATAAACAATTCAAAATCTGTAATCTGTAAACACTTACACACACACGTGTTTGTGTGCCTAAGTTTGTGTGTGTATGGGTGTGTGTGTGTGTGTGTGTGTGTATAAATGAATGAGTGTGACTACGTGGAAAGATCGAAACTTATATACATTTAATTGTATTACGGGCGTTTGCTCACCTGTGGATAAACACTATCTCTTGTCTGGTAGTCGAATACATAGAAGTATGTCTTGGTGGGTCTCCGTGGCTCCTCTTCATCAGACATCGCCGGTTTTGGCCCTCCGCTTAGAAGATCACCACTTTGTACCAAAGGAGCTACGTATTGCGCGTCGGATAGTGCCGATATCATTGCGTCTCTTGTGTTGATAGGGTTCTGCAAAGATGATGTCATCATTCCCGTGTTTTTATAGGTAGATTAAAAATGAACAGATTTTGACAAACAGACGATATTATAAACAAAACCATAGGTCTAAAAGGCATCAGACCTTTATATCGCCTATTTCAGTAACTATTCAATCGTACGCGAAATCTTGGCTGTATGTCTACCTTCACAAACATTTAACAACCACATACTTGTAGCTACATAGTTCTGACTCCAGGCTAGGATTTTCAGTGCCGTAAGTATCAGTTATGAGTACTATGACCACACACTTAAAAGCTCAGTTGGTAGTAACTCTGCCTTCTGCACTGTAGGTTGTGGGTTCGATCCCCACCCAGGGCAAATATTTGTGTGATGAACATAGATGTTTGTTCTGTGTCTGGGTGTTAATATGTATAATAAGTATGTATTTACAAAGAAAGTATATAAGTATTCTATCAGTTATCTGGTTCCCATAGTACAAGCTTTGCTTAGTTTGGGGCTAGATGGCGCTGTGTGTAAAGTCCGCCAATATTTATTATTATTTATTTTATAATATTTGCATCATACAGACGGTCATGGTGATCCGATTTGAATGTTTTTTTTCTATTGATTAGAGAATAGTCCCAAGTTAGTCCCATTTAAATTATATTAATGTAGGACTAATAGTTACTTCATTAAACTTAAAAACAAATATTGTCTCTTGACTTTTCGATTGGTCGAAACATTTTATATATACTACATATATAATACTTTTTAATATTTTTTCGCTTTCAGCATAGCTTTTGTTAATAATTGGACAACCTCCATTTTGAATAGCCTCTTTATGAAACCAGCGATTCCCATCGGAATACTTCTACTCATAATATAATATCACAATATCAATACAACAATGGGTTTATGTAAATACATGTAATGTATGCTAATGAGGTTATAATTCCCATGGGTATGATAATAGACCGTAACACACCGGATATACGATCCAAAATCGAATATCATTGTGGTTACGTTGTTTATTATCAATTTATCCCTCGATTTATAAATCGAGAGATATATTCAACTTTCGGGTTCTGTTGAGGAATACATAATTATATTTGTATACAAATGTTATTGTTCTGAATAGATAAAAGCTGAGTCACCATAAATACACACACACAAACACGTATTGTAACGGTATTTGTTTCAATAACATAAATCTTTGTAGCTTTTATTTACAAGTCTGATGGAGGGTTCGATCCCCGCCGAAAGTCAAATGCGGTAAAGCGAATCTGTATTATTATGTTTGTTCCGAATAATTAAAAAAACTTCAAGACCAATTTGAAAAAAACCGATCCTACCGTAAGGCGAGTAAGGTTAAAATTATGTTATTTAAAAAAAATGCCCAAGTGCAAGTAAGACTCACGCACGAAGGATTCCGTCCATTATCTATAAATAACGCTTAAAAAAAACACATTTCTTGTTTAAAGGAGCCACACTTAAATATTTATTTGATTCTGTTTTTAGTATTTGTTGTTATAGCGACAACATAAATACATCATCTGTTAAAATTTCAACTATCTAGCTATCAGGATATATGTGTTCTGTGATCACGATTCATGAGATACAGCCCTGTGGCAGACGGACAGGCAGACGGACAACGAAGTCTTAGTAATAGGGTCCCGTTTTTACCTTTTGGGTACGGAACCCTAAAAAGAGATCCCCACAAAAACTGTATTAATGTTACATATTATTTCCATTGAAATCTATTTTTTCAATGAAAATTCAAAATTAAAACAGCCTGCGACGAAATAAATATTCTCGCGTCTTAACCTTACATGTATTCATGTACGTTTCAGATCAAGATCGAGATTTTAGATATTCCCGACATTTTAATATTAAAACAAACCTCTACCGTTCTTTCCCAGTCAGTGTACTCGTTGACAATCGTGTAGAATATCTCGCTCAGGTGGTACGTGTATGAATTTCTGACGTAGGTTCTGAAATTAATAGCAAACATCAATCACTTGAATCAACATACGGCTTGTCACCGTAAGGGTGAGTTTCCACCTACGCGGAGCAGTGCGGAGCTGTGCGGAGCGGACGAAAGTCGAAGTACCTTCAACATAATAAAAAAAAAATAGGATCACGACTGTAATCCCCAAGTACGGTAGACATCCTCTCAGATCTCCAGGCGCTCTGATCCTTGAAAATGCTTAAAGGGGGTATGCCCACATTTTGCGGTTTCATTCCATACGTGACAGGTTGCAAGAACAGCGCTTGAAACGACAGCACCAATAAGCTAATACAACGCAAGAATAGGAACCAAGTTCATTTTTATTGTTGTACGTACTTGGTTAGTACTTTTAATTATTATTATTGTTTGAGCCTTCACCTTGTTCGATCGGCACCACACTGGAGCTACATAGCATTAAGGATCATTGAAAAATTAGCAGTAGTTAGCATTCCATACGTGACAGGTTGCAAGCCCATCGCTTGTAAGAACACTAACTGGTTTCCTCACGATGTTTTCCTTCACTGTTATAAGCACGTGCGCATATACATTTTTCGAACAGAAATATCCATTGATGCACGGCCGGGATTTCCACCCACCTTCAGATTGAAAGTCGAGGTACCTCCCACTCGGCCAACACGGTTATTCTTAGCATTAATCTTCTTTAGCAGGGTTTCTCAAACTTATTGATCCACACATTATTACCCCTATTAGACTTTAAAGAGCACGGCGAACCACTTCAAAAAAACCGTCCCGTTTTTGTAGCCTGATTCTACTAGGCTTGGTCGCGAGGAACAGGCGCAGCTTCACCTAGCTCCTAAGATTTTTCAAAATGATCCTTGTGATTTTATTGAAATAAATGCCTTTTAAATTTGACTTGAATATTCGAGTATAAAAATGTACAGCGCTGTCATTGCTCCGCTCAGCTCCGCGTAGGATGAAACTATCCCTAAAGTGAGTAGGGAATTATCTCATATCAAACACAGTTTTTATGCGATAGGTTAATTCTGTTAGCTTTTTGGCCATGATTCCTGGAGTCATATTTCTTAGATTCATAATACATCTTTGATTAAACTTATTTGCGTATATCAAACAAATTTATTTGGGAATTACGTCTGTAATCCCCAAATACGGTAGACATCTCAGATATCCAGTCGCACAAATCCTTGAAGATGTATAAGGTTGTCTGAGCCACAGATCAGTTGGTGGATCAGCTCTGACTTTTGCGCTGTAGGTTGTGGGCTCCCCACCCAGGACAAATATTTGTGTGATGAACATAGATGTTTGTTCTGTGTCTGGGTGCTATTATGTATCGTAAATATTTACAAAAAAAAGCATATAAGTATTCAATCAATTATCTAATTACCATAGTACAAGCTTTGCTTAATTTGGGGCTAGATGGCGCTGTGTGTTAATGTCCACCAATATTTTTTTTTTCTTTTATTTATTCATATTCAAACGTTATACAACACTACTTTTTAATTACCAAAAAAAATAATAACGTATTGTCAGTGTCTGTTACTAATTAAATTTAAGTAGTTAAAACTAAAATTAAAAATAATATCCTTAAAAAAACACAATATTTAGTTAACCGTTTATTCATACGCACCTACCACATAGCTACTCATATTTTCACGATTCTATCCATTCATAAATAGCTCGCCGTCTCCGTTGTAATTTGTGTAGTATTTTCTAGTACTGAGACCATAAATTAGTGCCAATTTTCGGTTAAAAAGAAACCTCGATAACTTTGTGATAGTGCAATAATAAATCATGCTGACAGTGCTCAGATCATAAGAAGCTTCTGCTGTTACGGTAATTTTTTTTTTTTCGGTATATTAAAACTATTATTGTATTTGGCATAATTATGCTCATCTTATGCAAGTTAGCATTCCATACGTGACAGGTTGCTAAAACAAACTATAATTTCAATTTTAGAATCAAATATTTAAAAAATCAAGAAAGGGGAAAATCAAGAAATGTACAAGCTATTTTAATTAAATGACGGATTTCAAGGGAACATTGTACCACAGAAGGGTTATAAATAAAAAAAAAATTAATATACCTAGTAACTACTACAAAATGTAAGCGAGTGCCAAATTTAATAATGGACGTGCTTCTGACTAACCCTACCCTACCCTTCTATGTCTACCGTACTAGGGAATTAGGTACAGTCGTGATACTATTTTTTTTTACCTTCGTAGCTTAAGCTTAAAATTTAATAATAACTACATACATACCTTAGCATCCGATCTCGTTTGTCAGGCTCGATTCCATTCTGTACATCATGAGCCGAAAATTTCCATAACGCCTCGTTAGTCACAACACCGAACACCAGATCATATTTATTCTGGAACAATCTCCTTCCGCTATCGCTCCTCTTCTTATGCATATTCAAATTGAAATTCATATTGTTTAATGGTCCAAAACTTGGAAAATCCCCAGTTGAGTACATAGTCAGGAAGTCTTTAGCGAAATCTGTTTTTATTACAACGCCATCTACCGAGGGACCGAATGAAGTTAGGAAATTTGGTGGTGATATGTCTATGGAGAGTAGTTCTTCTATGCTCGCGTCTCGGAGACAGTCTACTATGGTCTCGTGGTCTTTCGACATGTCGTCTGGTATAGAGCAGTTCATGTGCTTCGCTAGTTTCAATGAATAATATACGGGATCGTCGACTATGGCCCAGGAACTAAGTGCCGATCCTGACAATAGGATTGCTCTATGAAATAAACCTGAAACAACAATTTAGTTTGAAAAAAACCGGTCAAGTGTGAGTCGGACCGCGCACGAAAAGTTCCGTACCATTATCTTTGAATAACTTAAAAAAAACACGATTGTTGTATGGGAGCCCCACTTAAATATTTATTTTATTCTGTTTTTAGTATTTGCTGTTATAAAATATTATAAAATTTTAAGTGCCAGCTATCACGGTTCATGAAATACAGCAGTGACAGACAGACGGACAGACAGACAGACAGACAGCAAAGTCTTGTAATAGTAATACGGTCCTGTTTTTACTCTTTGTGTACGGAACCCTAAAAACAAGCTTTATAAATATTTAATAGAAACAGCAAGTAAATTTATACAAGGCTTTTCGGTTTTTGGCAGGCATACAATAAGAATTTGACAGAGGAGGCGATTAAGATAAAATCAATGTGTTACATAAATAGTGATAACATAAAAGCAAAACCGCGAAAATTAGACTTATAAAAATTAATAGGAATATGCTGTTTGATATACCTGGCATAACAGTGGGAGATATCATAAGAAAGTTAATACACGCAGCTCCGGATCCGTGACCCATGAGAGTGATGTTTGTTGGATCCCCTCCGAATAACGCGATGTTCTGCTGCACCCAATGCAGTGCCGCTATCTGATCCATTAGGCCATAGTTCGCCACTCTCGCCTTCAGATGTGGCGAAGGGTTTGCGTTTAGGAACCCTGTAGACAAAATAAAATCTTAAATGTCACTGTAACAATAATGCTATCAAAAACATAACTTGTAAAAAAGCCAAGTCTCGCAACGCAACTCAGTTCTTCTACCGTAAAAAGTTGTGAGATCCATGTAATACCAAGTCGGTTAATTTATTCAGTCCCTACTTTAAGGGTCCTTCTGTCTTAAGTTATAACGTAAAGGTTAGCTAATTACGTAATAACATAAGACACTTTTTGCTCGACTTTGCAGATTAACAATAAACAATTGACGGCCTAACAGCTCAGTTGGTAGTAACTTAAGCTGCAGGTTGTGGGTTCGATCTCCACCCAGGGCAAATTTGTATGATGAACGTAGATGTTTGTTCTGTGTCTGGGTGTTAGTATGTATCATACGTATATATTTACAAAAAAACGTATATAAGTATTTAATCAGTTAGTTCTAGTTCAACAAAATATATTTTTTTTTAATTTAATTTAATTTTAGTTGTACAAAAAAAATTGTACCCTATACTTGGCAATGACGATGTTCTAAATTAATAAACATAAAAAAGTAAAACTGAATTGAAAACCTTCTCATTTTTTGAAGTCGGTTATACATTAATTCTATTTAATCATCTATCATCAAAATTGGCTCCCAAGGTAAGAGCAGGTCATACACAAAAAAAAATATTATGAAGGTAATGATTATTTCAATATTATTACTTATATGCTCGTCGAATTGAGAACCTCATTTTTTATCGGTCGTAACGGATCTTGATAAGCAGACAACCAAGTGATATTATTTCTTTTTGAGATATGGAGCCCTAAAATACCAATAATCCAGTTTGGCATATCACTCTATTCCCATTTAGCCACCCCACATCAGACCGAGATGGGAATGAGGTCGAGATGAGGCAATACGAAAATAACTATATACTTATAAATAGTAAGGGTATCATGTCAAAGGTTAATTTGTATTGAAAGATCTTTTCAAATGGGGTATCTAATACCCCATCTTTCAATAGATTGGGGTATCTAATACCCCATATTTCAATACAAATTATCCGTTGATATTACGGTTAGTAAACATTCCGCAATATAGAGATGAGTTTACCCCCGCTTGTAGATATAGATATAACGCTTTAAATAACTATTTGATTTATTAACGTAAATTTCAGCTTTGGTTTAATAGTTTATATTCCAGTTAATATTCCAAATAAGTTTTCTGCTGAAAAACATAATTCATAATTCATAATCAAACTGTAACTTATAATTTAAAAATTCTTGAGTGCTGTAGTATGCTCTTTCAAGTAGCATTTGTTTTAGTTTCGCCTTGAACACATTCAGACTGGAAATATCTATGATAGACTTAGGGAGTTTATTATAAATACGGGCAGCCATACAGACAACACTTTTGTTATAAAGGGCGGTTTTATTGCGAGGAAAACAATTTTTTACATTCTGGCGTTTACTGTTACGCTTCCTAAAAAGGTCCATATTTGATTTTATAAAAGACGCAAGTTCATAAATATAGAGACTAGGTAGTGTCAGTATTTTAAGGTCAACAAAGAACGGCCTGCAGCTATCAGTTCAATGACAAACATTTTTCAATGGCAAGCTTTTGTCATTCTAAATCATTCTAAACATCGAGCACCTGTCACATAATATAACATTGTCATTGGAACTTGACAAGAATGCAAAGGTTTTTCTCAATCAGTTAATAATTACTAAGTAGTTCCGTTGTGAGTGTCTGTTGAACAGCTCCTGACTCCATCATCAGATCAGCTTGCTGTCATTGCATTGTCACCAATGTTACATAAGTATGCAAAATTTCAGCTCAATCGGTTGGGGATAACTGCTTCAAAATTAAGTTGCAAGATTCCACCTTAACAAACATAGTTACATAGTTACATACATTGCAAGTTAAATAAAAGCTTGTAAAAAAATGTACGTGGTAATTTTTTTTTTAATATCAGCCTTTAAAAACATTTTTTGACGTGGATTTTAATATCGCACTTGTATTTTGAAACCGTTGCTACAAATAACAGAGTTTTTTTTGTATATAGTGACAGTTTCAAAATAGAGGTGCAATATTCTAATAGCCACGTTGGAAAAGCAATATATTATACAAATACCTTTTAGAGTTTTGTGTTTGTTTGTGAGTAAAGGTAAATAAATAAATATTGACGGACTTTTCACACAGCGCCATCTAGCCCCAAACTAAGCAAAGCTTGTACTATGGGAACCAGATAACTGATAGAATACGTATATACTTTTTTTTTTTTTTTTTTTTTTGTAAATAGGTACATACTTATTATACATATTAACACCCAGACACAGAACAAACATCTATGTTCATCACACAAATATTTGCCCTGGGTGGGGATCGAACCCACAACCTACAGCGCAGAAGGCAGAGTTACTACCAACTGAGCTGCTGAAAACAAATAATAACAAATTGAAATATGTTCGCTATAAATCAGCATTATTCAAAATAAACAGTTACAATGCTGAATCATTCTACTACTGAAATTGTTTAATTGAAAATTATACAATTTAAATTAAAAAGTTCTTTCAGCAACCTACATTTTGCAAAAAGTATTTGAATCTGTAAAACAGGATGATATAAAATTCAAATTAAGTTTTAAAGTTTAAGAAAATGTTTGTAACTAACGGTCGAGTAAAGTTTCCTGTATCGTTTATTAATGGAATGGAAATTATTGTAAGTTATGATGTTTTCCAATCACCATATATTATATTCTTCTCAGAGAGAGACTGTTAGTGCTAGAAAGCTGTAGTACAGCTTTCTAGCACTAACAGTCTCTGAGCTTAGCTGCGGACAGACAGACGGATGGATGGACGGACGGATATGGCGAAACTATAAGGTTTTCTTGTAGACAACGAAACCCTAAAAATGGTAGTAAAGTTTCAGAAAAGGGATCGAATTGCCGTTTTTTTTTAATAAATTCCATCTTCATTTTTGCAACAAAATTGTACATCCACCGAACTCATTATAAGGAACGCCGCAAACCGAAACCGAAAATATCGGTCAACGCTAATTACACAAACATTTACTTACTCGGTTATCGGTACGGTTCGATTTCAACATTATTTTCATATTAGGTCAAGTGTAGTAGATATACTCATAAGTTTACTCTTATTATGAGTACAATAAATGCTCATAAAAAATATATAGAAATTACTAGCTGACCAGTGCCCGCTTCGCTGGTCGACAGATAGTTTCACATCTGGTATTCCCATCTTCAAAATAAATTATAGCCTATATGTTGCCGAGGACTAATAGCTACATAACAAAAAAGTTTCATCAAAATCCGTCCAGTAGTTTTTGCGTGAAAGCCAGACAACAGACAGACAGACAGACAAAAATTTCAAAATGTAATTTTTTGGCTTGTGTTACTTGTATGAAGACCCCTAGGAGTATTTTTTTTAGTTTTTATTCAATGTACAGAATTGAACTCTTCTACAGTTTTATTATATGTATAGATGTATAGATTTATAATTTCTGTAGCAAACATTTTTCAGATACAATTTTAGTAGAAATTGCTGTTTGAAATTTCACTAAAATGAAACACTTAAACAGCCCAACTGTAATTTCCAAGTACGGGACATTCTTAAAGTGCTCATATTTAACATTATTTAATCAAGTGCCTCTGACTACCCTTTTAGACTTCAAGTCTAGATCCACATGAGTTTATGTAGATTTTTCCTTTTATCGCTTGGTTTTGTCCTTCACAGGTTTCTTTCAATCTCCATTCCTTTCTGCGAGAACTCATTTGGTGTTCTGTGGTCTAGCTTTACAAACATTTCTTAAGGATGGGTAGGTACTATTAAGGCGCTCCCAGTCGACGATTGTTTTTGTTCAAAACGAAAAAAGAAATATTTCTGAACAAGCCACATTTTATAATGTATAGTATATGTGAATAAAGATGTACCCATCTTTAATCACTTCGATAAATAATCCTACCGACCGCTGCAATGACGACAAACACACGTCGGCGCGTGGTCCGCCTTAGCTTTTCGAATAAATTAATGATATAAATTATGTATAATTACTTATCAAAAATCTATTCTAATAGAAATCTAGATCTATTACCTATCTTTAACAATAAATCACAAGTTGATTTTTATAGTAGGTATATAAAATATTTCGATCATAAATTTTCTAAAACGTATCATTTTGAAATAATATCTTTATCGTGAAAAGTTTCTGCTATTATGTTTTCAGCTTAATAGAAATCTAGGTAGGAACTTGAAGTAATATACTTATAAAAATAGGAGATGTGTCTTGTTCAGAAGTATTTCTTTTTTCGTTTCGAAAAAGAGCAATCGTCGACTGGGAGCCCCTTAAGTCAGTGCTTTTATACCCTGTCATTCTATACTATGTAATCTATAGATACTGGTAGTCTGGCACTAGTTTACGTTTCTGAGTTGTTTGCGAGAAGATATCTTCGTTCTTTTTACAAAGAGGTAAAATTTGTATATATGTATTTTTGTTGGTGCCGCATAAACTAACAATATATTGTATACATTTATAAATAATCTTTTACTTATCAAAAGCTACATTACCAGCAAGTAATATAGGCTATATTTTATTTAAAAAAAACGATATCTCTACGAATATTCTATATTCTATAATAATTTTCTATATAAAATAAATATTTTCACTGGTGCTAGCCCATTAAACTCCTATTGTCAAGCAACCAAACGACTGAAAAGTTTTCACTTCGAGTTCTGTAATGTAATGTATTGAAATTGTTTTATTTGTCCAAGTAAAAGTAATCACTGGTTTTACATTTTATAAATGTATATTCTTTCTTGAAATATTAAGACGAATTGGTAAATAAAGTAGTTTTTACAGTTAAATTCAGGTATTCTTTTCACTAAAAATTGTCTTGTCTGACAACTTGGACTAACCAAAAGCAAATAAAACAACATAATGTATTTAAGATATTGTACCGATATTATTTTGTATTAGGTATAATTGTAACTTCTATCTAGGGCAGTCCAAATATAAATCCAACATGATAATGTATTGTGTAGTGGCTATCTATCGCATTAAATACTTTTTATTACAATACATTTTCTTAAATAAAAAAAGTCTTATTAGATGAATGTGATTTCACCAAATTTAAAATACGCTTCAACACGTTCGATCCACACATTCGAAATCTCAGAGTGCCATATTTCCGTCCGTGTAACTGAATTACTCATAAGGCAAGCGCCACACTTGACGGAAACTCAACGCTAATACGTGTTATCCTAATATCCTAATTAGTATTATAAATGCGAAAGTTTGTGAGTTTGTATGTATGTTTGTTCCTCAATCAGGTCTTAGCGATAAAACGGATTAAGATGAAATTTGACAGCAAATTTCATCATTTGCTGTAGATGTAGATATAACGCCCGATTAAACATACTATGAGAATACGAAAAACATCCCCAAAATGATTAAAAAACGGATGATTTAGGTATAGATGGCGCTGGTGTGCAAAAAATCTGACATCAGTCGTCAAACGTTACGTGCGTTACTCTATGCGATTATCGAAATTTAGACAGGACAACGTCTGTCGCGGGTACACTACGCGGTCCGCGACGGAGCGACTGATCTTCCGCGTAGTGTGCACGCTATTTGTAATTTATATGCTATGACATGTTTGTATTGGCGTTGAGTTTCCGTCAAGTGTGGCGCTCCGTCCGGCGTTCCGTCGCGGAAGTTCGGCGTCGGATTTTCTGTCAAGTGTGGCGCTGGCCTAAGGCAACGTCACCTCCAAACTCGATCACTTTGAAAGTTGCTGCTGAACTCACTGTTGCCTGTCATGCTTAAGATAGTTCAGACGAGGAGAGTGGAAGGGGACGGGATTTTGTAGAATCGAATTTTTGTTTTTTTAAAGAAAATATCAGCATTTAAAAGCTTTTATTTAACTTGAACTGTTAATAAATTTGTTTGTTTGATTGTAAGCTGTCCGTCTAAATTGCAATGCAATAAATTCTAGATTCCAATCTAAAATGAAAAAAAACGACAATTTGATCCAATCTAAACCCTTCAAATATTTTTCAACAGAAAACTTTGGAAGTGATCGTGTAAGGCTTACCACTCTTATTAAAACTGGAGTAACAGGATATACCCACGCTAGTACTTGCACGGACACTCCCACACAGACTATCTATTTGGTTGGGTTAGAGCATTATTCGTATTGTTTCAAAAAATACATTATATTTTTATTTTTTAAGGAAAAGAAGAGGTATTTCGGAAGAAAGATTAAGAACTACATAATGCTGACTAAAAATATGCGTATTGAATACATTTTTGTCATTGTACTTTTCTTCTTATGGGGCGATGGGCTTGCAACCTGTCACTTAGGGAATGCTAACTACTGCAAAATGTGGGCATGTGCCAAATGTAATGTTTGGAAGTGCGTCTGACTAACCCCTTTCGTCATTTCCAAAGATCTGAGCGTCTGGAGATCTGAGAGGATGCCTACCGTACTTGGGAATTACAGTCGTGATCCTATTTATATTTTATTTTATTTATTTCTTCGTCTGTAAACTGAGCACTGGATACATGAGTAGGTAAGATGCCATCAAATAAAATATAGGGAATTATAGGATCACGACTGTAATCCCCAAGTACAGTAGACATCCATTAGGATCTCCAGGTGCTCAGATCTTTGAAGATGTCTAAAGGGGTTAGTCAGTGGCACGTCTAAACATTAAATTTGGCACATACCCACATTTTGCAGTAGTTAGCATAACATTCCACACGTAACAGGTCATCAACAGTATAATTATTTGAGTTTCAGGAATTAGTGTACAGATAAATGAAGTTTGTTTTAATGAAAAGCTTTACTAGAGTAGATTAAACAAGCAAAATAGATTTACTGAACTAGGCCGCAGTGTACCGGAGTATTTGAGCATCGCTTTGAACGTACAATAAATTGCAGATAAAGTGACCATCACGTCATTCACAAGCCGTTCTATTGGTCAATACGGCGCTCAAATGGTTGGCTGCACTCGCCACAAATTTGCAGCCTAATAGTACCTTTACATACATGCATAAACTACACAGTCTCAATAGCATCCACATAAATTCACGACTGTATATTCCATGGAGTTTATTTCATTAGTTAGGCTCGTATTTTGTCAAAAGAAAGTTTAAATTGTATTCACATTTATTTTTAGTGTGTGGGCATATGCCAAATATTATATTTGTAAGTCAAATCAAAATCAAAATCAAAATCATTTTTTTTTTTTTTTTTCAAATCAAAAACAAAAAAAAAAAAAGTAAGTACCTCTGACTACCCCCTCTAGACATCTTTAAAGGATCTAAGCGTCTGGAGATCTGAGAGGATGTCTACCGTGATAACAGTCGTGAACCTATTTTTTATTCTTTTTATTTTTGTAGTGTTTGTTTTTAGCATTCAATAATTATGTATTTCGTATCTTGTAAGTATTTTTTCCCTGAACTTTAAAAACTTTCGTGAGAAAACATGAAAATAACTAAAACATGGTTTTGAAGTCGAGTCGAGGTGGATATATTTCGAGGTTAAACTAAGTATATGGGGATTAGACTAGAGATTCTATGTTATGAAGTCAAGTTACTAATATCAGGTACTATCCTCGTCTAAAAATATCCTTAGGTCTTAGTTTATGGCGTCCATCTAATTCAGTTATTCAAATGAAACCCGATTCAAGACAGTGAGAGGTGGTGAGACGTCGGTGATGTAACTGGGGAGCTTTGTTACTTTTGCTACGTGCTTAGGTTTAAAATGAAAACGGTTTTACCCGACTACAACAACAATACAAAATGGTATATACATTATTTGCTCAACAATTAAAGCGTCTCTACATACGAATGAACTACACGTATAACTATTACAAGTCAAAGTAAATCTATAATATAATAATAAAGTAAGTAAGAATCACTTTGAAACGTCTTTGGAACTAAATGAAGCTAAGCCGATTCCTCGCGACCAGGCCTAGAAGAATCAGGCTACAATGATCCTTTCTTTTCAATGATCCTTTCCTTAATGCTATATAGAGCTCCAGTGTGGTGCCAATCGAACAAGGTGAAGGCTCAAACAAGAATAATAATTAATAGTACTACTCAAGTACGTATAACAATAAAAAAAATAACTAAAGAGCTTCAGCACAAATTAATTAATTTGATGTTATGGCCTTAGGATTCAAAGTCAAGGCATCTCCCACTCAACACAGCTCATGCCCAATGGCTCTCTCAATTACCAAATTGCATTTAACCAGTTCAGTCAATAATTTGGCAGATATCCATTAAGTAGTGACCACTGGAACCGCTGTACAACAAAATTATCTACATGGCTAGTGACACATTGGCTGAAAGCCAATTTAAACCGACGACAAACTATAATGACCTTTAATGAAGTAGGTTTAAGCACTACTCATTCCCATTCACACTCGCCTTACATACCTGTTTTGTCAACCTTTTCTGTTTCATTCTAAATGCCCAAACATCAAAGCATAGCTTCCTTAATCCCCATCTACAAATTCGTCAGACGAATAGTAAATAAATGTCTTATTCATTTGAGACTTCGTAATGTATTGAACAAGCAAACATTTGCATGCAAATTTGAAAGTTTTCTAACTACGAGTGAACCTGATTCTGCATCGGACCCCGGAGAGCTTTGACTGAGTTTTCTATCTCTGCGTTTGACTTGCAAGTTGACTCGGTTCCAAACTTTTAGTTTTCCTTCTAACTTTACTACCTTCATTTGATTCAGAGTCCGAAACTAACCGCGAGTCAACAGTTTGGGACAAATGATATTCATGAATACGTTATATGCACATTGCATAAATTAGCTATAAGTTTCAGTTTATGTGAACTTACATAGACACATCGGCCGTGTTGGCAGAGTGGGAGGTACCTCGATTGGGTACGAATCCCGGCGTGCATCAATGGATTTTTCTGTTCGAAAAAATTATATGCGCATCAAAAGCACACGCTCATAACGGTGAAGGAAAAAATCGTGAGGAAACCAGTTAGTATTCTTATAAGCGGCGATGGGCTTGCAACCTGTCAAGAATGGAATGCAAACTACTGCAAAATGTGATATCTTCAAAGGGTCTAAACGTCTGGAGATCTGAGAAGATTTCTTTTATTTTACATACAGCGCTTATAACATTAAGAAAAGAATCATGGAAAAAATTATAAGCACCAAGCCGTTTTTGTTGCCTGATACTTCAAGGCTTGCTCGAACAGGAACAGGCATTAACTAGCTATGAAATTATCATCATTTTCCTGCCCTGGATCCCGCAGTCATTGGCAGTCATCCCATTACTCACTCCTAACTTAGCTTCATCTTTGACTCCATTATCTAGCTCCTAAAACGTTTCAAAAAGATTCTTATGATTTTATATTGGAATTTTACTAAGGAATTTCCCAAAATTCAAATTCAATAAAAGGGTCCCTTTCAAGTTTAAAAATAACATCACGAAAACGAAATTTCGAGAGTTTTCACTAGTACTTTATACTTTTCATAGTACTGTATAATATTACAAACTTTCCCAAACCTCGGGCTTAAAGTTTTAAATGACCACACAGAGTAATAGATATTGGTGGCCATTCTGTTTGAGGTTCCGCTTATTTAGGCTTTTACTATGAAGGAATAAGAGCGATCGTATTTTACGAAAATGTAGCTGGTTTGTGGACACAATTGCCACTATTATTAACTTACCCAAAACCCCGAGCCTAAAGTTGAGAGTGACCACGATGAGGTCTGTGTAGCTGGCCAATACAGTGCCGTCATAAGGATGACTTGAGCCCCACGAATAGCCCTCTCCATGGATGTATACTAGCACTGGAAGAGCTAGCTTGGTTTCATCCACTGTAACAAAAAAATAAGATTAAGTTTTTTAAAAATACATTTTTATAACAAGTTTTTATAAATTCTAGGGCTCTAGTTATCATCAAGACAAATGCAACGAGCCCAAACACGACGTGGTTATGTTGTGTAGTTAGGCAGTTCTTATAGCTATATTCGAGCTCCATCATCAGATCAGCTCACTGTCACCATATTATTGCATTGTCACCGAAGTTACATAAGTATGCCAAATGTCAGCTCAATCGGTTGAAGATAACTGCTTCAAAATTGAGCTGCAAGATTCCACCTTAAGAAAAATAGTTACATAGTTACATACATACATTACAAGTTAAATAAAAGCTTAAAAAAAAACGTTTATTTAGAACAATAATACATGGGTGTGTACTTTGTTAAGTATACGATGAAACCACAAAAATTAAAAACTGTGTAGCAGCTCTTAGCACGAACATAATTATGTTTATTAATATTAGAACTAACAAATTTATTTAATAAAAGTTTAAGTTTAGTAGAAAAGTAAGAAGTATTTAGTAAGAAAGTATAAAATCTTAAAACTGACTAATAAGTGAGTGGTGGGTATAGGACGTAGGGCATAATCCCTAAGTTTAACTTTTCACTTTTAAAAGTTACGTGAGTACTACGTTATAACAAAACGGGAAATTACTCACGTAAAAAAATGTTCTCCAGATGAATCGAAATATTGTTGGAGCCTTCATCGACAATATATTTTTAATGAGTAATTTCCTGTTTTGTCATAATATCTTCTTAGATCTCCAGGCGCTCAAATGCTTAAAGCTTTAAAGATATCTAATCTGGATTTTGAGGGGTACGTCCAAAAAACACAATGGTTTCCTCACGATGTTTTTTTTCATCGTTTAGAGCATGTGATAACGCGTTTATAATTTTTTTGAAAAATTTATCGAAACCACGACCTTTGACCGATTGAAAGTCAAGGTACGACCCACTCGGGCAACACGGCTATTACGCCACTGCATTGGAAAGTTTATATTCAATTCAGTCTAAATAGGAGCTTTGTAAGGAAACCCTAGTTAAAACTTATACTCGTATGCACAATCCTTACGTTATTGACAGACTGCTATTCAACATACAGCCTAAATAAAAAGTCCTTAGCAGCATGAAACTTGGAGAGTATCTTCCTTTTACGTTGTAGGAGTGAACAAAGATTCCTAAAACTTAAACCCTTAAGGGGGTGCAGTGGGGGATCTATTTGAAAATAACACATACACTAACTTCGTGTTTCTACTAGTAAGTTAATATAACTTAGGGTGAGAGCGCTGGTTGTGGCCATTTTAGTTACTTATAGACTGTTAGAAACGGTCTTTAGATGGCTCAACGGATTCCTATGTATTTCGTAAATATTCTGTAACATTTTAGATGTAAAAAAATATATAAATTTCTGTAAGTGCTCGGCCAGTTTTCAAAGCCATAAAACTTCGGATCGAAAGTTAAGTCAATCACTATACCTAACATGATAAAGACAGTTTCCATAAACTAGCCTACTCAATTTTGTTTCATTCAGGTATTTCCTGCAACTTTAACAATGTCGCCGGGAAAAAACGACCCCATAAAGATGAATAAGGTCGTGTTCTTTGGATTTTACATTCCTGCGTCTGAGCGAGAGTGTCATAAAGTAGCTCTATTGTTTGGCGCGAGTACTTTTACGGCCATTATCGTCGCCAATAATGTATGGCCTCTTTACAAAAGGTCACTCGTGTTTCCATGATTTTTGTACATGTGAGAAGAAGTTGTATGTCAGGGTCATAGTGAAAATGTTGATTTCGAAAATATTTTATACAATAGCTAACCCGGCGAACTTCGTATCGCTTTAGAATTAACAAATGTTGTGTTAAGATCCCGATCCCGTCTGTCTGTCTGTCTGTTGTCCGGCTTTCACGCAAAAACTACTAGACGGATTTATATGAAACTTTTTTAGTTATGTAGCTAATAGTTCTCGGCAACATATAGGCTAATTTGTTTTGAAGATTGGAATACCAGATGTGAAACTATCTATCCCCAAGCGAAGCGGGCACGGGTCAGCTAGTTAATAATATTATCATTGTTTACGTGACGCGTACATTTAAACCTACAACTTTTAAGCAATTTTAAAAACAAAGCATTTTCGTCCTATCTCAAACAGTAGTAGAACGAAACAATAAAATGCATCGCTAACACTTCGCAATGCGAGCAGAGCAGCTCAAAGGGTGCGATTTCATTCTCGCATTAAATTCTGCGCTTTTATTTGATTTACGACTCAACAACTACGGAGAGTATGCTTAAAAATAGCTAAATAAAAATTCACAATGGTATTTCTCAGGTTGCTCATGAAATATTATGTTTTTAAACCCCTTTAATACTATAACTGTTTTTACTGACTTTTCAATAAATATATTATGATTTTTAATACTAAAAACAAACAAACGTGTTTTTTTTTGCCGTCTTTTATCGATACGGTACGGACTCCTTATCCTTATCCCCCCGGAACTTGCGGCCGCTTTTTAGATTTTGATTTTATACATATTTCGTATTAAAAAATCCATTGATATACGGACAACTTTCGGATTATAAGTCAAAGTACCTCCCACGGCAAACATGGCTCTCCAAATTTAGATTCAAATCTGTTGAAAAAGCTGAAAATAACGACGCTAGAGATTAAACAGATGACATGTCAAAGGAAGCCTCTTAGTAAGCGCTGTCAAAGATATGCATGTATGCGCGTTTACCTACTTGTAAAACAAGTATACTACTGGACGCAAAAATTACTTCGTTATGCAACCGACGACGAGACGGACGTAACCAATTTCGCAGGACAAAGCGCGGATGAAGGTATATTTATGCATAGAAGACTACACTTGTAAACACCAATTTACGAATGGCGGTCGTGTTTGAAACTACTTTTTACTGCATTTTTATGAACACATCGTTGGTGTAGTGGCCGGCTGAAACGCTAAAATTAACATTCTCTGCAAAATTATATAATATATTCGTTTTGTCCTTGGTCGTTGTAGTACCATGGTATTGCGAGCTTAGTGCTGTATGTGGCTGTTTGGTGTCTAACAAATGATTTTTAAACGGGCCTTTATCTTGTACTAGCCGACCCGTGGATGACGTTGTCCTGTCAAATTTTAAAAATCGAATAGAAATGACTGAAAATTTTTAGTCTGTGATGTCAGATTTGTTGCACAACAGCACCATCTATACCAACATCATCTCTTTTGCGTTTTTTATCATTTAGGGGATGTTTTTCGTATTTTCTCTCTATGTTTTATTCGGGCATAATATCTACATATATACAGCAAATATCATCAAAATCCCAATTGTCGTTTAGGTTTGATTGAGGCACAAACATACAAACAAACAAACAGGATTACCTTCAATTATTTTCTCGACGTATTTTCTGTTATGTTACAATAGCCATGTTTGCGGGCAGACTGTTATCACGTAGACTCATAACACAATAGCTTAAAAATTATGTTATGTTTATAATCTATTTTAATATATTAACTTGTCTTGCGAAGACATGTTGAAATTAACTGGGTGTAAAAATGTACTTGCTATAATAATAATAACGTGTATCTGGTCGGGGAGATCCTCTCTTGGATTATAATGGCAAAGTTGCTTTATTACCTGAGATCCCTTCCCTGAAGTCTCCAAGCTGCAGCATGAATGTATGCATGCAGAATCGAAATAAGCCGGTAGTTATGTTACTAGGAACAAGCTTATCGAAATGGATTTCTATAACGACGTTATCGTAGATGTGAATTTAATCTCGTGAATTATTTATTCAGTCTGAAGCGTAGATGGCTTTTCATTTTGTAACTGTGTTAATAATAACTGACCGAATTATAAAATTCGGCACGTGGATTCGATAAAAGTATAAAAAATAAAAAATAAACGGCCGAGTGCGAGTCGGACTCGCGTACGAAGGGTATATAAAAATCTATAAAAAACGTACGATGTCTACGCCGTACATGGGATTACAGTTTGTGAACCAAATATTTATATTTTTTATTATTAATGTAGCGGTCGATAGATTCAGAGGTAAATTAAATTTGTTTTTGTTAGCTTGTCTTTTGTCTTTTGTGTCTTGTTTGTCTACAAAAACAGCCTATTAGTTTTAATGCCTATTAGAATTCATATTCAAATATAATTATACCGCAAACATCGAAACTGCGGTTCTAATAAGCAGGATTGTTTTTACTTTAGGATGGCCTCACAGCATAGATGTTTGTTCTGTGTCTAGATGTTTATGTATAATAAGTATGTATTTACAACAAAAACGTATATGTATTCTATCAGTTATCTGGTTCCCATAGTACAAGCTTTGCTTAGTTTGAGGCTAGATGGCGCTGTGTGAAATGTCCACCAATATATATTTATTTTTTATTTTATTTATCAATGGATTTTTCTGTTCGAAAAATTTATGACGGAAAACATCGTGAGGGAAACCAGTTAGTATTCTTATAAGCGGCGATGGGCTTGCGACCTGTCACGTATGGAATGCTACCTACAGCAAAATGTGGGCATTTGTCAAATATAATGTCTGGACGTGCTTCTGACACAGAACAAACATCTATGTTCATCACACAAATGTTTGCCCTGGTAGGGGATCGAACCCACAACTTACTGCGCAGAAGGCAGAGTTACTACCAACTAAGCTGTGAGGCCAGTCAAAATAATGCACGCCGGGGTTCGAACCCACGACCTTCAGATTGAAAGTTGAGGTACCTCGCACTCGGCCAACACGGCTAACTTTATTACTGTCAATATTTATGTAGTTTCGCTAATTTAGACTTAAACGTTAACATAATTAGAATGTTCTCTACCACATTTTAGTTAGTTTGTCTAGGCAACATTAATTATCTCTCATGTTTATTTAAATTATTATATTTTCACAGCTGTAGTAACTGCTCTCAAAATGCTTACATTAACGGTTACGGTAACGAAACATGTAATGTTAACCTTTCGGGAACCCTAGGGTTTTCGCCCACGACTACTTTTTGTGGCGTACCCTTCGGGAACCCTAGGGTTTTCGTCCAAGACTACTTTTTGTGGCGATACAGTCACGCGTTTGTACACACGCCGTTTGTTGTATCGCCTCTGTTCATCGACAACAATGTTGAATGAACAGAGATGAAAATGTTGTTTGAAGTTCCCGTTCCCGTTCCCGTTTCCGTTCCCGTTCCCGTTCCCGTTCCCGTTCCCGTTCCCGTTCCCGTTCCCGTCCTAATAGATACCTAATGGCTTAATTTCTTCGACAATTTTGTCAAAGCGATGTATGCAGGTCCTGAAAAATGCATTCTGATTCGGTTCAAAGTGACGGTTCACGGAAGTCGATACTACTTCACATCTGATGCGCGGTACCTCGATTTTAATTTCGAAGGTCGTGAGCTCTCTTTACCTAAAACTAGTTCTGTCTTAAAACCAACGCTACTCCAAGTTATTTTATGTATGTGGAGCAGCATAAAGCTGAGATGGGGCCTGTTTGACCCAGGTAACCTTTGTTTTAATGCATCATCCTTTTTTAGGGTTCCGTAACCAAAGGGTAAATAAAAACAGGACCCTATTACTAAGACTTTGCTGTCCGTCTGTCCGTCACAGGGCTATATCTCATAAACCCCTGATGCTATGTTTATACTAAAAACACAGTAAAATTGTTTTTTTTTTAGTGTTTTTGCCGTTTTGTATAATGGTGCGTGGTAACTTCGTGCACGAGTCCGACTCGTACTTGGCCGTATTCTTGTTATAATTATGTACTTTTATCTGTGTGCGTGTCAAATGTATATCATTTCACAGATGTCGTGAGCGAATGCTCTTAGTTTACCTGGTGAACCGTAACCCCACAATTTACCTCACAAAGTTCATGAGACTAACACGATATGACCTCTTGAAATGGAAGCTATATTCTGCATTATTCAGTTATCCACCGCATTCGTCTTCGAGCACTTTAGAGTGCTCCCATTGATATAACAGATGGTATGTTGGTAGGTATTATAAGACGCATTATTATTGTAGAAGTGCTTTTAAAATGAAACCGTGTTTGATCAATTTTCCTCGATTTATGATCGAAACGTCGTGAGTTCGAAACTCAGCTGTTTATCGGTGGATTTTTCTATTCGAATTTTTTTACGAGAAAACCAGTTAGTATTCTTATAAGCTTGTCACGTTAGTATGTTTGTCACGTATGAAACGTTAACTACTACAAAATGTGGACGTGTCTCAACTATAATGTTTGGTCGTGTCTCTGACTATCTTTTATAAATATTCAGGGATCTGGGGGGTTAGCATGAACCAGTATCGTATCGACAACGTATCGTTCAAATGCCAAAACTGACACTTTTACTATACAAAAAGTGTCAGTTTTGACATATTTGTCGATACGATAGTGGTTCGTGTTTTTAGGTCACTGAGCGCCTGGAGATGCCTACCATGCTTCGGAATTTACAGTCAATTTTTTCAATATATTTATTTTTGAAAGCTTAAAGTACTTACTCTGCAAAGGTGCGAATATGTTTAAATAGAGGCAATCTTCACTTTGGTTCTTAAGATAAGGCATCAGTCTTTTCAAATATTCTAGTCTGCCTTTAGGCATTTTTTCTAAAATGGTCCTTTCGTCGTCCAGGTCGGGCAGCTTCTGTGGGCAGGCCGGACCCGGCCGGTCGGACACACGGACGCCATCCCACGGAGATGGGGTCCGGGTTGGACTGAATCTAGAAAGAAAGATAAGTTAGTTTCAGGCGGACTGAATCTAGAAAAAGTGGTAAGTTAGTATACTCGGACACATTTGGGAACATCTACATGACGCGCAACGTTCAACAGTGTCCCGCAACATTTGACGTGACGCGCGAGTGTGTGGCCTGTAGTAAGTTCCAAAACATTGTTTCGAAACATTCTTGTCGTTAAGCGACTTGTTGAGAAACATTTTGCTGGTAATTTATTGGTTGCAATGCATTGACTCAATACAGCGTTTGTAGCACAATTGCCTTATGCAACTTAGTAGTAGCTCTGCTTTCGCGCTGTAGGTGGGTTTGATTCTCTCTTAGAACAATGATTAATTAGTACTATGATTAAAATTACGCGTACAATGTATATGAATATAACAAACTATATTTTGTTTCCAGTTAAATGGGAATTGACTTATCATTTATGAAGTAGTTAACCCAACTAACCGCATTTCTGTTTAAAATTATTAATAATTATGATTGTTTTAGGTATTTATATACTTTTAAAGTATATATTTCTTTTTAGAAGCATCAACTTACCGATTAGATCCAACAGGCGGCGTCGCATACGGAACACCTAAAAAAACTTCAAGCGGACTCAGATATCTGTGCTCGTCCATCGCAAGCACAAACCCCTGTAATTTCCCATACTTTGTCTGCACTATCCTACTACTTATTTTAAACTTCACACTGCTCTTCGGCAAAGGATCGTTTGGATTCAGGTAAAACTTCTTGTACACTTCATAATTGCTATACGCGTTCTCCCCACTGTAAAATTTACTATTCAAATGTAGAAAGTCTTCACTATTATAATATGGTTTTTCGAAATTGACTTTTGTATAATCATCTGTGTCGTGATCTTCGTAATTGTCTTCACTAGGGCTATCATTTTGTTCACTGTTACTTAATTTAGAATCTATCTTTAGACCTAATAAATCACTTTTTACTCCTACAGAATCACTTTTAACTTCTAGTTTAGAATCACTCTCACTGTAATGTCTCATGTTCGTAGTGTTTGAGTTCACTGACTGGATAGATAGTCCGGTTACTATAAGAATACAGTATATATTGATGCATGCCACACGCTGGGCCTTGTGACGTTTAACTTTTGTCACATTGCAAAAAAAACACATGCTCGAATAAAAGTTTTTCCACTGGTCATGGATTGGTTTGTTATGTAACATTTCGTCATGTTACCATTTTTGGGTTGTTATAATTTTTTAGCTGCGGTCCAATTCGATTGGTTTTTACACGGCATCTGGAACAAAAAAAGGGAATTTATTTAAATTGGCAACATTGTGTCAGTTTTTATTTATTACCGGGTGTTTCGTGCCAACAATACCAACCGTTGAAATAAAAGTCCTACCGTGTGTAAGTCACACATAAATCACTAGAATCTGTCGAATACATACATACATACAAAGCTGGTATCTATTATACTGCCTAATATACATTGTACATAGACTTTTTTACTTTATTACTTGTCTTTTTGCAATTATAAAAAACACTAACTCATAGATCACAAATACACAAATCATACCCTTCGATACACTACCTTGCGTATACCGACATAAAGGTGAGTTTCCACCTACGCAAAACTAGGCATGCAGGTGTTAAGCAAGTGCATGGAAATTCACTGGCAACCATACTTTTTAGGGTTCCGTACCCAAAGGGTAAAAACGGGACCCTATTACTAAGACTTCGCTGTCCGTCTGTCTGTTCATCTGTCTGTCACAGGGCTGTATCTCATGAACCGTGATAGCTAGACAGATGAAATTTTGATGTATTTATGTTGCTGCTATAACAAAAAATACTAAAAACATAATAAAATAAATATTTACGTGGGGCTCCCATACAACAAACGTGTTTTATGGTACGGAACCCTTCGTGCGCGAGTCCGACTCGCACTTGGCCGGTTTTTTTAAACCGAAACACACCAATACTGCTTGGCGGTCAAAATATGTATGGTAGTACTGCCTCGGAAATGCCCCTTCACAAATAGAGAACTCTACTCTCAAAGTCTATAGAATAAAGTTCAAGTTTGTTGTATCTTTATAGAGAATATATTATAGAGATAAGTATGTAGAGAAACTGTTTGTGCAAGCTCTCCCTTTATATTGACATGCCAAAGCGTTGGAATTTCAATATACTCGTAGAGGTATTGTAAACAACGGTATAGAGGTATTGCTATCTATGGTAGTAGGCGAGTTATTTCATGTTAGAACAGATTAGGGCTAGCACCAGTTTGTTAATTATTTGGACATTTCAACGTTTGAGACTGTTTCGAATTCCAGTCTATAACATTTTATTAAAATAATTATTTTCATAGCACTTGATATACATTTTTAGGGTATTACTAAGAATTACTAAGACTTCGCTGTCCGTCTGTCTGTCACAGGGCTGTATCTCATGAACCGTGATAGCTAGACAGTTGAAATTTTCACAGATTATTGTAAGTTTATCACACACTTCGTTGGACTAAGCGTTGGACTAAATTTAATCCTGCGCTAGTCTACGTTTATTAATAAGACGGTCACAGTTTAGTATAAACGGCCATAAGTCCTATCTTAAAGACTTATACCTCACTTAAGGAGAATTTAAAGCACTTTATATACCTTACTAGCCGACCCGTGATAGACGTTGTCTTGTCAAATTTCAATAATTGAATAGAAAAGACTGAATGTTTTTAGTCTGTGATGTCAGATTTGTTGCACACTAGCGCCATCTATACAAAAATCATCCCTTTTGCGTTTTTTTAACGTTTTTGGGATGTTTTTCATATTCCAAAGTATATAAAATTTATTCGTCTAGAGCAAATTTCAATTCAATCCGTTTTGTCGTTTAGGCCTGATGAGAAACAAACATACACACAAACTCACAAACTTTCGCATTTATAATATTATTAGGATTGAAGCGAGGTGAGGCAACTGTCAACTCACTTATATTTTGTACAGTCTTCTCAATATAGAATTTACTTTGATAATCCACGAGTACGTGTGAAAGCAATTTCAAAACCAAATATGTTGTGGCAAATACTTATTCATAAGTTAAACCAAATATAAAAACCGGCAAAGTGTCGGACTCGCGCACGAAGGGTTCCGTACCATTAAAACGACAAAAAATCATGTTTGTTGTTTGTTGTTGTAAAAACAGAATAAAATAAATATTTAAGGGGGGCCTTAAATATTTATTTTATTCTGTTTTTAGTTTGTTGTTAGAGTAGCAACAGGAATACATAATCTGTGAAAATTTCAACTGTCTAGCTATCATGGTTCATGAGATACAGCCCTGTGACAGACAGACGGACAGACAGACGGACAGACGGACAGCGAAGTCTTAGTAATAGGGTCCCGTTTTTACCCTTTGGGTACGGAACCCTAAAAATGTTGTAACACAAAGCAAATAAAGATCAAGACTAAATCCCAGCCGGAAGCAACCGCAAAAACATAACAATTTCAAACCCAGTATCTAACAATGATTTATACAAAAATCTCAACGGAAACGGCACGGGTTACGGAACAGTAGTGTTTCTGCGCGAAAACATAAAAGAACCAAGAAAAAGGTAACGTAATATCGTAAAAAAGCAATGTTTCGGCAATTTCAATATGAGAATGAATATTATTATGGAAATGATTTTTTGTTGCTGTGATTGCCGTCTTTATCGATCGCGAGCGTTTTTATCATTTATACCGGGAAAATGTTTTGTAGGGTATCCTTTTGTCAACTGTTACTTTATGCTTTGAGCAGCTTGTCATCTTTTGTGTTTACAATGAAAGTTATGAAAGTCGGACTTCGGAATGTCTGAAACTTTTCTGATAAAACTTTTCCGCGCGTATTCTTTTGTTGCTGTTTAAATGAGGATCAAAACGAAATGTATTAAAAAGAAAAAACGAGTACGCGTTAAAAATCCATTCAGATATTAAAAAAAGTAATTTAAAAAATGCATTTTGGCTCAATTTTACACTCATTAACAGACTGACATACTCATAATTAGACAATGTGTAGTTTAATGAAACTACCTCGTTTTGAAATTTTTATATTTGTGTACCTAGTGTAGTATATAAGTTTGTGTCATAATATTCATAAACCTAATAAATGACAATAATTTAGGCAGTGACATTTATGGTCGAATAAATAAATAAATCTGGGGAGAAATATTTTTTCTGGTCAACTAACTTTTAACAGTTATCTTTTCTAACCGAAATAAACTTTAATTACAGACATTATTAATATCTCATACTAATCACTACATAGTATAAAGCAAAGTCGCTTTCCGCTTCCCGCGTATGTATGTATGTTTGCTTATATCTTTAAAACTACACAACGGATTTTGATGCGGTTTTTTTTAATAAATAGAGTGATTCAAGAGAAAGGTTTATATGTATAATACATGCATAATATAGTAGAGAAACACTGATAATTTTAGAGGTTTCTAATGTGATGTCGTAACTAAACACATTTTTTTGCGCTTACATTGCAAATGCTGGCTGAACCCCACGAGATATATCAAAATAATGTACTACAGTATTGTACAGTTGTACACCTTAAAAACGTCTACAAAAAAGTCAACGATGGTATTAGAAATGTCTTACGCACAGCGAAGCGGGCACGGGTCAGCTAGTTTATTATATAATATTAACAAAACACAAGAGAATCAGGAAGGTTAGCATGAACTACTATCGTATCGACATCGTATCGTCATAATGCCAAAACTGACACTATTACTATACAAAAAGTGTCAGTTTTGACATTTTTACGATACGTTGTCGATACGATAGTGGTTCGTGCTCAGGCAACAGTTACTGTTGAGCTATCTACAGGCTGAGCTAGGTACTAGTCTATAAATAATAAGATTTGTCAAGATAGATTATTTCATACAATAACAAGACTGCAGGAACAAATAGAAAAAATTCCCTATCATTAATATCGGTTTCCCAAACCTTTTCCTCACCCTCTTCCTTGACCCCAACATAAGCTTTGCGTAAAAAATACAGTATAATTCTACGTAAACAAGCTGATGCTATCCCCAATCTAGAGAAAACAATTTTCAAATAGAGCGTTATATTGCTCCTTTTATGTATACTAAAGACACATGTGAGAATTGATATCGATCGATGGATGTGTTCAAGGGTGATTGTCTCGGATTGAATGAGAGGGTTCAGTCGGGTAAAAAGGACGGGCTAGGAGCTGACCCGTGTTTCATAGAAATGATTTAGTTTTCATCAATAGTTGTGTTGTGTGCTTCTTTTTATATTAATAAAACCAATTGCATCGGTCTTTAAATGACTAAATTGTTGTATTTTGTTTGTTTATATTGAGTAACTCTGCAAACCCGCGATAGACGTTGTCCTGTCCAAGTTTCAATAATCGTATAGAGCTAGATATAGAGATGGTAGCTAGATGCACACTAGCGCTATCTATACCAAAAGCATTCCCTATGCGATTTATTATCATTATGGGGATGTTTTTTTTATATCTACATTTACAGCATATTTCATCTTAATCTGTTTTGTCGTTTAGGCCTAACTAACTCACAAACTTTCGCATCTATAATATTACTAGCTGCTCGCCCCAGCTTCGCACGGGTGGTACCTTGATAAAAAGTAGCCTATGTGTTATTCTGATGTATAAGTTATATTACTGTAAAGTTTCATCTAAATCCGTTTAGTAGTTTTTGCATGAAAGAGTAACAAACACACACACACTCACATACTTTTACATTTATAATATTAGAAGGATGTTGTGTAATGTATTTTGTAATATTTTTTCTTTAAGAAACGTCTTAAAGAATTCCGTTCTCACGAAAAAGGCCAAACTCCAACTTCTCTACATAATTTAAGATTTATGTAAACCATACTGGGACTAATGAAAGGCTCTTAACCACGCATTTTCGAGACATCTCCTGTTCCTTTGACATGACAACGTCTCCATAGTGGATGTGTCTGTTTAGTGAATTTTCAATTCTATTACCACGTGGTAAGGTTCAACTTACTGTGCGAGGCAATGAAATTCATTTCGAGTCACTTATGAGGTCAACTTGCGTGTTAGGGATCTTGCCTTTGGCAATTCGATAGGTTACGTGATATTTAGCCTGAAGGTTTTGTTTTACAAGCTTTGTAATATAATCGAATAAAAATCGAAGTAAGTATTAAACGCGATTTTTAATCATAACTAGTTCTGAAAAAAAAAACCCTAATTTTTTCAAATCCTTTTCACAAGCTTTTTATTAGGGTTTCGAGTCTACAAGAAACCCTTATAGTTTCGCCATGTCCGTCCGTCCGTCCGTCCGTCTGTCCGCAGCTTAGCTCAGAGACTATCAGTGCTAGAAAGCTGTGATTTAGCATGTATATACATTTTAGTAATTGCAACAAAGTCGTAGAATAAAATCTTGAAAAACATTTTTTTTAGAGTACCTATAGTGGATGAAAGAAATTCAAAAATATAATAATTTGTGGAGACTTTAATGTTGAATTCAGTACAGAAAATATTAACAAACGGCGAGTTAACGATATATTACTAAGAAATAATATGACTTTTCATATAAAGGAACCTACAAGACAGGGTAAATGCATAGACAACTTCTTTAGTAATATACATACGGCAATAGGCAGTGTTCATATTCTTGGTCTTTCTGACCACGAAACAGGACAGACCTTAGAGTTAGAATTGCAAAACACAAATAATCCAATTTTATACCACTTTACATATCGTTATGACTATTGCGAAGAAAATATTAAAAATTTTATAAATTGTTTAAGTTCACTTACTTTTTCAGAAATTTATAGTGAAACAGATACAGAAGCAGCTTTTAACAAAATGCATGACTTGTTAATGTTATTTAATGGTCTGTGTTTCCCAAAATACAGAGTTAAACTTACAAATAAAACCAATAAATTACTATGGATTACAAAAGGTATAAAACAAAGTTGTAAGAATAAGCGTAGATTAAGATACAAATACTATAAAGAAAAAACCCGTAAAAATAAAGGAAAATTCAATACATATTCAAAAATTAAAAAAAAATGTATAATTAAATCTCAAAAAACATATAATAATAAGTATATAAATAATTCAGAAAATAAATGTATGGCAACTTGGAGAGTTATTAATAACACAATAGGTAATATAGAAAAAAAACACGACATTAAGGAAGTTATAGAAAAGGGGCATAATATTAGTAATGGAACAGAAATTGCAAATTCTTTTAATAACTATTTTATTAAAATGACAAATGTAGATAATTCATTGACTCAGGCAAATCCAGCAGCATATATACATAGTAACATACATAGCATGTTTCTAGAACCTACGAATAACATAGAAGTGTTGAAAATTATTATGTCACTGCGTAACACAAATTCTGTAGGGTATGATTTACTATCTACTGGGATTCTTAAACAAGTAGCTTAGGTTATTGCACACCCAATAGCTCATATAGCAAATCTTTCATTAGAGCAGGGTATATTTCCGGAGAGATTAAAGTGTTCCATTGTTAAACCTTTATATAAAAAAGGGGCAACGACGGATCACAACAATTATCGGCCATTTTAAATAGAAATACGGCTAATTACCACGTTTTTACTTGTATTGCTGATCGCGATCAACGGCAGATCGGCGAATACATTCGCCGATCTGCCGTTGATCGCGGTCGCGGGCGTTGCTCATGATGAAGAGCATCTGAATTGTCTCGAAACGTCAGCAATACAAGTAAAAACGTGGTAATTAGCCGTATTTCTATTTAAAATGATTAACAACCACGATAGTTTTAATTCTATAATTATCGGCCAGTTACATTAATACCTATATTATCAAAGGTATTAGAGAAAATATACTACATAAGACTCCAAAGTTATTTAGATAAATACAACATATTAACAAAACAGCAACACGGATTCAGGAAAAACAACTCTACAACATTAGCATCTTATAATTTAATAATAAAAATATTAAATAACATAAATAACAGAATACCAACAGTTGCACTATTTCTTGATATGAGCAAAGCTTTTGACTTTGTCAAACATTCAATCCTGCTGCAAAAACTGGATAAATATGGTATACGTGGACAGGCTTATGATTGGATTGCCAGTTATTTGAATGACCGCAAGCAAATAGTTAGGATAAGAAAGTTATCAGAAAGTAACAGAACAATAGAAGATTTTGACTCAGATATAAAAATAAATAAATATGGCGTGCCACTGGGTAGTATTTTAGGGCCTTTGTTATTTTTAGTATACATAAATGACTTACCATGTTCAATAAATCATGAATGTATTTTATTTGCGGATGATACAACTATAATTGTGGATGGAAATGGCGTTGATAATTTTGAAAATGACATTAATAATGCATTAAGCGACGTAATTTTATGGCTAGATAATAATAATTTAAAAATAAATACTAATAAAACAAAATATATACAATTTAGGACAATACAACAACAAAGAATAACATTAAATATTAATCATAATAATGAAAAAATAGAGCAATCACATATTATTAAGTTTTTAGGTTTAAATTTAGATGAAAACATAAATTGGAAATCACAGATAAATGTGGTATGTGGAAAAATAAATAAATTTGTTTATGCTCTTAGGAAGATTAAGAAAGTAACTTCAATAAAAACTGCGTTAATAGTTTATCATAGCTACGTAGGATCCATCATTAGATATGGTATATTGCTTTGGGGAAACTCTTGCGATATGAGAAGGGCTTTCATTGCTCAAAAGAAATGCATAAGAGCAATTTGGGAAATGGATCAAATGGAATCCTGTAGATCTATATTTAAAAAACATAAAATACTGACACTACCCTCCTTATACATTTTGGAATCTGTTATGTTTGTCAGAAGTCACTATAACTTATTTGAGAAGCAAGATAATAGTAATCGGAGAACTGCAACGCAAAAACCTTTAATAATGCCTAGACCCAGACTAGAGTTATATAAACGTAACTGTGCTTACATGACATGCAAAATTTATAATAATTTACCTTGTTTCTTACTAGAAAAACGCGGAAATATGTTTAACAAGGCACTAAAGGAATGGTTGATAGATAATTGTTTTTATTCAATTGATGAATTTTTTGAAATTTGACATTTTATTATTCTTTATTTGCATGCAATTACATAATTTTAATACTTTATTCTAATTTAATTTGTTGACATTATTATTATGATTCTAATTAATATAGATAGGTAGGTATGTATATAATTATTGACTATTTGTATGTCATAAAATTATGACAGAATATGTGAAACTTTATTTGACATTTATTACCATTAATTTTACTAACCATATTCTAAACAAATAAATGAATTTTGAATTTTGAATTTTGATGTTTTTTTTTCACGATAAGGAACTTAAAAGGAAAACTGTCACAGCTAAGTAGGCGTTACAAGTTTTCGAGTAATAGACGTAATAAGTCCACTAACTTAGAAAATACTACCTTAAAGCGTTGTTAGCTGTGTAAACTACGAAACCCTACATTGCGCGTGGCCCGACACTCACTTGGCCAGTTTTTTTGTTGTAATCGTTAGTGTAAGGAGAAGGTTAATATGAATAAAATAATTAAATGAGAACGTCTGTCGGGATAGCTAGTAGATAGATAGATAGCTAGTAGTTTATACATTTGTCATGTATAACATGATGATGTGTATGTGATATGTACAACATGGTATGCACGTAACAAATGCGTGTAACATATTAGCAGATCAGTATAATTATTATAATGAAATGTGGCCTACATTAAAATATGCAAGACCCAAATTTACCCGATCCAAAGTTATACATAAAATACATTATTATAGTTTACTAGCTGCTTGCCCCGGCTTCGCACGGGTACCTGGATAAATAGTAGCCTATGTATTATTCTGGTGTACTAAATAATAATAATAAATAATAGGATCACGACTGTAATTCCCAAGTACGGCAGACATCCTCTCAGATCTCCAGACCCTAAGAGCCTTTGAAGATGTCTAGTGGGGGTAGTCAGAGGCACGTCCAAACATTATATTTGGCACATGCCTACATTTTGCAGTAACTAGCATTCCATACGTGACAGTCCCATCGCCACTTATAATGCTGGGGCCACACTAACGAGAAATGCCATTAATTATCGTGATAATGGACGGATTTGCCTCAAAATCTTAGTAAGACTTACAGTGTACGATTCCTGTGCATTTGTATCATCCACCATCTTCATTTTCTTTGTTTCCGTTTTCTCTTTATTCGATAATGATTCAATAAAGTCAAATAATATAAATTTACACTCATGAAATATAGAGCTCTGTCGACGTCCATCTTGCCTGAATTGAAGTAAATTCAACGCCGTTTTTATCGCCAATAATGAGCATTCATGTTGACCGTTAAAGTGTAGCCACCCACTTTAATGCGTTAAAAATTATCGCAATAATTATCGAGATAATGGGCATTGACGTTAAACGCTAGTGTGGCCCCAGCATAAGAATACTAACAGGTTTCCTCACGATGTTTTCCTTCACCGTTTTGAGCACGTGATTTTTGATGCAATTATTTTTTTCGAACAGAAAAATCTATTGGTGCACGCCGGGATTCGAACCCACGACCTTCAGATTGAAAGTTGAGGTACCTCCCACTCGGCCAACACGGATTGTGGCCTATGTGTTATTCTGATGTACAAGCTATATTACTTTAAAGTTTAATTTAATCCGTTCAGTAGTTATTGCGTGAAAGAGTAACTAACAAACACACACACACTCACTCACAAACTTTAGCATCACTACATAGTATAAAGCAAAGTCGCTTTCCGCTTCCCGCGTCTGTATGTCTGTATGTATGTTTGCTTATATCTTTAAAACTACACAACGGATTTTGATGCGGTTTTTTTTAATAAACAGAGTGATTCAAGAGGAAGGTTTATATGTATAATACATGCATAATATAGTAGAGAAACACTGATAATTTTAGAGGTTTCTAATGTGATGTCGTAAATAAACACATTTTTTTGCGCTTACATTGCAAATGCTGGCTGAACCCCACGAGATATATCAAAATAATGTACTACAGTATTGTACACCTTAAAAACGTCTACAAAAAAGTCAACGATGGTATTAGAAATGTCTTACGCACAGCGAAGCGGGCACGGGTCAGCTAGTTTATAATATACATGTTGATATCGCGATACCATATACTCGACTCGTACAGACCCCAAATCTACTCTATTAAGGTCATTATAGTTTGTCGTCGGTTTAAATTGGCTTTCAGCCAATGTGTCACTTGCCATGTAGTTAATTGTTGTACAGCGGTTCCAGTGGTCACTACCCTTATGGATATCTGGCAAATTATTGACTGAACTAATATTTTTTTTTTTTTTTTTTTTTTTTTTTTTTAATATTGACGGACTTTACACTCAACGCCATCTCGCCTCAAACTAAGCAAAGCTTGTACTATGGGAACCAGATAACTGATAGATACGTATATACTTTTTTTTTTTTTTGTAAATACATACTTATTATACATATTAACACCCAGACACAGAACAAACATCTATATCCCACCAAAAACATTCTGTAAAAAACTAGCCAAGTCTCGATGGAGCTGCTTGTTTATCTCTAAAAAGTAATGAAATCTAGACAAAGTCGTGTCAAGTCTGAGGTTCTTTACTGCGATTTCTTTATTATTATAGAATGTTGTGTGACTTGGCCTGTACCAAATTTCAGCTCTCTGAGTTTATGGGAAGTACTAGTTCTATTCTGATGATCATGAGTGAGTGAGTGAGTGAGTGAGTGTCTGTCTAAAATGCGAAACTTTGCTTTCGCTTAACTTCGTAACTAAATGACCTACAGACTTGAAATTTTGGATTTTAAGTACGTGATTATAGCTTACTGGATGACGAAAATTTCAGCGTTCTGGTCTTATCCAGAGGTTCTCAAATAGGGGCCTGAAAATGCGGCGAAATGGTTCCAGTAAAGGATGGTACGGCAGTGTTTGCTTCGCGCTCGACTTGGCGGGGGCACTGCCGTGCCCCCAAATTCATCACACAAATATTTGCCCTGGGTGGGGATCGAACCCACAACCTACAGCGCAGAAGGCAGAGTTACTACCAACTGAGCTGAGGCCAGTCTACTGGTTTATTAACTGTTGCAATTTGGTAACTGAGAGAGCTATTGGGCATGAACTGTGTTGAGTGGGAGGTGCCTTGACTTTGAATCCCAAGGCTATAACAACAAATTCAAGTGGCCTGATGTCGCTCTGCCACTCGACAGCTAAATATTAATTTACTTATTTGCACTATTTTATTTTGTGTAACATTTGTCTACTTTAATTATTTTTAAGCAAATAGTTATTTTATCTTTAAGTTTTATTTCTAAATCAAGTGTAGCGTATGCTGCTTTTTGAATTTGTGCTGAGGCTTTTTAGTTATTTATTTATTTATTTTTTATTGTTTACGTACTTGAGTAGTACTTTTAATTATTATTCTTGTTAGAGCCTTCACCTTGTTCGATTGGCATCACACTGGAGCTCTACATAGCTTTAAGGAATCTATCTTAATGTGTGTGTGTTAATGTGTGTTAATTTAGTTAGTAATAATTTAGTAATTAGTGTGTTAATGTGTATCTATCTTTGATTAATGTAATTGGTGTTCAACCGTGTTAATTAAAGTAAAAAATAAATAAATAATAAATAAATAAATAAAGGAAAGGATCATTAAAAAAAAGGTAGACCCCAAGCTGTGTTTGTTGCCTGATTCTTTTAGGCTTGGTCGTGAGGAATCGGCGTAGCTTTACCTAGTTCCTAAGACGTTTCAAAGTGATCCTTGGGATTTTATTGAAATATTTTTGAATTTGAATTGAATTATTTTATTTTTAAAATGTTCATAAAATGCGCATTAACGCGTGCTCAGAACAGTCAAGAAAAACATTGTGAAGAAACCAGTTAGCATTTTTAAAAGGGTATACAATGCTAGCTACTGCAATAAGTCGATATATGGAAAATTTTATGCTTGGATGTGCCCTGGCTTCCTCATTTAGGTGTCATCGATGATCTAAGCGCTTAAAGATCTGGGAGGATGTCTACCGTACTAAACAAAGCCCTAGCCCCAAACTAAGCAAAGTTTGTATTATGGGAACCAGATAACTGATAGAATACATAATAAACATTTTTTGTGTAAATACATACTTATTATAAATATTTATGTTTAACTCTCGATAAGCAAGCATTTATAATATCCGATCGCAACAACTGTGCCAAAGTATAAAGCGTATTTCCGTAACGACCAATCTAAAATACATTTTCAACAAAGAAACAAACCCCACCTGTGAACAAATAAAGCCATTACCGACGGTTTAGAGCCAATAATCCGGATACAACTAGCGATTAGCCCACAGTGGTAACTGTTCAAACCTGTGCAAACATTTTGATACCGTTGTAAATATAATTAATTTCACGGTACCATTTTTAGGGTTCCGTACCCAAAGGGTAAAAACGGGACCCTATTACTAAGATTTCGCTGTCCGTCTGTCTGTCAGAGGGCTGTATCTCATGAACCGTGATAGCTAGACAGTTGAAGTTTTCATAGATTATGTATTTATGTTAACGCTATAACAACAAATACTCAAAACAGAATAAAATAAATATTTATACAAGAAACATGTTTTTTGCTATTGTTCATAGATACGGAACTCTTCGTGCTCGAGTCCAACTCGCACTTGGCCTACTACTACTACTACACTTGGATATATTTCATCTTTCCCAACTAGTTTTTTCCACTTTTCCCAGTATAGTTAAAGAACAGTTTAGTACAACAAACATTTTTCATAAATTAACTTATGTAAGTATAAAAATAAGTGGGGACTAAAAATAAAAAGTAAAATGAGTTTAAAGACTATTACAAGTTTTTCACGTGTTGGGAAAATTTGAAAAAAGTCCATGTATCCCAACTGATTGAGATAGATAGTTGGGAAAGATGGCACAGATCTACTGCTGGACATGTCTCCCTTAAAATATGCTAGATGGCGGACGTTTTTGTTTAACTAGTTTTTGCCAGCGACGCTCGCGTTGTATCTAGATAAAAAAAAACAGCCAAGTGGGAGTAGGACTCGCGCACGAATTGTTCCGTACCGTTAAATATTTATTTTATTCTGTTTTTAGTATTTGTTGTTATAGCAGCAACAGAAATACATAATCTGTGAAAATTTCAACTGTCTAGCTATATCACAGTTCATGAGATACAGCCCTGTCACAGACAGACGGACAGACAGACGGACAGACAGACGGACAGATAGACGGACAGACAGACGGACAGACAGACGGACAGACAGACGGACAGACAGACGGACATACAGACAGATGGACAGACAGACGGACAGACAGACGGGCAGACAGACGGACAGACAGACGGACAGCGAAGTCTTAGTAATAGAGTCCCGTTTTTACCCTTTGAGTACGGAGCCCTAAAAATGATTACTATACCAGCACATCACTATCACTACATAGTATAAAGCAAAGTCGCTTCCCGCTTCCCGCGTCTGTATGTATGTCTGTATGTATGCTTTAAAACTACACAACGGATTTTGATGCGGTTTTTTTTAATAGATAGAGTGATTCAAGAGGAAGGTTTATATGTATATACATAGTAAATAAGTAAAAATGTAAAAAATAAATGCTGTTAACGAGTATACAAAGACATTCTGTAATATATTTTGGTATCAGCTTTGGACCCGTGCGAAGCCGGGGCGGGTCGCTAGTGCTATATATATATGTTTTATCCAAATCCGTTTGGTTTCTATTCAACCGAGATGTCACGACTCATATTTATACTCAAAAATTTATAATGGTGTTAGATATGACGAGGAAGGGTCTCTTTAGATTTTATAGAATTTTTTTTGAACCCGTAGTACTGCCATTGTCCCCACTAAGTTCGACTCACTGAACATATCGGTGGGTATAACGGGAATTCAATTTAATTATTTTATTAATTCCATCCATTTACTAAATCAGTTAATACAAAATGAAATAACTGAACCATTTAACCACGCAAGGTATAATTTTGAAGCTGTAGCTTATAATAATCAAATATAATTAAATTTACAATCATAATGATAAAAACAAAAAAGTTTTAACCTAATGAGCACCAGGTACAATTATTTTGGTTTTACCAACCTTGTAATTTGAAAGGTAGGAAAAATATGAATTTTGTTTTAATTTTGCATCATGTTTATTAATTAGTCATGTTTTTTAAACACTAAAAATTATATTAATAACATTGTGATAAATGCCATGTGCCTCTTTTTAATTACCATTGGAAATAAAACATCAAAGTTATACTTTTATTTTATTAAATTCAGTCAACGGGGACAGCGGGAATTTATTAAACAAATTACTTTTTGAACTCTTCAAAATTAATAAGTTCATAAATATTTTTGAGCAAACAAACTCTACAGAATTATTTAACCTAAATTTTGATAAAATTATCCTTGCAATTTGATTAAACCTTGATTCGCTGTCGTCACCATAAGACACCGAAATTCTTTTACAAATTTTATTACTTCTCAAAGACGCTTATTTTATACCGTAACAAAATATAATTACCATCAATTCCCGGCGTCGGCATCTGATTTATTGTCGGACTCCGCATTTTAAGACGGAGCTACGTTCTGATTCAAAAATAAATTTGCCAACAAATCTGACATTCAAATTTTATAATTAGCATCGGGGAAATTGAAATAACATTACTGAAACGAATTTCTGCTATTTGTTTGTTATTTTACTTGGATATTGTAAAATATCTTAACTGTTGTACAGAATTTGAACCTCGTAATTATAATTATAATATTATACATAAAAAACATGCCAGGAAAATTCTTTCGGGGGCAAATATTTAGAGGAATAATTAAATATTAAATCTTGAAGTGATTTAAATAAATAAATACTAGTGGATAATGTCAAACAGCGCCATCCAGTTCCAAACTTAACAAAGCTTGTAATAAGGAAACTAGATAACTGATAGAAAACATTATTTTTTGTTGTAAATAGTACATTAAAACACCCAGACACAGAACAAACATCTAGGTTCATCACACAAATATTTGTCCTGTATGGGGATTGAACACACAACCTACAGCGCAGAAGGCAGAGCTACTACCAACTGCTGTGAGGCTAGCCAGATCAATTGCCAAAAAACATTACCAGTCGTATAAAACAATATTCAAATTATATTCGCAATATAAATATGTATTCCACAAAGAGATCAGAGTCCATGTTTGATCCACATGATCGTATTTGATCAGCAAATTATACTCAACATTCGTTTATCAAAGCAAACATATCGTACAACATACATAAATGCTCGTTAAACATTATCTCAATCATGATTAAAACAATTATCATTTACTCCAAAAAATATTTTTGCGAAGAATATTGCAGAGAACAAATGATTTAAACGATACGTTGTCGATACGATACTGGTTCATGCTAATCCCCAAAATCGCTACCAACACCTACCTAGTTTATTTCTTATATTTGATTAAAAGATCCATTTTTGTAATTTTATTTGACGGTATCACAGATTATATTTTAGAGTATAAGATTTTAGATTATAATTTTAGAGTATAATAATAATAATAATAATAGCCTTTATTTAACAATCTTAAAACATGGTTTTATAAAGTTGATATTTAGTACAAGTAAAATTAAAAAAAAAGAAAGTAGAATATAAGTACAATTAATACTAACTTAAATATATATATTTTTCCTTAATTAACTTATTTGTTTTAACTTTATATGAATTACTTATTGACACCGGTATAGAGATTATCTTGCGTTCTCGCATAGGCCTCCCCTAGAGCTTGCCACTCTTTCCTATTATGAGTCATCCTTTTCCAAGTGACTCCAGCATGTTTCCGGATATCGTCCTCCCATCTGAGACGATGTCTCCCTTTCTTTCTCTTATTATATCTTGGACACCATTCCGTAACTTCTTTCGTCCATTTTTCCTTTTTGGTCCTCATCATATGTATAATTTTAGAGTACTAGTTAGTAATTTTAGAGACCACAATTTTTTTTACCGTAAGCTTCTCATACAAAGAAAGAAAAACATTAAAAGTCCCTAATCGTTGTACTACCCCAATAATGACAATTGATTGACCCAACATAAACGAAGGTGACTTGGCACATTATCTAATAGACCGTAAAAAGGTTACAACGGACAACGAACGAACCATTCACCAACGCTTAAAAGGTTACTTTCCACATTTGGTATTTATAAAAGTTTTTTTATCCTATATTGTCCCACTGCAGGGCAAACGTCTCCCTTCCCTTCCAAGCTTTGCGGTCTACAGCTTCGTACCACCAGCCAGTCTAAAATGTGTCGAGGTGCCGAGGCAGGCCGCGAAGACGCTGGTGTGACCTTGGCATCGTCTCCCATCTTCAGGCACCCAACTGCGTGACGATCCTAGACCATCTGTCTTTCATCCGGCTGACGTGACCAGCTCATCACTACATAGTATAAGCAAAGTCGCTTTCCGCTTCCCGCGTATGTATGTTTGCTTATATCTTTAAAACTACACAACGGATTTTGATGCGGTTTTTTTTAATAGATAGAGTGATTCAGGAGGAAGGTTTATATGTATAATACATGCATAATATAATAGTGAAACACTGATAATTTTAGAGATTTCTAATGTGATGTCGTAAATAAACACATTTTTTTGCGCTTACATTGCAAATGCTGGCTGAACCCCACGAGATATATCAAAATAATGTACTACAGTATTGTACACCTTAAAAACGTCTACAAAAAAGTCCACGATGGTATTAGAAATGTCTTACGCACAGCGAAGCGGGCACGGGTCAGCTAGTTCTCATTATATAAGTAATTTTTTTTTTTAAATGAGCCGTCTCGGGACTCTTAGCTGATGTGACCCGTCGTGACAGCATATCGCGAACCGGATGCGGTGTGAATGCGCCACTTCGTCGGCAGCAACTCATCTAGTTCGCGGCGAAGCATGCCGTGTCTGACCCGCCGCTATAGATGTCTCACATTAAAAATTGCACAACTCTCGACTATATTCCTAAAGCATGATAGCTTTAGCATGCCTCTTTATTCTCCAAGGGCACAACATAACATTAAATTTTGCACATTCCGATATTTTGCAGTAGATACGTTACAGTTCGTAAGCCCATAAATAAACGTAATGTTCCTCACGATGTATTCCTATGTATTCTATTTGTGTACGATGTTCGATCTTTGAACCGAAAGTCAAAGCACTAGAACACCTTCAAGTGTCCTCCCACTAGAACAATAAAAAAAATAAGATACACGACACGGCTGTTATCCCCAAGTACGGTAGTCATACTCTCAGATCCCAAGGTGCGATCCTTGAAGATTATCTAAACGGGGTAGTCAGAAGCACGTCCAAACATTAAGTTTGGCACAATACCCACATTTTGTTGTATTATGCATATATTTTTTTAATCGTTCATAAAAAAACGCGTCTATATTTTTACACGCAAAAGGTTCCATCGCGTTTGTGAATAAGGATACAAGGGACTTACTGAATAAATAGTCTGATCGAATCCGGCGGAGCGTGTCATAAAAAAGGATGATAAAGTATTGACACGGTTGAGAAATTTTGCGAATGTTTTCTATCGTATCATTGACCCCAAGAAATGTAAACTTACATAGTTCATGATATGTCATCGCTTCATTCTTCATATATTATTAAAACTAGCTGACCCGTGCCCGCTTCGCTGTGCGTAAGACATTTCTAATACCATCGTGGACTTTTTTGTAGACGTTTTTAAGGTATACAATATTTAGTACATTATTTTGATCTATCTCGTAGAGTTCAGCCAGCGTTTGCAATGTAAGCGCAAAAAAAGTGTTTATTTACGACATCACATTAGAAACCTCTAAAATTATCAATGTTTTTCTACGATATTATGCATGTATTATACATATAAACCTTCCTCCTGAATTACTCTACCGTTGTGTAGTTTTAAAGATATAAGCAAACATACATACATACATATTACATACAGACGCGGGAAGCGGAAAACGACTTTGCTTTATACTATGTAGTGATGTAGTATACTTTAGTTTACAGGCAACTTTGCACAATTTCAGAGAGGATTTACTCGATACAAAATTTGTCGATACTCCTGTCATCTCATTGTCTATTGCAAAAGTAACTCTGTCTGTCTGTGACGTTATCACGGCAAAACCGCTCGGCCGATTGTGATGAAATTTCATTTAGAGATAGCTTAAAGTCTTAGAATGGACGTAGGCTACTTCTTTTTCAATTATTTTTTACAGAAATTTAAATCTTTTACTATAAAATCTATTCTATTTCCTGAGTCTACGCGGACAAAAATAATGTAAAAAGCTAAGCGTAAAAGCTAGTAAAAATAATGCTGACCCTTATATCATGAAAAAAAACATACGGATAAGTGCAGGTATCAAAGCAAATCTATAAATCTAAACAGAAGAAGCCCTAAAAGCTGAACATGGAACAAATCTATCAAATCTATCAATCCTGCCAATGAAAATGTATACCTAAGAAACTTTATACCAATTCTGATAACATAATATAATATTGCCATTCAAGGCACTAAATAGATTTTGAATTAAAATCTAATTATGTTTTCTGAGAAACGATTTTCTTTAGTATTAGGGCAAGAGCGCTGGTTGTGGACACTTTAACAAAATTTTAATTTTCAAATTTACTGTTTATTTTTTGAAAAAATGATTAAAACGATTATTTTTAAATAACATAGAATAGAATATTTATCTAACTCTTAGTTAAGCAAAGGTTTTGTAACAGTTGTTATTTATTTATTAATTATTCATATTTAAATAGACAAAACGGGAAATCATTAGTTGTGGTCAATCAAATCTAGAGGTTTAAGTATAACGCATCACAATAGCCACTTATCAAAATGGACCACAGACAAAAAATTGTATTAAGTATAGATTTTAAACATGTTTGTTTGCTATACATAAGGTATGACCAGACATAGCGCAGCATTCGAAGGATCTAGTGTCCTTTGCGTCTTTGCGTAACTAGAATAAACATAAAGGTAAATGTAAGCGTGGTCTTCGTCTAATCATAGTGCGACTACTAGCGCGCGCCTGCCCGCTCAAATGCCGCACTATGTTTGGTCACACCTATAGTTATTGACCGGGGTAGGCCTCACAACCGGGTCTATGACCTTAAAATCTAATTATGTATTCTGAGAAACGATTTTCTTTAGTATTATATCCAAATTTATAGGGCAGATACACCTATTGGAATTTAATATTAATGGCATAAAAAAAGTATAAATAAGATTTGGAGGTTAGCTTAAATAAGAAAAGGTGAATGTAACCTAGCTCCTAACACGTTTAATAGTGATCCTTTTGATTTTATTAAAATACATACTTTTTCACATTGACTTATTCTTAGTTGTAACCTGGAAATGTCCTCATCTCGACTCGAACTTGAAACCGGGTTTTGGTAGTTTTAGTTGATAAAATTACCTTGAGTTTAACTTTTCGAGGGGCCTCAGAAGAGTTTGAGTCGAGATGGCTTCGAGGTTACAACTAACAATATGGGGATAAGTCTCCATTTTTCTTTCATTTGACCATACTTAATCTATTTACCATCAGTGTGTCAATAAAACCTAACCTGTCATGACACACAAGACAATACGATTATCTGCTGTCGATCAAGTGTGAGTCAGCAAATAAGTTAACCTTCTTTTAAGGAGCTTTTATTTAACATGCAACGTATGTAACTATGTTTCTTAAGGTGGAACCTTGCAACTCAATTTTGAAGCAGTTATCTTGAACCGATTGAGCTGATATTTGGCATACATATGTAATTTCGATGACAATGCAATAATATGGTAACAGCAAGCTGATCTGATGATGGAGTCAAGAACTGTTCAACGGAACTCCTTAATAAATGGTCACATTGAGATAAAACTTTGCATACCTATCAATCTCCAATAACAATTTAAAATTATGGTATTAGCGAGCTGGTCTGATGATGGAGCTCGAACGTAGCCATAAGAACACCCTAACTACACAACATAACCACGTCGTGCTTGAGTTCGTTGGATTTGTCTTGATAAGTACTAGAGCCGTAGAATTTATAAAAGCTTGAAAAACTAATTCTAATAATATTATAAATGCGAAAGTTTGTGATAAGGCTGCTATGTTTGTTCCCTAATCAAAAATAAACGATAAAACGGATTAAGATGAAAAAATCAGAATAAATAAAGGGGGAGGGAACTTATAATCCGAAAAACAACCCATAAATGGCGCTGGTGTGCAACAAATCTGACATCACAGACTAAAAACATTTAGTCGTCATAGCAACGCAGTTTTGACTAATGAATGATACGCATTCTATCAAAATTAGTAATTTATTTTATCAGTACAAGGTTTGTAGGGAAACAAATTGGAAGATAACTGAAATTGTTTTTTACTATGCGATTATTAAAATTTGACAGGACAACGTCTGTCACGAGTCGGCTAGTTAAAAATATATTTCAAAAAAACTTATTTGTGTCTGAGCCCTTATTTCGTATTCCAGAATGAAAACGAATGCCACAGAAGTAGAATAGTAACCTATATGAGAGTTTAAAAGTTCCGATAATCTTGGCTCGCGTCGCAGATTCAAGCCATACTGAACCTTAAAGCCTTGAACCTCAATTTAAATAAAGCTCATTTTAGTTAGAATCCCATTGTAACTGATACAAGCAATCCAATTCGCTGAAATGATTAATCTTCTGTTCGAAACTTCGAACAGTGATTCGTTATAAAGTTTTACGACAGCGTGTGATATTGATTTGATTAATTCCAATTGGCTGTTTTCTGTTTGTAAATGTGTATTAAAAGCAATGAAAATAAGAATGGTTGAAATGGCCTTAATGGAATTTATGGGAAACTTTTGAGAGGAATTACTTAAGGCGCTCCCAGTCGACGATTGTTTTTGTTCGAAACGAAAAAAGAAATACTTGTGAACAAGCCACATCTCCTATTTTATAATGTATAGAATATGTGAATAAAGATGTACCCATCTTTAATCACTTCGATAAATAATCCTACCGATCGCTGCAATGACGACAAACACACGTCGGCGCGTGGTCCACCTTTGCTTTTCGAATAAATTAATGATATAAATTATGTATAATTACTTATCAAAAATCTATTCTAATAGAAATCTAGATCTACATATTACCTATCTTTAACAATAAATCACAAGTTGATCTTAATAGAAGGTATCAAAATATTTCGATCATAAATTCTAAAACGTATAATTTTGAAATAATATCTTTATCGTGAAAAGTTTCTGCTATTATGTTTTCAGCTTAATAGAAATCTAGGTAGGAACCTGAAGTAATATACTTATAAAAATAGGAGATGTGGCTTGTTCAGAAGTATTTCTTTTTTCGTTTCGAAAAAGAGCAATCATCGACTGGGAGCCCCTTAATGCAAATCACAACCTCTTTTATAAAACAAGACAATGAATTCTTTATTTCAAAATTGGCCGTGTTGGCCGAGTGGGATGTACCTCGACTTTCAATCTGAAGGTCGTGAGTTCAAATCCCGGCGTGCATCAATGGATTTTTCTGTTCAAAAATGTATATGCGCATCAAAAACACGTGCTTACAACGGTGAAGGAAAACATCGTGAGGAAACCAGTTAGTGTTCTTATAAGCGGCGATGGGCTTGCAACCTGTCACGTATGGAAAACTGACTACTGCAAAATATGGAAATGTCAAATATAATTTTTGGATGTGCTTCTGACAACCCCCTCTAGTCATATTCAAGGATCTAAGCGCCTGGAGGTCTGAATTACAGTCGTGATCCTACTTTGTTTTTATCTTAAAAACCAACAGCATTATAAATCTGTTCCAAAATTACTATAACTAATAATTCTCGGATACACTTATGGACAAATGAAGGGACATGTTTTGCAACAACAGCTAAGTGAGTTTTTCGGGACAATGTTGTGAAACTTTTACAGGCTAACACTATCTAGTGTTAAATATTTTTGATATAATTTAATATAGAGATAGCTTAAAGATTTAGGTACGGACATGGTCAGACATACTTTTTTGCCAAAAAAAACTCAATGTTTTACGATAGTCGTCAATAATCGATTTTCTGCAGACGAAGTGGTGGGAAAAGCTAGTTTGTTATAATTTTATTATGATTAAAAGCATGAGCGAATATGGTTTAATCAAGCTAAAACCCATTACAGATCTAGTTATAACATTTCTGGTTTAAGTAATACTTTGTCATTAGAACTGACACATTCAAGCTTCACATCAAACACAATAACGGTTTCATAATTCAAACCCTTGGGATGGACGTATAGCTACCTATTCGAACGGAAGGATTGATGTCACAAACAATAGCATAATCATTTTCAAATGTAAACAAACCATGGTCTTTATTGCGTAGGCAGTAAGGTTCATTACTAAAATGTTCGGCATGTGACAGAACCGTCAGTGAATTGAGACGAATGTGTTTGTTTTGAATAGATTAATTCGCGATTCAGAGACAATACAATCTTGATGTGATCCCAAGTTGGTGCGATCACGAAACTAGAATCGAAACAGTGAGTCATGTGTGTTTGTTTCAAACGATTCCTTTGTTACTGTTAGGTTAAAGTTTGCGGGAAACCAGGTAAAAATATATGATGATATAAGACCTTCAACTTATCCAATAAGTATCACACGAACACCATAACATTTAGGAGTAGGATCATTGAAAAAAAAATATAGACACCAAGCCGTGTTCGCCGCTTGATTTAGTTGCATGTCACGTTATATCATTGTAGCAGAGACTATGCCTCGTATTCAAGAACGACACTATGAGAACACGCACCCACAGTGGACGAAATCTTTTTTCATAAACATCACTTTATGTGTTGAGCGGCACTATGGCGCACACTACCGTGTGCCTTTAGAGCTTAACTTTAGCCAGAGGCACACGGCAATGTGCCTCTAGTCACACTATGCAGTGTCGCATAACACATAAAGTGATTTTTATGAAAAAAGATTTCGTCCACTGTGGGTGCGTGTTCTCATAGTGTCGTTCTTGAATACGAGGGTTAGAGTACCATACTACACGCAGAACTACGCAGAACTAGAAATTTTTTTGACAGTTCATAAAAATAGTTAATAAAATCACTTCAGCCAGACATTCGCCCATTCCACCACAGCGTTCGCCAAATGTAATTTATTTAAAACGAACATCGTTTCATATTGAACCTTTTCTGTAAAAACAGTTCGTTTTTAAACCTCATCACATTTAACTCTCATGTTTATGTCATTCGTTCATTCATTTTTTAAATGCATCATTTGCATATTGCTCCAGCCTCATCTGCATATTGCTTTTGTTCCTGTCTGTACATTAATTAGTCTATATTTCAGAGTTGGTATTATTTCAGTAATTTGTACCGAAATAGTCGTAATTTGGGAATCTTCTGTAATTAAAGTATAAGTCGTAATTTTTAATTTTTAATTGTCGTAAGTCGTTATAAGTCGTTATTTAGTTTTACTATTTATAAATAAATAAATAAAAAATTGGTGGAAATTTTGGAAAACCCACATTCTTTATCGCAGAATTGGTAATTAAACCTACCTATTATAACTGCGAAATTTTAAATGTTTAACGGCTGAATTTATTACCTGGTAAAAGCTGATTAGAGGTGAAACTTAAATTTGTTTAAAAAATATGACTGGATTATTCGCTACAAGTCTACATCATGCATCATCTTATTATTATTTCGTATGATACAGTGACAACATATAACTTCTATTGATGGACACTTTATTTATAACTTCTCAAGATATTTAGAAAAAAAAAAAACAATTTTGTTGTATCAAATATTTTTACTGACCCGCCCGTAATTTCGTTTTCGGGACTGAACACTCATGCATATGAATTCACTTCTATGAATAATAAAACAAGGTATTTTGTTGTGAAGATTATCCATAAGTTTTCTGTTTTTTGTTCATAATCGTTTTATTTTTATTTTGTTTTTGAATTCTTTGTTTTGTCGTAACTCATCTAAATACATTGTCATCAGTGCCGGACATAAATTATGGTTCCTGGGACTTGTTTTAGGGTTCCGTACCGAAAGGGTATAAACGGGACTTTATTACTAAAACTTCGCTGTCCGTCTGACTGTCCATCTGTATATCTATCACAAGGCTTCTCGTGAACCGTCATCGATCGTCCTCGTCCTCGTCCGACCCTGGTCATCTCTCAAAACTGCCTCCAGCGATGAATAAATTTTCCCATCTCCCTGTTTCTTTTTCCCATTTCCCGTTTATAAAATTTTCGTTCGATTGTGCGTTCCTTACAGAATTATAATTCGAAATTAAGTTCTTGAAAAATTTGAGTAGGCAACTTTAGTAATTTACGCTTCGACGGAAGATTAACGTTTCTGATGTTACAACACTTAGGGTAGATTAAGGGTAGATTTATATTAGAGCAGGCCGTGCCCGAGGCGTGCCGTGTACGAGGCCCGGACGGGGCACGCATTTGAAACGTTTCATACATTTTGTATGAGGCAGTTTATATTAAACAGTGCCTGATTCGTGTCCCGTTCGGGCCCGTCTACTAACTATAGGCTCCGGCCCGGGCCGGACACGGTACACCCTGGACACGGCCCGCTCTAACATAAATCTATCAGGTATGTTTAAGGCGAGTAATACATGTTTTTGATGAATGCCGAATCGTTTTTTCTCAATAACCGCAAAACATACAGTTTTGTTTTTTATGACAAAGATAACTTTACGATATAATCTAGATAAATTACAGCCAAAAACACGATTGGTGAAACTTTTCTCGATAGATTTATTTTCTAAAGTTGGCTCTTCAAAAACACTAGTTTTGTTTTTAATCAAAGCTATGAATAGCAAAAACAGTTCATTTTTATATAATTCGTTAGATAATCTTACTAACTAAGTAAATTACAGACACTTTCTTTTTAAATTTCATGGTTTTTGAGATAATGCAGTTTTATCACTTTTTCCGTCTTATCCGGGTAGACTCAGCCCATACAAAATCAAAAATTTAACTTATCACCTTAATATAAACTGCTTCTTACAAAATATATGAAACGTTTCAAATCCGTACCCCGTCCAGGCCACGTATACGACACGCTCCAGGCACGGCCTGGTCTAATATAAATCTACCCTTATTTTGGAGCGCTTAATGGAATAAAGGTAGGTTTGAAAGCTACGAGACAGATTTTACTTTTTATAAAAGCTTTTTGGTATTTTCAAGATGGATGGATGGAATTTGAAGGTCAACTGTCAACGAATTTTTATACTCAATTAATCACACGAGAAAAGTTATCAAGTCTTTCTTTTTTACAGAAAACTAGCTACTCTCAGTACTTACTGGTATTTGAATTTCGACTAGTTTCGAGTTTATAAAATAGGAAATAAGATTTATAAATATACATTAGTACCACTTTCTTTTGTAAAATAATTTATTATTGTACCATAAACAATATACATACATTCTCTAAATTTCAAGTCTGTGATGTCAGATTTGTTGCACATCAGCGCCATCTATACCAAAATCATCCTTTTTGCGTTTTTTTGTCATTTAGGGATTGTTTTTCGGATTATAAGTTCCCCCTTTATTTATTCAGATTTTTATCTACATACTTCAGCAAATTTCATCTTGCTCCGTTTTGCCGTTTATTTTTCATTAGGGAACAAACATAGCAGCCTTATTACAAACTTTCGCATTTGTAATATTACTAGTCGACCCGTGACAAACTTTGTTCTGTCCTGTGTCAAAACTAATGTCAGATTTTTTTTGCGTTTTTCAATAATTTTGGGGATGTTTTTCATATTTTAAAATAGTCTATTTTTTATTCAGGCATTATGTCTATATCTACAGCAAATTTCAACTTAATACGTTTTGTCGTTTAGGCCTGATTGAGGCACAAACATACATACAAACTCACAAACTAAAACTTAAAAACCGAATATCATCGCTTGGCTTTTCGATTGCTCGAAACATTTTCGCCGGTTTTCTTTTTAGTTTTTTAAACGTAATTATTTTTTATCCGAGTCTTTCCTATTAGTTAGACATCATATTTTCTGTTTACACAAAAAAGTACAAAGTAAGAAAAGACTTTTCGAGTTCCTTGAAAAATAAAATTCATTTTTGAACAGACAATCTTCAAAGAGTTTGTTTAAATTAAATCCGGTTTTACAGTTTTTTTCAGTGTTTCCTTGTAACATTACTTTGTGTTTACTTATCTAATTGACTTACTCGGTTATTGCTTTAGGCTCAAGTTATATTAATTAAGTCGCGTAATGTTTTTAAATTTCGTAGATTCAGCTTCATAAATGTCAAAATTTTAAAATTACCTAACTAATTTGAATAAATCAAAACGTTTATCTTGAAGTTCGATAGACATCCTTTCAGATGTAGTCAGAGGGTAGTCAAAGACACTGCTATACCATACACTTGTCACATGCCCACATTTTGAAGTAGTTAACATTCCATACGTGACAAGTAGCAAGCCCATCGCTGCTTATAAGAATACAAACTGGTTTCTTCACGATGTTTTCCTTCACCGTTTTGAGTACGAGTTAATGTTCATAATCATACATAAATAAAATAAAATATATAGGATCACGACTGTATTTCCCAAGTACGGTAGACATCCTCTCAGATCTCCAGGCGCTTAGATCCCTTTGAAAATGTCTAGAGGGGTTAGTCAGAGGCACGTCCAAACATTATATTTAGCACATGCCCACATTTAGCAGAAGTTAACATTCCATACGTGACAGGTTGCAAGCCCATCGCCGCTTTACAAGAATACTAATTGGTTCCTCACGATGTTTTCCTTCACCGTTTTGAGCACGTGTTTTTGATGCGCATATAATTTTTTCGAATAGAAAAATCCATTGATGCACGCCGGGATTCGATACCACGACCTTCGAAGTGAAATTCGTGGTAGGTACCCACCCGACCAACACGGCAGTCATACAATTTGTACGACCCAAGCTCGAAAGCACGACTTTTTAATTAAAAACAAGGGGTCCCTATGTTTTCAATCAACAAATTTATTAAAATAAAAAGTCAAAGCATGAAACTAGTTTTTGTAGAAAATAGTCTCCATATAACTTCAGTCGAGGTGTGGGCGGCTACCTACAGGTACTTACAAGTCCGCCGTTACAGCGATCGTTTTACCAAATAGTCAAATTCCAACACATTTGTATGTAAAAGTCCTATTTGTAAGTTTATTCTGGCCATTGAAGAGCATAATATATTCTTTCATCGGTTCTACGGTTATTGCTTCTTTTTGGGTACCGTATCGAAATTCTGTTGCGAAAACTACCAATATTATGAAAAGAGTTTTGACGATGTTTTTTTATCCAAAAAAAAAAGAAGTTCACTTTCGACGCGATTTTTGTAATTTATTTTTTTGTATTTTATGTATGACTGCGGCGCACATATCTTATGGCGATCCGATCTGGTATTTTTTGTTCTATTGTGTAGAAATAGTCTCTTTCGATTGGTGGAAACAAATCTGTCAGGTTTTTATAACATAATTAAAACTTTTACTGACGACTGACCTCACAGCTCAGTTGGTAGTAGCTCTGCCTTCTGCGCTGTAGGTTGTGGGTTCGATCCCCACCCAGGACAAATATTTGTGTGATGAACATAGATGTTTGTTCTGTGTCTGGGTGTTATTATGTATAATATGTATGTATTTACAACAAAACGAAAAGTAAATAAGTATTCTATCAGTTATCTAGTTCCCATAGTACAAGCTTTGCTTAGTTTGGGGCTAGATGGCGCTGTGTGATAATGTCTACCAATATTTATTTATTATTATTTATTTATTTAGAGATTCAGTTAGATTCAAGAGAGTCAGTCCATGATGACCTCGGTTGCATAGTGGGTTGTACCCGACTGAGGCACCAGAAGTGCGGGTTTCGATACGTGACTTCGTACATTTAATATGCACGGGGTAATTTTTTGTATTTTTACGGACATTTTTTTTTAATATGTCGTAAAACTTGAAGAGAAAAAAATAATTATGTTTGTTGACACAATGATTTTTTTATTATTATTGACTATTTTCACACTACTAAGCACGTGACAGACTATTAAGCACGTGGGAACGAAGTCGGAGGTTTTCCCTATATAGGATTTATTTAACGATTCTTTACAAATAATATGGAGAACTTCATAAAGAACACAGACTCGACACGAACACGTATCCTATTTATTTTTATTTTTCTTCGTCTTTTTTACGGATCAAGATAGTGAAATGAGTATTTGGTGTTTAGAATTCTCTCGAACACTGTTGGCTTGATTGCCTCTCCAAATTAGAACTTAATGATTATTGTTAATGAAATTTCTTATGGGCAGCCATTTTGTTTTGGAAAATGGAACGAAAAAAAACTTCACAACTGTAATTCTCATGGTAGATAAAATAACACAAGTCAAGTTCAAAGACAGAGATTTTGTCTTTGACTTTGAGATGTTTTAACATTAGATACACGTGGAGCACCCCCTTTTTTAACCGACAAAAAAACGGAGGAGGTTTTCAATTTGACACGTATATTTTTTAATGTCACGAATTAGTTTTTACCTAATTTGATAATTCTTTATGAAATGGATAGGGTATAACTCCGAAGTTGACCCGATATTTTTTTTGATTGGACTGAACATTTTCGTTGCTTTTATTTTTAGTTTTCTAAACGTAATTATCATAATTACAATTCCATAGTGATAATGTTGAAAGCCTTTCGCCTTTTATAAAAACACTATGGGCAAACTATATTTTACGAATAGAAAAATATTTTAACGTAATCTCACAAAGAAATCAAATTATATTATTACTAGCTGACCCGTGCCCGCTTCGCTGGTCGACAGATAGTTTCACATCTGGTATTCCAATCTTCAAAATAAATTATAGCCTATATGTTGCCGAAGACTAATAGCTACATAACAAAAAAAGTTTCATCAAAATCCGTCGAGTAGTTTTTGCGTGAAAGCCGGACAACGGACAGACAGACAGACAAAAATTTCAAAATGTATTTTTTTGGCTTGTGTTACTTGTATAATTAATAATTGTATTGTTACTTGTAGGAGTATTTTTTTTAGTTTTTGTTCAATGTACAGAATTGAACTCTTCTACAGTTTTATTATATGTATAGATTTGCAGCCTTGATACTGAATGAAATTCAAAAGGAGTAGGTATACCAACTCGATCACGCCATGACGACCGATTTGAACAAAACTTATAAGCTATATACTTCGTCACTAGGAATAAAATAATAGGCTCATTATAATCCAAGCACCGTGTGGCAGAAGCTTTACAAATACACGAGGAAAACCAAAGAGCGTTTCCACACAGACCTCAAAATAAACCCGCAATATAAGCCTACTTTCGCAAACAATAAGTAATTGCAACAATCACAAGCAAAGAAGGCAGAGTAAACTGTGAGAGCGAACTACGAATTATGTAATTACGGTCCACGTCTAGTAAATCCTTTTAGGCCGCGACATACGGAGGCAATTTGCGAGATGGCTCTACAGAGACACACAGACCAGAGTCAACATAAAAAGCTATATAAAATATATTACTGGTGAATATTTATATACTCAAACTCAACTAAACGGTGAAGGATAAAATCGTGAGGAAACCAGTTAGTATTCTTATATGCTTGCAACCTGTCACGTATGGAATGCTAACTACTGCAAAATGTGGGCATGGGCCAAATATAATGTTTGAACGTACCTCTGACTAGCCCCACTAGACATCTTCAAAGGATCTAAGCGTCTGGAGATCAGAGAGGATGTCTACCGCACTTAAGGATTAACAGTCGTGATCCTATTTATTTTATTATTTTTATACTTTTTTTGTAAATGAATAAAGCAGTGCCTTAAGGGGCTCCCAGTCGCTAATTGCTCTTTTTCGAAACGAAAAAAGAAATACTTCTGAACAAGCCACATCTCCTATTTTATAATGTATAGTATATGTGAATAAAGATGAACAATCGTCGACTGGGAGCGCCTTAAGATCTGAGAGTATGTTTACCGTACTTGAGGATTACCAGTCATGGTACTATTTATTTATTTTATTTATATACAGTAGGTACCTAGAATTAAAAAAATCTCATCATACCAATGTTTGTTCTAGGGAATCAGTTCAACCTCAGCGCATATAGGGCTACGTGGTTGATGATTGAACTTACAAATGTGTTAGTATGTTTATGTTGGCCTTTGATTGAAAGGTTTTAAGTCACCACAAAGACCTTCGTCACCTTGACAACCTGTCAAGGTTAGATTGAACCTAACGTGTGCTAATTGAGATGGAGTAGACTAATATGATACCTATATTCCAGAGAAATATATTCGTAAAATATCGTATATTTATTAACCGCCGAAAAAAAATCTAACCTGTATATTTTTTTATGTATGATGGCGCATCTATTTATCTGATGATCCGATTAAGAAGATAATAATATCTGTTGCCACTTTAACAACAAATTCTTAAAACAGAATACCTAAATATTTATGTGGGGCTCCCATACAACAAACGTGTTCTTATGCGGTTTTTTACAGATATACGGAACCCTTCGCGTGCGAATCCGACTCCCACTTGGCGGGTTTTTTTTATATTGTATACAGAATAGTCCCAAGTTGGTTATTAGGATTGACTAACCGAATACCTATATTAATATTACAACAAAGTGTTGTAGATTCGATACAAAAAACGCTTATAATTTAATTTCAGCGCTCAGGGGTGAGCAAAGAAACGTGTTTGCTTTCCTTTTATTGGTTTAGGATTTGATACTCACCATGGGATCTTTACTTGAGAATATTTGTTAGCTTATCTGACACTGACGTTTTTATCAGACCGGATTCTTTTTGGAAATTCTTCACGAAATCGTTCTTATACTAAAAAAAACAACTTTTACATTTCGTTAGTAATCTATATATGTATATAAAAGAAAGTCGTGTTAGTTACACTATTTACAACTCAAGAACGGCTGAACTGATTTGGCTGAAAATTGGTAGGGAAGTAGCTTAGAATCAGGTGACGGACATAGGATACTTTTTAACGGGAACGGGAACGCGAACGAGATCGAGATCGGGCACTTAACACAACATTTGTTAATTCTAAAGCGATACGAAGTTTGCCGGGTTAGCTTGTAATTAAATAAAAAAATAAGCCTTTTCATTTAATGACTGTATCATGAAGCTTTTGACAAAGGTTTTTTTTATAAATAGTTTTTTCCCTCCCCCTTCCAATTACACCCTTCGAAATCAGAAATCACCTGCTTACGATATATTATGTGAATATGACATCTAACTTTGTAATAGGTATACTAAATTCTAATATTTTTTATTTAGTAGATTTAGTTTTTTGGATGTATAGTACCCCAAAAACACCTCTTTTTGCTGACGGTACAAGTACTTTCCCGTGATTGTGTAAAGTTTGATGAAATGAGCTGTAGTTTTGAGGTTCGTTTTTGTTTGTGTACCCCGGCGGAATAAAAGGGGTATATTGGGGTTAAACAAGATCCACTGGGGCAGCCGTAATGTAATAGAGACATGGCTGACATCAATTATATATTAACACTAGCTGACCCATGACAGACTTTGTCCTGCCCAAATTTCAGTACTCGAATTGAAAAAACTTCAAATATTTTCCTTATAAAATCCTATATTTATAAAATTTATATTTATAAAATCCTGATAAAATAAATTACGAATTTTGGTAGAATGTATTCAGTAATAATAATAAAAATAATAAGCCATTTATTTCCCAAAAAGTTAATAGAATTATTTAAACTCATATTGACATATAAAAAAATAAGAATATTAAAGTGATAGTAAATCGTAAAAAAAATGCATTTAATTATTTTGGGATGTCCATTTTTGGACAAAGGCCTCCTCCATCCTAGTCCATTCGTCTCTGTCTTGTGCTAGTCTCGTCCATGTGACGCCAGCTACGGCAACGATGTCGTCCGCCCAACGGCGGCGTGGGCGCCCTGGAGGGCGGCGCTCTCCACGAGGGTTACCAGCAGGCATCATTCGAGGGCATCATTCAGTAGTCAAAACTAATGACAGATTTTTTTGATAAAATATTTTTTAATACGAATTTTGGTAGAATGATATTATTCGGTTCTTATTATATTACTAGCGACCCACCCCGGCTTCGCACTGGTAGCATGTTATTATACATATAAACCTTCCTCCTGAATCACTCTATCTATTAAAAAAAACCGTATCAAAATCCGTTGTGTCGTTTTAAAGATATAAGCAAACATACATACATACATATTACATACAGACGCGGGAAGCGGAAAGCGACTTTGCTTTATACTATGTAGTGATTAGGATACCATACATACATAAAATCACGCCTGTTTCCCAGAGGGGTAGGCAGAGATCACGGCTTTCCACTTGCTACGATCCTGACATACTTCTTTTGCTTCATTCACTCTCATCACATTCCTCATACATGCACATCGGTTAAGAGTACTCTTGACCTAGCCTTTTTTTCAAAACGTCACCAATTTGTTCTAGTTCCAACATTCACACTCTCCTTTTAAATCTGTTTGATAATCTTTCTTATTTACAATAGCCGTGTTGGCCGATTGGGAGGTACCACGACTTTCAATCTGAAAGACGTAGGCTCGAATCCCGGCGTGTATCAAAAACACGTGCTCAACCGATCAGTCAACAGATGCACAGCCGGAATTCAAACCATAATCTTTGGATTAAAAAACGTGGTAATGCCACTTCTTATAAAAAAACCATCGTAAAAATCAACAAACTGAAACGTAGGAAAATAAAAAGAATTTCCCTGCTCATGTTTACCAAACGTCGATTGTTCCCTCAAACCGATATCAAAGAGCCGATCCGTTTGTTTATCTGTTACAGCTTTTAGCCGACATGTTTTACAGTTATATATTCAACCGACACAAAAAAGAGGCTCTCAATTCGAAGTATATGATTTTTTTTTATAATCCCTAGTTGGTCTTATTTACATTGTATTTATGTAGGGCTAATTCTCGTTCAAGTTGAAAAGGAAAAGTAGTATGTTATCAAAAACATAACTTGTAAAAAAGACAAGTCTCGCAACGCAACTCAGTTCTTCTACCGTAAAAAGTTATGAGATTTGTGTAATACCAAGTCGGTTAATTTATTCATCACATAAGACAGAAGGATCCTTAGAGTAGAGACCTACTTTAAGGGTCCTTCTGTCTTATGTTATTAAGTATTTAGCTAACTTTTACGATAACTTATATAATATACGATACCTTTTTTTATGATAAAATAACACTTTTATTCGGAGTTATAACGGAAAAAGCGATTTTCAGCTACCTTTCAGACTTTTCACGTCTCGATTTCAGCTTTCAGAAATATTGCTTACTCAAAGACTTATTTCTTCAGACATTAGGTATTCGTATCGTTGTAAAGCTTACAAATAAATCGAATACCTTTTTCCTTTCACTTATATAAGGAAACTAGTATGATATATAAAATAAATATTGGCGGACTTTACACACAACGCCATCGTACAAGCTTTGCTTAGTTTGGGGCTAGATGTATTTATTCAATGTGAAAGTTTGTACATTAGTTGACAGGCCTCGCAGCTCGCAACTAGCTCTACCTTCTGCGCTGTAGGTTGTGGGTTCGATCCCCACCCGGAAAAAAGCATTTGTGTGATGAACATAGACGTTTGCTCTGTGTCTAGGTTTGCAAAAAAAAAGTATTTAAGTATTCTATCAGTTATCTAGTTCCAATAGAACAAACTTTGCTCGGTTTGGGGCTAGATGGCGCTGTGAGATACTGTCCACCAATATTTATTTATTTATTAAAAGTGAAAGTTTGTACATTGTTTGTTTATCTGATACTTCACGTTGAAATTGAACAAGAATTTAATGTATCGTGCCAAATTTAGCAGTTACCTCGAATTGTCTTTGATAAAATGTAAGACACGGTAAACAATGAAGGAGCACCGTACAAATAACTTCACGTGAGCGAAACAACGTTACGTCAAAGAGATCCAGACAATAGCGCTCAAAGAGGCAAAGTAAAGTTTGTACAGTATCTCATGTCTCAAAGGGACGTCCTCACTCACAGGCAGTTGTTTAAGCGGAACGAAAACGGATGTCCGATTGCAAGTGGTAAAACTGCCATGTACAGAGAGCAGCTATGGTTGTTAGCCATGTTGGCTGAGTGGGAGGTACCTCGACTTTAATTTCGAAGGTAGGTCAGGTCGAAGGTATCAGTTCAAAGAATGTATATATGCGCATTAAAACACGTGGCTCACCGTTTTAAGCACTTGTTAATGCGCATAATATATTTTTTTCCACGAGTTCCAATTAAGGTATATTATTATACTAGCTGACCCGTGCCCGCTTCGCTATGCGTATGACATTTCTAATACCATCGTGGACTTTTTTGTAGACGTTTTTAAGGTGTACAATACTGTAGTACATTATTTTGATATATCTCGTGGGGTTCAGCCAGCATTTGCAATGTAAGCGCAAAAAAATGTGTTTATTTACGACATCACATTAGAAACCTCTAAAATTATCAGTGTTTCTCTACTATATTATGCATGTATTATACATATGAACCTTCCTCCTGAATCACTTTATTTATTAAAAAAAACCGCATCAAAATCCGTTGTGTAGTTTTAACGATATAAGCAAACATACATACATACATACGCGGGAAGCGGAAAGCGACTTTGCTTTATACTATGTAGTGATTATTATCCTAATATTATTAATGCGAAAGTTTGTTAGTTTATTTACGATATGTGTGTGCCTCATTCAGGCCTAAACGACAAAACTGATTAAGATGAACTTTGATGTAGATGTAGATATAAAACTTTAATATACAAAAAACCTCAAAATGGTAAAAACTCAATAGGGTGGATTTTGTTTTAACCCCTCGGTCTTGACAGGTTTTTTTGCCGCCGTTTTTTTGGCCGTTTTTTGGCGCCCTACATGCACTATTTCACCTATATCTCGTAATGGTACTGGTGTGCAAAAAATTTGACATCAGTAGTCATATCAGCGTGCGTTACTGTATGCGATTATTGAAATTTGGACTGGACAACGTCTGTCGCGGGTCTGCTAGTTAAACATAAATTGAGTTTGTTCATCTATTTTCAAACTGTACTATGTCACTTATTCTTAAAACCGTTAAGTGGCCTACTCCATTACTAGGTTTTAGTACAATAGACGTTTTAATGGAACATTGACAAGTAAAGAAAATAATTGAAATAATTAAATTAATTTCCTGTTTTGTTATTTTTGTCGCCCTCTGAGCCGTGTGTGTATGTATGTGTTTGAAGAAAATTAAATGCCATCAAAAACATAACTTGTAAAAAAAGCCAAGTCTCGCAACGCCACTCAGTTCTTCTACCGTAAAAAGTTGTGAGATCCATGTAATACCAAGTCGGTTAATTTATTCAGTCCCTACTTTAAGGGTCCTTCTGTCTTAAGTTATTACGTAAAGGTTAGCTAATTACGTAATAACTGGTTACTGAAAATTCAGGCTTCTAGTTTTATCCACAACGAAGTTATAGGGGGTCGAAAATGGCCTGAACTGCTTCGAGAAAAGGATGGTACAGCCGTGCCGCTTTATTGCTTGACTTGGCGGGGGCACTACCGTGCCCCCAGATATAAATTACGAAATACAAAGTTCTTATTTGTTTTGTTTGCCTTTGTCAAAATAGAATAGGATATTAACTCCGAGAGCGGTGACAAAAAAAAATAACTTTATTAAAAAAAATGTTATAGGTATAGGCTTTGATCCAATTTGATTGAATATTAGAAAACAATACCTTCGCTTGATACGTCAACTTTCAATATTTACTGTAAATAAATATTGGTTGATATTTCACACATAATAATATTTATATTACGAGCCTACTTAGCCGTGGTAGTTTTCCATTAAATCCATTGTACGAGTATGTCTTACAACCGTTAATTTTTTCACACCTCCAAAACCAATCGTTTAGCTGGCAGTGGACACTTGACTCTGACAAAATTTATCACTTTAAAGCTTAATATTTCACAAACGTATCCTTTAATCGAAAAGTTCACTTCACAAACCCATAACGTTTTTTAAAGTCTTTAATGACAGTCCATACTATAGGGTATGCGAGAAAAAAGAGTTTTTTTTTCAAGATTTAGACTAATAAGTATATTCAATTCATGCCAAATTACAACTTTCTAGCACTTAAACTCTCTAAACTAAGCTGCGAACGGATGGACGGACATGGCGAAACTTTAAGGGTTTCTTGATAGACTAATACGAAACCCTAATTATTTGAGGTGAGTAATTATATCGCATTAAAATTTAATAAGCATTGCATGCAATATGTATTCATAAATATGCAATAAAGGAAACTGTGTCAAAATTGCCTTTGAAACGCAAGATTAACATAAAAAATATACATAGAAATCGGTAACAAAGTCACAAGTCAAGGTGTAGGTTCGTTGTCCCCGGTGACCGTGTCCCCGGCACCGGCGACAACGGGAATTCATTTTTACAATTAAAAATTCTTCCCGTTATCCCCGGTCTCTGTCCCCGTTGTAAAAGTAGTCAATAAAAGCTTATAAAAATCCATCACAAAAATAGTTTTATGTTTTTCCTCTATCGAATATTTTATTAACATCGAACTAGCTCTGTCAATCGCCTGTCCAGTAATAACAGGCAAGTGAAAAAAAACCGGCCAACTGCGAGTCGAACTAACACACAAAGGGTTCCCTACCATCCTAATCCTAATAATATTATAAATGCGAAAGTTTGTGATAAGGCTGCTATGTTTGTTCCCTAATCAAAAATAAACGATAAAACGGATTAAGATGAAATTTGCTGTAGTATGTAGATAAAAAATCAGAATAAACAAAGGGGGAACTTGTAATTCTAAAACAACCCCTATAAGATAAAAAAACGCAAAAGGATGATTTCTGTATAGATGGCGCTGGTGTGCAACAAATCTGACATCACAGATTAAAAACATTCAGTCTTTTCTATTCGATTATTGAAATTTGAAAGGACAACGTCTGTCACGGGTCGGCTAGTTATTTATAAAAACGGCAAAAAAACACGTTTGTTGTATGGGAGGCCCCCCCTCAACTTAAATATTTATTTTATTCTGATTTAGTATTTGTTGTTATAGCGACAACAGAAAGTACATTATCTGTAAAAATATACACTGTCTAGCTACCACGGTTATTGAGATACAGCCCTGTGACAGACAGACGGACAGACGGATAGCGAAGTCTTAATAATAGGGTCCCGTTTTTACCCTTAGGTACGGAACCCTAAAACAGTACTTTGGCTTCAAATTTTTGTAGCCGGACGAGTTTTATTCAGTCAGAATATTTCATGGAAAATATTATATTCATGAAATGCTACATTCAAGTAAGAATTTGTTTTAGTTGTGATTTCTGGGAACTCGTAAATTGATGTCAAGGATTGACAGATGGTGCTGTTCCCATCCAGGTTAAACATTTGAGTGATAAACATAAATACATACTAGTTTAAAAATAAGTTTGAAAAAAAACAAGGTTACGACTGTAATCCCCAAATACGGTAGACATTATTTCAGATCTTCAGGCGTTAGATCCTTTGAAGATGTCTAGAGGGGGTATACAGAGGCACGTCCAAACATTATATTTGGCGCATGCACACATTTAGCAGTAATTTACACATGTGACAGGTTGCAAGCCCATCGTCGCTTATAAGAACGCTAACTGGTTTCCTCACGATGTTTTTCTTCACCGTCTTGAGCACGTGTTTTGATGTGCATGATTTGTTTTTGATTTTCTTGATATTAAAAGTACAAGTATGATCCATTTTCTTTACAGTGTCAGTAGAAATGTTTGAGCCCGCATAACCCTAACATATCATTATCTAACCTCGTCAGCCGTAGCAGGAAAGATTTTCCGGGCATTAAGTTTTCGCTATCTCTTGATTCAATAATGCAGAAATGATATAAGGGCCATGTCAGGCTTTCGTCACTCGAACCCTTCTTCCAATGTAAAATAGATTTTATTGTATTCAGATAAAGTGCTTAATTGCATTCACCTACTGGAGCCACCATTAGCCCAAAGGTAAGCATGATTTATTTATTTTTATTTATTTATTTATTTATTTATACATAATTAGCACGATACAAGACCAATTACATTAACTATTTACACATTATATTATATCCAATCATTTAATACTAAATTAAAAATAATTACTAGTATTAGATACCTACATAAATAATTTCTAATGATTAAATGATCCTATTGACATGTAAATAATTTTTACATGTCAATAGGAATGTCATAGATAAAATGAAATAAGAAGAAATGTGAAAATGTCAAAAAATAATAAGTACAAAATATCAAAATGTCAAACACAATGCAAATAACAAAGACAACAGAACGGACAATCTTCACGCATTCCTACATAGTATAAAGCAAAGTCGCTTTCCGCTTCCCGCGTCTGTATGTAATATGTATGTATGTATGTATGTGTGGTGACACAGTTTATGTAAGCGTACGCGAGCGAACCGCGTTTGGCGATTCAGCCTTTTTATAGAATTAACTTCATAAATTTATATGTAATATTCAGGAGTCACTACCAGATCCGACTGATATTTAGAACACACTAAATATGTATGTTTGCTTATATCTTTAAAACTACACAACGGATTTTGATGCGGTTTTTTTTAATAAATAGAGTGATTCAAGAGGAAGGTTTATATGTATAATACATGCATAATATAGTAGAGAAACACAGATAATTTTAGAGGTTTCTATTGTGATGTCGTAAATAAACACATTTTTTTGCGCTTACATTGCAAATGCTGGCTGAACCCCACGAGATATATCAAAATAATGTACTACAGTATTGTACACCTTAAAAACGTCTACAAAAAAGTCAACGATGGTATTAGAAATGTCTTACGCACAGCGAAGCGGGCACGGGTCAGCTAGTTCATGATAAATTTCAACTGACTGTCATTAGGGCAGAAAATACTCGATGGGTGTTCTGTTCTGCCCCACGTTAGGCTCATGACTCAGGATATCGTTTAGCTGTTGACGTTGTATGGCTAAAATTATGATGATGATGTTGATACCATATAGCACTTATATAGACCAAAGAAGTATATTTTTTTTATTTAATTATGATTTGTTGAAGTATTGTTTACAGCTATATAACTAGATGGTTTCTCAAACTCAGTTGGTAGTAACTTTGGCTTTTGCGCTGTATTTCCGTGTTTGAGTATTATAATGTACTATTTTGGAAGATAATAAATGAAGAGCTAATAAATATTGAATTCAAATTCAAAAATCATTTATTTCAATCAAAATCACTTTGAAACGTCTTAGGAACTAGGTGAAGCTACGCCGATTCCACGCGACCAAGCCTAGAAGAATCAGGCAACAAACACGGCTTGGGGTCTACCTTTTTTTTAATGATCCTGTCCTTAATGCTATGTGGAGCTCCAGTGTGGTGCCAATCGAACAAGGTGAAGGCTCAAACAAGCATAATAACTAAAAGTAATACTACTATTCAAGTACGTACAACAATAAAAAAATAACTAAAGAGCTTAAGCACAAATTCAAAAAGCTATCAGTTATCTGGTTTCCATAGTCGAAGCTTTAGTTATTTTGTAGCAAGATTGTGCTGTGTGACTTGTCTACCGTTATTTTTTTGTATAAGTCGCAGTGCGTTTGAGTGAAGCTTTTTTATTCGTAACACTATTTTTGGGTCACGAAGAATGTAGCGAATAACCATCATACTTGATTTACACTCGCGTACGAGTCGCGAGACGAGGTGCGAAGCGAACCACGGGACGAGAGTGTGAATTGACGCTCGTGGCTCGCCTCGCGCCTCTCTCCTTTACTATCGATCACGCGAAGTGCGGGCAGAGACACGAGACAAAGCACGAGGCGAGTGTGTAAATCTAGCATCATGATATCAAATCTGGCCTGTCAACTCGTAAAATTGAGGAAATACTTATTGCCTTAGCAACTTTTGCTTTATGACGAAACCGCGATAGACAACTTCAGAAGTGACTGATATTAACTTTGAAAGATAACAAGAAACTCCTTTGAAAGGAGAGATTCAGTATACCTAAATCATTATGCTCTTTAAAGACAGAAGAGGATAGAAATACTCCTAAAAAAACATATATTTAAAGGTCTCGGATTTGATATTTATAATTTAGAAAATATAAAAAATACCACAGAGATTTCTCTTCTGTAATCCCCAAATACGGTAGACATCTTCTTAGATCTCCAGGCGCTTAGATCCTTTGAATATGTCTAATGGGGTTAGGTTCGTCTAAACATTATATTTGACACATGCCTACATTTTGCAGGAGCATTCCATACGTGACAGGTTGCAAGCCCATCGCCGCTCAAAATTACATATGGGACATTCCACGTGAAGCGGACAAGCAAAAAAAGTGAGGTCGTGGATTATGTTTATATTCCGGTCAATTACACATATAGCAGACATAAATATGTTCACACAATATTTTTATCGCGCGATGCCTATTTGCTGAGTTATGGGCTTCTAAAGAATTGAAAAATTTTGAGCAGTCATTTAAGACCGTTGATATTGGCATTAGTAAATGTATTATTAAATTATTACACTGATTTAGAATAGTAAAAAGGATGTTCTTTTTAAATTTTAAGTAGATTTTTTTTTTAATTTTTTGTTACTTAAAACCGGAAGTAAACATTTCAAATCAGATTTTCAGAAACTTCGACATATATTTTTTAATTATTTTTTTTTAACTCAAATTTAATCATTAAGTTTTTTATTATTTTCCCAAAAAAATTATAACGTGATCGTAATTAGTTTCAGAGTTACATGAAATATGGTACCAAGCCGTCGCATGGAGCGCCATATAACTGAGCCGATTTATGCCGAAAACATTCTAAAATTAAAAAATATTTATAATAATAAATAAGAGGAACACAGTCACATACCCGCAGCCCTATTACGTAAGCTCACTGATAATCGTAATCGGCTTTAAATATTCCATAGTCTTTTGAAAGTTATACTATGAGAATTTAACCATTGAAGCTGATTGAAATTACCAATGGGCTTACGTAATAAGGCTGCGGTAACCCCTTTACGTGGAATGCCCCATATCCTTCATGAATATGAGTAGTCAACGATGTCCTAGTTTATATCAATGCGTTGGTTTAAATCTCCGAGTAAGCCAAACATCAATTTGTATCAACCTATCAGATATAAAATCCCAGCTTCCACTTCCAAACAAACGTCACAACCCGAAACGTAGAGCGAGCACTAATCCTAAAATTTAAACGTTTGGTTCACTGTCCATGGCCGCATCTGCATCATATCTCATAATCGCGTTTCTCGTTATGTTGACGGCTTTAGAGGCTTATGGCATAGGATTACCCAAAGCTTACTAATATTAGGGTTCCGTACCCAAAGGGTAAAAACGGGACCCTATTACTAAGACTTCGCTGTCCGTCTGTTCGTCTGTCTGTCCGTCTGTCTGTCCGTCTGTCTGTCCGTCTGTCTGTCCGTCTGTCTGTCTGTCTGTCCGTCTGTCTGTCACAGGGCTGTATCTCATGAACCATGATAGCTAGACAATTGAAGTTTTCACAGATTATGTATTTCTATTGCTGCTCTAACAACAAATACTAAAAACATATACAACAAACATGATTGTTTTTATAGATAATAGTACGGAACCCTTCGTGCGCGAGTCCGACTCGCACTTGGCTTGTTTTATTTTTTTACGTCAGGTTTCTGTCACTTCGCTAAGTTACGCTTTAATTCCGCGAAGTGCTTTTGACGGATTCGGGGTTTAATATAGCATGTTCAAGGCTTTGTTTGTTGCGAGTTCGATTTATGAAAAGGCGTGATACGTTTTAACAACACGTTGGGCGCCAATATGAGAAATATTGGCGCCCGACGTGTTGGCAATTTTATGGATGTAATAAAGTCACAGGTGATGCCAAACTGATTATAGGTAAGAAGCATGTTCATGTTTCATTTGTGACGTGGTAAGTGTTCGGGTCATGGAACAATGAACGCAATCTATAGCCTAACTATCTGTTAGCATAGATAGTATAAAAGACGGTGTTCTGTTAAATTTCAGCTATCTCACAGTAAATGTCGCTATTAAAAAATGAGGGTTGGTGGTAGAAGGTCGAACATTAATGGGTTTATGTATATTTTAGTGTAAAATTATGAAACATTTTATTTTTATTTAACTATAAATACGGCTAATTACCACGTTTCTTGTTGTATTGCTGACGTTTCGAGACAATTCAGATGCTCTTCATCGCCGTTGATCGCGATCGCGGGCGATGCTCATGATGAAGAGCATCTGAATTGTCTCGAATCGTCAGCAATACAACAAGAAACGTGGTAACTAGCCGTATTTATAGTTACAATAAAAATAAAATGTCCAAAACATATAAAAAAATGTTTTGGGGTGGGGCTACCTATTCTCAAACCAACTAAATATACACAAAAAATTATATAAAAATCGGTTGAACCGTTTTGAAGGAGTTAGGTTACAAACACTGTGGAACGAGAATTTTATATAATAGATACTAGCTGTCCTGACAGACGTTGTCCTGTCAAATTTTAATAGAAGAAAAAGCACTTTCAGTTTTTCCCGAATTTTACAATTTTACGATGGATTTTCCAAAATTTTCGTTCATAAAAACCTAGTCCTGATAATAAGAAACACATAGAAATTAATCATCCAATGTGGAGCAGGCGTTTGGAAGTTATGCGCGTACATACATTTCGGCGATTCATTATTATATATATAGATTAGAAAGAAATATTGATTCCATGTTCTGAAAACATCACAGACGTATGTTGAGCCAAAATCCACTCTTTGTTGTAAAAGCAAGTAAAAAACAAGCAAAACTGTCTCATTAAAACCAAAACAACAAAAAGAGTACGAGCTCATTAAAACTACTGCAGCTCGAGAGCATCATCGTACGCGTGCAATATGAGCTCCACCCATATTAATTATGTATAGGATTCGTAAGTATTCATCACGGTAATTCCCTTCCTGTAAAGAGACTACACGGGCCAATGGCTTGTTCTATTTATGGTTACACCGTGACACATGACAATAAATCATCACTACATACCCGCGTCTGTATGTATGTTTGCTTATATCTTTAAAACTACACAACGGATTTTGATGCGGTTTTTTTTAACAGATAGAGTGATTCAGGAGAAAGGTTTATATGTATAATAACATGCTACCCGTGCGAAGCCGGGGCGGGTCGCTAGTCTATAATATAAAAATAAGTCGGGTTTTCCTTCCTGACGCTATAACTCCAGAACGCACGAACCGATGTCCACGGTTTTGCATTCGTTGGAAAGGTCTCGGGCTCTGTGAGGCTTATAGCAAAGAAAATTCAGGAAAAATTTCAAGAGAAATGCAGGAAAACAGGAACGGGAACTTAACACAGCATTTGTAATTCTAAAGCGATACGAAGTTCGCCGAGTCAGCTTGTGCTCTATACAATCTAAGTCAGTATAATCGAGATTATCTTAACCGAAGCTTAGATCTACTAATATTATAAATGCGAAAGTAACTCAGTCTGTGACGTTATCACGGAAAAACTAGGTCGATTAAGATGAAACTTCACGTAGAGATAAAGTTTAAAGTCTTAGGACGGACATAGGCTGCTTTTTTCCAATTTTTTAATTTAATTTTTAGTAATTTCAATGTTTTTTAAGTCGTCTAAATTTTCTTTAACTACACAACGAATTTGGGGGTAAAAGTTCTAGAACTTATCTTTTCAACAGCACTCAAACCTATCTCTAATAGTGTATTTCTCTATTTGAGTGCATTTTAATATTTTGATAAATAAATGTTTTAATTCCGTATATTGACAAAACTTGTTAGCAAAATCCAACTAGAGGTGTTTGCGCGAACCTAAATATATACAATTCTTACGTTATTGAATGAATGACTGCCAAACTCACTGATATATAAACGCACAGATTAAACCACTGCACCTAGAAACTAGAAATATAGAGGGTATATTTCTTTTGGTGTGTAGTTGTGCACTAAGAAAGGAAATCTTAAATTTCAACTCCAATGGACTTGGACTGGTTTGAAGTCAGTTTGTCAGTTTAATTATTATTCTTGTTTGAGCCTTCACCTTGTTCGATTGGCACCACACTGGAGCTCCACATAGCATTAAGGAAAGGATCATTAAAAAAAAGGTAGACCCCGAGCCGTGTTTGTTGCCTGATTTTTCTAGGCTTGGTCGCGTGGAATCGGCGTAGCTTCACCTAGTTCCTAAGACGTTTCAAAGTGATCCTTGTGATTTTATTGAAATAAATGAATTTTGAATTTGAATTTGAAAATAACTTCACGTAAACGAAGTCTCGAGGCTATCTACTAGTCGTAAATCAATTAGGAACAAAGTGCTGAATTTTGATATTGCTTGAGACTGCCGGTCTCTGGCTCCTATCGTTCCGCTGTCGCGCATGGCAACATTTGCCTAATTGCCCGTGTAGGAACACCCTTGGGGGAGAAAAGTGCACCATATACGAGTAAGTATATAAGGTTTCTAGCATGTTGAAGTAAATGTTGAAAGTGAGATTTAATGCGGAAATTATAAAATTACTTCGAAGTCAGCTGTAATCGGTGGAGCAGGTGGTACAGTCGTAGCTTTTATAGGGTTCCATACCCAAGGGGTAAAAACGAGAGCCTATTACTAAGACTTCGCTGTCTGTCTGTTCGTCTGCCTGTCACAGGGCTGTATCTCATGAACCGTATTATGAAATTTTCACAGAATATGAATTTACTAGCTGACCCGTGCCCGCTTCGCTGTGCGTAAGACATTTCTAATACCATCGTGGACTTTTTTGTAGACGTTTTTAAGGTATACAATACTGTAGTACATTATTTTGATATATCTCGTGGGGTTCAGCCAGCATTTGCAATGTAAGCGCAAAAAAATGTGTTTATTTACGACATCACATTAGAAACCTCTAAAATTATCAGTGTTTCTCTACTATATTATGCATGTATTATACATATAAACCTTCCTCTTGAATCACTTTATTTATAAAAAAAAACCGCATCAAAATCCGTTGTGTAGTTTTAAAGATATAAGCAAACATACATACATACATATTACATATTACATACAGACGCGGGAAGCGGAAAGCGACTTTGCTTTATACTATGTAGTGATGTTGCTGCTATAACAACAAATACTAAAAACAGAATAAAATAAATATATAAGGGTGGCTCCCATACAATAAACGTGATTTTTTGGCCGTTTTTTATAGATAATGGTACGGAACCCTCCGTGCGTAAGTCCGACTCGCACTTGGCCGGTTTTTTATCTGGTTCTTAGATGTTTTATAGTGGTCCTTGTGATTTTGCTTATAATTATTACATAATTAAACTTGAAAACCGTGTTGGCCGAGTGGGAGGTACCTCGACGTTTATTTCGACGGTCGTGGGTTTGAATAACGGCATCAATGGATTTTTCTGTTCGAAAAATGTATATGCACTTCAAAACATGTGCTCAAAACGGTGAAGTAAAACATCGTGAGGAAACCAGTTAGTATTCTTATAAGCGGCGATGGACTTGCCACGTATGGAATGCTAACTACTGCAAAATATGGGCATGTGCCAGATATGATGTTTGGACGTGCCTCTGACTACCCCCTCTAGACATCTTCAAAGGATCAAAGCCCTTGAAGATCTAAAATAATGTTTACCGTACTTGGAGATCTGTTTTCTTCGTTTTGGTCGCGAGGAATCGGCGTAGCTTCACCTAGTTCCTAAGACGTTTCAAAGTGATCCTTGTGATTTTATTGAAATAAATGATTGTTGTATTTGAATTAAGTTTGAAATGCGATATATTTCCGATTCAGCACTACCGTATCAAGCAAACTATACAAGACTTATAGCTAAGGTTGGGTGGGTTAAGTCATCTCAAGGGTTCTGAAAGCCAACCCTCAATTAATTGCGAGGACCGTACCTGTGACGTTGCGGTGCTTAGCATTTCCATTAATTATTTGGGTTCCGTATGAATGAAAGGAAACGGCTGGTGCTTCATGCTCGACTGCGCGAAGCTGGGGTGAGTTACGAGCTATTTGAAAATAAGTGTGATATAATTATTGTCATTTTGAAACGATTGGAATATTATTTTTAAGTTTTTATTTTTAATTGGACGTTCGTTGACGTCCAGTAGCTTGATTGAGAAGCGATTTTCGGTTTCAAATATATTTAACTAGCATTGTAATATTTCCCAAGATGTTTTGTATTATTTAATTATTATAATGGTTTATATTTAATTATTATTCTTGTTTGAGCATTCACCTTGTTCGATCGGCACAACACTGGAGCTCTGCATAGCATTAAGGAAAAGATCACAAAAAAAGGTAGACCCAAGCCGTGTTTGTTGCCTGATTCTTCTAGGCTTGGTCGCTAGGAATCGGCGTAGCTTCACCTATATTTACCTTTTATTTTTCATTGTATATATTTATACATCGTCATGAGTCGTTTTATTGATTCAAATATAGATGACTAGCGACCCGCCCCGGCTTCGCACGGGTAGCATGTTATTATACATAATAAACCTTCCTCCTGAATCACTCTATCTATTAAAAAAAACCGCATCAAAATCCGTTGTGTAGTTTTAAAGATATAAGCAAACATACATACATACATACAGACGCGGGAAGCGGAAAGCGACTTTGCTTTATACTATGTAGTGATGACATTCAATAATATATTTAGACAACACATGACATTCAATCCATTTGTATTGTCAAAATCGTATTGCTATATACATGCTTTTTAAACATACTTCAAAGAAAGGAGAGGTTCTCAAGAGAGTTTTTTTACTATCTACTACTATTAATTTTGCTTGGATCTGAGCAACAAGAAACCTGAGATCTTTTTTAGCTTGGACGTAAAAAGTTTGAACGCTAAAGTTTACAAGAATCAGACTCTTATTTTTATTTTGTTCAGTTTCAAAGTAACAAGTTTTCTGTTAAAAAAATATTATCCAATGACAAGCTTTTGTAAAATCATTCACATCACATCATACAACATTGTCATCGGAACTTGACAAGTATGCAAAGTTTTTAATCAACCAAAGTATTTACCAAGGAGTTTCATTGTGAGTGTCTGCTGAACAGCTTCCGACTCCATCATCAGATCAGCTCACTGTCACCATATTATTGCATTGTCATCAAAGTTACATAAGTATGTGAAATTTCAGCTCAATCGGTTGGGGATAACTGCTTTAAATTGAGTTGCAAGATTCCACTTTAAGGCGAGTAATAAATATTTTTGATGAATGCAGAATCGTTTTTTGTCATTAACCGCAAAACATACAGTTTTGTTTTTTATGACATAGATAACATAAGGATATAATCTAGATAAATAATTACAGACAGAAACATGATTGGTGATCTTTTCTTGATAGATTTACTCTCCAAAGTTGGCTCTACAAAAACACTAGTTTCGTTTTTAATCAAAACTATGAATAGCTAAACAGTTCATTTTTATATAATTCGTTTGATAATCATACTAGCTAAATAAATTACAGACAGTTTCTTTTTAAATTTGATGGTTTTCAAGATAATTTAGTTTTATCACTTTTTCCGTCTTATCCGGATAGACTCAGCCCATACAAAACGTCAAAAATGTCACTTATCACCTTAACAAACATAGTTACATAATTACATACATACGAGTACATTGCAGGTTAAATAAAGCTGAAAAAACGAGTAAACTGTAATAATTATGAAAAGTCAAACAAACTTAAAGTTATTCTCGGTTCTGACTTCGGTATTCCCACCAGATTTTAGTGGGTATAAATCACAATTGAAGTAATAAAGATTGGTTCAGAGCCAGACCACAAAGGACCATCAATTCCTATTGAAAATTACTCGAGACCATTCAATTTCATCAGCGAATAAGTTGATTTTATAGGGATCGGTCAGGATTTTTTACAGAAAAAAGTATTCAAAAAAAAATAGGATCACAACTGTAATCCCCAAGTACAGTAGACATCCTCTCAGATCTCCAGACGCTTAGATCCTTTGAAGATGTCTAGTGGGGGTAGTCAGAGGCACGTCCAAACATTGTATTTGGCACATGCCCACATTTTCCAGTAGTTAGCATTCCATGCGTGACAGGTTGCAAGCCCATCGCCGCTTATAAGAATACTAACTGGTTTCCTCACGATGTTTTCCTTCACCGTTTTAAGCACGTGTTTTTATGCGGATATAAATTTTTCGAACCAAAAAATCCATTAATGCACGCCGGGATTCAAACCCACGACCTTCAGATTGAAAGTCGAGGTACATCCCACTTGGCCAACACGGCACTAAAAAAAAATGTATTACATTTCTACTAATGTGGAAGTAACTCTGTCTGTCTGTCAATGACGTTATCACGGCCAAATATGTATGCCGATTGTAATGAAAATTCAAAAAGAGATACTTAAGTATTGGGACTCGAAGTATTGGGATAAGCTTTGCTTAGTGTGGGGCTAGATGACGCTGTGTGTAAAAGTCCGCCAATATTTATTAATTTATATTTTATGTCGAATTGACTACTTCCTCATTTTTCGTCGGTTAAAAAGTCCTGTAGTATATCCGTGTCTCGAATGAAAATCGGTCATCAAAGCGTACTTCAAATTACAATTACATGATAACAAAATTAACACATACAAACGTGACACATTGACACACGCTAGCGACAAACAAAACTGAAATTGAGTTAACGTATTTTAGGACTTCCCAGATCCTGGCCTACGTGCCAACCTCGCTACACTTTGAACCTTAAGACGAGTAATAAATGTTTTTGATGAATGCAGAATCGTTTTTCACAATAACCGCAAAACATACAGTTTTGTTTTTCATGACAAAGATAACTTAAGAATATAATCTAGATAAATTACAGACAGAAACACGATTGGTGAAACTTTTCCGTCTTATCCGGGTAAATTCAGCCCATACAAAATGACAAAAATTTTAAGTATCGCCTTAAAATAAATTCATGGCTTGCGAATTGGATACGGAAACAACAGCTATGACAGGTTTTGTTCCACTTCCAAAACTTGAGTATAAATAAGTATAAAAAACCGGCCAAGTGCGATTCAGACACGAAAGGTTTCGTGCCATTTTCTATAAAAAATGGCAAAAAAAAACACGTTTGTTGTATGGGAGCCCCACTTAAATATTTATTTTATTCTGTTTTTAGTATTTTGTTGTTATAGCGGCAACAGAAATACATCATCTGTGGAAATTTCAACTGACTAGCTACCACGGTTCATGAGATACAGCCTTGTGACAGATAGACGGACAGCGAAGTCTTAGTAATAGGGTCCTTACCCTTTGGGTACGTAACCCTAAAAACATATTGTCAATAAGTTTTCTGTAGAGAAATAATTTTCAAAGACTAGCTTTTGTGAAATTATTCATACAATCGAGCACCAGCGCGCTATCACCTATCATCATACAACAATGTCTTTGGAGCTTGTTCCGATGTGAGTGACTGTTGAACCTGACTGCTCAGATCAGCTCGCTGTCACCATATTATTGTATTGTCACCAGAGCTAAAGGTTTATATAGGGTAGATTCACAAAATCCATTTTTGACGACTTTTTCATGAAACAGAAATTTCTCAAAATCTAAAGTTATGTTTAGGAAAAAAATGCCTATATCCATCTTATGACTTTAAACTATCTCTTTATGAAATTTCATTACAATCGGCTTAGCGGTTTGACCTTGATAACGTCACATACAAGCCAGAGTTACTTTCGCATTTACAATTTAAGTATAGATGGCAATGAAGGCATAATTATTTATTGATGTATGAGCTCTGTAATTACACACACTGTAATTATGAGGTGGTTCTCGCTTCTCGCAAATGCGAGTAAATTCCCAAGGTATAATCCCCATATTATTAGTTGTAACCTCAGCTCTACCTTGACTCAAACTCTTTCAAGGCCCCTCGAATTTTCCTCGAAAAGCACTTCATGGTTTTTTAAATATATATTTTGGAAGTTCCTCAATTACGTCATTACGTCATCAGTCCGAGGAGATTTTCATCAAAGAAACCTCCACAGAAGCCGTCGTTTAGAAGCTGTCAAGAAATTTCAAGGTACATCTAGAAGTACCTTGAGTTGACAGTTCTGTCGACTACCAAAACACGGTTTCGTGGTCGAGTCTAGGTGATATTTCGAGGTTACAAAAAAGAATATGGGGATGAAAAAGCCCAATTTATTATCTCATTATGATTTCACCTCAACATTTCTTCAATTTAATCATCGAAATTCAAACGAAATATCATAAAGAAACGCTTGGTCACTTGAAACAGCTGTTCACTCAAAGAAAGAAAAATCGGAATAAAAACGCGTGATTTCTTTGAGACTCGAAAAGTAATTCACTTGTACTTGGTGAAGTGATGATATTTATTTATAATTATTCATTATGTTGTTTTATGCTTTTTCTTGTTTTGTTCTGGAGAGCAATTTGTTTACTTTCGTAATTTATTAGAACACTAGCTTTCGCCCGCGACTTGGTCCGCGTAGATTCAGTAAATCAACTTTGACAACTTTATCTTAAAATACTGAAATTACTAAAAATATAAAGAAAATTTTGAGGGGAAGTTTTTTCTAATTTTTTTTTTTTAACTTTAATCTATCTATATACGAAATTTTATCACAATTCTGCGGTTTTGTCGTGATAACGTCAAACAGACAGACAGACAGAGTTACTTTCTTATTTATAATATTAGTATGGCCTCACAGCTCAGTTGGTAGTAACTCTCCTGTGCTGTTGTAAGTTCGATCCCCACCTAGGGCAAATATTTGTGTGGTACGATATATGTTCTGTGTCTGGGTGTTAATACGTATATTGTTTTACAAAACAAAAGTATTCAGTTATCTGGTTACCATATTACAAGCTTTGCTTAGTTTGTGACTAGATGGCGCTGTGTGTAAAGTCTGCCAATATTTATTTTCAAAGTATTTTGTTAGTTGTAACGTAAAAGTCAATCAGATTTATTTTTATTACCTATTAAAGAAACATAATTAGAGGAGTAAAAAGGTTTCGATCAAACCAGGAAAATAAGATAGTTGAACTGGCTTTTCAATTATTACAAGCTTATAAAATAGATCACATCACTACATAGTATAAAGCAAAGTCGCTTTCCGCTTCCCGCGTCTGTATGTAATATGTAATATGTATGTATGTATGTTTGCTTATATCTTTAAAACTACACAACGGATTTTGATGCGGTTTTTTTTTATAGATAGAGTGATTCAGGAGGATGGTTTATATGTATAATATAGTAGAGAAACACTGATAATTTTAGAGGTTTCTAATGTGATGTCGTAAATAAACACATTTTTTTGCGCTTACATTGCAAATGCTGGCTGAACCCCACGAGATATATCAAAATAATGTACTACAGTATTGTACACCTTAAAAACGTCTACAAAAAAGTCCACGATGGTATTAGAAATGTCTTACGCACAGCGAAGCGGGCACGGGTCAGCTAGTATAAATATAAATTAGGTTTCTGAAGACGGGAACTTTTACCCTGAAATAACAATATATTTACAGTACATTTTAGATTAAGACGAGTAACAAATGTTTTTGATGAATGCGGAATCGTTTTTTCTCGTTAACCGCAAAACATACAGTTTTTTATGACAAAGATAACTTTAGGATATAATCTTGTTAAATTATAGACAGAAACACGATTGATGAAAATTATCTCGGAAGATTGATTTCCAAAGTTGGCTCTTCAAAAACACTAGTTTCGTTTTTAATCAAAACTATAAATAGCTAAAAAGTTATTTTTTATATAACTCGTTAAATAATTATACTAGGTAAGTAAATTATAGACAGTTTCTTTTTAATTTTATTGTTTTCTGTTTTATCTGGGTAGACCCATACAAAAAACCAAACATTTCACCTTAAATTCCACCAATCAAGAAAGTCTATTAAAGCTTCGAAAACTACGGCAAAGTCAACCGGAAAATATTTAATATCCACCATTTTGTTTTGCCTTTTTGACAGTGATTCGATTTGACACCGCGATAACGAAATTGAAAACACCTGGACGTTAAATGGGTTAACAATAAAATTTAAGCTAAAATTTATTCGGATTACCATTTTGTTTGTAGTACAATAAAAGTAAATGGACGATGTTTAATTAGCATTTAATGCTTGTTTTTAACCGACGAAGAAACAGAGGAGGTTCTTAATTCGACAGGTATTTAAGTATATATTTTTTTTATTTTAGCATAACGCATAACTTTTTACAGAGTAGACAAATTTTGATATATTTTCGTAATGGATAGGGTATTATACTCCAAAGTTGGTCCCAACTTTTTTTGATTGGTTGGAACATTTTTGTAGGTTTTCTTTTTATTTTCTTAATATTATATTATGACTTTTCAGAAACTTACATTTGTTATGCTAGAGATAGGTGTAGTCACATTATAAAAGCGAAGTCCTTTTCTTGGTAGTAAGCGAAACTAAATACGATACGGGTTAACCCAAAGGGTAAAAACGGGACCCTATGACAAAGACTTCGCTGTCCTTCTCTCTGTCCGTCTATCCGCCTGTTAGTACATCCGTCTGTCTGTCACAGGGCTGTGACTCATGAACCGTGATAGCTAGACTGTTGAAATCTTCACAGATGATGTATTTCTATTGCCGCTATAACTACAAATACTCCATGCCATTTATACAATAAACATGTTTTTTCCCCGTTTTTTTCTAAATAATAGTACGGAACCCTTCGTGCGCGAGTCCGACTCGCACTTAAACGTTTTTTATTTTTTATTTATATGAATGTAGTCAAAATGTAGTTGAAAAACTTCCATACAACCATCAAGGATGTTAGTGAAACGTACCTGACCCTTCCAAGCACAATGTGCCCCATATTTGGCACGTGTTCCATCGCAGGATTTATTAAAACGTAAACGTTGAATTATTCGCCCTTTTAACCTCTGGCCGGGTTGACCGTTCACCTGTAGTTTGCGAGCTGCTCTGCCCGACCTTCTAAGTTTGTTATTAAATTTGACCATTAAATTCATTTCTAATAAGCATTTTCCGTATTACGATGCGAAGTAAAAATGTACTTGAAGAAGAAATAATCATTTTTTTTGTATAAATACCATTGAAAATTACTTATTATTACGTAGTTAACAGAAACCCTACATTGCGCGTGGCGTCACGCAATTGGTTGGTTTTTATTTCGTCTTAGCCTTTCAATTGTGGCGATTCTGTTCTGTCCACGCTTACGTTAAAATTCCTAAAAACTATCGATCTTATTTCTTTTAAGTTAAAGTTTAAAATAGCGTAACCTTAAAGTGACAGTCCTAAAACTTAGAATAGTTTTGAATACATTTACGATATTCGTAATCGATTTAGAAACGTCAAGCTAAATTTAATCGACATGTAAATTGGTGTTGACTAAGATGACACTTGATTGTGTCAAATATGCGAAATAAAATAGAGAAACGGCTAAAATATTCCAAGTTTTAGGACTGTCATTTTGATGTGACTAATTTAGACTTTAATGTAAAAGGAATAAGATCGATCGTTTTTTACGAAATTTTAGGCTTAGCTTGGACACAACAGAATCGCTACCATTAACTAGTTTAGAGTAAGCCAGCTTTCAATAACTTGTTATGTTCCTACTCAGTGAGCAGAAACCGAGCAGCGGGATATTGATCCACATTGAAGGAAAATATTGTTTTAACTTGCTAGTTTTCAATAATGTTGGAATTTTTATTTTGTAGAATAATTCTAGGGTACTAAGAGCTTTAATGTTTTCGAACTTTGTTAATAATTTGCTATGAAATGAACGCGTAAATGGTAAATGGTTAAGTAAAAAATATATGTTATAAGCAGGATCACTTTGAAACGTTTAAAGAGATAGGTAAAGCTACGCCAATCCGTTGCATTGTACCGGAAGGCAGGGTTCGATTTCTGGTTGAACATGAATCGGTATAAAAATTATACTCAAAAGTATTCTTATGAGCGGTGATGGGCTTGCAACTTGTCTTGCAGCGCTCTGCAATGCTGACCCTATTATAAAAGTGTTTTTTTTTTCTAATGCAATGTTTCGATGTGCCTCTGACTACCTCCAAATAGACTTTCGACAAAAATCCTGTGTCAGATATACAGGTATAGAATGCTTTTGTAACAATCTAAGCCATGTTTATTGCCTGATACTTCTAGGCTCGGCATAGCTTCACCTAGTTCCAAAGACGTTTCAAAGTGATCCTTGTGATTTTATTGATATAATAAATAATTTTTGAATTTAAAAAGATAAACCTACCAAATCAAAAGTCATAAAATCGGTCTAGCCGTTTCCGAGTTATAAATGTTGTAACTATTATTAGTAAAGATAGCATTTAATATAGATAGTATAATATCAAAATTCATATACACCAAAGGGGAAAACACAGAACATTTAATTAGATTATTCCCCGTACATTTCGTTGTAAGTTCAATTTCGTTTCTAATCACGTACATGAGTACAGTGAGACCAAAAGTTTAGAAATATACTTTCAGATTTGAGCGCGTGCTTCGATGTTTAATGTGCTTCGATGCCAGATTTGTAAGTAAGAGTTAGTTTTAAAGTTGTTTGAATTTTGTGTTAGCAAGATGTGCTCGTAGTTCAAAAATAGGTCAAAAAGCATTCGTAGCGTAGCTTTTGCCTAGTCAGGTTTTGACAGTGATATCTATAGTGGCGGATTTACCACCAGGCTGAGTAGGCTGGAGCCTAGGGCGGCAGATTTTAGGGGCGGAAAATTTAGGTGATTTTTTTCAAACATCTTATTTATTAGCCTTTATCGTCCCACTGCAGGATAGATGCCTCCCTCCCTTCCTTCTTGGCCAATCACTTGATTTTGCCAAATGTCTTACAGGAATCACTACTTTTAACTAAATCGTTGGATTGTAAAAATAATCTTGGGGAGGAGAAGTTCAATAGCCTACTGGCGGAAAATGTGTAAGTCCGCCACTGGATATCTATGACAGATTTGGCTATCGTTCTGTGAAGCAAAACCATTTACTTCTAGATCTCAATTTTTTTTAAGGCAAATTTAAACTCAACTGCAGTATTTTATTTTTAAACTAAAAAAAACTGTAAAAAATCATAGACCTATGTTGTGTTGTAGTCAGATGACTAAGTTGAGCAACCTTTAGTACAGTTATGAAACGGATGGGTGGCCGCTAGTGATATTAATAACGGAGAAGAGGCAAATAAGATCGATCTAAAAAAAACTTGCTAAGCCATGACGGAGGCCTTTGGTTGGCCCGACAACTCCGTCACATGAGTTTGTGAGAATGTTTGGATGTTTGTGCCTCAATCACACATAATACCAAACGTATTTGGATAAAACTAGGAAATCTATAATATAAAAATTAATCGCAAAATGTGTGGGTAAGCTCATAACTCAACAACGCCTAGACCAATTTGGCCAATTCATTTTTTTTAAAGTTCGTTTAAAATCGGGATCGGGAACGGGAACGGGAACGGGAACGGGAACGGGAACGGGAACGGGAAGTATCACGCAGGCAAAAGCAGTACAAAATAAGCTCTCCTATTTATTTTAATGACTTAATAGTTTAGGTTACTAGGTTACTACAAAACGGATTGTTGCGAGATCTCAAATCGGAGCAAACTATGCCAGTTATTTGAACTTTAGTTTAAACTTGGTTCAAAATCGAAACTAGCCCATCTAATATTAAAAAGAGGAAACATTTTTGTATGTTTGAACGTATAACCTCATAAACTACTTTACCAATTTCAAAAACTCTTTCATCATTAAAATACTACATTACCTCTGAGTTACGTATTTAGTCCTTAAGTTTTCCTAGTAAGGAAAACTTAGGGATCCCTACTAAAACTTCAATAATGTAACCAAAGGTGTAAAAAAACCGGCCAAGTGCGAGTTGGATTTGCCATAAAAAACGGTAAAAAAAAACACGTTTTTTGTATTGGAGCCCCACTTAAATATCTAATTTATTCTGTTTGTACTGGTTGTTATAGCAGCAACAGAAATACATCATCTGTGAAAATTTCAACTGTCTGGACTGCGGAGTCTTATTAATAGGGTCCCGTTTTTACCCTTTAGGTACCGAACCCTAAAAATTAGCCATAAAATATTACATCCGTGCGACGCCGGAGCGAACTGCTAGTAATTCTTATAGGAATAGTGCGATTCAACTGTTTCCCAAACTTTCCTGATTACCTTCAATTTTCAAACTCAAACTCAAGTTTCGGTGATGAAGGCACACCTGTCAAAATGTCTGCTTCACTAGTTTAGAACTTGCTTGACACAGTTTCTAACCAGGCAAATATCATGCTAAAGACATTTCTATAAACTCTGCTGTATAGTGTTGAAGCCAGATGGTTGAAACTACACTAAACCCGATACACTTTAGGACATTTTGTCCCGCAATTTGACACGCAACGCTTAATCTGTGACTCTGCAACGTTGCAATGTCCCGCAACATACCACACAACATTTAACGTGACGCGGGACACCTCGTCGAGCGAGATTTCTATAAATACTGAGTAATGTGGTCTGTACATATTGACCACTAATGTATTCGTAGCTTACTGGTGATGAACTGACAAAAGGTATTTCTACAATAATCACAGGCATACCATGTCTTCACCCTTCTTTCTCGCCTACTTGTCCACAAAATCACTAATAAAAACACAAAAAAAAGATACGACTGTAATCCCCAAGAACGGTAGACATGCTCTCAGATCTTCAGACGCTTAGATCCTTTAAAGATGTACAGTGGGGGTAGTCAGAGGCACGTCCAATCATTATATTTGGCACATGCCCACATTTTGCTGTAGTTAGCATTCCATACGTGACAGGTTGCAAGCCCATCGCCGCTTATAAGAATACTAACTGGTTTCCTCACGATGTTTTCCTTCACCGTTTAAGCACGTGTATTTTTTTTAATGCGCATATACATTTTTCGAACATAAAAATGTCGAGGTACCTCCCACTGGCCGAGTGTTACACGGCTTATTATTTTAAATATACTTTTAAAATCAAGGTTTTTTATATTCTAGGCCGAAACACGACGTGGTTATGTTGTGTAGTTAGGGAGTTTTTATGGCTACATTCGAGCTCCATCATCAGACCAGATCGCATCTTAATTTTATATTGTCATTGGAGATTGATAGGTATGCAAAGTTTTATCCCAACTGACTATTTACTGCTATATTATCAGATCAGCTCGCTGTTATTATTGCATTGTCACCGAAGTTACTTAGGTATGCCAAATTTCAGCTCAATCGGTTAAAGATAACTGTTTCAAAATTAAGTTGCAAGATTACACCTTAACAAACATAGTTACAAAGTTTCAAGAAAAATAAAAGCTTTTAAAAAATACCTATTGGTAATACTACATTATATCACACATCATTCAATACAAAAGATATACAAATAAATAAACTCAATTTAATACATATTTAAATATTCAACACACTAATCTATATCTATACTTCTATACTAATATTATAAAGAGGAAAGATTTGATTGTTTGTTTGTTTGTTTGTTTGTTTGCATCGAATAGGCTCCGAAACTACTGGACCGATTTCAAAAAATATTTTACCTTTAGAATCCTACATTATCCCTGATGAACATAGGCTATAGATTATTTTCAAAATCGTTAGGGATCCGTATGAAAACTTCGATAATGTATCCCAACGTGTGAAAAACAAAGTCGAAAAAAATTCTTATATTGCGTTTTCTGCAGAAAATATTGACAATAGAGCAAAGTGATGTACTACAGTTTTATAAAGGACATCAATATCTACAAAAAAAATCTGTGATATCATATTATGTCTAACTTATTAGGGATCCTTAATAAAATTTCGATAATATAACCCAAGGTGTAAAAAAATTAGCCATAAAATCATTATTACACCCGTGCGACGCCAGGGCGGACTGCTAGTTACCTACAAAAAGATTATACAATATCAATATGAATCATTTGTATACTTATGCTCCGTAATAACGAATGTTCTGTATTTATAAAATGTATAAAGGCTGGTAACATGGAAATGCTTTGTTTAAAATTTGGTTAAAAAGCTTTTGAAAATGTTTACTTTATGCTTACTTTTACATAATTAACTCAATTTATGCAAAGAATAATGAGTTTTGAACACGATTTAGTTGTAGGTAAAAAAAATATAAACTAGGATGACTGACGACTATACTCTCAAATCTCCAGTCAGAGGCACGTCCAAACATTATATTTGGCACGCCCACATTTTGCAGTAGTTAGCATTCCATACGTTGCAGACACAGGTTACAAGGCCATCGCCGCTTGTAAGAATACTAACTGGTTTCCTCACGATGTTTTCCTGCACCGTTTTGAGCACTTTTTTTGATGCGCTTATAATTTTTTTCGAATAGAAAAACCTATTGATGCACGATCTTCTGTCTGTCTGTCCGTCTGTCAGTCACAGGGCTGTATCGCATGAACCGTGATAGCTAGGTAGTTGAAATTTTCACAGATTATGTATTTCTGTTGCCGCTATAACAACAAATACTAAAAACAGACTAAAATAAATATTTAAGTGGGGCTCCCATACAACAATAATGTTTTTTGGCGTTTTTTTATAGATAATGGTACGAAACCCTTCGTGCGCGAGTCGAACTCGCACTTGGCCGGTTTTTTTTTGTTTTTTCTCTTGATTTTTTCCTGTTAGCTATATCAGGTTATCACTACATAGTATAAAGCAAAGTCGCTTCCCGCTTCCCGCGTCTGTATGTTTGCTTATATCTTTAAAACTACACAACGGATTTTGATGCGTTTTTTTTAATAGATAAAGTGATTCAGGAGGAAGGTTTATATGTATTAAACCCGTGCGAAGCCGGGGCGGGTCGCTAGTATTATATATAAGGTTCGTTTTTTTTGGCCTACATAAGCATCAATGTAGAGGAGAATGGTAGCTGTCGTACAAGGAAGCCAAGGAGGGGTGCTGGGGGAAGAAACATACATGGAGAGAGCTGCATCAATTACACCGATAAGAGCACAGCTCTTAAGTTAAAAGAAGAAAAATATCATCAAAATTACTTGAAATAGAGTATTATTTCTCATCAATGCAATTAAATATAGATGTTTGTCCTGTGTCTGGGTGTTACTATGTATAATAAGTATGTATTTACAAAAAAAAAGTATATAAGTATTCTATCAGTTATCTGGTTCAAATAGTACAAGCTTTGCTTAGTTTGGGGCTAGATAGTGTAGTGTGTAAAAAAAAAAAAATAATAAAAAAAAAAAAAAACTCAAATTCAAAAAGGGGCGTAAGAGTTTATTATCGAACTTTGGACTTTTATGCACAAAAATCGGAATGAAAATTGTAAAATTCGAAAGACTAATCTATGTGATTATTTAAATTTAGACAGGATAACGTCTGTCGTGGGTCCAACTAGTTATAGTTAAATTGCTTCAAAGCTCAGTTGGTAGTAGCTCTGCCTTCTGCGCTGTAGGTTGTGGATTCGATTTCCACCCAGGATAAACATTTGTGTGATAAACATAACGTCTGTTCTGTGTCTAGGTCCTAATATGTATATTATGTATGTATTTACAAAAAAAAAGTATAATAGTATTCTATCAGTTATTTGGTTAGTTAGTTTTGCTTAGTTTGGGACTAGATGGCGATGTGTGAAATGACCACCAATATTTATTATTTTTTTATTGATTCGTACTAACCTACCTAACCAATTCAATTCTAAGCGAACTGAAGTACGAAAATACTTTTCAAACAAAATTATTGAACGCCGAAGCACACACCGAAGCGTAGATTAGCCATAAGCTTTCGCAGTAAAATAAAGCTGCATGCCCATTATGCAGGTTTTTATTTCGCGCATTATCGGCTTTTTTAAGTTAATGAGGTCAGTGGACGAAGACAATTACATAAATAAATATTGGTGGAAATTTGATTTTTTATTGGCGGCACGTATTGAATGTTAACTACTGCAAAATGTAGGCATGTGCCCAATATAAAGTTTGTGCGTGCCTCCCACTACTCCCTCTAGACATCTTCATAGGTTTTAAGCGCCTGGAGATCTGAGAGGATGTCTACCGTACTTGGTGATTACAGTCGTGATATGTATTTTACATAATTTCACTCAGCGCTATCTGGGCCCAAATAAGCAAAGCTTATTATTATGAGAATTTGATAGAATATTTTTGTATATAAACGCATACTTATATTAAGATTAATAAACCCAGACACAAAACAAAATTTTACATTACAAAAGAGTTTGTCCTGCTTAGGAATCGAACCCACAACCCACAGCGTGGAAGGCAGAGATACTATCAACTCTACGATACCAGTTAAAAATAAAACAAATGTTTGTATTTTTTTGTCGGTATTTTATATTTTCCAGAATCTTTTATATGGGTTGTAAAAAATTTGTTTTAAGAGGCTGTGAGTCGCTGATTGCTCTTTTTCGAAACGAAAAAAGAAATACTTCTGAACAAGCCACATCTCCTATTTTTATAAGTATATTACTTCAGGTTCCTACCTAGATTTCTATTAAGCTGAAAACATAATAGCAGAAACTTTTCAAGATAAAAATATTATTTTTAAATGATACGTTTTAGAATTTATGATCGAAATATTTTATATACCTACTATTAAAATCAACTTGTGATTTATTGTTAAAGATAGGTAATATGTAGATCTAGATTTCTATTAGAATAGATTTTTGATAAGTAATTATACATAATTTATATCATTAATTTATTCGAAAAGCTAAGGCGGACCACGCGCCGACGTGTGTTTGTCGTCATTGCAGCGGTCGGTAGGATTATTTATCGAAGTGATTAAAGATGGGTACATCTTTATTCACATATACTATACATTATAAAATAGGAGATGTGGCTTGTTCACAAATATTTATTTTTTCGTTTCTAACAAAAACAATCGTCGACTGGGAGCGCCTTAATAAAACCGTAACATTTATTTTGTTAAAAACACGAACAAAATATTTCCAATAAAATGTCGAAGGTTGTATCTACAAGAGTTATCTACGTTATATATTTGTTTATAATGGTTAAACTAAATAACTACTGAGCAAATTTGAAAAATCTTTCACCTATCTAAAGCTATATTATCAGCGAGGAACATCCTACTAATATTAGAAACGCGAAAGTTTGTAAGTATTGATGGATGTATGTTTGTTACTCTTTCACGTAAAAACTATTGAATAAATTTTAATTAAACTTTACAATAATATAGCTTATTCATCATAATAACACATAGGCCTATTTTTAACCGACTACGATAAAATGAGGGTATGTTTTTACGCGATAAGTATTATAGAATAAATTATAGATTCACGAATATAATTCTCAAGTACGGTAGACATTCTCTCTTATGGCGTGGGAGGTAGGCAGAGACACGTGTAAATATTTGTTAAATGCCCACGTTTTGCGTAGTACGCATTCTAAACGTGACTGGTCGCAAGCTCTTAGCCGAATACAGATAAGTTTTTTGTTAAAAAGTATTTTTGTAAAATCATTCAAACCATCGAGCACCAGCTCGCTATCACCTGTCACAGCATATGACATTGTCATCGGAACTTTACAAGAATCCAAAGTTTTTATTCAAACGACGTATTTAAGAAGTTCCGTTGTGTCTGTTGAACAGCTCCTGACTCCATCAACAGATCATCTCGCTGTCAACATAATTATTGTATTGACACTAGAACCTAATGTGTATACAAAATTTCAGCTCAATCGGTTGGGGATAACTGCTTCAAAATTGAGTTGCATTGTTCCATCCGAACAAACATCGTTAAATACATACATACATACATTGCAAGTTGCAAACTTGTAAAATACTGAGCGCCATTTTATCTATCAAACGTAATACGTTTAAAAAATCAGCTCCGTCGTTATTGCAAGTAAAATGAAATTATAGAAAATGAATTGTCCGAATGAAAAATCATACTAAAACACTTTAACAAGTTTTGTTAAAACTTTTGCTGTAAAATATTTTAATGAATATTAAATTAGATGAGTCTAGACAAGCGCATTGAGTAATATAATATTTTTATATCAGTTCGATGAAAACCTATTACGGTTTTTAGGTATATTATGTTCAATATATATGAAGCATCATAATAAACTTAGAAAATAAAATAAATTGGATCACGTAATACTCAAGTACTGTAGACATCCTCTCACATCTCCTTTAGGTAAATGTCTAGTGGGGGTAGTCAGAAGCACGTCTTAACATTATATTTGACACATGCCCACGTTTTGCAGTAGTTAGCATTCCATACGTGACAGGTTGCACGCCCATCACCGTTTACAAGAATACTAATTGGTTTCCTCATGATGTTTCTCCTCACTGGTCAAACATTTCGAATAAAAATATTCCATTGAAACTCGACGGTGACCTTCGCAATGAGAGTCGAGGTACACTCAACCAACAGTCTACCTTGTACCCGATCCTTTGTAACCAATATCCTTAGGGCAACCTATTACTTACACGGAATACCAGGCGGAAAATCCATGTAGAAGTAACAGAGAATCCATTGAACTGATCGAGTGGAATGTTTTGGACGAGTGCACCCTTTGGGGGCTGAATACGGTGCATATAAAAAGCAAAGTTTCCGTGCATTTTAAAATTAGATAATGGATTTGACAGTGTATTTTTCGCCAACCGCCCGCGGCTATGTACGCGTGGTACGTGGTAAATAAAAAAAAGTAATGCTTTTCGAGGTCACTATGTATTTAAGTTTTGTACAAATCAGATAAGTGAATAAAACACTAACGTATAAAAAGTCAACTACTTACAATATTTCAAATTCATAATAATAAATTATTACTAGCTATCCCTACAGACGTAAAATCCTGTCAAATTTCAATAATAAAAAGAACTTTCAGTTTTTCTCTAATTTTACGCCGGATTCTCCAAGAAACCGTACGAAATATAATTTACAACATATTCTTATACCTACCGAGATACATTCTTCTACATTTCATCCACTATTCTTCTTTACGATTCATAAAAATCGGTCAAGCTGTTTCGAACACTGTATTTTTGTGACACAAGAATTTTAAATTACAAGAAAATGTATAAAATAAAATTTTACTCGTACTACAGCGTCTTTAGATAAAAAAGAATGTGTTTTTAATAATATTCTTTATTGCAGATATTAGTTAAAACACTTCCCAACTCAAATGGAATGAGTGTAGTCGCCCCTTCACAAGAGCTCTGTGCCAAATTCCATTTTTGTTTCTTTATTGACGAAATGGAACAATGCAGAACGTAAATGGATCGACTTATTTTCGAGTACGTTAGACCAATTTATTAATGGTAGGTTTAGAGTGCTCGAATCGGAGTCTGTAGAAGAATGTACTCTACATACGATTCACATTTAGTGGCTTTGTTTCTGTTAAAGGTCTAAGTAGTACCTTTGTCTTTGTAAATACAGAGACATTTCGACTGGCCTCACAGCTCAGTTGGTAGTAACTCTGCCTTCTGCGCTGTAGGTTTTGTATTCGATTCCCGACCAGGATAAACATTTAATTTTGTGTGATGAACATAGATTTTTGTTCTGTTCCGTAGAGTCATAAAATCTAGACCTATCGATGCAGAAAAAAAACCGATTCCAACGATATATAAGTCGATTTCGCAAAAAATGTCGCTTAGCCCTTTTTGGCTGTTAGGCATCGATATGTATAATAAAATAATGTATTTAGAAAAAAAGTATAATTATTTTTATATTATGTTATCTGGTAGTACAAGCTTTGTTTAGTTTTGGTCTAGATGGCGTTGTGTGTAAAGTCTACTAATATTTATTTTATTTTTATTTTTGTTATTTTGTTACGGTTAGGTTTTATAAGTTACACATTTCTTAAAACGGTGAAGGAAAATATCATGAAGAAACCAGTTAGTATTTTTACTAGCGGTGATGGGCTTGCAGCCTGTCATAAAACTCTACCGCAAAGTGGAAGCTAGTAGTATATAAATGGCTAAGGTGAACTTAATAGTATCACCACATCAAACGGTCATTCACGCGTCAGGGCGTCTACTATATTCGAATCGATGTAACTTTGAAACTAATATTGTTACGAAATTTCGTTTTCAGTTTCCGAGCAGACCCTCATGTCCCTTTCGCACACCTACGCGCGCTGTCACATACACCCGCTGTCACGTAATGACATTTTTCTCCCACTCTATAGGACAAACGCATGCATGATTAGTATTCGATTGACTTCACAGTTCAGTTGGTAGTAACTCTGCTTCTGCGCTGTAGATTGTGGGTTCGATTACTATCCAGGATAAACATTTGTGTTTGTTGCGTATCTAAATGTTATATAGTACTTACTTTAAGTATGTATTTACAACAAAAAAAATGTAGTTTGGTACTTATAGCTCAAGCTTGGCTAGGTGTTGAACTACACATTATGACACAACGGGAATTACTCACGTGAATAATAAATTGTCGATGAGGACACCGACAATGTTTCAATTTATCTAGAGAATCTTCTTCAGAGTGAGTGGACCATTAAGGGGCTCCCAGTCGCTGATTGCTCTTTTTCGAAACGAAAAAAGAAATACTTCTGAACAAGCCACATCTCCTATTTTTATAAGTATATTACTTCAGGTTCCTACCTAGATTTCTATTAAGCTGAAAACATAATAGCAGAAACTTTTCACGATAAAAATATTATTTCAAAATGATACGTTTTAGAATTTATGATCGAAATATTTTATATACCTACTATTAAAATCAACTTGTGATTTATTGTTAAAGATAGGTAATATGTAGATCTAGATTTCTATTAGGATAGATTTTTGATAAGATATTATACATAATTTATATCATTAATTTATTCAAAAAGCTAAGGCGGACCACGCGCGGACGTGTGTTTGTCATCATTGCAGCGGTCGGTAGGATTATTTATCGAAGTGATTAAGGATGGGTACATCTTTATTCACATATACTATACATTATACAATGAGATGTGGCTTGTTCACAAGTATTTCTTTTTTCGTTTCTAACAAAAACAATCGTCGACTGGGAGCGCTTTAACAGAAAATATTTCTACATCAACCTCACAAGCGAATTCGTTGGATACCGTTTTCTTTCCTTAATTCCTTTGGAGTTTTTTCGTCTAAGGAAAAGTATTTTTTTAAATGGCAAAAATTAATTAACCTGAACAGGATAGGATATCCCTTGAGCGTCGAGAAGTCGAGATTCAGGAAGTAAAATATAAAATTCATAAAGTTTTCTCTCTTTCAGGTACGACGAAAATGGTGTGGACCTTTATTATACTTAATAGCATGTCATCCGTTTGAATTTATTCAATTCGTGTGTCATTTTATAATCTACGACCCGCCCCGGCTTCGCATGGGTTTAATACATATAAACCTTCCTCCTGAATCACTCTATCTATTAAAAAAAACCGCATCAAAATCCGTTGTGTAGTTTTAAAGATATAAGCATACATACAGACGCAAGAAGCGGGAAGCGACTTTGCTTTATACTATGTATTGATTACTTCAAATAGTATTTTTTGATAGACCTACCAACTTACCAGGATCATACAGGTACATACAAAAACTATTTTATTTGTATATATAATAAATACCTGGATGACAAAGCTTTACTCGGTATTTCATTGTCTGAAAACACGGATAAAACAACGTTTTCTAAAAATGAAACCTAGCTAGATTAATTAATCGCCCCTAAAAACCCCTGCATACTAAATTTCATGAAAATCGTTGCAGCCATTTCCGAGATATATACAAGAATTGCTCGTTTAAAAGTATTAGATAGCTAATTGACAACGACACTACAACAATATTCCGGTTTAAACTGTGTGAGATCTGTAGTTATAATGACCGAGCAAAGCGAGGTTTGTTTAAAGTTTGTTAAGAATTAAAAGAACTAAATGGAAATATGTTTAGGAAAAAGTTAAGTAGTTGGCTAATTGAAGAATGTTTTTACAGTGTGAAAGAGTATTTGGAAAATTGAATTGTAACCTAATGACTAATACTTAATTCTAATTATATGACTCACAAAACATTTGCACGCCTGCGTGCACGCTGAATACAATCTACCATAATAGTTTTAAGATCTGACATGTAAAATAATAATGTATTCTTGCAAATAAATGATTTGATTTGATTTGATTTGATTTGATTTATATCTTGACGGATCAACAATTGTAGGTTAAATACCTACCTCTACGATAGTAGACAGTTGATAGTAATATTATTATATTTTTCAGTCGATCTATAATAAAAATAATATAAATTTGATCACGACTGTAATTTCCAAGTACAGTAGACATCCTCTCAAATCTTCAGTCGATCTGTCATTGAGATAATAAGCTATATAAAGAGCAAACTGAGAATACCGACTTGCATAATTGCTTAAAAGGTTGAAAATGTTTGAATAAACATTATGTTATACTCTTGCATTTGTTATATGCCATAATTTTGTGAAACAAGAACTAAAATGAACAAACTTTTTAATTTATGACTTAGAACTTTAGTCAGAACAATGCAGATTAAAACTCAAGTTTCAATTCCCTGCCGACATGGAATTACTTCATGTTGCTTTGACTGAATATTTGTCAAGGACAAAACACAAATTATGTTGCCAATATAGACTATTTAATGAAACCAATAGAAATAACTACGTAAAAAATTATAACGAAAGCGACTACATATTATTATAAGTCCAATACTAACTTACACCCCTTATTTCACCTTTAGATGTGGTTTTCCCTCAAATTTAAATAGGACCAAACAGAAAGAATATCCTCCCAATAAAAAAAATATTGGTCCAAATCGGTTAATAAACGCCGGAGTTCTGGGACGGTAACATGTACTCATATAAAAAAAATATTACCGAATTGAGAACCTCCGCCTTTTTGAAAAGTTGGTTAAAAATAGGCATTATACTGACTATCTATCTACTACGACTTTCTATCTTCAAAGTCTTAAACGACTAGATACAGATCTGAGAAGATATCTTCTTTCTTTGAAGATATCTTCTCAGATCTGTAGCTTTTTTAGTCGTGAGCTTTTTTGTTGTATAATACTATAGACGTTCTGATCTACGATAATGTTAATAATATATTATTATGCGTTTAGGTATTACAAATAACCTACCAATATTATGAGGCAAGATTTGTATTGTTGTATGTTTGTAACGAATAAACTCAAAAACTACTGGACCGGTTTCAAAAATCTTTTACTATTTGAATGCTACATTATCTCTGAGTAACATAAACTACGAGTATATTTATTACTATAAAAAAGTAGGGATCCGTACTAAAACGTCAAATAATAGAACCTAAGGTGTGAAAAAAATAGTACATCCGTGTGACGTCGAAGCGGACTTGTAGCAAAATAAACCCTCATTTTATGTGAAATAAAAAAAACAATGAATTAATCCAAAGATAAGAGCTTTTTCACAAATAAAAATGTATTCGAATATTTTAGTGTCACTCCACTTGGCACAACTCTGTCGTCCATAGATTATTATATTTTCACTTCCCATGAATATTTATTTACTTTCAATGAACAAGAAATCAAAAGGAAATGTATAAAATATTTAGAGTAATTTTTTTTCATATTCACAAAATATGCCATTAGGATAATACAAATTACATAAAAAATTATTGGTTATGTTTTAGTAATCAGAAGTAAAATATACAAATATAGTTTATTTTTGAATTTTATCAGCTCAATCCTTTGGGGATAACTGCATCAAAATTGAGTTGCAAGATTCCACACACATACAAGATACATTAAACATACATACATAACAAGTTTAATAAAAGCTTGTAATACATTTATTTTAATCTGAGCGTACGTATTTTATTTAAATCTAGACACCGCCTCATAAATTACGTTTGGTTAACAATACCCTTTCATTTTCTACAGAGTAGTTTGGTATAAATCTTATCTGACATTTTTAGGAGCTTTTATCTGAAAGCAATCTGAGTCAGATAAAATTAACATAAATTTGTATCTATTCGAATATATCCAGAGTAAGTCCTAACATTATAGTAAGCGACTTTAAATTAAATAAGTTATTTAGTAGACTTACCTACTTTCTCGCAAAAATTTCATCAAAGTTGCACAGTATTCTAATCTTAGTAAGTACGTAATTTTCTTTTAGGTTCACTTACCTTATCCGAAATAAAATCCAAAGAATTGTCAATGATGTTTTTCAAATAGTCACTTCAGAGTACACGATTATGCACGAAAAAATATTAACTAGCAGCAAATAATATAAAATTTAAAATGATATTTTAAAATAACGAATATCGAATTTCACGAAATGTGGGTAATTGAAAACGACCCGCGTTATGACGTCCGTACGCAACAACGGCTTCGCGTCAACTGAAAACGCTTTTGAAATGAACCAAATTTTCGCGGTTCGACGGTCGTCTGTAAAAGTCTCTTGCGGGGGAGCTTTTCAATCAGTTCCACGGTGTGATCATAGATGGCGTGAACTTCAAATTTCCCTTGTATCAAAGCACAAGTATTTTTTAATGCGAATATATTTTATTCTAACCACTTTTTCAGATTCAACTCTTAATCATTTTTATTTGATTTTACAATGTACTCGTAAATATATCATGTTTTATTCTGTAAAGTAGGAAAATGACCGCAAAATTATAAAATGCACGAAATAAACTAACGTTCTTACCGGATACTTACAACGAAAATGTATCCTCTTAGGGTAGCTTCTATTTTAGCAGATCGTGTGGTACAAAGCTAAAGTATTACGCAGTTTTTGGGTAGTGAAGTAACATAAGTATAAATATATACCTATGTTACTTCACATAAAAAGCCGTGTCGGCCAAGTGGGAGGTACCTCGACTTTCAATCTGAAGATCTTGGGTTCGAATCCAGGCGTGCATCAAAAGATTTTTCTGTTCGAAAAATTTATATGAGCATCAAAATCACGTGTTTTTTTATCTTAATTATAATTGCATGCATGTTTGTTTATTCAATAAAACCAAATGTATAATGTCACGGCAGAACCGATTTCGATAAAATATTATTTTGGTATTATAAAAATTACTAACGGTCCTAACCAACTTTCACTTTCCGTTTTTCGAGAATTTTACAAATTTACATCAGGTTTTTTCAAGTTTTCTATCTTTAGAACCTTCTCCAAACCAACGAATACAACAAAAAATGAAAATAAGATTAGCCGTTCGTGATGCCATGATGCCTCGCGTGATGCTATGGCCAAGGGAAATAGGAATTCTATTTCAAAATCATTGGAAAAAAATTAACAGAACAACGTTTGTCACGGGTCGGCTAGTATTACAATATTTTGGGGCACGGCAGTGCCCCCGCCAAGTCGAGCGCGAAGCAAACACTGCCGTACCATCCTTTACTGGAACCATTTCGCCGCATTTTCAGGCCCCTATTTGAGAACCTCTGGATAAGACCAGAACGCTGAAATTTTCGTCATCCAGTAAGCCATAATCACATACTTAAAATCCAAAATTTCAAGTCTGTAGGTCATTTAGTTACGAAGTTAAGCGAAAGCAAAGTTTCGCATTTTAGACAGACACTCACTCACTCACTCACTCACTCACTCACTCACTCACTCACTCACTCACTCACTCATGATCATCAGAATAGAACTAGTACTTCCCATAAACTCAGAGAGCTGAAATTTGGTACAGAGTTAGGGTTTAATGGCCACATAAAGGGAAAACCATAAAAACTAGGATAATCGAAGATCTGGAGTACCTGGTGACCCTGATAAGAAAACACAAAAGCCTAACCAAACTATTAGAGATCGACATACCGCCTTTACAAAAAATATTCAACTACTGGACCGATTTGAAAAATTCTTTCACCATTAGAATCCTACATTATCCCTGATGAACATAGGCTATAGTATATTTTCAAAAATATTAGGGATCCGTATGAAAACATCGATAATGTAATCCAAAGTGTGAAAAAATTAAAAAAAAAATCCTTATATTGCGTTTGCTGCGGAAATTATTGACAATAGAGCAAAGTAATGTACTACAGTTTTAAAGAAGACATCAATATCTACAAAAAAGTATGCAATACTATATGTCTAACTATTAGGGATCCGTATGAAAACTACGATAATGTAACCCAACGTGTGAAAAAAACCCAAAAAAATCCTTATATCGCGTACTCTGCGGAAATTGTTGACAATAGAGCAAAGTGATGTACTACAGTTTTAAAGAGGACATCAATATCTACAAAAAAAGTCTGCGATACTAAAAGTTTTATTAGGGATCCTTATGAAAAATTCGATAATGTAACCCAAGGTGTAAAAAAATTACCTATAATATCATTATTACATCCGTGCGACGCCGGGGCGGACTGCTAGTACGCAATAAAATTAAAGGAAAATTCTGGATAAGACTAGACTGGCTTTTATACTTACTTATACTTACAAGTTTACAAGAAGAAATAGTCGAACGATTAACTTTATTCTACTCGAACATTACACAAATTGAATAAACAAATTAACAAATTAAATAAACTAAAATATTAATTTCGCTCAAAATTAAGAGTGGCGGTGACACGTCGCTGGATGGCGCTGACTGTATTTTAAACGCGCTTACGATTTGTTTTTATAATAAAAAAACTACTCATAAAAAGAAAAAAAACTGTGTCAAATAAGAAAATCTAATAAAATAAATCAATAAGCCCACGTTTCTACAAAAAGAAGTGAAATACCACCAAAAACATTCTGTAAAAAACTAGCCAAGTCTCGATGGAGCCGCGTGTTTATCTCTAAAAAGTAATGAAATCTAGACAAAGTCGTGTCAAGTCTGAGGTTCTTTACTGCGATTTCTTTATTATTATAGAATGTTATGTGACTTGGCCGTTGAAGAGTACACAAGGGTACAAAACCAGGTGCTCCATGACACCATTGCACCAATCTGTCGCCAGAACCGCTACCCATTAACGATGGAAAATTGCCACTTAGAAAACGTTGATTCAATAACCAGTCAATTGTAGGCTTAATAATACTTATGTAAAGGCGACCCTGAAACAAACAGTATAAAAAATACGTCTATTTTATGTTAGATCGGTGGTCGATTTGACGCTCCAAAAAGAAGACAGCAGAAGTCAGCATTGTCAATGCTGAATGCATGTGTTGCACGATCAACAACAGCCTAAAATAAGACACTAGCGTCCAATTACCAATACCTGTATTGGCTATTATCTCGCTTAACAAACATAGGTAGTTACAACAGATATAACATTACGTGTAAACAAAATTGACTTGTACCCACTAACGTATAAAGAATGTTCAACGGCCAAGTCACACAACATTCTATAATAATAAAGAAATCGCAGTAAAGAACCTCAGACTTGACACGACTTTGTCTAGATTTCATTACTTTTTAGAGATAAACACGCGGCTCCATCGAGACTTGGCTAGTTTTTTACAGAATGTTTTTGGTGGTATATTTATTATAAAATTATTATTTCAGAATATCGCCATTTCTCTTCACTTGATCGCTCATTCAGCGTTAGAATTCCGTGCGAGAGATATATTTTTTTTGCGCCATGGACAATAATTTAGTATCGTTTTTATTTGTTTGCACAAATGTACGGAACCTGTGGTGGTGTATATTTTTATTCGCCCTTTATTTCACGGCTTTTGACCACGATTTGACTACCTTTTTTACTTTTATAGATATTATTTATTTGAAGGTTTTATACTTTTCGTAGAAGGAAGTTTAATTTATTCCTAAGGAAGGAAAGAAGGAAGGAGTCGAAGGAGTCCGACTCGCACTTAGCCGGTTTTTTTCAATATTTTTTACTTAATAGTTTTTATTTTTAAATTTATTTCTATTTTATTTATTTATTTACAAAACACAGATCGGGTACAATTAATGGCAGATAGTGTTATATTAAACCTAAATTAGGCTTGTCTTAACACTAGGTTCTCAATATAATATAATTAACTTTTATACAACAATTCTACTTAACACAATAATGAAGATAAACACAAAAAACTACAAATATCATCAAACCAAACAAAATACAGTTTATGAGCCCACACTCACACACACCCATCGTTAAGCAACCAGCCAACCTGACAAATCTATAAATATACTAGACTTATGTTTCAAACTCTATACTTTCAAGATGCCTAAGTAGATACTTAGACGATGCTCAAGTTTTGCATTGAAATATAAATCTCTGTATCATAACATTCTCAGATGTTCGGTTTCGTTTCACTGCGATCACAAATATCTAGACAATCAAAACTATTTCAATAAAGGGAACTAAAATCGACATTCTTGGTTAAGCTCTTTCACTAACACGTGCGCCATTGTAAGGTTCCAATAATTCCTAGTTTCCAGGCGCCGTGAATCACATGGCAACAATACGACACTCCGTTGGGACAAAGCCTCAGGAGCTGACGCATGGAACTAAGCTGAACCGTGGTCCAAGGTTCAAGCAACTTCTACAATCACAAACAAGATGCAGCTAAATACGCAAAATAAAAACGAATAGCTCTCTAATTAATAATCTTTATTTAAAGAAAAGGTTGAATGGAAGAGGTCGCTTTCTAGCGATAAGCCCGCTCGTTGTAAAGTGTTTGCTCTATTTTAAGTTTCTGTTAATATTATTTGTTAAAGTGAAACTTTTAGTACATCTCAATTTTTTTGGTCTGTGTGTCGCATGTCGCGTGACGGTCGGCCGCGGAGTAGGGATAAAGTGAAAGGCGCTCGTCAGAGCAGCCGAGGCCAATATGGCGGCGTCTATAGTTTCATCAACTGACCGTGTAGTGTATAGACAAAAAGTTTCACTTTTACCGTGGTTTCATAAAACCACACAATTCCTTTTTTTTTGTACAACAATAACAAAAAAATAAATAATATAAAGTATTTTCGCGGCTGCCGCGCTGACTAGTTTACACATAAAAATAAATAAACGCGCGGCCGCCTTCCAATCATCAGCTGCCGCTCTCAAATGCCGCGCTATGTTTGGTCACATCTCAATAAGAACAGAACTATTTCTTAATAATTAAAAAATATAACCAATTACCTGTATAGTGTGTGTATTGGTTGCGAATAGCAGACGTATATTCACCATGATTTAAGAAAATTCAAAATTATCCATAATTCAATGAATAAACATAAACAGCTTTGAATTTGAATTTTGCAAAGTCACGTCAAACTGCCTGTAGCGGCTTAGCTAACGCGTAAATTCAAATTTCACTTAAATATTTGCGGATACCGTTGTTTCTGTATTATTATCATAACCCATTGTTTATGTTTAGTAAATGAACAAATGTGTAGTAATGAAGGCAGAGCTACTACCAACTGAGCTAGTACTGGTACTATATTCTATAGTACTATGTTCGTTATCTTACTTACAAATCTGTTCAAACTATAGTTTAAACGATATTTGTTTTCGGGTCGCGATTAGATTCAATGGTCTTAAACTACAGTACTGTGCTGTGATGATTGCTGGATGATTATTTATATACAAGGTTATTAGTTATTCGACCTATTCCTACTAGGAGATTGTAGAGGCGGTTGAATGAGACCATGAAGTTCTAACGCGAAAGGTAACCATTTCTGAGAAATTAAATATTTTTTAACAACACAAAAACTACAAATGTTGGATGTGCTAGACGGAAACATTGTATTTTTGTATTTTATGACAAATATAATTTCTGGATATAATCTAGATAAATTAAAGACAGAAACACGATAATTGAAACTTTTCTCGATAGATTTATTTTACAAAGTTGGCTCTTCCAAAACACTAATTTCGTTTTACTCAAAACTATGAACAGCTAAACAGTTCATTTTATACAATTCGTGAGATAATCATACTAGCTACATAAATGAAAGACTTTCTTTTTAAGTTTGATGGTTTTTAAGATAATGCAGATTTTTCACTTTTTCCGTCTTATCCGGGTAGGCTCAGCCCATACAAAACACCAAAAATTTTAAGTACATGAACTTCTCTTGTATCTTACACCAAAATAAAAAGCTTACAGTTGCACATATGACAATGAATTCAATGAAAGCCAGTAGAGTTACATTCAGAATCATATTTTCGTACTTCTCTCATACGTCTTTCTTACGACGATATTTCTCAGTCTAGGTTTAATTTAATGCTCCATGAGATTCATATTGTGTCTATTTAAAGCATAAATTTTAAAATATAAAATTTGCAAAAAAAATACAAAATACAATTTTAATTTGAGAATTTTCGTTCTGTATCTCAGAAAATGTTAATTAAATTATATACATTTGAATTTTGCTCCCAAGTTATATTTTTAATCAACTATTTTTGAAGAATGTTAGTTTTTAAATAAATTCAAATAATGCTTCGACTAACTGTAAAAATAAAATGAAATTTTATCTAGGATGATGATAAACAACCTTTCTACTTAAGAAATAAAAATCACGAAATTTAAATTAAAGATTGTAAATTTAAGAAAATAAATACATTAAATTCACACAAAATTTAAATGGCGACTAAATTTAGCTTGACGTTTCTTATTTCTTTGCGATTTATATTTTTTTTCATGTCATATTTAAGTTGAAACAATTTACATTTTAGCGTATAAATTCGTAAAAATGTTTGTTTATTTTCAACTAGCGACCCGCCCCGACTTCGCACGGGTTTAATACATATAAACCTTCCTCCTGAATCACTCTATCTATTAAAAAAAACCGCATCAAAATCCGTTGTGTAGTTTTAAAGATATAAGCAAACATACATACAGACATACAGACGCGGGAAGCGGAAAGCGACTTTGCTTTATACTATGTAGTGATTACCAAACTTCATTTTCCAATGAAAACACCAGCAATATTTCACAAACCAAACACATATTTACGAACACCAGCATAACTGATAAACACATACCAGCGAATATGAAAAGCAAACATCTATACATACATACATACTTGACACGTCCCTTCAGACTTGATCTGGAAATTATCTACTCAGAAGAAAAAAGCTAAGTCACTGTTGTGAAACATAATATGTTAATTTTCAATAAATAGGTTAAAAAAATTACCTGTATAATTTTATCTTGTAAAACAAACCTTATGAATAAAAAAATAAAATTATACTAGTGATGGCAACATAGTACAAAAAATTTATCAGTGGTTCGTTGAGATAATAAAATTAATTCAAATAACACACAGATAGTGTATAAAAAATCATGTTTACATAAAACTCTTCCTAGCGAGCGAAGCGAACTTCTTTCAAACAAACTGAACAGGTATTTATAGTACTAGCAAAAAAGTACAGACATGCCAAAGCGAATGTTGCTGGCAAGAAAAGTGAGCCACATTTTATTTATAGTGAGATATTGCTAACTAATTCACACTTTATAAGTCAAGAGCTGTTAACGTAAAAAATATCTGACTGATCTAGCTGTTTCAAATTACTCTGTCTCTTAGATAACGTTCTATAATCTAAAGCCTTGGCTTAACATTCCGTCTTGCATCCTAAGCTTCCTTAATGTGTTTCCGTTATATCTGGAACGGAAAATGGGTCTTATGATGGGGTGATAAGGGCGTCGGTTGAATGAAAGGTTAATAGCACGTTACATTAAACTAAAGTGAGGAGTACTGATATGCGAAAAGATGAGATATACTTATATTTATAGTTATAAATTTTGTCTTGTAGGTAAATGTTGATAGATTATATGTGTGATCTGTTGATAGTTCAAAGTCACACACACACAAAAAGCGTTTATATATTTTATTCTGGTTTTAGTATGTGTTGTTAAATCGGCAACAAAAATACATCATCTGTGAAAATTTCAACTATCTAGCTATCACGGTTCATGAGATACAGCCTGGTGACAGAAAGACTGACATGCAGACAGACAGACGGACAGCGGAGTCTTAGTAATATGGTCCCGTTTTTGCCTTTTTGATACGGAACCCTAAAAACAACCTGGAACATACACTAAAAAAAAATCAAAAGGTGGGGCCGTAACTGTTAGAATACTTTTACATCATATCTAAATAATTCATATGGGGCCACTAGCGCCATCTAGTATAACTGATGTGTATCTACCTACCTACATTATTACTAATAAATGATTAGTCTGTGAACAACCACTACCCGTGTTTTATTAGGTTATGTGCCCAGGCTCTAATAAATACTAAATAGTTTTGTTTTTGTGCGGAAGTAATAATGTCGACGTCAGGTTATCTAGTTAATGTACCGAAACTCAAAGGACGCGAAAACTACGACGATTGGGCGTTCGCGGCAAGCAATTTTTTGTTGCTTGAGGGCATTGACATTGAAAATGTGCCGGCGACAATCAGTGAAGCTGAGATGAAGAAAGCCAAAGCTAAACTCGTGATGACTATCGACTGTTCGCTGTACGTGCATATCAAGAGTGAGATCACAGTGAACGATGTGTGGAAAAAGTTAAACCAGTTATTCGATGACACGGGGTATCAACGAAAAATAAGTTTTCTTCGAACATTGATTTCAATAAGACTTGATAACAGTGAATCCATGACATCCTACGTGTCTCAAAAATGGTCGAGACAGCACAGAAATTGAAGGGGACAGGTTTCGAGATCACAGATGAGTGGATCGGATCGTTACTTTTGGCTGGACTCCCAGAAAAGTATTCACCGATGATAATGGCAATAGAACATTCCGGGATCGCCATTAGCGCTGACGTCATAAAGACAAAGTTACTTGATATGTGTTCTGAGGTTGGCACTTCTGGAACGGACTCTGCATTTTGGTCAAAACAGCGGTCGAAAAGTGGCAACACTAACCGTAAACAAATGTCAACGTCAAATGACATGTCAACCAGTAGTAAACAAATAAAATGTTATAATTGCAAGAAAATTGGTCATTATAAAAATAAGTGCCCCGAATTAAAAGCAAACAAACACGTAAATGCTTTTAGTGCAGCGTTTTTCAACGGTTGTTTTAGCACAGAAGACTGGTACATCGATTCGGGCGCAAGCGCACACATGACGTCAAATCAAAAATGTTTACTGCGAACCCGACCGGTGCACGAAAACAAACAAATCGTAGTCGCAAATCAAATGACTGTGCCTGTAGTGAGTGTTGGTGAAACACAGATAAGGACATGCGTGAACCGTTCTCAGTATGATGTGATTGTGAAGAATGTTTTGTACATACCGAATCTTACAACAAATCTATTGTCTGTAAGTCAACTCATATCAAATGGCAATAAAGTAGCGTTCAAAAAGAATGTCTGTTTGATATACAACCAAGTGGATGAACTTATTGGTACTGCAAATTTGATGAATGGTGTGTACAAGTTAAACACAATGAAATCAGAGAATTCGTTATCGGCGATGTCAACGTGGCATAAAAGGCTAGGACATATAAATAGTAAGTCCTTGCAGAAAATGAAAGAAGGAGCTGTGGAAGGAGTTTCTTTTGACAAGAATGCTGACATACAGATCCAGAATTGTGAAGTGTGCTGTGAGGGAAAACAGACACGTTTACCCTTTCCATCAGCTAACCATAGAAGTGAAAAACTACTGGAAGTAGTACACTCAGATTTATGCGGGCCGATGGAGACCAAGTCAATTGGTCAGGCAAAGTACTTTCTTCTATTTGTGGATGATACTAGCAGAATGACTTTTGTCTACTTCTTAAAGGAAAAGAACCAGGTGTTCCAGCACTTCAAAGAATTTCGAGGTTTGGTTGAGAATCAGACAGGAAACAAGATAAAAAAATTGAGAACCGATAATGGCGGTGAGTTTTGTTCACGTGAGATGGAGAGCTACTTAAAGCTAGGTGGTATTGTCCATCAGAAGACCAATCCTCACACTCCGGAGCAGAATGGACTATCGGAGAGGTTCAACAGAACTGTAGTTGAACGGGCAAGATGTTTACTGTTTGAAGCAGATCTTGACAAAAGTTTTTGGGCAGAAGCAGTTAATATTGCAGTATACATAAAAAATAGAACGCCAGCTGCCAGTTTAGGCATGATGACACCATTTGAGAGGTGGACAGCTGAGAAACCAGATCTAAGCCATATCAGAATATTTGGCAGTAAGGTAATGGTGCATGTACCCAAAACACAGAGACAAAAATGGGATAAGAAGGCTGACAAATTGATTCTAGTTGGATATCCAGAAAATGTAAAAGGATACAGATTGTTTAACCCTAAAACTAGAAAAATTACTATGAGCAGAGATGTCATTATTATGGAGAAAAACGAATCAGACACAGCTCAGATTATAGTAAATAATAAAGAAAAATCAGAGAAATATGAAAACTCAGAAGAAGAGGATATTTCATTAGAAGAAACAGTTTTGGATCCGGATGATCCAACGTATAGCTGTGGCTCATCGATCTCTCAAGATGATTCGTATCAATCGGTACCTGAAGAAAAAAATGAGTCTCATATTGCAGAGGAAGTAACTCAAATGGAGCAGGATAGTAAGCGTAGGAGAAAGCCAGTAGAAAGATATGGCATTACTAATCTCTGTATCCTGGACAACCTGGAGTCAAATGATGAAGAACTCAGTTATGAAACTGCAATGAATGGACCAGAGAAGGAACAGTGGAGACAGGCGATGACAGATGAACTGAAGGCTTTTGAAGACAATCAAGCATGGAAATTTGTAGACAGGAAAGAAGCTGATAGGGTTGTGCAATGCAAGTGGGTTTTCAAGAAAAAATATGAAAGTGATAACAGTGTACGTTATAGGGCAAGACTGGTCGCAAAAGGTTTCACCCAAAAAGAAGGTGTGGATTACACCGAAACATACTCACCAGTACTTCGTTACTCTACATTAAGACTTTTATTTGCTTTAAGTGTTAAACTTAACTTTGAAATAACTCACTTGGATGTAACTACGGCATTCTTAAATGGTTACCTAATTGAAGATGTATATATGCAGGTTCCACCTAATTTAGATTGTAAAGAAAATTGTGTTCTTAAATTAAATCGTGCAATTTATGGTTTAAAACAATCTGCCAGGGCTTGGAATGAAAGAGTAAACGATTGTTTATTAAAATCAAACTTTGTTAAGTCAAAATTAGAACCATGTTTATATACTAAAAAATGTAAAAAGGAGCAGATCATAATAGCAATATTTGTAGATGATTTTTTCATTTATTCTAACAGTAGTAATATGGTAAATGAGTTAAAAACTGATTTAATGTCGAAATTTAAAATTAAGGATTTGGGGCAATTAAAACAATGTTTGGGTATGAGGGTAAAAATGTATGAAAATGGCTGTATTTCCTTAGATCAAGAGAAGTTTGTAGATCATATTTTAAGTAAATTTAATATGACAAACTGTAATGTTATTGATACTCCCATTGAAAGTAATTTAAAACTGGAGAAAGGTGCAGATGTTTGTAAACAATACCCATATCAACAACTAATAGGGAGCTTAATGTACTTAAGTGTTTTAACTCGCCCAGATATCTCATATAGTGTAAGTTACTTGAGTCAATTTAATAATTGTTATACTTTTACTCATTGGAAGCATGCAAAACGAATCCTAAGATACTTATGTAAAACTAAATCTTATGGGCTAATGTTTAGTAAAGATAATTGTAAATTGGAAGGTTTTGTTGATGCAGACTGGGCCTCAAACACCCTAGATAGAAAATCATACACAGGTTTTTACTTTAGACTCTCAGGAACCGTTATCTCATATGAATGTAAGAAACAACCCACTGTAGCTTTGTCAAGTACAGAAGCCGAGTATATGGCGATAGCGGAAGCATGTAAAGAGGCTATTTACTTAAAAAACTTGTTTTCTGAAATTGTAGAAAGTTGTGATTATGTAATCATTTTGTATAATGATAATCAAGGTGCTCAGAAGTTGACAGAAAACCCATTATTCCATAAAAGAACTAAGCACATAGACGTGCGTCACCATTTTGTTAGAGAAGCTGTTGCTAATAATCTCATTAAGATAGCTTATCTGCCAACATCTGAAATGCCAGCAGACCTACTGACCAAGGGATTAAGTAGTGTAAAACATAACTATTTTGTAAAGAGGTTAGGTATTCAAAGTATTGTTTGATGACTGAATGCTATTGTCCCTATTTGTTTAATAAGATACATATGTACTAATGTTTCGATTATTTTGATAAGTGGAGATGTTAGAATACTTTTACATCATATCTAAATAATTCATATGGGGCCACTAGCGCCATCTAGTATAACTGATGTGTATCTACCTACCTACATTATTACTAATAAATGATTAGTCTGTGAACAACCACTACCCGTGTTTTATTAGTAACATCCCAGCTCTACTCCAAATTAGTCGCATGCTAATTTGGAATCTATGACTCACAAATTAGGGTTCAATTTATGCCAATCGCTTATAGCCCACTAATTGGTCTATTCAAGACAGTCTGTATGACATTACCCTACATTTTGTTTTTCCATTTTGCTTCGATGGTTTCCAACAAAGAGGCTAAAGTTAAACAAATAACTGAAGATAAGCAGAGAAGATAAATGTTAATTTAACCAATTATATATAATCAGACTAATAAAAGGGAAAGTTTGGATGTTTGTTCAACAGATTGCGATGAAACTTAGTATAATTCAATGAGTTAAAATGAAAGTTAATGATTTAGAAAACACTTTTTATATACAATCAAAATCATTTTGACTAGCTGATGTAGTCTAAATAATTTAGAACTAATATTCTTTTGTCAAATATTATATGCGGCGATGGGCTTGCAACCTGTCATGGAATACTAGAAATGCAAAGGTCGGCTGTTCATCTAAAGCGTTTAATCCAGGTTATTAATAATAACGGTATTGTGAACGGTCTAATTGTTCATCCCAGTTTTATTGTTTAGTTTTTGGCACAGAAAATATGTTAGAGCGGCAATTTATTGCATCAATTGGTCCTCGTATTTGTGACGTACTCGTGAGCTTACAATGCATTTTATTTTATAGCAGAGAGCTATTTTTCAAAATAAAATAAATATCACGATTGTTATTCCCAATTGTTAATAACTTGGATTACTAGATTTCTAGCATTCCATAAATGACAGGTTGCAAACGTATGGCCGCTTATAAGAATACGTATAGAATTTATTTGTTTCCCCAAACAAACAAACTAGTAATCATAAAGCGCCGACGGGCTTGCAACCTGCCACGTATGGAATGATAACTTTTGCAAAATGTGGGCATGTGAAGATATTAGGTTTGGACGTGTCTCTGATTACTCTCATATTGAAGAATATGAGCGCCTTATTTACACTATACTTGATGATCGTTAAGAAAGCGTTTAGTGTGAAAACACTCGTGTAGTCTGTATATTTTGGTTTAAAAACTCCTATTTTCAACGAATCGTTACCATTTTAATTACAGCACAGTTCGTTTAAGGTGATATGTGAAATGTTTGGCGTTTTGCATGGGCTGAGTCTACTCAGCTAAGACGGAACAAGTGATAAATAATAATAAATAAATAATAAATAAATATTGGTGGACATTTTACACATCGCCATCTAGCCCCAAACTAAGCAAAGCTTGTACTATGGGAACCAGATAACTGATAGAATACTTATATACTTTTTTTTTTTGTAAATACATACATATGATACATACTAACACCCAGACACAGAGCAAACATCTATGTTCATCACACAAATATTTGCTCTGGGTGGGAATCGAACCCACAACCTACAGCGCCGAAGGCAGAGTTACTACCAACTGAGCTGTGAGGCTGTCAACTGAATTATCTTGAAAACCATCAAACTTAAAAAGAAACTGTCTATAATTTACTTAGCTAGTATGATTATCTAATAAATTATAAAAAAAATTATCTGTTTAGCTATTCATAGTTTTGATTAAAAACTAAACTAGTGTTTTTGATGGACCAACCTTGGAAAATAGATCTTAGAAAAGTTTCACAAATCGTGTTTCTGTCTATAATCTTTGTCATAAAAAATAAAACTGTATGTTTTGCGATTATTGAGAAAAACGATTCTCCATTCATCAAAAATATGTATTACTCGTCTTAACAAAAAAAAATGATGAGAAGATTCTGATGTTCTCCAGTTTTTTGATTTGAGAGGTTATTTACGAATAGTATCCAACCCACTATTAATTTGCTACGAAAGTGCTACGAAAGTACTACGCAAGTGCTACGGAAGTTCTACGAAATGCTACAAAAGTGTTTAGGAACAGCGCCTAACTAAAATAACACTTGCATGGTTGCAAAGTCAATGAATATGATTTGAGTAGATATTTACTCAATAAGATGTCCAATATGGATATTAATATGACATAAACAGGGAGCTATAAAAAGATTACTTCCAGAAATTGACATTGCAAACTGCACAGTCCATGATTTTACAAGCATTTATGTAACTTGCAATGTATGTATGTAACAATGTAACTATGTTTGTTAAGGTAGCGATGTCAATTTTATAATGATGTGACAGGTGATAACGCGTTGGTGCTCGATGGTATAAATGATTTTACAAAAGCTTGTCATTGAAAAATATATTTAACAGAAAACTTATTTAATATTTGTATGCCTAATTTTTTAGGTAGAACATAATTGAAACATTTAATATATAAGACATACAATTGTAATAATAATAATAATCATAATCATAATCATTTATTTCGTTAATTACATGAATAACACGTCACATATTTGGTTATAATTTCATCCACAACATAACACATTTTTCATACTTATGTAGAACTTGTAACCTATATCTTTAAAAATAATTATTAAAAAAACACAAAAAAAAAATAATGTCTACATTGTTTATAATAATGTCTATGTGTACTTTTACTTTACCTAAGAGATACATAAATTTTCTATTCGATGCCGTTTAAAAATCGTCGTTGTAATATTTTTTTCAGTATAAACCATTTATTAAAAAAAAAAAAATGTTATTTGTTTTTAATATGGCCACAACTAGCTCTCACCCTACACTTAGTCGCACAAAATTGTTGTAAATTTATCTCAAATCTACTAAAACTACCTCAATACAAAACTACATCGTCCAGAAAATACAGGAAGTAATGTGTGGAAGCAGTTTAAGAGAGAAAACAGCACCTAAAAGCTTTAATAGTGCTTCTTAACGCACCCTGGACAATTAATGAGGCTCTATGCAATGACCTACATCTAAATTTAGATCTTGGTAAAGCTACACACAATAATAGTCCTTATTTTGTTACGGCTGTCGACCTATTTTGCTTTTCGCAAGCAGAAACACATCCATTAGCGACGTTCGCAAGCAGGATTCATACAAAAATAACTTTTATTCTAAGCAAAATAACGTTTAGAGTTGCAATTATCGTTTTCAGATAATTCTTTGTTTATTTTCTGAAGTAAATTAAACCGTAAGATTAAGTGTTAGAGTTGGAAATGGTTTGCGTTTATATATTTGTCTAGAGAGGTCAAACGTATCGCGTAAAAATATGAAAATATCCCTATTTATTTTAGGTATCGTACAAACTATGTTAGACTAACCCCCGTATTTTTAGTTGAATGTATTTTCTCATTCGATCACACTGATACTAACTAAACGATAGGTATAGTGCCCGTTCGATTCTTGCCTGTGCCCGTTTGATTCCTGCCTGTGCCCGTTCGATTCTAAAAAACAATTATTTATTTTATTCTGTTTTTAGTATTTGTTGTTATAGCGGCAACAGAAATACATAATTTGTGAAAATTTCAACTGTCTAGCTATAACAAAAAACATCCACAAAATGATAGGTAGATAATGTTTTATTGTAATCAAAAACAAAATAAGACAGTAGCTAAATCAAATCTATACTGATATTACAAATGCAAAATACCCCTATCTGTCTGTGACGTTATCTCGGCCAAACCGCTGGACCGATTCATATATAATTTTCATATAGAGATAGTTTGAAGTTTTGGAAAAGACATAGGCTACTTTTCCTCCATCATTTTGTTTCAACTTTCAGGAATTTCAATCGATTTCCTTAATCTACGCGAACGAAGTCGCGAGTATAAGCTAGTAATCAAATAATTGATAACTACAAATATAGTGGAAAAAGATTGTTAAAATAACAAACTCTATATATATAAAAATCAATTACTGTTCGTTAGTCTCGCTAAAATTCGAGAACGGCTGAACGGATTTATCTTATCTTGGTTTTGAAATGTTTGTGGAGGTCTAGGAAAGGTTTAAAAGGTGAGAAAAATTCGAATGATTGCCGGGAAACCCCTAAAAACAGCCCTTTTCTTTTTCACATACAAAAGTTTTCTAACTAAAACGTAGAGTCAATTTGAGCTTTATTGCTATTGTATAAAGTTCACTGTTGTCTAAGCAATGTAGGTGTGTTCCTAAGAACGGGAACGGAAACGGGAACGGGAACGGGAACGGGAACTTCAAACAACATTTGTCAATTGCGATACGAAGTTCGCCGGGTCAGCATGTAATGACATAAAAGCATATGATTGTTACTTAATTTTCATCACTATTACTGTCTTTGATTTTCTCTACAAAAACTAGAATAACCTTATCATTTCAGCCGTCTTCTGGTGAATACATAGAATACTGATAATTTCTAGAGACCTATTTCGTGCAGCCTGCACCCAACAGCTGGTAGCATCCTTAAATAGGTCGTATTACCATCTAGTCTAAGTTCTACGTTGCGCTTTCCGGTGCGATTAGTCTAAGAGATTATAGACTTCAGACTATAAGATGGAGCTTAGGACCAAAACAATTTATTGGTTGATAGCCATTTCATTATCTTCTCTTTGACTTTACAGCTAAGTTGGTAGCTCTGCCTTCTGCGTTGTAGGTTGTGAGTTCGATTCCTACCCCGAATAAGCATTTTTGTGTGATGAACATAGATTCTAGTTCTAGGTGGTAATGTGATATAAAAAAAACTCCAGACAGAGTCACGTCCAAACTTCATATTTTTCAGTAGTTAGCATTCCATATGTGGCAAGTTGCAAGCCTATCGCCGCTTACAAGAATACTAACTGGTTTCCTCACGATGTTAACCTTTACCGTTTTAAGCGTGTTTTGGTGCGCATATAAATGAATGATAATAATAATAAATGCATAATAAGTATAAAATTACAAAAATAAGTTAATACTCGTAAGTATTTTATTAGTTATGTTTAGTTTGGGGCTAGAGGGCGTTGTGTGTAAAATCCACCAATAATTATTATTCAAACTATCATGATTATTAGACGTAACTATATATTATTTTCCACTAATATTATTTACACAAATATTTCTCTATTTTACTACCTACATTATGCATTTTAATTGCTAATATCGTATCAAATCTCACTTTTTTTTATTGGCTTTATCTATAAATAAATGTTTATTGAAGTAGACAGAACCTTCTTTGAAAGTTTCAGACCGTACCCGTAAATTCCTAATGAACGGTGAATTCCGAATCGAGAGAAAGCAACGATTTCCATTTAATAAATAGGGGTTATCACAAAAGATTTAATTAATAGTAAATATATAAAACATACAAAAAAAAATACATTTTAATAGTAAAAATATAAATATTAATAATTTTAAAATAAAAAAATCGTACTTTTTTATTGGCCGTCATAAACTAAATTAACCAAGCAACTACTCAACACACAGTGACGACAGCAGTGACTCGTCATACTGTAAATAATTGACAGCGGCGGAAGAATTTACAAAGGGTCCCAAAAACCCTTTCGCTCGTAAAAAATAAAAAGGTCCATCTCCCATTTCATGACCGTTTACATCGTATTTGTAGATAGGCGAGTGCTTATCTTTACTATAAAAGCGTTAAACTAATTTTTACCAATTGAAAAACGCTATAAAGCGTATGTCTAACGTGCACTACTCTTGAAAACGATCAACGATATACCGGGACGAACGCCACATCGTTTCCGACTATATTTTAAAAGATGTAACGTCGACATTACTTTGTACAATTGATATTATACATTCTTCTAAGATAGACGACGATTTCTAAGAGTGCGATTTGGCCGGTCACTATCGTCGATAATTTCGGATTCGTTTGAAGTAAAAGTTAACTGCCGTATGCGAGTGTCCTTACGGCTTTAGAACTGAAGGTCTATCACAAATCACTATCGTATCGATATCGTATCGTTCAATTGTTCAAACTAACGCTTATTGTACTGTAAAAGTATCAAGGTGTCAACTCCGCATACCGAAAACGATATATGGTAACAATAATCGTACCGAAGTTACATCGTTTCGACTATAGTTTTAATGATGGAGCGATCGTATTTTTTCACCGATGTTCGTAAGATGTTCGTAATCCTACTTACAAATTGCTAAAAACAATACAAGAACACTAACACTAAGACACTAAGCTGTGAGGCCAGTCCAATGGTTGTGCAAGCCGCCCTTAGTAAACGCACCATAAAATATCGCTACAACGTCCCATGGCATTCTCACCCGGTCCTCAGGGCACTTCGAATTCTATTTTTGAAAGCGAAATTTACTTAATTTATTTTGTGAAACATAGCATTTTTACAGCTGAACTCTGTGAACCTTAATTTTATACTTTTATATTGTAGTAAAAGAGAAAAGATAAAGATTAGCCATCTTAAGACGAGTAATACATTTTTCAACACACTTGCTCGTAAAGTGAGCCTTATTACATCGTCCTTAGGACCATAACACACTCGTGCATAATAATATTACACACTAGTACATAATAGAATTATCCCTACAAAGTTAAGTTAGTACCTAACTGCTAATTATGTGCGAGTAAACAGAGCTTTTTCAATTTAATCGGGTAATACAGTAAATACGGTAATACAGAGGTTTTATGCTGCTGAAAATACATTTACATTTTTGTAATAAGTAAATGTGTGTACAAATAAATTCATCCGAAAAAAACATTTATTATTAACAAATTATTTTAAATTCATAATAGTTTGTTATCATATATTTGAATGTTATCACTTAAATTATAATTTTCAAGTAGGCTGTATATGGCTACTAAATAATCAATCACCTTACATTTAGAGCGTGCAAAAAAAAAAAATATTGTTGATGAAGGCATCGACAACATTTAGATTCGTCTAAACTTCTTAAGAATCTTCGGTACCTACATTGACAAAATATTTTTAAGTGAGTAATTTCCTGTTTTGTCATAATGTCTTTATTAGGTACCTAAAGTGATATGAAAAATTTAAAGAATTGTGATCAAATATAAACCAAAAAAAAGGAGTCCCCTTAGCACTCTGTATTACATTTTGACATTGATGTGTGAAGAAACGCGTGAGTATTTGCAACGTCCCCGCTGGGATCCTACCAATTTTTCAAGAAAAAGGGCGAAAGTATTGGGACATAAATAAACTGTCGGGTCGCGATGACCCTGATCGATTTGGAACCATTTGTTGCGAATAATTCAGCAGTTGAAAGTCCTTTTGAGACGGTTTTGGGTCCGTCAAGGGTATATGTTCAAAATGAATTTTAAATGATTCGGTCGTTCTAGTTCTGCGAGTTAAAAGGAAGAAGTTTAGAATCCACGAGCTTTGAATTATGTAATTTGTAATGAGGTGGTGTGATTTGAATTATTTTCTCATTGCTATTTATAGTACTAGCTTATATAGCGCGGATTTGGTTGCCTGGTATCTGGATAAAAGTCGCCTGTCACTGTTATACAACAAGAACCAATTAAATGGGGTTATAGAAACACGAAATAATCACGTTTTTTCTTGCATTGCTGACGTTTCGAGACAATTCAGATGCTCTTCATCATTAAAGGGGGTTAATCGTCACGATGTTTTCCTTCACCGCGCAAAAATGTTTGAGCAACCTTCTTTGAAACCACAACCCACCGGTGACAGACTTTGCTGTGCTCAAATTTTATGTAGCATGTTTTTAGTCCGTGATGTCAGTTTTTTTTGCAATTTATACCAAAATCATTACTTTTATCATTTAGCGGTTGTTTCTCGGATTATAAGTACCTCTATGTTTTATTCTGATTTTTTGACTACATCCTAGAGCAAATTTCATCTTAATCCGTTTCGTCGTTTAGGCCGGATTGAGGCACAAACATATAAACAAACTCAAAAACTTTCACATTTATAATATTATACTAGCCGACCCGTGACAGACGTTGTCCTGTCAAATTTTAATAATGGAATAAAAAAGACTAAATGTTTTTAGTCTGTGATGTCAGATTTGTTGCACACCAGCGCCATCTATACAAAAATCATCCCATTTTGCGTTTTTTTATCGTTTTGGGGATGTTTTTCATATTTTAAAGTAGTCTATTATTTATTCGGGCATTATATCTTCATCTATAGCAAATTTCATCTTAATCTGTTTTATCATTTAGGCCTGATTGAGGAACAAACATACATACAAACTCACAAACTTTCGCATAATATTAAGGGTTAGGATTAGGATTAGGATAATAAACACACACACATAGCTATATTTGTATAGCACACGCATGTACGTACATTCTAATGGAATACAGATAGAAATCCTGACAGTACCATCTCCTTCACATTTGTCGTATTAGTGGGATAGGATAATAATAAAGTAATACCGATTTTCCGCAATATTCAGGTTCAGTGAACGAGTACAATTTATTCTCCCTATTTATTGCCATTTCCGCGCGACTAGAAATTGCTTTTATTGAGGTTTTAATCAAACGCCGAAGCCTCGGTTCGAATGCAATATAATAAAGTGGGGTTTAGCTCCACACGGCCAAATAACGCAATTTTAAATAGGACAACCTTTGCCCTTGTTACAATCTGACTGGCTTATGTATTTCCGAATTTGTATCGGTGATAAGTGAATAACAGCATTATCGTGAAAAACATCAAATTTAAAAAAAATTGTCATTAATTTAGATAGCTGGTATGATTATCTAACGAATTATATAAAAATGAACAATTTAGCTATTCATAGTTTTGATTAAAAACGAAACTAGTGTTTTTGAAGAGCCAACTTTGGAAAATAAATCTATCGAGAAAAGTTTCACCAATCGTGTTTCTGTTTTTAATTTATCTAGATTAAATCCTTAAGCTATCTTTTTCATAAAAAACAAAACTGTATGTTTTGCGGTTATTGAGAAAAAACGATTCTGCTTTCATCAAAAACATTTATTACTTGTCTTAAATAAAACTATTTGATACATTTCGTGTGAGCGCAAGGTGAAATAACGACGCATGCTTAACTTTATTTGAACTTTATACATAAAAATTGGTTTGTTTATTAAAAATAGAATGAAATAGGATCACGACGGTAACCCAGAACAATAAACTCTCAGATCTCTAGGCGCTTAGATCCTTGAAGATACCGAAAGGGGGTAGGCAGAGGCACGTCCAAACATTTTAGCTTGTCACTATATCCACATTTTGCATTAGCTAGCATTCTATATGTGACAGGTTGCAAGTCTGTCGCCGTATAATTAGTTTAATTTATTTTATTTTCTGTATTTTAATCAAAGACTATGCAGCGAAAGCTTAAATAATAATTATCTCTTGACTATGCGTTCTAGCTTTGGCGTGTCTTTGCTTTAAGACTTAAGACTTTTGCTTGTCAGTTGTTTGACAAAGCTTTTAAAACTTATTCGCAATCTAGATTAACTAGCGAAGATCCTTGAGACTTTAAAGTGATTCAGATTTGGTTAATAAAAAAAAGAAACTAAATAGAATCGCGATTGATATCCCCAAGTATGGGGGGGGGGGTTACAGCCGTGATCCTATTTTTTTTTATATGGATGCTCGATATTGTGGCAAATGACTATTAAACAACTTATTTCATTTACGAAGTTATTTAAAAATTGAGCGTCGTTTTTAAAAGATTATTAATATTATACACTCGTAGTTCTAAAGTAATTCTGACGTTTTGAGTATTTGTTGATGCGGTCGCGGGTAATAGAATTCTCTGGAAACGTCAGCAATACAAGAAATAACGTAAATGAATAACAACCACAATATATTTAATTCTATAATTCTTATTAATCCCTTATTTGTTACGGAACTTTGTACGTGTTCATGTACAGTTGTCTTGTAATTTAAATTACGAGCACTCCACTGTAACAAACATAGAAAGAAGGTCCCACAAAACACACAACAGAAAATTCTCTTTACGCCACGATTTATGACGTCGAAGCAAGCACCCATGGCATGAATGTACGGAATGAAACAAAACAAAATAGCTGCTAGCTAGCTCACTATCTCTACACAATTTTAAAAAGGAAAAACTAATCAAAACGTTATCGATCGTTGTCTTTCTACACGCAAATTAGGCGCACTGTATTTTAATGATCAACCCTTCTTGTTAAACCCCTGATAGAGCTGAAAATGTATATACCTACCTATGTAACTTCAGTGACAATTCATTAATATGATCACGGCGAGCTAATAATGACGATGGAAGCCGTTCAACGGTACACATTAGTAAATAGATGAACTCCTCAACTACCTAAAATTTTTGAATAAATAAACTACACAAAATCACCATTGATTTTGGATTCGTTGGTTTTGTTTTAACAAGTACTGTGTGTAACCTAAGGATTTCATAAAGCTTTGTCTTAAAAAATATAGTTTATAACAAAAAAAAACTTGTTTCTTTATTGCGAGCTGAATATCATTGGATAGAGTATCTTAAGGCGAAAAATAAATGTTTTTGATGAATGCAGAATCGTTTTTTCTCAATAACCGCAAAACTTACAGTTTTGTTTTTTATGACAAAGATAACATAAGGATATAATCTAGATAAATTACAGACAGAAACATGATTGGTGATCTTTTCTCGATAGATTTACTTTCCAAAGTTGGCTCTTCAAAAACACTAGTTTCGTTTTTAATCAAAACTATGAATAGCTAAACAGTACATTTTTATATAATTCGTTAGATCATACTAGCTAAATAAATTACAGACAGTTTCTTTTTAAATTTGATGGTTTTCAAGATAATTCAGTTTTATCACTTTTTCCGTCTTATCCGGGTAGACTCAGCCCATACAAAACGTCAAAAATGTCACTTATCACCATAAGTGGACTAGCTTTTGAATTTTTAACGATGTTCGAATTCAAAACAAAACTTCGAAAAAGTTATATTCGTGCCGCAGTGCAAAGAGGTCATCCATTGTTTCACGGGAAAGTTGCGCTTTTGTTCGAATTGTATACTGTTTCCGGTTGAAATATAATTTTTTGTAGTTTAAATTGTTTGTTCGCATAGATTGGACGGGTGTGTAATATTGTGCGCACTCTCAACGGATGGCCGGAAAATTTTAACTTTTTCGTAAGGTGTTCTACACTGGATCTAATTTAAAATGTACAAGTAGCGAATTATGAAACGGACGAGCCCTTTTTCATAATAATATTTTTAATTGAAATATACAAATATTGGTATTATTTTTGTATTTTATTAAATGTTTTTTTAAGGAATATCGCGTCGATTTACGACAATTAAAAACATCTGTAATTTCATGCCTCAGGTCGAATATTAGTTTTTCACACAGCGCTCCGAAAAAACATTAATAATCATCCAAAAATTGTTTAATTCAGGTAAAACTCAAAGTGCTTTTTTATAGCATAATTGAAATTTGGAATCAAAAACATACCTAGTCCTGACCCAACGCTTTTAAATTTCAGTCAGGCATACCCCCTAACTACGGTCTTATGGGTGAGTTTCGACCTACGCAGACCTGTACAAAGCTGTACGAAGCGGACCAATGAAAGCGCTCGACATTATCAAACTCGAATATTTGAGCGCTGTCATTGGTCCGCTCCGCACAGCTCTTCGTAGTTCAAAACTGAACCTTATGGTTATAATGAGATGAAAAGCGAGCTTGTCCATCACGGTCACGCTAATTTTAATCTCCTGCTAACACAACCAAACATAAGTGACAAAGGTTAACCTTTTTGTCCACTTTGGATTAGCGGTCAAGTTAAATAATTTATGGAATGTTGCCTAAATATACAATGAGATACTAGTAGAACTCTGTGTTGTCGTAGAATTAAAAAGCCGTGTTGGCCAAGTGGGAGGCACCTCGACTTTCAATCTAAAGGGTTCGAATCCGGTGCATCACTGGATTTTTCTGTTCAAAAAATGTATTCGCGCATCAAAACACGTGCTCAAAACGGTGAAGGAAAACATCGTGAGGAAACCAGTTAGTATTCTTGTAAGCGGTGATGGGCTTGCCACCTGTTACGTATGGAATGCGAACTACTAAAATGTGGGCATGTGCCAAATATAATGTTTGAACGTGCCTCTGACTACCCCCACTAGACATCTTCAAAAGATCTAAGCGTCTAGAGATCTTGTATTGTATAATTATTCATTTTTACTCTGATTACCCCCACTAGACATCTTCAAAGGATTGAGCGTCTGGGGATTTGAGAGGATGTCTACCGTAATTGATTGTCTACAGTCGTGATCCTATTATTATTATTAATCACGAGCGACCCGCCCCGGCTTCGCACGGGTTTAATACATATAAACCTTCCTCCTGAATCACTCTATCTATTAAAAAAAACCGCATCAAAATCCGTTGTGTAGTTTTAAAGATATAAGCAAACCTACAGAGTGCCGTTGAAACTAGCGTTTCAACGGCACTCTTCAGTAATAGTGTCTTTGTAATGTCCTCCAAAATTTATAATAAGTTACCGTCTTATATTAGGATATGTCAAGACATCATGACATTTAAAATAAAATTATTTAATTATCTCATAGAAAGGACATTTTACTCAATACAATAATTTTTTGACCACATAGACTAACTTGACATTATTTTTTACTACCTTGACATTATTTATTATTTTCGACATTGTTTTCAGTTAGTTACTAAAATTATCAATAATAATTATTTTAATTTTATCAATATTTAATCTTAACATACATACATTGTATGTATTAATTGACAGCATGTCATCATATTAGCAAGTAAGCAATCTAAACAACATTTGTACGCTAACCGCAGATCACAGTGCACACAACATTTTTGTAACAACTTTATATAACCTGTGTTTCACAAATAAAGATTTTGAATTTGAATTTGAATTACATACAGACATACAGACGCGGGAAGCGGAAAGCGACTTTGCTTTATACTATGTAGTGATTAGTACATTGTTGAATAAATACTATAGTGGAAAATAGGAGAAAACAAATCTACGTCATACACTCCAGCTAAGTTTATAACAACGCCATCTACTGGAAAATTTAAAATTTACAATGACAAATTATTTTTCTTCTTTACTAACATTTTTCAGGAAAATTCTCACCCGCATAATGTCACGAAGTTCCAGTTTTGTTGACGAGATGGCGCTATTATAAAATATGTCTTTTTCCCATGCGATAAGATATACCTACCTACATTTAATTATTTTAACATACCTAGGTAGCACTATAATTCTTCTTTGTATGTCACTAAACTCCTCCTAAAGGCTAAACAAAGTAAAATGTTTTTTTTTGTCTATGATTGTGTATTCAATTGTGACTCTGCAATCAGGCAGGACTACCATCTATCAGATCAAAATATAATATTTGTTTTAATTAAGACTCGTTTTCATAGTGGTTTAGTGCCTGACTGACTGAGTTTGGGGCTAGATGGCGCTGTATGAAATTACCTCTAAAATATATCATATTTAATTATGTTCACAATGTTAAGTCCATCATAGAGCGTTAAGCATGAACTTAAAGTTTAGTGATGACGGAAAAATACAAAATGGTATTTTTTTGCCACTATTAATTTAAAAATCAGAGACGTTCCACAGTATTTCCAAAACGCGACAATAACACACTCATTCTACCACACTTACATTTCCTAATAAATCTCACACACAAATCCTGTTTCGATTAACTCGAGTACTCGTTGGTACCTACTTGAAATTCCTTTTTGACTCGCGTTCTAAGGGTATCCACTAATCCCCGTCAATTCGCAGGAGCCAATGAATATCAGATTAATTGGTGCGCCTATCTCGATCGTGCCATCAGAGGCATAGAGGCACAGAGCACTCAGTAAGTACATCCTAATCTTAATAATATACATGCGAAAGTTTGTGAGTTTGTATGTTTGTGCCACAATCAGGCCTCAACGAAATTAATTTAAAACCTACAAGTAGTTATAAGGTATTAAACGGTCAAAGTGAACTTTCATAATATACATAATTTATGTATGAAAAGTCTTTATATTGATATATTGTCTGATTTTTAGGGAAGATAGAACAAGTGTACTCTCTAGTAATATTTCTTACTAGAGTACATTTGTTCTATCTTACAAAGCGGGTTGGTTTTAACTGTGTGTGTAGAAGTACGTGGTACATTGTTTCTATGTGCGTTAGCTCGGGAGCGCTCGGTATCAGTCACGCACACAAAAGCGCATACATCTACACATCACAAGCGAGTCTATGATACGAATGTGATGAAGTAGAGGTCAGGATCGTAGCAGGTAAGCCGTCGTCTCTGCCTTTTCCTCTAGAAAGTAGTGTTTTTATATATGAAAACATAATCGATAGACCAACATGCTAAAATTTAATCCCAACAACTTCGACTGTTGTGTACCAAATGTTAAAAACATTCCCAATTGAAATTATTCACGGGTAAATTCATTGGTTTGAATCAACGAACCAATCAGAATATGTTTTCACAACTTTATTTTATTTTTGGGGTAAGATTTTTATATATTTTTTCACACTTAGTGTCTATTAGTCTATTCAATGTTCATTAAAATAAAGATAATAAAAATATATTTTTTGCGAAAAAAAAAAACTTAAAAACTTGGATTTATTCGTTAGTGACTAATAAATCCAACCGACTAAATTTTGATTAATTTTTTTTTATTATTTTGCATTTAGCAGATATAGAGATCTTGTCTAAACTAGCCTAAACCTGTACATTAAGGTGAAAAAAGTTACAATAGTTTAGTGTGTCTATGATTTGAAACAATGTTGTTGAAATTGACTGAAAAATAAATAAAAAAATAAGATAAATATTCTCGGACTTAGCACACAGCGCCAACTAGCCCCAAACTAAGCAAAGGGTGTACTATAGAAACCAAATAACTGAAAGAATACTTAAATACTCTTTTTTTTTGTAAATACATACTTATTAAAAACATATCAACACCCAGACACAGAACAAACGTCTATGTTTAACACAAATATTTGCGCTAGGTGGGGATCGAACTCACAACCTACAGCGCAGATGGCAGAGTTACTACCAACTGAGCTGTGAGGCCAATTCAGCTGAATGTTTGAATACAAGTTATTAAGCATATTTGGAATTTACGATTATTGTTCATACGTGTGAAGCTCTCTTTAATACTCTTCATCTGAGGCTAAGTGCCTATCACGATCGGTCCCCTTCTGAATAATTAATTGGCATTCATCTCTTTCACACTAAGCTTAAAGAAAGAGAAAGCAACGCTATCAGGTTTTATGTATCGCTTGTGTAATTAAGTTTTTAAATTGAGTTTCGAAAATCTATTCCCGATTTTATTAGTTTAGTCTCGCAGGTACTATTAAATGGAAAGCTTAATTATATTGAATTGTAAGTAAGTACGTACATTAGACTGGCTTTAGGTACATATAAAAGTACTAGCTGACCCGTGCCCACTTCGCTGGTCGACAGATAGTTTCACATCTGGTATTCCAATCTTCAAAATAAATTATAGCCTATATGTAGCCGAGGACTAATAGCTATATAACAAAAAATGTTTCATTAAAATTTTTCCAGTAGTTTTTGGGTGAAAGCCAGACAACAGACAGACAGACAAAAACTTCAAAATGTTTTTTTTTGGCTTGTGTTACTTGTATGAAGACCCCTAGGAGTATTTTTTTAGTTTTTATTCAATGTACAGAATTTAACTCCTCTACAGTTTTATTATATGTATATATATATATATATAAAAGTATTAGATACTACTACACATAAGAGAGAGATAGATAGATATTATGACAACAACGGGAATTACTTACGTAAATGATAAATTGTCAATGAAGACACCGACAATGTTTCGAGTATGAGAATAATGTGTAGTAGGTACAGCTCACGAAAGTTTTGAAAGTAAAAAAGATAGATAGATAATAAAGATACACTACACTTAAAATTATTCATAATATGAATAATCTTATTATGAATAATTTTATGTATATGCATACATATTTATATATATAATATTATATTTGTATATTCCTCTTATAAATGAATAGAGATCTATCGAGATCAGTGTTTCGTAGGCGTCCTTCTGGAAGAACACAATAAAACGATAAGGCCAATCGACTATAAAATTTATAAAATATATCGATGGACATTTAATAATTTAAAATAATATTTCCATCTTACTACAAATCTAGTCAAGTGTTATTTTATGACAATAAGAGCCTTGTGGTGGGTGAGTGCTTGACTCATCCTCATTTTTTAGTTTTTTATGTCGACTCTACCTTGACTCAAACTCTTTCGAGGCCTCTCAAAAAGTACCTCATGTTTGGTATCTTAAATCGATATTTTAGAGGTTAATCAATTACGTCATCAGTCCGAGGAGATTTTCATCAAACAAACTGTCACAAGTTTTTTCTTGAGGTAACTTGAGTTGACAGTTCTGTTGACTAAGGAATCTTCGACAAGAGGCAAACTCAAGGTAATTTTATCAACTAAAACTACCAAAACACGGTTTCGAGGTCAAGTCGAGGTGGAGATAATATTTCGAGGTTACAATTATGAATATGGGGATAAGACGCAACGCTAATTATTGTAAAAAATTGTGCTGCAACTTTGACTCGTATCTGATACCCACGCCAAAACTAAGACAGATCTGTTTGGTGTCATATGTGTTTTTAGTTCATCGACTACATAGCCTAATAGACGCCTAATGGCTTCATTTCTTCAAACAAACAACTCTGTCAAGTCAGTGAGGTATGAGGTACGGGGGGAGCCGCAAAAAGCATTCTAATTTCAAAATGACGTGATTCACTAGGGATGGGAAGTGTTGACATGAGTTGTCGATAGCAGTCAGAGGCACTTCCAAATATTATATTTGGCACATACCCACATTTTGCAGTAGTTAGCAGTCCATACGTGACAGGTTGCAAGCCCATCGCCGCTTATAAAAATACTTACTAGGTACTGGTTTCCTCACGATGCGATGTTTTCCTTCACCATTTTAAACACGTGTTTAAAATGGTAAATGTATAAATATCAATTGCTGTTCGTTAGTCTCGCTAAAACTCGAGAACGGCTGAACGGATTTATTTTATCTTGGTCTTTAAATATTCGTGGAGGTCTATGAAGGTTTAAAATAAATAAATAAAATAAAATAAAAAGAGCTTTATTTTTCCTATGCACTATAACCTAACATATAATACTAACTCAAGTGTCTTACAAAAGATACAAAAAAAAAGATTTAAATAAAACTTATTACTAATAATAATAATACTAATAATCTATGTAGTGCATGGACCGCTTATCGCGGTGAAAGCCTCCTCCAATCTATTCCAGGTATCCCTGTCTCTCGCTGCTCTAAGCCAATGCTTCCCAGCCGTTTTTACAATATCGTCACACCACCTTCTTGACGGTCTCCCTCTTTTGCGCTTAGTGTCTCGAGGTGTCCAATTTGTCACTATTTGGCACCATCGGTTTGCATTTAATCTTTGTAGATGGCCCGCCCATTTCCATTTAAGACTTAAAATGTTTTGGGTTACATCTCTAGCCTTTGTTTTCTTTCTAATGGTAGTGTGTCTTATACGGTCTCTTAGCTTTACCCCAATAAAGCTACGCTCCATTCCTCGTTGGCAGACTCTGAGCTTTTCCATAGATTTGCCTGTAAGAGGCCAAGTTTGGCAGGCATATGTTAAACATGGCGTAAGGCAGATATTCATAGCTTTAGTCTTCAGATGTACTGGCAAGTTTCCTTTGAAGATTTCTTTCAACGCCCAATACTTGTTCCAAGTACTCCTTATTCTTCTGTTAATTTCTTTTTCTGTACATTGTGTAAAAGAAATCAAATGACCAAGGTAAGCATAGTCATCAACATATTCTAGTGGGTGTGAATTTACTATAATTGGAGTCTTAATTTTATTTGTCATGACTTTTGTCTTACTTTGATTTACTTCTAAACCGATGCTTCTACTTTGCAAACTCAGGGACTCTATCATATATTGCAGTTCAGTAGGATCTTCCGACAGTAAAACTAGGTCATCCGCAAATCTTAGATGAGTAAGGTAGTCGCCATCTATCTTGATTCCCATTTTTGTCCAATCCAGCCTTCTAAATATGTATTCCAGAACTGCTATGAAAATGTTTGGCGAGAGCGGATCTCCTTGTTTCACACCTCGACTAATTCGGAATGAAGGGCCTGCGGACTCCAGCTTTACTCGGCCTGTACTGGATTTGTATATTGATTTTATTAGCTCTATGTAGTCGTAGTTTATTCCTTGTTCTTTCAGTGCTTGCCATATGGATTGGTGAGTTATAGAGTCAAAAGCTTTGGTGTAGTCGATAAAGCAGATGTAGAGAGTTTTGTCGTACTCAGTGTATTTTTCAATGGTCTGCTTTAGCGTGTGTATGTGATCGACAGTGGAGAAGTTTTTCCGGAATCCCGCCTGTTCAACTGCTTGATTCTCTTCTATCGACTTTGTTACTCTTCGCAGTAATGTCGACGCAAAAACTTTGTACAGGCTCGATATTAAGCTGATAGGTCTGTAGTTCGTGATTTGTTTGGGGTCTCCTTTCTTATATAGTAAGATTATGTCTGATCCTTTCCATTGTTCAGGTATTTGTTTCATTTCCAGAACGAGATTAAATAATATAGTGAGCGGTTTGGAAAGTTTATTTTTGCCTGCTATGATCATATCATTGGTCACTAATGAAGGTCACTATGAAGGTTTAAAAGGTGAAAAAAAAATCGAATAATTGCCGAGAAAACCTAAAAACAGCCCTTTTCTTTTTCCCATACAAAAGTTAAAAGAACGTAGAGTCCATTTGAGCTTTATTAGGTTTGATAGTACGAGAACGGGAACGGGATCGGGATCGGGATCGGGATCGGGAACGGGAACGGGAACGGGAACGGGAACGGGAACGGGAACGGGAACGGGAACGGGAACGGGAACGGGAACGGGAACGGGAACGGGAACGGGAACGGGAACGGGAACGGGAACGGGAACGGGAACGGGAACGGGAACGGGAACGGGAACGGGAACGGGAACGGGAACGGGAACGGGAACGGGAACGGGAACGGGAACGGGAACGGGAACGGGAACGGGAACGGGAACGGGAACGGGAACGGGAACGGGAACGGGAACGGGAACGGGAACGGGAACGGGAACGGGAACGGGAACGGGAACGGGAACGGGAACGGGAACGGGAACGGGAACGGGAACGGGAACGGGAACGGGAACGGGAACGGGAACGGGAACGGGAACGGGAACGGGAACGGGAACGGGAACGGGAACGGGAACGGGAACGGGAACGGGAACGGGAACGGGAACGGGAACGGGAACGGGAACGGGAACGGGAACGGGAACGGGAACGCGAACGCGAACGCGAACGCGAACTAATTCTAAAGCGATAATATGATAAATGCGAATAGCAAATAGGTTACTTTACTTCATATCCATGTAGGTACAACGCGAGCGAAGCCGCGGACGGAAGCTAGTTGGCAATAAGTAGTTTTACTAGTTAGGTCCAACTGTTGTTGTTACTACTATGTAGGTTTATCGATCATCAATTATTGAGTAGTGATACAACACTATTGACTTTATTGACACTATCGACAAGGAAAGAACCAGTCTAACTTGAGCTTGTGGTAATGGTTTTTTAGCATAAACAGACGAGATGTGCACGGGTCAAGGAAGTGGTCGGTACTACTGCAGGTTTGACGCGCGGTATTTTTTATCGGCCGTATAAGACTGACCTTTTGGATGTCAATGTTCGCCTTGCATGCGGTGTCTTTTTGGGCTGTGTAGTCGATGTTTTAGTTACACTGTACAATTTATTCAAAGCCAATATTTCATACGGAATAGTACATCTAATTGGATTTTTTTATCCTCTTATTTTTTGCTAGGATCCGTTGTACATGAATGGTCACTATAAAAATTATTTGAACCGAATATGTCATACCTAGGTACTAAGAGGTGAAACTAACTGTTTTTTTGGTTAGTTTGGATGTCGTGTCAAGTTTCGATGACAATGCTGGTAAAAATTATGTGACAGGTGACAGCGCGCTGGTGCTCGATGGTTTAAATGATTTTACAAAAGCTTGTCATTGAAAAATATTTTTCAACGGAAACTTATTGATATTGGGTTCGAATTTCGATTACCAGAGATCCCAGAATTAATTAATACATTGTTTTTTGATCTCAAAAGATAATTATAAATGTTTAATTATCTTCTTCTGGTAAAGATAGATTACCGTTTAAGTTTGTTGGTTGAATCGAACCCAACATGGCTAACATGTATATTTTAATTTACCTAACGTTCAAGGGTCGTCCCCAAGCTACTCGTAACAGTTTTCCCCGACAGAATCAAACATTTCGATCATTGAATTAAGTTAGTCCTTTATAAATATGTATGATAAGTTATGTAGGTATCTGCCCAAAACTGGTGTATTCAGGGTAGTTATTTATTATTTACGGTATAAGGACGTGAAAAAGGGTTGGTTGGATACCAGCCAATATTTTTGAAGGTGTCTACAGGATGATATTGCTGGCAAAAAACAGGTAGGTTTTTTTTAAAACCTTACTACAGAATGGAGACTAAAGGTGTGACCAGACATCGCGCGGCATTCGCGGGACAAAAGTTTGACGTGCGAACAAACAATAACACCGTTTGGGCGCGGCAGGTAGCTCGCGGCTGGCGTCCAAACATAACGCGGCTGCCGCGCTCGATTGCCGCGCAGTGTCTGGTCATACCTTAAGCATATTTTTGTTAACATATTGTGTTATGTGTAATTTGATTTAATTTGAAAAATTATGTCTCATATTATGAAATGCAAAAAACCATTGCATTTTCATCGACTCATGATGACTACTAAATATGTATGTATGTATACGATTAAGTAGGTAGGCTTCACAGCTCAGCTGGTAGTAACTGTGCCTTTTAGGCTGATGTGTTTAATGTAAAAGTAAAAAAAAAAACTCGTTCACATAGCACCTAATTTAGGGCTAGATGGCGCTGTTTAAAGTGTCTACCAATATTTAAATTAATACGTCAATCTAGTTTTTATTGATATGGTCACTATAAGATGTTGTTAGGGTTAGCTACTTACGTAATAACTAAAAAAAATAACCCTTAAGTAGGACTGAATAAATTTACCGTCTTGGTATTACATGGATCTCGCAACTTTTTACGGTAGAAGAACTGAGTAGAACTTGTAAAGTTATGTTTTTGAACGAATTTATGTTATAACATCGACTTCCTTATTAGGTTTTTCTAATTTACGCAAACAGCTTTTATATTGAAAACAAAATCACACTGTAGGTGTTTATGCGAGATAAAGGTAGGTTATGTTAATCTTGCGCATTTTTGAAAGAAGATTTTACCTTTGATGTGTTTTCTTACATGTTTATTGGAAAGGAAATGATTTTCACAACATGAATGTTTTTACCTTCAAACACCGATCCGTTTTAGGAGACACGTAAAGTTACTGCCGCCAAGCAGCACTTTTGTGTTTCGGTTTGAAGAGTATGGTTGCCAGTGAAATCATAATTCAAATTCAAAAATCATGTCCTAGTTCCAGTCATAGTAAGTATAGTTGAGTCATAGTTGAGTCATGTTGACTGGCCTCACAGCTTAGTTGGTAGTAACTCTGCCTTCTACGCTGTAGGTTGTGGGTTCGATCCCCACCCAGGGCAAACATTTGTGTGATAAACATAGATCTTTGTTCTGTGTCTGGGTGTTACTATATATATTATGTATGTATTTACAAAAAAAAAGTATATAAGTATTCTATCAGTTATCTGGTTCCCATAGTACAAGCTTTGCTTAATTTGGGGCTAGATGGTGTTGTGTGTAAAGTCCGCCAATATTTATTTATATTTATGTTAAGTATTTTTTTTAAATTGTGTAATAAAAACTAAATGTTCCCGTTTTCTCGTTATAGGTAGAAATGTATCTTAAAGGTCGTAGTAAGCTGGCTAGTATCATCTATAAACACAAAAGTTGTAGGAAACCCCTTCCAAAGTAAAACATGCCCAAACGGGAAAGTACAAATCAGGCGTAGACCACGCAAGACCTTGACTTACAGTAGGTAGTTCTGTACAAGTAGGGAGAGAGCGCCGGTTGTGGGCATTTTAACAACATTTGAATTTTCAAATAAACAGTTAATATTGAAAAAAAAAGAGATTTAAAGGACGATTTTTAAACAACATAGAATATCACTACATACTATAAAGCAAAGTCGCTTTCCGCTTCCCGCGTATGTATGTATGTTTGCTTATATCTTTAAAACTCTAACTCTAACTAATCTATATAATAGGTTAATCAAAAGTTTTGTAACAGGCGATATTTATTTAAATCGACAAACCGAGAAATCATTAGTTGTGGTAGAGAAATAACGTACACAACTGTCACTAATGTATAACGGACTATAGACAAAGAATTGTAATAACTATAGATTTTAAACAAGTTTGTTTGCTATGCCTAGTTATTGACTGCCAAAATTGAAAATGACCAGAACCGGGGTAGGCACCACAACCGGGGCTATGACATTATATACAAGTACCCTTGTTGTAAACCTAAAGGCTGTCTAGTGGCCAAAAGCTTTACAAAATCATTTGAGACGTGAACACAGTAGTAAAAACACTTGACCGTAACAGCGCAACGTTATTCTGAAACCGAATTAGGTGAATCCGCTCTGGGAATGAATATCTTTATAGTTATGCTTTTTATAACTAAGTATGGTACAAGATAAAAGCTTGGAACATAATAAGTAGCTGTTTTCTTCATGGAATCCTGTGGTCTCTATGATAGACCATCTTACCTTCACCTTGTTCGATCGGCACCATACTGGAGCTCTACATAGCATTATGGAAAGGATCATTAAAAAAAAATAGGCCCCAAGCCGTGTTTGTTGGCTGATTCTTCTAGGCTTAGTCGAGTGGAATCGGCGTAGCTTCACCTAGTTCCTAAGACGTTTTAAAATTGATCCTTGTGATTTTATTGAAATAAATGATTTTTGAATTTGAATTTGAACAGTAAAAAAAAATAATATACCTACCACCTGTTCTTTACATGCTTACTTACAAAGTCAAATTCAAACACTTTGAAACGTCTTAGGAGTTCAACAGACACTCACACCGCTTCTGATTTCATCATCAGATCAGCTCACTGTCACCATATTATTATACACAAGTATGTTGTTACCATATATTGCATTGTCACCGAAGTTACACAAGTATGTAAAATTTCAGCTCAATCGATTGGGGATAATATCTGCTTCAAAATTTAGTTGCAAGATTCCACCTTAAGGGGCTGTATGTCGACGATTGCTCTTTTTCGAAACGAAAAAAGAAATATTTCTGAACAAGCCACATCTCCTATTTTTATAAATATATTACTTCAGGTTCCTACCTAGATTTATATTAAGCTGAAAACATAATAGCAGAAACTTTTCACGATAAAGATGTTATTTCAAAATGATACGTTTTAGAATTTATGATCGAAATATTTTGATACCTACTATTAAGATCAACTTGTGATTTATTGTTAAAGATAGGTAATATGTAGATCTAGGTTTCTACTATAATAGGTTTTTGATAAGTAATTATACATAATTTATATCATTAATTTATTCAAAAAGCAAAGGCGGAAAAGAGAAAAATGGTTCAAAGAGAAAATGGTTATTGAGGGGTGGATAAAGCTACCCCTATTACTTATCTACGTAGGTACCAGCAACGCGATCTCATAAAAACAATCGATAATATTTGCGATACGCATACGCCATCTAGAGCTTGCCGTTGTTAACTGTCTTAGTCGTTTCTGCCGCGGTTTTAGGAACTGGTAGCGCCCTAACAAACATAGTTACATACATACATTGCAAGTTAAATAAAAGCTTGCAAAAATCGCAGCAAACTCCTTGACTTAGGCCATCGAAAACAGAATAAGGCAAAGCTTCCCTTTGATGCTTAGGGTCACTCCTCAGAGAGAACTGCGATGTTTTATGATAATCATCCTCAAGTAATTTATGTAGGTTCTTGTTATAATTGGCATGTGATAATTACAACGAAGATTGCTTAACATAACAAAAATCATAATGGTATTGAATTTGCGTGAATTATGTAAATACATACTTATAATAGGAGAAAACCAATTAGTGTTCTTATAAGCGGCGATGGGCTTGCAGCCTGTCACGTATGGAATGCTAACTACTGCAAAATGTGGGCATGTGCCAAATATAATGTTTGGAGGTGCCTCTGACTACCCCCACTAGACATCTTCAAAGGATCTAAGCGTGAAGATCTGTGAGGATGTCAACCGTACTTGGGGATTACAGTCGTGAGCCTATTTATTTTTTTGGAGTTTACTCTTTAAGCATCGGTTTTTGATATAAGGCGCCCGGTATGAAAAAAATGTGAGTAGTAAAATCTACTGAACGCATGACCTTGTTACGTTTTTGGTGCGCAACTTTCTAATTTGGTGTGAGCAGTGCAGCTAGATCGTGGGTAGTGTGTACCCTTACTTTGCCTATACTTTATAATGCTTTCTCTCACTCTTACTGATGGCAAAACATCTTATAGTGGGGGTACGCTCTACGCACGATCTAGTAAAGTCCAGTCGTGCGTCGGAGCTGACACACACAATTTTTTTTATACTTATAATAATTTTAGCTGTAACTCGCAATTTAATCCGCGTACAAGGTATTGAAACAAAAATGGCGATGTCCTTTCCCACGGTTTAAACTTTTATCAAAATCGGTTCAGCGCAATCCATATTTGTTCAACCATGTCAGTCAGCCACATGGAAATACCTGGAGAGCCTATGCCAAATGTAATGTTAGGATGGCTTCTAACTACCCTCTTCAAATATCTGAACGCCTGGAAATCTTGGGGATTACCAGTCGTGATCTTATTTATCTCTTTATTTTCTTATCTAATTTTCAGAAGTGTGTTTTCGATGCTTTAGAATTCAATTTGTATATTCTCTTATCACAAAACTTCATAGACGGTTTAATAAAGTTCCAAAACAACTTTGGGTAATTTTAATCAAATAAACAATTTTAAAGTCAAAATATGTCTGTGAATTAAATTTTAGTGAATTTCGTAAAGTTAATTTATAAAATTAACAGTTATTTTGTAAGTCCTGTTAAATGTCTTTCTTTGATAAAAGTTTTTATCTGTGAAAGAAGTTCTTAGATCCCATTCAAACGATGATTATAAATGAATAATTATAGGTTTTCATTTCACATAACGTCATTTATTCCCAAACAAATCAAACCTTGTACCATAGGAAACCAGTTAACTTTTTAACAGAACCTTCTATATGTATACAAAAATGAATGTTTGTCTGAATGTCCTATATAGACTCGTAAACTATGCATTTGATCATGTGATGATCCTTGGCAAAGTTGTTGTGCATGATCCTACGAAGGTTTCTGAGCTACAGCTAGTAGAATTCTAATAATAATTATTATAAATGCAAAATTTTGTGAGTTTGTATATATGTTTGTTCCTCAAACAGGCCTAAAATACAAACGGGATTCAGTTGAAATTTGCTGTAGATGTAGATATAATGCCTGAATAAATAATAGACTACTTTCAAAAATGAAAAACATCCTCAAAACGATAAAAAAACGCAAAAAGGATGATTTCTGTATAGATGGCGCTGGTGTGCAACAAATCTGACATCACAGACTAAAAATATTTAGTCTTTTCTATTCGATTATTGAAATTTGACAGGACAACGTCTGTCACGGGTCGGCTAGTGTAATATATATTTATTTCACTCTTTTTTTCGTCTACTTGAGAACCTCCTCCGTTTTTCGTCGGTTAAAAACAAATAACTTTTTTAAATAAAAAGCCTCTCCCACAAACGTTAGTTCCACTCTTGTTAACTTTCCCAGTAAACTGCATCTTATGTATCCATCACAATTACGAAGTTGGTAGAACATCTGGACCAACCACAGAGAAAAGAACAACGTATAGAAGCGGAACAGTGAAATGTGTGCTAAGACACAGTAGAAGTGAAACTCTCTCACCACGCGATATATCGTCTAAATCACGAAGCCGTAACGCCTTTTAGTGATAAAAAAAATCTTAATATTTCTCGTCCTTAAAGAAGTTTCACTTTAAAAATCTATGCCATTCACGCAAACGATATTATAGCTTAAAAGCATTAAGTGACAGTTCAATTTAGTTTAACATGCCTACATTTTACACTCGCGAGGTCGCAATCGCCGCTTAAAACCAAAAAATAGCCAGTTACGAGTACTCTAATCTCCTTGCCTTTTTGTCCAACCCTCTAACCATTCGTCCCATTTTGAAAGTTGCAAACTCGACTTTAATCCTGACTAACGTAATTGCGAAAGTTGGAATACAACCTTGTTCGCGAGCGATTTAGTGTCAGGCGGTCTATAATAAAGCCAAGTTTACACTATACATAGTATTTTAGTTTAGTTGCGAGTAATTTATTAGCTAAACGTGTAGACATCATCTTTATTTTCCTGCCCTTATCCCACTTAAGTAGTATCAGCACAACATGTTGTGTACTCCTTCCATTTCCCTCTATCATCCGTCATCTCATCAGTCACTTCTTTCTTATGCCGGGGTCCCACGGTCCGCGTTTTCACGCGCCAGACCGCGCCAAGGCGGACGGACGCGCCGTGGGAACGATACATCCGTGGTGGCCCGTGCTCGGAACGCTCTGTACGCGACGCGCCGGACGCACACAGGCGGAGCGTCATCCGGCGCGGCCCGTCGTTTTACGCGCCGTGGGACCCAGGCTTTATCCATATCATCTTTCACACAGTCCATCCATGTTTTCTTTGGCCTACCACTACGGTAGTCGTGTGTGAACAAACGTGTCTGAATACCAAAAATTTAGTCTAGTCTGGCACAACAACTTTGCTAGTAATCATCACATGATCAAACGCATAGTTTACGATTCTATAAAGAACATACATACAAACATTATTTATATATATATATATGGCAGTCCGCCCCAGCGTCGCAAGGGTGTATTTTACTACTATTTTTTTTACACAATAGTTTATATTTTTGAAGTTTTAGTAGGGATTCCTAATTTTTTTCTAGTAATAAATATAATCTATTTCACTTAAAAATAATGTACCATTCTTATAGTGAATTTGAAACTGCAATCGGTTTAGTAGTTTAAGAGTTTATTCGTTACTAACATACTCTAATCTCCTTGCCGTCCGCATGCAGTCCGCACGATGAGGCGGCTGGCCGATGAAGCCACAGCTAGGCTAGTTTATTTTAGTTACTTCCATAGTGTAATGTCGTATGGAATTCTTCTCTGTGGTAAGGCAGCAGACATTCAAGTTCTTTTTGTTTTACAAAAACGGGCAGTACGTGCCATTTATAAAATGAAGTCCCGGGACTCTTTGAGACAAAAATTTAAAGAAATTAACATTCTCACAGTAATCTCACAATATATATATGAAAACTTACTGTATACTCATAAGAATATGGCTTTCTTTAAGAAAAAAAGTGATGTACATAGTATTAACACAAGAAATAAGAACAAATTGTACATACCCAAATTTAGATTAGAAAAAGTGAAGGGGTCGTTTATGGGGAATTGTATACTATTTTATAATAAACTGCCAGAAAACGCAACAAAACTTCCCGTTAGAAGATTTAAAGCCTACATAAAGAATAATCTTATAAACAAAGCGTATTATACTGTAGATGATTATATAAATGATAAATCCTCGTGGCCTGATGTCGCTCTGCCACTCGACAGCTAAATATTAATTTAGGTACTTAATTTTATTTTGTGTAACATTTGTCTACTTTAATTATTTTTAAGCAAATAGTTATTTTATCTGTAAGTTTTAATTCTAAATCAAGTGTAGCGTGTGTTGCTTTTTGAATTTGTGCTGAAGCTCTTTAGTTATTTTTTTTATTGTTGTACGTACTTGAGTAGTAGGTACTTTTAATTATTATTCTTGTTTGAGCCTTCACCTTGTTCGATTGGCACCACACTGGAGCTCTACATAGCATTAAGGATAGGATCATAAAAAAAAGGTAGACCCCAAGCCGTGTTTGTTGCCTGATTCTTCTAGGCTTGGTCGCGTGGAATCGGCGTAGCTTCACCTAGTTCCTAAGACGTTTCAAAGTGATCCTTGTGATTTTATTGAAATAAATGATTTTTGAATTTGAATTTGAATTTGAATTTGCATACAAATCTTTCCTCTTTATAATATTGGTATATAATCACAGTCCGCCATTGCAAACTGTATACTAATGAAGATTAAGGGTATTTTTTTAATACTTTAAGTTACACTATTACAAACGTAAGGATCTCTAAAAAATATAGTTTATGTGAATTGCTGATACGAGTAATATAGCTTTTGATAGGTGAAAGAATTTTCAAAATTGGTTCAGTAGTTTTTTTATTGGTTTAGTTTATCCGTTACAAACAAATATACAAATTTTGCTCCTTATAACGAAAGTGTAGATATCAAAATATTGTGTTGCAAATCTTAATTAGTTTCTATGCATTACAGGTATAAGAACTTTGGAAATGTAATTGATAGATCCTAATAAGATAGTATTATTAATATGATATTTCAAAACTACTTGGGCATTTCCACTTAAGGCGCTCCCAGTCGACGATTGTTTTTGTTCGAAACGAAAAAATAAATACTTGTGAACAAGCCACATCTCCTATTTTATAATGTATAGTATATGTGAATAAAGATGTACCCATCTTTAATTACTTCAATAAATAATCCTATCGACCGCTGCAATGACGACAAACACACGTCTGCGCGTAGTCCGCCTTAGCTTTTTGAATAAATTAATGATATCAATTTTGTATAATCACTTATCAAAAATCTATTCTAATAGAATTGTAGATCTACATATTACCTATCTTTAACAATAAATCACAAGTTGATTTTAATAGTAAGTATCAAAATATTTCGATCATAAATTCTAAAACGTATCATTTTGAAATAATATCTTTATCATGAAAAGTTTCTGCTATTATGTTTTCAGCTTAATAGAAATCTAGGTAGGAACCTGAAGTAATATACTTATAAAAATAGGAGATGTGGCTTGTTCAGAAGTATTTCTTTTTTCGTTTCGAAAAAGTGCAATCAGCGACTGGGAGCCTCTTAAGTGCTTTTGAAATGTTGCTCCTCACCTATAGTCCCACTGCTGGGACATGGAGCCACAAACACACTCGGCAACACGTTATAAAGCTCAAAATTCAATTCAGTTAAACTTGGAGCTGAAGCTGCCTCTAGAGAAATCAACATATGATTAAAGTCGTGAAAATAGTAACGTTAGTATGTTACTCAGAATTTAGACTGTCTTGAGTAATTTCTTGCTTGAATGGGGTAGGATTAATTGAGTGATTTATGAAGATGAGCTCTCTTTATGTAAAGTTTATAGATGAATTTGCGTTACCTATTTTATTTTTAGTTATTGAGAATATTAGCAGTTTATATTTAAAACAAATTGATGTTAGGGTGATGCGGAAAATATTTTTTTTGTATGGGCTGCGTCTACCCGTACACTGCCCGCATTATCTTGAAAACCATTAAAAAGAAACTGTCTATAATTAATGTAGCTAGTATATTTACAACGAATTATAAAAAAAATGAACTGTTTAGCTATTCATAGTTTTAAGTAAAACGAAACTAGTGGTTTTGAAGAGCCAACTTTGTAAAATAAATCTATCGAGAGAAGTTTCACCAATCGTATTTCTAGATAAAATCTTTAAGTTATCTTTGTCATAAAAAAACAAAACTGTATGTTTTGCGGTTATTGAGAAAAAACGATTTTTTTTTAAATTTTTGTCTTCACTTTATATATTTACTTTGTAAACTTTTGTAAGAACGACATAGCTTATAAATATCAATGTTTTTCTCATGTAAGTGACTTAAGTCTTTTTGAGAATAAATTTATTAAACCTTAAACGATTCTGCATTCCTCAAAAAAATATGTTACTCGTCTTAATTAAAAGTACCTAATTAACCAATGACGTTAGTATCTTGGAAACGCTTCTGGTAGTGATTTGAATCAGTAGAGCTAAAAAAAATATTTTTTAATGACAAACTTTACAAGAATGCAAAGTTTTTACTCAATCAGAGTATTTACTATGGAGTTCCGTTGTGAGTGTCTGTTGAACAGCTCCTGACTCCATGATCAGACTAGCTCGTTGTTACCATATTATTGCATTGTCACCAAAGTTACATGTATGTAAAATTTCAGCTCAATCGGTTGAGAATAACTGCATCAAAGTTGAGTTGCAAGATTCCACCATAACAAACATAAATATGTAGTTACATAGTTACATACATAGATTGCAAGTTAAATAAAAGCTTGTAAAAAATTAAGAAGAGAATAATTGCCTGTCATAATGCGACGATCTTGATCAAAGTATTACAACTCTTTGTAAAATAATAAAAAAGATATTCTCTCAGGAGATTGTGGAGCTCAGATTCCTGACAATATCAACGGGGTTAGTCAAAAACACATTTACACTACATTTGACACACGATTTCTATCCATAAAACCTACAGGACCTACACCTTCGAACACGATTCACGTGACAATGACCATACTTCGACTGCCGCCATGTGCTGAAGTTTTGACGATACGATGACGATACGATGACGATACGATGACGATACGATGACGATACGATGACGATACGATGACGATACGATGACGATACGATGACGATACGATGACGATACGATGACGATACGATGACGATACGATGACGACACGATTACAATACTGTTAGGAATATCTCTTCAGTGGGCGGGGCCAAGCCCGAACAAAGCCGAACCATAGCCCGAACCATAGCCCGAACAAAGCTCGTTGGTCGCACGAGGCACTTCTTTCTTGGCTTTCGAACGTGACGGACGTCTCTTAAATTATTTTCGCTCGATTATGATTATTTTTGTTTTGTCATTTAATTTCTTAAAAACCCTATTTCCATCCTGATTTCTAACATCAGAAGTGGGATGGTAACTGATCACTCGCCTAAGGCCGTTTACCATCCAAACAAGTGATAAGTATTGTGTTTGTGTGTTTAAAAGAAGAAATACGATAAAGAGCCAAGAATACATTAAAAGGGAACAAGACTACCCGCAATTAGTGAAAACTTTCAAGTTTTGCTTTTGTTGTGATTTTTTATGTAAACCTTCACGTAAGTACATTTTTATTATTTCTTATGTGAAATACCGCGAAGTACATCACGTGATCAATCAAAGCATCGCTCGAAAGGAGGCTCTCATGTCCGTGCGCCTTTCTGTTTGCGAGGTTTGTCGTGCTACCGATCACAAAGCGGATCGTACAAGGTCAGGCTCGACAAGCTTTTCTTATGCCACGACGCAACTATGGCATATTCGCGAGATAGGTCCCAATCACGATCATTGAGTGTTGATTGCCGTCACGCCGGAGGCGTATGGAGGTCGATTATATTATCGTTGCTCATATAGGTCGCAATACTATCAACAGTGTCATCACGACTACCTGATTTTTTGGTGAATTTATAATTCAAATGAAAGCGATATGCGCTTTGCTTACCTACCTAAGAAGTCTCGTACAACCCCACGTTCAAGTTTCAGGTCTTAAAGACGCCAAGGTTTGGTTAGCTGAGATGATCATAATGCCCGCACATGGTCTATACTTAAGCGTGAGTTAACGCCACTTTGTCCTAGTAAACATATCCAACTTGGTAAGCCCTATAAGCTGTAACTCTGAAACGTTTTCTAGTAACGATGAAAAATCGGAATACCCTCTTTTTGTGATTTTCTTTTATTTGTTCGTAAAGTAAATAACGCGAAATAAATAGATCGCTTCGATCCCGATCGCGTGAGCATTGTTTGCAATGTCCACGGCATTGGCGTTCACGTAGCCCGCACTCACGTGGTTGGTTTTCGCGCAGTTTTTCGCTAGGGTACATCCCACGGCGTACATAATGTTGTAGTTCTGATTCCAGCCATGCTGTTATTCACGCTCGCCGAGGACGTAGCAAGTCGAGAGGGTGGGTATACACCGCAATGAGTAGCGAGACGTTGTTGTCAATCGGGCAACATCTGATCGCGAATGAAAGATCAACAAAGGACGGCCGAACGGCTAGTGGAAAACCAGGCACAACAGGATGATGTTGTTAACATAGACAGCTGTTTTTCTGTGTGTTCTACGATTGTGTGATCGTGTGTACATGATTTTGTTTTTGTCTTCAGGTATGCTATGTCAAGTGAAGTTTGACTCCAGTATGCGAGGGCCTCACCGAGTCGTTAAGGCTCTAAGCTGTGCGGCTGCAAAGTTGATGGTGCCGTCGCGGGGCGTGTGATGCCTCGAGTCGCGCGCTGCGTGCCTGGGCTGCCTGCAGTCTTCGGGTCTGCGTTGGTCGCAGTGCCCATGCGTTGGTCGCATAGTCGGGCTGACCGTGTATGTTTAAATGTGCATACTCTGTCCATGCGTTTGTCGCATAGTCGGGCAGACGCGTTTGTTGCGTTATGTTGCAGGTGGTCCTAACCTCACCGGATGCTGTCATAGAGAAGAGGCTACTGCCAAGCAGAGGATGCCGAAAGTCTACGCAGGCTGCAGCGCAGTACGTAGTACCTTGGCAAGGCGAATGGTGCGCTGCGTGCCCGAGTTAGTTACAATCTCCGTGTCTACGTTTGTGAATAGCGTAAGCTATGTCACCTTAACTTTATTTTGGTAAATAGACATCGTTGGACAATTCACTTACTTCCATATGAAGTGAATTGCTAACGTACTCTATGTTACGTTGGTAAATAGCGCAAGCTATGTTACGTTGGTAAATAGCGCAAGCTATGTTACGTTGGTAAATAGCGCAAGCTATGTTACGTTTGTAAATAGCGCAAGCTATGTTACGTTTGGTAAATAGACATCGTTGGACAATTCACTTACTTCCATATGAAGTGAATTGCTAACGTACTCTATGTTGCGTTGGTAAATAGCGCAAGCTATGTTACGTTGGTAAATAGCGCAAGCTATGTTACGTTGGTAAATAGCGCAAGCTATGTTACGTTGGTAAATAGCGCAAGCTATGTTACGTTGGTAAATAGCGCAAGCTATGTTACGTTGGTAAATAGCGCAAGCTATGTTACGTTGGTAAATAGCGCAAGCTATGTTACGTTGGTAAATAGCGCAAGCTATGTTACGTTTGTAAATAGCGCAAGCTATGTTACGTTTGGTAAATAGACATCGTTGGACAATTCACTTACTTCCATATGAAGTGAATTGCTAACGTACTCTATGTTACGTTTGTAAATAGCGCAAGCTATGTTACGTTTGTAAATAGCGCAAGCTATGTTACTGAAATTTCTTATGTGAATGACACCAGTAGATTATGTTTCTAGCCACGTCTCTATAGTTTCGTGACTGTGAATAGTCGACGTGTGTTATGTCACGAAAACGGCATTGTTTTCATGCAGTTGTTATGCGAGTAGTGGCCATAGCAAGCGAACTGGGAGCCTAGGCTATGGTCAAGGAGACGCGATAAGCGAACTTTGTGCTTGTATCGCGGGGCATAGCGATCGCAGTTAAAAACCTAATGCTTTCGTTATGCGGCACAACAACGAAGATCCGGAGTTTGTCGTTTGTGCTTTTCGAATTTTACGTTAAATTACAAAACTTTGTTATGTGAGGCTTTTGAGTGAACTCGGTTTCGCTTACGATGGTTTGTGTGCACGCTCACGATCGTAATGCAAAATCGACTTAGTTCTCCGACTGTTTTCAGCTTGGTAACGATGTGTGTTATTACAGAAGACGATAAACCAGCTGATGAACTTCCAGATCGCGAGGTATCTATCTTGAATAAGGCGGTCGAGGACGCCGCATGGTCAGGAGAGGCCGTGTTAGGAATATCTCTTCAGTGGGCGGGGCCAAGCCCGAACAAAGCCGAACCATAGCCCGAACCATAGCCCGAACAAAGCTCGTTGGTCGCACGAGGCACTTCTTTCTTGGCTTTCGAACGTGACGGACGTCTCTTAAATTATTTTCGCTCGATTATGATTATTTTTGTTTTGTCATTTAATTTCTTAAAAACCCTATTTCCATCCTGATTTCTAACAATACGATAACAATACGATGACGGTACGATGACGATACGATGACGATACGATGACGATACGATGGCGATAAGATGACGATACAATGACAATACGATTGTAATTCGCGCTAATCATAAGCTCATGCCTGTTGGCTTAGCTAGACTATTATAAACTAGTGCTCACCTACAAATCGCCCGCGTCCAATGGTACGGTCAGTAAATCAAAGATTCGGGCCGAAATTCAGGCTGGACAGTTACGTTTTAATTGGGCCGGGACATAGTAATGGGAACGTTGAATTTGATGGTGTTTGGGATTTCCAAACTTAGTTTTAGGCGATTCAGAACTTTGTTTTTAGTGATTCAGATAGTTACACGGTCGGTACACACTATACGAGTACATCTGCTGAAATCTCTGGAAGATATCTAAATGGAATAGTCAGAGGCAAGTTTTGAGCACGTGTAAAACTGGACATTAGATGTTTCAATTATTATTTTTTTAGTGCACAGGTAGTTTCTAGGCTGACACAGCTCATCACTACATAGTATAAAGCAAAGTCGCTTTCCGCTTCCCGCCTATGTATGTATGTTTGCTTATATCTTTAAAACTACACAACGGATTTTGATGCGGTTTTTTTTAATAGATAGAGTGATTCAGGAGGAAGGTTTATATATGTATATATATAATACATGCATAATATAGTAGATAAACACTGATAATTTTAGAGGTTTCTAATGTGATGTCGTAAATAAACACATTTTTTTGCGCTTACATTGCAAATGCTGGCTGAACCCCACGAGATATATCAAAATAATGTACTACAGTATTGTACACCTTAAAAACGTCTACAAAAAAGTCCACGATGGTATTAGAAATGTCTTACGCACAGCGAAGCGGGCACGGGTCAGCTAGTATCTTATAAACTTATCTTAAAAACATATCCATATCTTATATCTTAAAAACCTATAAATTTTGGTAGACATTTCACACAAAGATATCTAGCCCCAAAACTAAGCAAACAACTGTCTGTCTGTCCGTCTGTCTGTCACAGGGCTGTATCTCATGTGTCTCTCATGTCATCCGTGATAGCTAGACAGTGGAAATTTTCACAGATTATGTATTTCTGTTGCTGCTATAACAACAAATACTAAAAACAGAATAAAATAAATATTTCAGGGAGGCTCCCATACAACAAATGTAATTTTTTTGCCGTTTTTATAGATAATGGTACGGAACCCTTCGTGCACTTGGCCAGTTTTATAAACCGTTTATTTGAAAATTAAAATGCCCACAACCAGCGCTCTTACCCTAATCTCATTTGCTACTGATATGTATCAATAAGAAATGAATCAATAACCCTAATTACACATAACACTATAACGATATTCGTGTGAGATAACAAGCAATAAAATTTTATTGTTCCAAGTTGATATTTATACCGACAGAGTTTACCGTAATTAAGGAAAGTCAGATTTTATCGAAGGTTTAGTATAAATTATTTATGGAGAGAAATTAGGGTGTAATATACCCCGGTTTCACTTGGGAAAATAATTGCCATTTGTTATATAGGGTGTGATGGACCCCAAACCTGTGGGGGGTATTTTATAAAAATATGATTATCATATCATGTTGGCCGAGTGGGAGGTACCTCGACTTTCAATCAGAAGGTCGTGGGTTCGAATCCCGGATCGCATCAATGGATTTTTCTGTTCGAAAATATATATGCGCATCAAAAACACGAGCTCAAAACGGTGAAGGAAAACATCGTGAGGAAACCAGTTAGTATTCTTATAAGCGTCGATGGGCTTGGAACCTGTCACGTATGGAATGCAGTCAGCATTCCATACGTGACAGGTCCAAACTTCAAAATGTTAGCATGTACTACCGTACTTGGGGATTACAGTTCGTGATTATTTTTATATGTTATAATATTCATACCAATATTTATTGGTACTGAATGCCAAAATACCTACGCTTTTTCTGCTGTTTAGGCACCTATACGTTCGCTTCCAATACAATACCTACGCAGAAGCGGTTTAGGTGCATACACAGTGAATAGTTACTATGAAAAGTGTAGGTACAGATAAAATGATGTATTAATCATGTTTTTACAAAATAGCCCTGCTGTTACGTAATACGCGTCAATCCCTGTGGTATTAAACGATTTAGTGATCAACCACAATTTTTCAGTTTATTTTTTTAATATCTGAAAATATTTATTTTTGGACTTGTTTCTGATATTCAAGACGCAGAAAATCATATTTTAGGGTATTATACTATAGCCTAATTAATATGGGATTCTTAGATCTCCAGGCACTCAGATCCTAGAATATGTCTAACGGGGTTAGTGAGAGGCACATCCAAACATTTGGCACATGCCCTCATTTTGCGGTAGCATTTTATTCCATTGTTATGTTTATGTGTAAATAATCGTATGTGACTAACATAATTCTAGATAAATTCGTTCTTCAATAATATCTACATTTACCAAAATACTTTCGGACTATAAACTTACTCGATAACAATAAGGAAACCACGTCTAGTTTTAATAATACCAGCAACTATTTCATGCAATATTGAACCTTATTTAATACGTTATAAGAGACCATACAAAAACACTCTGTCCTTTACACCCAATTATGCAAACCCAAGGAAGGAATATAGGCCTTATTACGTTGTGTTAAGGTAGGTTTAGTTGTTTTGTAATTCCATACGCGTATTTTATGGTAATCATAACTCGCGGGAACAATGAATGTCGACGCAACGAACTGCTATTGTAAATCAGGGCTGAATTCTGGTGGCTCCTATTTCTTCAATGATAAATGGGGTATATAGTAATTATAGGAAGTTGAATATCCACCTGCCTACACCTACTTTAAGCTGACCTCTTTTCTTGTGAAAACTTACAAAAAAAACCGTTCAAGTGCGATTCGGACTTGCGCACGAAGGGTTCCGTACCATTATCTATGAAAATTTACAAAAAGACACGTTTATTTTATTCTGTTTTTAGTATATGTAGTTATAGCAGCAGCAGAAATACATAATGGTCGGTTTTTTATTTTTTTGCGCTAAAAAGTACCACCACATAAAACAAACTTGTATTTATTTTATTTAACCGATACCTTGATAGTATATAAAACTAATTTATCTTCTACTCGAACTCCGATTAGTTCATCAATGAGTTTAACGACTTTTGTTAACAAATTATAACTTTCTCTATGTTTTACTGATTTGAATTCTATACTTGTTAAAGCTTTCATTTATATAAACAAAATATTTTTGTATTATTTTCAGTCAAAGTTATAATATAAAGATATATACATTCGAATGGTAGTGCTTATTGTTTCAATTTGGTTCCGTACCCAACGGGTAAAAACGGTACTCTATTAATAAGACTTCGCTGTCCGTCTGTCTGTCCTCTTGTCTGTCACATGGCTGTATCGCATGATCGTGATAGTTAGGGAGTTAAAATTTCCACAGATGATGTTTTTCTGTTGCCGCTATAACAACAAATACTAAAAACAGAATTAAATAAATATTTTATTGGTGCTCCCATACAACAAACCCGAACTTTTACCGTTTTTTATAGATATTGGTACATTTGTACGAGTCGAGTCGAGTCCGACTCGCACTTGACCGGTTTTATTTTATTTGCCTAAGTACTTAGGTAATTGGACATTTTATATTAAGTTCCTATGCATGATTTTGTTATTTTTTTTAATTTAATTATTATTACTTGTTTATGCAGTATGGTAGTTCTCAAAGGTGACCATGAAAACCAACAAGAAGAAAAAAAAAAGAAAATGCTTTTTAAATAATATTTCCTCGAAGTGGAGACACCTTTACGATTGACATGAGCTTGATAAATTACTTTTATTGGTGAATTTGTCACAATCCATCGATCATCTGGTAACGATCTCGGATTCTTACACTTTTAATCTAGATTGATTTTGAAATGAGTAGGAAATGGAACTTTAGCGACTGAATTTCCTCAGTAAGAACATTGGGAAATTTGTTTGAATCAGGACCAATTCAACTTTTACCCGACTGCAAACACAGAGTATAATGTTTAACTTGTAAATGTATGTATGTTTCTATGTACAGATATAATATACATAACAGTTTAGGCTTCCAAAATAAAAATAAACATTATTTTTAAATAATGCATTTTTATTACATTTTCCGTCTTATTTGGGTAGACTGTCACACAATAATAGATAATTTTGAACAGACTTTTTTTTCTCTATACTCTTTACTAGTGAAATTATTATAATTTTTAGGGTTCCGTGCCCAAAAGTTAAAAACGGGACCCTATTACTAAGACTCCGCTGGCCATCTGTCTGTCTGTCACATGGCTATATCTCATGAACTGTGATAACTAGACAGTTGCAATTTTCACAGATGATTGACTGTTGCCGCTTTAACAGCAAGTAAAAACAGAATAAAAAAAAAATTAAATGAGGCTTCCATAAAACAAACTCGATGTTTTGGACGTTTTTATAGATAATGGTACGGAACCTTTCGTGCGCGAGTCCGACTCGCACTCGGCCGGTTTTTATATATATTTATAGTTACAAATTTGTAGCAGTAGGTATTGTTTTAAATAAAACAGTTTTATTTCACATCTTTTAATAATTTCTCAATTATTGATTATAAGCTACTCTATTCGTTATTTTATATATTAGTTACAACAGCTTTAGAAACTAAGTAAGTGCTAACATAAAAATTGCAAAAACCATTGCCATTCCCCAAAATTAATCCCCGAGGATCGATCCCCATTTGTGACGTAAGGGTCCAATCCCCGCGGGGCGGGACAAAATGTTTATAATATGTTTTGTAAATATTTGTTACGGATTTTGTCTTGATACTTGTAATGTTTGATACTCATGACCCAGTGAATCTTATGGTGAATTACTACCTACGCGGAACTGTACGGAACTGCCGAGCGGACCAATGACAGTGCTCAAATATTCGAGTTTGAAAATGTCGAGCGCTGTGTTTGGTCCGCTCCACGTAGGTCGAAACTCACTCTTAGCGTAAGGTCAGCACTACATAATGTGACTGATAGGTGTTTATTTATCACCCGACTGTCAGGAGGCTAATGTTATTCAAGCGTATGTACGTATGTCTGTTTGTGTGTCAATTTCTTTGATACGCTCTACAGCCCAAACGACTTGAAGGATTACAACAACGAGGTGTCGTTGGAATCGTTTTTTAAATATGACACTTCCCTCCTCTTTAAAAGAGGGACATATTTTTTTATGATTATTTTTTTGCCAGTAGAATTTAGTTTTCATTATAATATTTTTTATCTTGTTTGTTAGGTTATTTTTGGAAATAGCAGTATGGATGCTACAAGGTATCTACAGTGTTGTTAACATTTTATAATACTACGCACGTTTTTGTCTACACGAAAAGCTATTTTCTTAAGATTCAATTAATTATTTTGGTGCGGCCTCCCCAACAACATACGGAGTGGAGCCAGTCCAAGTGATTTTTGCATCTTGCCACCTGAAAAATAGAATTAAAAAAAGTTATTAAGAATCGATCGCTCGTATTCCTTTTACTTTAAAGTCTAAATTAGCGTAACCTAACCATGAAATATTCCGTGCAAAACTGGAGTTAGTCCTACTAAAATATTATAAATACGAAAGTTTGTGGGTGAGTGAGTGTGTGTGTGTGTGTGCGTGTGTGTGTGTTTGTTACTCCTTCACGCAAAAACTACTGAACGGATTAAAATGTTACAGTAATATATCTTAAACATCAAAATAATACATAGGCTACATTTTATCCAGGTGCGACCAACCCTGTATGACCGGAGCGAGTAGTTAGTATTAAGGATCCGATTTCGATGTTTTTTTCCTATTGTGTAGAGAATAGTTAGTCTTATTTAAATTATATTCATGTCGGACTAAATAGTATCTTTACAAAACTTGTCCCTTCACTTTTCGATTGGTCAAACAATTTTGTTATCAGTTTTCTTCTTAGTTTTTTAAACGCATTTAGTTAAAATTAAAATATTTTAATTGAATGAAAATCGAGCGTGATTGAATATAAAAAAACTATTGAATTTTTATTAAGTTACTATTTATATTCGTTTTATTTTTATTTCTATATTATTTAGTAATTTTTTCGCTATAAATTCAGCTTAACAAATTCCTATTTTCAAATACGTTATTTAGTATTGGTTAATGGTTTTTTAAAAGTTTTTTTAATTAATATTTTATGAATAAAATAAAAATAAATAAAATATCAAAAATAAGTTGTGTAATGAATAAGGTAATTTTGAAGCTTACTTCGTATGTATCAACTTCTCGAGCGGCGTAGCGTTGATGTCATCATTCCTGATCGAGCCGGTGGAGTCTTCATGCGCACGAGTGTCTACGTTCAGCAGAACATGGCATCCACCGCAAGTGTAGTAATGGATATCGAACCTTATTAGAAGGGAATAATATTTAATTAAATGTAATCTAGATAAATTACAGACAGAAACACGATTGGTGAAACTTTTGTTGGAAGATTTATTTTTCAAAGTTGGTTCTTCAAAAACACTGGTTTCGTTTTTAATCAAAACTATGAATAGCTAAACAGTTTATTTTTATATAATTCGTTAGATAATCATACTAGTTAAGTAAATTAAGACAGTTTATTTTTAAATTTGATGGTTTTCAAGATAATGCGGTTTTATTACTTTTTCCGTCTTACCCGGGTAGACTCAGCCCATACAAAAAGTCAAAGTTTCACTCTTCACCTAAACCGGTTTATTAATAAACGTAGACTAGCGCAGGATTAAATTTAGACCAACGCTTACGTTTGGACTAGTCGAATTCAATATTAATAAACAAGGATTAGAAATGGAGTTGCTTACATTAAGCTGGTATTAACAAGTCTTGGTGCAACCTTAGATGATCTTTGGATAAGTAAATTTTTATTAATAGCACCGTAAAAGATTTTAGTAAGAATAAATACCTTCTTTCAGCATGATAGTTTCTCAGCAGTTCCCGATTGGTATTAAAAAGAATACCGTAGTGTCCAGAACAGCTTGTCACCTAAAAAAAAAACCTTTTCACTTTGACTTGACACATCAACTTATCTTTGAACGATAACTTTTGGGTTTGTATATATTTTTGAAATAAAACTTCTTGAGGATCGTTGTGATTTGAAAACTCGATGAAACGCAAAAGCGAACAAAAGAGACAAACATATTCATAAGTATAAGTAGGTAATTTAACGGGTTTTTAAGTAATTGTACGTAAAGTTAGTCAGTTAATGTAAAAAAGTGCTGATGAAAGTGAAATTTTGACTTTCTTATTTTTTTTTCTTGTTATATTACTGACGTTTCGAGACAAATCGAGGCGACAACGCGACGGCGATCGCCGATCTGCCGTTGATCGCGGTCGCAGGCCATGTTCATGATGAAGAGCATCTGAATTGTCTCGAAACGTCAGCAATATAACAAGAAACGTGGTAATTAGCCGTATTTGTAGTTAAAATGAATAACAACCACGGTAGTTTTATTTCTTATTTTTATTTGCACATCCGAAACATACGAAAAAAAATCGATATGTCTAAAATATCCCAAATTTAAGAACTTTCATTTTGAGGTTACGCGAATTTAGACTTTAGACTTTACGTATAAGAAATCGTGTTTTAGGAAATTTATATATTTTTAAGATTAGTCTAAGTAGGCAATTATAAGATTAATAGATTATTTATTCTTTAGTAAAATAATTATTAGTTTAATAAATTGTATTGCCCTAACGGGGTCCATGTTGATAAACTCTGTGGTACCTTAAGACCATTGTAACCAACTGGAGAAATAAATATAATGAATATGAATATAAGTAAGTAGGTATGAATATAACTAAGTAAATTCCGCCGGCACTTGGCCGAGAACTTATCTTATTAAGTAATGTTTTAAAATTTAAAAATTAAAGTAGGATTAGAATCTGCCTAAGGTTACTATTCTCTCTGGTTTTATTTCCTTCTTAGTTCATAATATATTATAATGTGTAAACGCTATTATTATTTTTTCTCTTGCTGAAATTTGTTACTTCTTCATTAAGATATTAAAAGCAAGCAGTGTTTACCTATAAGTGATTGTGCAATAAGCGTAAAAAAGTACTATTGTACCTAATTTGTAAGGTTTTTCTTTTCATGTATCGTTGTAACAATTATTGGTAGAACTTCACTACATAGTATAAAGCAAAGTCGCTTTCCGCTTCCCACGTTTGTATGTTTGCTTATATCTTTAAAACTACACAACGGATTTTGATGCGGTTTTTTTTAATAGATAGAGTGATTCAGGAAGGTTTATATGTATAATAACATGCTACCCGTGCGAAGCCGGGGCGGGTCGCTAGTAATAAATAAAATAAAATAAAAATATCCTAAATTTTAAAGTGGACACCACAGAATCGCCACACTCCTTACCCAAATAGGCAATGCCGGTGTTTTCAGCCTCGAACCAGGAAACTGCTTGTTGATGTTGCTCTTTGCGCTTTCATCCCCTCCATGCCAGATCAGAAGACCGACTGGACTACGAGAGAGTACTCCGAATTGTGGCATAGCCTGAAAATAAATCAGTCACCTTTCTGGGTTCCATACCCAAAGGAAACAAATGGAACCCTATTAATAGGCCTCCACTGTCTGTCTGTCATAGGGCTTCTCTTAAAAGGAAATAGATAGATACCTGAAATATTTACAGAATGCGCTTTTGGGGCCGCTATCTCCTAAAAAAATGGGTTTTTTAAAAATGGGTCTTTTTACCAGTGCTCTATATCGCTCGGTGATAGTAGAGTTCGACTCGCACCTGACTGGTTTTTGACCTTGCGACAGACAGAAAGACGGACTGACGGATAGTGAAGTCTTAGTAATAGGGTTCCGTTTATACCCTTTGGGTACGGAACCCTAAAAATTTACGTGTAAGGTATCAGTTAGGCTATATCACAAATCCGGGCAATTTAAATGTTTGTGTAGATTATTACATTGACATTGTTTGTGTGTGCGTGAGATAGGAAGCGCTTAGTATCAGACACGCACACATAACACACGCGTCTATACACATTACAACCACAAGTACTGCTCACCCACCTTCGTGAGATGGAATAAAATACTTTTATGTATGTGGAGAACACTATATAAAAGCACTATACAAATACACTTACATAATGATCTTCATCACCGACATACAACACTCCATTGTGAAGATAAGGAGTCGCTCTTCCAGTCAGCACGAGCATTGCAACATTGATGGAGCCTTCCACATGTGACGACACAAGATGAGTCAGCTTTCCGTCCAAGTCTTTCTTTACACTGAAAACCATATTAAACTCTAAACTAATATTATAAATGCGAAAGTTACTCTGTCTATCTGTTTGTCTGTCTGTGACGTTATCACGACCAAACCGCTGGGCCGATTTTGATGAAAGTTGGTATGCTAAAAGTCTTAGAAAAGACATGAGCTACGCTTTTTTCTAAAATTGTGTTGTATGATAATTTTTTTTCGATAAAATCGTCAAAAATCGTTTTCCTGAATCTACGCAGACGAAGTCGCGTAAAAGTTTGTGTTGGTATATTTTTAACAGGTTCTTGTTATTATAATTACTACCAAGTGTGCCCGGCATGTGTTGCAACACTTGTTTTTTTGTTGAATACTAAACGCGCACACAATGGTGGCAATTCTTTTATCTTGACAAACTGTATAAAATTTTGTAAAATACGATCGATCTTATTTCTTTTGTATTAAAGTTCAAACTTGCGTAACCGCAAAATGACAGTTCTTGAATGGTGAACAATTATTTTATGGATGGAAAAAAAATATAATCTTACTTATCACAACCCCTGGACAGTATACAAGAGTATAACAACAGAAGAGCTCCAGCACAATCCTCAGTTTGGAACTGAAAACAAAAAAGAATTATCAAAATCGGATAACTCTGTAAGAAGTTATGCGTGGTCATACATAAAAAACATATACCCGTCGACTTGATAAACTCCTCCGTTTTTGTCGGTTCAAAAAACAAAAATATTTTGTGAAATATTTATTTAACAACTTTTTCAAAATGGCGGACTAAATGCCAAAGTATTTTCTATCCGCACACATCATTCTAGCCCCAAACTGACCAAAGCTTATATTATATTCATCATACAAATATTTGTACTCGGTGGGGATCAAACTCACAACCTATAGCGCAGAAGGCAGAGCTATTGCCAACGAAGCTTTGAGAACAGTCAAATATCCACTTAAATGTAAAATAACATAAAAAATTCAAACTGTAATCTGAGAATTTGTTTTAGTTTACGAAGCTGTTGAAAATAAATTAAACTTAAATGTTAAAGCTAATTTTACTTACCAAATACAGATAACGCTTTATGAATATCTGCAAATCCTCCAAGCTCTTCAACTCGAATAAATGCAGCTTGAAATAGAAGACCGTTGCTATGAAAAAGTCTGAAATACTGAAAGAAAACTGTAATGAATCTGTATAGTAAACTAGCTGTCCTGGTATAGAAAAAATCACTTGCAGTTTTTTCCGAACTTCATACCACCCTTATCTTTATAAAAATACTCTACGACCTATTCTCATACCTACCGAATATACACAAAAAATATAAAAATTGGTAAAGCCGTTTCGAAGGAGTTTGGTTACAAACACTGTGACACGAGAATTTTATATATTAGAAGAATATGTACCTACTATACGAAGATAATTATAATAATTTAGATTGTTTGAAGCTCTCATAAACGTACTTTCTTTAGTTGCTCTATAAGTAAAATAAAAATTTCTTTATGAGAATAAAAATATTTAACGATAATATTTTGAAGACATTAAATGAAAAATCTATATCTATTTGTGTTAGTTACACTGTATATAACTCAAGAACAGCTGTACCGATTTGGCAGAAAATGAGTGGGGAGATAGCTTAGAACCAAGAGACGGACATAGGACACTTTTTATAACGAGAACGCGAACTTAACACAACATTTGTTACTTCTAAAGTTAGCCGGGTTAGCTTGTATTCTAATAAACAAACCTTTTCAGTAATCCCATCCTGGTAATACTGGCTTCCGTGCTGCACGTAGACTTCTTCACTTGGAAGTACTACCACAGCCTTCGGTTCTACTCCAGGCTGGTTATTGAATCCACCTCCACAGCGCCAGATGACGTCACTACATGACCTCCACAGAGCTTCTTCTTGGCGCTCTTCCGATGGACGGAGATAGCTGAGAAGGTAATGATAATAATTTGAGAGGATACTGAAAATATCGCATCACCAGGTATAAAGATATGCGCGGTCATCCTATAATATTATAAATGCGAAAGTTTGTGAGTTTGTATGTATGTTTGTTCCTCAATCAGGCCTAAACGACAAAACGGATTAAGTTGAAATTTGCTGTAGATGTAGATATAATGACCGAATAAATAATAGACTACTTTAAAATATGAAAAACATTCCCAAAACCATAAAAAAACGCAAAAGGGATGATTTCTGTATAGATGGCGCTAGTTCGCAACAAATCACAGACTAAAAATATTCAGTCTTTTCTATTTGATTATTGAAATTTGACAGGGCAACGTCTGTCACGGGTCGGCTAGTAATATATATGTAAAAACCGGCCAAGTGCGAGTTTTGCAAGTGACGCACCAACATTGTAGGGGATTTAATACTAAAGATGTTACTAAAAAGTTTACATAGATATATAGCTGTGTTTGACTATCTGCCCAATCCAATTTACAAACATTGAATTTCCGTCCACCAGGACGGAAACAGGAAGTGATGTGTGGGGTAGGTACTTACTTTACATAAGTACCCACGAAATATTGTCATCTTAGTCTTCGGCCTTTTTATTTTGTTTTCTATTTTATATTTTTATAATAATATATTATATATAATTACATTATGTTGTGTTATGGGAGTACCTATGTGCCTGAAATAAATGACTTTTATTATATTCATTTATTTTGTAGGTAAAATACATCCCTCACGATCGTATCAAAATGAAATGTTGCTTCACTAAACGGTCGATATTCAGAGCACTTTAAAATAAACGCCTAGAAACGTTTAGACCATAAAGTCGTCCATTCTGTGTAAAATATTGGCTGGCGGTGCATAGTTCAGATTTATGCCAAAACACGTGGCGCACGCGAAATTATGATCGGAGTTATGTGCCTTTGTGTAGCTTTGAGGAACGATGAAGCATAGGTTTTGAAGAAATTTGAATTTTATTTTCTTACCTCAATTTGTTCTTAACAATAATCTTTTTATATTAAAATAAAATAAATAGGATCACGACTATAATCCCCAAGTATAGTAGACATCCTCTCAGATCTCCAACCGCTTAGATCCTTTGAAGATATCTAGAAGGGTAGTCAGAGGCACGTCCAAACATTATATTTGGCACATGCCCACATTTTGCAGTAGTTAGCATTCCATACGTGACAGGTTGCAAGCCCATCGCCGCTTATAAGAATACTAACTGGATTCCTCACGATGTTTTCCTTCACCGTTTAGAGCACGTGTTGAATGCGCATGTAATTTTCACACTTATATCCAAATACAGATTATTTTTATAAAAAAATATATATGATTATTCTTTATAGTGAAAAGTCCTGCGATTTAGATCACGTGAACTTATTTTCAAACAGATTTTCACTCTTTTGAATTTATGGGGATTCTTTTCTTAATTTACCCTTACAACTTATAAGGAAGATATCCTTTAAGTTTCATGCTCCTAGGACTTCTGGTTTAGACTGTGTGTTTTTGTCAGTCAGTAACGTAAGAGAAAGAGAAAGCTGGACTTCTTTAATGTTTTGTCTCACTCACGTCTCAGGAGGCACAACGGACTTGTTATCCTTAGTCAGAGGTCTTGAGTCGAAGAGCAGCCACTTGATGACATGAGCTTGCAACCCCGATAGTAAAGATCTGAAAGTTAAGAAATATGTAAGTAATCATTGTTGTGAGCACATTTGCAATAAGGGACATGTCACTCGTCATATCCCGCGCGACGTCGCTTGGCACGTATTTTAACGTGTTGCATGACAATCCTCTTTGCTCTTGCGGCATAAATAACTGATCACTGAGCTCAATTAGGTACAATGTCTACTCTAAAGTAATATTCTATACGTGACAGGTTGCAAGATCATCGTCATCGGCAGACCGAGATTAAAATCCAACAAAAACCGAGATTCAAAACTTTTGGTTCAAAAGTCAAGGCACATCCAACCGTCAAGTGGAAATTTTACAATACAATTTTAGCTTAAAGAGTCAAGTGGGAATTGTACAATATAATAAAATTATAGCTTCAAGAGTCAAGTGAGAATTTCACAATACAATTCTATCTTCAAGAGTCAAGTGGGAATTTTACAATACATTTCTAGCTTCAAGAGACAAGTGGAAATTTTACAATATAATAAAATTATAGCTTCAAGAGTCAAGTGAGAATTTCACAATACAATTCTAGCTTTAAGAGTCAAGTGTTACCTGGCTGCATTCCTAGGAGCAGCTAGCCCGTAGCTCAATAACTGGTCAGGTGGTCTCATGATAATAGGAGTTCTGACCCATTCGCCTCTTGGAGGGCATGATGCAGATCCAAATGCAGTCATACGCAGCTCCTGCAAAGTATATTTAACTTATCTGATATAATGGATTTACAATCCTAGTCCTAGAATTAAAACTATCATGGTTGTTATTAATTTTAACTACAAATACGGCTAATTACCACGTTTCTTGTTGTATTGCTGACGTTTAGAGACAATTCTCTTCATCATGAGCATCGCCCGCGACCACAATCAACGGCAGATCGGCGAATCGGCGCCGATATTTGTAGTTAAAATCCTAATTCTATCCTATCCTAATCCTAATAATATTATAAATTCGGAATTATGTGAGTTTGAAAGTTAATTATATATGTTTGTGTCCTAAGCAATCCTAAACTACAAAACGGATAAAGATGAAATTGGCTGTAGTGTATAGATAAAGAATAAGATTAACAGAAGGGGGAACTTAACCCTTAAATAATAAAAAAAATGCAGAAAGGATGATTTTTGTATAGATGGCGCTGGTGTACAACAAATCTGACATCACAGAATAAAAACATTCAGTCGTCAGCAACGCAGTTCTGACTAATGAATGATACGCATTTTACCAAAAGTAGTAATTTATTTTATCAGTTTTTAGGGTAAAATTTAAAGTTGTCTGAAATTGCTTTTTTCTATGCGATTATTGAAATTTGGACAAAACTTCCTACAGTTTGAATGATATATTATGTAAATATTTGTTCCAGAGTTTTTACCTAGAAACCTAGTATTTGCTTAGTACTATGTAATGTGTGACTGTTGAGCATTTTTACAGAAAGAAAAATAACAAAAACCTTGAGCAGAAATCTTTTAACTAAACAAAAGGTCGCGATTACGACAACGATCCTAACTGAATTTAAAATCCTAACTGAATAATTATATATGACTACAAGTAATATAAATGCGAAATTTTGTTTGTTGGTTTGTCTTTTCATGCACAAACGGAGAAACGGATCGACATTATTTTATATATTTTGCGAAGCCGCGGGCGGAAGCTCAAAATGTATTAAAAGGTCTTCATGTCCTCATTAAATTAATAAGGATGTTTAAACCTTAGCTTTGACTTGGTTTAATTGTCGGTTATTGCCACTTCCTTCGAGATACGGATGCTGTAAACCGCGTAGCTTGCTACGAGGCGCTACGAGATAGCATATCTTGCTACGAGCGTAGAGCTTCTACGACCAAAACAAAAAGCTATCGCTATAGCTATAGCGTTTGGTTGAAACACAATTTGTGGTTTAGAATTACAGCGGTTTCAGTATAGAACAAACTATAAGCGACAAACTTACAAAACTTTACATAAAAGTCATTATCAAAATAGGTAGTTTTTAGGGTTCCGTACCCAAAGGATAAAAACGGGACCCTATTACTAAGACTACGAATATGTTTGTCTGTCCGTCTGTCCGTCTGTCCGTCTGTCCGTCCGTCTGTCTTACACAGGGCCGTATCTCATGAACCGTGACAGTTGAAATTTTCACAGATGATGTATTTCTGTGGTCACTATAACAACAAATACTAAAAACGAATAAAATAAAAATAAATATTTAAATGGAGCTCCTTTTTTGCCGTTTTTTATAAGAAGATAAATAGTACGGAACCCTTTGTGAGCGAGTCCGACTTACACTTGGCCGGTTTTTTTTACACTTTTTGAGATAAAAATGTTTAATCTAACGTAACAACGTTGAAAGTCTATTCACATAATATATTTTTAGTAGACAGACGGACAAACGGACAGCGAAATCTTTGTAATAGGGTCCCGTTTTTACCCTTTGGGTACGGAACCCTAAAAACTAATTAATGAGTTATTACCATCAAGGAGGTTCATTATAATATAATCTCACCGTAGCCAGTTCCTCCGTGATGGGAGTCCCGCCGACCACAGCGGGGCGCGCTCCGTTCAAAATCTTGTTGCGAGCGTATAGCACCCTCTCTGAAACAACATTTTATGCAAAATAAGGTGAAACCTTTTTTGTTGTTATGTTCAATAAATAAAATATAAAAAATTAGGATCACGACTGTAATCCCCAAGTACGGTAGACATCCTCTCAGATCTCCAGACGCTTAGATCCTTTGAAGATGTCTAGTGAGGTAGTCAGAGGCACGTCCAAATATTATCTTATATATAAAAAAGACGTGTGGCACTCGGAGACTGCCGCGGTAAAGCTATTGCATAACATTTTTTATCAACTTATGTAATTATAATTATTTATTTTAGCATTCCACACGTAACAGGTTGCAAGCCCGTTGCCGCTTTCAAGAATACTAACAGGTTTCCTCACGATGTTTTCCTTCACCGTTATAAGCACGTGTAACGCGCATATACATTTTTCGAACAGAAATATCCATTGATGCACGGCCAGGATTCGATATTTACCTAACTACATGAATTCAATAATTCAATTTCAAACTTTTTAGTCGATCATGTCTGTGAAGTTCCACCTATTTACCGATAGTGGTAAAATAGCGCCACCTGCCAGCGGAATTGCGAACCTCTCAAACCCCGAGCTTTCGCATGAGACCGCGAAAAGCACCTATAATAACGTAGTATCATCAAATGAAACTAGATGGCGCTGGAATGCGAAAATCACTCTAAGCAGGCATGACATGAGTCATAGGGATGTAATATTGATTGAAAAAAATCTATTAATTAATAATCGATTTTTTGTCCCTACAAATAAATCGATTTTCCAAAAAATCGAATTATATGGTTCGGATCGCTTTCGGAGAGACGATCGATGGGTCGGTTCCCGTTTGTGAAGCGACTATTGGTCGGATCACGTTCGGAAAAACGATCAATGGTTCGGTTTGCGTTCGGAGATAAGACCGATGAGTCGGTTTCCGTTTGGGAGGCGACTATATGTAGGTTCACGTCCGGGAAAATGGCCAACGAACGATTCGGTTCGCGTTCGGAAAACTTAGTTTACAAAAAACGATTTATATGTGTAATTTACATAATCGATTTTTTAAAAATCGATTTTTTGAAATCCAAAAAGAGAAATCTCTAACACTCACACTCACGCATATTGCGTGAGTGTGAGTGTCTCGTAAATTTTCGTTACGAAATTTCTGGATTCGGTCTCCACGCTCAAGGCCCGCGATAGAAGCTATGCAATAGCTTAAAATAAATCGCTGAATGTGTTGCTAAGCGCAGTAAACCAAAATTTCAAATAAGTATCACCTTGGTAGAAAGCTAGTATTTTAAATGTTGTTTATATAAACAATAAAAAACAAATTAATATAAACAAAATAAAAAAATATAAACATAGAAATAGAAATAGTTTATTCTTCAAATAAAGTGGTACAAATTATAAATAACCTAACTACTAAGAAAATATCACTAAAAACAATATGAATTCCATAGAACGTGTAAGGAGAAAAGGCCGTTGTAACACCTGCAAAAACTTAAAAAAACCTAATAAAAATGAAACCTACCATTCATGTAACGGCTAGCCTGTAATTGGAATGTATTGTTATCCAACAATGGGGTCCCTAACAGGATTCCAAGGGCCCATTTATGTGAGATAGCCGGGATTTCTTGGTAGTGCTTGTAATGTTGAATTGTGGATACGAATTTTGGGTTGCGGACTTTAATTTTATGGCACCAGCGATGTGGCACTAAAATAAATAGTCAAGCGTGTGTCAGACTACGCGCAGTGAAGGGTTCCGAAGTTTTCTTGGGATTAGATAGTACTTGTATTGTTGAATTATGGACACGAATTTTGGGTTGCGGACTTTAATTTTATTACACTAAATTAAATGGTCAAGAGTGTCAGTTCACGCGTAAAAGGTTCCGAAGTCGTAAATTAGCAGACAGTAACTTAGTAAATTAGTATTGAAATACAGTTCAAATCTGATTCGTAAAAATAAGCTGTCATAATTTTCCTTGCAATTAAAATAATATATTTTTCACACTTTTCGGTGTTTATGTAGCTTCACTAAGCTCTAAAGACGTATTAAATTGATACTTGTGATTTAATTTTAAAAAATATCTTTTGACTTTGACACTGATCCTTGTGATTTGAATTAGACAAATACCTTTTACTTTGACACTTGACGTTATTTTTTTTCCCCAGATGTTTCACTATTTAAAATATTTGCAAACATAAATATATATTTTTTAAGTGACATCAAAAAAGATAATTTATGAGACTGATAAAACATGCAGACAAAGTTAAAAAGTTACAATGTCTTCTAAAGGTTTCGTTTTTTTTCCTTAAGTGATGCGTAACCCTAAAAACTACGATAGGACTATACGGAACATTGAATTGCTCCCACGCAATCGCGACTATATTTATGTCGAAAGTTGTTTCCATAGACCGTCAGAATTCCCTGGCTGAAAATAAAGGGGTTGGGGTTCGAACCCTGCGGCCCTGCCCTGTGACATAAATAAATAAAATAAATATTGGACTTTAAACAGTGTCATCTAGCCCCAAACTAAGCAAAGCTTGTACATGATCTGCATCTATTTTTTCTGGTCTGGGTGTTATAGTACCATGGTACTGGTATTTTTTAAAGATAAAGATAAAGATAAAGATAAAGATATTTATTTGCTTAAACATGTGTTTACATTTTTGTGTGAGATGGTACATTATTTATAATATGGACATGACATGTTTTACATTGGTTAGTATGCAAATTTTATATTATAATGTCAAAATATGCTAGGTAGATTATTTTTCATGAATTAGTAGGTCAATAAATTTATGAGATATTATCATTTATAAATTCGTCAATTGTGTAATAACATTTATCTATTAATAATTTTTTGAATTTTGGTTACATATGCGATGACTAATATATCTATGTTCGCGCATATAATAAGTTTTTTGGTAAGATAAATTGTTTTTAAATTCAAAAGAATAATTATTGTTTTGTTACTTTGTACACTGAAGTCCACTATTGCTTCTCTCACTAACTTCCATCATGTTGCCTGAAAAAAACGCTTTTTAGCGTTATGGCCGCTCATTGTACTTAATTATGGAATTATTTGTTTTATAGTATCTTTATGTTTTTGGTGTACATTAAAGCATTACATAATATATCTACCAAAGTATTTTTATTAAAATATCTATCTTTACTCTTTAGATGGACTACGAGTATGTATCTCTCACCAAGTTAACATTCGCGACACAGTTTTTATAGCTACTGCGGATGTTATCGTTTTTCAGTGTTTTTGTTCCAAATAAAGAATTTAAAGTAAATTATAATAGCTTATGCATAAATAATACACAGTGAAGTGATAACGAGGAAGCTTTGTTATAATCAAATTGTATACGAACCAAATAACTCTTCCTTAGAAGTCCCGAGAGCAGTTTTCCTCATCGCAAGAGACAGTAACTGATGACTCACGATAATAATTGTATATGATTGATAAAATAATATAAACACCTATCTTTCAACGGCAGATAAATAAAATAAAATGTTGTTGCTATATTTCTACAGTAATATTACTGACTAGTGAAAACCTTACGTGAAGTGATTTTTAAACCGACTTCAACCCCCGCTACACCCCTTTCGGATTGTGTTTTAGGAATTACTTTCTTAGTGCATCCCTACACACCAAAAAGCATAGACCCTGCTAATTTTAAGTCTCTAAGACCAGTAGTTTAGGCTGTGCGTTGATAAATCAGTCAATCAGTCAATCAGTCAATCAGTCAATCAGTCAATCAGTCAATCAGTCAATCAGTCAATCAGTCAATCAGTCAGTCAGTCAATCAGTCAATCAGTCAATCAGTCAATCAGTCAATCAGTCAATCAGTCAATCAGTCAATCAGTCAATCAGTCAATCAGTCAATTTGTTTTGTTTTACAAGTTATATTTTTGATGGCAAATTATATTTGTATGAAATATGTACCTACCATACCAATTCCAAGCAGCATTGCTTCGGTTTAAACTTCAAACTTTAAAGAGTATGGAATGGATGCTGATAAATTACCGACACACAGTAGATCGTAGGTAGGTCACGTAAAGTCAATTTAATACCACACACTCTTACTCGAAACTTCTTAATTGATCAAAATGCAAAAATCCCAAACATTCTGCTAGGGACACTTCACAAAACTGACTGACCCCGCTTCAATTTCAAGTCCAGTCTTGTTACCTCGAGCATACTTCCAGTTGGGAGAGTCGTTAGACCCTCTCGAGTTGTATCATTTGTCAAAACGAGGGGTTCAAGTTTTAGTTGGTTGATACTATGTTTGGGGCAGAGAACATCTCATAGGTGCTCCATTATAAGTTGCAAAATAAACAAATGTTGTGAAAAAATATAATGTCAAGCAAAAATGCAGAGATTCCTTAGTAACGTTTCACCCGAGATTTTTTTTACTTGATGATGTCTAAAGGAAACGTCAGAGGAACTGTCCAAACATTATATTTGGCACATGCCCACATGCTAGCATTGCTAGCATACGTGACAGATTGCAAGCCTATCGCCGCTATGATTATAGTATTATAAATTAGGTTAGCTAGTATATTATGAATGCCTAAACTCTTTTGTCGTCTCCATATTTTTTGTAACACCTCAGTCTTTCAGTATTCATGTTCAAAGTCGGTAAAATTCTCGATTACCATATTCAAAACCCACATAAAAACTATGAAAACTACACTAACAAGTGCAACAAAGTACAAACATCGGAATAAAGCAAAAGTTGAAGCAACGAATCAAACCATCGACCACACAGCCCAAGACTCCTCATGCAAGGCGAACACTTTCTCACAACTTATTAGGCATATACTGCTGATATAAGACACCGATCGCGATTCACGACGCGCGCGGCGGGCATCGAACCGGCCAATCAGCATGCTTTTTTTACCGCTGCCCCTGACCCGCATACCATAACGTTTTGTCAGAATTGTTTGTTTAAAGAAATGAAGCCATTATGCCTGGCGCACAGTGGAGGACCGAACGGTAGCGTATTTAACATTTATCAATATAATTTAATAGGTATATACATGTATTTAAATGCTCAGTAAGCTCGCAAAACTGCGCTGCGATGATGACGATTTTTCTCGATAGATTTATTTTCCAAAGTTGGCTCTTCAAAAACCCTAGTTTCGTTTTTAATCAAAGCTATGAATAGCTAAACAGTTCATTTTTATATAATTCGTTTGATAATCTTACTAGCTAAGTAAATTACAGACGGTTTCTTTTTAATTATGATGGTTTTCAATATAATGCAGTTTTATCACATTGTCCGTCTTATCCTGGTAGATTCAGCCCATACAAAAAGTAAACAATTTCAAGTATCGCCTTAAATTGATTAATTTTAAATCCTGATGCTCCGAGACCGATCACCGACCATTGAAACATATAGACCTTATTTCGATTGGATAACTTTTAAAATGATCTATTTTAAATCCTCTACCGCGCCCTCCGCTAGTGTTCGCATTGCGCAACCATTAGGCGTCTATTGGGCTATGTGGTCGATGAATCAAACGAACAAACTGCAAGTAAATGAAATACAAAATGAATTAAACTCTTCGCAGTGAAAGCGAAACAGCATTGGTTATGTTATCACTTCGTGGGGGAATAGAAAATTGCCAACTAGAGATGTGATGAAATAGGCTATTTGACAGTAAGAAAGATATAGTGTTATTGATAGTAATCTAGGTAAATTATGCCTTCAAAAAGCGCTAAGAAGTAAAATAACTCCAAATAAACAATGATTTATTTAAAACCCATAATTAAAATTATCTATTTTCAAACGCCAGTCACGTGACACAATACGGTCAGGATTGGTCGAATCGACGATGACGTAACATGCTTGTCAATATGTCATCGCCTGCCTTGAAAAATTTGTCGATTGTATATTTTTGACAAGCATGTAACGTCACAGAAACTAGTGCGACGCCATTTGATAAAGAAGCGTTTTTGCGGGTTATTTAAATTTAACAGTGGTTAAATTTTGGTGAAAATTTCATACAGCGCCGTCTAGGCCCCAAACTAAGCAATTTGTACTATGGAAACTAGATAACTGATAGAATAACCTACTTACATGTTTTTTTAGATACCTACACAATATACATTAACACCCAGACAGAACAAATATTTATCAACATAAAATAAATAAATATTGGTGGACATTTCACACATTGCAATCTAGCACTAACTAAGCAAAGCTTTAATACTTAAATACGAGTATATATATATATTTTTAAAACATACTTATTATACATATTAACACCCAGACACAGAACAAATATCTATGTTCATCACTCAAATGTTTATCCCGGGGATAGAACCCACAAACTACAGCGCAGAAGGCAGAGCTAAAAAGCAAGCTGATGTAACGGCTTGCTTTTTAGACATTTGTATAAGATTTTCAAAATACAGTGTTCCAGTCGCAGTAAAAAGAACTTTGAGAGGAAATTGAATGAAACGTTACGGTAACTGATGAGAACAATGTCTGTCAGCTAAAAACACATCCCTATATTGATCCCCTGAATTAATTTGAAAGCTATTTGATGTTTGCTTTCGCAGCTAATTGTCTACTCGTACTACTGAGTGAACCGAGTGTTGAACGCTCATTATTACGGGTGAATTGTCTTTTAAAATAAACATGCGAGTATATAATAATTACGTTTCAAAAACTAAAAACAAAACTGACTTCATGTTAATATGCTCGCGGGAGGGGGCGGGGGGCTCCCAAGCTCCAAACTTTGGAAATCCGTCCACAAACGCCGGAGAAATCGAGGAACATAAACATAAAAAGAAAAAACATACAGGCGAATTGAGAACCTCGTCCTTTTTTTTAAGTCGGTTAAAAAATATATAATTTTCATTAATAATTTGAAGTAAAGTGGTTGGTTGGTATTTAGAGGGTTGACGTCAGGTAGGCGGCCGGTTGTGAAACATAAGCCAAACCCTCATCGCAACATGTTGTGTTGATCCCACATTAAATGGGACAGGAGAAGAAAATTATGATTTTAAGTTTAAAAATAAATATGTTCATGACTGCAACCCGTCACGTGGAATGCTAACTACTGCATAATGTGTACCTAGGGATTAAAGTCGTGATCCTATTTTTGTTTTTTTTTATTCCCTAAGTCATCCTCTAATATCTCCAGACGCTCAGATTCCTGAAGATGTCTAACAGCAGTAATTAGAGACACGTCCAAACATTACATTCGGCTCATTCCTATATTTTGCAGTAGCTAGTATTCCATATTGTCAGGTTGCAAGCCCATCGCCACTATTTATATTAACAGTCATTGCAATTACGGAAGGATGTCCCATTGCCCAGGATTTCTAGTTAGACCCATCCATCAGGGTTGACAGACGGCCTTACCTTCCAACTTAGCTTGTGCAATCTCTCTGAGTCCTCGCTGCATTTTGTGGAAATTAAATCTAAAATAGGGGTAAATAAGTTAGCACAATGAAGATTATTCAAAATTAACAAAAGAAACGTTTTTCAAATAAATTAAAATTTGTTTTTAATTTCTTAAGCATTTTAGTGTAAATGTCTTTCGAATTTAATTCTAATAATTATTCAACTGGACTGACAACTTCGGCTGAACTGATGTTTATGATTTTTGAACTGTTGGATTTGTCCCAAATATCAGAATAACTATAAAAACATTTGAAAATCCGCGTGAAGCCGGGGAAAACTGCTAGTCTTTAATATAAAAATCCTGTTCAGAAACTTTTCTGCTGCTGTAAGAAGTGAATTCAGTTGAGTTATCATAAGACTTGTATTAAAATGAAGAAAAAGATTCGTATTTTCGTATTCAAAACAGATCATAAGTCCAAATAGCTAACTATTGGTTAATATTATGGTCAACTGCAGGTATTAATCACAAAGCCTATCAATATAATCAACCCACGATAATCGAACTTGTCTATCAAATACACTTACCTTGTCACAGGAAAATCACTTCTAACACTTCGCGATAAGCACTATGAATGCAATGTTCACGTCAGTCGTGTATGGGTGATTGGTTCGAAATGGTAGTATTTGTTGGTGCATCGTTTTAAACGACTCAAGGTGTCAGAGGTAGTGTGGGTTAACATGCAGTAGCTGTCAGACAATGGAGAAGGCAAATCAGACCTGAAAATATTTATTTTATGGTTTAAAACATAGATTAACACTATTTACAGTTTGATTGTATACTTGAAAGAAATGATATGAAATTAATAAAAATAAAAAAAAATATGTCAAAGTCAGAATTTAAATCAATAAAATCACAAGGATCACTTTGAGTTTGTACTGCGGCTTTGACAATCGACGGGAATTTTACTTACTTCTAGTTGCGCGCTGCTTTCTTGGTTCAAGAATGTGGAGCAGCATAAAGCTGAGATGGAACCTGTTTGACCCACACATTAGGTAGATTTAATTATATAATTCACTAATAGGTATGTATGTTATATAATTACTTATCATAGCTAGCCTCTTTTTAGGGTTCCGTACCCAAAGGGTAAAAACGGAACCCTATTACTAAGACTTCGCTGTCCGTCTGTCCGTCTGTCCGTCTGTCTGTCTTTTCACAGATTATATATTTATGTTGCTGCTCTAACAACAAATACTAAAAACAGAATAAAATTAATATTTAAGGGGGGCTCCCATACAACAAACTCGATTTTTTTGCCGTTTTTATAGATTTTGGTACGGAACCCTTCGTGCGCGAGTCCGACTCGCACTTGGCCGGTTTTTGTGTTTCTTGTCTTTACAAATAGATTATCTATTTAAAGACGATAACAGCTGGTCAAAATGTACATTACGTACAACCTTTGCCTGCAACCGCCAAAATCTTTCAGACAAACATAACAAACTAAATTCTATGGAAAAAAATTGAGTAGCCTTTATCATCTTCTTGCAAGATCTTCATTCTTCTACGATCTTGCAAGATCATCAGCAATTGTGTGTTTTTTTTCAAAAATAAAAAATAAACCATAATAAAAGCACTCTGGCGTCTGTTTTTCTTCTTCAAAATATGATAGATCATTATTTTAATAGTACATAATTATTATTTTTTACAGTAAAAAATACGATATACTTTTTTATATTTTTTATTCATATTTCTTTCGAATTTTACTCAAAACGACTAAGACAACAAGCTTAATATTTGGTACAAATAAAATATCTTAACATTCTCTCTTTAAGTTCGGGATTAATTTAAAAATATTACGCTCTATCTTTCATTAAAGCAAATCAAACAGAAAACAATGAATTTTTACGATGCTCAAACTACGAGTACTTTCGAATAACTCTTCGATTTTTACGCTATAATAAACAACCATCAAACGTTTCAATAATGCAACACTGTTGGCAAAGCGTGATGAAAACACAGGAATATTACTTACAATTTATAAGAGCACTCCACAAAATACTAAACATCTCAAAGCTAGGATAAACTACGATAAATACGATATACTTTTTTACGCGCTTTGAGGCTACACGTGAAATTATACACGTGTAGCATTCGGGTAAAAAACCTCAAAATACACGATAAGAAGGCACGTAATATTATACACGTGTACCATTTGGGTATTTTGAGACGGAATTTAGCGGCGTTCAGTAGGCTACACGTAATATTATACACGTGTACCATTCGGGTATTTCAGGACTGAATTTAGCAGCGCTAAAGAGTAGAAGAGCGCTAAGAAGTATACACATAATATTATACACGTGTAACGTTTGGGTATTTTGAGACTGTCTCATAAATTATACCAACGCACTCTACACATAAACAAAATATTCTGAAATGTTAATCTGTACTATACTATACTATACTGTTCTCAGCAAATAAAATAAAATATTTTGCATATAAATATACCGTCTCTTTCTCTCCTACAAGTTTTTATATTACTGTCCCTTTCAGTTTAAAACTATTCGATTCCTTGATTTTGCTGTTTGCAGTTTTCGCTTGCATTGTTCAATCATGTAGGTAAGATTAAAGTCGTGCCAGCCAAAGGAAATTAATCTTTTATTTTTAGCCGATAGCGAGCATGTAAGGTGTTTAGCCTTCGTGCACAGATGCAATAATGTGTGGCAGCCATATTTTAAAACGGCTTCGCTCTCGATTTTTGAAACGGTTAAATTCTGTTCGATTGTTTTTGATATCGACCTATGAGGGTAGTGGAAGTTTTATTTTATTGTAACTTTTTTAAGTAAATAAAGTAATAAAAAATAATCCATACAAATATTAAAAATGCGAATATAACTCTGCATGTCTGTCTGTCTGTAACGTTATTACGGTCAAATCGCTGGACCGATTGTGATGTGATTTCTCAAAGAGATAGTTTGAAATATTAGGACGGAAATAGGCTAATTCTTTCTCCAAAATTTTCTTTTAATTTTCCGGAATTTTAATGTTTTACGATAAGGACGTCAAAAATCGATTTCCTAAATCTAAACGCATGAAGTTTCAGGTAAAAGCTAAAGCTAAAGTAGTACCTACATACACTTCAAAATAAAATATAAGACAATTGAGTTGATAAAAAAAATATATATATTTTATAATGACATTATTATTCATTATTACAACAACGGGAAATTACTCACGTAAATGAGATGCGAGACGGCAATGCGAGCAGGGTAGCGCGCGCGTTATGGTCCACTCACCCTGAAGAAGATTCTCTAGATGAATCGAAACATTGTCGGTGTCCTCATTGACAATTTATCATTTACGTGAGTAATTTCCCGTTGTTGTAATAATGTGTAGTACAACTCACGAAAGTTTTGAAAGTGAAATGACATTATTATTATTATTATGAGCCTGTAGTGTCCCACTGCAGGGCAAAGGCCTCCCTTCATTCTCTCCAATCATCTCTGTTCTGTGCAACTGTGGGCCAATCCTTTATATCCTGTCCTTTTATAATAACACTAGCGACCCGCCCCGGCTTCGCACGGGTGCAAAGCTGATACCAAAATATATTACAGAATGTCTTTGTATACTTGTTAACAGCATTTAAAATTTAAAAAAAAAGTCGCGCTGATTTGAAATCTTAAAATTATCAGTGGTTAAATATCAAGCGACTTTGCTTTATACTATGTAGTGATGATGTCACTACATAGTATAAAGCAAAGTCGCTTTCCGCTTCCCGCGTCTGTATGTATGTTTGCTTATATTTTTAAAACTACACAACGGATTTTGATGCGGTTTTTTTTAATAGATAGAGTGATTCAGGAGGAAGTTTTATATGTATAATAACATGCTATCCGTGCGAAGCCAGGGCCGGTCGCTAGTTATAAATAAAATAAAAAATTGTATGATTTTCGACTAAGGAAAAATAACCAATGAAGTAACAATAAACATCGGTATATCGGAGTCACGGATTTTTTAGCAATAATCTATTTCTGTCTTTTTTTCGAAAACCTCGTTTACCTCAATTATTACGACCTCCTGTTTACAAGTCTGTTTATTATAATAAACACCACCAAACACAATGGGACTCTATTTAGTCAAAAATGCAAAGATGACACAAAAGGCTATGATTATTGTCACATTATTTTTATCAAAAACATCGACAATACAAAATGACAAAACAAAATGTACCTTTTGATATTTTCTTTTGTGTTTTCTTTTCTTCCATATTTATTTTCACGACCACAAACGAAAGTTTCCGAGTAAAAGTGAGCTTTCTTCAACTTTGCAATTAACGTTCTAACCGATTCGTTAACAGCTGCCGAAATTATGAAGATGATTGCAAGAGATGAACTTTTGCCGTTTTGAATTTAACTTTTGGCAAAAAAAATCTAGACGAACCATGTCATGTAAATATCTCGGAATCCCTTCTAGTACAATTCCTTATTTTTGGAGTACAATTCGTAAAAATCCATGGATTTGTAACTGCATTTAAATGAACCCTTAAGGGGCTCCCAGTCGCTGATTGCTCTTTTTCGAAACGAAAAAAGAAATACTTCTGAATAAGCCACATCTCCAATTTTTATAAGTATATTACTTCAGGTTCCTACCTAGATTTCTATTAAGCTGAAAACATAATAGCAGAAACTTTTCACGATAAAGATATTATTTCAAAATGATACGTTTTAGAATTTATGATCGAAATATTTTATATACCTACTATTAAAATCAACTTGTGATTTATTGTTAAAGATAGGTAATATGTAGATCTAGATTTCTATTAGAATAGATTTTTGATAAGTAATTATACATAATTTATATCATTAATTTATTCGAAAAGCTAAGGCGGACCACGCGCCGACGTGTGTTTGTCGTCATTGCAGCGGTTGGTAGGATTATTTATTGAAGTGATAAAAGATGGGTACATCTTTATTCACATATACTATACATTATAAAATAGAAACAAGCCACATCGACTTGTTCACAAGTATTTATTTTTCGTTACGAACAAAAACAATCGTCGACTGGGAGCGCCTTAACGATGGGTCGTATGGGTAGACACACTAAGTACGTTCCTAAAGTCAAAACATTTTAAAATTGATAAAAAAATTCGGTAGCGTTAGATAAATAGGCGGAAAGGCTTATCCTAGGCAGTACTACCACTATAGATACCTATTTTTTACAGCATTACTGTGAAGTATACATAAGCCGTGTTGGACGAGTAGGAGGTACCTCGACCTTCAATCTAAAGGTCGTTGGGTTCGAATCCCGGCGTTCATTAATGGATTTTTCTGTTCGAAAAATTATATGTACATTAAAACACGTGCTGAAAACATCGTGAGGAAACTAGTTTGTATTCTTGTAAGCGGCGATGGGCGTGTAACCTGTCACGTGTGGCATGCTAACTACTGCAAAATGTGGGCATGTGCCAAATATAATGTTTGGACGTACCTCTGACTACCCCCACAGTCGTGATCCTATGTATTTATTTTTACTGTTAAGTTGCTGATAAAATCACAGTTACGTGAGACCTGAGGCAAAAGGCCACGTGGATCCTGTATTCTTGAAGTTCTTGGATGCAAAGGAGTGCATCGTAGGGTATCTGGACGTTTCGTTTGTGTTTTGTTTTGGACTATAGTCGGCTACTGTTCTGCCGTCAAGAGGTACCTACTCGTATGAAAATAATACCTAGTATATATGTCAGAACTATGTACGCGACTGCTCGGTATTAGGACTTTAGCTCGCAAAAGTGTCCTAAGATCCTCACTTGTAGGTAACCAATGATTTCTAGTAGTAGTTTTTAACATGACCAATGATAGTAGTAAGTAGTACTTTTAATTATTATTCTTGTTTGAGCCTTCACCTTGTTCGATCGGCAACACACTGAAGCTCTACAGGAACGGATCATTAAAAAAAAGATAGACCCCAAGCCGTGTTTGTTGCCTGATTCTTCTAGGCTTGGTCGCGTGGAATCGGCGTCGCTTCACCTAGTTCCTAAGACGTTTCAGAGTGATTCTTGTGATTTTATTGAAATAAATGATTTTTTAATTGATAATAATAACAGCTTATACATTACGCCACGCGCTGTGCAACAAAGTGCGCAGTTATGCATTTATCAAACTAATCGACAAGATAAACGGTAAACTCGCGCGAGATATCTTGAGTTCCTTTGCTTTCGAGTAGTTCGGTTCTTTGTTTGTTCTGCTAGCGATAGGTTCTCGTAATGATGTTTGTTTCTGAGAGTATATATTGATGGACTTTATACACAGCGCTATCAACCCCCAAACTAAGTTTGTACCTACTATGGGACTAAATAACTTATAGAATACATTATTATACTTTTTTAGGGTTCCGTTTCCAAAGGGTAAAAACGGAACCCTATTACTAAGACTTCGCTGTCAGTCTGTCTGTCACAGGGCTGTATCTCATAAACCGTGATAGCTAGACAGTTGAAATTTTCACAGATGATGTATTTCTGTTGCCGCTATAATAACAAATACTAAAAACAGAATAAAAAAAATATTTAAGTGGGGCTCCCATACAAAAAACGTTTGTGTTTTTTGGCGTTTTTTAAAGATAATGTACGGAATCCTTCGTGCGCGAGTCCGACTCGCACTTGGCCGGTTTTTTTGTAATTACGTACACAGAACAAACATCTAAGTTCATCACACAAAATGTTTATTCTGGATGGAAATCGAACCCACAACCTACAGAAGGCAGAGTTACTGCCAACTGAGCTGTGAGGCCAGTAAATAGAGGCAAAATATTCAAAAGTTCTTAGAATATGAAAAATATGAATCCTAAAAAAATATCTAAGGGTTTTTCTCATGAATTATAGACTATTTCCTTGTTAAGTTTCATTAAGATCGGCTCAGTCGTTTAATCGTGAAAACTGTTACGTTTTACATACAGAGAAACAGAGTTACTTTCGTATTTATAATAATTAAATATGTCATGGAGTAAACTTGTAGATATAATTACTATTATACTATTTTTTACAGCAATATAAGAAAATAACGTCGTAATTAACCGTATTTATAATTATATTTAAAATGAGTCAGAGTGATAAAATTACTTAGTTCTCACAGCTCAGTTGGTAGTAGCTCTGCCTTCTGCTCTGTAGGTTGTGGGTTCGATCCTCACACAGGATAAACATTTGTGTGATGAACATAGATGTTTGTTCTGTGTCGGTGTTAATATTATGTTTAATAAGTACGTATTTGCAAAAAAAAAACGTATATAAATATTCTATCAGTTATCTGGTTCCCATAGTACAAGCTTTGCTTAGTTTGGGGCTAGATGGCGCTGTGTGAAATGTCCGCCAATATTTATATTTATTTATTTTTATTTCACAATAAACTAAATTTTGGGTCGAATCAAGTATCAAAATGGCTTTGTCTGCAGTTCATAAAAACAAATGAGGAAGCCTCGAAAGCTGAAGGTTGCATACGCGGAAATACCACATCATCGCGAAGCAATTATATATTTCTTTGAATAGGGTTGTAGGTGCTTTGAAGAGGGGAATCTAATTGCTTATAAGAATAATCATATGCTAGGTATGATATTGTTAATACAATTATTTTATTTAAAATACATTTTGTTCGCGAAAATAAATATTTTTTATATAGTTCTTTAGGTAGGTACCCTTTCCTAGTGACTGTAGAAAGTTTCAAACATTAACTACTCACTCGTATAATGAAAAAAAATTAACATAGATGTTTGTTCTGTCTGGGTGTTAATATGTATTAAAAAAAAAGTATTTAAGTATTCTATCAGTTATCTAGTTCCCATAGTACAAGCTTTGCTTATTTTGGGACTAGATGGCGCTGTGTGATGATGTACACCAATATTTATTTATTTATTATTTAATAAAAGATCTATAAAATATGGGTCATTTTTATGAAAATTAAATTTAAATATCAAGACTGTAATCCTAAATCCGGCATTCTCTCTCAAAGCGCTCAGATTCTTATACATTATACGAAGAGTAGTCAGAAGCACGTCCAAACATAACATTTACCACATGCCCTCATTTTGCAGTAGTTAGTATTCCATACGATGTTTTTATTTAACGTTCTAAACAGGAGTTAATGCACATTTAAATGTATTTTACTTCAAATAAATTTTACTTAATGTAATGCCTATGATTACCTTTTTCATAATAGATGAATATTTAATAGGATGACAACCGTACCTGGGAATTATTATTATTAGTTTTGTCAAGTGAACGCCATTACTACAAGAGAATAGTCCGGGAAGCTATTGAAATTATAAAGTACCCAAATTTTAATCGCGAAGACGGCTTTAGACTCTATTCTTCATGGAATCCTGTGGTCACTATGTGTGGGTGTCGCAATAGACCATCTCATTGCGTGGATACAGTCAGTGTGGTGTGTCGTAATGTGAACATGGACATTTCTATTTCTGAAGACCAAGTGAGGGTAGTTTCTTCAACTGCCTCCGCTTCTCGACGGTAGCTCCGAGTACTCCAGTCTGCCCGCGACCATGGCTATTGTAACATAGCGAAAACGTCGGGAAAGTAAATTAAAGGTAATTACGTGATAAAGACCCGTGTCAAAATCTATAGTTATGGGAATTACAGTTGTGACCCTATTTCATTTACCATAATTCTTTCCGAAGTCCGGAGAAAGCAGCATCAATCTTCTATCAATATCTCCACCAGCAACCTTCACTTCTTTCCTTCGAGCCGTCAGCGATTCGTAGTCCATAGCAGTTTTCGGCGTAGTGTTGTAAACAAGGAACCGCGTTAGCTGATCCATTTTGAACCTTACACTGAGGGCGTTAGAGTCTTTATTTACTTTAGAGCTTACACTTCCTACATATAATATCTTTGTTTTATTTTTGGTTTAATTTGGGTTTGCCTTTTTTTGGTGCTGTAGTTTCAAACCAAAAAAAAAGTAAAAAAAAATTTAAAAGATTATGACGTGTTGAAGAAAAACCAGGGTTCATTGGTTACAAAAATGTCTAAACGACGTTATCTGGACATAGAAACCGGGTGTTTTTAACGAACTACCAACAAAAAAAACATGATCAGACTCTTATAGGCCTAATCAGTTTATACGCCAGTAGTATTAATAAAAAAATAATTTGCGCGAATCCGACAAAAACACGTAGAAAATATTTTAAGTATAAGAAAATTTACCAATACTTTTTTCTTTATATTTTAATTTTGTTGCAATAAAATGGCAACTAAATTATAGCGTGGCCTTATGTTACTGCCCCGAGTATCATGTTTTTATTTGTAGATAATAATGTCAAAACTATGTTTTTTTTTTAAATCTAGTTATCAATCTCACAAGTTTAAGTTATTTATTTTTATCAAGTAAAGACATTAAAAACTTTTTTGTGTGTTGGAATATAAAAATAAACGACAGTGACGACACTAAAGAATCACAAAGCGCCGGAAATGTTATATTTCTAATAAATAATTAAAATAAACAGATGAAGGCTAAAAAGTGACCACACCAGAACAGTATCACGATAGAACTACCCTCAGAGACATTAGGTTCTTGAACATTCAATGTGCTATGCCTAGGTAGATGGTTAAGTAGATTGAACATGTAAATTGCATGGTGGTATGTGAGTAAATAGTTCGGTTAGAGCGACATGCAACGTGTGAAGGTGAAAACACTTAGGAATTGCAATACGTGAGCCTAAAGATACCTACATTCTAGATCTAGCTAGACCAGGTTGATAGACACTGGTTGATTTTCTAAGAAGTTATTTGCCGCAGGCATTTGCAATTTTTTAATTTAACAGTAGATTGAACACCCGAGCTTTCTAACTATTTAATTTATAAGTAGGCTTATCATGAACAACCGAGAAAATATTACGTCTACAGAAGAATAGACTAATATTATTATGTCTACGGAAGAGTAGATAGAAAATACTTTTTGTTAGTCAAAACAGCAATATTTAAACTTTATGAGCATTGAAATCACAATAATATTCAAAAAGATAAGTTTCACATCTTTGCTCCTAAATTCTACTGTCACACATTCCACATCTAAAAATCAAGCTGTTGACCGAGTGGGAGGTACTACGATTTCCATTTCAAAGGTCGTGGGTTCAAATGCCAGGCGTGCATCATGGATTTCTCTGTTCAAAAACACGTGCTAAAACGATGAAGGAAAACATCGTAAGGAAACCAGTTTCTTAATTTTAGCAAAATGTAGGCATGAGACCTGCGAGGGTGTCTAACTAACGTATTTGGGGTTTTTTTTTAATAACAAAATGTCCGTTCGTAGGTCATGAATATCCAGAATACGCCCAAAATTATACTGCCTTGCATCTGCCAACTTGAGGCTATAGGCTAAGCCTTATCGACCACATATACGCCTAATGGCTTCATTTCTTCAAACAAACAATTCTGTCGAAACCTTGAGGTGTGCGGGGAGCAGTAAAATAGCATTCTGATTGGCCGGTTCAATTTCACAGCACGCCGCGGGGCGCGTTGTGAACCGCTTGGTGGCTTACACAGGATCTGTAACCCATATGTATTGTCTGACAGTGTTCGCCTTGTGTTCGAGTCTAGGCTGTGCGGAGCCTCATTTGCTTGTAACTCCACAGACAACCATACCCATAAAACCGAGACACAAACAGAATTGGTGCAGTTGTTCTATCACATGAAGGCGAGTGGGCACTTGTAGTTGTGATGTGTATAGACACGCGCTTTTGTGTGCGTGAATGCGACTCGGACGATTCTGAGCGCTACAAACAAGACCAATTCGCCTTTGTGAGATAGAAGAACAGTATGGTGGTATTCTTTTAATTCTTCCCATCACAAGGTCTAATATTACAAAGATATTTTTAACCAACGCTAAAAGAGGAGTATATTTTTTGCTTTTTTTATGTATGATTACGCATATCTTCGTACCTAGAGTGTTCATCGATGATTTTTATTGTCCAGAGAATAGTCCCAAATTGGACCCATTTAAAAAATTATTGATGTATGACTAAGTTCCTTCATAAAACTTAAAAAAACTAACACCGTCCCTCGACTTTTCGATAAGTTGATTATTTTCTTTTCTTTTCGTTTTTTACAAAGCAGTTTTTTGGATATTGTCAAAAATGATTTTTTTTAAAGCCAAATTTTGATAAGCATAACACAATTATGCCGTAATCACGCAGTCCACAGTTACGTATCAAGTTGTCGCAATTTACAATTTCTAATTAGCATAATTATGAAATTCGTAATTCGTAATTAATGAAACTGTTCCATTTGTATGTAAAACGAGCACCTGCATTGCGCGCTTATCGCCGCTCGAGGTTTGACATTGACGCCTATGCGCCGACTAGGAAATTCTTGATATTTTTGTTTATTTTTTATGGTGGACTTAAACAATAAATAAATAAATATTGGTGGACATTTCACACAGAAAAAACATCTATGTTCATCACACAAATGGTTATCCCGGGTGGGGATCGAACCTACAACCTACAGCGCAGAAGGCAGAGCTACTACCAACTGAGCTGTAAGGCCAGCCATAGGTATAGTAAGATCAGATACAAGTTTAGTTATTGTACAATTGCTCTTAGAACCCAGAATTTCGTCCGCGTAGATTCAGGAAACCGATTTTTGGCGACTTTACTTTAAAATACTGAATTATTGTAAATCAAAATATTTTTTTGGGAAAAAAGTATCCGTTTCAGGACATTAAACTCACACACATTTCTATATGAAATTTCATTACAATCGGCCTAGCGTTTTGATCGTAATAACGTCACAGACAGACAGACAGAGTTATTTTCGGATGATGGCATTGCCATACCAAAAAAAAACCTAAATCAAATAAACTATCCTCATTTGACAGCTAACGTTAGTTAAGTTAGCTGTCAAAATTGTATTATCATTATCTGGAATCTACGAGTGATACACTCTTAGTTTATGGGCCTGACAGTCATGTAGGCTACATTGTGTTCGGGTACCACGTGTTCAAAGCCGAGCAGAAGCTGGTAGTATATAAATGCTCAAGTATCAAAACATGTACACTGCAGTGTATGGCGTTTAAAATTAGAATGATTTGTAATTGGGCCGTACCATGAAGTGTACAGGGCTTCCGTTTATCGCACGCGTCAGCCAAACGCTTTACACATTAGTGCATTAGTAAAGTACCTAGGTACAGACTAGGGATTACATGAATACATTCTCATACAGGGTGCCTACTCCGCAACCGATAAACGATTTATCGTGACAAACGTCACATCGTTTCCGACACGATGGACGACATGAAACGACCTATATTACATTTGTTGACAATCATTTGAATATCATACAATATACTAGTAAGGTTACCTTTTTAGGGTTCCGTACCCAAAGGGTAAAAACGGGACCCTATTACTAAGACTTCGTTGTCCGTTTGTCTGTCTATCTGTCCGTCTGTCTGTCACTGGGGTGTATCTCATGAGCCGTGATAGCTAGACAGTTGATATTTTTACAGATTATGTATTTTTGTTGCTGCTATAACAACAAACAGTAAAAACAGAATAAAATAAATATTTAGGAATATCCCATACAACAAACACGATTCTTTTGCTGATTTTTTGAATAACGGAACCCTTCGTGCGCGAGTTCAACTCGAACTTGGCCGGTTTTTTTTTATTAACTTATTGTTTGTTTAGTTCTAATTAAATAGGTTAGCAAAAATACATCCTTTGTTCTAAATTCCTACTACAAGGAAAATCTTTTAAGGACCGTATTAATTATTTTTTAACAGGTATCCTATTCCCAAAAGGCTTCTTAGAAAAATTAATAGACCATAAAGTGTTGTCCCTTTTTCTAAAAATAACGAGCTTATAGTCTTACCATTGTTATAAAAACTGTCACTTTTTTTCTTTGTCACAGGTGACATAAATACCCTCTCGCGTTCACTATACACTTCATACGAGGACATGATATCATTTTCAGAAAAAAACACTAAAGTTCAAATTTATATCCGAAATTTACAGTAATAACATTGTAATAAACAATATCTGATTAGTGTACACTATACCTACTCCTCAAAATCACTTTTATTGTTCACTGATATATTTCCAGAAAAATCACAATTTATTGTAAGTAAATAAATAAAACTGCCTAATTATAAAAAAAAAACAAAATTAAATAATTTCAATATCAGTGTTAATTGTTAAAAAAACTGCCTAATTATAAAAAAAACACACTTTAAACCATTTCAATATCAGTGTCAATTGATAAGTCTTTAACTCGTTATTAACACAAGTTTATTGGAAGTCTCGGTGTTGCAAGAAAATCTTATTTTTTATGCGTTTAACGTTGTTTTAACAGTCACTGTTCTCTTAAGCAATAGGCGTGAGGGGTTTTAGAACACTAATCAAATGCTCGATTGCCATGTGAAGTTCCCAAGGTATTTCGATGACGTAATAGCATTAAAAGTCTTTCACACTGCTGTCAAAACTTTCAGACACTTACAGGCACACTAGTATAACTTCACAAATGAAAGTAATTCTGTAAGTTTGCGGACACCCTGAAAAGATTATCTAGAACCTAACGTATGTGCCTACACCTTGTAGCTACACATTGTATGTAGATTTTTTAGAAGATTCCAACCACTATTTCTACTACCAATTGGTTGGCTGGTAAAAAAAGCCTTGTTATTAAGTCCGTCTTTTTGTATTTATTTTTTTAAGTGATATTAAAGTATTAATAAATAAGTAAATAAGATTTTTAAAAATAAATGTTTTTACTGTCTTTTAAATTCAATTTAGTAAAATTTATTGCGATTGCGTTAAAATATTAACGTGCTAAAATTTAACAAAAATTATATCCTGAAGGTACACTATTACGGTGCTATTAATAAAAATTTACTTATCCAAAGATCATCTGAGGTTACACCAAGACTTGTTTATACCAGCTTAATGTAAGCAACTCCATTTCTAATCCTCGTTTATTAATATTGAATTCGACTAGTCCAAACGTAAGCGTTGGACTAAATTTAATCCTGCGCTAGTCTACGTTTATTAATGAGACGGTATATGTTTTTAAATAAAAAAATGTATATAATCAATGACGTCTTACTTCTTTCTACTCTTAAACTTAAAAACAATAAAATCAGTCTAGCAAATAAAGAGCAATCAATAAGAATTTAGAAGAATCATAACCTGTAAAATTTAGGTGTGCTAAGGTGCTCTCAAACGGTTAAGGAAAGCAGCTCATAAACCTAAATATTCATAGCAAGCAAAGTCGCTGGCAAAAGCGGAAGAAGCAATAAAAAGGTAAAAGAATGTAGAGACACGAACGCTAACACTCATTTAGGTCATAAAATCTTGGTTTCAGGGAGTTTAATGCGTAGTTCACAGTTGTTTAGTTCATTCGTTGTTTAGGTTATGTGTTTAGGTTTTATTTTATAGGGTTCACAAATAGAATTTTAATTAATTTGGATTATCACTTGTTTTTAGGATTCCGTACCCAAAGGGTAAAAACATGACCCTTTTACTAAGACTTCGCTGTATGTCTGTCGGACCGAAAATCCGTCTGTCGATTGTTACAAAAAAAATTGTCAGAACAACGTGTGTCACGGGTCAGCTAGTATAGTATACAATACATCCTATCAGGCATGTCTTAGGGTAGATTTATATTAGACCGGGGCGTGCCGAGTACGTGGCCCGGACGGGGCACAAATTTGAAACGGTACATACATTTTGTATGAAGCAGTGCCTGATCCGTGTCCCGTCCGGGCCCGTTTATAACTAAAGGCTCCGGCCCGTCTTATATAAATATTCTCTTTAAGTTATATTAATATTAATTTTATATGTTATGTTATATTAATTTTAAGAGCTAACATATATCGTACCATAGTATTTTATACTTGTTCATTTTACGAGTACTTTTAACGAACATAACTTTTTATAAACTTACTATGTCTTCGTTTAATTTTGGAGGTAGAACGTAATTAATTACTCAAATTAAACTTCATGATCGAAGCAAAAGTTATAATTTTAAGCATCTGGGTGTGTTTGTATTAAATAACACTTTTAATTAAAAGTAAATAAGGACAATTTCATTAAATATACAGCCATAACTCTAGTTGCTTTGTAAGCTAGTATGCAACGAATGCCGGAAAGTAAACAATAATATAGGCTATTTGACAGTATGAAAAATAAAGTGTTGTTGATAGTAATCTATGTGAATTATGCCTTCATAAAGCGTTATGGAGTAAAATAACTTGAAAATAAACAATGATTTATTAAAAAAATCATAATTAAAATTATCTATTTATAAACGCCAGTCACGTGACACAAAACGGTCAGGATTGGTCGAATCGACGATGACGTAACATGCTTGTCAATATGAGTCATCACCTGCCTTGAAAAACTTGACGTTTGTGTATTTGTTGAAAAGCATGTAACGTCACAGAAACTAGTGCGACGCCATTTGCTAAAGAAGCGTTTTTGCGGGTTATTTATATTGTCAATATTTAATTTAGATTTTTAGGGCCAATACTTAAGGCGCTCCCAGTCGACGATTATTTTTGTTCGAAACGAAAAAAGAAATACTTGTGAACAAGCCACATCTCCTATTTTATAATGTATAGTATATGTGAATAAAGATGTACCCATCTTTAATCACTTCGATAAATAATCCTACCGACCGCTGCAATGGCGACAAACACACATAAATTTTGTATAATTACTTATCAAAAATCTATTCAAATAGAAATCTAGATCTACATATTACCTATCTTTAACAATAAATCAGAAGTTGATTTTAATAGTAGGTATATAAAATATTTCGATCATAAATTCTAAAACGTATCATTTTGAAATAATATCTTAATCGTGAAAAGTTTCTGCTATTATATTTTCAGCTTAATAGAAATTTAGGTAGGAACCTGAAGTAATATACTTATAAAAATAGGAGATGTGGCTTGTTCAGAAGTATTTCTTTTTTCGTTTCGAAAAAGAGCAATCAGCGACTGGGAGCCCCTTAACAGAATTGAAAATAATATGAATAATCTAGAATGGTTTTCAAAATCTTGTCAAATAGCCCATCATGTTGCTTACCTTCAGTGGATTATTTATTTCAAACAGACTGCAACCTCCACTGCACCCTCCTAGGGGTTGAATTCCTAAGTGCAACCTTATACACAAAATGAAATATACCAGACACTCTTCTTATACTTTGATTCAAGTCCAAAAAATCCGCTCTAAAAGTCGCAGGCTTGAATCCCACGAGCGCGTAAACTTAACACGTAAACCTTACCTTTATCTTTAGAAATGTGTAAAACTTTCTTCAGAACCGTCGACTCTCCCTCTTTTTTCTTCGTTGCCAAATTCATCTTGACGGCTTTCCAGCGGCTCACGTTCTTATTCATTTTGGACGTACCATTTAAGTCCTGCATAAAAAAGTTTTGAGTACTTGTCTCATTTAAATGAAACGCGGCAAATCACAGCGAGGTGCGAGTGGATGTGGTATTTTCTTGAAAATATAAACGTTTTTGTTCATTATAGCGGGGTTTTATGGTTTGATACTTTGGGGCAGTGAAATAAGGACTGCAATAATCATAAAGATGAAAACTTCGCAGACTTGTATTAGTTTAGTTGTTATTTTGTTGGATTTATGTATTGAGATATTTTGTTATTAGCATAGCGTTATGTACAGTTGAAATGAAAAATGAAATGAAAATGTTCTTTATTGTAACACTATCTAAGCAATTACGTTAGTTGAATAAGTTATTTTAAAAGCATTGCAATGTTAATCTATAGTAAAGTTCATTGATTTCGATTTCGATTTACGTATGAAATACTAATTAGTGCAAAATGAGGGTATGGGGTATGTGCCAAATGTAATATTAGGACGTGTCTCCGACTACCACATTTAGAAATATTTATGGTTCTAAACGCCTGGAGATCTGAGAGGTCGTCTATTCTTAGGAATAAGTTTTTAGGTTCAATCAGAACTTGTCATATCTAACACTGATACACCGTACGGATCCTAAATAAACATTAAAATAGTCTCCTTATTCAATGAATGACTGGCTTCGCAGCTCAGTTGGTAGGAACTGCCTTCTGCGTTGTAGGTTGTAGGTACGTTTCCCACCCAGGATAAACATTTGTGTGATAAACATATATGTTTGTTCTGTGTCTGTGTGTAATAAGTATTTTATAAATTATCTAGTTTCCTACAAGCTTTTTTTGGGGCTAGATAGCGTTTTGTGAAAATCTACACCAATATTTATTTAATGTATCAAGATTTTTTCTAATGGTCCCACATATCGATTGAAACGTCGTAGAAAGGATTTATTGAGGCAACCTAAGGTCACGTTTTCGCCCCATTATTGGCGCAAATTGTATGCCTGCATTGGCCTTAGAAAACTATTATTATTGTATTCACACCTTCAAGCACCCTAAGTGGGGGTTAAAATGAGTTACTGTTAAGTGAGGGCACAGTGAATTGCAGAAAAGGATCAATATGTGTTAGTCATGAGTTGCTTTCTGACGTACATTGCCATTGTATTATAGTTTTTTAAAATCTATAGAGTATACCTATCTTAACAATAATAGTATGTAGTCTTTAACAAAATGTTGAACCATTAGTTCCAGCTACAAGCTTGAAACATAATAAATGGTTGATAATATTTGTTTTTTTTTTGTTTTGGCCAGAGTCAATGAACGACGGAAAATGTGATGAGTTAAATGTTTTTGAACTTGGAGCTACAACGAAATAAGTGATTAGTAGACATTACTATAGATTTTTTGACGAGTCTTGACGTACCTAATCACTTTTTTTTAAATCTATAGTTACGTTTGAAGTGATTAAACAGCCATTTTTAGGGTTTCGTAGTCAACAAGAAACCCTTATAGTTTCGCCAAGTTCGTCCTTCCATCTGTCCGCAGCTAAGCTCAGAGAATATCAGTGCTAGAAAGCTGTAATTTGGCATGTATTAGTATTGTCAACTAAGTAGTAGAATAATAAAAAAAAAAAAAAAAAAAAAAACTGATCGTGTTTTTATCTTTAATTTAATATACAATTTCGCAAAACTATCACGCAAAAATCAACGCAAGAGTGATCTTATAGATAATCAGTTTACCTCATGCAACCCTAAACCAATGATGGAATAGATACTACAAAAGTTGACTGGTTTTCTATATATAGTTACGAATATCTATGTTAATACAATGCATAAAACGAGCTAGGCTTTGTGAAACATAAACAGAGTTTCAGTTCCTTCAACCGCTGACACAACAGAATAATGATATACCCGCGTTTAACTTATTCTATTCCTTCCTAGAACATCAAGTCAGCGAGTTAAACCCGTATTTATTTGTGATCGGGATAAGAGTCGGGTTTGTACCGCTTACACTATTCATATGTTAAAATATCTGTTTATTTCAGTAACGTACACTGTAAGGTAAATAAATAAATATTATTGGATATTTCACCAAAACCAAAATGTTTGGACGTGCCTCTGACTACCGCCACTAGACATCTTCAACGAATCTAAACGTTTGGAGATCTGAGAGGATGTCTACCGTTTGGGGATTACAGGCGTGATCCTACTTATATATATTTGTATTGTTTTGAAAACAATAGTTTATTTTTTTAAAACAATAGCAGTATATTTTTCAATCTACTTGTAAAACAGTGATTGCGTATCAGAAAACTCGTAAAGAAGTCAGGTATGAACCAAATAAACTTACTATTCCAGTCTTGTCTGTGCTATATATATCAGTGCAGTTCCGGGAAATCGCAGAATAAATAAAACCGGACAAGTGTAAGGAGGTCTCGCATTCTGAAGGGGTCCTGTACTTTAACTTGAACTAACAAACATCAAAATTGCAAACTTTTTCGGTAATAAATACCCGATTGTTTGAAGTGATTGTTCAACTTGTGCACCATGGTCGAGAGCATGGCTTCAGTTTTTTTCCCTAGGTTAAGCAGGTCGTCTGGAAGAAATCGTTTAATCGATAAGACCGCCTATTATAACATATATTATTATATTTGTAATGCTTATATTGTGTTACAATAAGGAACTATTTAATTTAATTTAACCCGCGGTTTAGCCCGCATGGCGTCCGAATAAAAATTTACTTATCACGTATGGAATGCGAACTACTGCAAAATGTAGGCATGTGCCAAATATAATGTTTTGGACTTGCCTCTGACTACCCCCAGTAGACCTTCAAAGGATCTTCTAAGCGTCTGGAGATCTGAGAGGATGTCTACCGAACTTGGGGATTACAGTCCTGATCCTATTTTTTATCATTAAAATACTATTTTCTTACATTTTTATAGTTTTAACATGATACCTCGCAACATTCACTTTAGGAGGGTTTAGTTTTCCGGTTTTAAAATACGGATTTCTAAATAAAGGAAGTACAAAGGCATAGATACTTCAAAGCGCAGTAAAACAAGGATGATTGAAAACCGTATATTTTAACTTTGCTTCAAATATAGCTGGAGAAATTATAGTATGTTTTTAGGGTTCCGTACCCAAAGGGTAAAAACGAAACCCGCTGTCCGTCTGTCCATCATCAGGCTGTATCTCATGACAGCTAGACAGTTGACATTTTAACAGTTGATGTATTTCTGTTGCCAGTAAACAACAAATACTAAAAACAGAATAAAATAAATATTTAATTAATAAATATTACTCCTACGCAACAAATGTGATTTTTTGCTGTTTTTTTATAAATAATGGTACGGAACACTTCGCGCGCGAGTCCGACTCGCACTTGGCCGGTTTTTTATATCTACACAGCGAACGTCGAATTAAATCAGATAAAAAATGGAGCTTTCTAAAAACGGTTCTGGCAAAAATAATGTTTTTTCAGTTTGGACATTGCCTTTGTATTTATTTTTGAAAAATAATATAACGTGGATTATATTTTACAAGCTTTTATTTAACTAACAATGTATGTATGTATGTATGTAACTATGTTTATTCGGAAGGTTTTTGCAACTCAATTTTGAAGCAGTTATCCTCAACCGATTGAGCTGAAATTTTGCCTACTAATGTAACTTCGGTGACAATACAATAATTTGGTGACAGCGAGCTGATCTGATGATGGAGTCAGGAGCTGTTCTACAGTCACTCACAACAGAACTTCTTAGTAAATACTTCGATTGAGTAAAAACTTTGCATTCTTGTCAAGTTCCGATGACAATGTTATATGATGTGATAGGTAGCGCGCATTGTCATTGAAATATATTTTTCAATAGAAAACTTATTTATATTGCTATACTAGTTTTTGTACATAGCTTTTAGTAGCTTTTATGCTAATATAGCGACTGTAATCCCTAAGGTGACATCCTCTAAGATCCACGTACGCTCAGATCCTTGAAGATGTCTGAAAAGGATTAGTCAGCACGTCCACATCACATTGGGTACATGCTCACATATTGCATTAGTTATAGATAGTAATATACGTGATAGGTTGCAAGCCCATCGCCGGTTAAGTGTATCTAGTAATTAGTTCCCTCACGATATTTACTTCACAAATTATGTTTATTTAAACTTCCTGAAGAACGAAAGTTGAGGTGCTTTCCAATTAGCTAACAAGGCTCAAGTAGAATAAAGTATGTTAGCGATAAAAATACATAATTTAGCGAATTTTAGGGGAAAATTTAATTAGAATCAAATTTAGACAGAATTTATTTGCCACTTAAGCAAACAAACAACATTAAATAAAAAGGAAAAGAAAAAGAACAAAAAAATATTTTGAATAAATTAAATAAACAAACATACCGAGTTAGTGTAGTGAAAACCATCGCGACTTCGAAATTCAAATTCAATTTCAACTCGAACTCGAACTCGAACTCGAACTCGAACTCGAACTCGAACTCGAACTCGAACTCGAACTCGAACTCGAACTCGAACTCGAACTTTAACATCTTAATTTAAATCACACAGCGCCATCTAGCCCCAAACAAAGCAAGACTTGTTCTATTGGAACCAGACAACAACTTGTACAACAAGCAGATGTACTGTCAAAGCATTTTCCAACTAGGGAATTTAAATTAAACTATTCCAATTTTTCACTACCCGTAGGTATTGCAAAGTATTTCCTTATCCGGTTTTCAGCACTCGGGTAAAACCTGGGTATTTCATCCAGGGAGTATTACTCCAAACCTTTGAATAGTCCAATCGGGAGACGGCGTAATCAACAAGTATATAATGTATTCTATTTGCTACAGCTTTGCTTAGTTTGGAGCTAGATGGCGATGTGTAAAATGGCCACTAATATTTATTTATTATTATTATTATTTGTTTGGGTCTACATGACGCTGTGTGTAAAATCCATTAATATTATATTTATTTATATTTTTTTTACCTAATGCTCTCACAATGTCATCATATTTTTTTTGTTACGTTATTTTATTGCAATTTTCGTGGAGAACTCTATCAAAATCAATTATATAAACCACATAATTCGTAATAATGTTATAATATTTAATTTAACCTAAACAAACAACATTCAAAAATTTATTATCACCTGCATCTTTCATGAAGTGCCTAGTCTATTTGTTCTGCCTCATAAACAAAACCAGCCTGTACAGTGGTCAAGTACAATTTCTGAATAGAACAACATTGTTCTGTTTGGCTGATCTGTTTTATAAAATCAGTGTAACCCGGACGTTGATTAAAACCAGCACATTCGTCCAGGTGTCGAACCTTCATGATATCCAGTTTATTAGCTGCCGTGACCGATCGCTTATCCGGTTGTAATTAGCCTTTATTGCAGTCTTACCTTGTATCTTGCCATCGATTTATTGTTTTATCATTGAGTTCTTTAGGAACACGTATGAAATTTGGTCAGCTCTGTTGGTAGTAACTCTGCCTTCTGCGCTATAGGTTGTGGGTACGATTCCTACCCAGCATAAACATCTGTGAGACATTAAACTTATATCCATGTTTTTCTAATTATAGGACATCACAGCATGCACTTACCTAAATAACTCAATGATGATCATGTTTGTTCTGTGTTTGGGTATTAATATCATATCCTAATAATATTATAAATGCGAAAGTTTGTGATAAGGCTGCTATGTTTGTTCCCTAATTTTAAATTTGCTGTTGTATGTCCGTAAAAATCAGAATATCTCTGATCTAAAGACATTTAGCATTTGAAGATGTCTAGTGGAGGTAGTCAGGGGCACGTCTAAATATTATATTTTTCACATGCCCACATTTTGCAGTAGTTAGCATTCCATACATGACAGGTTGCAAGTCCATCGCTGCTTATAAGAATACTAACTGGTTTCCTCACGATATTTTCCTTCACCGTTGTGTTTTTGAAGCGCATATAATTTTTTCGAACAGAAAAATCCATTGATGCACGCCGGGATTCGAACTCACGACCTTCAGATTGAAAGTCAAGGTACATCCAACTCAGCCAACACGGCTTTAAAAAAACAAAACAAGTTTACATTTATCATAAGTTGAATTATTATTAGAATAATTAAAAGCACAAGTTTTAGAAATAACTGCGTAGAGTTTTATCAGCTGAGTCATCTCAGTAAAATATATTATTTGATAGATATATTTATTATACGAAAAAAATAAATCTATCAAGAAAAGTTTCATCAATCGTGTTTCTGTCTGTAATTTATCTAGATTATATCCATATGTTATCTTTGTCATGAAAATCCAAACTGTATGTTTTGCGGTTATTGAGAAAAAACGATTCTGCGTTCATCAAAAACATTTATTACTCGTCTTAACAAGGGTCTTCTTTTTTGAAAACAAAGGCACATTTTGCGGATTTTAAATTCCTTACAATATGATTGCATAAGGTGGTATGTGAGACAGATTTTATAACGTGCCAGAATCAAGGCAAGGTTATATTACCGAGTCGGTGAACTTTGTGTCATAGCTCTGGGATAGGAATGGATAAGGCGTTTTAAAGTCCCATACAAGCTCCGTAATAAGTAAAGACGTGAATGAGTAACATTTAAACTCGTGATGAAATAAATGAAGGATAACAAAACCATCGTTAAAACCAGTTAGTACATAATGTAAGTCTTAAAAGCGGCGATGAACACGTAACCTGTCACGCATTAAATATTCACGGTTGCAAGATGTGAGTTTGAGTATCTACAATTTTGTATATTCCAACGTGCCTCTTCTTACCCCTTTTTGTATTACCCCTGAAGTATTTGCCGAGTTTCTCACCGCCTGCACATTTTGAAAGGATGTCTATGTGGATGTCTCTATTCCTTGTAATCCAAATGTATCTCTACTGGTAGGATTAGGCATATATAATATTATCTATATAACTGAGTTTTCATGAAATAATACAAAGTCCCAGACACCTCAACATAATATAAAAATCGTTAGCATAAGTATTATGCCACATCCAATTAAATCAATTGTCTTACATTCATGTGTAGAAGCATATTTTTCACAAAACAATGCGAGTTCTTTGTTTCCGAACAAATGGTTTGTGAAGATGTAACAATTTGAACTCCGAATAATTTATATTTTTACTAGCGACCCGCCCCGGCTTCGCACGGGTAGCATGTTATTATACATATAAACCTTCCTCCTGAATCACTCTATCTATAAAAAAAAAACCGCATCAAAATCCGTTGTGTAGTTTTAAAGATATAAGCAAACATACATACATACGCGGGAAGCGGAAAGCGACTTTGCTTTATACTATGTAGTGATTTCAATTTCGTATTTAGAACTTTATTTTTAAGATACTCTCACCCGCGGTTTGGCTTCCGTAGCAGCGGGATAAAAATCTATATCTTCTTTTTATATATTAAAATAAATTTCTGTTCGTTATGACTCGCTAAAACTCAAAAACGGCCTGACCGATTGGCATATTTATTTTGTTTTAAAAATAAAAAATAATTAGTTGCCATAAAGTTGGAAAAAACTGAAAGTTGCTTTTTTCTATTGAATTATTAAAATTTGACAGGTCTGTCGAGACAGCTAGTATCTAAATTTATAAAAATTTATCCCTATTTCCCTTGGTCACGGCATCACGCGTGAACAGCTGAATCAATTTTGCTTATTCTTTTTTATTATCATTTTTATTGCCTGGAGAAAGGTTTTAAGAAATAAATTTTTGGAAAATCCAGCGTAAAATTGTGAAAATCGGAAAAAAATTAAAGTGCTTTTTCTATGAGATAGACGAGACAGCTAGTAAGAATAATATAATGCTATAAAAAATACATATCGACTATTTACTAAAATAAACGTGCGAAATTGTGTCCCAAACCATTCAGTAGTGGTTACGACGTGGTTATGTAACAAAGATGCAATCAATTTTCTTTAGAAACTTTGACAACGATATGCACCACATGGCGGATGATTTATGGGGTAAGAAAAATAGCCATTATTTTATTCTAGACTATTCACTACAATACGTGCTTTAACTATAGATTTTGACACGGATCTTTATCACGTAATTACCTTTAATTTACTTTCCCGACGTTTCAACTATGTTCAATAGCCATGGTCGCGGGCAGACTCAAGACTGTTATATAAAGACCCGTGTCAAAATCTATAGTTATGTCTACTTATCACGGTAGTTTGAAATATGCGTGCTTTTTAATTCCAATTCCTTTAGTGGTAAGTAAGTGCTTGGTTTAATAAACATCTCCTACTCGCAATCCTGCATAGATACGAGTATATACATATGTGCATTAAAATAATATATGAAATACTAGTTTTTGCTATTAGTTTCATTCGCATGATGCTATAATATCATATTATGCTATTATAGGGCATAAGTTATATAAATTATTACGTAACTTTATGAACTTGTCGCACACTTAACGAACGTAAGCAATCTTCATGGATCACATCGACGAAAGAGACTAACTACCCACAACACAGGATATTCCTAGGGTGGGAGTTAGTGTTCTTACAGTTATAAATTGTTTGTTTATCTTTAACTAGCTGACCCGTGCCCGCTTCGCTGTGCGTAAGACATTTCTAATACCATCGTGGACTTTTTTGTAGACGTTTTTAAGGTGTACAATACTGTAGTACATTATTTTGATATATCTCGTGGGGTTCAGCCAGCATTTGCAATGTAAGCGCAAAAAAATGTGTTTATTTACGACATCACATTAGAAACCTCTAAAATTATCAGTGTTTCTCTTACATTTCTTCTTACATGCATAATATAGTATATTATGCATGTATTATACATATAAACCTTCCTCCTGAATCACTCTATCTATTAAAAAAAAACCGCATCAAAATCTGTTGTGTAGTTTTAAAGATATAAGCAAACATACATATTACATACAGACGCGGGAAGCGGAAAACGACTTTGCTTTATACTATGTAGTGATTTTAATTGGAATAATATATTATCAACTATTTAAAAAGTAGCTTGTTCTATAGAACAAATTGAGAAAAAAACTGTGGCCTTGTTTTACAGCGACATGTTCTATAGAACAAATGGGACCTACTTCTTTCTTAAAATCTTCTCGACAATAATGAAACCTTGGAATATAAAAACCTCCTTTCAGTAATATTTTTGTCACAGTCTTCAGCAAAACGCCATGTCAAAAGTTCTAAACCCTCAAGCTCACCACATAAACGGATGATTACTGTAACTTTCAGCTATAGTGACAGCTTACGTTAAACAAAAATAATAAAATAAGCTGATCTTTCGTTATACAACAGGTATAACCGGTGCTGAAAATACAAAACTTTTTTTTACAATTTTGATTAGATTTTTCTGTCAGATTTTAATAACATCACATACAAAAATATTTGCTCAATTTTTGTCATTATTGATTTATCTTATATCTTATATATAAAAATGAATCCCTATTTTCCTTGGTCATAGACGCGTAAACGGCTGGAACAATTTTGCTAATTCATTTTTTCTTGTATTCGTTTTTATCAGGAGAAGGTTCTTATCCAAGTTTTTTTTTGACAGGACTATCGTCTTTCGGAACCATCGACTACATAGCCTAATAGACGCCTAATGGCTTCATTTCTTCAAACAAACAACTCTGTCAAGTCAGTGAGGTATGAGGTACGGGGGGAGTGGGAAAAAATGCATTCTGATTGGACGATTCAAGATGACGTGATTCACTAGGGATGGGAAGTGTTGTCATGAGTTGTCGATAGCAGTCAGAGGCACGTCCAAATATTATATTTGGCACATACCCACATTTTGCAGTAGTTAGCAGTCCATACGTGACAGGTTGCAAGCCCATCGCTGCTTATAAAAATACTAACTACTGGTTTCCTCACGATGCGATGTTTTCCTTCACCGTTTTAAACACTTGTTTTTGATCTATAGTAGGTACAACGCGAGCGAAGCCGCTGTCGGAAGCTAGTTGGCAATAAGTAGTTTTACTAGTTAGGTCCAACTGTTGTGTTACTACTATGTAGGTTTATCGATCATCAATTATTGAGTAGTGGTACAACACTATTAACTTTCGACAAGGAAAATAACCAGTGTAACTTGAGCTTGTGGTAATGGTTTTTTAGCATAAACAGACGAGATGTGCACGGGTCAAGGAAGTGGTCGGTACTACTGCAGGTTTGACGCGCGGTATTTTTTATCGGCCGTATAAGCCTGATGTTTTGGATGACAGTGTTCGCCTTGCATGCGGTATCTTCTGGGCTATGTAGTCGATGGTCGGAACAGCTAGTAACTAATAAATATTCCATCTATCGTACTATTTTTAGTCAGAAGTACTATTTATCTCAGTAGTAAGATAAATACTCAGAACAGAGTTAATAAATAAACCATGTGTAGTGTGCAATAAACATAATAGGTATCTACCTAAGTAGATATAGATTTGCTGTCTCATGAGTACAAGAAGTAAGCCGGTTAAGCATCTAAGTATAATAATATTCTTGTGCTGTGGTGAGCCAGTCATTCAATTATAGGATATTACACCATGGATGAAAATCTCGGCTACAGCAGCGAAGATGATGACGAAAAGAAGGTCTCTTCATCACAATGGCAGCTCACCAACGATAGCTTCATGGATTTGGAGCGGGAATCGTCAAAACAATTTTTACAGTATCGAAACTACCATCTTCATTTAATTCAAAAGGTAAAACGCAAATAATAATAATAATAAATGCCTGTTTGGTTACTAAAAATTCAGGCTTCTAGTTTTATCCACAACGAAGTTATAGGGGGTCGAAAATGGCCTGAACTGCTTCGAGAAAAGGATGGTACAGCCGTACCGCTTTATTGCTTGACTTGGCGGGGGCACTGCCGTGCCCCCAGATATTGGCGGACTTTACACACAGCCCCATCAAAATCCAAACTAAGCAAAGCTTGTGCTATGGGAATCAGATAACTGATAAAATAATGAACATACTTTTTTTTGTAAATACATGATAATAATCGCCCAGACACTAAAATACTTTTTCTAAATACATAATTATTATATATAATCACTCAGACACAGAACAAATAACAATCGACTGGCCTATCAGCTCAGTTGGTAGTAACTCTGCCTTCTGTAGGTTCTGGGTTCGATTCCCACCAAGGGCACCATTTGTGTGATAAACATAGGTGTTTGTTCTGTGTCTGGATGATAAGATGTAATTGTTGTGTAACTGTTGCCGCTTTAACAGCAAATACTAAAAACAAATAAAAATAAATATTAAAGTGGGGCTCCTATACAACAAACGTGTTTTTAAAACCCTTTGTGCGCGAGTCCGACTCGCACTTTGATGGTTTTTATATAATTCATAAGATAATCTTACCGGCTACCTAAATTAAACACAGTTTCTTTTTAAGTTTGATGGTTTTCAAGATAATGCGGTTTTATCGCTTTTTCCGTCTTGCCCAAATTTCACATATCTTATCTTATCTTACAGAGAGAGCCACCATCTGATCGTCGAATAATTCCAGCGACAAAGAGCCAAAGGTTGTGTTACTTCAGACATTACGTGTCTTCGCCGAACAAAACACAGATCGCTTGTATGCACCAGAATTCCTTTAACAAGTAATTATTATTGAACTATTATTTTTTAAACTATTGTGATTAGTTACTAACTTTTCACAAGGTGTTTTCCTTCACCGTGCTAAATAAAAGCTTGTAAAAAATTAGTTCAATAATAATAACAATAGATTTTGACACGGGTCTTTATCACGTCCTTTATCACGTCGTCAATTACCTTCTGCACACGTCTGCCCGCGACCATGGCTATTGTAACATAGACGAAACGTCGGGAAAGTAAATTAAAAATTAAAGGTGATTACGTATAGAAGACTCGTGTTAAAATCTATAGTTGTCTACAGTAGACAACTATAGATTTTAACACGAGTCTAAGCGAGTCTATTCTTCTAAGCGGCGATGGTCTTGCAACCTATCACGTATGGAATGCTAACTCCTATACTAATGTGGGCAATGGGAATATTCCAAATGTAATATTTTTGCGTGCCTCTGACTACCCTATTAGACATTTTCAAGGATCCGATCTGAAGATTTGAGAATATAAATAAGAATTACAGTCGTGATCCTATTTTTTTAAGTACCTACATGTTTATTATCTTGTGTCTTTTGTCTACTGTGTTTGTTTGTGTCAAATAAAATCATTTCATTTTCATTTCATTTTCATTTCATTTTTTTAATAATTAGTAATATTTTTTTAGGTTTTTCTGGCAGTACATGACCAATTCGTTGAACAAAAGCTTGCCACACACGTTTGTGAACATTTTCTTGGCGTCTTACGTTCCTGAAGATCATTTGTTTTTGTCTAAAATGGTTCCATTGATGCATGGTTAGTAGAGAAAACCTATCTTATGTCTTATCTATACATCTATCTATACATATAATAAAACTGTAGAAGAGTTCAATTCTGTACATTGAATAAAAACTAAAAAAAATACTCTTAGGGGTCTTCATATAAGTAACACAAGCCAAAAAAAACATTTTAAAATTTTTGTCTGTCTGTCTGTCTGTCTGTTGTCTGGCTTTCACGCAAAAACTACTGGACGGATTTTGATGAAACTTTTTTTGTTAAGTAGCTATTAGTCCTCGGCAACATATTAGGCTATAATTTATTTTGAAGATTAGAATACCAGATGTGAAACTATATGTCCCCCAGCGAAGCGGGCACGGGTCAGCTAGTCTATAATAATATTATAAATGCAAGTAACTGTTTGTCTGTTTGTCTGTTTGTGACGTTATCAAGGCCAAACCGCGGGGCCGATTGTCATGAAATTTCATATAAAGATAGTTTAAAGTTTCGGGTTATACTGCTATTTTATTTATTTATTGTTTCAGGTATAAAATTTGCGTTTATACTGACCGGCTTGCTTGAAGTGATGATATATATTTCCAGTTCTATTATACTTTTTGACTATTTAGTTGGCAGCATTTTCTTGAAAAATCCATGGAACAGGTAAACCTTGGCCAATATATTAATAATTTTTGGGGGAAAATAGGTTTTTATAGTTTTTTATGCATTTGTGACTTATTACAATATTTTATAGCTGTCCCGACAGACGTTGTCCTGTCAAATTTCAATAATCCCACTGAAAAAAAGTCTTGGGGCATAAAAAATACCCTACGACCTATTCTCATACCTCCCAAATAAACATAAAGATTTCATAAAAATCGGTCATGTCATTTTGTAGGAGTTTGTTTACAAACACTGTGAAAGGAAAATTTTATATATTAACAGAACAAATGAATAACTAACAAATGTTGTGTTAAGTTCCCACCCCCGTTCCCGGTATAAAAAGTTATGTTAGCTATGCTCATTCTATTATTCTATGTCCTGGTTCAAAGCTACCTCCTTACCAATTTTCAGCCGTTCTTGAGTTATAAATAGTTTAACTAACACGACTTTCTTTTTAGGGTTCCGTACCCAAAGGGTAAAAACGGGAGCCTATTACTAAGACTTCGCTGTCCGCCTGTCCATCTGTCAGTCTATCACAGGGCTGTATCTCATGAACCATGATAGCTAGACAGTTGAAATTTTCACAGATTATGTATTACTATTGCTGCTTTAACAACAAATACTAAAAAAATAATAAAATAAATATTTAAGGGGGGCTCCCATACAACAAACATGATTTTTTTGCCGTTTTTATAGATAATGGTACGGTTTTATGGTTCGTGCGCGAGTCCGACTCGCACTTGGCCGGTTTTTTATATATAGATATAGATATCAGTTTGCATAAATCATTATTATTTTACAGATGTCCTAAAAGCGGTAAATATTTTTATAGTTTAGGTTCGACGAATCCCGATACAAAAGTGGCAGTCAGCTGTTACAATGTTATGGACTTTGGTAACAGAGTCAGAAACAAAACTGTGATATTTTACAAACAATTTTATTATATTCCCGAAGATTCGGAGTTTCTGCAACTGGTTCAGATTGAGTATTTTAGGTGAGTACTTTTACATGCAACTTTGTAAGTGTAGATTGATGAAATCTATTTTTGACGACTTATCGTTATTATAGTTTTAGAAAATATTTATTTTTAAATAGCAAATGTCTGTCCCAATACTTTAAACTATCTCATATATATATATATATAATTGTCCCTCTGTCCCTCTGTCCCACTGTATCGTCCGACTCTCACTTGGCCGGTTTTTATTTTTAGGTACCGCCTTCTGACAATGCCAGTTTTTGTGAAACAGATATATACTTGGATAATGTGGGGATTAATTTTTATTTGTTACAAACAAATATTTAAGAGACGCTTTTGGAAGGTGATATTTTAAAAGCATTTGATTTTTATGCTCTACTGCGATTTAATGATATCACTGCTTCCCAGCTCATAGTAGCCTACTACTCTGCAGGCTGTGGGTTCGATTCCCACCCAAGACAAATATTTGTGTGATGTACAATCACTACATAGTATAAAGCAAAGTCGCTCTCCGCTTCCTGCGTCTGTATGTCTGTATGTATGTTTGCTTATATCTTTAAAACTACACAACGGATTTTGATGCGGTTTTTTTTAATAGATAAAGTGATTCAGGAGGAAGGTTTATATGTATAATAACATGCTACCCGTGCGAAGCCGGGGCGGGTCGCTAGTATATAAATAGAAGTTTGTTCTATGTATTATTTATACAATTTATACAATTATAATTTTTTCAGAAGAGACTTATTTCATGTTCTTTTTTGTATTTTGTAGTATTTTTTGACAATTTTTCTCAAGTTTTTCCTTCAATACAGTCGCTTTCTGCACCTCTCCCTCATGTACCTGCATAGTAACAGAATCATTTAAAAATTAGAAAATTGTCAAACCGGCATCCAAAGGAGAGTAAGGTTACAGGTTAATGATGATGATGGTAATGATTTTGTGGTTTCAGTTTTTCAGCATAATCCATTGGTGTGTGATTGCAATTGATATTATATCATTTTGCTACGTCATGTTTTATCATTTTAACGAGGACAATAATTATGCTCCTACGATTTCCCAAATTAAACCCTCATTTTATACTCATATCTTTTCCGTAAGTGATTTCTTTATTATTTTTGTATAAAGTTATCTTCTATAATATAAAAATGAAACGCTGAATGTGTTGCTAAGCGCAAATCTTGAGAGCAGCTTAACCGATTTAGCTTTATTCTTTTTTTGTTGTATTCGTTATTTATTATCAGGAGAAGGTTCTGATGGAAAAAAATGAATTTTCAGGACAACGTCTGTCGGGGCAGCTGTGCTAATAATAAAATAATAATTTTTAAAAAGTTATATAAATATAAATGGCCGTGCCGTTATGGCCATGTTGGCCGAATTTGAGGTACCTATTTACCTCGACTTTCAATCCGAATATATGTGCATTAAAACGTGCTTTTAACGGAGAAGGAAAACATCTTATATAGTATAGTATATGTGAATAAAGATGTACCCATCTTTAATCACTTCGATAAATAATCCTACCGACCGCTGCAATGACGACAAACACACGTCGGAGCGTGGTCCGCCTTAGCTTTTCGAATAAATTAATGATATAAATTATGTATAATTACTTATCAAAAATCTATTCTAATAGAAATCTAGATCTACATATTACCTATCTTTAACAATAAATCAATATGTCACAAGCTGATTTTAATAGTAGGTATATAAAATATTACGATCATAAATTCTAAAACGTATCATTTTGAAATAATATCTTTATCGTGAAAAGTTTCTGCTATTATGTTTTCAGCTTAATAGAAATCAAGGTAGGAACCTGAAGTAATATACTTATAAAAATAGGAGATGTATCTTGTTCAGAAGTATTTCTTTTTTCGTTTTGAAAAAGAGCAATCAGCGACTGGGAGCCCCTTAAGGAAACCAGTTGGAAACGTGTGGAATGCTAACAACTGCAAAACGCGGGCATGTGCCAAATTTTATTAAGACGTTTGTCTGACTACCCCCTTTAGACATCTTCAAGGGTCTAAGCTCCTTGAGATCTGAGAGTATGTTTACCGTATCTTACGGTAAACATACTCTAACTCTCGTATTCAAGAACGACACTATGAGAACACGCACCCACAGTGGACGAAATCTTTTTTCATAAACATCACTTTATGTGTTGAGCGGCACTATGGCGCACGCTACCGTGAGCCTTTAGAGCTCAACTTTGGTTAGGGGCACACGACAATGTGCCTCTAGTCACACTATGCAGTGTCGCACAACACATAAAGTGATTTTTGGTGCGTGTTCTCATAGTGTCGTTCTTGAATACGAGGGTTAGGTCTCAAGTCGTGATTTTTTTTCCAGGTTGTAGATCTCGATTTTTTAGCAGAATCAACTACCGCTCCACCTGTAGTTCATGTTTTGACAGCAAGAAGCACACAAGAGGTAAAATGTTTTATTGCTTGTCCGAACTGTGTTGGCTTGGCCGTGCAAGATACCGCGATTTTCAACGCAAAAGTCGTGGGTTCGAATCATGACCGTGTAGTAATGGTATTTTATGGACTTGCAACCTGTGACATATTGAATGCTAACACAAAATGTGGGTATTATTAAGTGTCATACTTGGGCGTGCTTGGTCTGAGTGCCTGGAAATCTGTGAGGAGGACTATCGCACTTATTTGGGGATTTAAGTCATATTTTAATTTAATTTTAGGATAATATTGCCTCGCAACTATTACAAAAATGGACCTCCTAGGAACAATGTGAACTACATACTTGTATCATTTTTTTTTTTAGATTTTACCTGGCCGCGACAGTTTTATCATAGTTTTATCGAATGCTGTATGCTTTTTATTCAGAGGTTTGCTTTCGTACAAAGTAAAACAGCACTGCGAGAGACTTGTCAATGTTCCTATTGTATTGCCTGGTGTTGGTGAGTGTTCACGCTTTGTTATAAAAGTCAAAAAAAAAAATTTAAAATTTAAATTTATTTGATTTGATTTGATTTGATTTCAAAAGGAATTTATTTCATCACAAGGATCACTTTGAAACGTCTTACGAGGTACGTGATGCTACGCCTTCCCGCGACCAAGTCTAGAAGAATCAGGCAACAAACTCGGCTTGGGACCTATATTTTTTTAAACATCATCATCATCATGTTCCTTCCTTATCCCACTTAAGTGGGGCGGAACAACATGTATACTTCTTCCATTATAGGTCCATATCTTTCACACAGTCCATCCATCTTTTTTTTTGCCTACCTCTACGTCTACATCCATCCACATTTATTCTTAACATTCTTCTCGTTACATGTCTTTCTTCCCTCCTATAACATGACCATACCACGCTAACCTATTGTTCCTCAGCTTTTCCGTCACAGGCGTCACTTTCAAATTTTCTGTAATGTTTTAAACATACGTAGTAAATACAAAAAAAAATGTATGTGTAATAATGAACATTTCATTAAAATTTCTAACGGGTATTTTATTTATTTTGATGTTTCGACTTGTTACTGAGTTACAAATTCGCGGTAAGAGAGTCGGTGTAGTAACGCGATGAATGCCCGTATAATGAATTATTAAGCTGCAATTGCACTAGGAGACATTTTGTCCCGCGACTATGACGCGTCGCGCGGGACATCGTCCGACATCGCAGGCGACATTTACGGTGGCACAGACGCTATCTAAATGTCTCTTGACATGTAAATGTCCACTGTCCCATATCGACCAGGGGACAATGTCGTGTTCCCCTAGTAAAAATGCGGATTTATTATTCGGAGTGCAAAAATAGTTTAAAAAAATACTACTCTCTGATGTTACTGGCACAAAGTTTATCTCGTAAATTTAATAAAATTAATCTCCTTAAGTTATTAAATTCTAGCTCATTATAAAATTTATGATTCCAACAATTTTTATTTTCCAGTTTTAAGTGCGTGGCTGTACTTTTGGCCGATGTACTTTTCGACTTTTTTTTTGGGAGACATTTACACTCTGTTCTTTTTGCTGTTTCATTTCACCATGGAAATAATGACCACTGTAAGTAATATGATAGTAATGTAATAGATAATAATGCAAGTAATTTGATTTTATTTTGACCTACTTAAAGATTTTTTTTTTATGTATCCTATTATGTATTATATTACGTATCCTATTATAAGTATTCTAATATGTATCCTATTATTTTTTATATAATACCAATTTATTTACCTCCAAGGGTGAAATAATAGGGAATGAAGTTTTGTATTAGACTTATAACTACATTAGTCAGTTTTGTTTTTATTCCATTTTTATACATAATAGTAATTGGTTGGAAGAATTTGAGGGAGACCTTTGCCCAGTAGTGGGACGAAATAGGTTAAAAAAAATATGTATAATGTGTATACTCGTAGGTATGTTGTATGTTTTTCTGCTAGATGATTTTTGTATGATGTGTAGATATTTTTTCCAACCTGACTCAGATTTAATTTTGACTTATTTCAGGTAGTGACATTTCAATGTCTCGTTGAGGCGATTGTCAGCGAGTGGCCAAAGTTACAAAGATGGTTGGTCTTTGTCATTTTGTTCATCATCGCTGTGGGCATTTCAATTGTACCTGTGGTATGGAAACATTTATTTATCATCATCATTTTCTTTCTTAGTCAAAAACACGTGCTCAAAACGGTGAAGGAAAACATCGTGAGGAAACCAGTTAGTGTTCTTATAAGCGGCGATGGGCTTGCAACCTGTCACGTATGGAATGCTAACTACTGCAAAATGTGGGCATGTGCCAAATATAATGTTTGGACGTGCCTCTGACTACCCCCACTAGACATCTTCAAAGGATCTAAGTGTCTGGAGATCTGAAAGAATGTCTACCGTATTTGGGGATTACAGTCGAGATCCTATTTATTTTATTTTTTCATTTTCTTCTCCTTTTCCAACTTAATGTGAGGTCGGCCAAATATGTTGACAAACAAGTTGCGATGAGGAATTGTCATCGGAACTTGACAATAATGCATAGTTTTTACTCAACCGAAGTATTTACCACCCGAGTGTCCGTTGAACAGCTCCTGACTCCATCACCAAATCAGCTCGTTGTCATATTATTGCATTGTCAACTAAGTTACATTAGTATGCAAAATTTCAGCTTGATCGGTTGGGGATAACTGCTTCAAAATTGAATTGCAAGATTCCACCTAAACATAGTTACGTACACACATACATTGCAGGTTAAATAAAAGCTTGTAAAAATCATCATTATTATTTTCTTCTTTTCCCACTTCAAGTGGGGTCGGGGTCAGCACATGTTGCGAAGAAAATTCGGCTTATGTTTTACAACCGGCCTTCCTGACGTTAACACTCTTTAGAAATATTAATTTATGTATGTAAGAATCTACCATTTTGTGAGACCTGGAATTTCAATCCAATGATCGTAGGTTCTAATACTGATTGTGCACAAAAGATTTTTAATGGAAAATTGTTTTTTCTATGTACACTTGCTTAAAATGAAAAGGCGTTTTCTTGTATTGCTGAAGTTTTGAGACAATTCAGATTTATGATATACAGTATACTACAGTATGTGATATACAGTATGCTGCCCCAGACGCACTATGGCTCCACTGAAAATCAGCGCTGCATCAACTCTCGCTGTTGCAGCATATAGCTGAGTGGTGACTAACAATATGTATGTTTTTTGTTTAGTTTTAAGAGATTATGTTGACAAAAAATAAATTTCTTCTTTCTCTCTTTCTTTCTTTCTAATGACAAACACAGATTCGCGATTAAGGCGCGTAATTAATGTGTTTGATGAATGCAGAATCGTTTTTTCTCAATAACCGCAAAACATACAGTTTTGTTTTTTATGACAAAGATAACTTAAGGATATAATCTAGATAAATTACAGACAGAATCACGATTGGTGAAACTTTTCTAGATAGATTTATTTTCCAAAGTTGGCTCTTCAAAAACCCTAGTTTCGTTTTTAATCAAAACTATGAATAGCTAAACAGTTCATTTTTATATAATTCGTTAGATAATCACACTAGCTAAATAAATTACAGACGGTTTCTTTTTAAATTTGATGGTTTTCTAGATATTGCAGTTTAAGCACTTTTTCCGGCTTATCCGGGTAGATTCAGCCCATACAAAACGTCAAAAATTTCAAGTATCGCCTTAAGGGTAGCTCGGCGAATACAAAAACCATGATTTTAATTCTATGTATATCTCTTCCACAGAACCTATCCAGCGTTGTAACGTACAATAAAAGTACAGTGACACTTATTGAATGCATTGCACTATATTGGTTGTACCCAATATTTAGATTGGCGGATGATATATTCTTCCATTATGGATCACCACCTCACATCATCAGAATGTACCTTCTTTGGATGGTACCTTTTTACTACTTGGTAAGTTTCTAAGAAGACTTACCCACTTGCTTCACCTACCTCCTAAGTTGTTTGAACGTGATCCTTGTGATTTTATAAAATAAAATACCTTTTACGCAAATAATACAAATGTAACTAACTGTAGAATTGTAAATTTAATGGAATCGGTTTAACCCTCGTATTCAGGAACGACACTATGAAAACACGCAACCACAGTGGACGAAATCTTTTTTCATAAACATCACTTTATGTATTGAGCGACACAATGGCGCACACTACCGTGTGCCTCTAGTCACACTATGCAGTGTCGCACAATACATAAAGTGATGTTTATGAAAAAAGATTTCGTCCACTGTGGGTGCGTGTTCTCACAGTGTCGTTCCTGAATACGAGGATTGAACCGATTCCATTAAATTTTCGTTTCTACAGTTAGTTACATTTGTATTGTTTGCGTAAAAGGTATTTTATTTTATAAAATCACAAAGATCACTTTAAAAGGTCTTAGGAGGTAGGTGAAGCACGCCTGTTCCTCGCGACCAAGATTAAATAGGTGTGACCAGACATTCGGTGTGGCCACCGTCCTAAAATAACGCGGCACGCCGCGCGCGGCTGTCACGCTTGATTGCCGCGCAATATCTGGTCACACCTTAAGCATCAGGCAACAAATACACCTTGGTGCCTATTATATATCTAGATTTATCGTTCGAAAATAGCGATTAAAAACTTATTTTGCTTTAGCTCCAAATTTAAACTATTTTATCACATTTGAAAAATCACATTAAGGCCCTGTATGTCGACGATTGCTCTTTTTCGAAACGAAAAAAGAAATACTTCTGAACAAGCCACATCTCCTATTTTTATAAATATTTTACTTCAGCTTCCTACCTAGATTTCTATTAAGCTGAAAACATAATAGCAGAAACTTTTCACGATAAAGATATTATTTCAAAATGATACGTTTTAGAATTTATGATCGAAATATTTTGATACCTACTATTAAGATCAACTTGTGATTTATTGTTAAAGATAGGTAATATGTAGATCTAGATTTATATTAGAATAGGTTTTTGATAAGTAATTATACATAATTTATATCATTAATTTATTCGAAAAGTAAAGGCGGACAAAGAGAAAATGGTTATTGAGGGGTAGGCAAAGCTACCCCTATTACTTGCCTACGTAGGTACCAGCAACGCGATCTCATAAAAACTGTCGATAATATTTACGATACGCATACGCCATCTAGAGCTTGCCGTTGTTAACTGTCTTAGTCGTTTCTGCCGCGGTTTTAGGAACTGGTAGCGCCTTAAGTTTAATAAATTGTAAAGTTTTCTATCAGATTTTCTTTTTTGCAGGTTAAATACTACGAACTGATGTCAATCACCGTTTCTTCATTATTACGTGAACCATTCTTAAATGGCAAAGATATATATTCGCTGAAACATGCGTTGATTTGGTCATTTTCTTTGATCATAATACCAATCTTGTTGGGAATTGTCTACATTACGTACACACATATTTTGAAAGGCGTTCGGGTATGTATTATCATTACGTACACATACACAAAAAAAACTGGTTAAGCGCGAGTCGGACTCAAATTCAAATTCAAATTCATAAATCATTTATTTCAATAAAATCACAAGGATCACTTTGAAACGTCTTAGGAACTAGGTGAAGCTACGCCGATTCCACGCGACCAAGCCTAGAAGAATCAGGCAACAAACACGGCTTGGGGTCTATCTTTTTTTTATTGATCCTTTCCTTAATGCTATGTGGAGCTCGCGCACGAAGGATTCCGTACCATTATCTATAAAAACGGCAAAAAAATCACGTTTGTTGAGCCCTCCTTAAATATTCATTTTCTGTTTTTAGTACGAGTATTAGTTGCTAAGCAGCAACATAATCTGTGAAAATTTAAACTGTCTAGCTTTCACGGTTCATGTGATACAGCCCTGTGACAGACAGACGGACAGGCAGACGGACAGACAGACGGACAGCGAAGTCTTAGTAATAGGGTCCCGTTTTTACCCTTTCGGTACGGAACCCTAATTAGGAAAAAATAACACCCAGACAAAGAATAAAAAAAATACATACATATATCTATGTTCCACATAAAAAAAATTGTCCTGGTTGGGTATCGAACACACAATCTATAACGCAGAAGACAGAGCTAGTTGTGAGGCCAAAATTAACTGGCTCTCTGTAATTCTGTTATAGGTTGTGAGATCGATTCCCACCCTGGATAAAAATTTGTGTGATGAACATAGATGTTTGTTCTGTGTATCATCACTACATAGTATAAAGCAAAGTCGCTTTCCGCTTCCCGCGTCTGTATGTAATAGGTATGTATCTATGTATGTATGTATGTATGTATGTATGTTTGCTTATATCTTTAAAACTACACAACGGATTTTGATGCGGTTTTTTTAAATTACTGATAATTTTAGAGGTTTCTAATGTGATGTCGTAAATAAACACATGTTTTGCGCTTACATTGCAAATGCTGGCTGAACCCCACGAGATATATCAAAATAATGTACTACAGTATTGTACACCTTAAAAACGTCTACAAAAAAGTCAACGATGATATTAGAAATGTCTTACGCACAGCGAAGCGGGCACGGGTCAGCTAGTGTATAATAAGCATGCATTTACAAAAATAGTATATAAGTATTTTATTAATTAATTATATGGTTCCTATAGTACAAGCTTTGCTTAGTTTGGATCTAGATGGTGTTATGTAAAAATGCCTTCCAATATTTATTTTAATTATTTTTACACTAGCCGCCCCGTGACAGACGTTGTCCTGTCAATTTTTAAAAATCGCATTGTAAAAAGCAACTTCAGGCAACTTCCAATTTTTTCCTTTGTACGGATAAAATAAATTACGAATTTTGGTAGAATGCATATCATTCATTAGTCAAAACTGCGTTGCTATGACGACTAAATGTTAAAATTTAGTCTGTGATGTCAGATTTTGCACACGCCATCTATACCAAAATCGGATTTTCGGATTTTAAGTTCCCCCTTTATTTATTCTGATTTTTTATCTACAAACTATAGCAAGTTTCATCTTAATCCGTTTTGTCCGTTTAGTTTTTCATCCTTAATTTTTCAATGTAATTTTTCATGTAAGTGCCTTCATTTTTATGAGCGCTTATTTCGTTTCAGAATTGGAAATGTATGTTCGCTCCCGCTGAGGATTGGGGTCCAAGAGACTATAATACAAGGCAATTGAGAAAAGACTACGATTCACGCAAAGTAAGTTTAAATTATAACCGTACTAGCCGACCCGTGACAGACGTGCTGTTTTGCGTGCAAATTTCAATAATCGCAAAGAAAAAAAGCAATTTCAGCGAACTTCCAATTTTTGCCCTATAAACCTTAGAGTAGGAGGTACCTCGAGTTTCAATCTGAAGGTCAATGGATCATCAATGGATTTTTCTGTTCGAAAAATTGCGTGTATGCTCGCGAATGTGCTCAAAACGGTGAAGGAAAACATCGTGAGGAAACCAGTTAGTATTCTTATAAGCGGCAATGGGCTTGCAACGTGTCACGTATGGAATGCTAACTACTGCAAAATGTGGGCATGTGCCAAATATAATGTTTGGACGTGCCTCTGACTACCCCCACTAGACATCTTCAAAGGATCTAAGCATCTGGAGATCTGAGAGGATGTTTACCTTACTTGGAGATTACAGTCGTGATCCTATTTATTTATTATAATTTACTAATATATAAATTATGAATTTATGCATTTTATCATTCATTATTCAAACTGCGTTTCTATGAAGACTAAGTGTTTTTAGTCTATGATGTCAGATTGACCAGCGCCATCTATACCAAAATCTACTTCGAATCTACATTTACGATCAACCACGTAAATGCATCAAGCTCTATCTTTGTGCCTATTTTATCAGAATGATAAAATAGGCAATAGGAAGATGACATTCATCCCCCACATACCATGGGGCAAGTGTGACGTAACGCGCGATAATCTCTACGCTATCTCTTGTAACGCGCCGTTACCGCTACACCGTTAGCCACATTACGTGTTACAGCTTGCGTAAATGGCACTTCGCTACTGCTGTGTGACTGTGCCCTTAGCACAAGTGTACTGCGCTTTGAAACTAAAAATGAAATAAATCCTAATAAATGCAAAAGTTTGTAATAAGGCTGCTATGTTTGTTAATAAAAAATAAACGACAAAACGGATTAAGATGAAATTTGCTGTAGTACGTAAATAAAAAATCTGAATAAATAAAGGGGGAACTTATAATCCGAAAAACAATCCCTAAATGATAAAAAAACGCAAAGAGGATGATTTTTGTATAGTTGGCGTTGGTGTGCAACAAATCTGATACCACAGACTAAAAACATTAGTCGCCATAGCAACGTAGTTTTGACTAATGGATGATACGCATTCTACCAATATTCGTAATTTATTTTATCAGTACAAGGTTTGTAGGGAAAAATTGGATGCTGCCTAAAAAGCTTTTTCTATTTGATTATTACAAAAATAATTGACAGAACAACGTTTGTCACGGGTCGGCTAGTAAATAATAAATCATCATCATTTTCTTCTTCTTTTCCCACTTAATGTGGGGTCGGCACTGTTGACAAACATGTTGCAAAGAGAATTTGGCTTATGTTTTACAAACGGCCGCCTGTCTGACGTCAACCCTCTTTGGGATAAATAAAAAAAATAGATAACTAAATAAATTTTGGTGAAAGCTTGCAAGAAGCAGTGCAGAGCTGTATTATCTCTAGTGTGATGGTCCCATTTGTTCTATAGAACATGATGTCATAGAACAAAACGACACAGACCATAAAACTGTATGCAAGCTTTTCACTAGGGTCAACCTATTTGTGGTGTCATAGAACAAGGCTGTTATATGGTACAAATTGAGAAAAAAGTGTGTCTTTTTGTTTTATGATATCATTTATTATAAAACAAATAGGACTTACCCTCAGTAGTAACTTATGCTAAAGGGGTGTCATAGAACAAATTGGTCCTATGGTACAAATTAGGAAAAAAGTGTGTCTTTTTGTTCTATGACGTCATTTACTATAGAACAAATAGGACCTACCCTCAGTAGTAACTTATGCTAAAGGGGCGTCATAGAACAAATTTGTTCTATGGTACAAATTGAGAAAAAAGTGTGTATTTTTGTTCTATGACGTCATGACTATAGAACAAAAGGTTTCCTATATTAACTCATGCTATAGGTATGTATTGAACGCCACCAAAAATGGTTATGTTAATACTAGAAACACTTACCCTGTGTTAATGCGGCGTCCTATCTAGAAACTTAGTCGTACAAACCAGAAAGCGAGTGGCAAAACGATACTTCTAATTTTTGATAACTGTCTTTTATTTTTAGGGTAGTTATTGTATATATATATTATTATATAGGTTGCAAGTCCATCGCCGCTTATAAGAATACTAACTGGTTTCCTCACGATGTTTTCCTTCACCGTTTTGAGCACGTGTTTTTGATGCGCATATAAATTTTTCAAACAGAAAAATCCATTGATGCACCCGTGACCTTCAGATTGAAAGTCGAGGTACCTCCCACTCGGCCAACACAAAATCCAACTTAAACTTGTAGTAATAATGATTTTTATGTTTACAGTACAACAGTAGTGAAGCAGCGCGGAACCTAAGTCGGTATATAATCAGCAGAGCGGAGTCGAAGGCCTACCGCCTCGACATCCGCTACGACCCAAACAGACGCTCCACCATAGTTGTACCCAACAATGAATACAAGATTGAGAGTGAAAAGGTTCTATAACTACACTATCAGTTCTGAAAATGAACAATATATTTTGAAATTGGAAATAAAATATTTTTTTACTGAGTATGTAATAATAAATGTTTTTGATGAATGCAGATTTTTTTTTGACAATAACTGCAATACATACAGTTTTATTTTTTTATGACAAAGATAACTTAAGGATATAATCTAGATAAATTATAGACAGAAACACTATAGGTCATACTTTTCTCGATAGATTTATTTTCAAAGTTGGCTCTTCAAAAACACTAAACTCGTTTTTAATCAAAACTATGAATAGCTAAACAGTTCATTTTCATTTAATTCGTTAGATAAACATTTATTTTTTTAATATCATCTCTTTAAGTTAGATGGTTTTCAAGATAATGCAGTTATATCACTTTTTTCGTCATATCCGGGTAGACTCAACCCATACCAAAAACCAAACATTTCACATATCACTATAAATACTATAACTGCACTTCAATGTACTCGTACCTAAAATAAACTAACCCCATAGCTCAGTTTATTCTGCGTTGTGGTCTATGGATTTCCAGGACCAACATTTTTGTGTGATGAACATAGATGATTCAGTGGCTAGGTGTTATAATGCTTAAAAATTATATCAATTGATAGAATTTTTCAATTATTATTAACTTTACTATAGATTTTAACACGAGTGTTTATCACGTAGTTACCTTTAATTTATTTTCCCGACGTTTGAGCTATGTTACAATAGCCATGTCGCGGTTAGACATAGACAGTCTGCTGTAACATAGCCGAAACGTCGGGAAAATGTGCTACATGATAAACACCCGTGTTAAAATCTATAGTTATGTCTACTAATCACGATAGTTTGAAAAATATTATTTACTTTTACTCATTATATATTTACTCTATAATTTTTATTTCTTTTATTATATTATTTGATAGAACGTGAAACCAAATCATGGTGTATATATATAGGTGTCTCTCTAAGTCTAAGGTATAATCAGAAATAAGTACTCCGTTAGGATCTTCACCAAAAGAATTTGTCACTTGGTATCTACTTAGAAATAAACCCATAGTAAAATATGGTGGATAGTGAAATCCAAAAATAAAAAAACATTTTCTTGTAATTTTTTATTTTCGATTTATGGTTTTATCGGATTTGCAAAGAGTATATACTGGCATTGCATGAACGGGTCGCATAATAAGATTATTTAAATGCTTTCGCCGCGTAGTTTGCCAAAAACAACAGATTTAGTAATGCGATGGGCTTGCAACCTGTCACGTATGGAATGCTAACTACTGCAAAATGTGGGCCACTAGACATCTTCAAAGGATCTAAGCGTCTGGAGATCTCAGAGAATGACTACCGTATCTGAGGATAACAGTCAAATTCAAATTCAAATTCAAAAATCATTTAATTCAATAAAATCACAAGGATCACTTTGAAACGTCTTAGGAACTAGGTGAAGCTACGCCGATTCCTCGCGACCAAGCCTAGAAGAATCAGCAACAAACACAGCTTGGGGTCTACATTTTTTTTCAATGATCCTTTCCTAATGCTATGTAGAGCTCCAGTGTGGTGCCGATCGAACAAGGTGAAGGCTCAAACAAGAATTCAGAAAGTCGTGAACCTATTTATTTTATTTTATTATTTTAGTTACCATGTTGGTTCTAGTACATAGCCTATTTCAGTGAGAACGTAACAAGCTCTCTCGTATTTATTGGGATGAGGTCGTTTCGTAGCAACTACAAGTACCAACGCTTGCCCACACGGCCCAGTGCAATCAACCCACGTGCTATAACAGAATGTATATTCTTAGATGTTTCCTCGTGTGATTTCAAAAGATTGTTTTCACTAGCTTTTATTTAACTTGCCTTGTTATCCCTATATTGTAGTGCCTTGTGCCTTGTTATCCCATATAGAAGTTCCCCAGTTGTAACCTCGACTCTATTTTAACTCGATCTCTTATGAGGCCGCTCGAAATGTACCTAATGTTTGGTGTCCTAAATCGATATATTGGAGGTTCTTTAATTACGGCACAACGTCTTCAGTCCGAGGAGATTTTCATGAAGCTATCGAGTAATGTCGAGGTATATCTTGAGTTCACAGTTTTTGACTGAGGAATGTTTGACTAGAGGCAAACTCGAGGTAATTTTATCAACTAAAACTACCAAAACACGCTTTCGAGGTCGAGTTGAGATGTAACTAAGAATGTGGGGATTAATTACTTTGTAACAGGAAGCTAAAAATATGTTTTGACAAATATGTTATTAATAAACCAGTTTTCAAATGAGTTTTTCGGCGTTTTTATCAAATCTTTGATATTTCCACTGCGGAAAAAAGAAATAAAGTAATGAAATGTGATATTTTATTGTGATTGAGTTGAACTTTATTTCCCAGGACAAAATCCCTGGGCAAAGTTAGCTCTTTGAGTTTGAAAATTATTATAATTAAGGCATTCATAAAAATTTCAACTTTTATAATAATCCAGCCATTATTATTGAGACAGTTTTGAGGCATTTATTTGATTGTATTTTTCTATTATGTATGTCTAAATATGTCCTTAATTAATATAACTGATTTGATGTCGTTTTAATTAAGGTTAAATAAATAAATTCTTATACGTTCCTAGTATAATATTATATAAATATCGGTACCCGTTCATTTTACCGACAAACGTTTCAAAACTCTTCATTACAAAACCAACGTTTCGGAACCCTTTCGTTTCAAATCTCAACTTTCCGCAACTACATCACAACATAAATAATTCACTTGGCAAACGTATTATTACAAAACTATTAATTTCATAACTCATCACATCATAAATAATTCATATCGCATAGTATTCATTACGCAAATGTTCAGTTCAAAACATATTATTTCAAAAACAATTCATATCATAACTATATCAATTCATAAACCAACACTTCGCTAACCAAATTCAATGTTTCGAAAACATATTTTACTAAAAAAAATACTTAATTTACGTGCTAATTTACTAGTACTAAGATGTGATATGCATGGTTTAATATTGAGGTAAAATAAAATAAATTGCACAATATTTCGAATCAACTAGTTTTTATTAATGTAGTGCCTATTCAAAAAACATCACCACCACAAACGACACTGTCGGTTAGGTTAGGTTAGAACTGTGACCCGCCTGCCAGAACCAAAATGCTGTTATTTTACTAGTTTAATGTAATTAACTTTAGAGGTTATTTAATAATTAACCATTACCTCTTAAATTTAGTAAGATAATAAAATGTATAGAATTAAAACTTGTATGTAAATTATTTGTCCAAGATGGAAATTACAGCCGTGCTGGATTACATTCTCAAAATTTACTTCAAGCTATTTATGGCAGCTTTTTCAAAATCTAATATGCAAACTTTTGGCTTGATTTAAATGTTAATTTCTGCTCCGTATTCCACCATCATTTCAAACATTGTATCGTACGTCTTTTTATACGTTTGTTTATTATTAAATGATATATTTGTAAAAAAACAGATTTGTGCAAAAAATATGTTTGTAGAATAAACTATATGCGAAGTAAAATGTTGTGATGTTATACGTTTGCGTAATAAAATGTTTGCTAAATAAAATGAATCGAAGCGTTGAGTTATGAAACGATGCATTTGCGGAACGATACATTTTTGAAATAAATAGTATACGACCCGTTGAGTTGCGAAATTATACATTTGCGGAATGATATATTTGTGGAATTAATAGTGTACGAATCGTTGGTTTTGAAATGAAGATTTGCGTAACGTTTGTCGGTGAAACATTAGTGAACCATAAATATCTACTCGAAATAAAAGACTTCGCTCTTTCATATCCAATAGGCATGTGCCAAATGTTTCGACGTGCCTCTGACTACCCCCACTAGACATCTTCAAAGGATCTAAGCGTCTGGAGATCTGAGAGGATGTCTACCGTACTTGGGGATTACAGTCGTGATCCTATTTTTTTTAGATTTATTTAGATTATCTTAACTACTCTTTACAGTAAACCGACAAGCCTTATATTATATAGGTCTGAAATACGCCTTAAATACCTTTCCTTGTTTAATCTTCTTATTTCGACTGATTACCTACTTCCTCGTTCGTTTCCCAAAAATCTTCTCTATTATAACAGCCAAGTGCGAAAACATATTAATATCACATTGTCAAAATTGTGACTTGATATTACATTGACGAAGAAACCAGTTATATTGTATGCGTCGATAGACTTGCAAACTGTCTCCTATATAACTCAAGCTACTTCTAAGTTACGTTTAGACGACGTGCCTCTAACACCAATCTGAACGCTTGGAGAATAAAATAGAATAGAATATCTTGATTAAAAAACGTGTGAAAGTAAAACACTGAAGAAACAAAGCGAGCACGAATCATTATCGTATGGTAAAGGTATCGTCACGGTATCGAAACTAGTCACTTAGGGCACCTTCAGATTAGACTCTCGAGGAAGCGCGACGGAGCCTCATGAATGAATGAATGATTATAGCAACTGTTTATTTACGTATGAATCTGAATCTATGGCGCTTCGAGGTAGCGCCATCTTATATGAAAGCCCTTAAACAGTTTCGATAGTGTAACGATATCTTTACGATACGATAATGACTCGTGCTCACAACACTTTTTCTATAGTGTTTTAGTTTTAGATAATAATTCGTGCTCGCTACATTGGACATAAAACTATTAACAAATCATGGTGTCAACGTTCGGCCTTATTGCCAAGAATGGTCTCTTTTAGGCAACCTTAAAATGGAGATGGAGAGGATATCTATCATGATTGGTGAATAAAAATCGTGAACCATTTCCTTCTCTATAACGTATATAATATGATGTTGATCGCATCTTAAAGCACCAAAAAGCTGTGTGGAAAACCGACTCACACCTCATTCATAAATACATTTTTATTCGCTTCTCATCACATCAGCTATGCTAAATATTTATCGGAAGCCGCGTCGAATGCAAATAATGCGAGTTGCGGCAGTAAGGGCGGTGGTACACTTCCATTCCGATGCTATATTCTAGCAGCGAAATCGCATCAGTTTTTATACGACTGCGTCGAGCGTATTGTGTATGTCCATTTTTTTGTCACGCTCGCAAGATGTCGTTGGATTTGTCTCAAAATTGTAGGAGTGACATAGGATGTATATTTTGTAAATAAGACACCTACTTAAAAAGGAGGCATAACATTTTTTTATGTTAACAATTTTTTTAATAGTTTTTAATATTTTTATAATAAGTTGTTTTATCTTGTGTCATGACTTGTTCGTTGTACGTCAAACAAAATGGTACCAAAACTGCCTGGTCTAACGTTCTATGATTTTCTTTTATGCATGATAGACGATAGAGAGAAAGAGAAGAAGAATACATGTAAGAATACCGACCTACTTAAGTGGGACAAGGGCAGGAAGATGATGATGGTTATGCTTCGTAGGTGTGCTAGCACCCTAAAGGTGAGTTTCCATCTACGCTGACCTGTGCGGAGTAGACCAATTCAATTCAATTCATTTATTTCAATCAACAAAGGATCATTTTGTTAGCACCTACACTAGTACATAAAATTATACAAACATTTATTTTTGTTTGTCAGTACATGAAACCTACAGCAGTAGTTCATGTACTGACAATCAAATCTACTAGAAAATACGTTCAGAATGGTGTTGGGGCTGGCCCGCACTCTGCGCACCAGTGATGTGCACCGCTTGCGCATTGTGGTATAAAAGCAGTCCACTCCTGCGTCGGCGAACATCCCCGATGCGCTACAGAATCGAGGCAGACCCACGAGCACTCTGAACGCGTTGTTATATTGAATACGTAGGGCGCTATACTGTTTTTGCGTATGATTTGCCCACAAGCTGTCAGAGCAGCGCTCAAATATTCGAGTTTGAAAATGTCGAGCGATGTTTTTGGTCCGCTCCGCACAGCTTCGCACAGATCCGCTTAAGTGGAAACTCACCCTTAAGGTTTTAGTCACACATGTGCGACCGTGGCAGCTGCAAAATATCATAAATACTCGTGCACGGTGGCAATGCCGGCAATTATATTGGCACAGTAAACAAACTCGATAACAATTAGTATAATTACGTTTTAAAAACTAAACGAAAGCCAAATTCAATAGGTCTTTCCTGCTGGTATGTTCTTGGATCACAACTGTAATCCCCAAGTACGGTAGACATCCTCTCAGATCTTCAGACTTTTAGATCCTTTGAAGATGTCTAGTGGGGTTAGTCAGAGGCAATCAGTTTGCAATCTTCAATATTAAGAGTGGCAGTCAGAAGTACGCCCAAACATTATATTAAGCACATGCCTACATTTTGCAGTAGTTAGCATTCCACACGTAGTAGATTGCAAGTCCATCGACGCTTATATGAATACTAACTGGTTTCCTCACAATGATTTTTTTCACCGTTTTGATCTAACACTAATATATTACAGTATTTTTACAAAATACATAAGAACCATTTGAGCTATCTAAAGAACGATTGATCTATAGGTATCTCAACTGATCTAGATCAAAACATCACCTAAAAATTACCCAAAATTTATTTGGTGAATTGTGAAGTTAAACAAATAATAGATTTTTAATTATAAAACTAAGTTACGACTTTAAACCCTAATTATCAACAGTACCTACATACCTCTTTGATCTCTAGGCGCTTAAGGGGCTCCCAGTCGCTGATTGCTCTTTTTCGAAACGAAAAAAGAAATACTTCTGAACAAGCCACATCTCCTATTTTTATAAGTATATTACTCCAGGTTCCTACCTAGATTTATATTAAGCTGAAAACATAATAGCAGAAACTTTTCACGATAAAGATATTATTTCAAAATGATACGTTTTAGAATTTATGATCGAAATATTTTATATACCTACTATCTAGATTTCTATTAGAATAGATTTTTGATAAGTAATTATACATAATTTATATCATTAATTTATTCGAAAAGCAAAGGCGGACCACGCGCCGACGTGTGTTTATCGTCATTGCAGCGGTCGGTAGGATTATTTTATCGAAGTGATTAAAGATGGGTACATCTTTATTCACATATACTATACATTGTAAAATAGGAGATGTGGCTTGTTAACAAGTATTTCTTTTTTCGTTGCGAACAAAAACAATCGTCGACTGGGAGCGCCTTAAATCCTTTCAGGGATAGTCAAAATCACTTCGAAAAATTATAATATATTTGGCACATACCTAAAAATCCATACGTGATAGGTTGCAAGCTTATCATCTCCCAGAAAAATACTTGCTACTTAATTCATGATGTTTTGCATCGCCACTTTGAGCACATCTTGAATATACAGATTGTAAAGTCAAAGTCGAAAAGTATGTACTTCACAGAACAAACTTATTTAAAACTAGCTGACCCGTGCCCGCTTTGCTGTGCGTAAGACATTTCTAATACCATCGTGGACTTTTTTGTAGACGTTTTTAAGGTGTACAATACTGTAGTACATTATTTTGATATATCTCGTGGGGTTCAGCCAGCATTTGCAATGTAAGCGCAAAAAAATGTGTTTATTTACGACATCACATTAGAAACCTCTAAAATTATCAGTGTTTCTCTACTATATTATGCATTTATTATACATATAAACCTTCCTCTTGAATCACTCTATCTATTAAAAAAAACCGCATCAAAATCCGTTGTGTAGTTTTAAAGATATAAGCAAACATACATACATACATACATACCTATTCCATACAGACGCGGGAAGCGGAAATCGACTTTGCTTTATACTATGTAGTGATAGTGATACACTAGCCGACCCGTGACAGACGTTATCCTGTCAAATTTCAATAATCGAATAGAAAAGACTGAATGTTTTTAATTTGTGATGTCAGATTTTTTGCACACCAGCGCCATCTATACATTAATCATCCCTTTTGCGTTTTTTATCGTTTTTGGGATGTTTTTCATATTTAAAAGTAGTCTATTATTTTATTCCGGCATTTTATCTACATCTACAGCAAATTTCAACTTAATCCGTTTTGTCGTTTAGGCCTGATTGAGGAACAAACATACATACAAACTCACAAACTTTCGCATAATATTATTAGGATTAGGATGTTCTGGGTAAGAAACGAAGCCTTAACCTACAGCGCAGAAAGGCAGAACTACTACCAATTAAGCGTATGTGTTCGAACGCAAAATAATAAAATAGTGATCCCACAATCAAAGCTTATAATGATCAGTGGTTATACTTAGCAGGGAAACAATTCGAATAATGGTACGGAACCCTACGTGCGCGAGTCCGACTCGCACTTGACCGGTTTTTTTATTTTATGTTAGTAACTGATGCCAAAGTTCATTATTGTGGTCAATCCCTTATGATTGCATTGCATTGGCGTGAAATTAATTTCGTATTGGCAGATTTCAATTTATATTGAAAATCAAATTAGTGCTCTATTCGTTGTGTGGGTACTGGGTAGGTATAATCAGAAACAAATATATCAATATTAAAGTTTATAATGACTTATTGTTTACTGAAAACCACTAGTTTTTTCTGCTCAAAAATGTATCATTTACCGTTGAATACAAAAAAAACCGGCCAAGAGCGAGTCGAACTCACGCACGAAGGGTTCCGTACCGTTATCTATAAAAAACTGCAAGAAACCACGTTTGTTGTATGGGTATGCACATACAATCATATTTATTGTATTCTGTTTTTAGTATTTGTTGTTATGGCGGCAACAGAAATACATCATCTGTGAAAATTTCAACTGTCTAGTTATCACGGTTCATGAGATACAGCCCAGTGACAGACAGACGGACAGACGGACAGCGAAGTCTTAGTAATAGGGTCCCGTTTTTACCCTTTGGGCACGGAACCCTAAAAAGTTAAATTTTTTAGACATATTTTTAGCTTACATAAGCTCATTTCACTTTCAAAACTTTCGTGAGTTGTACTACACATTATTACAACAACGGGAAATTACTCACGTAAATGATAAATTGTCAATGAGGACACCGACAATGTTTCGATTCATCTAGAGAATCTTCTTCAGGGTGAGTGGACCATAACGCACGCGCTACCCTGCTCGCATTTACGTGAGTAATTTCCCGTTGTTGTAATAATGTGTACATAAGCTCAGTTGGTAGTAACTCTGCCTTCAGCGCTGTAGGTTGTGGGTTCGATCCCCACCCAGAGCAAATATTTGTGTGATGAACATAGATCTTTGTTCTGTGTCTGGGTGTGTAGTATGTATCATAAGTATGTATTTACAAAAAAAAAAAACGTATATAAGTATTCTATCAGTTATCTAGTTCCCATAGTACAAGCTTTGCTTAGTTTGGGGCTGGATGGCGATGTGTAAAATGTCCACCAGTATTTATTTATTTTATTTATTTATATGTATAAAAAAAGTTTATAGTATTCTATCAGCAATCTTGTTCCCATAGTCACAAAGACACACACACAAGCCTTTAGTTTGGGGCTACATGGCTGTGTGAAAAGTCAACAAATATTTAATAAAAAAATATTAGATATCCATTTTTTTAGTGTACCTCATATATTTAACAATTATTTATTGGACAATGACAATAAGTTGTTTCACTTTTGTCGCTGACTGTCCAACTTTGGTTGTTCAATGACCGTGATGGTTTAAAATGCGACGCGTGAAGCCAATTGGATGAATGATCCATTAAATAATCGAATGCTTGTCATGTTAACACATTTCAGTTTATTTCAATACAGGAACTTGATTTCTGAAACACAGGTTCTCTCAGGCTCTGAGATCAATGGCTTTCACAACTATTGAGTGAAATAAATAAAATAAACTTCTGTGAGTTCGGTAAAAAAAAATACAACCAGTTCTGTTGGCCTAGTGGAGGTACCTCGGCTTCGAAACAAAAGGTTGTTGGGTTTGACTGGATTCAATCATACAACCTTTTTCCTCAAAGTTTTCCTTCATAGTTAATATTATGCACAAAACAAAATCGATAGAAAAATCTATTGACTTACGGCCGGGATTCGACCCCACAACCTTCGGATTGGAGAAAAGTCAGCGACGTTTTTTTAGCGAAAATATACGCAAATATAAAAATTTTAACCATTGACGCGAAAGGCAAATACGTAGAAAAAGACCCTTATTTTAAAAATTTAGAATTTTTGTTAAACGTATAAATATTTTTCTTTCAAAACTGAAGTAGGCAATTTTACATGTTATGCCTCACCGTGTTAAGGCTTCGGTAAATAATCGAACCGTCGACCAAAGTGCTCTCAAGACGCCCACAAACCGTTTGCGCGCCATCATAAAATATTAACTCTGTCCGTATGAGCTGATTCTGAATTACAGCTACTACATAGTTGAAAGGATGATAGTAACCCAGAAGAATCTACGAACGTCTTATTTCTTCTGCTTTACGCCGCGTTCATATTTTTCAGTAGCTGCTAGCTATGTGACAAATTGCATTGTTCGTAACGCGCCATAAGTATATTGTATCCATACATTTGTATGATTAGAATATACTTTAATAAGCTGCAGCATGCCTTAAATAGCTGTTTCCTATGTGATTATTACAAAAAAATTGACAGAACAACGTTTGTCGGCTAGTAGTAAATTATTTATTACACCTTTCCTTCGATAAACCCTAATATAGAAAACAACTCACACAGCATTGTCAGCGGGGAATCGAGCCCCAATGTATTAACGTGCCCTCTTCATCACGCCAAATGACGATCTGGGGCCGTACCACAAGCTTAAAAGTACTCAATGCGAAAGTGACAACGCAATACGAACTAATATAGCGTTGTCACTTTTGCACCGCGAATGATATTGTTTTTATATTACTTTAAGATATTGTGGTATGGCCCCTGAACCGTTTTGTGATGTAACGTTACGTTTATAACGCACATCGCCCAGGGGAATGATATTGCCAGGGGACAGGAGCTACGCGTCAGGTGAATAAAGTGCTCTACAGACGATGAATTGAAATTGACAATGTCGAGTTAATACCACAAAAAGGATTGATGCGAAATGACGGGCCTACTTTATGTTGAGGACTTCTACTGTTTTGCATCACCAGATGCTTGTGATTGGTTGCTTTTGATATAAATGAACTTTGATTCCAAAATACATAATAATTATATATAAAAAAATCTTACAGTCACATTATACTTTTGACACCATGCATGTAGAGGCACATGTCAATACTAGAAACTACGAAAATAATTATTTAAAGATCATTCAAACATAATTTATCCCGCCCAAGGGATCGAACCTGCACCTTTTCCATCTCAGCGGCACGTCACCGAGGTTACTTGTATCATATGAAAGGCATTCTGTAGCTAATTCATTATTTTTGCTATGCCGTGACAATTTCTAGTCACAAATGTTTCTCATTTTGTTAACGAACCAGAAATTGTATCATCAATTGCTGGTTTATCAAATACAATTGTCTGATAGCAATCACGTAAACATTGTTCAAAACAATTGATCGTCTCCGAGGCACCTTACAGCGGACAGTGATGTAAAATTTTATCGACGTCATTTTATTTGTTTATTCGATTGGCTGAACATTTTATGGTAGAAAGGATGGTTGAAATAATCGTAATTCATTTTGACCAAGTACAATATATTGTTCGCTGAAATCACCTGAATATTTTTGACGGTGAATCCATTCAGCCAGTGAATTAATTACCTGAGAAATTAAAGAAATTAATAGTTGTTTACTATCCTAACTATTAAAATAAGGTGATTTGCACCTAGCGTCGCCCGATAAACCTACACTATCTTATCTCATGGTTGAGGGTTCGATCCCCACCCAGAGCAAAAATTTGTGTGATGAATATAAATGTTTGCTTTGTGTCTGGGTGTTAGTATTAAATCATATGTATTTATTTCCAAAAAAAGTATATAAGTATTCTATCAGTTATCTAGTACCCATAGTACAAGCTTTGGTGATGACGATTTGTAAAATGTCCACCAATATTGATTTATATAAACATCTACGTTCATCACACAAATTGGCGGACTTTGGCGGACTTTTTTAAACACAGTGCCATCTTGCCCCAAACTAGCTTGTACTATGTGAACTAGAAAACTGATAAAATACTAATATACATTTTTGTTTGTAAATGAATACTTATGATACAATAATGTTATGTATGTAGTATGTTCATCACACAAATATTTGTCCTAGGTCCCCACATATCGAACCTAAAAACAATAACGCAGAAGACAGAGATTTTATCAACCGAGTTGTAAGGCTAGTCCACATAGTAATTAAAACGCTGAGAAAATACAGCTCGATTAAAGCGCGTCGACGCAAAATGACAAACACTTGCTCGAACGCGTCCATAGACCTACTCCGCAATTAATACAAATTACTCCATCAAAACACTCATTAGGACTAACTTGTGGGTATTTCTCATCAGCGGCGCCACATGTGAGATCTTAAAGTGCTTGGAAAATCCTATCCATGTAGCATATTGAAGATTCGAGGAGAATGGAAGCATTCCGACTCACTAACATAGACGCGAAAGTATTTGAAGCAAGATACTTTTTTACCTTTAATGTCCTACTGGGCAAAGGTCTCCCCCAGTTTCTTCCAAGCTTTGCGATCAATAAATTTGGAATAAGGAAAACTGAAAACAACAACATTAATAAAATTTAAAAGAACCTTTTTGCACAGGAAGTTCATTTCTTGGGTCAAAGTGTTTAATCTTAATATATTGAACTCATGCGTTACTGACTGACTGACTGACTGATCTATCAACGCACAGCTTTAACCATTGATAAACTTCTAATTTAGAGATATATTCCTTTTGGTGTGTAGGGGTGCACTAAGAGAGGATTTTTTGAAAACCCCTAAATGGGTGCAGCGGGTGATATACCTACGACACTATGGCGCACACTACCGTGTGCCTCTAGAGCTCAACTTTGGCTAGAGGCACACGACAGTGTTCCTCTAGTCACACTATGCAGTGTCGCACAACACATAAAGTGATGTTTATGAAAAAATGATTTCGTCCACTGTGAGTGCGTGTTCTCACAGTGTCGTCCCTGAATACGAGGGTAAGTCTGTTTCAAAATAACTTCACATAAAGTCGCGGGTGTTTCCTCAAGTTTTGTCATAAAACTAAATGTACTATCGGGTCGTCTCTAAGTAAAAGTCAACATTTTTGTATATGCTTTGTGGATTACTGTCTGCCGGTTAAAAGGAGCCATATTTTATGCGCCCGCTAGAGGTCGCCACAGATAGCGTACGGAACAAGTAATGGCACAATTAAGGTGACGCCACGACAAAATTCTGTCACTTTTACGATCTCTCGGCAGTTTTACGGTGGGTCTTGACTGTGAAATACTGAGAGTGATTTGAACAGGCTATTGAATGATGGTAATAATGCATGAACTCCCAAATTAAATATTAGCATTCAGAGACGAACAGATGGAAAAAAAAATTAAATAATGTTATTCTTTTGAGAGAATAACCTGAGACTCCCACATATAATTTTTATGAAATTTTTAAATACTTTATTAGCAATTATACAACCTTAATGAATGTTAATATTTAATGTGACATTTTAGACTAACTAAATATCTATCATTATGTCTTTAAATATATTGAAAAAGAAATTTGACATATTTTTTTTGTTGTGTTCGTAATTATCAACACAAGTTTTATGAGAAAAATACCTGAAAATAGGGAAATCAGATAGTTTGTATAGAAATAAAATACCATAAAGTTTTTGTTGTACTTCATGGTAAAACGTGATTTAGCAAATTATATAGATAAAAGCAGACCAATTAGTAATTTCTATGTATAGAGCTAATTATGCATGCTTTGTGAAAATTAGGATCAAACGATATCTGTCTAAATGGAGTGGAGTGATGAAGCTCGGATAGAGAATGCATGCAGGCAGTTTAGTAGCACTAAATGATTCAGTTCAGATGAGTTTAGTTTCGTAATCTCTATCTATACTAATATTATAAAGAGGACTTTATTTTTTTTTGTATGTTTATAACGAATAAACTCAAAAACTACTGCACCGAGTTCCATAATTCTTTCACCATCAGAAAGCTACATTATCTCTGAGTAACATAGACTATAATTATTTATAACTAGAATAAACTAGGGACCTCTACTATAACTACAATAATGTTACCCAAGGTATAAAAAAAGCAGCCAAGTGCAAGTCGGACTCGCGCACGAAGGGTTCCGTACCATTATCGATCAAGAACTGCAAAAAAACAAGTTTGTTGTATGGGAGGCCCACTTAAATATTTATTTTATTCTGTTTTTAGTATTTATTTGTTGTTATAGCGGCATCAGAAATACATCACCTGTGAAAATTTCAACTGTTTAGCTATCACGGTTCATGAGATACAGCCCTGTGACAGACAGACGGACAGACGGACAGAGAAGTCTAAGTAATAGGGTCCCGTTTTTACCCTTTGGGTACGCAACGCTAAAAACTGTCGCCCCTTCTAGTTTTCCACAAAATTTGGGAAAAGCGAAAACATGCTTTTATTAGTATTAAAGGGGAATTTACGCGTAAAGTTTTCAAAGCACAGAGCATTTTCTTTTACTCATTACTCCTATTTTGATCCTTTCAGGAATATTGCAAAATTATTTTCACAAGTTTCGTCATCGCGAAAAATTTTAGTTTCCAATTAGGGTCAAAGACCCGGTTGTGGTGCCTACCCCGGTTTTGGTCATTTTCAATTTTGGCAGGCAATAAATAAGCACAATAAACAAACTTGTTTAAAATCTATAGTTAATGCAATTATTTGACTATGGTCCGTTTTGATTTTTTATTTTTTTATTTATTTGGAAAACAAACAGTACAATTAAACTTAAAATATTTCAAACTGGTAGGTTAAACTTAAACCAATAAAGTTTTCACTATTAAGTGAAACATACACGTGAAGAAAAGGTGGACAATTACAATAAATATATATTATATAGTTTAGTTTTATATAGTATAGCTTAGTTGTGATGCGTTAGACCTCTAGACTTGATTGACCACAACTAAATATTTCCCGTTTTGTCTATTTAAATATGACTAATAATTAACTAATAAATATCGCCTGTTAACAAAACCTTTGCTTAACCTAATATCTAAATCTAAAATCGCCTTTTTAATATTTTTTCAATATATTTTATTTGAAAAAAAAATAACCATTTATTTGAAAAATTAAAATGTTGTTCAAATGCCCCAAACCAGCGCTCTCACCCTACAAGTTATTTTGACTAAAAGTTAAGAATGTGCGTTGTCTATGTCAGTCAGTCGGGAATTTTGATTCATTTATGCAAGAATAAGCAATCTTAATAGTTATTAATCCGAAAGTTTGTAAGAATGTTTGGATTAACAACCAAACGGAATTATACAACTTGCATATGCATAGATCTCTTGGAATAATATAGGCAATTTTTGATCAAGGTAGGTACTACGCGAGCGAAGCCGGGCGGAAGCTAGTAATCTACATATTCATCTCACTCGCTTTTTTATCTGTCATTGACTAACACAGCATTCAATAAAAGCTTATAATAAAGTGTGTGTGTGTGTGTGTGTGTGTGTGCGCGTGTGAGTGTGTTTGTGTGTATGTAATAGTATTATAAAGATTCTTATTCTTGCTTATCCATCTCACTAAACTTGCTTTGAAATCTGTTACAGTTGCTCTAATACAAAATACAAGTAATATGTTTTAGGCTAAAGCGCTGGATGTGAATCATGTGTGCGTGTGTGTGTGTGTATGTGTGCGTTTGAGTGCGTGTATGGGCGTGTGTGTGCGTGTGTGTGAATAGTATTAAGATGCTTATTCTTGCTTATTTATTTCACTCGACTTGATGTCTGTTATTGTTGCTCTCACACAAAATACAAGAAATATGTTTTAGGCCAAAGTGCTGGATGTGAATCATGGTTAATTTTGTGGATTTATTGTGAAGGATCGGTATATTGAATATTGTATTGTGTGAGCTTGTTCAGAACGACCTTTTTAGGGGTTTTGTTTACAGATTTCTCATGTATTATGTGAAACTTACAAGCGTGTTTGTTAGTGAGTAGATAGAGATTCGCATTTATGTGCTCATTCATCGCTTTATACGTTTAAAGTTACCTCAAAAGGGTCAGAAGGAAGATCGTAAATCTTTAAATAAACCGAATTAGCCTGAGTATATTTATACTACTGTAAAATGCGTTTAGACGAGCGCCTGACCCCTTAGAAATTATCAAGGACCTGAGCACCAGAAGGTTAGAGAAGACGTCTATGTACATAGAGATTAGAGTTTTTAACGTTTTTTAGAATTCTGTACTTAAAGGGTAAAAACGGGATCCTATTTTACTAAGACTCCGCTGTCCGTCTGTCTGTCACAAGGCTATATTTCATGAACCTTAATAGCAAGACAGTTAAACTTTTTACAGATGATGTATTTTTGTCGCCGCTTTAACAAAATACTAAAAACATAAAATAAATATTTAAGTCAGGCTCCCATACATCAAATGTATTTTTTTTTGTTTTTTATAGATAATGGAACGGAACCCTACGTGCGCTAGTCCGACTTGCACTTGGTTGGTTTTTTTATATGTTTAATAGACCCACGTATCAGTATTCACCACTTAGATAGCAAAAACCGAAATAGCACAAAAACGCAATTAGAACACGAACAAATGTTGCCCGGTCCAATTTACGGCCACAATGGAATTATTCTTAATTAAACTTCTGCTTGGGCATAGCTTAGATGTACGCAGCTGGTATAGTACATCATAAATAATGTCTATTACTTGATTGTATAAGATAATAATATAAGTAGGTAATAATGTAGTATCTTGATTAATTTATAATAAGTATATTAAGTTTTTAGGTAATGTGTTTTAGCCTTAAGTTATTATTTCAGATACAATTTTAATTGTTATTGTATACATTAAATATGAATATGAATGAGCAAAAATAAATAAATAAAACGAATGATAAAATTTTATAAATTGTAATTCTCAAGTCTAATCTAGTTTTTATTAAATTTTAGCATAATTAAGTTTAATACTCGTGACATCTCTAAGAGTCAAAGTTTTATAACCGACTTCAAAAAAAGGAGGAGGTTTTCAATTCGGCTGTGTTTTTTGAAAGTTTTGATACCTCAGAACTTTCGACTGGCTGAACCGATTTTGAATGACGTCGATGGGTATTATTTTATTACAATTTGATTCTGAGCAAGTATGAGCAAAAAAAGATACAAAAATAATGTTGTGATATGCTCATTTTTGTGCCACTGTGTTAATTAATGTCACTAAAATATATTTAAGGAATACTTTATGCATTGTAAGCTAAAATCTGGCTACCGTAAACATGACTATGGTCAAGTTATTTTGGTCACGGTTTGCATGGAGTAATCTAGCTACCAACGTAGTTAGTATGTGGTTTCGCTGCGGTGGATAGATAAATGCCGAAATGTAGTTCGTCGGTCCCCGAAGAAATAATTTTGCCAACTTTTTAATGGCCAGATGTTTCAAATGATGTTTCTGGTTACAACTGGTACTGTTTTCGTTATGAAATTTAATTGATGTTTTGTTTTGTTTATGAGGGAAATTAAATTTAAAATGCTCGAATCCGGAGAGCGAGCCAATTTTTGATCGTTGTCCTTCACCTTTATTAAACAAATGTTCACCATTTATACCCGACTGCGCTAGGAGGGTAATGTTTTACAAGGTTATGTATGTAAGTATGTATGCATGTCCATTTCCTTGGCACTTTCTACAACCCAAACGACTTGACAGATTACAATATAACATACTAGCGACCCGCCCCGGCTTCGCACGGGTAGCATGTTATTATACATATAAACCTTCCTCCTGAATTACTCTATATATTAAAAAAACCGCATCAAAATCCGTTGTGTAGTTTTAAAGATATAAGCAAACATACATACATACATACAGACGCGGGAAGCGGAAAGCGACTTTGCTTTATACTATGTAGTGATGAGGTGTTGTGATTTAAGCTAGATATGTTTTAAATATGGCGCCCCCCTCCAAAAAAGGGGGACATAATTTTTTTTTAGTTCATTCTTTTTACGAGAGACCAAATTGCTGAGTTTTGAAAAAAGGCCAGGTCAAGAGTACTCTTAACCGACGAGCATGCACGAGGTATGTGATGAGAGTGAATGAAACAAAAGATGTATGTCATGGTCGTAGCAAGTGGAAAGCCGTGATCTCTGCCTACCCCTCTGAGAAACAGGCGTGATTTAATGTATCATTTTTTTGCAGTCATATTTTACTTTTTATAATTATTTATTTTATTTTGTTTATTGGTCGTTGTCCTTTATCTTTATCAAGCGAGTGTTTACCATTTTTACATAATTTAGTAGATAATATATACCTAAATGATGGACAGATTTTTTTATGTAATTTATTTTTATCACATTATTTTACTCGGTTAGATGAAAACTTTAAGTATCTTAATAGTGGGTGTGATGTACAAGTATGAATAAATGATTCGGCTAAACGAGCCGTCCGCTTCGGGGTAGTACGTTACTTGACGATCGAACGCCGAGCGATGCGGGCGGGTCGCTTGCGACTGTTATAATGGAAGTGATATTTTATTGCCTTACCCTAGAAAGGTACAAGACACCACAAATGGCGACGAGGATAAAAAAACGTGAGTAAGACATGCCATAAAAAGTACCATACGACTTGAAAAAAAAAAAGCAGGCAGGTTATTAGTTGAAAAACATAAAATGTGGGTAATTAGAAAAAAAAAGGGAATGTGATGTAACTGTAGTGTTCATCTAGATGCTATTAGCTTTTTTTTTTAATACGTTTTGTATAAATGTCTCAACATGACAATGTCTCAACATTGTCGTAATTTTAGAGAAAATTTTGGTAGTAGCAGCGTTAATTGCCGTAATCGCCTATGCCAATAACAACTTGTGTTTTATACTAAGTAAGTACCTACTATGTTTTTTACTGATAACGCTTGATGAAGTCGTACAATTTATTCGTGCCTGCTAATATATACCTAGTTGTTCCATTGTTGTATAGTTAAACTAAGTTGTTTACCAACTGACTATACAACAACAAGATGTGCCTGTATAATATTAGCCAAGTCAGAATGTTAAACGAGAACAATCTGGCAAAGTAAAAATAATACAATGTTGAAGCATTGTTAATTGCCGTGCCTGCTAATATATACCTACCTATGTACCATTGTTGTATAGTTAAACTAAGTTGTGTACCAACTGACTATACAACAACAAGATGTGCCTGTATAATATTAGCCAAGTCAGAATGTTAAACGAGAACAATCTGGCAAAGTATTAAAAATACAATGTTGGAGCATTATTAATTGCCGTGCCTGCTAATATATATCTATTCTAATATATATGTTCCATTGTTGTAATGCACTAAGTTGACGTAACTCCTGACTATCTATAGAACAACAAGATGTGCCTATATATATTAGCCAAGTCAGAATGTTAAACGAGTACAATCTGGCAAATAAACAGAAATCAACGTAAAGCGAATGAATAAAATAAATCATCAATTTCAAATTGATTCATATCAGTAATACGTAAAATTAAAAGTCCCAATTCTATAAGTGGGTAAGTATGTACGAGAAGACCGTACATGATTTGCTTACTTAATAAATGGACTAGTGGATAGGTATGTATGTATGTTAGAACTACAAATACATATATACTTGCCATATTGTAATAATAGTAGTATCATCTACCTACACCTAAATAGGTACCTACTTATTTTGAAATGGCGGACTTGACACACAGCGCCATCTAGCGCCAAACTAAGAAAAGCTGTTACTATAGGAGCCAGGTAACTGACAGAATACTTATATATTTTTGTAAATATATTATTTACACCCAGACACAGAACAATTGCGTCAGATCAGCAACAATTTTCATGGCATATGAAAAAAAAAAAAGAAACTATATGTTATTGGTTTATTTGAAGTTTCAATCGCGGTAGGACCGCAACAAAAAGATGCCAAATTATAATACATCATATAAAACGGCACCTGTACTTAATAGACAAAGAGAAATATATGTGCCTAAATGTCCTTAAATTAGGGTAAGTAATTTAGTGTAAATTACTTACCCTATGTTTTCAATATTTAAGAACGTACAACTAAATATAGCAGTTGACAATTCAGTAACACCAATTAGCCGACCATATATTACATTATAGGTAATAGAGTACCGATTCCATTAGAAAATAAATTAACGATAAGTTGACGAATTGGTTAAAAAGATAATGAATTATATTCGGTTAGTTAAAATGGGTTATTGTCACTTCATACACTCTTAAGTATACTGCATATGCATAAGTATAATGCAACTTTTTGAAATTTTATGTCAGCTAGTATAGGCACGGCCTACAATACAGTCAAAGTAAACAGTGTTTTATCTGATGATTGATAAAATAATAAAATCGACTAAGTACTTGTATGAAAAGTAGGTAAATTACCTACATTTTACCTTATTACCTTACCTTAAATGTTTTAAGAGCATTTGTAAACGATAAAAGATACTCAATTTAGTATGAAAAATAATCAACCTTATTACAAAATCATTGTTTAACATTTAACATAAAAAAAAATAAGGTAGATACTTACATAAAATAAACAGTTTCTTTATCTGGATAATCAACAAGGTAAATAAAATAGGGATTTATAAAATAACCAGTTCTCTTAAATGTGTTCAGCAGTAAACTTAGTAAAGTTTACTGCTGAAACGAATAATAATAATACAGGAAGAACAAAATGGTAAGTTAAAATAAAAATAAAAGTATAATAATAAAAATGTTTCTATAATCCCTATCGTCATTTCAACTACAGGAGTAATTCCCAAACAGTTTTTCCAGTCTCTCAATTTGTTAGATTTACCAAAACATACGTATACGCTCTTCTACAAAAAGCAGTTATTTGGAATACGTGTTAGTAAGAAAGTTTTTACAAACCGACGACTCCTCGACCGAATTGTTACCACCTAAAACGAGTTATCATAGATTAACACACACTGGTGCACAATTGGCTAAAGCCCTTGTGCTAAATTTCGGCTATTATAAACCGAATAAATTTAATAAAAAAAAAAAAACGGTTTAAGATGTTTTTATTTTCTCATAAAATTACAAATTCACAGAGAAAACTAAAGCTAAATAATATAATAATATCGAATGTGCCTGTGGGCGTTTTGCAATACCAAAACAACGAAAGAAAGTAACAAACATACAAAGAACAAATAATATGATTAATATTATTAAGCATTCAACAGGTTAACAAAGTACTTAAGATTAAGGTTTCTTAAAGTGTGATGTTGAGAGAACAGAACAAAAAGGGTTAAACAACAGATTTTACACAAGGCTGGGCCAGTATCGTGAAGGCCTTAAGCGGAAAAAAAATATAAAATAAAAATAAACAGTTTTAGAATATTAATCTACAAAGAATAATGTAGTACAATTGAAATCAGTCCTTTTAATATAACATGCAACTTATAAAGTTGACACATTTGTACCTGATTTTTAAACCATTTTCAACACTGACTTCCGATCTTTTTAAAGCTTCTACACAACATCGTTACAAGTGTGAGGTTTTCTTCGAGGACGGTTTGTTCCATCAGAGTTAAAGTAGCATTGCACTGGTTCTTCACTTCCACCATCACTATTATTTTGTTTCTAAAGAACAAAGCGAGTCACAGACTTCGAATATTTTTCGTTTTATGATTGTATTTTGATCACTGTTTTACTGATTGATAGTCAGATAAATTCTTGACAAATTCCCATCACCACATTTTGTGAAGCGATCAGGGAATTAAAATAACTTTTGAAAATCAATCTGATGCATTATATCATTTCTACTTGTTTTCATTGTTTTGAAAAACTTTATTAATGAAATAGATAACCAAATAAATATAGCCAACAACACCAACGCAGTCTGGGTATTTCACTTAACTCTAGTTTTCTATTTGTGAAGTCGGAACACCCAAGTTCCAACCCAATAGGCTATTTGACAGTATGAAAAATAAAGTGTTGTTGATAGTGATCTATTTAAATTATGCCTTTATAAAGCGTTATAGAGTAAAATAACTTGAAAATAAAAAAAAAAAATAAAAAAAACTATTTTAAACGACAGTCACGTGACACAAATGGTCAGTATTGGTCGAATCTATTATGACGTAGCAAGCTTGTCAATATGTCATCCGCCGTTATTTAAATTGTCAATATTTAATATACATTTTTAGGGCCAATACTTAACAGAATTGAGAATAATATTGTTATGGGTTCCACAGTCACTTCTGAATAATCTAGAATGGTTTTCAAAATCTTGTCAAATATCCCATTTTATGTTGGTGTTGTGAAAATGCAATACAAGTTTTGTGCCTTGATAGGGCATGATTGGATGCATAAGTTCCATAAGTAGGTAGTTTACCTACTTAACTGTGTCTGCGTTGATATCACGACTTATACAGACAAATAATGTTAAACTGGACATTGCTATATGGGTAGGTACAAACCTACGCCTTATCTACATAATTATGCATTCTCAGCAGTTAGGTATGAGAGTACCTTACTCTAGTATAGCTAAAGGTAGGCCCTTTTAGTAATTGGGTATTTGGGTAACCAGTTGGTATGAACAATTTAGTTACCTAGTAGTTTACCTACATCCTACATGAAAAATATACCTAGGTACTTACAAACTACAGCCATGTAAATAATAAATAAATGGTTTTATAGCTACAGTTGTACAATGAAGATCTCTAAATTAAATTACCTATCTAGTAATGCACTTACCTATCATATACAAATTAACCAAGAATGGCTTGTACTTATATAAAATATATATATATATATATATATATGAAAGCGTTGTTAACTCTAAGTACGTGTTCAAACTTTTTCATAACTTTTATTGTTTGAGGTAGGTACGAAATATATGATGGGTTTATTTACAGCTAATAACTATTATCATATGAAATCTCTTATCCGTGCAAGTATAGTTAATTACTTATGTTAGCAAGCTTGTTTCAAATGAATTAAAGAATTGTTTTGAGTAGAGAATCATTTTATTAAAAAGTACATGCTATCTAACCAACATTAATAAATCATTAGTTCTTTGCTGACCAGATAAACTAGGCAATCATTGTACCAGCCGACCCTTCACCATAATAGCTAGAGAAAATGCTTTAAGATGTAGAGAATAGGAACATAGATTTAGAAGTAAGTAAGAAGTAGAAGAAGAAAGAGGTAGAAGAAAAAGGATAATTAAACGAAGACAAAAAGAAATGAGAAGAAATATAATACACATAAAGGAGGCAGAGGGAGGATGGAAAATTCAAGCTAAAACAAGACAGAAAATTAATTGGAAACAGATGCTAATTAAACGATAATTTATTGTACTCGATTATTCTAGATTAAATGACTAAAGTTTAAATTACAACTAGCCTAGAAGTATATTGTATTGATTTGTGAGCTTAGAAATATATTATATTGATTTGTGAGCTAGATTAGAAAAATAATTATAAAACATTATTGAAAGAGAGACATGTGATGTACAAGTATGAATAAATGATTCGGCTAAACGAGCCGTCCGCTTCGGGGTAGTACGTTACTTGACGATCGAACGCCGAGCGATGCGGGCGGGTCGCTTGCGACTGTTATAATGGAAGTGATATTTTATTGCCTTACCCTAGAAAGGTACAAGACACCACAGTGGGTTTCCACAGACGCGGAGCTATGCAGACCGTAAATTAACCAATCACTGCTCTTGATATTTTTAGTTTAACTATTTCTCGCACTGTGATTGGTCAATTCCGTCCGCTTTGCACTGCTCTTGCTTGAGAATTGCATTTGTTTTAAATGTTTAGCATAAAGCTTGTTTAAGAGTCACTCCGAAAACAGACGTGTCTTTATGTGGTACTAGCGCACCCGCGACAGACGTTGTCCTGTCTAAATTTAACTAATCGCATAGAGTAACGCACGTTGCTATGACGACTGTTGTTAACACTGATGTCAGATTTTTTGCACACAAGCGCCTCTATACCAAAATCATACCTTATGCGTTTTTTATCATTTTGGGGATGTTTTTCATATTTTAAATTCAAATTCAAATTCAAAAATCATTTATTTCAATAAAACGTCTTAGGAACTAGGTGAAGCTACGCCGATTCCACGCGACCAAGCCTAGAAGAATCAGGCAACAAACACGGCTTGGGGTCTACCTTTTTTTTAATGATCCTTTTCTTAATGCTATGTAGAGCTCCAGTGTGGTGCCAATCGAACAAGGTGAAGGCTCAAACAAGAATAATATTAAAAGTACCTACTACTCAAGTAAGTACAACAATAAAAAAAAATAACTAAAGAGCTTCAGCACAAATTCAAAAAGTAGTAAAGTAGTCTATGTTTTATTCGGGCATTATTATATACATCTACAGCAAATTTCAAAATCCGTTTTGTCGTTTAGGCCTGATTGAGGTACAAACATACATACAAACTCACAAACTTTCGCATCTAAAATTTTATTAGGATGTAACGAACTGGCCGATGTAATGATCATTTCATCGCGAAGATCGTCCGAGAAAGTTAGGCTGGAACTTAAAGCTAAGGCGAGGATGTCTCTCAAGAAGTAACCCTCGTATTCAAGAACGACACTATGAGAACACGCACCCACAGTGGACGAAATCTTTTTTCATAAACATCACTTTATGTGTTGAGCGGCACTATGTCGCACGCTACCGTGTGCCTTTAGAGCTCAACTTTGGCTAGAGGCACACGACAATGTGCCTCTAGTCACATTATGCAGTGTCGCACAACACATAAAGTGATTTTTATGAAAAAAGATTTCGTCCACTGTGGGTGCGTGTTCTCATAGTGTCGTTCTTGAATACGAGGGTAAGAGAACCTACTATATATAGTTATAGTTCTGGTTTCTAAAGCCTCATCCACACGTAAAAGCAACATAATCGTATTTTCATTAGCTTTGTGTTGTTATGAGAACATAAGGTTACATTACAAAGAAATGCAACAATATAAAACGGGTTAAGTATGTTTAAATGGCGGGTGTGGAAGGTTCCGTACATGTCAAAAACACGTGCTCAAATCGGCTAAGGAAAACGTCGTGACGAAACCATTTAGTATTCTTGATTGCAACCTGTCACTTATGGATAGTAGTATCCATAAGTGACAGGTTGCAATCAAGAACTGCTACTGCTACTGTAAAAATGAAGGCATGTGCCAAATATAATTATTGGACGTGTCTCGTGTGTGATCTGACGTGTGTGTGTGTGAGTCCCTCTAGACATCTTCAAGGATGTAAGCGCCTGGAGATCTGAGAGGATGTCTAGTCTACCGTACTTGGGGATTACAGTCGTGATCCTGTTTTATTATTATTTATATTCATTTACCTAATTTACCTCGTAGTTAAATTTACGCCTATTTACGATTTTACCTTGAAAATACTTTCAGGAATTCAGGTGCTCTATTCTGCAGGGAATTTGTGATTGCCTAACAATTTCATGAAATCTTTCAGCCGTAGAAAAAGCAATAAAACTATTGGAACAAAATTAAATGGTTTTTTTTTACTATTAAGGAACCCTGAAGCTAAGGTTTACTGTGCCTGCTAAGACTTTTACGAGGAAGCGAATTAACTCCGTACACTGGAGCTTTTCTTGTTTACATCTTTTTAACCGACTTCAAAAGGAGGAGGTTCTTAATTCGCCTGTATGTTGTTTTTTTATATAAAACTAGTCGACCCGTGACAGACATTTTCCTGTCAAAATTCATCATTCAAATAGAAAAGACTGATTGTTTTTAGTCTGTGATGTCAGGTTTGTTGCACACCAGCGATCTATACCAAAATCATCCTTTTTGCGTTTTTTTATAATTTTAGGAATCCTATTTGTTCCATTTTTTAAAAAAGTCTATGTTTTATTCGGGCATTATCATTATTATATCGCATTATTCATATCTACATCTCCAAACATCATTTGGAAGAATGATGAAAACACCTGCAAAATGTGGGCCTGTGCCAATATATAATGTTTGGACGTGCCTCTGACTACCTCCATTAGACATACGAGTCTGGAGATCTAAGAGGATGTGTCTACCGTACTTGGGGATTACAGTCGTCATCCTATTTATTTTATTTATTATTTTTATAAAAAAATGAATTCATAATTTTAAATGTAGTTCATAATATTACGACACTTTAAACCCTGGAGCAAAGGTTTTAAAGTTTGCTCATTTTCAGCAGGTAATAAATTCCGCCATATTTATTCAGAGCAAGTAAATATTATGCAAACGTTGCAGATGTTGATGTACCAGCGACTGCATTACACAAATGAGAATATTATACACTAGCAGTCCGCCCCGGCGTCGTACGGGTGTAATTTTTTTACACCTTGGGTTACGTTATGGAAGTTTTCATACGCATCCCTAATAGTTAGATATATATAGTATTATGAACTTTTTTGTAGATATTGATGATATCTATAAAACTGTAGTACATCACTTTGCTCTATTGTCAATAATTTTTGCAGCATAAGGATTATAAGGATTTTTTTGAGATATTTTTCACAGGTTGGGTTATACATTATCGAAGTTTTCATACGGATCCCTAACATTTTTGAAAATATACTATAGCCTATTTCATCAGGGATAATGTAGGATTCTAATGGTGATAGAATGTTTAGTAGTTTCGAAGCATATTCGATGCAAACAAGCAAACAAACAAACAATCAAATCTTTCCTCTTTATAATATTAGTATAGATTTCAGGGATTGCACTTGCTGGCAGTGAAAAACACTTGGAGTTTTTTTATCCGACTAAAACAGAGAAGGTTTTTGACATGTATTGATTACTAGCTGTACTGATAGACGTAGTCCTGTCAAATTACAATTTTCCAAAATGTTCTTTTATATAACCTTCTCATGATTTTACCGAATACAACAAAAAAAGAATTATATATGTTGCGAAGGGATTTAGCTTATATTCTCAGTTACCACCTCGACTCGACCTCGAAACCATGTTTTGGTAGCTTTAGTTGATAAAATTACCTCGAGTTTGCCTCTAGTCTAACTTCTAGAACTGTCAACTTAAGGTACATCGGTACATCTTGAGGTCAAGATGTACCGTGACATTTCTCGACAGCTGCTGAACGACACATTTTATATATACTCGTATAAATACGACTCAGTGACGTAATTGAGGAACCTCCAAAATATCGATTTAAGATACCTAACATGAGGAAAGTTCGAGGTGCTTCGAAAGAGTTTGAGTCAAGGTAGAGTCGAGGTTACAACTAAGAATATGGGAGAAGTTATTTACAGTCGGCCGCCTGATTCTGATCTTCCATGAACCAACAACGTTCTAATAAATTGTTCAGTACTAAACTCGCACTACCTACCACCATTTTCATTTGCTTCCAACTGCAATTTTCGAATGTTGCGAAACCCTAAATAAATAAGCTCAACGTCTCACATTCCACGGAACTAATATCACCGTTATGTACACAAACAGTCAACAAAATGCAGGAATTGCATGGCCCACACTTTTGCAAGGAAGCACTATTTGCACTATTGCCTTACTGATAGCGTGTAGCGATTCGGTTAATCATTAAAATTCAAAAATATTTCAATAAAATCACAAGGATCATTTTTAACGTCTTAGGAACTAGGAAAAGCTACACCGATTCCTCGCGACCAAGCCTAGAAGAATCAGGCAACAAACACGGCTTGGGGTCTACCTTTTATTTCAATGATCCTTTCTTTATTGCTATGTAGAGCTCCAGTGTGGTGCCGATCGAACAAGGTGAAGGCTCAAACTTGAATAATAATTAAAAGTACTACTCGTACAACAATAAATTTACAACAATTATTGAAGTTATCGCCAAACGTTGCTGTAAGTACAAAAAACGTTAGGTTTTCAGGAGATACAAAAAACTGATTATTGTCTTATCTAAGAAGCTTTTTTACAATATTCAAATGTAAATAGCTTTATCTTACATACGTATATATACAAATCGATATACTACACAAGTACACATACAGCCAATAAAAAATAGCAAAATTTTGACATACGACTTTTTGTACTGACAGCAACGCAAAGGTTATTGTTATCTAGATACTATAAGTTCAGAAATCGCGTAAGTATTACCTTTCAATCTTAATTTAAAAAACTCTTTATCTAATGAGTGACTGACTCACTGATCTATCAACACAAAGCCTAAACCTAGTTCAATCATTGCACAAGGAAAGTCAATTCTAAACACTGTGTACAAACGTGTACGTACTATTAAATTTTGTCAAAGATTTGAAAAAATACCAGAAATACCTAGAATATTAGTTTTTGTTTTCTTTCCGTAATAATCTATCAAAATGCATTGTCAAAACATTTAGTTTCAGTTTAGTCGCAAGTATTCCGTAGTCTAATACACTCGTAAAAGTTTATTAACGTTTCGCTTCTAACTTTAAAAAAAAATAGGATCACGACTGTAATCTCCAAGTACGGTAGACATTCTCGCAGATATCCAGACGCTCAGATCTTTTGAAAATGTCCAGTTGGGGTAGTCAGAGGCACGTCCAAACATTATATTTGACACATGCCCAACATTTTGCAGTAGTTAGCGTTCCATACGTGACAGGTTGCAAACTCATCGCCGCTTATAAGAATACTAACTGGTTTCCTCACGATGTTTTCCTTCACCGTTTAGATGCGCATATAAAAAATTTCGCAAGCCGGGATTCGAACACACGAACTTCAGATTAAAAGTCGAGGTACCTCCCAGTCAACGCGGCCGTTTCTCGCTGCATCGCTATCAAAAGAACTGCATTCAAAGCAAGACACTCGTCTTGCCTTGGTTTTTCAACTATGAATTTTTTAGGCTTCTCCGGATGTAGGTAAATTATGCAACTAGCAAATAGTACCTGGTTGCAAGTTTTTTGCCAACAATAACCTACCTAGTTCATAAGACGTTTCAAAGTAATTCTTGCCTTCCGAGAAAACTTAGGAATGGCTTTACAGCTTAGTTGGTAGTAGCTCTGCCTTTTGCGCTGTAGTTTGTGAATTCGATCCCCACCCAGAACAAACATTTGTGTGATGAACATAGAATTTTGTTCTGTGTTATAGTATATTATAAGTATGGTTCTAAAAAAAAAATGTATAAGATATATTACTGTAAAGTTTCATTTTAATCCGTACAGTAGTTTTTGCATGAAAGAGTAACAAACACATACACACACACACACCCACTCACTCACTCACAAACTTTCGTATTTATAATACTAGCCTACCCGTGACAGACATTGTCCTGTCAAATTTCAATAATCGAATAGAAAAGACTGAATGTTTTTAGTCTGTGATGTCAGATTCATCGTTCTATTGTAAACTGTTTCCTTTGTACTCTGTTCTAAATAAATAAATAAATAAAAAAAATTGTTGCACACCAGCGACATCTATTATACCAAAGCCATCCTTTTTGCGTTTTTTTATCATTTTGAGGATTTTTTTCGTATTGAAAAGTAGTCTATATTTTATTTGGGCATTTATATCTACCTACATCTACAGCAAATCTCATAATTAATCCGTTTTGTCGTTTATTTTTGATTAGGGAACAAACATAGCAGTCTTATCACAAACTTTCGCATTTATAATATTATTAGGATTAGGATGGATCGGGGTGCAATAAAGAAGGAATTCCCAAAATGTTCTTCTATGGGTTTGAAAATATTTAAATATTTCTTTGAAAATAACTTGACGAGAACGAAGTCAGGTTTTCCACTAGTTATTTTCATTTATGTATGTTATCTACACCTACATGAATACACATCAGTGCAACTTAAACTGTACAGTACAACAAGGCGTTCGAACAATCTACAGTGCACCTGAGAGGCACGGCACGAATCCTAACTATATTGCGTACCTCGTGCCTCGGTTTGAATAGTAATGCTGAGTTTACTGTTGTTAGGGCTGTTACTTCGAGTACTTTGAAGGTACACCGAACTTTACTGTAGAATACTTGCAGACAAGTTATTGGGGAAATAAAGGATGCATTTCATTGGTTGCAGATCACGAATGAGATGAATGTGAGATGCGCCTACTGTGAAACAAATGAAGATAAAATATGATTGAAACTGTAATCCCCAAGTAAAGTAGACATTCTTTAAAATATTGACATTTGGCACATGTCCACATTCTCCATCAGTTAGAATTCCATCCGTGATAGTAAATTTTTCTGTAAAAAAATATTTTTCAATGTAAAATCATTTGAACCATCGAGCACCAGCGCGTTCTTCTTATTGTCACATCATATAACATTGTCATCGGAACTTGATAAGTATGTAAAGTTTTTACTCAATCGAAGTATTAACTTAACAGTTCTATTGTGAGTGTCTGTTGAACAGCTCCAGACTCCATCATCAGATCAGCTCACTGTCATCATATTATTGCATTGTCACCAAGTTACATAAGTATGCAAAATTTCAGCTCAATTAGTTGGAGATAACTGTTTCTGAATTGAGTTGCAAGATTCCACCTTAACAAACATAGTTACATACATACATTGCAAGTTAAACAAAAGCTTGTAAAATAATAATTGGTTTCCTCAAGATGTTTTCTTCCTCGTTTTGAGCAAGTACTAATGCGCATAGATAGATAGATAGATGGATAATATTTTATTGTACACCAGAAATAAACAAGCAAAATATTAAATAAATAATTTTCGAAAAACGTACAAAGGGCGATCTTATCGCTAAAAACGATTTCTTCCAGGTAACCTGAAATATACTTAAACATGATTTGAACCTACGATCATCGGATAGAAAATCGAGGTAGCTCCCACTCAGCCAATGCGGTATATGCGTCCACTGTATCATAAGTAATTAATGCATGTTAAGCTTGGATGCATGGATTAATTACTTTTACAAAGTGTAATGAGTAATTTTGTGTAGTTAAATTGTGAAAATAGTAAAATTAACTTTTGTCTAGTTAAGAGTACTACAAGTATGAAAGATGAGTTGAAAAATATAATTGCTTAGAATTATGAATACTGTTTAAATATCACATACAATTTTATCTTAGACTAGCTGGACCGTGCCCGCTTCGCTGAGCGACAGATATTTTCACATCTGGTATTCCAATTCTCAAAATAAATGATAGCCAATATGTTGCCGAGGACTAATAGCTACATAACAAAAAAAGTTTCATCAAAATCCGTCCAGTAGTTTTTACGTGAAAGCTAGACAACAGACAGACAGACAGACAGACAAAAATTTCAAAATATTTTTTTTTTGCTTGTGTTAGTTGTATGAAGACTTATACATAAAGACATAATAAAACTGTAGAAGAGTTCAATTCTGTACATTGAATAAAAACTAAAAAAAATACTTCTAGAGAGGGGCCTTTATACAAGTAACACAAGCCAAAAAAACACATTTGGAATTTTTGTCTGTCTGTCTGTTGTCTGACTTTCACGCAAAAACTACTGGACGTATTTTTATGAAACTTTTTTTGTTATGTAGCTATTAGTCCTCAGCAACATATAGGCTATAATTTATTTTGAAGATTGGAATACCAGATGTGAAACTATCTGTCGACCAGCGAAGCGGGCACGGGTCAGCTAGTATAAAATATATTTAATTATTATTTCTTTGTCTGTAGTAATATGTCAAAGTTAGACTGTATGTAATGATAAAAACCGTATTTGTTTTTAATAAACCTCAGTGATTTATTCAAGAAAATTATTAAGAAAACAATCTGTGGCAGGCTGCAGACTTCACAGTCCAAAATATTACATTAAAAAATGTAATTAAAAAGCCAATTAACATTGGCATCTCATTTAAAGTAAGTGTAGTCGGGCGATAGCAACTTGGAATCGCAAAATAAGCTCTATCGCTTTATAATTAAGTTCATAATACCATGGCCTATGAGTTCTGCAACCAAAAGAGCAATTAAAAAAAAAAATACTATCTCGGTTTTTTCAGTGTACCAACCCTGTCCGTAACCAATTTTATTGCATCTGAGTGTACATTTGAGTTTTGTTTTTTGATTTTGAGTTACTTTAAGTGTTTTGCGATTAACTTCTCTAGATGCAAGTGGAGATTAAAACGGTTCTTGATCTTACTGAGCCACTAAGTCGATGACATTGTGTTCATTAACATTGTATAGATAAAAAGTTGTGTTAAAAAGTGTAGGCATAATTCTAAAACCACTTTTTTAGCTCTATATTCAAAATTATTTTAATCACACTTTTCTTATTTTATGCGTCAATCAAGTTTTTACATTATTATAACTGCGAAAGTAACTTTATATGTCTGTCTGTCCATCTGTCTGTCTTTGACGTTATCACGGTCAAAACGCTGGGCCGACTGTGATGAAATTTCATATACTTAGAGATAGTTTAAAGTCTTGGGACGAACATAAGTTACTTTTGCTACAAAATTTTCGTTCAGGAACTTCAATGTTTTACGATAAAGTCGCGGGCACAGCTAGTAAATTATAAGTAATAGATAAGCAGCAATGCATAAATTAAAAATATACATGTAACAATACAACAGACAAACCATTGGGGACAATCATGTTGAACAAATCGAAGTCCTATACACGTCGATCAAAAAAATCGTCCCAATCCCTACAAGAGATTGACCCAAACGGGTTCATCTGAAAAATTGCCGATCCGATGCCATCCATCAACTCCCCGCTGACTCATCACGATGATGAGATATTGATGCGAGATTACGCGCTTAGATGTTCCTATTTCGTTTCACTTGAGTGCAGTCCTTTGTAGGCTTTGAGCTGTTATTGTCATGCAGGAACTCGTTTGCTAAATGTCGATTTAGATGTTCTGGTATATTAAAGTTTAGATGTTCGATTGTATGATGAAACTTGGAACATATTTACATAGCATAAGGAATAGCATATCACTTTGTTCGATCGGCACCACACTGGAGCTCATACCATTAAGGAAAGGATCATTGAAAAATATGATAGACCCTAAGCCGTGTTTGTTGCCTGATTCTTCTAGGCTTGGTCGCGAGGAACAGGCGTAGCTTCACCTACAAATATCTTTTGACTTTGACTTTGATACAGATTTTTTTTTATCTAGGGCGTCAACTCGCGAACCAATAAACGATTATATCGTTTTATACCGTTTCGATTATAGTTTGAACGATGGAATAACCATCATTACCTTTGAAAATCATTAATGTTTGTAGCCCTACTTAACATCATTTAAAACAATACGTGAATAAACTAGTTCTAAATAAAATTTTATTGTGAGACTATTTAGGGTAAGAGCGCTGGTTGTGGTCACTTTAATAACATTTAACTTAAAAAAAAAACGTTTGTTTTGAAGAAATGATTATAACGAGGATTTTTAAACAACATAGAATGGAGTATTTATCTATCTCTTATGTTAAGTAAAGGTTTGGTAACAGAAGATATTTATTTATTAATTATTTTTATTTAAATACTTATCAAGGAAATCATCAATCAAATCTAAAGGTATAACGTATCAGAATTGTATTACGTATAGATTATAAACAAGTTTGTTTGCTATGCTTAGTTATTTTACTGCCAAAATTGAAATGCCCAAAGAAGGGTTTGGCACCAAAACCGGGTCTGTGATCAAAAATAGATTCTGAAACAAGCAGCATCAACCAGTTTAAACCTTCACAATTTGGTTGCTAGTTATTAAAAGTTAACTCGCCATTATAAAAGTTACGAGCTAATATCGCCAAATAGAAGTCAAAGCCTTGATTTCCCGTTTTGTCTTTTTACATATAAATAAATAATAAATAAAAAAGCCTTTATTTCTAATAATGATTTCTAAATATGAATAATTAATAAATAAATATCGCCTGTTACAAAACCTTTACTTAATCTAAGAGATAGATAAATACTCTATTCTATGTTGTTTAAAATCGTCGTTTTAATATTTTTTTCAATAAAAACCGTTTATTTGAAAATAAAAATTTAGTTCAAATGCCCACAACCAGCGCTTTCACCCTACATAATGTAATATTTCATTGATCGTGCCTATAACTAACACCAAAGATATCATCTGAGCGTCTAGAGATCAGACTGGATGTTCACTGTACATGGGAATGACATGTGATTATATAATTTAAATCTTTCTCTTCAATTTACCCAACAATTCCCAAATCCAACCCAATAAGCGATACTCAAAACGAATAGAATACTGGAATTTAATCAGCCGCAATTTGATTGTCCTGTCACAAACGATAATTATCTTTTGACATGTGACACAACCGGTATGACAAAGTGTATTACTGTAGTGCAAATATGAGCCAAATCAGTCTATAAAACCATGCTGCGGGAATATCGCCTTTATTCCCCTCTACTGAAGAGCCAGGTTCGCTCTGCGAGGGAAATGAATTGACGGTTTATGGACGACGGTTCTTCACAATTGGATCCGTCCAAAATTTGGACTAATTCGGTTACGCGAGTTCCGCAATGTGACGAGCAATATTATCGTGAATATATTTTTTCTGAATGGAAATAATAACGATCTAGGTTATAATTTACGGTAGGTGCTATTTTATAGGTCGTAGTAATTGAAGTGTTCGTTGATAATCAAATTGATAAAAAAAACGTAACAGATGATTTTGGTATAGAGCGTTGGTGTGCAAAAACAATGTACATCTTAGACCGAAAACGTTGAGATGTCATAGTAACGCATTATACCAAAAAGGATGAATCCTACTAAGTCGGTATTCGAAATTTATTTTGTTAAAAAAATCTGATCAGGTCAAGGAAAACAGAATCGCCACCATTATTTTATTTAAAAAAATTAGAGATCCCTTCAAAAATTGCAATAACGTAACCTAAGGTATCAAAAAATTGCCTTTAGTCTTCATTAGTACACCTGTGCGACGCAGGGGCGGTCTGCTAATCCTACTAATATTATAAACTAGCTGACCCGTGCCCGCTTCGCTGTGCGTAAGACATTTCTAATACCATCGTTGACTTTTTTGTAGACGTTTTTAAGGTGTACAATACTGTAGTGCATTTGCAATGTAAGCGCAAAAAAATGTGTTTATTTACGACATCACATTAGAAACCTCTAAAATTATCAGTGTTTCTCTACTATATTATGCATGTATTATACATATAAACGTTCCTCTTGAATCACTCTGTTTATTAAAAAAAACCGTATCAAAATCCGTTGTGTAGTTTTAAAGATATAAGCAAACATACATACAGACATACAGACGCGGGAAGCGGAAAGCGACTTTGCTTTATACTATGTAGTGACTATGTAGTGATGCGAAAGTTTGTGTGTGCTTCATACACTTTCACGCAAAAACTACTGAACGGATTAAAATAAAACTTTACAGTAATATAGCTTATACATCAAAATAGCACATAGGCTACTTTTTATCCAGGTATCACTCGAAGCCGGGGCAAGCAGCTAGTAAATATAAACAGTGATCCTTCATAAACTGATACGGCGCAGTTCGCTGGAAAAAGCCAAATGAAATCACAGAGATACCCAAACAAATATAATCCTAGCCCAACCCATACAGCCGGAAAGGAAAAGGAATAAGGGAACAAATCCTACGAATAATACGAGTATAAACGTGAAAGTTTGTGTGGAAGGTTGTTTAATTTAGATATTGGTATTTGTTACAAACTACCGAATGTATTTGAAACATATCATAGTTATTGATCTGTAATACCAACTGGCATGGACATAATGCTTGGACGAGCTTCTGATTACCCCCTCTAGACATCTTAAAGGATCTGAGCACCTGAGAGGATTTCTACCGTACTTGGGGATAACAGTCGTGATGCTATTTTTTTAAAGGTACCGTTTTATTGCGCACGCTACTCACGTGTAGCCCTGCACTGACTGTCAAGATGTAGGTCATGCCACTTTCAAAATAAAATGTAACTACATTAGCACACGCTTGGTCTGTACGTCAACTGCAGAACAGGGGTTAGCATGACATTTGAACGATACGTTGTCGATACGATAGTGGTTCGTGCTCAGGCCACAGTACGGTAAATCTTGGCTACGATCCGTGACAGACTTCGTCCTGTCTTGTGTGGTCTAAACTGATGTCAACTTTTTTTGCACACTAATAATGTTCATGACATACCGCCTTGTGACAGATAGACAGACGGACAGCGGAGTCTTACCCTCGTATTCAAGAACGACACTATGAGAACACGCACCCACAGTGGACGAAATCTTTTTTCATAAATATCACTTTATATGTTGAGCGGCACTATGGCGCAAACTACAGTGTGCCTTTAGAGCTCAACATTGGTTAGAGGCACACGATCAATGTGCCTCTAGTCACACTATGCAGTGTCGCACAACACATAAAGTGATTTTTATAAAAAAAGATTCGTCCACTGTGGGTGCGTGTTCTCATAGTGTCGTTCTTGAATACGAGGGTTAGTAATAGGGTCCCGTTTTTACCCATTGTACGGTATCTTAAAAAACAGCTGTTGATCATTTAAACGTTTTCACATATTGGTTCAAGCTTGTTTAGATATTGGTATATTTCGTTGTAACTCTTTTTGTTCGGTACAACGTAAAGTCGCTTGCAATCGCTAGCGGAGGAATAAATCACCGCTCCTTCTAGATATGCCGACGGAGAATCTTTTGGGATAACTTCTAACGCCAGAAAAATATTTCCGTGTATTTTATTTAATGGTAGCATGTGCCGAAGGGATGATCCGCTACAAATGATAGCGAGAAAATTGGGAAATGAATTTTAATATTGAAGATTGCAAAATGTGGGCATGTGCCAAATATATTGTTTGGGCGTGCCCCTGACTACCACCACTAGACATCTTTAAAGGATCTAAGCGTCTGGAGATCTGAGAGGATATCTACCGAACTTGGGGATTACAGTCGTGATCCTATTTATAAGATTGTTTTTGGTTGAATTTGAATTAGCGGCGATGGGCTTGCAGCCTGTTACGTACGAATGCTAACTGAAAAATGTGGGTATTGTGCCAATCGTACGTGGACGTGCCTCTGACTACCAAGACAATCTTCAAGAGTTTAAGCGCCTTGAGATTTGAGAGAATGTCTACCGTACTTGGGGATTACAGTCGTGATCCTTTGTTTTTAGGGTTCCGTACCCAAAGGGTAAAAACGGGGCACTATTACTAAGACTTCGCTGTCTGTTTGTCTGTCTGTCTATCTGTCTGTCTGTCTGTCTGTCTAGCTATCTATAATTTTTTTACAGATGATATATATAAGTTGCCGCTATAACAACAAATACTAAAAACAGAATAAAATAAATATTTAAGTTGGGCTCCCCACTTTTTAATAGCGATATTAGCATCTTTATTTTCATCAAAGTGTTTTTTTCTGTGGGACTATTGAAATTTGACAGGACAACGTCTGTCGGGGCAGCTAGTTAAGAGGCTGCCAGCTTCGCTGATTGCTCTTTTTCGAAACGAAAAAAGAAATACTTCTGAACAAGCCACATCTCCTATTTTTATAAGTATATTACTTCAGGTTTCCTACCTAGATACATAATAGCAGAAACTTTTCACGATAAAGATATTATTTCAAAATGATTTTAGAATTTATGATCGAAATATTTTATATACCTACTATTAAAATCAACTTGTGATTTATTGTTAAAGATAGGTAATATGTAGATCTAGATTTCTATTAGGATAGATTTTTGATAAGTAATTATACTTAATTTATATCATTAATTTATTCGAAAAGCTAAGGCGGACCACGCGCGGACGTGTGTTTGTCATCATTGCAGCGGTCGGTAGGATTATTTATCGAAGTGATTAAAGATGGGTACATCTTTATTCACATATACTATACATTATAAAATAGGAGATGTGGCTTGTTCACAAGTATTTCTTTTTTCGTTTCGAACAAAAATAATCGTCGACTGGCAGCGTCTTAATTAATAAACTTTTGCAAACAAAAATGTACATTATCACCATATTAAAGTTACCTGCCGTTATCACTGCAACCCGCGCATAGACTCGGTAAAGTAATCCTATACACGACTACGCTCCTCAAGCCCATTACTCCTACTTAGCCACTAAATAAAATAAATACGGATTACAGAGAATGTCTCCTTAAGATATAGGGAGGGGCATCTATTTGTTTATCGATGAAAATATTTATATTTGACTAGCAGACCCGACAGATGTTGTCCCGTCCAAATTTAAATAATCGCTGAGAATAATATCACTTTCAGCCAACTTCCCATTTTTTCTATAAACCTTGTTCTGATAAAATAAATTGGAAATTTTGGTAGAATGCATATCATTCATTAATTAGTCAAAATTACATCTTAAGGAGGCATTCTCTGAAATCCGTATTTATTTTTTACAAGCTAATAAATAACTTGCAATGTATGTATGTATGTATACGCACGTTTTGCTATGAATTGACGACTAATGTCAACACTGATGTCAGATTTTTTGCACACCAGCGCCATCTATACCAAAATCATCCTATTTGCGTTTTAGAGAGATTTAAAACGGTTGCCAAAGTTTGTTTAAAAGCACACGTTTTCTCTTATATGAGCAAACATCTATGTTTATCACACACAAATGCCCCGTGTAGGAATCGAACTCACAACCAACTTAGAAGACAGAGCTACTACCAACTCATTGTTAAATTACCTCATTGATATTTTTATCTTGACATATCAAAGATTCTTACGTAATGGTTACGCCATTTCAGTTTAGATAGTGCACCTATTTAGATATTATGTAAGTATGTAGGGTCAAAGACCCGGTTGTGCCTACCCTGGCTTTGGTCACTTAGTCAATAACTAACTAAGCATAGCAAACAAACTTGTTTAAAATCTATAGTTAATACAATTCTTCGTCTGTGGTCCGTTTTGATTAGTGACAGTTGTGATGTTATACCTCTAGATTTGATTTCCCGTTTTGTCTACTTAAATATGAATAAATAATAAATAAATATCGCCTGTTACACAAACCATTGCCTAACCTAAGAGATAGATGAATACTCTATTGTATGTTGTTTAAAAATTTAAATATAAACCGTTTATTTGAAGATTGAAATGTTGTTATAATGCCCACAACCAGCGCTCTTACCCTAGGTATGTTACAGTCATGTGACATTCCGTTTCAGGATACATTCTAAGTATACGTTCCTCTGTACCACGTATCTCTGAATGGCCAGTAATTTAACGTACTCAAGGGAATTGAAACATTTTGCCAATGTTCTCGAAACGTTTGCGATTGTGATCTTAGATAGAACACTGTGGCTTGACAGTCTATATAGAAAATATCTATACTGTTATCAAAACTGAAGTCATTCCATTTTTTTTAAATAAATTTGCAGTCCCGACAGACGTTGTCCAATCAAATTTTAATAATCCCACCATAATAATCTAAGAATAAATAATAGTGGATACTTACAAACAAAATTCAAAATTTAAGAAATTAAACGATTTTTACGATCTTAACACGTAATAAATACCCTTTTGAAATATAAATGCGAAAGTTTGTGAGGATATTGTTATGTTTGAAAATCAATCAGGCCTTAACAACTGAAGGGACTAAGATGAAATTGGCTGTAGATGTAAATAAAAGTTGCCTGATATTTCTTTTTTCCATGCGATTATCGTAATTTGACAGGACAACGTTTGTCGGGACAGCTAGTCTATATATACAAAAGAAAGTTGTGTTAGTTACACTATTTATAACTCAAGAACGCCTGAACCAATTTGGCTGAAAATTGGTGGGGAGGTAGCTTAGAGCCAGGAGAAGGACATAGAATACTTTTTATAACGGGAACGGGAACGGGAACGGGAACGGGAACGGGAACGGGAACGGGAACGGGAACGGGAACGGGAACGGGAACGGGAACGGGAACGGGAACGGGAACGGGAACGGGAACGGGAACGGGAACGGGAACGGGAACGGGAACGGGAACGGGAACGGGAACGGGAACGGGAACGGGAACGGGAACGGGAACGGGAACGGGAACGGGAACGGGAACGGGAACGGGAACGGGAACGGGAACGGGAACGGGAACGGGAACGGGAACGGGTATCGTCGGTATATCGGGTATCGTTAAGTCGATATCGACATTTTTACTTTATCGCAACACTATCGTCGTACACGCAATTTTTTTATATTTCCCCACGTTCCTCCTGACGTGTACATCAATTCGCATATTACGGTGGTACAGAAAATAAGTCCATAATAGTCTTTGTGTATTTCCTTAATAGAAGCAAAATGTGTCATACAATTTTGCTGCAAAGCTGCAGAGTTTACAAAGTTGTTTTGTACTTATGAACATTAACGCAAAATTTGGGTTGCGTTATTAACCGACGAATATACAGGAGGTTCTCAATTCAACATGACTTTTAGGGTGAGAGCGCTGGTTGTGGACACTTTAACAACATTTTAATTTTTAAATAAACGGTTTATATTGCAAAAATGATTATAACGACGTTTTTAAAATAATAAAGAATAGAGCATTTATCTATCTCTTAGGTGAGTTTTGAACAGGCGATATTTATTTATTAATTATTCATAATTAAGTAGACAAAACGGAAAATCATTAGTTGTGGTCATTCAAATCAATATCTACGCATCAAAACGGACCATAGACAATTAATTGTATTGACTATAGATTTTAAACAAGTTTGTTTGCTATGCTTAGTTTATTGACAGCCAAAATGTAAAATGCCCAAAGCTGGGGTAGGCACCACAACCGGGTCTATGATCCTATGGGCAAGGTGATAGATTAGATTGCTTCCTTGAAGGACAAAAGCTACCTTTAACATTGCGTGAACGAAATCGCGTCCAACAACTAGTCACATAACATACCGTGAAAATTACTTAGATCTAAGACATACCAGCATAATTTTAATGTCTGAGCTACCTACTAAGTTTCATGCAGATCTGAACAGCGACTCAGCAATTTCAAAAGAGATCTAGATCTAGATCTTATCCCCATATTCTTAGTAACCTCGAAATATCTCCACGTCGACTCGACCTAGAAACTGTAGTGTATAAGGATCTGTGGGTATGTTAGTATTTTATATCGTATGGTGTGGGTAGTTCTACGGGGCAGTCGGAATATACGGAGCACTCGTATCACACATTCTAGTTGTTTTATTTACGTCCTCGCTAGTATATTACATTGGCGACGAGTTAAATTGGATTCTGTGCGTGCAATAACTGTAATAAGTGATTAAACAATAATGTCGATCGGAAAAATCAGAGATTTTAATGTTAAAACGGGTTCGTGGCTTTCGTACGCAGACCGACTCGACATGTATTTTCAAGCCAATGGAATCAAGGAGGAGTTAAAAATGCCAACATTAATCTCGTTAATGGGGGACGAGTCCTACGAGTTGCTGATGAATCTTGCAAGTCCGAAAAAACCGTCCGAGTTGACTTACACGGCGGCGAAGGAAATATTGCGCAATCACCTACAACCGGCGCCATCTTTGCTTGCGGAACGCTACAGATTTCGCCAGCGTAGGCAGCGAGGAGACGAGAACGCGGGAGATTATGTAGCGGAGTTGAAAAAGCTGGCGAGGAACTGCAAATTCAAAGACGGTTTAGAAGACAATTTACGTGATCAATTCGTGTGCGGTTTGAAAAGTGACGTCATCAGGCAACGGTTGTTTGCGGAGGATGACAGCTTAACGTACGCTAAGGCGTTAAAACTGGCGATCTCGCTGGAAGCAGCGGAGCGCGATGCGGCTGCGGTGGAAGATAAAAGCCAACCGGGAACAGCGGGAAGTGCGGATTTGCACGCGCTAAATGCGCGGGAACAGCGCGCGGGCCGAGCTCGGTGGGCGCGCGGAGGAGGCGGCGCTGGGCGCAGCGGCTCACAAAATGGGTCAGCGCAGCGCAGTGAGCAGCGAGGGAACTGCAAGGGCTGTGGAGCGACGGGTCATGATATTCGAGAGTGTCGATTTCGTGATTACGTTTGCAGCCGTTGCAAGCGACCAGGCCATCTACGGCGAGTGTGTCCGAACGAAGGCGTCGCTGGAGCAAGCGGAGCGGGGCGGCCGGCAGCGGCCGGTCGGGGCTTTCACTACGGTCAGGCGGCCGGGGACCATTCGGAATCTGATGAGGAGCCAGAGGAGGAATTGTATCTACATCAATTGTGCTTGAAAGATTACAGGGCGGTGAGTTTGCCTTTAAACATTGACGGTAAAATCATACGGATGGAAGTAGATACCGGGACGGCTATATCGTGTATAAGTAAAAGTACCTATGATAGATATTTTTGTCACTTAGTGATACAACCACACAAATTATGTTTAACATTTTATGATGGGTCGAAGATTAGACCATTAGGTTTTATTAAACCGGTAGTGGAATATCAGGGCATATCAAAAGAGCTGGAACTTTTTGTGATTGAGGGAGGGACTACCTCTCTTTTAGGAAGACAGTGGCTTACAGAATTAAAAATAGGTATTCCCACTCTCGACTGTTTTAATATGGCAAGCGGTAGCTTTAAAAATATTCACATAAATAATGAGATATGTACACTGCTTGACAGGTATAAACAGCTGTTCGATGGTAGTCTGGGGAGGTTCACGGGAGGCAAGGCGACGTTGCGGGTGCGCGAGGGCGCAGCGCCGGTGTTCCACCGCGCGCGGCCTCTGCCTTTCGCACTACGCGAGCGCGTGGACGCGGAGTTGGACGCGATGCTGCGCGCTGGAGTAATCGAGCCTGTTGACTGCTCCGACTGGGCTTCGCCGCTAGTCCCCGTTAATAAGTCAGATGGTACGCTCAGGATCTGTGTTGATTACAAAGGTACTTTAAATCCCGCTTTACTGGTCGATCGTTTTCCGCTCCCGAGAATAGACGATGTGCTCGTAGCCTTAAATGGGGCTCAATATTTTAGCAAGATTGATTTATCACAATCTTATAATCAGATAGAATTAGACGAATCAAAAAGGTACACGGTCATAAATAGCCATAGGGGTCTGTTTAGGTATAATCGCTTAGTTTATGGGTTGTCTTCTAGTCCGGGCATATTTCAACGAATTATGACCACCCTGCTGGAACATATACCAAATGTAGCGGTGTTTATTGATGACGTTATTATTGGGGGTAAATCAAAGACGGAACACCTTAAAGCGCTAGAAATGGTTTTCAAGCGGCTAAGGGATAGTGGGCTTAAGTTAAAGGGAGCTAAGTGCGTCTTTTTGGTGCAGGAGGTATCGTATTTAGGTTACATTTTGTCTAAGGACGGTATTAAGGCAGATCCTTCGAAGATAGAAGCGGTAATAAAAATTCCAAGGCCTCAAAATGTACCAGAATTAAGATCGTTTTTAGGTCTGGCTAATTTCTTTGCAAAATTTGTGAATAATTTTAGTCTTAGGTTAGTACCGCTGTATAATCTTTTAAAAAAAGGAATAGAATGGAGTTGGACAGAGGAATGCGAACAGGTATTTAAAGGAGTCAAGAAAGACTTAGTTAGTTCGAAAGTTCTTGCTCATTACGATCCTAATAAGCCACTCGTAGTAACGTGCGACGCGAGCGCGGCAGGCGTGGGAGGCGTGCTGTCGCAGCCTAGTGGACGCGGGGACGGATCGCAGCGACCGGTGGCATTCGTGTCGCGCACTCTAACGAGCGCAGAGAAAAATTATTCTCAAATACACCGGGAAGCCTTAGCTATAATATTTTGCATGAAAAAGTTTCATCAATATATTTTTGGTAGGCGATTTACACTTCTTACCGACCACAAACCGTTAGTGTCAATTTTTGGACCCGATACCGGTATTCCTTCTATGACGGCGAGCAGGATGCAAAGATGGGCGATAATATTGTCGGCTTATACCTATGATATTGAGTATGTAAAAACGGACAATAACAGTGCGGACGGGCTGTCTCGCTTGCCGTTGCCCGATAAGAAACCGGTTTCGGGCGTGCTACCCGAACAGACACATTTGCATCATGCTCAAGAAGCGATGTTATTAGATTACAATGAAATTAAAAGTTGCACCGCTAAGGATCCCATGATGAGTAGGGTACTAGGATTTATACGGAATGGTTGGCCTGCAGAATGCGATATCGTAGGACTACAGCCTTATTACAATAGGCGGAATGAGCTGTACGAGGAGTTAGGTTGCATTATGTGGGGTCATCGGTTAATTATTCCCGATAGGTGTCGGCAAAGGGTATTAAAAATGTTACATGAACCTCACATGGGGATTGTAAAATCCAAAGCTTTGGCGCGTAGCTATGTATGGTGGGCAGGCATCGATGAAGCCGTCGAAGGTATGTGCCGCGCTTGCGCAACGTGCGCGGCGCAGGCTGACGCGCCGCCGAGGCAGGCGCCGCGTCCCTGGATGTGGCCGCGGCGCCCCTGGTCAAGGCTTCACCTTGATTTTTTAGGGCCAGTTTTTGGTAAGACGTACTTAGTGGTGGTAGACGCTATGTCCAAATGGATAGAAATTTTCTGCGTACCGAGTACAGCGGCGGTAAGTACGATCGAAAAATTGAGGGAACTGTGGAGTAGGTGGGGAATACCGAAACAGATAGTCACAGATAACGGACCACCATTCACAAGCAGTGAGTTTGCGGCATTCCTCGGGGCCGATGGGGTAGAACACACGTTTTCAGCGCCATATCATCCCGCGTCAAACGGGGCTGCCGAAAACGCAGTTAAAACCTTAAAACGAGTTATTAAGAAGGCGGACTTTGAAAAGGAAAACATAATGAAAGCGTTACATATATTTTTATTGTTCTACCGTAATACGGAACATGCATCTACGGGTGAAAGTCCCGCCATGTTAATGTTAGGTAGGCCTATGCGAACTCGGTTAGATGCGTTGAAGCCAAATTTGGAATCGCGGATAAGCCGCGTGCAACGGCGACAGGTCGAGAACGCGGGCGGCGCCGAGCGGACAGTAGATACCGGGGACGAGGTATGGTACCGACAGTTTCTTAAGGGGGAAAAGTGGATACCTGGAAGAGTAGGTAGCCAGGTAGGTCCTTCCAACTTCAGGGTTATAGACGAAGGGGGGAAACAGGTTCATCGACATATTGACCAGATTAAGCGTAGGACAAGAAGTTCCTTGATCTGCCCGGATCCTGGTGATACTGTAGTTGGCAGTGCTGAAAGGACGGAAATCGAACCTGGCATAAATTCGGGTACCGATGTTCCAGTCCGAATAAGCGATGCCAGATCGTCGGAGCAGTTAGAGATACCTATTACAACAGGCACAGCGGAACCTAAGCTCATTGAACCTCTCTCAGTCCAGCCACCTAATGAAGGCTTAGCACAGCCGCGGCCTATTCGTCAATGTCGACAAAATAAGCCAAATTATAAATTATAAAAATAAGTAAGATTATATTACATTAATCTCTTTGTATTAGATAAGTGTTGTACCTAGGTATAAAAACAAGTTGTATTGTTAGTAAATACTTAAGAACCTACCAATGTGCATAGTAATAAAATCATAATAAATTACCTGTAATATTGTTAGTCTTAATAACTTAATATGTAAATAATAAAGAATTTGTGTACCTAGGACCTAGGTCTTAATTAAGTGTAGAGGAGTGTAGTGTATAAGGATCTGTGGGTATGTTAGTATTTTATATCGTATGGTGTGGGTAGTTCTACGGGGCAGTCGGAATATACGGAGCACTCGTATCACACATTCTAGTTGTTTTATTTACGTCCTCGCTAGTATATTACAGAAACCATGTTTTGGTAGCTTTAGTTGATAAAATTACCACGAGTTTTCCTTTAGTCAAGGATTCCTCAGTCAACTCAAGGTACCTCGAGATGTACCTTGAGATTCCTTGACTGCTTCTGAAAGACGTATGCGTGTGACTGTTTCTTTATGATAATCTCCTCGGACTGATGACGTAATGACGTAATTGAGGAACCACCAAAATATCGATTTATATATACGAAGAGATACGAAACACGAAGTACTTTTCGAGGGGCCTCGAAATAGTTTGAGTCATGATAGAGTCGAGGTTACGACTACGAATATGGGGTTCATTTCGGGCGAACTACTAGTGTTTTAGATAACCCTCGAATATAAGTCAAGTTGTGAGTTCGTTGGTCGATTCGGCGAGTTATGGTGTGGATAAGGACGAAGTATCTCACACAATTTCTTGAATACCTAGGACAATTTTACTACTGGAATAAAATTGTCTTAGACTTGTGACATTACAATTGAATATTCATGGAATTATCATGGATGATTCGAGTAATTTTAACATGCAATAACGGATGAATTTCCTAATTCATTATGTGGATTCATTGAACATCACTGATATTTTTCAGAGAAAAAGCCACACGTAAGGAACAAATACTAAAAAAAGTATACTAACGAGTACTCTGTTCTAGTCTAGTTAGTCTATTCTAAAACTGTAAACAGAGTACAGATTAAGGTATGGATTTTATGAATTTTTTGGACTTTTTGGGCTTGGACGGATTATCAATATGGATTTGAACTAAACATTTTGTCACATCTCCTATTTTATAATGTATAGTATATGTGAATAAAGATGTACCCATCTTTAATCACTTCGATAAATAATCCTACCGACCGCTGCAATGACGACAAACACACGTCGGCGCGTGGTCCGCCTTTGCTTTTCGAATAAATTAATGATATAAATTATGTATAATTACTTATCAAAAATCTATTCTAATAGAAATCTAGATCTACATATAACCTATCTTTAACAATAAATCACTAGTTGATTTTTATAGTATGTTTGCTCCCTAACTGCTATGTTTGTTCCCTAACCAAAATAAACGACAAAACAGATTAAGATGATATTTGCTGTAGTAAAAAGATATTTGCTGTAGTAAAAAGTAGATAAAAAATCAGAATAAATGAAGGGGAACTTATAATCCGAAAAACAACCCCTAAATGATAAAAAAACGTAAAAAGGATAATTTTGGTATAGATGGCGTTAGTGAGAAAAAAATCTGACGTCACAGACTAAAAACATTTGAACGATACGCATTCTACCAAAATTCGTAATTTATTTCATCAGTACAAGGATTGTAGGAAAAAATTGAAAGTTTCCTGAAATTGCTTTTTCCTAAGCAATTATTAAAATTTGGACAGGATAACGTCTGTCACGGGTAGGCTAGTCTTGTATATCTCGTACCTGAATGGTTCTGGCCCCAAACTAAAGACGCAGGCCTAATGTTGCCCGCATTCGTTCGCATAAAGGACTAAGATAAAACGAGCCTCAGCCCCTCGCGCCTCTAATTTACAGAGATGATAACAATCGGAGCGAATGAATTGGAGCTTTCTATGTTGACTTAGTTTAGTTGGAAGAAAATTGTTTTCGATAGCAGTACCTTCATAATATCCTTAGAAATTAATTGGTGATGGTTTCTGAACAAAGTTTTTAAAAAGAAACCAAATTCAAATTAAAAAATAATTTATTTCAATAAAATTACAAGGATCACTTTGAAACGTCTTAGGAACTAGGTGAAGCTACGCCGATTCCACGCGACCAAGCCTAGAAGAATCAGGCAACAAACACGGCTTGGGGTTTACCTTTTTTTTTCCTTTTGAACCTTTTGAGTGAGCTGTTTGTAGGACAATGGTATATTGTGAGGGAATGTTTTTTTATAGCGTACCAATAGATTGTTCTAGTAGTTCGACTCTCACATTTGAAAGTGGTAGAATCTTAAGCCACATCACCCCTGACGCCCCGCCTCGGCTCTAGTTCGTGTGGGTGATGCGACTTAGATTTTACGTAGTACGATAAGTACATTAAAAATCATGAATATTTAGAAGAAATAAGTAAAAAATTAAAACATGGCACGGTTTATCAATAAACAGGTTTTCAAGATAAAACCTTTTCTGTAATATTACTCGAAACATTTGATCACTAACTCTTATTATGTTGAGAGCAAAACTTTTCATTTTGCCCGAAATAAAAGATTACGCCTACTTTACCTCTGATTGCCAATAAATTGTTGGGAACTTCGGAAAATGTTTTACTTTGTAGTTATAAATTGAAGTTATCTCGCAATAAATAAGGTTTTTAATATTGCTGCGTTCGGAGGGTGTATTTTTAGGTTTTTATCGTGCCAGGAAGTGTACAGTTTACATAACAATCGCAATACGAACCAAAATGTATTAAAAACTAAAATATCTTTCCCGTAATAAAGCAAGACTCACTTTAAAAAACTATAATACGCGTATTTAATTATGTTTTTTGCAGAATTTTTTTTATTGTAAATAGATTTTTGACTAACTGAAGAATACGGAAGACCAGCGCTGCGTATGGCAGCATTATATTATATTTTTTTATTTACCCTTTTTTTTGTAAATACATATTATACATGTTAACACTATATACTTAAGTAAAAGTAGTTGCTTCTTTAATATATTCAACTTTTGCCAGTGAACCGCGAAGGAATTTTAAAAGGTTGATCATAAAATTGATGGAATGAGAACATAGGAATTTAAACATTAAAATCGAACCGGAGGTGATGAATAAAAAATAACCAATATTTTAAATACATTTATGTTATCATTACACAACAGTGTTCATCTTTCCCACAGTCTGTAGCTCTTTGGAAGAGTAATGCGTCCGGGCATTTCCAATCAGATGGTATGCACTCGCCGCCTCTCGTTCTGCACGCCTCAGATAATGGTTCTGTAAGAAAATAAACAATTTATTCACAGAGTGAATCAGTGACCTTGTTTTCTCAAATATGCTTCACTACAGTATTCTGTAAGTTCATGTGAGTTGGTAGATAGTTCCGCCTGACACCTTATAATGTAGACTCATCTAGAAAATATGTAAGACTTACTATTATGGGGGTTTATGTATTTCCTTCAAAAGAAATACAAATTATTGATGACATAATTAAAGTTTTATAATGGGGATAGTCAATGGGCATTTCTAGTCTAACCCCATTTAGCGTCCTTAAAACTTTATAATAAGCGTGTCAGTAGACGTCGTAAAAAACCAGCCAAGTGCGAGTCGGACTCGCGTACGAAGGTTTCCTTACCATTATAAATAATAAACGGCAAAAAAACACGTTTGAAGTATTTTATCCTGTTTTTAGTATTTGTTGTTATAGCGGCAACAGAAATACATCATCTGTGAAAATTTCAACTGTCTAGCTATCACGGGTAATAAGATACAGCCTTGTGGCAGACAGACAGACGGACAGCGGAGTCTTAGTAATAGGATCCCGTTTTTACTCTTTTTAAATAAAAAAATAAAAAGCATCACAATAGTAATCACCAAGTAGAAGTTGCAAGCTCATCGCCGCTTATAATAATGGTACCTGGTTTCCTCACGATGTTTTCCTTCCATTTTCGACGGTTTTCTTTTTCACTACATAGTATAAAGCAAAGTCGCTTTCCGCTTCCCGCGTCTGTATGTCTGTATGTATGTTTGCTTATATCTTTAAAACTACACAACGGATTTTGATGCGGTTTTTTTTAATAAATAGAGTGATTCAAGAGGAAGGTTTACATGTATAATACATGCATAATATAGTAGAGAAACACTGATAATTTTAGAGGTTTCTAATGTGATGTCGTAAATAAACACATTTTATTGCGCTTACATTGCAAATGCTGGCTGAACCCCATGAGATATATCAAAATAATGTACTACAGTATTGTACACCTTAAAAACGTCTACAAAAAAGTCAACGATGGTATTAGAAATGTCTTACGCACAGCGAAGCGGGCACGGGTCAGCTAGTTTTACTATAAATACGGCTAATTACCACGTTTCTTGTTGTATTGCAGACGTTTCGAGACAAATCTTTTTAGTATTTAAACGTTATAATGATTGATGTTTTAGACTCAACGCACTTTAATGGCAACACTCCACTCCTTCGTTCTGTTGCAATGGACATAGACCTTTAACACTAAATAATTTTCCTTTGGGACATTCTTCTACTTTCAAGCATTTACCGCCAAACGACAAACAAGGTAGCTCTGAAAAGAATAAAGAAGTCAGTTTAGAGTTTGGAGGCATTGAGTCTAAAACTAATCATTAATACATAAATCTTATATCTATCTATACTAATATTATAAAGAGAAAAGTTTTAATTTATTGTTTTTTTGTTTTTTTGTATGTTTGTAATGGATAAACTCAAAAACTACTGAACCGATTTCAAAAATTCTTTTACCATTACCAAGCTACATTATCCCTGAGTAACATAGGCTATTTTTTTTTTTTTTGAAAAAGTAATACATTCTTTATAAGAATGACGATAGTTTGAAGCAAGGTGTAAAAAATTGCCAAAAATTTTGCTTTCTTCGTGTGCGATACAAAAATTATTGATTGTACTAAAACAAATATGATACATATTGAATGTCCTTATCAATGCGCAAAGGAAGTCTGCAAGATGGTATGTCTCAATATTATACATCAGGTATAATAACCGTTTGTTGTTGAAATTTGTTAATTAAAACATGGTTTGGAACAAAAAGTGATTCTATCCATATCATGATGATATATATAAAAATCAATTGCTGTTCGTTAGTCTCGCTAAAACTCGAGAACGGCTGAACGGATTTATCTTATCTTAGTCTTGAAATGTTCGTGGAGGTCTAGGGAAGGTTTAAAAGGTGAGAAAAATTCGAATAATTGCCGGAAAAACCCTAAAACCAGCCCTTTTCTTTTTCCCATACAAAAGTTTTCTAACTAAAACGTAGAGTCAATTTGAGCTTTATTAGGTTTGATAATACGGTAACGGGAACGGGAACGGGAACTTAAGACAACATTTGTCATTTCTAAAGCAATACGAAGTTCGCGGGATCAGCTTGTCTACTATATAAAAGAAAGTCGGGTTTGTTACAACACTTTTAACTTGAGAACTGCTGGACCAATTTTCATGACTTTTGATTTTTTGGATTTGTCTTGGCCTTGAATAGCAGAATAACTAAACATCGGGAACGGGTACGGGAACTTAATACCAAATTTGTTAATTCTAAAGCGGCTGAACCGATTTGGCTGAAAATTGGTGGGGAGATAGCTTAGAACCAGGAGACGAACATGGATACTTTTTATGACGGGAACGGGAATGTGAACGGGAACGGGAACGGGAAATAAACATTCTAAAGCGATACGAAGTTCGCCGGGTTAGCTTGTATGAAATAAAATAAGATTACGACTGTAATACGGTACGGTAGACATCCGCTCTGATCTCAGATCCTTGAAGATGTCTAAAGGGGTTAGTCAGAGGCACGTCCAAAATTTGGCACATGCCCACATTTTGCAGTAGTTAGTATTTCACATGTGACAGGTTGCAAGCATTAATTATTAAAAATAACGTTATAATAAATTCATAAGACTTCAGAGAAGACAAACTCTGGAGTAAGTTGTAATTTTCTTCTAGACTTCAAGGCTGCACTCTCTTAGAGGATGGATTTTGTAAATTTCTATCTTAGTACACCCCTTTACACCAAAAGACACCCTCAAAAGTTTGAGTTTTTAGTCAGTCAGTCGGTTAGTAACGCAAAGGTTTAATATTTTAGACTGATAATAAAAAATGGAATGTAACTTTCATGATCTAGATGAATCCAACAGCATTAAAATACATCAAAATCTATCAAACCTCATCATTGTTGACAGATCTACAGGTAAGTCCAAGCACTGCCCATTTTTTCGCTCATTTTATACGTGACACGTTGCAAGCCCATCGTCGCTTAAAAGAATACTAACTGAAAAACATAAATATTATATTTTTTACGCATAGAAAAATCTGTTTATTCACATACGGCATTTAAATTCTACAAACTTCAGATTAGAAGATCAGTTAAAACAATTTTAGGAACAAAACAGAGAGCGGTTACTCTACTGATTGTAAATCACAAAACTCTCGTCGGCCTGCGCACATTTACAGACGGGGCGGAAGAGAATTTAAACGTTATCGATTGAATTTAATAGTTGTTGAATCGAAATAAAGTATCCCTTATTTCAACGCTTCGGAGCAAAACTGCGATGCTCCGAGGCCGATCACCGAGCATTGAAATATAAATAGATTAGATTAGACTTTATTTTACATAACAAAAAAAGCAGCGCACAAAAACTAATATAATAAAACAATGGTAACAATGGGCGGCCGTATTGATAAAAGCGATCTCTTCCAGGCAACCTTTGGATGAACAACAAAACTCTATTTCGATTGGATAACTATTAAATTATTTTGATAAATTTTAAATCCTCTGTATCAAACATCGTGAGGAAACCAGTTAGTATTCTTATAAGCGGCGATGTGCTTGCAACCTGTTACGTATAGAATGCTAACTACTGCAAAATGTGGGCATGCGCCAAACATAATGTTTGGACGTGCCTCTGACTGCCCCCACTAGATATCTTCAAAGGATCTTATCGCCTGAAGATCTGAGAGGACGTCTAACGTACTTGGGGATCTTTTTTTTTTTTAATCCTCTGCTGTCCTGTCCGCCAATGTGCGATTGCCACTCACCTCCTTGATAATCCTGTACAGTCACAGCCAACGCAACGCCTACAATCACGACAAAACATACAATCTTCACCAGCATTGTGAGAGCAACTGAGTTGTCTGACACCGCTGATAGCGCTAATATTTATATGTACTGCCCGTATGATGGAAATTCTGTTTACATTGATAAGAGATCTGTCACAGTGGGATAATAAAAACTGGGTCACTTCAGCTTGTGTAATGCCGGGGTCCCACGGCCCGCGTTTTCACGCGCCAGACCGCGCCAAGGCGGACGGACGCGCCGTGGGAACGATGCATCCGTGGTGGCCCGTGCTCGGAACGCTCTGTACGCGACGCGCCGGACGCACACACGCGGAGCGTCATTCGGCGCGGTCCGTCGCTTTACGCGCTGTGGGATCCCGGCAAGCGATGACAAGCGTGCGATTGCGAAATGAGCATTGTGTATTTATACTCAGGTTAGATTTACAATTTGCAAGTGTGTGACTTTGCTCTATTCTTTTACGCAATCTCTAGTGGAAGACTGTAGACTGTGCTGACTGTGCTCTGTAGTACCTACATAATATTTTTTTTTATTTTTATCTTAGTTATCCCGAGATAACATTTTCCTGATAAATTTTAATAATCCCTTAAAGAAAGCCACTTAGCCCATTTTTAGGGTTCCGTACCCAAAGGGTAAAATCGGAACCCTATTACTAAGACTTCGCTGTCCGTCTGTCTGTCCGTCTGTCTGTCCGTCTGTCTGTCACAGGGCTGTATCTCATGAACCTTGATAGCTAGACAGTTGAAATTTTCACAGATTATGTATTTCTATTGCTGCTCGAACAACAAATACTAAAAACAGAATAAAATAAATATTTAAGCGCCATCTAGTTTCATGTGATGTTACTACGTTAATATAAGTACTTTTCGCGATCTCATGCGACCGCTCGGGGTTTGAGAGGTAAGATGAAAGAGGTTTGCAATTCCGCTGGCAGGTGGCGCTATTTTACCACTATCGGTAAAGTTAGTCGGTAAATAGATGGTACTTCACATAATCGACTAAAAAGTTTGAAATTGAATTATTGAATTCATGTAGTTAGGTAAATAGGTACCTAGGTAGATATTATTAATTTCAAATTAATTTCGAGTTTGAATCCTGGCCGTGCATCAATGGATATTTCTGTTCGAAAAATGTACATGCGTGTTACACGTGTTTATAACGGTGAAGGAAAACATCGTGAGGAAACCTGTTAGTATTCTTGAAAGCGGCGACGGCCTTGCAACCTGTCACGTGTGGAATGCTAACTACGTAGTTAGGTAAATAGGTAGGTTACGAGATATTATGAAGGAATTATTTTTTATGTTTCTAGGGTTCCGTACCTAAAGGGTAAAAACGGGGCTACTAAGACACCGCTGTCCGTCTGTCTGTTACCAGGCTGTATCTCGTGAACCGTGATAGCTAGACAGTTGAAATTTTCACAGATGATGTATTTCTCTAAAAAGAGCATAAAATAAATATTTAAGTGGGACTCCCGTACAACAAACGTGATTTGTTTGCCGTTTTGATAATAGTACGGAACCCTTCGTGCGCGAGTCCAACTCGCACTTGGCCGGTTTTTTTTTAAAGTTAAAACCAATTTCCATTCAAACGAACGAAACAAAATTATTAATATTCTAAACGGTTAAGCCGTTTTTGAGTTTTAGCAAGACTTACTAACAGCAATTCATTTTTATTTATTTGAAGAAGAAGAAGAAAAGAGGAAGAAGAATTAATTTTGTAATGTGCCAGAAAGTTAAGAGTAAAAGTTGCTCAAAATAAAATAAATAAATTAATTTATTTTATTTTGGTATATACTGACAGGTAGCCGCGATACAAATTTATATTTTAGAATCCTTTTAACAGTTTTAATATCAAAACTGAATCAGCTGTTCTTGATTGCTGATGTATGTTTTACTCCATACGAGGTCGAGTATGCAAAATAAATATCCGCTATTTAAAGACAATGAGAAGTACATTTTAAATAAATATTTTTGGCAGCATCCGAAATAATATTTGAGTAACCTTGTGTCTATTTAAAACATACCTAAGGTTATATTACAAAAAAACGGCCAAGTACGAGTCGGACTAGCGCACGAAGAAAAAAAAAACACGTTTGATGTATGGGAGCCTCACTATATATTTATTTTATTCTGTTTTTAGAGACAGACAGACAGAGTTACTTTCGCATTTATAATAATAGTATTGAGTAATTATGGAGTTATTATAGTATAGAAATAGTAGGTATAGATAAGTTTTCGTGTGAATAAAGTCACGATGGTTCTCACTAGTCATTTGTATAGCTACTTAGTGTAGCGTTTAATTTAATAAATTTCGTTAAGTGAAATAAAATGTAAATTTCTTTACGAAATAAGTAACCAACCATCCACAAAATTATGTTGCCAACTGGCCTCACAGCTCAGTTTGTAGTAACTCTGCCTTCTGCGCTGTAGGTTGTGGGTTCGATCCTCACCCAGGGCAAATATTTGTGTGATGAACATAGATCTTTTTTCTGTGTCGGGGTGTTAATATGTATAATAAGTATGTATTTACAAAAATAAAAGTATATGAGTATTCTATCAGTTATCTGGTTCCCATAGTACAAGCTTTGCTTAGTTTGGGGCTAGATGGAGCTGTGTGTATAGTCCGCCAATATTTATTTATTTAACTCGTAACGTTCTTAAAACATTATTTTTTTATTTCTTATACTCGCTGCTCGCCCCGGCTTCGCACGGGTGGTACCTGGATAAAAAGTAGCTTATGTGTTATTCTAATGTATAAGCTATATTACTGTAAAGTTTAATTTTAATCCGTTCAGTAGTTTTTGCATAAAAGACAAACACAAACACATATTCAAAATTCAAAATTCAAAATTCAAAATTCAAAATTCAAAATTCAAAATTCAAAATTCAAAATTCAAAATTCAAAATTCAAAATTCAAAATTCAAAATTCAAAATTCAAAATTCAAAATTCAAAATTCAAAATTCAAAATTCAAAATTCAAAATTCAAAATTCAAAATTCAAAATTCAAAATTCAAAATTCAAATTCAAAATCATTTATTTCACTAAAATCACAAGGTACACTTTGAAACGTCTTAGGAACTAGATGAAGCTAAGCCGATTCCACGCGACCAAGTCTAAAAGAATCAGGCAACAAACACGGCTTGGGGTCTACCTTTTTTTTAAATAACTAAAGATCTTCAGCACAAATTCAAAAAGCACACATAAACTTTCGCATCTATATTAGTAAGATTTTTTATTTAATATTCAAATGTTGTCGAATTAATGTATTTATTGAAAATTGGCAAGTAAATAATTATAACACAATGTAACAGCAATTAGTGAAGATGAAATGAACAGTAAAATTAAGTTCAAATTCAGAATTGCTGATTTATCGAATTTGTCCCAAACACAGAATAAGGAAAGTATTTGTTGCTTTCATAAAGTTAAAAGCATTTTCATGCTCTGTACTATATAAGGAAATAAAATAAATATTGGTAGACTTTACACACAGCGCCATCTAGCCCCAAACTAAGCAAAGCTTGTTATATGGAAACTAAATAACTTATATAATAATTGGTACTTAATACTGTTTTTTTTTACCCTGACTCAGAACAAACATCTATGTTCATCACACAATCATTTGTCCTGGGTGGGAATTGAACCCACAACCTTTCACTTAGAAGGCAGAGTTACTAACAACTGAGCTGTGATGCTAGGCTTTCTTAAAGGTAAGAGCATTTTCATGCTCAACCATTGAGTGTTTAGTTTTTATCGCATAGTACCGAACCCTAAAAATCATAAAGACCCTGGATTTTTTGGCATATTTTCTTCGAATCTAAATAAAATAAGGCTAACGATATTACATTTTATTTTTCCATTAAAATTCTTATTATTTTACTAATGAGCAAATGGTATAATATCGTCATTATTTAGAATTTTAGCATTAATTCGTTGTTTTATTACTTACTAGCTGACCCGTGCTCGCTTCGCTGTGCGTAAGACATTTCTAATACCATTGTTGACTTTTTTGTAGACGTTTTTAAGGTGTACAATACTGTAGTACATTATTTTGATATATCTCGTGGGGTTCAGCCAGCATTTGCAATGTAAGCGCAAAAAAATGTGTTTATTTACGACATCACATTAGAAACCTCTAAAATTATCAGTGTTTATCTACTATATTATGCATGTATTATACATATAAACCTTCCTCTTGAATCACTCTATTTATTAAAAAAAACCGCATCAAAATCCGTTGTGTAGTTTTAAAGATATAAGCAAACATACATACATACATATTACATACAGACGCGGGAAGCGGAAAGCGACTTTGCTTTATACTATGTAGTGAAGTATTCTTACAAACGGCGACGGGCTTGCAACCTGTCACATATGGAGTACTAACTACTGCAAAATGTGGATTTGTGCCAAATGTAATATGGGTTTACCCCCTCGAAGATCTTTAGAGCGCCTGGAGACCAGAAAGGATTGAACTATAGATTTTCTCACGGATGTTTACGTTTAATTACCTTTAATTTATTTTCCCGACGTTTTGGCTATGTTACAATAGCCATGGTCGCGGGCAGACTGGAGAACACGGTGCTACCGTCGAGAAGCGGAGGCAGTTGACGAAACTACCCTCACTTTGGTCTTCAGAAATAGAAATGTCCATGTTCGTATTACGACACACCACACTGTATCTAACACTAACTGTATCTACGCACTGAGATGGTCTGTCACGACGCCCACACATAGTGACCACAGAATTCCATGAATTAGAGAACCTATAGCCGTCTTCACGATTGAAATTTGAGTACTTCTTGATTTCAATAGCTTCCCGAACTATTCTTTTATAATATTGGCGTTCCCTAGACAGAACTTTTGGGTCATGTAGTTCAATCCAGTGAGACGGTCGCGAATCTACTAAGTGCTCTGCGATCGCTGACTTTTTTACCTGGCGGATTAATGATACAGAAAGGATTGTTCATGTTTTTTTGGGGATAACAATCGTGGATCTAACTTTTTTTTAACATAGAGCCAATAGACACCTCATGCAAGGCGAACACTGTCTGACAAGACATTAGGCTAATACTAATATAGGACACCGCGCGTCAAATCTGAATTAGTACCTACCAATTCCGTGAATCGTTACTTGCCCGCATACATTATCGGTTTGACTGAATTGTTTGTTTGAAGAAATTAAGACGAGTAATATTTTTTTTGATGAATGCAGAATAGTTTTTTTCTCAATAATTGAAAAATATACAGTTTTGTTTTTTATGACAAAGATAACTCAAGGATTCAATCTAGATAAATTATAGATAGAAACCCGATTGGTGAAACTTTTCTCGATAGATTTTTTTTCAAAGTTAGCTCTTCAAAAACACTAATTTCGTTGCTTATCAAAACTATGAATAGCTAAACAGTTCATTTTTAAATAATTCGTTAGATAATCATACTAGCTAAGTAAATTATAGACAGTTTCTTTTTAAGTTTGATGGATTTCAAGATAATGCGGTTTTATAACTTGAATAAGTACCCGGATAAGACAGAATTGTCTTATCCGGGTAGACTCAGCAGTAGACTGTGTGGTCGATGACTTGAAGTATCGAGTATAGTTTCTCTACACAAGCAACAACAAAATGTTTTCCGTACCCTATGGCCAGAACTCTCTCCCTCATTACCATTTGATGGCATTATTGCTCGAATATTAAAATAACAATTGACTTTTGAAGCACGTCTCATTTTATTTCCGACCGCAAAGCGGAAGTTGAAACAGTTTGCTGAAACTCGACTGAAAATAATTGGTCAGAGGAAAGTTTGATGGATTTCAATGGTGTTTATTTTATTTGGATTTACAATTTTGTAATTAATTATTTTATTTTGTGTACGCAACAATAAAATAAAACATTTACTACTTTGTTGTTTTAACTTTAAAATCAACACAACAGAACACAATTTTACTTTTTAACCTCTGTTTTTTTTAGGGTTCCGTACCCAAAGGGTAAAAACGGGACCCTATTACTAAGATTTCGCTGTCCGTCTGTCTGTCACAGGGCTGTATCTCATGAACCGTGATAGTTAGACAGTTGAAATTTTCACAGATTATGTATTTCTGTTGCTGCTATAACAAAAACAGTAAAACTAAAAACAGAATAAAATAAAGATATGTCGTTTTTATAGATAATGGTACGGAACACTACGTGCGCGAGTCCGACTCGCACTTAGCCGGATTTTTTATAGATAAGTACGGAAATCTTCGCGCGCGAGTCCGACTCGCACTTGGCTGGTTTTATTGTTCGTTGTTTCTTAATCAAAACTATGAATAGCTAAACAGTTATTTTTTATATAATTCGTTACATAATCATTATCATACTAGCTAAGTAAATAATAGACAGGTTTTATGTAAGATGGTTTTCAAGATAATGCAGTTTTTTCGATTTTTCTGTCTTATCCGGGTAGACCCATACAAAAAACCAAACATTACACATATCACCTTAATTACCAAATAATATCCGACAATATTTCAGGGTCGTGTTTTTTATGTCAGGGTCTTCCACACCTGTAGCCCACCGCCACTATAAGCATTAACAAAAATAAAATGTTTAATTTTATTTTTGTTAATGCATGGTGAAGGCATTGCAGGCATTCTGTGAACTGTAAGATTAATAATAAAATCTTACAGTTCACAGAATGCCTCAGCAATAACGGCTGAGATTCTCTTGTTCCTCAGTTTTCTCCCACAAAAGGGTTATGTAATTCGTCACTTAAGCTTATAATGGTTAAATGACGTGTATTCTCGCCACGCACAAAGGATACTGCACGAAACATTGTTTTTGTTTACACTTGCGAGCAAAAAATGGAACAAATCTCTTTCAGGAGTAAAAAAAACCGGCCAAGTGCTAGTCGGACTCGCGCACGAAGGGTTCCGTACCATACCACCATCTATAAAAACGGCAAAAAAAAACATGTTTGTTGTATGGGAGCCCCCCATAAATTTACAATAATGAAAAAGGGTTATTTAATCATTGTAAATCTTTACCAGTCCACACTCAGGTTGATTATTCAGTACTCAAAGCTAACTTTTTTAATGATACTTTAAGAAATGTTGTTGACCACCCTATATACACTCGGGCCGTTTCTAGGAAGCGGCTTCGTACGCTGCGCGCAAATAATGCATATGGTGAGCGAACAACTGGTTTTCTAGTTCCTCGGCTCATTAATAACTTACCTACCGATCTTTGCGACAGTTTAACACCTAGTAATATTAAAGTCAAATTAAAAAATCAAATCATTATTTAAATATTTTTGTAAGTTCATCATAATTTTTCTGCCGTTAAATGTATATAATATTCTGTTCTTTATTTAAATGTGTATAAAGTTTTTAATATAGAATAAGTTTAAGTATGTACTTACCTTTAAGCAATGTGACTCGTGATAGCACAAGTTTTAAACTTCTGTGGTTTTTTAGTGCTATTTTTAATTTTGTTTTTATATTTTCTTTTTGTGTAAATGATAAATAAATAAAAAAAAAAAAAAAAAAATTATTCTATTTTTAGTTTTTGTTGTTAGAGCAGCAACAGAAATACATAATCTGTGAAAATTCCAACTGTCTAGCTATCACGGTTCATGAGATACAGCCCTGTGACAGACAGACGGACGGACGGACAGACAGACAGACGGACAGCGAAGTCTTAGTAATAGGGATCCGATTTTACCCTTTGGGTACTGAACCTTAAAAATAACTTACCAAATGAGAAGAAAACGTTGGTGAATAAGTGAATAATGATGAATAATACACCGAGAAGCTTGCTTTAGATAAATCCAAGGATTTTAGAGGATGTTAATGCTCATTCCTACTGTAATTTCTCTTTTTTTCAAAAGAAATCATAGTGCCGAATATAATACGCCTAGAGATCTGAGAGGATGTCTACCGTACTTGGGAATTACAGTCGTGATCCTATTTCTTTCTAATAGTTTACTGCTCAATTACGTAACATTAGGAAGTTCGGTTTTCCTGTCCTCAAGTATTCAGGTAGGCAAATTGCTCCTTCGCTCGCGACCGCACAAAGCCTAGCCCAGCATTAACGGAACAGCTGAAATGTATCACAAATTATAATTAAAGTATTTGCTTGCCGCAGAAGGTTATTTATAGGGTGTATATTTGAATAAGTGCTTTCGAACACTTATTGGGCAGGTAATTTTCTAGGTCGTTTCAGGGTGCCGTGTTGGCCGAGTGGGAGGTACCTCTACTTTCAATCTTAGGTTGTGGGCTCGAATCCTGGAGTGCTACAATGGATTTTTTTGTTTAAAAAAATTATATGCGCATCAAAAACACGTGCTCAAAACGGTTATAGGCTTGCAACTTGTCAAGTATGGAATGCTAACTACTGCAAAATGTGGGCATGTGCCAAATATAATGTTTGGACGTGCCTCTGACTACTCGCACTAGACATATTCAAAGGATCTAAGCGCCTGGAATTCTGAAAGGGAGGTCTACCGTACTTAGGGATTACAGTCGTGATCACATTTATTTTATTTTATTTCTAACTAGCGACCCGCCCCGGCTTCGCACGGGTAGCATGTTTTTATACATATAAACCTTCCTCCTGAATCACTCTATCTATTCAAAAAAACCGCATCAAAATCCGTTGTGTAGTTTTAAAGATATAAGCAAACATACATACATACATACAGACGCGGGAAGCGGAAAGCGACTTTGCTTTATACTATGTAGCGATTGTCTATAAAAAAATCTATTTAAACCGGACTTTAGTGAAATTGACTGTAAATGTCAATGAAGTGAAAGAAATAAAAAAGCAAACATTAGGAGCAACGGGTTTTAAACTTTCTACAGTATAATTGAAAAAGTTTTGACTGTTTCAAACATAGATCGAGTTAATTGGTAACTAACTTTGAGAGCAGAGTGACACAGTTTTTAGGGTACCGTACCCAAAGGATAAAAACGGGACCCTATTACTAAGACTCTGCTGTCCGTCTGTCTGTCCGTCTGTCCGTCGTATCTCATAAACCGTGGTAGCTAGACAGTTGAAATTTTCACAACAACGTGACGCGTAATTTATATAAATCAAGATGGTTCGGAACCCTTCATTCGCGAGTTCAACTCGTACTTGGCCGGTTCTTTTAATTATCTTTTCATAATAATATTTACTTCAATTTACCAAACTATTGTTTAGTAAATAGGTACACACTAATAATGATGTAACCAGGTGCCTGGTAGGTCGAGATAACAAGGTTTAATTATTATACTATCAAACGTTATTAATCATATAGGCTTGACGTGCTAGTTGGACAATGAAAATGTGTGGTTATGATTTAACTTTGTAGAAAATGGCAAACGTCTTATTACAGCCATCATTACGTAACTTAGTATGAAAGTATCATAGTACAGAAATCAGTTTCAGTTTCATTACAATACAAGCTAACCCGGCGAACTTTATATCGCTTTAGAATTAACAAATGTTGTGTTATGTGCCCGATCCCGTTCCCGTTATAAAAAGTATCCTATGTCCTTTTCCTGGCTCTAAGCTACCTCCCCACTAATTTTCAGCCAAATCGGTTCAGCCGTTCTTGAGTTATAATTAGTGTAACTAACACGACTTTCTTTTATATACAGGGCGTCCCACGGATATGCCACATGGAAGGAAAGTACCTACTCTTAATACTAGATGGAACATTTTACTGAAAGAAGACATTATTTAATTCATAAAACAATTTAAACTGCATTCATAGATCTTTAAATAATTACATGGTTGAACCGGGAATCGAATCCGTTACACGAGTAAAATAATTATCCTGTAGCTTTATCATACCGATCGAAAGGCTTCATCATAAGGATCATTTTTGCTAAATAACATAGTGTCAGAAATAAAAGGAAGACCATGAATTTTAACAACAATTTTCGATATTTTGATGCCAGCTTTTCAGAACTAAATTTCACATTAAATGTTACAATTCATGGTCTTCCTTTTATTTCTGACACTATGTTATTTAGCAAAAATAATCCTTATGATATAGGTAGAGAATATAGATTACGGTTAAAACATAGTTACTATGTAGAAAAGGAACTTAGATTATTAAATTTAATGTTTAGACGTGTCTTCGACTACACGCTTTAGACATATTCAAGGATCTATGTGCTTAGCAATCTGAGAATATGTTTATTGTTCATTTTTAGGGTTCCGTACCCAAAGGGTAAAATCGGAACCCTATTACTAAGACTTCGCTGTCCGTCTGTCCGTCTGTCCGTCTGTCTGTCTGTCACAGGGCTGTATCTCATGAACCATGATAGCTAGACAGTTGAAATTTTCACAGATTATGTATTTCTATTGCTGCTCGAACAACAAATACTAAAAACAGAATAAAATAAATATTTAAGGGGGGCTCCCATACAACAAACTTGATTTTTGCATTCCAGCGCCATCTAGTTTCATTTGATGTTACTACGTATTATAGGTACTTTTCGCGGTCTCACGCGACCGCTCGGGGTTTGAGAGGTAAGATGAAAGAGGTTTGCGATTCCGCTGGCAGGTGGCGCTATTTTACCACTATCGGTAAAGTAAGTCGGTAAATAGGTGGTACTTCACATGATCGAATAAAAAGTTTGAAATTGAATTATTGAATTAATGTAGTTAGGTAAATAGGTACCTAGGTAGATATTATTAATTTCCAATTAATTTCGAGTTCGAATCCTGGCCGTGCATCAATGGATATTTCTGTTCGAAAAATGTACCTATATGCGCGTTACACGTGTTTATAACAGTGAAGGAAAACATCGTGAGGAAACCTGTTAGTATTCTTGAAAGCGGCGTTCTAGGGTTCCGTATCTAAAGGGTAAAAAACGGGACTACTAAGACACCGCTGTCCGTCTGTCTGTTACCAGGCTGTATCTCGTGAACCGTGATAGCTAGACAGTTGAAATTTTCACAGATGATGTATTTCTCTAAAATCAGCATAAAATAAATATTTAAGTGAGACTCCCGTACAACAAACGTGATTTTTTTGCCGTTTTGATAATAGTACGGAACCCTTCGTGCGCGAGTCCGACTCGCACTTGGCCGGTTTTTACATACTTTGACTGGTCTCAAAGCTCAGTGAGAAGCTCTGCCTTCTGTAGTTTGTGGGTTCGATACCCACCTAGTACCAACATGTGTGTGATGAACATAAATGTTTGAGTGTTATTATAAAAAAATAATGTATTTTCAAAAAACGTGCGTGTTGGACTCGCGCACGAAGGGTTTCATACCATTATCTATAAAAACGGTAAAAAAAAATCACGTTTGTTGTATGGGAGCCCCATTTAAATATTTAATTTATTCTGTATTTTTAAAATTTTTAGTATTTTTTTGTAAAAGCGGCAACATAAATATATCATCTGTGAAAATTTAAACTGTCTAGCTATAACGGTTCATGAGATACAGTCTGGTTACAGACAGACGGACTGACAGAATGACAGACGGACGACGGAGTCTTTGAAATAGAGTCCCTTTTTTACAAATAAGAACTCTAAAAAAAGGTATTCTATCAATAATTATCTCCATTCAATCCACATTTCTTTATTTTTTTATATGTTGCTCACCTCACTCATGAGTTATTTGAGTTACTTTATATTTTACCAGCATTTCCATCTAAAAAATATCATAAAAGCCTAACAAAAGTGACACATTCAACTCTGCTTATGCACGGTCCGAACCGCATGTGCAAAACGTTTTATTTTTTACTTTTCGACTCGAGCCTCGCAACTTTACTAATGTATGCAGCCAGTTGTGTTATTTTGTAGTTCAACGAAGTAGAGATAGCGGGGAAAATACAGTGAATGTTTTATCTAAAAACTGCTAGTGGGGAAATGATAATATTCGTTTTGCGAGTAAGTTTTATCGAGTTCAACTGGACTGTTAATATGAGGGTACTTTTGTGAATAAAACCTTTTTACAAGCTTTTATTTAACTTGAGCCGTGTTGGCCGAGTGGGAGGTATCTCGACTTTCAATCTGGAGGTCGTGGGTACGAATCTCGACGCATCAATGGATTTTTCTGTTGAAACATGTATATGCGCATCAAAAACACGTGCTTACAACAGTGAAGGAAAACATCGTAAGGAAACCAGTTAGTGTTCTTATAAGCGGCGATGGACTTGCAACCTGTCACGTATGGAATGCTAACTATTGCAAAATGTGGGCATGTGTCAAATATAATGTTTGGACGTGCCTCTGACTACCTCCACTAGACATCTTCAAAGGATCTAAGCGTCTGGAGATCTGAGAGGATGTTTACAGTACTTAGGGATTACAGTCGTGATCCAATTTTTTTTTTAAATATTTTAAGGTTTTATTTAACTTGCAATGTATGTAATGTATGTAACTAAGTTTCTTTGGGTGGAATCTTGCAACTAAATTTTGAAGCAGTTTTCCCCAACCGATTGAGCTGAAATTTTGCAATAATATGGTATCAACGAGCCGATGATGGAGCCAGGAGCTGTTCAACAGACACTCACAATGGAACTCCTTTGTAAATACTTCGATTGAGTAAAAACTGCATTCTTGTCAAGTTCCGATGTTAGATGATGTGACAGGTGATAGCGCGTTTGTGCTCGATGGTTAAAATCACTATCACTACATAGTATAAAGCAAAGTCGCTTCCCGCTTCCCGCGTCTGTATGTATGTCTGTATGTATGTATGCTAATATCTTTAAAACTACACAGCGGATTTTGATGCGGTTTTTTTTAATAAATAGAGTGATTCAAGAGGAAGGTTTATGTGTATAATACATGCATAATATAGTAGAGAAACACTGATAATTTTAGAGGTTTCTAATGTGATGTCGTAAATAAACACATTTTTTTGCGCTTACATTGCAAATGCTGGCTGAACCCCACGAGATATATCAAAATAATGTACTACAGTATTGTACACCTTAAAAACGTCAGAAAACTTATCAAATAAAGCGAACATAACGCCAAACTATTTGATTCTGTTATAATTTGCATGATTAGAAAGTAATTGTGATATTAAACCGTGGTTTTCAATGGAGGCCCGATTTTGATGATTTTATTTCTATTGTGTAAATACTAGTTCTCTGGTTACATTTAAATAGTATTTATGTAGAATTAATAGTCTCTTTATTAAACTTAAAAAGCTAAATCGTGTGTAGATTTATCGATTGGTCGAAACATTATAGATGGTTTTTTTATAGTTCTTATAACGTAATTATTGCTTAAAATATTGAAAGAAAACATCGTAAGAAAATCAGCATTTTAAAAAGAATTAATAAGCGGCCATGTATCGTTATGGAAATGTTTGGACTTGCTTCTTACCCCTTATCAATGTTCCAAATAATATATTTCATTTAATTTTCTAGTATATTTTTTACAAATCCTTTAATATTGCCCTAAATAACGCCCATTATTTCTTTCATAAAGATACAAGAAGAAAAAGACATGAACCTACGAAACGCAAACACAAAAAAATAAATAAATAAGATCACGACTGTAATCCCCAAGTAGTAAGATCCTTTGAAGATGTCTAGTGGGGGTAGTCAGAGGCACGTCCAAACATTATATTTGGCACAAGCCCACATTTTGCAGTAGTTAGCATTCCATACGTGACGGGTTGCAAACACATTTCTTTGCTTTCCCAAAAAACACGAAATTTTGGAATGAGTCACTTTTATTCCCAGGGTGCGATATCTGCACACCTGGGGATGTAAAAGGATGGCATGCTAGTGTATTTTTCAGGACAACTAGAAGTTTTAATTTTCTTATTCAAAATTGAAACTCATGCTACGAAATACTAAGTACGAGCCAGCGATACTAAAAAGCTATAGTGCAAGAGCTGGCGCGCATTTTTTCCACGGCATCCATTGAGCTTAATGTACTACGTACTAGAGATGACACCACAAAGTAATAATTTGCGGTGCGCCTTGCGGTCCCTCGGACCACAGTAGAGTTAGTCCGAGTCTAACGCCTGTGACGCGCGTACGTGTTTTTCATGGCGCTTACGACCTTTTTGATTGAAAGTAACTTAAGCAATTCAGCGGTCAGCGCTTTACGTTTCAATGTTTCGTTTAGCCATATAAATATTTATTTTACGCTGCAAGCGGACTTTGGCTTTAATAATTGAAAATTGAGCAATTTATTTGGCTTGGATAGCTCCTCTAGTACGTAGTACATTATGCTCAATGACGGCATCGTCATTAATCAGCCGAGACCGAGACGAGGAACTCGAGGAAAACAAGAAAACTTTCCTCTCACTCGAATTAAAATCTTGAACGGGATGACTTGAGTTTTTTTTTCTTTTTTTCGCTTACACAACTTACAATGATAAACTGCGACATTTTTAGACATTTAAACACATAGGCGATCGTAGAAGCTTTCGGAAAGTATTGTGTCTTGATGTGTTTTTGTTTGTTTTGTGTTTTGTATATAGGGTTATAGACCCGGTTTTGGTGTCTAAGGCCGGGGTCCCACGACGCGTAAAACGACGGGCCGCGCCGGATGACGCTCCGCCTGTGTGCGTCCGGCGCGTCGCGTACAGAGCATTCCGAGCACGGCCATCACGGATGCATCGTTCCTACGGCGCGTCCGTCCGCCTTGGCGCGGTCTGGCGCGTGAAAACGCGGGCCGTGGGAACCCAGCATAACACGGCTTTGGGCATTTTCAATTTTGGCAGTCAATAACTAAGCATAGCAAACAAACTTGTTTCAAATCTATAGTTCATACTATTCTCTGTCTATGAGATATTGTGAATTAAACATTTGTGTGATGAGTATGGATGTTTGTTCTGTGTCTGGGTGTTATAATGTAGGTAATGTAGGTATGTAAACATACTTTAAATATATTAGTGTTATATTTAAGGTATGTCTACATACCTACATAAAATCGGGTTATTCGCATTTCGTACACTCGACCTTTTAAAACGACATAAAGAATAATTTTGAAATCCCATACAACGATTCTCACTTTGCACACTCTTTCTATAAGGTTGAAATTAGCATAGAAAAATTGAGCGTTAAATACAGTGAATGACAAAAGTTTTAGCAATTTTTATAACACACTACCAATAGTACCAATCAAAAATGTTTAGAGGAGTAGTCAAAGACCATAGCTTTCCACTTGCTACGATCCTATCATACTTCTTTTGCTTAATTTTTATTATTATTATTTTTTCAAACTATTTTGATTAGTAGACATACGGTCTAGGTGTTCTCCAGTCTGCCCGCGACCATGGCTATTGTAACATAGCCGAAACGTCGGGAAAATAAATTAAAGGTAATTACGTGATAAAGACCCGTGTTAATCTATAGTTATTTAGTAATGTTCTTTTGCTTCATTTACTCTCAAACATCCCTCATGCTTACGACACTCATATATTAAGATAACTAGCTTTTAACCGCGATTTTGTCCACCCAGATTCAGGAAATCGTTTTTTAACCATATTATCGTAAAATTCCGGAAAAAAAAAATATATTAAGAAAAAACCGGCCAAGTGCGAGTCGGACTCGCGCACGAAGCGTTCCGTACCATTATCTATTAAATACGGCAAAAAAAACACGTTTGTTGTATGGGAGCCCCACTTTAATATTTATTTAAATCTGTTTTTAGTATTTGTTGTTATAGCGGCAAGAGAAGTACATCATCTGTGAAAATTTCAACTGTCTAGCTATCACGGTTCATGAGATACAGCCCTGTGTCCCTGGGTCCCGTTTTTCGCCTTTGGGTACGGAACCCTAAAATGTAGCCTATGTCCGACTATTGATTTTAAGCTATCTCTACAAAAACTTAATAACAATCGGCCCAGCTGTTTGGCCGTGATAACATCACAGACAGATAGATTTACTTCCGCATTTACATTATTAGTATAGATTATAATAACACACTTATTTACAATCATCGCTTGTTCAAATTGTGAAAACCAGGTTGCTATTTCACACTATTTTCCTCGACTGTTGCTCCAAATTTTCCGCTAACAAGACAAAACTGCAGGAAACTAGCGACTAGCACTTCTCAATAATCCACACTTTTCTAACAGACAGCCGATAGTTGGACCGATCCGTCCAATTTGTCCAATTAGTGAGTCGACAGGTTTAAAATCTATACAGATGGATTTCCAGTATTATAGAAAAGTTTGAGCTTTTTAGGGTTCCGTACTAAAAGAGTAAAAATGGGACTCTATTTCTAAGACTTTGCTGTCCGTCTGTCTGCCCGTCTGTCCGTCTGTCTGTCACAAGGCTGTATCTCATGAAACGTGATAGCTAGACAGAAATTTTCAGAGATGATGTATTTCTGTTACCGCTATAACAAAAAATGGCCGCTTTTTTTTACAGTATAAATCTTACTTCAAACCTAGATCTTTATAAAGACAAAACCATGTTTAATATATCATTATGTGAATGTAATAAATAAAATTAACGTAAGCAGGCCGATGTTCACCACTTCATTACCGATAAATAAAATATAAATGAGTTTAGTGCTCGATTACAGTACACAACCATTTAAGATTCACTTTGTGGTTAAAAAAACCGTTTAATAAGGCACTATTTATATTAGTTGGTAGTAACTCTGCCTTCTGCGCTGTGTAGTTATGGGTTCGATCCCCACCCAGGGCAAATATTTGTGTGATGAACATAGATGTTTGTTCTGTGTCTGAGTGTTAATATGTATAATAAGTATGTATTTACAAAAAAAAAAGTATATAAGTATTCTATCAGTTATCTGGTTCCCATAGTACAAGCTTTGCTTAGTTTAGGGCTAGATGGCGCTGTGTAAATAAAATAAAAAAGTTCAAAGCACATAACCAAAAATTTACGAATGTGATGTTTTTCCTGGCCTCACTGCTCAAGTTGTAGCTGTGCCTTCTGCGCTGTAGGTTGTGAGTTCGATTCCCAACTAGGATAAGCATTTTTGTGATAAACATAGGTGTTTGTTCTGTTTCAGGGTGCTAATATGTATTTAGAAAAAAAAGTTTATCTATTAGTTATTTGGTTCCCAAAGTACAAGCTTAGCTTAGTTTGGGGCTAGATGGCACGTTGTGAAATGTCCAATAATATTTATTTATTTTACCATTCATTGTGACGCACTTTTCAAGAAGACTACGCTGAGTTGTTTTCATTTCAACTTCGGCAGGTTTCCTAAGATTTGTGACGAAATAAAAAAAACGTCAAATATAACATGAGCTGCCATTTGTTAGAGTTTAAGACTTTGTAGTTCAATTATAATTGGAGTTTGCTACTACAAAACGTCAGAACAACAGGCAATCATTAATTTGATCTATATTTCACGTGAACCTTATTTTATGTAGTTCGCATCGAATCGCCGCGCACTGTAAACAATATGAGATCCGAACTATCTACCACAATGAAGGTATTTACGCAGTTATGGCTGGTATTACATACGCATAAAAACCATTATTGCGTAACAAGAGATAACGGCAGTTAGGGTGTAAATTACAAGCTGTTGAAACTGGATATTTAGTGTTTCATTGCTACTTGTAAGTAGTGTAAACTATGCTATAAACGACCAGTTCTTAAACGTCTAAAACCTTTGAAAATTCTAAGCGATTAAACAACAAAGGTTTTTTTTAATAATAAAGTTTTTTATTCGGAACTAAAACATCTATACTAATATATAATATATAATATAATATATAATTATAATTATAATATCTTAATATATGTATATAAATCTCCTGTCACGATGTTTGTCCGCGATGGATTCCTAAACTACATAACCGATTTTAAATTAAATTGGCACACCGTGAGCAGTCTGGTCCAACTTGAGATACAGGATAGCTTAGATCTTTAATTATAGTCGCAATTTTATTTTATTGCAAATTGTTGACACAGCAACGCGTGGCCGTGTCTGCTAGTAATATTATAAAGAGAAAAGTTTTGATTTTTTGTATGTTTGTAATGGATAAACTCAAAAACTACTGAACCGATTTCAAAAATTCTTTCACCATTACCAAGCTACATTATCCTTGAGTAACATAGGCTATTTTTTATTTTGAAAAAGTAATAAATCACTACATAGTATAAAGCAAAGTCGCTTTCCGCTTCCCGCGTCTGTATGTAATATGTATGTATGTCTGTATGTATGTTTGCTTATATCTTTAAAGCTACACAACGGATTTTAATGCGGTTTTTTTTAATAAACAGAGTGATTCAAGAGGAGGGTTTATATGTATAATACATGCATAATATAGTAGAGAAACACTGATAATTTTAGAGGTTTCTAATGTGATGTCGTAAATAAGCACATTTTTTTGCGCTTACATTGCAAATGCTGGCTGAACCCCACGAGATATATCAAAATAATGTACTACAGTATTGTACACCTTAAAAACGTCTACAAAAAAGTCAACGATGGTATTAGAAATGTCTTACGCACAGCGAAGCGGGCACGGGTCAGCTAGTTCTTTATAAGAATGACGATAGTTTGAAGCAAGGTGTAAAAAATGGTTAAAAATTTTGCTTTCTTCGTGTGCGCTACAAAAACTATTGAACGGGAATTGTAACGGGAATGGGAACGGGAACAGGAACGGGAACGGGAACGGAAGACAACATTTGTTAATTCTAAAGCGATACGAAGTTCGCGGGGTCAGCTTGTATATTATAAACAACATAATTATTATTCATTCCTGGGCATTCATTCTTGTGACATGGAGATGTTTGGCAGATATTTAATGATTAGTGTCCGAACGTGAAGTATGAAAGAGGCGAGTGAAACAAGTAAAAAGAAAGATGGCGACACTTAATGATTTGCTGTGACGACGAACAAGAAGAACTTTATTGTTATTTTATTATTTCATTATTCCAAGAAGTTAAAATTGTCGAAAAGTATTTATTCTGCTTCCCAATCCCACATTAATAAATTTTATTAAGTACTAGCGACCCGCCCCGGCTTCGCACAGGTAGCATGTTATTATACATATAAACCTTCCTCCTGAATCACTCTATCTATTAAAAAAAACCGCATCAAAATCCGTTGTGTAGTTTTAAAGATATAAGCAAACATACATACGCGGGAAGCGGAAAGCGACTTTGCTTTATACTATGTAGTGATTAGACTGGTTCTTTTATCATTGACATTGAGGCTATTTAGGAAGCTATACAAACGTCTTTATGTAACCAAGAAAAAACCAAAAAAGGTCACCAAAAAGGTTTGACCCTCACACTAGGGTTTCTTGTCATTGGTAACTGAAACAACTCGTAATACTGCCTGCAACAAACATTATATAGATAGATAGATAGATAGAAAACTCTTTATTGCACACCACATAACAATAACATGAAAAAAAAGCAACACATACCAACATTGGAGTACAATGGGCGGTCTTATCGCTGGGAGCGATCTCTTCCAGACAACCTTTGGATGGACTGGACATAAAGTGTACGATATACGACGGTGGTGCAGTCAAAAGCGTGTACCTACATACATTTAATACAAAATAAACCTAAAAATATCTTTAAAAACAAATAATATTAAAATAAAATTAATATACCTAATCTATACTACTCAGAGGTATTTAAAAAGTGACTGAGTAATAGCCTTTTGAAAATGTCAATAGATTTAGCGGCTCTGACATCAAGAGGGAGAGCATTCCACAGACGGACAGCTTGTACAGTGAAAGAGTTTTCATAGAAGGTAGAACTATGAACAGGAGTTTTAAGTTGCAAGGTCTCAGAGGAACGTAAAGAACGAAGACTAGAAAGATGGAGAAATTCAAAGCGCTCCTTGAGATAGGGAGGAGAGGATGGGTTAAATAAAATACTGTACAAAAGAGTGAGAATATGTGAATTCCTGCGTAGGCGAATGGGCAACCACTTAAGTTTAGCGCGAAATTTAGATACATGGTCGTATTTACGTAAGCCAAATATAAAACGAATACAAAAATTTTGCAGGCGCTCAAGTTTATCAAGGTGTTTTTCAGCAAGGTCAGTAAAGCAAGTATCGGCGTAATCAAGGATGGGGAGTAAAAGGGATTGTGCCAGCGTAACTTTGGTGGAAGTAGGTAAAAAATTCCGCAGTCTTCGCAAAGAGGCAGCTGAAGCAAACATTTTACGACTTAGCTCGGCTAAATGAGGTCCCCAACTCATATCCTTGTCCATTAGAACACCCAAATTTTTCACAGTGCTGCTAACTGGTATTGGAACATCATCAAAAACAATTAAAGGTAGAATAGACCAGTCAATCCTTGACAACATCCTGGAGCTGCCAACAACTATGATCTGCGTTTTTGTAGGGTTTACTTTAAGACCGTAGGCTTTACTCCACGCGAGGACCCGTGCCAAGTCACTATTAATGGCATTAATACCAATAATCAAATTATCCACTGGAGCCTGAGAGTAAATTTGGAGATCATCTGCATATAGGTGATAGGACGATGAAAGGGTAAGAGATATTGAGTTTATAAATATAGCGAAAAGAAGAGGAGATAGAACGCCGCCCTGAGGCACACCGGCAGTTAAAACACACCACGATGAATAAGTTTCATCAATGCGTATACGCTGCCAGCGTCCATACAGGTAACTATGAAACCAGTTAATAGCCGTTGGAGAAATATTAAGAGAGTATAGGATAGCCAGAAGAATGTCGAAATCAACGTTGTTGAAAGCATTACTGAAGTCTAGCAATGACAACACAGTTACAAGTCCATTATCCATACCACGACGAATGTCATCAGTTATCTTGGTTAAAGCCGTTGTGGTACTATGACCACGACGAAACCCGGATTGAAGAGGATTGATGAGGGAATTACTAGACAGGAATAAGTTCAATTGATTATGGACAAGGCGCTCAAGAACTTTTGAAAGAAAAGGGAGAATAGAAATAGGACGGAATTCAGAAAACATGGAGGGATTAGACTTTTTAGGTAGAGGGATGATCTGTGCACATTTCCAGATTTGAGGAAAGGTGTTATTAGAAATGGAAAAATTAAATATGTGGGTAAGGACTGGAAGAACCTCGTCAAGTATAGGCACTAACATATTGCGACTGATGTTGTCATTGCCGACTGCATTGGAGGCAATGGATGTAATGCTCCTCTTGACATCACAAATTGAAAACTCACTAAAAAGAAAAGGTGAAATGTTAGGTGGTGAAATAGACAATAAATGTTGTATTGTATTAGACTTAGTTAAATCATCCAAATTGGAAGACGAAGAAAAATGTTTATTTAAAATATTAATGTCTAAATCTTTGGGAATATTATCACAACGTGATTTACCGATCCCCAAAGTTCGAAGAAATTTCCAAACTTTGGAAGGATCATCATTATGAACAGATTTATGGATATAACGGCGTTGTGCGTCCCTACACACCTTATTGCAGTGATTCCGGCGCTCAATAAATTTACAATAGTTGTCATCAGTTGGACGACACTTATACTTAAACTTAGCAGTGTTTTTTTTGTGCATAACGGACTTAATTTCACTGGTCAACCATGGTGCAGGAAGTTGTTTGATTTTTACAGTTCTCATGGGAGCGTGTTTGTCATACAGTTTTATTAAACTATCATTAAATAAACTTATTTTATCATCTATATTAGTTGCATCATATACATCGAACCAATCGATTTGAGATGCATCATCACAAAGACTCTCCAATTTCATGCCACCAAAATTACGCTGAAGAATGGTTTTAGGTTTTGCTTTCGGAGGACGAATTTTATAAGATAGGAAAATTAGGTCATGGTATGAGAAAGCATCCGCCGAGCATTGACCATGTTTAACAACGTTATTAAAAGATGAAACGAGTATTAAATCTAAAAGAGAGGGAATGCACTTTGGAAAGTGGTGCGTTGCACTTAGTGGCAGAATGTTTAGATTACTTGATTTCACAAGCGTTTCAAAACGTGCAGTACGGTAATCACATTTAAGAAGGCACGTATTAAAATCTCCTAGAATAATAGAGTGATTGTAGGCGGGAGTAAGATCTTCTAGTAGTTTTTCAAAAGATGAAAAGAAGTTAATATTAGAAGAAGGGCAGTAATAGACTCCGAGAAAGACCTTGGTATGTGAAAGTGTGACTTCCACAAATAGGTGTTCACCTTCACTGGGCGACGGAGGTTGGGGCGACATAGATAGATAGATAGATAGATATCGTTTATTGTTAACAAGATTACATATTTTTGGTTAATAGTGCCTTAAATCCTAAGTTAGGTTTAACTAGACACTATGGTTCTCTAAAAGTAGCAATAAATAAAGATAAGTTTAAGTTGTAAACACGGCAGGCAGTTACGCACACAAACACAGCGATGTCACCGTATAGTTCACGTGAGAAGTTGTACACAAAGTGAGCGGTATGAAGTTGAACAGAAAGTGATCGAAGTGACCAATCACGCGCATCCTGACATCGCATCGGCCAGTGAGTGACAACGCTGCGCTTGAGCCCAACTATAGGATGCTTCTTTTTATGACAAAGTAAAACTAATAAAATAATCATAAAATTCTAGGTGAATTAGGTACTAAATAGAAAAACTCTTAAAAATAAGTTATGTTACGATAAATAATGTTTTGATAATATGGCTTTAATATTGTTTTGAGTTATTTTATTTTTAAGTTCTAAGGGTAAATAATTTATCAGGTATGGAATTAAGTATTTGGAGGTTCGCTTGCCATATTCGTTATTAAAAGGGGGGATTTTAAGTTTTTTCTGTGTAATGCTTCTAGTAGTCTTGGCGTGAATTGTAGGAATTTGGATATCTGTACGAAAGTATTGTTCTATTAGAAGATTCAATTCCACTTTTTTATGAATCGGCAATACTCCACAGTATTTAAATAGACCGTCAGGATCACCTGAGTAATTAGTTTTAACCTTATGGGGGACTATTAACTTCAGTAGTCTATGTTGAATTTTATAAATTTGATCTAGGTAAGTTTTAAAGGTTCGGCCATAACTTGTAAGTCCGTATGACAATATACTTTCAACTAATGTTTTGAATAGGGTCAATAAGATATGATAAGGAATTTTACATTTGATTATACTAAATTTAGCCATAATGGCTCTCAGTTTATTGCAGATTTTATCTATGTGCTTCGCCCAATTGAATCTATTGTCTATTACTAGCCCAAGGTAGGTATACTGTGTCATTTGCTCAATTTCATGACACTCCTTATTACATTTGTTTGAAGAGTGTAGGCAACCGTGACTATGCGACATGACTTTCAAGCTTTCTCTGCCATGATAATGATTATTACTAGAACGAACATGAACGAGCTTAGTTTTATCTCCATTAATGACAAGACCTGAATCATGTGACCACTTGCAAATTGATGTGACATGCTTATCACAGAGTAGGGAAAGTGAGAACGTAGGTAGATAGCGACACCTCCACCAACTCTTCCGATGCGGTCATTGCGAATAAGTACAAAACCCGGCAGTGAATAAGAAGTAGAGGGTAAACAGGGTTTCAACCAAGTCTCAGATACTAAAACTGCATGAATATTATGATTGTCAAAAGACGCCAACATATCTGAGTAGTGAGCAGGTATACTCTGAGCATTCAAATGGACAACGTTGAAGTTTTTAGGGACATCGGAGAACTGAGATTCAAGAGACTCAGAAAGAGATGGAATACTAACAAAGCTGTCAGAGCCGCTTATATCGTTGCCAGAAGAAAGTGATTTATAAGACTCATTGTCACTATCACAGTCCAAGTTGTACATAAATAAAAATATAGATTAGGTATTCACTATCAATATAACGTGGGTTTATAAAAACCTAAACTTAATTAAATAACTAAGGACTAACAAAAGAAATAAATAATAATAATTAAAAATTAATGAAAGAAATAGTTAATGGTAGTAGTTTAGGTAGTAATTATATACCACGGAGTCAAGACAGAGGCTCGTATTCAAGAACGACACTAAGAGAACGCATAGTAGGCTCCGACCCACAGTGGACAATATCTTGTTTCATTAACATCACTTGAGTGTTGTGCGACACTATGCGTACACTTCAGTGTTCCTCTAGCCAAAGTACCTCAACAGCTACTTTACCGAACGCATAGTGTTGGTTGTATTGTCATACGTATAACCTCAAGTAAATTTAACTTAAAATTAGTACAAATGAGGATGATTTTGATGATTATTTTATTCGGCCGACGAAAAAACGATACTATTTATATTTACTACATACAAGAAAATTGATATCAGGGGTCATACCACAAGGTCCTAAATTAATATCAGAAAAATTGCGTTGTATCTTTTGCACCGTATTTAATATTGTTTTGATATTCCTTTTTAACTTCTGGTACGGCCACAGCTGATGAGCCGACATGACATTTGTTTGTTTATACAAAATACTCTGTGGTTTGTTTCTTTGATTGATTGATATTAATGACGTTTACCATTGCTTGAAGTTAGGTCCAAAACCAACCACCAATCACAACGCCGAGTCCACCCCTATGCGTTCACTGAGCTAAGGAATACATAAGTGTCGTTCATGAAACGAATGTATGGACATATTCGACACTGTGAGAAATCAGAAACTTTGCAGTGAGAACACCTACACTTAGCTTAGTGATGTTCTTGAATACGAGCTAGAGTGATGTTTTGATGAAATTGATGATACCACTGTATTTAAAGCTGAGTGAGTGAAAGATTCTTTATTAAACTAGAAAAATACAGTTGACAAATAAATTATCAATGTTTTGTATGTCACATTTTGTTTAGTTAGAGATATACATATATTATGTTGACATATAATACATTTATTTTTTCTTATTTTCTTTCTTGCTTATTTTCGTCCTTTCTTTCTTGCAATTACCCAACACCAAGTTGCAATAAAATCGCTTACTCTTACAATTTGCATCACAAGTGTATCCGTAATTCAAATAAAGTGGATTTAATCATTAATTTGGAACTACAAAACGTACTTTACATTTTACAACTTCCGTATTGTAAAGTACACGTTTTGTTTAAATAATAAATAACGATGTCAGCGTCTTGGGAACGCTTCTAATCAACTGTTTTTGAGTATTAAATCATCATTATCTTTTTTCTTCTCCTTTGTCACTTAAGAGGTATAATAAATATTTTTTAAGAATACAGAATATTTTTTTCTCAATAACCGCAAAACATACAGTTTTGTTTTTTACGGCAAAGATAACTTAAGTATATAATCTAGATAAATTACAGACAGAAACACGATTGGTGAAACTTTACTCGATAAATTTATTTTCCAAAGTTGGCACTTCAAAAACACTAGTTTATTTTTCAATCAAAACTATGAATAGCTAAACAGTTCATTTTTATCTACTTCGTTAGATAATCATACTAGCTAAATAAATTACAGATGGTTTCTTTTTAAATTTGGTGGTTTTCAAGATAATGCAGTTTTATCACTTTTCCGTTTTATCCGGGTAGATTCAGCCCATACAAAAAGTCAATAATTTAAAGTATCGCCTTAGTGTGTTGTTGGCACAAATGTTAAAAAACATGTCGCGGAAGGAGGCTTATTTTTTACAACTGCCCGACTGGGAATTTCTCTTGAGTATTAGAAGCTTTGCGTTACAAATATTAAGACTATTTCTGCGTCTTTTGAGGACAAACTTGTCATGTCATCTAAATTAATTCTAAAACTACATTACTAGTTCCCGAGTTCGTTCGCGAGGACGAATGTGTATTTTTTTATTTATTTCCTTTCTAGCGTCTAAAAATAAGTAACATGGGTCTAAAGATATTTAAAGTTACAGTTCGCTTTAAAATAAGTTTAGTGCCTTCACAACTACATACTACTAACAGCTTATTTTATGAGTAAATTGCCGTCATAATAAATAAAACCGGCCAAGTGCGAGTCGGACTCGCGCACGAAGGGTTCCGTACTATTATCAAAACGGCAAAAAAATCACGTTTGTTGTACGGGAGTCTCACTTAAATATTTATTTTATGCTTATTTTAGAGAAATACATCATCTGTGAAAATTTCAACTGTCTAGCTATCACGGTTCACGAGATACAGCCTGGTAACAGACAGACGGACAGCGGTGTCTTAGTAGTCCCGTTTTTTACCCTTTAGATACGGAACCCTAGAAACATAAAAAATAATTCATAATATCTCGTAACCTACCTATTTACCTAACTACGTAGTTAGCATTCCACACGTGACAGGTTGCAATCCCGTCGCCGCTTTCAAGAATACTAACAGGTTTCCTCACGATGTTTTCCTTCACTGTTAGAAACACGTGTAACGCGCATATAGGTACATTTTTCGAACAGAAATATCCATTGATGCACGGCCAGGATTCGAACTCGAAATTAATTGGAAATTAATAATATCTACCGAGGTACCTACTTACCTAACTACATGAATTCAATAATTCAATTTCAAACTTTTTATTCGATCATGTGAAGTAAAACCTATTTACCGACTTACTTTAGCGATAGTGGTAAAATAGCGCCACCTGCCAGCGGAATCGCAAACCTCTTTCATCTTACCTCTCAAACCCCGAGCTGTCGCATGAGACCGCGAAAAGTACCTATAATACGTAGTAACATCAAATGAAACTAGATGGCGCTGGAATGCAAAAATCAAGTTTGTTGTATGGGAGCCCCCCTTAAATATTTATTTTATTCTGTTTTTAGTATTTGTTGTTCGAGCAGCAATAGAAATACATAATCTGTGAAAATTTCAACTGTCTAGCTATCATGGTGCATGAGATACAGCCCTGTGACAGACAGACAGACGGACAGACGGACAGACGGACAGACGGACAGATGGACAGACGGACAGACGGACAGACGGACAGACAGACGGACAGCGAGGTCTTAGTAATAGGGTTCCGATTTTACCCTTTGGGTACGGAACCCTAAAAAGCTAAAAAAATATTGGTAGTCTTTTTAACACAACGCCATCTAGCACCAAACTAAGCAAAGCTGGCACTATGGGAACCAGATAACTGATAGAATACATTGCCTATGATTGCCATGTAGCTTTTTGTTCTAATTTTTTTTCTTCATCTCTTATCTTTATCGGCTATTCTGCTGTTCTAATACCTAAATCATCTTTGTAAAAATTTAAAACGAGTGGAATACATAATGTGGATTTTTATTGGAATAAGAGCAACATTATATTGAACACTAGCTGACCCGTGCCCGCTTCGCTGTGCGTAAGACATTTCTAATACCATCGTGGACTTTTTTGTAGACGTTTTTAAGGTGTACAATACTGTAGTACATTATTTTGATATATCTCGTGGGGTTCAGCCAGCATTTGCAATGTAAGCGCAAAAAAATGTGTTTATTTACGACATCACATTAGAAACCTCTAAAATTATCAGTGTTTCTCTACTATATTATGCATGTGTTATACATATAAACCTTCCTCTTGAATCACTCTATTTATAAAAAAAAACCGCATCAAAATCCGTTGTGTAGTTTTAAAGATATAAGCAAACATACATACATACATATTACATATTACATACAGACGCGGGAAGCAGAAAGCGACTTTGCTTTATACTATGTAGTGATATTCAATTAATATTTAACAATTAAGAAAACTGTGAATCCTAGGTTACTTAAATAAATACTTTTTGTTAAAGTCAAAGTTAGCTCTCTTATGTAAACTTATACATTATAAAGCTACATCTTGATGTATCATCAGGCACGTAGAAAAACAGCACCCCGATCTTGTTTTAGATCGATCTTCACAATCTCGTTCTTACGAGATTCCCGGTAATCCTATGTAAATTTGGTATCTAAGGGATAAATTAGTGATAGGAGCAACATTGTAAGCGCACCGAAAGTAATCTTGAGAAGTAGCAACACTTTCCTATAATGTTGTCCTAGGGCCTGCGCACATTGGCGGGCGGGACAGCAGAGGATTTTTTGGAGTTTACTCCTTAAGAATCGGTTTTTGATATAAGGCGCCCGGTATGAAAATAATGTGAGTAGTAAAATCTACTGAACGCATGACCTCGTTACGTTTTTGGTGCGCAACTTTCTAATTTGGTGTGAGCAGTGCAGCTAGATCGTGGGTAGTGTGTACCCTTACTTTGCCTATACCTTATAATGCTTTCTTTCACTCTTACTGATGGCAAAACATCCTATAGTGGGGGTACGCTCTAGGCACGATCTGGTAAACTCCAGTCGTGCGTCGGAGCTGACACACACAATTTTTTTATATCTTTTAAAATTTAGGAGGTGATTTGAAAAATACATTTAAGAATGATTAAAAAAATTAGAATAAATTGAATATTTATTAATAATTACATTTTAAATCTTCTACCTTCCTGTGCTCTGAGCACGAACAAATCGTATCGACAACGTATCGTCCAAATGCCAATACTGACGTCTTGTACTAAGTATACAAAAAGTGTCATTTGGACGATACGTTGTCGATACGATACTGGTTTATGCTAACCCCCTTTTTGCCAATATGCGCAGGCTACTAAAGGGCAGGCCAGACAGAAGAGACGTAAGACGAGGACGTGTCGTGAACGCGGCGCCTTTTTTATGTACTTTCATAGCAAAACATTAACCGACGAAAAACGACGCGTATTTATTTATATTTTTTATGTGTGGCCACGCATATCTTTTTACCTAGTGATCCGATTTCGATGATTATTTTTCTATTGTATTGAGAATAGTCCCAAGTTGGTCCCAAAAATATATTTAAGTAGGACTGACAGTTCCTTCAAAAACTAAAACCCTTGAATTTGCAATTGGTCGATACATTTTCGTCGGTTTTTTTCTTTCTAAAACTTTAAAACCCAAAATATTGCGATAATGACTTCCCAAACGAGCTTCCTAGTCTGAAGCAAAACTAGACCAAACTAGATTTTGCCTAAGGCTGGAGATATCATACATAGTTGCATTAAAACTTTTGTGGTGTTACGGCTTCTTCCGACTTCAGTCATAGGCAGGTATACATTTTCAAAATAGCTGGCTCATTTCGTAAAAATCTATGATTTTTATTGCCTATGAATATCAATCGCATTTTGAAAATATCAATTTCATCGTAACTATTATAGAATTAATGTACCATGGCTATGAAAATCATAGATTTTAGAGAAAAACAATTTCATAGTAAGCTGTTCATAAGGAAAATAGATATTTTTACAAATTAAGCCAGTTGTTAGGACATTCTCTTGAAAACAAAATTAACTAACTTAAGGCCTCCCAGCTCAGTTGGTAGTAACTCTGCCTTCTGCACTGTAGGTTGTGGGTTCGATCCCCACCCAGGGCAAATATTTGTGTGATGAACATAAATGTTTGTTCTGTGTCTGGGTGTTACTATGTATAATAAGTATGTATTTACAAAAAAAAAAGTATATTAAGTATTCTATCAGTTATCTGGTTCCCATAGTACAAGCTTTGCTTAGTTTGGGGCTAGATGGCGTTGTGTGTAAATTCCGCCAACATTTAATTTGATTAAGTGATGAATGAAATGTGCTTAAAACGGTGAAATAATACGTCGAGAGGTATTATTATAAACGGCGATGGGTTTGAGAGTATCGCAGCACAGTTTTGCAGTCGATCTCCCAGCATTAAAATTATACCTTACTAGCGGACCCGTTTACGCGTTGCTGTGTCAACAGTTTGCAATAAATTAATATTACGACTATAAATTGAGATGTAAGCTATTCTATCTTTCAAGTTGGATCAAACTGCACACGGTGTACATATTTATATTAAAATCGGTTAAGTAGTTTAGGAGTCCATCGCGGACAAACAATGTGACGCGTAATTTGTATATATATTGGGAAGAAAGATAAGATTATACCTTATTTTGATTGGATAACGATTAAATTCAATGGAATTCTCTGCCGTCCCGTCGGCCAATGTGTGCAGGTCATAAATGTTAAGCCTATTGATACTTTAACGTGAACATGTTATCAATCATCTTTTTTAGATTTTTTTTTACGTACCATACCAACAGAATCGCTACCATTTATCATTGATTGATCATCAGTGCAAAATGTTTTACACAGTGATCAAGCTATTCTATCAAGACTGTGCCTCTATTCGAATGCTTTCAAGAGACTGTTGGAGCAGATTAAGTAATAGTTGGTAAGAGCATTAGAAGCAGTACTAAGTGTTTTAGTTTAAGCTAATATTTTCTGTGGTGTTGCCAATTTTGGGTAGTTTTCATGATGTTAGCTATTTTGGGAACTCGCTTCTCAGATAAATGCCATTATCAATATAAAGTTTTGTTCGGGTTTTTATCACGTAATTAAAAGGTAGCGCGATGAAGACTAGTGTAAAAATCAATAGTTCAACTAAATTACGACAATTTGAGATAAAAACACTTCACTTTGACTTTATAGAAGAATAATATCTTAAAAATTGTAGCAATTGGTAAAAGAAAACGATAAGAGGACCATTATTTTATTTCATGGACTTGCACAAACTTACTCATATACTTTCTCATTCACTTTTGTAAAACATTATTTAAATAAACCAAAAAAAAAAATAGAATCACGACTGCAATCCCTAAGTACTGTAGACATCCTCTCAGATCTTCAGGCGCTTAGGTCCGTTGAATATGTCTAGTGGGGGTAGTCAGAGGCACGTCCAATATTTGGCACATGCCCACATTTTGCATTTAGCATTCCATACGTGACAGGTTGCAAGCCCATCGCCGCAAGTAAACCAAGGTTGTTCTTATTCCGTCAATATAAAATCTAACTCATAACAATTCTTTTTCTTAGCAATTTATTTTTAAAACACTAAGAATTCTTACTGGCCAATAATGTAACTACTGCCACAGAACATTAAACTTTTGGACAAAAAAATACACCGATGCTACAATTGTGTGTGTGTATTCCTTTTGACATCAAAAGCCAAGCACAAAATCACGGTCTGTCAGCGAGGAATGGAGAGAAGCATGCTTGGTTAAAAAACTAGATAAGATCCGGCACACAAAAATAAGAGCAATAACAAAAGCTGACTAATGCTTTAAGCTATGCATAAATTTAAAATGGAGGTGGGCTGGCCACGTAGCTAGATTTAGTGACAAAAGATGGACCTACAATGCCACCATATGGAAAGGGCCTCAAGGAAAAAGAAAGAAGGGAAGACCCTCTACTCGTTGGGACGATGAGATCAAAAAAGTTGCTGGCTCAAATTGGCGGAAGATAGCGCAGGATAGAGAGAAGTGGGCATCCTTGGAGGAGGCCTTTACCCAATCTGGGGACCTCGCTTTTTAGCACATATTTTTTTCATAAATAAAACTAGAAATAAGTTACTTAGTAATATTAATTAGAGAAGTATACACCTATAATTTAGCAAATAAACGTACTAGTAACTAAGATAAATTGTAGCAGGGTCAAATAAAGGCTTTTTATTTTATTATTATTTATTTTATTTATTCCTTTTGATGTGTTGGGAAATTCCCGAAATTCTACTCTTAAGGGACTAAAGCGCAGGTTGAAGCCTGTTTAAAAATAAATTCACATGAACGAAGTTGCGACGGTTTCCACTAGTTTTTGAATAAATTTTCAATGAATGAGCACAATATAGTTGAGGGAGTAGCCTGAGGAAGCTTTGGTGGTGTTACGAACAATTAAAGTCTCTAACTTCAAGAGACTTCAGGGAGATGTTCAGCATCATCATTATCGTCTTGCCCTTGTTCCACTTATGTGGGTTTGGCACAACATTGTGTTCTATTCTTTTTCCATTTCCCTCTATCCGCCGTCATCTCATCGCATCCATTCTTACCCATGTCATATTTCACACAGTCCATCCATATTTTCTTTGGCCTAAATCTACTTCTACATCCATCTACATTTACCACTATAATTCTTCTCGTTATATGACATTTTTCCTTCCTCATAACATTTACAGATGTTTTCCCAGCAGTGGCACAAGAAAATATTCACTTCTGAATCAACAAACGGTAAGTCTAACGCTCAGACGAGTAATTCTGGGCAACGAAAAATCATTAATCTCGTCTAAAAAGTCAGTCTGCTCGACCATGATTGTTGTGATATAGTTGACATATACAGGGTGCTACAAAACTACCCTTAAGGCGAAAAGAGGTTAAATAGGGCTTTATAACGAGTTAATTCGCAATATTTAAGAACCGTAGTACCGCAAAAAATATATAATTTTTGAATGAAAAATAGAAAAACTATTAAAGTAGACAATTATTATATTTTTACGGGGTATTTTGTAACACGTTGTATACCTACATACATAGGTTTCCCAGAGGGGTAGGCAGATAACACGGCTTTCCACTTGCTACGATCCTGACATACTTATGCTTTAGTAATTCTCACACAATAAGAGGCACGCTTGAACTTAAAGCATCCAGTTCTTGTAAGTTCGAGGCACCTGTCTATACTTTCAGCTGCCAAAAGAACCTGCTCCCAAGTTGTGCAGTTCAAGTAATTACCGGCTGAATCAAAGAGTAATGTTGTTGTATAAAGAGCTATGGAGTTGGGTCTGGCATCTTGTAAGCAATTTTCTTGCGGAAGTCAATAGGTACCGTTATTGTGTAGTTTTAATGCGCTTTTTTATTATTTCGCTCGAACACGTTACGTGGTAAGCTTCACATTCTATTAAAATATAGTAAGACTATTGGAAACCCACGTGTTACGCAAAGCTAACGTATGGATATAGCTGAGCTAGGCTCGACCTGTCCCAAGCGCGGTACAAGGTGCATCGGACTCACGAGGCGCATCGTCAGCGGGAACGTGGTCGCTTGACGTCAATCGCGCGTTTCACGGAAATTACTTAGTTTTATATTCTCATTCTTTGTTCAAACTTCGAACTTGTTTCATCTAAGATAATTAATTTGTAATCCTTTTACTTTCAATTAAATTTAGATTTAAAATAAAAGTATTTTTTTAAAAGCTACCCTAGGCAGCGGCCTACGTATTTGGCGCAGCCTTACGGATACTTGATTAATCTTAATCTCACGAGATCTCATCTCACAAGTAAAAAGAACCTACTAGTGTCGCTGTTCGAGGGTGAATCTAGAAATCGATTCTGCTACGAGACGACGAGAAATGCTGTAAGTCCTTGAATCTTTCAAGTCCTTTCTTTATCCTTACTATAATCCTTTCTTTAGTGCATTTTTATATTTTATATGTGTGTGTATTTCATTTATTGTGTGTTAGACTAAAAATCCAAGATTTTCCATCCGAGAGAATCACGGTATATTAGATTAGGTAGCAGTAGATTATCTAGAAGTAAACTCAGTGTAATTGACGAGTATAGAGATTTAGAAGATAATATGGCTAATCCGATTGATACGATTTATAAGAATCTAAGACTTGTGCCGGAATTCGATGGAAATCCGCACATTCTTACAAGGTTTATTAATCTTTGTGACCAACTTGTAGTGGCTCATTTTTCAACAGAGCCAGGTAAAGAATTAGTTAATTTAGCACTTATAAATGGGATTCTGAATAAAGTGTCGGGGTCCGCGGCTAGGCTGATTAATTCAAATGGGATACCAGAAACCTGGCAGGGTATTAGAAGCGCGTTAATTAACAATTTCGCAGACCATCGTGACGAGACCGCTCTGTATAGTGATTTATCCTTAGAGAGTCAAGGATCAAGTACCCCGCAAGAGTTTTACGAACGGTGCCAAAATTTGTTTAGCACCATAATGACGTATGTCTCACTTCATGAGACGGTAGCGACTACCATACAGGCAAAACGTGTCCTGTACCAAAAGTTAACCCTTCAGGCTTATTTACGAGGTCTCAAGGACCCACTTGGATCTAGGATACGTTGTATGCGACCCGAGTCTATGGAGAAAGCCCTGGAATTTATCCAGGAAGAGCTCAACACTCTATACATGCAAGAGCGTAGTGGTGGTTCATCTATTAGTAGAAAGGATTGGCAGCAGCCGACCTCTAACGCATCGAAGTTCAATCTCCCTCTTAATAACTTCACTCCTAGACTGACTAACGGACATGGATTTAGACCAATGAATCAACAAATGTTTAACATGCCCGGTCCATCAAGACCGAACCCCATGCAGGCTCATCCTAACCAAGGTTGGAGGCCTAACCCCATGTCCCAATCGCAACCACCACGTGGGCCAACTCGCACTCAGCAGATGTTCCGTGCCCCTCCACAGAATTATAACCCACAGAGTAATGCATTTAGAATGCCCAATAGACCTCAGCCACAGCAACCACAAAATTATGGCAATGCCCCGCGTCCTACTCCAATGAGTGGTGTTAGTAATTATGTCGAAAGACGTTTACCGACATTTGCGTTGACAGGACATGACTGGCGAAAGCACGGGAATCCACCCCCGACTAACTATTTTAAGACACGCGAAGTTAACTTCAACGAATCTGACGGATACGATAGTAACTACTATTACTGTGACGACTATGACGGCTATCCTGAGTACTACCAGGACTACTATTCTTGTGAACAATATCCTGATTATTACCCATGTGATCAGTATTCCTACTCAGAACCACCGGTGGTAGAGGAAGTGCCAGCTGATGAAAATTTTCATCAGGATTCGAAGTTAGAAAAGCCAAAATAGAAGTAAATTTTCATATCCAAAGGCAACTAGGCTATATTCAAATAGCGAATCCTCCTCTTAAGTTTTTAATCGATACAGGCGCTAATCAATCTTTTATCAGCCCTGATGCTGTAGAAAGATATTTCCGTCACATTCCTTTAAATTACGATCCCTTTGAAGTGACAAATGTGCACGCGACTAGTAAGAACGATTATTCAATTACGTTGCCTTGTTTTAATGAATTTAACGACCCGAATGACATGACTTTATATATATATAAATTTCATAACTATTTTGACGGACTTTTAGGCTTTGATTTACTTGACGTATGGGACTCTAACATTAATCTAAAAAATAAGTTACTGATGACTCGTAATTCGCAGATACCTATTCAGATGTACGACTCTAGAAACGTTAATTTATATGAAGAAATTATTCCAGCTAACTCTACGAAGATAGTTAGGTTACCGATAAACACACTAGACGGTGAAGTTCTGATAGAGAACCAGACGATTTGTAATTGCCTTATTTCAGATTGTATAACGACGGTCCAGAATAACCGAGGCTGGGTAGAGATTACTAACCCGACTTCTAATGATGTTATATTTTCTATGGATCGTCCTGTAGAAGCTGAAATATTTAATATTGAATGTGACAGTACTGAAATTTTATCAGACCGCGAAAAGGATGTTTTATCTCGACTTCGGACAGATCATCTTAATCCGGAAGAACTTGCTAATTTACGACGTTTATGTGCAAACTACGCGGACGTGTTTTATCTTGAGGGTGAACCACTTACATTCACCAACAAGATCAAACATAAAATTAGGACTAATGATGAAATTCCAGTACATACTAAGAGTTATCGCTATCCTTACGTTCACAGACAAGAGGTCAGAGATCAAATCAATAAGATGCTTGACCAAAATATTATAAGACCTTCAGAATCTGCATGGAGCTCTCCGATTTGGATTGTACCCAAAAAGGCAGATGCTTCAGGCAAAGTTAAATGGCGTCTTGTCGTGGATTTCAGGAAAGTTAACGAGAAAACGATTGATGATAAATATCCAATTCCGAACATAACAGACGTACTAGACAAACTAGGCAAATGCCAATATTTCACGACTCTTGATTTGGCCAGTGGATTCTACCAAGTAGAAATGGACCCTTCCGATGTTCATAAAACAGGGTTCAATGTAGAGAATGGGCATTACGAGTTTTTAAGGATGCCAATGGGCCTCAAAAACTCACCATCAACCTTCCAGCGTGTGATGGATAATGTCCTGAGAGGACTCCAGAATGAAATCTGCCTAGTCTATCTCGATGACATAATTATTTTCAGTACTTCCCTTCAGGAACACATTATTAACTTGGACAAGGTTTTCAGCAGATTGAGAGAATCGAACTTCAAAATTCAAATGGATAAATCTGAATTTTTGAAGTTAGAAACTGAATTTTTAGGTCATGTAATTTGTAAAGAAGGTGTAAAACCTAACCCTAATAAAATTAAAGCAATTGAAAATTACCCTATTCCAAAGACTACCACTGAAATCAAACGTTTTCTCGGGTTACTCGGTTATTATAGGAAATTTATTCCAGATTTCGCTCGTATTACAAAGCCACTAACTCAATGTTTAAAGAAAGGTTCTAAAATCAAGCTAGACCAAAACTACACCAACTGTTTCGAACATTGTAAGACGCTCTTAACAAATGACCCGATCTTACAATATCCAGATTTTACGCGAGAGTTCATCTTAACTACAGATGCATCTAACGTAGCTATAGGTGCCATTTTATCTCAAGGCACAAAGAGTTCAAATAAACCGATCGCATACGCATCGCGAACTCTCAATTCAAGCGAATTAAATTACAGCACAATCGAAAAGGAGCTTTTGGCTATTGTTTGGGCAACTAAATACTTTAGACCTTATCTTTATGGACGAAAGTTTCTAATCCTAACTGACCATAGACCTTTACAATGGGTAGTGAATTTAAAAGATCCTAGCTCACGACTTACAAGATGGCGTTTGAAACTTAGCGAATATGATTATAGAGTCGAATACCTACAAGGTAAGTGCAACACAAATGCTGATGCACTATCGCGTATTGAGATTAATAACGAAGAGCTCATGTCAATTGCAGTAAATCCATCTGAGACTAATCCCGCGTTGGACGAGTCTAGAACTATAACAGCTACTGAAACTGAAGCTGGTTCTAGAACCGCCACTGTTCACACGAATAATGAAAGCCCCATCTTGGAAGTACCAATTACTGATGACCCTTTAAATAAATTCACGAAACAGCTTATATTTAATGTTGTAGGTGACATTAAAGGACGACCAATGGTCACCAAGCCTTTCGAGACGCACACACGTACTACAGTCCAAATATCTGAATCTAATGTAGAGGAAGATGTTATAAATGCAATCAAAGAGTACGTCCACCCTAAGATAAAGACCGGACTACTAATAAACCCCTATTTGGCTATGTACACTATTATACCTATTATACAGAAAACCTTTAAAAATTCGGCTATGAATCTTACACTGACTAAGACTGAATTAGAAAACGTTAGGGAATATTTGAGACAGCAGGAAATTATAAACAAGTATCACGATGGCAAGACAAACCATCGCGGTATCAATGAATGTTATTTAGCGTTATCCCATAGATATTATTGGCCAAAAATGAGAGAGCAAATTAGTAAATTCATAAATGAATGTACTATCTGTGGTCAAGCGAAATATGATCGCAGCCCGATAAAACAACAATTTAAAGTGGTACCACCCGCTACTAAGCCATTTGAACTGGTCCATTTAGATCTATTGACTATTCAAAGCGAGAAATTCATTACAATCGTAGACGCATTCTCCAAATATGCACAAGCATATCACTTAAGAGACGGCACTGCCGTAAGTGTAGTACAAGCTTTATTACATTTTTGTACTCATCACGGAATACCTATCACTATAGTAACCGATAACGGAACCGAATTTACAAATCAGCTTGTGGCAGAATTTATGAAGATGCATAAGATCCAGCATCATAGAGTTGCTCCTCATACACCAAATGAGAACGGTATAGTTGAGAGATTCCACTCAACGATACTGGAACATCTCCGTATTTTAAAATTAGGTCAGAAAAACGAATCTGTAATTAATTTAATGCCCTACGCCCTTTTGGCATATAATAGTAGTATTCATAGTTTTACAAGGTGCAAGCCAATAGATGTAGTTACAGGACATTATGATCCTCGTGATCCTTTCGACGTAGATCTCTCAGCTCACTTACTACAACAGTACATGACCAACCACAAAGACAAGATGACTAAAGCTTATAACGCGATTCATGACATGTGTAGCACGACTCGTAAAGACCTTACAGATAACCGAAACAAGGAACGAGAACCAGAGGCTGAATACTCTCCCGAGCAACAGATTTTCGTTAAAAATCCGTTTGCTTCTAGACAAAAGTTAGCCCCTCGTTTTACTCATGACGTCGTAATGGCAGACCTCCCTATTCATATTTACACTAAGAAAAAGCGAGGTCCCATTGCCAAATCTAGGTTGAAGCGTCTCCCTAAAAGCGCCCAATTGTTACAGGATCCTTCTTATAATTCACCTGCTCCTGGCACCAGCTCTGATGCAGGAGATAAAACTTGAAAGTCTCGATGACGGGCCTGGCATTTTACCTTTTAAGTTAGGCTCAGCTAAACTCGTTTCCCACTACCATTCCTTTCTACAAAATGTAAATCTCCAAGACTTGCAAGATAAAGTAAATTCAGTAGATAATCAGATAGATAACTTTAGCTCTCATCTAAATAATCAAACAAATTCATTATTTGAACCTTACATAGATTATTTGACGAAAAAGCTTGCAGGTGTACTTAATCAATTAGAAACATTTGAGATAAAGCGTGTAAAAAGAGGACTCGTAGATGGTCTCGGATCGGTAGTTAAGAGTATCACGGGTAATCTTGATTATACAGATGCATTGCATTATAATAATGCTATTCAATCTTTAGAAGAGAACGAGAATAAATTAGTAACCGAATTAAACAATCATGTTAGTTTATCTAAAAATTGGACTTCTCAATATTCAAAAATTTTAGATAGTGTTGTAGAAAATCAGAATCAGATTGAAATATTAGTGAATAAAATAAAACAAGTAGAAATTTCTAAGGACTATGACCTAGTAAAGTATGCGCATTTAGTTCAAATCCTTAGGATTTTAACAGATAACGTAGATTCTATCTCTCAAGAAATACTTGATGAAATTAAATCAATACACCAAAAACAGAATAAATTAATAAACGTATATTGTTCAAAAGTTCTAGATGTAAGATGGCGAAGCGAACCGTAAAACGTCATAGAGCGCCGGTTGGAGGCACTTGTTTTTTTATACTTCTTAAATGTAGGCTAGGGTCGTGTTTATCATTCTTCCAACATCCTCCCTTAAACATAACCCCATCTTCGACGAACAGTAATCCAACTTAGGGTGTGAAGTGGCTTTAGTAAGTGCATCAGCGACCATTAAATCTGTCTGTATGTAGCGTACATCAATGGCCCCTCCAAGTACTCTGTCTCGAACAAAATGGTGTCTCACATCTATATGTTTAGTCCTGGAGTGGTAATTATCACAACCTGAAAGTTTTATAGAACTTTGATTATCACTATAAATAATCATGGCCTCATCCTTGAGTTGTGGCCAAAAACTTTCTTGAAATTGCTTTAACCATAAAGCTTCTTGTACACACGACGACAAAGACATATATTCAGCTTCTGTTGTGGATAGTGCAACAGTAGGCTGACGCCTTGAGTTCCAGCTTATTGTTCCTCCCTGAAACAAGAATGTGTAACCAGTACAGGAACGCCGATCATCTTCCGAGCTGGCCCAGTCTGCATCACAATATCCATGAGTCATAGTCTCATCCAGGTTTTGCTTATAACTCAGTCTGTAATCTTGAGTGCCTTTTAAATAACGCATTACTCTCTTAAGTGCAATCCAATGTTTCATTTCAGGCTTGTTATTGTATTTGCTCAACATATTAATAACAAAACTTATGTCAGGCCTAGTAACTTGAGAAATATATAATAGGCATCCGATTATCTCTTGATAAGGAATATCGTGCAAAATCTTTGTTTCTTCCGATTGTTGTAGCTTTGTATTCAAATCCATTGGAGTTTTCACTGTTTTACAATCTGACATTCCATATTTTTGCAAAACTTGTAGTATATATTTTCTTTGATCTAAATGAATTATGCCTTTCTCTCTTTCTCGTTCTACATGTATTCCTATACAGTAACATAACTCTCCGAGATCCTTGATTTTGAATTTCTTGTGCAATTCTGCTTTTATATAACATTTCGACTCTTCATTATTGGTAAATAAAATTAAATCATCAACATATACTGCCAGAAAAGACATGTTGTCCTTGTCTTTGATTGTATAATAAATACAATGATCTTGCTTAGACTGTACTAATCCCATTTCTTTTAATGCACAATCTAGCTTAATATTCCATTGCCTGCTAGCCTGTTTTAAACCATATAATGATTTCTTTAATCGACATACTTGTTCACCATTGCTATACATAGGCGGCTGTATCATATAAATCTCTTCTTCTATGTCGCCTTGAAGAAAAGCAGAAACAGCATCCATTTGCCATATATCCAAATCATATTTGACCGATAAGGCAAATAAATATCTCAAAGATGCAAGTCTTATCACAGGTGAAAATACTTCAGTGTAATCAATTCCGATTTTTTGTGAACATCCTTTTATCACAAGCCGTGCTTTGTATTTTACTATCTGACCATTTTCATCAGTCTTAGTCTTAAAAACCCATTTGCATGGTATTGGACGTTTATTTGCTGGTAGGGTAGTCAACTCCCACGTATCGTTTTCTAATAAACTCTTGTACTCTTCATCCATTGCTTCTTTCCATTCTTTAGCATTAGTGCCTGATAGTGCTTCTTTTTCAGTTAAAGGATCATCTGAAATTTGTGCACACATAAAATTATTTCCTTGCATATTATTTCTTTGATGTGATCTCAAAGTGATATTTCTCTGGAAATCATCATTGCTATCCTCATCACTTGTATTTGGACAATATGTGGAATCATCAGCCCCATTACAGCTGTCAAAAGACGTGTCATTCGACTCACTCGTGAGTGTCAGAGTGTTATCGTGTGAAATATTTTGTGGGCTATCATTGTTGGAACTAAGAGTTATTGAAGCAATCGGTGACACTGATACAGGTTCTTCCTGTGTGATATTCTTCACAATCTCTGTTTTTTCAATGAAAATCACATCTCTGATAATTACCATCTGCTTTCTAACTGGATCATACAATCTGTACCCTTTTGTATTTTCACAATAGCCCACAAAAATTAATTCTTGTGATTTGCGATCCCATTTCAGACGTTTTTGCTTAGATCCAAATATCTTTAAATGTGAAATGTTTGGTTTCTTACCAGTCCATTTTTCATATGGTGTTACCTCATCTAAAACACGTGATGGTGACCGATTAATAATATGGGCCGCAGTAGCAACAGCCTCAGCCCAATATGTTTTCTTCAAATTAGCTTCAAACAGCATACATTTGGCACGCTCGACCAACGTTCTGTTCATCCGTTCGGCTAGCCCATTTTGCTCAGGCGTGTACGGGACGCTGGTTTGATGCTTGATTCCAGAGGTTGCTAGAAAATCCAAAAATTCTTTATTGCAATATTCTTTTCCATTATCGCTCCTCAAAATCTTAATTTTCTTTTCTAGTTCATTTTCTACCTCTTCCTTAAACTTTATAAACACAGATTTAATATCCATCTTATTCTTCAGAAAATACACATACACTTTTCTAGAAAAGTCATCTACAAAGGTTATGAAGTACTTTCCACCTCCAGCGGAAACGGTCTCCATCGGACCACAAAGATCAGTGTGTATTATCTCTAGCAATGCATTTGCTCTAGAATTAGACTGTGGAAACGGTAATCTTGTTTGTTTAGCTTCGCAGCATGGTATACATACAGAATCAACTTCTTTATTAGTTATCTTTATACCCTCAGCACATGACTCTAATCTCTTAACATCAGCAATATTTAAATGACCCATTCTCTTATGCCATGTAATCAAATCTGTCTTACTTTCAAACGTAGTAGCATATGCACTACCGGTTGCTGTTTCGAGTCTGTACATGTTATTAGACAATTTTGCAGTTGCAATAAGTACTCTCTTTGTATTATAAATGTTACAGCCCTCATCAGTGAATTCCAGTTTACATCCATTTTTTGTTAACTGGCAGACCGATAACAAGTTTGCACTTAGCTCAGGAATAAATAAAACATTTCTCACCTGGATCTGATGCACATCTTTACATACATTGGTCTGAATGTTTACTTTACCCATGTTTTGTACGGAGACTGCATCATTGTTTGCCACCATTATCTTTTGGATCGGAGATGTCTGTAAATCGTACATCCAGTCTGAGCGTCTTGACATATGCATTGTTGCCCCTGAGTCTATATACCAGTCGTCTGGATCCATTGAGCTGTGAGCTGAAAAAATAGCTGCAAAATTATTTTGATCATTATTTTGATTATTTTTCCGGCATTGACTTTTATAATGTCCATATTTATTACAACTATAGCAACGTGGGCCTTTTCCCTTCTCTTTGCTATTCTGCGAGGTTGTTTTGTTATATTTGTGCTTTGTGAGGAATGCTGTGGAATCTGTCACTTTAACCTCTTGTAACAATTTCGTCTTGACAAAATCTGATGAAATTTTTATGCTTGAACTTTCCAAACCCATTATCATTGGCTTATAAATATCCGGTAAGCCAGCTAACATGAGAGTTCCCAGCCACTCGTCTCCGACTTCGAAACCAATATTTCGTAACTTATAAGCTGTACTCATAATCTTGTTTACGTATTCCTCGATACTGGTGCAGTTATCCAACGTTGTGTTGATTAGGTCCTTTAACAAGCCAACTTTTCTTGATAGCCCGGAGTCCTCGAATGCATTTTGAAGGTTTTGCCATACTTGTCGAGATGACGTCGCATTTTCGATATGAACAAAGTTGATGGGTTCTACCAACAAAATTATTTTGGTCTTGGCTTTTATGTCTTTTTTGGCATCTTGACCACCAGGATCAACACAATCCCACAATTCTTCGTGCTCTAGGTATGATCGGACTGCAAATTTCCATGTCGTATAATTTTCTCTGCCGGCGAGTTTTGTTATTTGGAGGTTTGACGTAGTCATGGTGAAAAAACGCGGTTCACTTTTTTTACATCTTTTTTCACTTCGACTGCAATATATATCAATTTCGGTTCTATTTTAGGTATATGAGACGGCCCATAACCTGATGAAATTAAATCAATACACCAAAAACAGAATAAATTAATAAACGTATATTGTTCAAAAGTTCTAGATGTAAGATGGCGAAGCGAACCGTAAAACGTCATAGAGCGCCGGTTGGAGGCACTTGTTTTTTTATACTTCTTAAATGTAGGCTAGGGTCGTGTTTATCATTCTTCCAACAATACTTAAATTACAGGATGTTCTTGCTTTTATTAGGGCTTCCACAGCTCATCATTCGGTATTAAAATTAGATATGATTCGCGATATTATTCGCAAATTAAAATTACTATATGGAAGTGAAAAAGTTTTAGATTTAGACATTAGAGAATATTTTGATATAATTAGGTTAGGCTTTTATTACGTAGGAAATGAGATAGTTATAGTATATAAATTTCCGATCATCCTCTCATCCACATATAATATGTATAAATTATCTATTATTCCCAATAAGAAGCACGAGATCCTTATCCCTCCTTTCCCATACCTAGTTATCCATGAGAAAGATTTCAAGTACATTGAGGCTGAATGCCCGAAGACCAGTAAATGGTACATTTGCGACGAGAAAAGGAACTCGCAGAATCGATCACCAGATGACTGCATCCAGAAACTTATATCTATGCAGCAGCGGGACGAGACATGCAGCCCTACCACCATCACCTTAACTAAACCAGCGTATGAAGAACTCGACGAGAAACATTACAGCATCAGCTTCCCTGTTTCTACGAAAGTACATCTATCCTGTGGGCAAGATCTCTTTTCAAGGCAGCTATCTCGCCATAATTCCTCAGAAATGCTATTTGGAAACTCAAGATTTCACGATATCCAACGCCAACGATCGTTTGAAAGGACAAGCGATCAAGATAATGGACCTACCCGAGAGTGACCTCGTGACATCATCTTCAGCTCCAGCATTCAAATTGAACTCTATCAACTTGGACCACCTTCATGCTACCAATAAGAAAATCTCGCTACAATCGCCACTTCATCTTCAAAAGGACATCGACTACAGTTTATACCACACAACAATTCCTATGTACGGGGTTATAACCAGTGCATGTGCACTCATTAGCTACCTACTATACAGAAGATATGGACCTAATCGGAACAAGGATTCGCACCAAATTTCTGAAGCAAGCCAAGCTGAACTACAAGGAGTCTATTCTCTTCCAATCAACAAAAGGGTTGATCCCAACCAACCCCCAGCTCAATTTACGACAAGCTTCAATACTCGCTGTTCTTCGGGGGGAGGTGTTACGCAAAGCTAACGTATGGATATAGCTGAGCTAGGCTCGACCTGTCCCAAGCGCGGTACAAGGTGCATCGGACTCACGAGGCGCATCGTCAGCGGGAACGTGGTCGCTTGACGTCAATCGCGCGTTTCACGGAAATTACTTAGTTTTATATTCTCATTCTTTGTTCAAACTTCGAACTTGTTTCATCTAAGATAATTAATTTGTAATCCTTTTACTTTCAATTAAATTTAGATTTAAAATAAAAGTATTTTTTTAAAAGCTACCCTAGGCAGCGGCCTACGTATTTCACGCGACTTTGTTTACATGAAGTTGTTTGCAAACAAACTTTAACAATACTCTTTAGGGGTTAAATTTCGGGAATTCACCCTTTAGGTTTAGGTTGTGCGTTGATAGATCAGTTAGTCAGTCAGTCAGTAACGTAAAAATTGTATATTTAGATTTATGTGAGATTTTATTAGGTTTCATTTATGTATGTAAGTCACATTATAATATTATTTTGCTTTTAAGTGCATCTTCAATGCCCCATGTAATTTTTTTTACTCTATCTCCATCCGAAGATTGTCTGGTAGAGATAGCTGATTAACGATATATTTCTGTTTGTTTATGTTTTATGCATTTATATTTCTTTGTTCTATTTATGGTGTGCAATAAAGTATTTTCTATCTATGTATCCACTGCAACATAAGAATACATAGTTGTTTACATAGAAGTAACCAGAACCCTTGGTGACACTACATAAAATTATGAATAAAAACACACAGAGATAAGGAAGGAACAAAAAAATTTAATTACCAAGCATCTTCTCTTAATTTCTATAAATACTTCTAAGGGGATAGTCACGTTGAAGTCCGTCGCCTGTTCTTAGTGTAGTGGATAATTCGTAACAAACAAGTCCTGGCGTGGGTTAGTACAGAGTGCAGCCGGACAGGAGTAATTGATCGACGACTGCGAAACGCTCAGACGAGTATTCTGGTCAACGAAAAAACATTAATCTAATTTACTACAAAAAGTCAGTCTGCTCGACCATGATTCTTGTGGCATAGTCGAAATGTATAATAAAAATAAATAAATAAATAGGATTACGACTGTAATCCCCAAGTACGGTAGACATCCTCTCAGATCTCCAGACGCTTAGACCCTTTGAAGATGTCTAGTGGGGGTAGTCAGAGGCACGTCCAAACATTATATTTGGCACATGCCCACATTTTGCAGTAATTATCATTCCATACGTGACAGGTTGCAAGCCCATCGCCGCTTATAAGAACACTAACTGGTTTCCTCACGATGTTTTCCTTCACCGTTGTAAGCTTGTGTTTTTGATGCGCATATAAATTTTCTAACAGAAAAATCCATTAATGCACGCCGGGATTCGAACCCACGACCTTCAGATTGAAAGTCCAGGTACATCCCACTCGGCTAACACGGCTTAAAATCGAAATGTATACATACATAAAATCACGAATGTTCTGCCTCTGCCTGTATAGGCAGAGACCCCGACTTTGCTACGGTCCGGACATATTTATTTTGCTTCATTAACTCTCATCGCATTCCTCATGCATGCTCGTCGGTTTTGAGTACTCTTGACCTGACCTTTTTTTCAAACGTCATCAAACGTCGTCACGTATTGAATGCTAACTACTGTAAACCGTAGGCATGTCCCAAATATAATGTTTGGACTTGCCTCTGACTACCCCCTTTAGTCGTCTTCAAGGATCTAACCTCCTGAGTATGTCTTACTTAAGACGACTAATAAATTTTTTGATGAATGCAGAATCGTTTTTTCTCAATAACCGCAAAATATACAGTTTTGTTTTTTATGTCAAAGATAACATCTAGATAAGATACAGACAGAAACACGATTAGTGAAACTTTTCTCGATAGATTTATTTTCCAAAGTTGGCTCTTCAAAAACACTAGTTTCGTTTTTAATCAAAACTATGAATAGCTAAACAGTTCATTTTTATATAATTCGTTAGATAATCATACTAGCTAGCTAAATTAAAGACATTTTTTGTTTAAAATTGATGGATTTCAAGATAATGCTGTTTTATCACTTTTTCCCTCTTATCCGGGTAGACTCAGCCCATACAAAACGTCAAAAATGTCACTCATCACCTTAAATTGGGATTACAGTCGTGATCCTATTTATTTGTTTTTATTATATCCAGAATAGTCCCACTGGATTCCTTTCTCAGCTTCGCCGGCGAGCGAGATGTATTGAACACACTTCGTTGAGATTAAAAAATATTTTCCTTTTATACCACTTGGCCTTCCGTCCAGTCTCCGACCAGAGTTTCTAAAACTGGGTTTCCGAAAAGCGTTTGCCGTTAATTGCATTAACAGATTTTATTTTCGAATAAAGTGAACTGAATGTTTTGGTTTCAATTCCTGGCTGGATTTTATATTGTTTTTTACCATAGTGATACCAATTGAGTAGAGAAGAACATTGTTCTTCTAACATCTTAATAATCATTTAATGTCTAACATCTATACTGTAGTAAAAATCGCACAGTCAAAATAGAAATGAATATAGTTATGAAAAAATAATTTGTTTGTTACCTATCAATCAAGTAAAATTTATATAAATCAATTTATGATTGGGATTGAAACAAATAATAATTTGTATCCTGAATTTGGACGTTTGAATGAAAAACAAAATAAATAAAGAGACGCTGTTTCCACTAGAAAATAAATATTTTTCATTGTCAATGACACCCACTTACTTACCCACACCCACATACCCCCACATACACCCACACACACACTCTCTCACACACACACACACACATACACCTACTTACACCCACATACCTGAGAGAGAGAAAGAGAGAGAGAGAGTGGGTGTGGGTAAGTAAGTGGGTGTCATTGACAATGAAAAATATTTATTTTCTAGTGGAAACAGCGTCTCTTTATTTGTTTTGTTTTTCATTCAAACGTCCAAATTTCACACACCCACACACCCACATACAACATTCACACACCCACTTACATCCAAATACACCCAAATGATAGCCACAGCCATAGAACGACTACCGCTTTGCAGAAACCTCTAGGTTAATCGCCAAGCGGATTTGAGAAATATTGCTCGGTTTTTGTTCGATAACTCTCGAGACAGCTGGAGGACTTCGGAAACTGAAGTTATTTTGAATTATTTTGAAAGAGGGTGCTTACTTTTTGTAGGGGAGGAAGCAAGAGGCAGAGTTGAAATAACCCTTTATCGACAAAAACTACTGTCATGAATCCCGATTTATACCAAAAGTATTTGACGTGCTAACATACAGAAAATTAGTTTTTTATTTCATTGTTTTTTTCGAGTCCACGCTTAAAGTACGAATATTATTTAAATTAGGTACTCAAATTAATTGTATATACACTTCAATAATGTGGGAATAGAACCCACTCTTCAAATTTTGCATTCTAGCAATCGCTCATCACTTCACCAAGTTCACCACAAAATGTAATTTTCTACCTCTTTCGACATCTTCAAATATCTAAGCGCCTGATGTTAACCACCGTGCTTGGACACAATATTCGTAAACCCATTTCCAATTTAATTTTATTTAGTGTCGTCTTGGCCAAGTGGGAGCTACCTCGACTTTCAATCTGAAGGTCGTGAGTTCGAATTCCGGCCGTGCATCAATGGAATTTTGTGTTCGAAAATTGTATATGCTTATACTGGTAAAGGAAAACATCTTTAGTAAACCAGTAAGTATTCATGTAAGCGGCGACGGGCTTACAGCCTGAGCATGTGCCAAATGTTTGGACGTGCCTCTGACTAACCCCTTTAGACATCTTCAAAGATCAGAAAGCCTGAAGTTTCAAGAGTATGTCTACCTTACTTGGAAATTGCAGTCTTGATGTTATTAGTTTAATATTCTTCTCTTTTTATCTATGAAATCTTACCTACATTTCCAACTAAATCAACCTATTCTTAGTCTTATGAGGGTCGCAACGGAAACATATAAAATCGAACTATTTCAATTCAAGATTCGATCAAACTCATTCAACCACACTTTGGAATGAATGAGACTGTTACAGCCGATATACCCCTAGATACGACACCGCACGATTCGACTTAAGGTGTGGCCAGACATTGCGCGGCAATCGAGCGCGGCAGCCGCGCTATGTTTGGACGACGGCCGCGCGCCGCGCTCAAAAGGTGTTACCTATTTATAAAGGTATTATTATAAAGGTGTATTGTTCGTACGCACGGCAAACTTTTGTCCTTTGAATGCCGCGCTCGAATGCCGCGCGATGTTTGTTCATACCTTTACTTACAGGCTTTATCACAATAATGGTCAGTCTATTTTATACCATAAAATGAAATGCAAATGTACCATAAAGTGAAATTTTTGACTTTTTGTATGGGCTGAGTCTACCCGGATAAGACGGAAAAAGTGATAAAACTGCATTATCTTTAAAACCATCAAATTTAAAAAGAAACTGTCTGTAATTTACTTAGCTAGTATGATCATCTAACGAATTATATAAAAAAATACTGTTTAGCTATAAATAGTTGTGATTAGAAACGAAACAAGTGTTTTTGAAGAGCCAACTTTGGAAAATAAATCTATCAAGAAAAGTTTCACCAATCGTATTTTTGTCTTTAATTTATCTAGATTATAACTATCCTTAAGTTATCTTTGTCATAAAAAACAAAACTGTATGTTTTGCGGTTATTGAGAAAAAACGATTCTGCATTCACCAAAAACATTTATTATTCGTCTTAAGCTGATAGATCGTTTAGGCGAGTTAGTCGAATCGTGTTGTTTAGAATCATGGCAGAGAACAAACTATAAAAGTGTAAGGCCTAGAAACCGTAGTCGGATCAATTGAAGCTGTTACCTCTATGGCTATAAATAGCAAGGATTTGATGTTTATTTCTTGAAAATGTAGTAAGACCACAGTTTGGAGTTAAATTTACGTGCCTTTAGAAATTTTTCTGACGATGTTTTTCGGGTAAAGATAACTGATTCAAAATTGAGTTGCAAGATTCCACCTTAACAAACATAGTTACATATATACAATCATTGCAAGTTAAATAAAAGCTTGTAAAAGTATGCCTATGTCGGTCTCAAGACCTTTAAATATCTCTATGTAAAATCTCATCACAATCTGCCCAGTGGTTTAGCCGTGATAACGACACAGACAGACAGACATACTTTCGCATTTATAATAAAAAATAAATTAATAGGATCACGACTGTAATCCCCAAGAACGGTAGACATCCTCTCAGATCTCCAGACGATTAGATCCTTTGAAGATGTCTAGTGGGGGTAGTCAGAGGCACTTCCAAACATTATATTTGGCACATGCCCACATTTTGCAGTAGTTAGCATTCCATAAGTGACAGGTTGCAAGCTAATCGCCGCTTTTAAGAATTAACTGGTTTCCTCACGATGTTTTCCTTCACCATTTTGAGCACGTGTTTTTGATGCGCATATTAATTTTTCGAACAAAAAAATCCATTGATGCACGCCAGTATTCGAACACACGACCTTTAGAAGAAAGTCGAGGTACCTCCCAATCGGCCAACACGGCACTCATCTATACATATCTAATCTATACATATAATAAATCTATACATATAATAAAACTGTAGAAGAGTTCAATTCTGTACATTGAATAAAAACTAAAAAAAATAATCCTAGGGGCTTATACAAGTAACACAAGCCAAAAAAAAACATTTTGAAAATTTTGTCTGTCTGTCTGTCTGTCTGTCTGTTGTCCAACTTTCATGCAAAAACTACTGGACGGATTTTGATGAAACTATGTTTGTTATGTAGCTTTAATCCTCGGCAACATATAGGCTATAATTTATTTTGAAGATTGGAATACCAGATGTGAAACTATCTGTCGACCAGCGAAGCGGGCACAGGTCAGCTAGTTTTAGTATATATTTGATTTTGATTTTTAAGGGGCTCCCAGTCGCTGATTGCTCTTTTTCGAAACGAAAAAAGAAATACTTCTGAACAAGCCACATCTCCTATTTTTATAAGTATATTACTTCAGGTTCCTACCTAGATTTCTATTAAGCTGAAAACATAATAGCAGAAACTTTTCACGATAAAAATATTAATTCAAAATGATACGTTTTAGAATTTATGATCGAAATATTTTATATACCTACTATTAAATAAAATCAACTTGTGATTTATTGTTAAAGATAGGTAATATGTAGATCTAGATTTCTATTAGGATAGATTTTTAATAAGTAATTATACATAATTTATATCATTAATTTATTCGAAAAGCTAAGGCGGACCACGCGCGGACGTGTGTTTGTCATCATCGCAGCGGTCGGTAAGATTATTTATCGAAGTGATTAAAGATGGGTACATATTTATTCACATATACTATACATTATAAAATAGGAGATGTGGCTTGTTCACAAGTATTTCTTTTTTCGTTTCGAACAAAAATAATCGTCGACTGGCAGCGTCTTAACAAAACACAAAAGACGTAGCCTTCGAATTTAGAATCTCCTATTAACATCTAAGTCGGTTTAAAAGTAGGTATGTTATACGAGAAGCACACAAAAAGTTTTCTTCGGGAACTAATTTTAAACCGTAACTGTACTTGTATAATTTTAATTAAACTTGTCGGCAAAAACTCTTATAGGGTCATAGACCCGGTTGTGGAGCCTACCCCGGCTTAAGTCATTGTCTATTTTAGCAGTCAACAACTGAACATAGCGAACAAACTTGTTAAAAGTCTATAGTTAATACAATTCTTTGTTTATGGTCCGTGTAATTAGTGACAGTTGTGATGCGTTATGCCTCTAGATTTGATTGACCACAAGTAATGATTTCCCGGTTTGTCTATTTAAATATGAATAATTAATAACGAAATATCGCCTGTTTTAAAACCTTTGCTTAACCTAAAAGATAGACAAATACTCTATTCTATGTTGTTTAAAAATCGTCGTTCTATTCATATCTTACATATAAAAATGAATCGCTGAATGTTTTGCTAAGCGCAAATCTCGAGAGCAACTGAACCAATTTCGCAAATTCTTTTTTTGTTGTATTCGGTATTATCATGAGAAGGTTCTTATGAAAATTGACAGGACAACGTCTGTCAGACAGCTAGTTTTCAATATAAACTAACTAGTTTTATTTGAAAATTAAAATGTTGTTGCTGTTCGTGCCCACAACCAGCACTCTCACCCTAATGGTCGAGCAGTTCTTTGGCACAAGAGGATGTAGCCGCCACAGAATAGTTTTCAGTTAGTAAGTAAGCTTAAGATAAGCTGTGGGAGCTGCGTTTATTTTATTTTAAGCTTATAAGCTTTGGTTTTAAGACGCTTAAGCTAACTACAGTATAAAGCGGCCGTAACATAGCGTTTAAAATCTATGCAACTTAGAAGAAGCCAGTTGTTTTGCTGCTAAAAGAATTAGTAAATAAAATTATTCTTTTATTATGTATCCTCCCAGTTTCAAATGAAAAGACCAATGTAGAAATATTAATTGAAATAGGATCACTGAAATCCCCAAGTACTGTAAACTTTCTCTCAAATCTCCAGATCGCTCAGATCTATATATATGTATCTAAAAGGGGTAGTCAAAGTCTAAATATTACATTAGTAGTACAGTACTTATGAACCGTGATAGCTAGACAGTTGCAATTTTCACAGATGATGTATTTCTGTTACCGCTATAACAACAAATACTAAAAACAAATTAAAATAAATTAAGTTTTTTATAGATAATGGTACGGAACTCGTCGTGCGCGAGTCCGACTGGCTGTTGACCGGTTTTTTTTAAATATATCGTTTTATTTAAAATAAATAGGCAATTGGGGGCGCCACTAGACGCACTAATTCCCTTTAAAAGTCCAGGTATTTCGTTCAAAACAGGTTAATAACATCTTTATTGTGATATGTTCACCGAATCTTCTATAATATTTTTATGTGGTCCTCAAAGCCCCATTAGATAAATCCATCTCGAAAACATCATTTATTCGCAATATTCTGTAACGACTGAATAATCACAGAGCGTAATTGGTTTGTTCGGCTTAACCAATGCTGTGCAAGCGAAACGTTAAATCCTTGACGTAGGGATATTGTGTACTGTCAAGTGAAACGGTGTTACACATTTAAGATATTACTTATTCTTCCTACTATTTCTTACTACTTTTTCTTCCTAATAGCACTAAAGTTTTCAGAGAGTTCATTAGCTTAAGAACAATTTTATAAAAAAAAAAGATTTTTTTATATTTTAATTATAATGTAAATGTGGTAGTTTGTGAGTTTATATGTATGTTTGTGCTTCAATCAGGAATAAACGACAAAACGGATTAAGTTGAAATTTGCTGTAGATGAAGATATAATGCCGGAATAAAACATAGATTACTTTAAAATATGAAATACATTCCCAAATTAATAATGAATCTGACATCACAGACTAAACACATTCAGTCTTTTTTATTCGATTATTGAATATTTCATTGAATATTATTGAACAACGTCTGTCACAGGTCTGCTAGTGTAACGATAATTTTTAAACGAAATATAATTTAAAATGGTATAATGTTCTGATAAACATACAATAAAAATGTAAAAGTTTGTGTAGATGTCTGGGTGTTTATTTGTATGTACTCGCATGTCCTTAAATTGTACTTTAATTATGTATTTCATAATTTATTTGGTTTGGGGCTAGATGGCGATGTGTGAAATATCAACCAATATTTTTATTAAACTAGCAGTAATTAGTTGGTTAGTGGCTAGTGCACTCCTAAAGCTTATAAGATACATTTTATATCATAAATTCATAACAATTTATTGTGTTACTAAATCAATTTATACAAAGTGATTTAGTAACACAATAAATTAGGCATTACTTCTAATATATTCAAAAACAATTAGTTTCTAAGCACAAATAAATGTTTATCAATTATATTTTCCACTCGCCTGTACAAAATAATATCTCTATTAGTTTCGCTCAAAATTAATTGTTTTCATATACCTCTTTATTAGCGGCTTACAGGCTTATGATATGAAATTGTTTTTGTCCACAAGACCACCCAGACTTAGTTATGAGGCTTTACCTTAGACTATTATTCACTGGGACATTAAACGGGTTTTTAACCTAGATAATTATATAAATTACCTAAAATATAATATAAACTGCCGTGTTGGCCGAGCGAGAAGTACTCCGATGTTCAATCTGAAAATCGTGGTTTCGAATCAATGGATTTTTCTTACGAAAAATGTATATGCGCATCAAAATACGTGCTTAAAACGGCGAAGGAAAACATCGTGAGGAAACCGGTTAGTATTCTTGTAAGCGGCGATGGGTTTGCCACCTATCACGTATGGAATGTTAACTACAGTAAAATGTGGGCATGTGCCAAATATTATGTTTGGACCCCCACTAGACATATTCAAAGGATCTAAGCGCCTGGAGATCTGAGAGAGATTTATTAATTCTAAAGCGGTAAAAAGCTAGTAAATAAATAAATATTGGTGTACATTAAAAACATTGCCATTTAGGCTTGGTGCCTATCTCCATAGATAAGCGCATAAACAATACATACTGATACCTAATTAACGCAAGGGTTTAATTTCTAACGCGACGTTACCATCGCTTTATTAGAGGGGTATATTATCCCCCGTGGAGTACACTAATTACCTGTTAATTAAGATGCCCTTATACGAGAAATTATATCTCATCATTCTTTCATTTACATGAAGGAAAACATCGGTTCAAAACGGTGAAGGAAAACATCGGAAGGAAACCAGTTAGTATTCTTTCAAGCGGCGATGGACTTGCAACCGCGCCAGACTCTTCTAGACATCTTCAAAGGATCTAAGCGCCTGAAGGAGGAGGATGTCTACCGTCCTTGGGGATTAGACGTGATCCTATTTTTTTATCTTCTTATATTAAGTACAATTTGTAGTCAGACTGTAAAAAACCGGCCAAGTGCGAGTCGGACTTGCGCACGAAATGTTCTGTACTATATCTATACAAAACGGCAAAAAACACGTTTGTTGTACGGGAGCCCCACTTAAATATTTATTTTATGCTGTTTTAGTATTTGTTGTTATAGCGGCACCTGAAATACATACTTAATCTGTGAAAATTTCAACTGTCTAGCTATCACGGTTCATGAGATACAGCCCTGTGACAGACAGACGGACAGCGAAGTCAAATTCAAATTCAAATTCAAAAATCATTTATTTCAATAAAATCACAAGGATCACTTTGAAACGTCTTAGGAACTAGGTGAAGCTACGCCGATTCCACGCGACCAAGCCTAGAAGAATCAGGCAACAAACACGGCTTGGGGTCTACCTTTTTTTTTATGATCCTTTCCTTAATGCTATGTAGAGCTCCAGTGTGGTGCCAATCGAACAAGGTGAAGGCTCAAACAAGAATAATAATTAAAAGTTAAAAGTACCTACTACTCAAGTACGTAGGTACAGCAATAAAAAAAATAACTAAAGAGCTTCAGCACAAATTCAAAAAGCAACACACGCTACACTTGATTTAGAATTAAAACTTACAGATAAAATAACTATTTGCTTAAAAATAATTAAAGTAGACAAATGTTACACAAAATGAAATTAAGTACCTAAATCAATATTTAGCTGTCGAGTGGCAGAGCGACATCAGGCCACGAGGATTTATCATTTATATAATCATCTACAGTATAATACGCTTTGTTTATAAGATTATTCTTTATGTAGGATTTAAATCTTCTAACGGGAAGTTTTGTTGCGTTTTCTGGCAGTTTATTATAAAATAGTATACAATTCCCCATAAACGACCCCTTCACTTTTTCTAATCTAAATTTGGGTATGTACAATTTGTTCTTATTTCTTGTGTTAATACTATGTACATCACTTTTTTTCTTAAAGAAAGCCATATTCTTATGAGTATACAGTAAGTTTTCATATATATATTGTGAGATTACTGTGAGAATGTTAATTTCTTTAAATTTTTGTCTCAAAGAGTCCCGGGACTTCATTTTATAAATGGCACGTACTGCCCGTTTTTGTAAAACAAAAATAACTTGAATGTCTGCTGCCTTACCCCAGAGAAGAATTCCATACGACATTACACTATGGAAGTAACTAAAATAAACTAGCCTAGCTGTGGCTTCATCGGCCAGCCGCCTAATCGTGCGGACTGCATAGGCAGCGGAACTAAGTTTACCAGCAAGTGTTACAATATGAGGTCCCCATTGTAAGTTTGCATCAATATTGAGACCTAAAAAAGTAGTCGAATTAACAAGCGTAAGAGCCTCTTCATTTATTTCAATGTTAGTCGGAGTATGCCGTACACTAGGCAAAGAGAATTTAATGCATTTTGTTTTCTTAGAATTAAGCAATAGATTGTTTACAGTGAACCAATTAAAGACTAGCGACAGTGACGCATTTATGTCATCGAAGTTAACTTTAGATCTATCGACTTTAAAAATAAGCGACGTATCATCAGCAAATAGGACTATGTCACAAATGTCTTTTACATAGAATGGGAGGTCATTAATGTAAACTAAGAATAAAAATGGACCTAAAATCGAGCCCTGTGGAACTCCCATTTCAATAAATGACCCAGAAGATCGTTCGCCACCGATATCAACTTTCTGGACTCTATTGGACAAGTAAGATTGTAAGAGGTGAATTGCCTGGTTATGGATGCCATAGTGTTGTAACTTTGCGATTCGAGTTGCGTGACTCACGCAGTCAAACGCTTTCGACAAATCGCAAAACACACCGATCGCATCTTGCGATTTCTCAAAGGCCTCATATATGTGCTTTAAGAGCAAAGTACCGGCATCGGTTGTTGATCGACCCTTTGTAAATCCAAATTGATGACAATGAAGTAGCCCATTAAGATTGAAGTGAGATAATAACTGAGTAAGAATAACTTTTTCAAAAATTTTACTTAGAGCAGGCAATACTGATATTGGTCTATAATTAGAGGGATCTTTCTCGTTTTCCGACTTGTACAAGGGAATGAGTTTACTATGCTTCATGAGATCAGGAAAAATTCCCTCGTCAACACACCTATTAAAAACGTGGGCTAAACATGGAGCAATATCAATGATAATAGTACCTAATACCTTTGTAGATATACCCCATAGATCTTCAGTATTTTTGATATTCAGAGATCTAAAAGTTTTCACAATATTATCAGCATTAATGTATCTAAAGCTGAACTCATTTTCACATTTGGCAACACTAGATTCTAAGAGAACGGACGCCGCAGAAGCTGAGGAGTTTAGTGACTGGGTAACAATTCTAGGTATACTAGAGAAAAAACTATCAAATGCATCCGCCACTTCTTTTCTTTTAGTTAATAGCTTATCATTAATATTTAAATTTATCTGTTTATTACGGGGTTTAGATTTTCCCGTTTCATTATTAATTAGCTTCCAAGTTGCTTTAATTTTATTAGAGGACTTTTCAATTTTATATCTTAAATACAATGATTTAGCCGCACGACACACTTCTTTGAAAATTTTGGAATAATTCTTAACATGAAGTATAAAGGTAGGGTCGTGCAGCCGTGACTCCCTAGTTGCATAAAGTTCGTATAATTTATTTCTACTTCTATAAATACCAGGTGTAGCCCAGTCAGTAAACCCGACCTTACATCTAGTTTTGCTCGTTTGTAACTTAAAAATTTCACTGTGCTCTCTAGTTATTAAATTAGACAAATTGGTAAACTGGTCATTTGGGTCATCTATGCATGGTATAAGAGGCATTTTGAGTTCAATATTACCCTGAAACTTTCTAATACGACAATCAGTGATGGGACGGTAAGTGAACTCCTCAGGTTTATTTAATAAATTACAAGAAAATAAGACACTATGCCCGAAATGATCAGAACTAAAATGTTTGATCACTGATTTATTAATTGGTTCACAACTACAATAAACATTGTCTAGACAGGTGGCTGTGGTAAGTGTCACTCTTGTCGGTTCCATAAACAGATGGTACAAATTAAAACTCTTAAATAAATTAATCAATCTTTCAGATAAAGGATGGATCGGAATATCTTAATCGGAAGTCTTAGTAATAGGGTCCCGTTTTTACCCTTTAGGTACGGAACCATAAAAACGTTGCGCGTGTAAGAATAGTCTAGAATTTGGCTCATAATGACAATGCTTTAGAATTTAAATTACCAACATACAAAAGCTTAGAAAGTTTCAGTTTAAACTGGTTTCCTGAAAAGGTTTTCAGGGTTTTGTGATTTTCCGTACCATTTCTTGATGTATTGTAGCTGTTTGAAGGGAATTAGTGTAATGATATGATTCTTGATGAAAGTGTATTATAAAACTCAGGATCCTTCTGAAGTACGATCCTGATGCCCATTGATGGGAGCATTTCATTATTAATTAAGGATACATACATACATACATACATAGGGTAGTTGACGTAGGGCAGGCAGCCGGTTGTAAAACATAAGCCAAATTCTCTTCGCAACATGTGGTGCCGACCTCACAATAAGTAGGAAAAGGAGAAGAAAATTATGATTAAGAATAAATATACATACATAAATGTTTTGTTTAAAACAATGTTTTAGCCATCAATATAAATGTACTACGTACTAGATTGCGCGATCCGAACACTCACTTTGTTCGACTGAACTGTACTGTAATCCACACACCTTACTTTAGCGTGACTTTGACGTTCATGCAGTGTTGACGCGTATAGAGAGCCGCGCTAATTATTCGAAAATCCATGTGTAAGTGTGAACCTGATAGGTCAAATTATTTGTTGTACTATGTGAATATGAATAATAAGGCAATAATATCGTTAAACCACAACAAACAAAAAATATTATTTTAAAAATTGTTGTACTAAAATTAAAAATGCACGCCATTCCATTTCAAAACTGGTTGTAGGCATTGAGCTTAATGTACTACGTACTAGAGGAGCTATCCAAGCCAAATAAATTGCTCAATTTTCAATTATTAAAGCCAAAGTCCGCTTGCAGCGTAAAATAAATATTTATATGGCTAAACGAAACATTGAAACGTAAAGCGCTGACCGCTGAATAGCTTAAGTTACTTTCAATCAAAAAGGTCGTAAGCGCCACGAAAAACACGTTTGCGCGTCACAGGCGTTAGACTCGGACTGAGTCCACTTTGGTCCAGGGACCGCAAGGCGCACCGCAAATTATTACTTTGTGGTGTCATCTCTAGTACGTAGTACATTAAGCTCAATGGTTGTAGGTAAAAATATAAGATTGATTTCACGCGATGTTTTATTTTAAAACGCCGCTGGATCGATTATGATTAAATTTAGAGTAATTTGGATGTAGTAGTTTAAAGTCTTCATTTTGATTTTTCAGAAATTTCAATGTATTACAATAAAGTCGTTTAAAATTGATTTCCTGAATCTGCGCAAAAGAAGTCGCGGTAAAACATTAAGGTTTCCTATGCGTTGTTAAGAAGTGTAACCCAAAAAAATGCCACCATTTATTCAAGTTTTTGAGGGTCGTTTGTTTATCAGTATGTTAATGAAGTGTATCAATATCCTTCCTAAAGCCATTACAACAATGATTGTTGTTTCCTTTGATATAACAGTTTTACGTCAATTGTCCTTATTATCACTTTCAAACGGAAATGGTAGGTGTTAAATCAACCGGTAAATTACTAAAGGTGATGCTTGAAATTTCAGTTTTTTTGTATGGCCGGAGTCTACCTGGATATGACGAAAAAGTGATAAAACCTCATTATCTTGAAAACCATCAAACTTCAAAAGAAAATATCTTTCATTTATGTAGCCAAAATGATTATCTAACGTATTATATAAAAATTAACTGTTTATGTTTAGCTATTCAAAGTTTAGAGTAAAAACAAAATAGTGTTTTGAAAGAGCCAACTTTGGAAAATAAATCTAACAAGAATAGTTTGACCAATCGTGTTTCTGTGTATATATTGTCTAGATTGAATCTTTATGTTATCTTAGTCATAAAAAAACCAAACTGTTTTTTATACGGTCATTGAGAAAAAACAATTCTACATTATTATATTAAATATAAAAAAATATATATTACTCGTCTTAACATAAACATGGTTGTTATGGATAGATTTTGTATTTTTATTTTATTTCTTACAATTTTGCTCAGGCCACAGATGTAAAATAACGCCGTGAACATAAATCGTAGACTTCTTTTTTCATTAATTCTTGCAATATCCTTGCTCAAACATCAATACTTTCTTATATTAAACCAAATATTTTTGTCTTTTCTTCGGTAGTTGAACATTTTCTCGGGTCCACGCTCAAGATATTCGGTTAAATAAAAACCATGGCTTTAGTAGGAAATTTGTGTAATATTATAAAAACTTACAAAAATCAGTGCAGACATCCAACATACTGTAACAAACGTGGAAACAAATGATCGTGGAATTCAAACATCGACCATATAGCCCAATAATAAACTCCTAATGGCTTCATTTCTTCAAACAAACAATTCTGTCAAAACGTTGAGGTGTGCAAGGGGAGCGGTAAAAAATGCATTCTGATTGGCCGGTTCAATGTCACAGCCGTGAACCACGCTCGGTGGTTTAAACTGGACCTGTATCCCATATGTGTTGTCTGACAGTGTTTGCCTTGCATGAGGAGTCAAGGCTGTGTGGTCGATGAATTTAAACGAGGATACAGCATACACTGTTTTTGTCACAATCAGTGGCTTTCGGTTCTTGTAGTTTTGATGTACATGTGCCTTCTGCTTGGGAAAAGCATTTGCCACCTCGCTTTTTGCACCTAGTCTCTTTCACTGAAACTGGAAATTAAAATAAATAAATAGAATCATTGCTGTAATCTCTCAGATTTCCATGCGCAAAGTTCCATGAAGGTGTCTAAAGAGGGTCAACTCAAGTCAAGTCAAAGTCGGTAATCAGATACACGTTCAAACATTATATATGGCACAAGCTCACGTCATGTAGTAGTTAGAATTTCATACATGTCAGATTGTAAGCCCATTGCCAACCTAAAATCTCCTGGAGGAACCAGGAATGGTTTGTATGACATACCCATATTTTGCAGTACATTAAAGTAACATAAATTATATTACATTTTCAAAAAAAATTGAGTTACTCGTGACAGTTGCAATAATGTAACCTAAAGTATCAACAATTTGCATGATCTTCATTAAGGCGCTCCCTGTCGACGATTGCTTTTGTTCGAAACGAAAAAAGAAATACTTGTGAACAAGCCACATCTCCTATTTTATAATGTATAGTATATGTGAATAAAGATGTACCCATCTTTAATCACTTCGATAAATAATCCTACCGACCGCTGCAATGACGACATATACGAATAAATTAATGATATAAATTATGTATAATTACTTATCAAAAATCTATTCTAATAGAAATCTAGATAGTAGGTATATAAAATATTTCGATCATAAATTCTAAAACGTATCATTTTGAAATAATATCGTGAAAAGTTTCTGCTATTATGTTTTCAGCTTAATAGAAATCTATGTAGGAACCTGAAGTAATACAGGGTGAAATCGTAAACACACGTCAAATTGATATGGGTGGTTCAGTATACGTAATAGTTTGGTTTCATGAAAAAATAATACACATTTAAAAAAAAAACAACAACTGATGTAATCAATTTAAACGATGCAGACAAAGTCAATGTATTCAGATAAGTTCATAATATCAGTGTTTTTTTTTGTTAAAATATTTAAAAAATAATATTCGGATAAAAAACATTTAAAGTATCAAGTTAATTTAGTTGAACTAAGTACACAAAACTTTGCGAGTGTAATAAGATGCCTTTGCAGTTGTTGTTTTTTTTTTTTTAATGTGTATTATTTTTTCATGAAACCAAACTATTACGTATACTGAACCACCCATATCAATTTGACGTGTGTTTACGATTTCACCCTGTATACTTATAAAAATAGGAGATGTGGCTTGTTCAAAAGTATTTCTTTTTTCGTTTCGAAAAAGAGCAATCGTCGACATACAGCCCCTTAATACACTTTTGCAAAGCTGGGGCGAACAGCTAGTTAGTAATTTGAGCACCTGGTGACAAAATCTATTGATACACAGATGGGATTCGAATCTACTTCCATAACTACTACACTACTTCCATAACTACTACACTACCTCCATAACTACTACACTACCTCTATAACTTCTACACTACCTCCATAGCTACTACACTACCTCGTAGCTACTTACTTCCATAACAACATTCGATGCCTTGCCTCTGCTGCTGGGGACATAAACCTCTTGTCGCAGCCAGGTTGTTATGGGGGCAGTCAGCGGCAACGACACACATCCCACCAGCTGATAAGCAGTCATGCTCTTGGCTAATTGAGTCAATTCTGCATACTGGAAGACCAAAAAGAAGTATTGTATTATAATAAATAGTTGGTGAACATTTTACTCAGCGTCATCTAGCTTTAAACTAAGCAAAGTACTGCACAATGTACTCCTGCAAGCTATCAAATGTCAAAACTGACATTTTAACAATACGATAAGTGTCAGTTAAAACTGACATTTGAACGATACGATGTCGATACGATAGTAATTCGTGCTCAACCTCAGTTCTTATTTACTCTTTGCTTAATCATAATAACAAGAATTAACTAATGATACATACAGTTTTAGTTGTGTATCATATTTGTTTCTTACGCCATTGAGTTAGGGCCTATCAATATATAATACAACAGTTGTCAACATTTTGTTAGTTATAATTTGTTGTCAAGTTTTTACATTTAGACGATACGATGTCGATACGATAGTGATTCTTGCTCAGCCACTGTTTATCCATACTCCGTAATAACAAGAATTGACTAATGACAAACACAGTTTAGTTACTGTTATGTAACATCTTTGTTTCTTACGCCATTGTGTACTGGAGTAGCCCATCAATTCTGTGGTTTGTAAGCGTAAGTGGTGATACTTGTAACAAAAGTAGATCGTTGAACTGTTCATTGTTGAGTTAGTTAGTACAGAGTTCGTGTCTCAATATCTAAATTATACCACTTCTAGTGTACTGATGTACCTACGTTACCTATCTAATATTTTCAAGCGTGTATTGAACTAGGTAAGTATATGTATAATACATACCTATCTACTTTGGTTTAGCGTTATAATTAGGTACGAGTATAATAAATTGGAATATGTTTCATAGACCTACTGCAGCTAACCTACCACCTTTGCGAACGAAGTTGCGCACGGGTCAGCTAGTAATTTTATAAATACTTACTATAATTTTATAACAAAATACCAGCTTTTTATTTCTCAATAACTTAAATCATATTCTTCATAGTCATAAAAATACACAGTAAAAAGTTACAAAAAAATGTATACATCAGTAAAACTTATTTAGGGTCAAAGACCCGGTTGTGGAACCTACCCCGGTTTTGGGCATTTTCAATTGTGGCAGTCAACTAAGCATAGCAACCAACTTGATTAAAATCTATTGTTAAGGGGCTCCCAGTCGACGATTGCTCTTTTTCGAAACGAAAAAATAAATACTTCTGAACAAGCCACAATCCTATTTTTATAAGTATATAAATAATAATAATAAATAATAAATATTGGCAGACTTTACACACAGCGCCATCTAGCCCCAAACTAAGCAAAGCTTGTAATATGGGAACCAGATAACTGATAGAATACTTATTATACTCTTTTTTTGTAAATACATATAACACCCAGACACAGAACAAACATCTATGTTCATCACACAAATATTTGCCCTGGATGGGGATCGAACCCACAACCTACAGCGCAGAAGGCAGAGTTACTACCAACTGAGCTGTGAGCTGAGGTTCCTACCTAGATTTCTATTAAGCTGAAAACATAATAGCAGAAACTTTTCACGATAAAGATATTATTTCAAAATGATACGTTTTAGAATTTATGATCGAAATATTTTATATACCTACTATTAAAATCAACTTGTGATTTATTGTTAAAGATAGGTAATATGTAGATCTAGATTTCTATTAGAATAGATTTTTGATAAGTAATTATACATAATTTATATCATTAATTTATTCGAAAAGCTAAGGCGGACCACGCGCCGACGTGTGTTTGTCGTCATTGCAGCGGTCAGTAGGATTATTTATCGAAGTGATTAAAGATGGGTACATCTTTATTCACATATACTATACATTATAAAGTAGGAGATGTGGCTTGTTCACAAGTATTTATTTTTTCGTTTCGAACAAAAACAATCGTCGACTTAATACAATTCTTTGTCTATGGTCCGGTTTGATTAGTGACAGTTATGCGTTATAGACTTGATTGATCACAACTAAATATTTCCCGTTTTGTCTATTTAAATATAAATAATTAATAAATACATAAATATAGATTGTTATAAAACCTTTGCTTAACCCACAACATAGATAAATACTCTATTCTAAGTTGTTTAAAAATCGTCGTTTTAATCATTTTTTCAGTGTAATTAAACCGTTTACTTGAAAATTAAAATGTTGTTAAAATGGCCAAAACCAGCGTTCTCACCCTATTTTTCTGAGAAAAAATTGAATAACTTACGATCATTATTTATGTAATCACGCGCACAAACGAACCCAAATAAAAACACAATAGTAAACATCTTCATAGCTTTCAAACACAACAGCTCCAGCTTAGTCTCAGCCGAGGAATGACAACGGAATCATTAATCTTTTGTACCTCTACTTCATAATCTTGGATAACGTGAAATTCCACTTTCAAGACATTCTGTTATCTATACTAATAGTATTAGAGTTGTTTTTCGAGTTCCTGTCGATTTGCTTGGTACATTAGTTGTAATCGTTAGAGACAAATGAATTCACTCATACATCATTAGGTTATAACACGAGCTGGCTACAATTGTATAGTTTACAAGCTGACCCCGTTCCCGTTCCCGTTCCCGTTCCCGTACCCGTATTATCAAACCTAATAAAGCTCAAATTGACTCTACGTTTTAGTTAGAAAACATTTGTATGGGAAAAAGAAAAGGGCTGTTTTTAGGGTTTCCCGGCAATTATTCGAATTTTTCTCACCTTTTAAACCTTCCCTAGACCTCCACGAACATTTCAAGACTAAGATAAGATAAATCCGTTTAGCCGTTCTCGAGTTTTAGCGAGACTAACGAACAGCAATTAATTTTTATATATATATATATATATATATTATACTAGCAGACACGTCCACGCGTTGCTGTGTCAACAAATTTGCAATAAAATAAAATTGCGACTATAATTAAAGATCTAAGCTATCCTATATCTCAAGTTGGACCAGACTGCTCACGGTGTGCCAATTTAATTTAAAATCGGTTATGTAGTTTAGAAATCCATCGCGGACAAACATCGTGACAGGAGATTTATATATATATATATTCCACAACATTGTCACGAGTTATTCACGTATTTGTTGAACGACATGTAACGAAACATGACGCTCAATTTGTAAATATGCGTGTCTGAAGACGTAAAAAAAACCGGCCAAGTGCGAGTCAGACTCGCGCACGAAGGGTTCCGTATGTATAAAAAACGGCAATAAAACACGCTTATTGTATGGGAGCACCACTTAAATATTTATTTTAATCTGTTTTTAGTATTTGTTGTCATAGCGACTACAGAAATACATCATCGCGGTCATACAGACTAATTAACAAGTTTTCAAATCGATAAAGCTATATGCGGTTAATTCACTGACCTCTAGAGGTCAGTGGGTTAATTTAATACGTTTTCTTCACACAATTTTATTAATGTTTGTACAGATTTGTAAGAAGAAAAGATACAAAGATCTTATATGACGTAAAATGCTCTACATTCCGGCAATCGACGAATTGAAAAACTTATTTTTAGGGTTCCGTACCCAAAGGGTAAAAATGGGGCCCTATTACTAAGACGCTGTCCGTCTGTCTGTCCGCCTGTCTGTCACAGGGCTGTATCTCATGAACCGTAATAGCTAGACAGTTGAAATTTTCACAGATTATGTATTTCTATTACCGTTATAACAACAAATACTAAAAACAGAATAAAACATAAATATTTAAGTGGGGCTCCCATACAACAAACGTGTTTTTTTGCCGTTTTTTATAGATACTGGTACCCTTCATGCACGTGTTCGACTCGCATTTGGCCGGTTGTTATATAACAGATTTATACTAACCTACCACAACAAAACCAAGTCGTTCACGGGTACAGTCGGCCAATAAGGACGAGGAACAATGAGACTTTAATCCTCAATCTACGTTCCCATAGCAACGAAAACCCAACATCATTAATCACAGGTGATACGAGACAGCGGGACGGGGGTCGCATCATGCGGGATTACTGGAGATTATGTCACGCTATGCTATAGAATGGTGTATTGGGGATTTGTAGTTTGTACTCGCATGTCGTTTGTGTTAGTGAGTTATGAGTTTGACATGCTTGAGTGACGCCCATGACTTAGTTATATACCTGTATGCTTTAATAGCCCACGACTTAAATAAAATAGGGTCACGACTGTAATACAATAAAATATAATAAAATAAATACATACTTATGTACTTATATATACAATATGATTAAATTGATTGTACAATGGTGTCGATTCTATTGGCACCGAGTTAAACTTTAAATTTTTCTAAAATAAAATTAAAACAATTTCGCTCTTATTCCTTTACGTTAAAGTCTAAATTAGATTAACCTATAAATTAAAGAATTCTTAAATTTGGAATATTTTTGAAACATAGTTTTTTTTCGTATATTTCGTATGTGCTAAAAAAATATTTTTATTTTTTAATGACCGTTTTTCCGTATTTTTTTCTTACTTTCCTAAACTTTCACGAACATTTTAAAACCAAAATTAACCGATACCTTCCAGCCGTTTTTAGTATTTTAATATATAAGAAGAAAGACAGTTTCAATAATAAATTATAAAACCTTTCTTTCTAAGATAGTCTATGTACCGGGATAGCAAAATAGTCTACTCTTTTTAGGGTTCCGTACCCAAAGGATAAAAACGGGACCCTATTACTAAGACTTCGCTGTCCGTCTGTCCGTCTGTCCGTCTGTCTGTCACAGGGCTGTATCTCATGAACCGTGATAGCTAGACACTTGAAATTTTCACAGATGATGTATTTCTGTTGCCGCTATAACAAATACTAAAAACAGAATAAAATAGATATTTAAGTGTGGCTCCCATACAACAAACGTGTTTTTTTGTCGTTTTTTATAGAGGATGGTACGGAACCGACTCGCACTTGGCCGGTTTTTTATGTAACACGCAAGCGAAGCCGCGAAGGGGCAAGACACTTTATGCTCAAGCATAGAATGAATGAATTCAATCCCAAAAGTTTCCCGTCGTTACTCCGAGAAACTCGAGCATTTATCTGCGTAAAACGAAAAGTAAAGTTGGTTGCAACAGCAGATTGTTTGCTGAATAATAATGTAATGTGCCGTACCTAGTCTCGTAAACCAAACATGGAAGACAATGATGTAAGAAAGTGTATGATGCGACGATGTGATTTGTTCGATTTAGAATGACGAGTGTCTTCTTCCTCTTTTGACCAGCACAACATGTAGATAAACATGTTGCAAATGGATTTGGCTTGGGGTGTTTTACAACCAGCCGCCTGCCCGACGTCAACCCTCTGGGTTTGCACTTTTGTCTTGTCAGCGGCGGGCTGGCTAAGTGAAATAAAAATGAATAGTATCACGACTGTAATCAGTAAACATACTCTCATATCTCAAGGCTCTTAGACTTATAAGCGATGGGCTACAAAATGTTGGTATTATGACAAACATAATGTTTAGACGTGCTCCTGACTAACCCCTTTAGACATCTTCAAGGAACTAAGCGCCTAACGGAGACGCTTGAGTAATTATATTCCAGCAAAGAAGCATACATAATTTGCAAATAGTCTTTGTTATAATAAGGGTACCTTCCCTACATGAAAAGTGGGGATGTTATTTTATTTCTCGCATACCCCATGCCCCACCCTACACGGGTATCGTTGGATAGGTCTTACCTAGTTTATGACACCCGCGTCACAAACACCACACTAGAGTTCTACATAGCATTTACAAAAAGGATCATAATAAAATCATAGGCACCACGTCATGCTTATTGTCTGATTCTTCTAGGCTGAAGAACACAAGCGTAGCTTAATTTAGCTCCTAAGTCGATTCAAAGCAATCAATGTGATTTTATTGAAATAAATACTTTTTGATTTTGACTTATATTAAAAATTCAAAAAAAGCAGTCAGAATCAGTATATTAATGTGAGTGTTACGATAATAAATCATTTTAATGTCTTCACATAATACAAAATGTTGTCTTTGAACAAAGCTATATCGTTTAAATTATTTGATACTAGCTATTGTTATACTATTAGCAATTAAAATAAATAGGATCACGACTGTAATCCCCAAGTACGGACGCTTAGACGCTTAGATCCTTTGCAGATATGATGAGGGTAGTCAGAGGCACGTCCAAACATTATATTTGGCAATGCTCACATTTCGCAGTAGTTAGCATTTAATACGTGACAGGTTGCAAGCCATCGCCGCATTAAAAATTGCCTCATTCTATTTTTCCTTTTACTGCGTCAAATTTACAATGTCTTTCGGCTATGTAATATGTAAATTACATCAAGTAGTTTGTTCGATGCCCGAGTTAAGCGAACAAAAGCCTTTTTACGGTGTTCATTATCATTGTCTTTAGGTAAAATGTTACACAACATTTTAGTGCTTTGGTAAAACTACATACACGGCAATTTTTTTTTAAATAGTCATAAAAACAATGCTTTACACTAGGTATATAAAAAAGTTAGAATGACAAAAGCTATTTTTTATATTTGTATTTATGTTTTTACGTACCAAAAGTTACATTTATCAACGAGTAACGTAGACTACATTATTTTCAAAAAAATTAGAGATCCACACAAACAAAAGAAACAACAAATTGCCTTTTATCTTCATAAGTATACCCGTGCGAAGCCAAGTAAGACTGCTAGTCTATAAATAATGAACTGCGTGCATTGTGCGTGTTTATCAAAATATAACGTAGCAACTCTTTAGCATTCACACAAATAAAATGTTTAAAAAACCGGCCAAGTGCGATTTGGACTCGCGCACTAACTTACCATACTTCCGTACCATTATCTATACAAACGGCAAAAAAAACACGTTTGTTGTATAGGAGCCCCCCTTAAATATTTACTTTATTCTGTTTTTTGTATTTGTTGTTGTAGCAACAACAGAAATACATAATCTGTGTTCAACTGTCTAGCTATCACGGTTCTTGAGATACATCGACTAATGTAGTCGATGTTGAGATACAGCCTTGTGACAGACAGACGGACAGACAAACGGACAGACAGACGGACAGACAGATAGACAGACAGACAGACGGACAGGCAGACGGACAGACAGACGGACAGACAGACGGACAGCGAAGTCTTAGTAATAGGGTCCCGTTTTTACCCTTTGGGTACGGAACCCTAAAAACCATCTCTATCCATGCTTTTCAATTCGGCCCACATACAAAACAAAGCGTCTCTTAGGCCGCGCTTTGAATCTTTACACCACAAAGGAATGCGAATGTATTTCGATTGGAACTTTGCACTATATTTCAGAGATGGAATATCACGGTCTGACGTTCAAAAGAAACCAACGGAACGGGCTTTTTAGGGTTTCTTACTCAAAGGGTAAAAACGGGACCCTATTACTAAGACTCTGCTGTCCGTCTGTCTGTCTCTCTGTCACTAGGCTGTATCTCATGAACCGTGGTAGCTACACAGTTGAAATTTTCACAGATGATGTATTTATGTTACCGCTATAACAACAAATAATATAATAAATATTTAAGGCTCTCAAACAACAAACGTTATTTTTTTGCCGTTTTTTATAGATAATGGGTATGGAACTCTTCGTGCACGAGTCCGACTCGCACTTGGCCGGTTTTTTGTATAGCTTGAATTCCAAACGTGTATTGTAATTTTTTGCGAGCGCACTGTTTGCCAGAGGGAATCGACTTTGCTTTCTGCATCAGCAGGTCTAGCATGAACAGTCAAGAAAACGATGTGATTTTGGAGGAATAGACAAAAAACACTTTAATCACTTCACTTTAAAATACACTTACACGCGGTCGGAGAAGTGTAGTGTAGAATAATTTTCTTAATTAATTGTAGCAATTTCTATGCTTAAACAGTAGACATATCTTGTTTGAGCCTTCGCCTTGCTGGGGCTCTACGTAGCATTAAGGAAAGAATCATTCAAAAAAAGGTAAACCCCAAGCCGTGTTTGTTGCCTGATTCTTCTAGGCTTGATCGCGTGGAATCGGCGTTGCTTCACCTAGTTCCTAAGACGTTTCAAAGTGATCCTTGTGATATTATTGAAATAAATGATTATTGAATTTGAATTTGAATTTATCGCCTGCAGGTCTACAATGAACATAACAGTCGAGAATACGGTGTGTTTTTGGAAGAATAGACAAAAATTACACTATTAGAATGTAGTGACTAAGACGGTCGAGGAAAGTGTAGTTTTGGATCATCTCTTTCTTTCATTCTAGAAATTTCCATGCTTTAACTGTAGAAATATCACTGTTTTCGACTTAAAATATTCTCATAATGTTGTCTACTCTTCTACAGATGTTTTCTCCGGGGTCATGCTAACCCTGCTGAGGTTTTAGACTCTTTGTCAAAATATAAATTCGTACTATTATTTCCACATTTGACATTTTTTTTTGAGAATATTAGTACAAGTAATTTTGTTTTATGTTCTTTCGACCAATTTTTCACAGTAAATAAAAATAAAAATAAAATAAGATTTTATTTCTACTAACTTACTAGTTAAACTTAGGTATAATTACTTATTTATTGTGTATCACTTGTATCAGTCACCTCCATGGCTTAGGCCTACCCCAATTTTTTCCACATATTTCTATTTCTGGCCTTTGTCATCCAGTTTGATCCAGTTTTCTCTATGAAAATGTCTTCCCATCTTTTTTCTGGTCGACCTCTGCCTCTTTTTAGATTTCTAGGTATCCACTCTATAATTTTTTTGGCACATCTATCATTCCGTTCATCGAGCAAAACTACAACAATAAGTTTGCAACACACAAACAATACATGTTGTTGCAAAAATGTTGCTTGTCTATTGCTTACAGGGAATACGCGACTTTACAATCAAAGTTCACACATCGTTAGAAGTATTTTCTAAGAGCAGAAGAGACAATAACAATCACCGCGGGATTAAAGTCAACTGCAGTTGGATTGCTTTGAAACTATTTTTATTTTATTGCAGTCGTATTGTGAACGGACGCTTTGTCACTCTATATAGATATCGTCTGCTTAATGGTAAAAGTGCACTTTTTGACTAAATTGAGGTAAATAATGCAGTTCTTTCTAATTTTAACCGACTTCAAAAAGGAGCAGGCAATTCAGCTGTATGTTTTTTTTAAGTGTATGTTACGCGATTACTCCGGCGGCGTTTGTGGACGGTTTTACAAAATTATTTTTTTATTTAAAAGCCTATCCATCCGAGGTGGTCCCATTACCACCAGATCAGCATCTGATGATGGGATCCTAGGGAAATCGAGAAAAACCTTCAAAATTTATGTATAATATTCTATACTAATACTAATACTAATAATAATAATATTATAAAGAGGAAAGATTTGATTGTTTGTTTGTTTGTTTGTTTGTAATGAATAGGCTCCGAAACTACTGGACCGATTTGAAAAATTCTTTTACTATTAGAATCCTACATTATCCCTGATGAACATAGGCTATATAATATTTTCAAAAACGTTAGGGATCCGTATGAAAACTTCGATAATGTAACCCAAGGTGTGAAAAAAAAATAAAAAAAAATCCTTATAACGCGTACGCTGCAAAAATTATTGACAATAGAGCAAAGTGATGTACTACAGTTTTAAAGAGGATATCAATATCTACAAATAAGTCAACAATATTACTAATATTATTATGAGGAAAGATGTTTTGTATATTTGTATGGAATAAATCCAAAAACTACTGGATAGATTTCAAAAAATCGTTTTCTATTAGAATGCTACATTATCTCTGAGTAACATAGGCCATATTTATTGTTTGAAAAAAATAGGGATCCCTATTAAAACTTCGATAATGTAACCTGGGTAAAAAAATACCCATAAAATCGTTATAATACGTTGCTCCCGTGCGGAGCCGGGGCGTACTGCTAGTTTATAAACATTAAGTCGGTTTTGTTTTTAGTTTTGTATACGGAATTATTTTACGCTTTATTTACTGGTAAAATTTACTGGAACTTACTTACTGTAAAAAAAATCTATCTACTTATTTATAATTTATCTAGATTAAATCTTTAAGATATCTTTGTCATATAAAAAAAAAACTGTATGTTTTGCGGTTTTTGAGAATAAACGATTCTGCATACATCAAACAAATATATTACTCGTTTTAACCTTAATTTGATATGATGAAAAGTAACGCAAATTTCCCATCTCATTATAAAAAAAGTCGCCGTCAATTAAAAGACAAAAACTATTTTATATAGTTATACTAGCGACCCGCCCCGGCTTCGCACGGGTAGCATGTTATTATACATATAAACCTTCCTCCTGAATTAAAAAATACCGCATCAAAATTCGTTGTGTAGTTTTAAAGATATAAGCAAACATACATACATACGCGGGAAGCGGAAAGCGACTTTGCTTTATACTATGTAGTGATAAAGAACGCCTACATAGTTATAACAAAGTGCGAGAAAAGTTTTCCTATCAAAAGGTCTTTCAAGAGTATTATAGGGTTCATGAATATTTTTTCAATACAGATATTCGATTAATAAATCTAGGAACTTTGAAACTTTTGTGAGAATCAAGAGACAAAAAGTTACAAAAATATAGGAGTTTACATAATAAACTATACATAACTACTATATATAACACTTCGTGTATATTTTCCACTGAAAAAGATAATGACTCATCATATTTCATTTGACAGCTCAGTTGGTAGTACTCTCGCCTTCTGCGCTGTAGGTTGCGGGTTCGATCTCCACCCAGGATAAAAAAAATTGTGATGAACATAGATATTTTTTCTGTGTCTGGGTGTTAATATGTATAATAAGAACTTATATATTTACAAATAAAGTATATCAGTTATCTAGTTAGGGGCTAGATGGCGCTGTTTGAAATGTCCACCAATAATAAATATATATTATCATTTGTTATTATTTATTATTCAATTCAATGGATTTTACTGTTCGAAAATACTATTTGCGCATTGATAAACATGTGCTTAAAACCGTGAAGGAAAACATCGTGAGGAAACCAGTTATTATTCTTATAAGCGGCGATGGGCTTGCAACCTGTCACGTATGGAATGCTAATTACTGCAAAATGTGGGCATGTACCAAATATAATGTTTGGACGTGCCACTGACTACCCTCACTAGCACACTAAGCACATTAAGAGTAAGAAAACGATGATATTTGCAAAAGTATAAGAACTGTGTCGCAGACATCAACTACCTCCTCCAAAAGTAGGGTTATGCACAGTTAGAATTTTAATCATAAAATAGAAAGTAATACTGCGCTAATATGTAATAGAGCAAGAGCGCTGGTTGTGCGCACTTTAGAAACATTATAATTTACAAATAAACAGTTTATATTTAAAAAAAAACTTATAATAACGACGATTTTTAAACAGCATAGAATATGGTATTTATCTATCTCTTAAGTTAGGCAAAGGTTTTGTAACAGGCGATATTCATATTTAAATAGACAAAACGGGAATTCATTGGTTGCTGGCAAAACAATCTAGAGGTACAACGCACCTCAAATGTCACTAATCAAAACGGACCATAGATAAATAATTGTATTAACTATAGATTTTAAACAAGTTTGTTTGCTATGCTTAGTTATTGATTGCAAAAATTTAAAATGCCCAAAGCCGGGGTGGGCACCACAATCAAGTCTAGGTCCCTATTTAAACATTACCATAAAATTGATCCATTACTTTGAACTCGACTAGGGGATGAATACATTCTCACTAACAATTACGAATTTCTGGAATATTATTAAATGCATAGTTCTATAATGAAAATTTTAAACTTTTAGTAATAGCGTCAGAATCCCGTGTTTCTTAAAGTTGAATGTCACAGAGATATAAAAAGCTGTAGCGCATAATATCGTCTTAGGTATATAATGGAAAAAGTAAGTTAAATTTCCTTTTACTTTGATACCAAAAAATAACAATAAATGATTAGATGATCATACACGTAAGACATGGTATAAATAAATAAATGTTAGTAGATATTTTAGACAGCGCCATCTGGCCTCAAACTAAGCAAAGTTTGTACGATAGAAACTAGAAACTGATAGAAAACTTACATTATACTCTCTCTCTTTTGTAAATACATAATTATGTAATTTCATAAAATACATAAAATAAATTATAACGGGTTAACCTGTTATGCTGCTAAAAAGTGTAAGTACTGCTCGTAGTATTTTATAAAGATTTTCATCTGATTCACTTTTTTTTGTAAATACGTAAAATACATGATTACAGGCATTTTATAAAGTTTTTGATCTGATCGGACCCAATTACTAACACTTCGCTGCCCGTCTGTCCATCTGTCTGTCAGTCACCAGGCTATATCTCATGAAACTTGATAGCTAGACAGTTGAAATTTTCACAGATGATGTATTTCTGTTGCCGCTAAAAACTTAATAAAATAAACGTTTAAGAGAGGCTCCCATACAACAAACTTTATTTCTTTGCCGTTTTTATAGATAATGTTCGATAAGTCCGACTCGCTCTTGGCCGGTTTTTTTTACAGTGTCTGAAATAACCCGCCGGACAGACGGACAAGGTTGTATCATTTATGTTCGGAGCCCATAAAACGTTTTGATTTAGTATACTCATTATTACTCTGAAGGGGAAACAATAACCCGCCGGAAGTCTCCGCGAACCGGAAGGAAGGTATTTGTATAGTTGTGTAAAAATAATACCGCAGTTGCAAAGTTTATTCGCTATTCAGAAGTAATCAGTCGTTTTCTGAGCAGCGTATTATGAGAATGAAAACAAGAGGAATCTTTTTGTAGACGAGAAGAAAAAGAAATTCATTGTACGTTGTTACCATTTTACCTAAGGTGATGCTTGACATTTTTGTTTTTATTGTATGGGCTAACCCTCGTATTCAAGAACGACACTATGAGAACACGCACCCACAGTGGACGAAATCTTTTTTCATAAACATCACTTTATGTTTTGAGCGACACTATGGCGTACACTACCGTGTGCCTCTAGAGCTCAACTTTGGCTAGAGGCACACGACAATGTGCCTCTAGTCACACTATGCAGTGTCGCACAGCATGAAGTGATTTTTATGAAAAAAGATTTCGTCCACTGTGAGTGCGTGTTCTCATAGTGTCGTTCTTGGATACGAGGGTGAGTCTACCTGGATAAGACGGAAAAAGTGATAAAACCGCATTATCTTGATAACCATCAAACTTAATAAGAAAATGTCTATAATTTACTTAATTTGTATGATTATTTAACGAATTATATAAAAATGAACTGTTTAGCTGTCCATAATTTTGAGTAAAAACTAAGTTAGTGTTTTGGAAGAGCCAACTTTGGAAAATAAATCTATCTAGAAAAGTTTCACCAGTTTATAATGTATCTAGATTAAACCCTAAAGTTATCTTTCTCATAAAAAAACGAAACTGTATTTTTGGTTGTTATTGATAAAAAACGATTCTGCATTCCTTAACAAAAATGTATTATTCGTCTTAATGTAGGGTGACCAGAAATTATTGAATACTATTAGGAGTCAATAAAATATTAGAATTTTGATGAAGTAATCATTTTCTTTATGTGAACGAAGTATAGCGAATAAATGATACGATACGATAATGATTCTTGCTAGCCCAATGAATCATTATCGTATCGTCAAAACGTAAAAACTGACACTTTTGTATTGTTTAAATGTCATTTTTGACATTTGGACGACACGTTGTTGATAGTGATTCGTGCTAAAAAACAGAAACACAGTTATTCAGTTATTCTAGTACCCCTGACTACAAGCGATCATAATCGGCGTCAACTGTTAAAATATTGCGGAACTGTCAAAACACTAAGATTTATTAGGTTTACCAGGTGGACTTGCGCAGTAGGTCCACAGGACGATGACGTAACAGGCGGCTTATTGAATACAAAAACCAATTTGTCCTGAAGAAGCCTACTCAATTCCAGAGCATGTTCCACATTTGTAACGTCTGCTAATAGTCTCGGTATAAATTAGAAGGGCATTTATTTCTCGTACAATTACTCAAGCGTCCTTGTGTCTGAGCATTGGACTATTTAACAACGAGACTAGTTTTTAGCCACGTCGAAGCACATGTTTTTTTATACAAAAATATAGATGTTTTGTGATTGTCTGTTCCTGTATCAATATAATTCATAAAATATGTATAAGTATACGAAGTTATTTTAATCTAAAAATATATATTCTAACAGAAAATAAATGTAGTTTCAACAGAAGCCTCAGACCTTTACCATTCATGTTACATAGAAACCTTTGACTTTGACAGTTTCTTAAAACTCTCTTCTTAAACTTCGTGCTCTTTGAAACACGGAAACGCTCCAGCTCCTGTCTCTATCACACATTCCCTCAAAGCGTGGCATATATTTTCTCTAAGCTATCTTCAATTCCCATATCTTTGTATCCAGAGGTGAAACCTTCTCTGTCATAGGTATTCTATGTGAATGTGCTCCCACGGGCTTCAGATTAATAGCTTTGCAAACAGCGTAAGAGGAACAATGCTGTGTACACACTAACGTACTTGTATCACACGATACGAAAGAATTTAGGCTCGCTCTTTCAAATTTCTTTGCTCTGCTGTTGACCTTATTTGCGTCGATACACTTAGCTTACTCAATTATTTAATAAAGCTCAATTATTTAAGGTAAATGAATCTACATTAAGGGGCTGTATGTCGACGATTGCTCATTTTCGAAACGAAAAAAGAAATACTTCTGAACAAGCCACATCTCCTATTTTTATAAGTATTACTTCAGGTTCCTACCTAGATTTCTATTAGGCTGAAAACATAATAGCAGAAACTTTTCACGATAAAGATATTATTTCAAAATGATACGTTTTAGAATTTATGATCGAAATATTTTGATACCTACTATTAAAATCAACTTGTGATTTATTGTTAAAGATAGGTAATATGTAGATCTAGATTTTAGTATATTAGATTTTTGATAAGTAATTATACATAATTTATATCATTAATTTATTCGAAAAGCAAAGGCGGACCACGCGCTGACGTGTGTTTGTCGTCATTGCAGCGGTCGGTAGGATTATTTATCGAAGTGATTAAAGATGGGTACATCTTTATTCACATATACATACTATACATACATTATAAAATAGGAGATGTGGCTTGTTCAGAAATATTTCTTTTTTCGTTTCGAACAAAAAACAATCGTCGACAGGGAGCGCGTTAACCCTATTTAGACATTAACCGCCTCTCCGCGCGGTCGGATGGTTAGCGAATTAGCAGTAGTAAGATTCGGGTAAAATAATAAAAACCAAAGAGGCAATAAAACAGATTTTTGCATAGAAAGAAGTTAATCGAATATGTGAATAGTTACATGTATTGTATTAAAAAGAAGAATGTATGTACCTAAAATAATTAAAAAACTACTAATACACATTGATTGACTGACTGACTGGTCTCACAGTTCAGTTGGTAATAGCTCTGCCTTCTGCGCTGTAGGTTGTGGGTTCGAGCCCCAACAAGGACAAATATTTGTGTGATGAATAAAGATGTTTGTGCTGTGTCTTGGTGTTATTATATGTATCATAAGAGTTTTTAAGGATTCTATCAGTTATCTAGTTCCCACAGTACAAGCTTTGCTTAGTCTGGGGCTATCTGGCGCTGTGTGACAATGTCCACCAAATTTTTATTGATGAATTAACTACAGACGTAGTTTGTTGTTTAGTTTTTAACATTTTTTTCAATTTTTGCTCACCACTGCGGATGTTTCGCGCGGTAAGGCGGTGCAGTGCGTGAATGGCCTTAACCATAAATTATGCTCTAACCGTTGATGACGTGTTCAAGATTTCAGGAAATTCTTTATCCCTGAAATCTCTTATAAAATCCCTTGAATCCCATGTCGAGTATTCAGTGAGATAATGAAGATGCGGCAAGAAATTCTTCAGGCACATGACAACGTGATCATTCGTGAATTAAGGTGATATGTGGAATGTTTGGTTTTTTGTATAGGCTGAGTCTACTCGGATAAGACGGAAAAATTATAAAACTGCATTATCGTGAAAATCTTCAAACATAAAAAGAAACTGTCTTTCATTTATGTAGCTAGTATGATTATCTAACGAATTATATAAAATCAAACAACATCCCCAAAATAATAAAAAAACGCATAAAGGATGATTTTGGTTTAGATGGCGCTGGTGTGTAAAAATCTGACATCAATGTTGACATCAGTCGTCATAGCAACGCGCGTACTATAATGGTATTTTTGAAATTTAGTCAAGATAACGTCTGCCACGGGTTACCCGACCAGTATTCATCATCATCTCAGCTGATCGACGTCCACTGCTGGACATGGGCCACCTAACCTCGATCTAACCTAGTTACCACCATGTTACTGTTTTATATTGAGGACAGACGCTCTGAGTGAAACCACCATTTATACGAGACTGACTTTTTATTGAGTACCCGCAATATACCTTATTCTACAAATATAACATTCTCACACACCTGTTTAACACATAATTATTAAAGTTTATGCTTATACTAAATTACCTAAATTAAACAACAGTCAGCTTACATTACTTTTCTTAAATAACTACTTTTGTAACTTATAGATAAAAACATTATTCTAAGTAGGTATATAAACACATCAACACCTGACTATTTCCTCGGAGTGATGTTAACCTGGCTACAAACCTAAACGACAACAAAACGTTGAACAGGTCTACGTGAACGTTTTGGCGTTACAACTTCGTTCTGTTCTTCGACTTCTGCCCTATGGCTATGCAATATGTTTGAGTGTGTTGCTATTGACCCATTGTTGTCACCGACTCCCACCATGGTTTCGGCGTCATCTATTTCATCATTAATGATGGATTTATGGTTACTAGGAATAATGTTGAAATCGGAAACGTCACCATTGATATTTTTCTCGACTACTGATTCCTGCTTTTGGTTCATGTTCGTACTATGCGACATGATGTGATCAATATGTTTCTTATACAATTTATCGTTCTGGCGCACCTGATAAGAAACCGGACCCAATCTTTTCATTATGATACCTATTTCCCAGAAGCTTTTGTTGTTCCTAAACTGTTTAAATTGAACTTCGTCACCTATTTCAAATTGACGCATCTTAGTGTTTCTCTTTTGATGGATAACTATTTGTTTATCGCGCACCCTATCCTCGACATTTGGACGGACTAAATCGCAATGAGTGCGTAGGTTGCGTCCAAATATTAGCTGTGCAGGAGTTTTTCCTGTTAAACTGTGTGGAGTCGACCTGTAGTATAATAAAAACTTATCTAATCCAAGTTGTAGATCTTCCTTATCAATCATGGCCTTTTTTAAACAATATTTTATTATTTTTACTGCGCTTTCTGCTGCACCATTGCTACTTGGTTTATAAGGCGACACTAAGATATGCTTTATACCACAACTTTCCATGAATGTTTTGAACTCAAAACTGCTGAATGGCGGTCCGTTATCTGATACTAACTCACGAGGTAGCCCAAAACAACTAATTATGCGTCTCAATCTTGCAATTGTGAGTTTCGCTGACGTTGTACCTATGCTATGCGCTTCAATCCATTTGGAATGCGCATCAACCAGTACGAAGTATGTGTGATTTTCTAAAGAAAAAAAATCTACGTGAACTCTGTACCACGGCACCTGCGGCCACGCCCATGGATGCACTGGTGCCGCGGCCGGTGAAGGTCGAGTGCTCATGCAAGTCTCGCAGCCCTGGCATTCTCGCTCAATGTCGGCGTCGATGCCGGGCCAGTACACGTAGCCCCTAGCTAGGCTTTTGCATTTTACTATTCCTTGATGACAAGCATGGATCATCTTCAAAATTTCATTTTGTAAAGAGCTTGGTATGACAACGCGATGACCAAACAAAACGCATCCTGATTCTACATTAAGATATTCTTTAATGGAGAAAAAACTTTTTAAAACTTTATCTTTACAGTATATCCAGTTAGAGTTAATAGCATGTATTAGTTTTTGCAACGTTTTGTCGGATGCCGTGTGTTTTGCCACAATCTTATAATTTATTGGTGCCTGCTCAGATATAAATTTGATATAAGATTCAGTTCTATGCTCCGTATTTTCATCTATAACCGGTATACGTGATAAGCTATCCGCCACACAATTATGTTTCGACCCTATGCATTTTACTTGGTAGTTATATGCGCTTAATATCACTGCCCACCTTTGCAACCTGTTACTAGCCATCGATGGTATGGCTTTATTTTCATGAAAAATAGATGCCAACGGCTTACAATCTGTTACTAACGTAAATTTATTACCATATAAATAGTCGTGGAATCTATTCACTGCGAATATAATAGCTAGGCCCTCTCGACATATCTGTGAATAGTTTCTTTCGGCCGGCGAGAGAGTGCGCGATGCGTGCAGCACGGGCCGCAGCTCGCCACTGGCCATGGCGCGCTGCGCCAGCACACCAGCAACACCATAAGGTGAAGCGTCGCATGTTACATATGTCGGTAAAGTGGGGTCCCAGTGAGCGAGCACTGGCGCTTCGCGTAGTAACAATTTTATGGAACGAAATGCCTTTTCACATTCGTTCGACCATATGAATTTTGTATTTGACTTAAGTAACCCATATAGTGGTTCCAGAACGCTACTGATATTACGCCGTAATAGTTGACTAAACCTAAAAAAGCTTTCACCTCACTTACGTTGGTTGGTTGCGGTGTCCTATTTACGGCATCTATTTTGGAAATTTCGGTTTTCAATCCATTTGCATCAATTATGTAACCTAGATACGACACAGACCTTTTAAAAAAACTACATTTTTTCTTTTCTACTTTTAGGCCGCTCTCTGATAATATTTTGAAAACCTGCATTAATCTTTCCATGTTCTCTTTTTCATTTTTACTGCTGATAAGTAGGTCATCCTGATACACAGCTACATATGGAATTCTAAATAATTTTTCCATTATTCTTTGAAATTTACTAGCAGCGCATTTGATACCGAACGGTAACCTATTATATGTGAACATGCCTTTATTCGTGACTATGGTGCAATATTTTTTTGCCTCATCGTTCAGAATCAGCTGTTGATATGCCCGACTTAAATCAACTTTGCTAAAAATTCTACCACCTTGTAACGACGCAAAAATATCTTCTATCCTAGGAAGTGGGTATTTGTCGTCCACCAACACCGGATTGAGCGTTGTTTTGAAATCTCCGCAAAGCCTTACCTCTCCATTTTTTTTGATGACGGGAACCACCGGCGTCCCCCATTCGCTCCACTCTACGGGCGATATGACACCCTCTTTTTGAAGGCGCTCCAATTCGGCGTCCACTGCGGGCCGCAATGCGTATGGGACGGGCCGCGCACGACACCATACCGGCACCGCGCCCGTCTTCAGCTCCAATCCAACCGTACCTTTGTTAAACGCACCTATACTGGTCGAAAACACCTCGGGAAACTTATTCATCAATTGGTCAATAGCCACACATTTGTTGAAATTGCTGTCAACAACGCAAGCTACCGATTCTTTGGTATCTAACGCAGAAGGAAATTGTATGCCAAACGCTCGCATCCATTTACGACCGAATAATGAATTGCTACTATCATTATCGATAACAACTAATTTTAAGTTATGCACTAGCTTATTGTTGTACTGAACGCTACATTTAAATTCACCTTTCGGTAAGACCTTTTGGCCGTTATACATCTTCAAACATGATTTACGCTGAATTAAATCAATGTGGCTAAAATGTTCTAGGTACGTACTTCTATTGATGATACTCATGCCCGCCCCGGTATCGCCCTCCATGACGACCCGCTTTCCATCGATGACCACCGTCATGATCCATCTTTTGTCTTCTTCGTTATCACTCAACTGATAAACTTGGTTCCCCTCGTCCTCACTCGATTCAAAATGTTCGTATTCCTCTTCGGACGCCACCTTGTGCACGCTCGTACGCTTACGAAATCGGCACACCTTGGCTACGTGGCCCCGATTGCCACACACAAAACACTCCACGTTCACAAACGGACAATTTTCTTGACGATGCGGCTGCCCGCACCGATAACAGCCGACACGTTGCTGGCCGCCGCTGCCCCTACCGGTGGGCGCGCCCCCGCGGCCTCTGCCTGGGCCCATGCGCCGTCCGCGCTGCGCCCCGCCCCTGTACCTGCTTCCGTCCACGGCATGCACCTTGTCCGTGGCGCTGGTGATGCTGACGGCCCCTGCCGTTTCTTGTGAGTCTCGAACGGCGGCCTCCAATGATAACGCCAACTCCACTGCTCGGTCGAATGTCAATTCTGTTTCTGTCAATAACCTCTGTGTGATCTTGTCGCTTTTCAATCCGAACACAAATTGATCTCGTAAATTCTCCTTGAGTATCTCCGTTGTTGTAAACACGCACGTTTTGCTGAGTTTTTTTAAATGAGCGAGATATTCCGTTATCGACTGAGACTCAGTCTGTTTGTATGATCTGAAAATCATTCGCTCGGCAATTACTGACCGTTTTGGCGCCAAGTGAACTTCTATTAACTTCACTAATGAGTCGAAATCAGTATTTTCAGGCTTTTCTGGGAAACATAAGTCAATCATGAGATCCAATGGTTCCGTGCCCACTACTGCCACTAGGTATTTGGAGTATTCTGCGGGTTTGACATCATGAATTGCGAACCATGCTCTCAGCCTGCTGACGTATGTTGGCCATCTATCCACATTTATCTTGAACTCTTGCAGCTGGTTGAGATTCATGACGACTCCTTTGGATTCGCCTTTCTTGCTTTCGTTTTTGATCGACATGTGCACGCTAAGGTTCTTAAATCGTCGCCAAATGTTTTATATTGAGGACAGACGCTCTGAGTGAAACCACCATTTATACGAGACTGACTTTTTATTGAGTACCCGCAATATACCTTATTCTACAAATATAACAGTTACTACAGCTAGTAGTCAAATAATGGATGCGACAATAGGTCGGACAACAAACCAGCGATGTCCAGTCTCGTTTTAAAAGTTTACTGTTACAAATTTATTCATTTCACGTGTAGAAGACTTCGAAGTCTTGATCTGAACAAGAACATGAATCTGCTTTTAGAGTTTCCGACCGTATCGTGTCCGTTCTTGGGTCAAAATGCATACCATAGTACGGTTCAGCATCTGCCATCTTTGGGCTGCTGATATAAAGCACACTTGGACCTATCTTTCGACCAATGTTGTTAATTTAATTGTTTTACTTTGTTTGAAGATTGAGTCTTTCCAAAAAAGAAAACGACTGACATCTTCAAAGGAATCAAGAAGGAATATTTTGTATACCTTTAAGTCAATGACCGTTATATGATGTCGGCACGGTAGAGCCAAACATCATGGTAAAATTTTCTATGAGATTTTAAACCGAAACTAATCAATTTTGAACCAGAAAATAACCAGGTTGTACAACTAAACTTGCAACACTTAAAGTTGCTAATGTGGAAAACCGTGCTCTCTGCCTACCTCTCTAGAAAATGATCATGCTTTTTTGGTTATACATAAATAATGTATAATTATTATATTGAAATTAACATCCCCCGTAAAAGATCACTCTTAAATTTTTGATAAGAAGGACAGAAGCATCGAGTGTGAAAGTACTTATAGTACTTTATAGACTAGTGGACCCCTTTCGCCAAACTTTCAAATAAACCAAGCTCAATCGAAGCTACCCTTCAGTGAATTAAGATTAATCACAGTTGACACTAGTTGGAGCCGTTATGAGGACCCTCGTTCACGTCAGAACTCGACCGAACAATGCCCATTGTTCTGCGTGTGGCAAAAACACTGACGGAATTGAGTTTCGGTCATCTTCAATCCATTTTCGGTAATGAATCAGTCTCAGTGAATAGGGCAAGTATTGATGAACTTTCGAAACAGACGCCTCCCGATTTGACACCGCCTGTTTGGTCTTAGTCCTGTCATTACGTCGGGGAAAAAAAAGGGTTAGAAATGCATGTGAACCGAGAAGGCTGAATTTTGGATATCTTAATTATGAAGAACTATAGGTGAAAAGTGTTTAGAACCTTAATTGTGGATCGTATAAAAATCAACAAAAAAGTATTGGATCAAAATTTTTGTATCTCAACGGAGAACCGAGTTATTGTAAAAAAACTGAATTTAACCCTTTTATCAGATTTCCTAAGTGCATTTTGCACTTAGAAAATCTTGATCAACAATTTGAAAGCAGCGCCATCTAGCGAACCTTGTATTAATACATTGTCTAGGGATAACAACGTAATGTCACTCTAAAGTAGAATATCATTCTAGAAACTTCCTAACACTGTCGCACGCAAGTTTTAACGAAGACGTACTTATAAACAGCGCCAAAGCCACAGTCTAAGCTAAGCGATTTCTGCTCCAAATTTTCGTCAAGAATTCAGAATTTGTACTAGTAAAGCTTTTGCTAGACAAAGCGTGAGGCGAGCGGTTTGAGAGCGACGCGTTTATTTAAAACAGGAAATGTTTATTTTGTATTTTGCATTGACAACTTTTCTATACTATATAAAGATATTATAAAGAGGAAAGATTTGATTGTTTGTTTGTTTGTATCGAATAGGCTCCGAAACTACTGAACCGATTTGAAAAATTCTTTCACCATTAGAATCCTACACTATTCTTGATGAACATAGGCTATAGAATATTTTCAAAAATATTAGGGATCCGTATGAAAACTTCGATAATGTAATCCAAAGTGTGAAAAAAAATAAAAAAAATTCCTTATTTTGCGTTTGCTGCGGAAATTATTGACAATAGAGCAAAGTGATGTACTACAGTTTTAAAGAGGACATCAATATCTACAAAAAAAGTCTGCGATACTAAATGTTTTATTGGGGATCCTTATGAAAAATTTGATAATGTAACCCAAGGTGTAAAAAAATTACCTATAATATCATTATTACACCCGTGCGACGCCGGGGCGGACTGCTAGTTATAAATAAAATAAGAACTTTATATTGTTTCGACAGCAGGTATATAATTAGTCTACAAACGGTTGGTATAGACGAGGATAGCGAATTATTTTATCAAACAATAGTCTTTTTACCTAGCCATACTTTCAGATCTCTTCATAAATATGACTAAAGGGCTAGACATAGGAACACCATAACTCGTTTAAATACGGGCTTGCAACCTGTCACGTGTGGAATATTTACTACTGCAAAATGTGGCCATGAGCTAAATGTAATGTTTGGACGTGCCTCTGACTAACCCCTTTAAACATCTTCAAAGTTCTGACCGAATGGAGATCCGAACGGATGTTCACCGTGGGAAATACAGTCGTCATCATATGTATTCCTATTTTTTTTATTACACATCCTAATAATATTATAAATGCGAAAATTTGTGAGTTTGTTCCTCAATCAGGCCTAAACGACAAAAGTTGAAATTTGATGTAGATGTAGATATAATGCTCGAATAAATAATAGACTACTTTAAAAAATGAAAAACATCCCAAAACGATAAAAAAACGCAAAAGGGATGATTTCTGTATAGATGGCGCTGGTGTGCAACAAATCTGACATCACAGACTAAAAACATTCAGTCTTTTCTATTCGATTATTGAAATTTGACTGAACACCGTCTGTCATGGCTAGTTTGGTACATACAGTGTATTTGCTATGATGCTATCGCTCCCATTAAAAGCCGCGACGTGTGGCAAAGGTTTTAGATGCGCCCCGGTAAAATATAATACTGAAGGGTAGCTCGTTATGTACATGTAATCTGCTTAGTTATGGAATATTAAGTTGCGCTCTTGACAAAGCTAACTCCGTCTAAAGAAACGCGAGTCAAATTTTGACTTTCTACAATATTGCAATCATAAAACAAGTGTGGTATTTTTTTATGTCGCGATGAACTACATTAAACAAAAAAAACCGGCCAAGTGCGTGTCAGACTCGCGCACGAAGGTTTCCGTACCATTTTCTAAAAAAACGGCAAAAAAACACGTTTGTTGTATTGGAGGCCTACTTAAATATTTATTTTTTTCTGTTTTTTATATTTTTTGTTCAACTGTCTAGCTATCACGGTTTATGAGATACAGCCCTGTGACAGACAGACGGACAGACGGACAGAAAAGTCTTAGTAATAGAGTCCTGTTTTTACCCTTTGAGTACGGAACCTTAATTATGATGACAAAATGAATGACTCTTAGGTTATGTGTATAAGCTAAAGAAATAAATAACATTTAAAAATATTTAAAATTATTGAATGTATCTTAATTTAAACAACAAGTCGGGTTTATTACAACACTTATTTAAACTCGACAACCGCTAAACCGATTTCCATGTTTTTTGATTTGTTGGATACGTCACCGTCCCCAATAGCAGATTATCTAAAGCGGTACCAAGTTCACTGGGTCACCTAGTAACAGAATATTTACAAAACATACATGAAATAGTTGAGTTATCTAAAGATTGTTGCAAACAATTTTTAGTAGCTCAACTGATCCAGATCACTATCAGTCTGAAGCGTCCCCAAGATACTGGCGGGATTGCCACACTGGATGGTAATGCTGATCCGTTGTACTAAAAATTCTAAAGACAGATCGAATTTGAGCTGGATTACTTGTTATCTACCTATACTATAAAGATGCGTAAGTAACTCTATCTGTCTGTCCGTCTATTTGTGACGTTATCACGGCCAAGTCAATTGTGATGTAATTTTATGTATAGATAGTTTGAAGTCATGGGACACAAATAGGCTACTTTTCCCTGAAGATGTTATTTTGATTTTTATTTATTTGCTTAAAAAAAATTCAATGTTTTATGATAAAGTCATCAAAAATTGATTTTCGGAATTGCCGCAGTCTATTTCGCGAATAAAAACGATTTTTTTTTATTGCAGACACAAGATCCATATTTTAACATAAGATACAAAAAAGTTAACGCTTACAATACAAATATAATTATAACTAGTTATATTCAAATTCAAATTCAAAATTCATTTATTTCAATAAAATCACAAGGATCACTTTGAAACGTATTAGGAACTAGGTGAAGCTACGCCGATTCCACGCGACCAAGCCTAGAAGAATCAGGCAACAAACACGGCTTGGGGTCTACCTTTGTTTTAATGATCCTTTCCATAATGCTATGTAGAGCTCCAGTGTGATGCTAATCGAACAATGTGAAGGCTCAAACAAGAATAATATTTAAGGTGGTAGGTAATAGCCACCCAATAAACGTAGACGTTTGAGTAAGTCTCTCCGCCTGACTTCTGATGATAGTATTACCGCACATCAACTCTAGACATGAAAGATGTTATATTTTACCAAAATAATTTTACGGCGTCTATTTGTTTGAAAACCAAATTTTTACTTAAAATATGCGTTGGGTGCTTGTACCGTGTTTTTGAGCGTGGGAAAAGTTTTACGAGGCTTTCTGAACTGAACTTATAATGAACATAGGATGTTTGTTCTGTCTGGGTGTTATAATGTATTCTGAGAAAATTAAAAGAAATAGGATCACGACTGTAACCCATAAGAATAGTGAACATTCTCTCAGATCTTCAAGGGCTCAATTCCTAGAAGATGACCTAAAAGGTAAAGCCATATAACTTTATTGATTCCCACACGGATGCAGAAAATAAAATACATATTTTATAGTATTCTTGATTTTGATCGCTTTCAGCAATAAGGCCGCGCATTGTAAATTTATGTTTGTTGTTATTTACTATTTGTTTTCTCTGTGTGCAATGAAGAATTTATCTATCTATCCATACACTTAGAGGTACAATAAAGGTAAAATAATGGGCAGTAGTTAGCATTCCATACGTGATGATTGCAAATCTATTGCCGACTATGGGTGAGTTTTCATCTACGTGGAGCTGTGCGAATCTGTGCAGAGCGGACCAAACACAGCGCTCGACATTTTCAAACTGTAATATTTGAGCGCTTTGATTGGTCCGCATCGCACAGCTTCGTACAACTTTGCACAGCTCCACACAGCACCGCGTAGGAAAGTCACCCTTACAATTTCGTGAAGGAACCAGGAAAAGTGTATGCGACGAATAAAAACATCCAAATATCCAAACACAAACTATTGGGTTCGTATAGAGAGTTTCATGAAAGCTAAAGTAGACGGATGGGTCCCATTCTAACATTGTGAACGTCATTAATTATCAATCACAAAAAGAGCAGTCGCGCAAACTCATTGCCGGATTCGAAACTCGCTAGAATTGGCAGTTTTTTCTGCGTCTACAATGTCCTCTTGCCTCAAAGATTAGTGACAGCAGAATAGGCACATCTTTTTAAAGTGCCTACAAACGTTAAGCCTAAATAATGCTTCTGTGAAGATAGCACAATTTTGATAATAGTGTTTTTGTACGTAGTTATGGCATATTTAAATAGATAGATAGATAGATAATATCACGACTGTCATTTTCAAGTACGGTAGAGATAATTTCAGATCAGATGAGATGTTTTCCTCAAATTCAAAATCGGAGTAAACGTGAAGTAGGTAGTACCCAACCAAAAAACAATTTTTCCAAATCGTTTAATAAAAACCAGAGTTCGAAGGTAAATAAAATTATAAAAAATACAGCCGTCTTGAGAACCTTATCATTTTAAATAAAAATACGGCTAATTACCACGTTTTTTCTTGTATTGTACAAGCATCGTCTGCGACCGCGATCAACGGCAGATCAACAACAACTCACAATAAAAAACGTGGTAATTAGCCGTATTTCTATTTAAAACGATTAACAATCACGATAGTTTTAATATTTTCCTTTATTGAAATCGGTTAAAAATAACAGCACGCACACGAGAATGACAGTACCTTAGGCATATCTGTGCAATCACATAATATACTCTGTGCCCTCGTTTTTGTAGCTCCGGTTCTCCAAAGAAAAATTCTGAAGACTACTCGAGCGTTTCATATCACGTCCCCTTTTATCTTTTTACTTATTCCTTCTTTACAATGAGGTTTTATTTTATTCGACTATTCCACTAAGTGCATTTTCACACTACGACGATATTGTGATACACGGCTTATTATACAAGCAAATTTACTTTCTTACTCACAAACTTTTGCATTTATAATATAAGTAGGATTTTTTATTTAAAAAATATAAAATTTTGAAATCATCATTTATATTGTTTGTCCTGGGTGGAAATCGTACCCCAACCTATAGCGCAGGAGACAGTTACTACCAACTGAGCTGTGAAGCCAGTCATGGCACTTACAAAACGGTTCAATAAGTTCACTCCAGCTAATAACATGACGTGTATCATTTTGATACATCGTCTAGTGTGAAAGACCTTTTTGAAATGTCGTGTAGTATGAAACGGTCTCAGGCAATGTTCACCACCAAATTAAACATTTATTTAGTCGAGACAATCATTGACAGATATTTTAACCGACGATAAACGGAGGAGGCTCTCAAGTCAACGCGTATACAATTTTTAATTTTATGACCACGCACGTCTTTCCTGGTGATCCGATTTGAATGATTTTTCTATTGTGTAGAGAATAGTCCCAAGGTCCCATTTAAATTATATTAATATAGGACTAATAGTTACTTCAACTTAAAAACTTATATTGTCCCTTGACTTTTCGATTGGTCAAAACATTTTCGTCGGATTACTTTTTAGATTTTTAAAACGTAATTATTATTATAATACTGGCTATCCCGACATACTATATAAAGTCAAATTTAAATAATCCCACTGAAAAAAAAACACTTTCAGTTTTCCTTAATTTTACACCACCTTTATCACTTAGGGATATCCTACATAATATACATACATTCATAATATCCTACAACCTATTATAAATATATTATACAAAAAATTAAATAAAAATCGGTCAAGCCGTTTTGTAAGAGTAAATTGGTTACAAACACTAAAACACGAAAATATTATATTATTAGAATTTGTCGGCTTATCCAATGGTTATAATAAGCGCCTGCTAATGTTTCGGTGAACTTCGGCTTCGAGGGATGAAAACACAAATACGTCTCGTTAGTTGAATTTTGTAAGAAAACTGCTCTTGGGGAAAAGATGTTTTTAGCTAGGGACCGTGAGGGATTCGTTGGCACTGTGTAGGTATTTCTTTTTCAACATTTATGAAATAAATTGTTAAGTTATTCTGTATTTTTTTTAATTTAAACACCAATGTGGAATCGGCGTAGCTTCACCTAGTTCCTAAGACGTTTCAAAGTGATCCTTGTGATTTTATTGAAATAAATGATTTTTGAATTTGAATTTGAATGTAAATAAAAATAAAAACCAGCCAAGTGCAAAATAACGGCAAAAAAATCACGTTGGTTGCATGGGAGCCCCACTGAAATATTTAATTTACTCTATTTTATGTATTTGTTGTTATAGCGGCAACATAAATACATCATCTTTGAAAATTTTGAACTGTCTAGCTATCACGGTTCATGAGATATAGGCTAGTGACAGATAGATGGACAGACAGACAGACAGACAGAGGTCCCATTAGGTAGCTGTCAAAAGAGAATTATATTTTGACAGATGTTTGATCATAAGTGAGTTTCCTAATAATATTATAAATGCAAAAGTTTTTGAGTATGTTTGTATGTTTGTGCCTCAATCAGGCCTATACGACAAAACGGATTAAGATAAAATTTGCTGTAGATCTAGATAAAATGCCCGAATAAAACATAGACTAAAAAATGGCGCTGGTGTGCAAAGAATCTGACATCCGTGTTGAAATCAGTCGTCATAGCAATTGCGTTACTCTCCGCGTTTATTGAAATTTGGACAGGACAACGTCTGTCGCGGGTTTGCTAGTATGTAATAAAGTTGCAGCATGAACAGCAAAAGTCTTAGTCGATAGGTATTTATGTCAAGTTTATTATCAAGAGGCCGTCTACAGTATTAGCAAAAACGCGAAGAATTTTTAATTATCCGTAAGAATTTCGTAAAATCCCTATTCGCCTATATTCAGTAAAGTTTATTCCGACAGAGCACTTCGTCTTATTCTTTTGCCTTTAGATTGAGCGAATGTTTTTGAAATTGTTTTTTTATTACCCAACTGTGAATAGGGATGTGGGGAAATTATGATTATTGGAGACGTTTCAAAGTGATCTTTGTGATTTTATTGAAAGAAATGATTTTTTAATTTAAATTTAAATTAAAAACCATCTTCCTATTTGCTATGCAAGTAAATTAAGATAAAGGCCTATTTTACAAACGGATCCCATAATCGAAATGTTGTACACCCGCAATATTATGAAAGAACTATCCAACGGAACCACACTATGGGGTACGAGAGAAAAAATGAACATCACCATTTTACATTTAGGCGAGGTACCCAAACAAAATGTTATTCAAGATTTTATTTTACTACATTGTCGGCGTGATTAATATATAATATCTACTGGCCGACCCTTGACAGACGTTGTTCTGTAAAATTTCAATAATCGAATAGAAAATACTGAATGTTTTTAGTCTGTGCTGTCAGATTTGTTGCACAGCAGCGCCATCTATACAGAAATCATCCCTGCCTACAAATTTTGCGTTTTTTTCGTTTTGGGGATGTTTTTCATATTTTAAAGTAGTCTATTATTTATTCGGGCATTATATCTACATCTACAGCAAATTTTTACTTAATCCGTTTTGTCGTTTAAGCCTGATTGAGGAACTAACATACATACAAACCATAAGGGCTTGTAGATTACGAAACCCTTAAAAACAAATTTGACCTTTCGACTGATCAAATTCAAATTGATTTATTTGGAACAAAATAACATTGGTATACAAAAAACAAGTGAAAAACGATGACAACTGCAAAAGTAAAAACTGAGTAGCAGAGTCAAAAACATTAAACGATCGAAACGTTATTTATTATTTTTATTATTCATTCTTTTTAGTTTTTAGAATGTAATTATTTTATGTAGACGTTGTATCATTCTGCCTCTATCAAATACCTAGAAAAGGGGTGTCAACGATCTAGGTGAATAAGTAGGTAAGTGCTGATGCAATATGCTAAACACCAGCACCAGAGGCACCAGCCGTGAGCACCAGTCACCTCGACAAGGTGACATCTCATTTATATGCATATCTTGTGAATTTTAAATCTTATGCGGAACTATGGTGTTATAACACCATAGTGGTTTGTTATGAGCAATATCTGATGATCTGATTAACGTTCATGTTAATAAAAAACTGGTCAAGTGCGAGTCGGACTCGCGTACGAAGGATTCCGTATCATTCATCATAAAAAATAAAAAAACGGCGAAAAATTAAAATTTAAAGTTAGAATACAAATGTTTCAAGTTTAAATACTATAATGAATATATTAGTAAAAAAACATTCTTGCAATTTTGTAGGAATATTTTTTAAATAAATATAACCTACATGTTACTCGCTGATAATGATAATGTAACTTTTGATAGGTGAAATATTTTTACAAGCTTTTATTTATCTTGCAATGTATGTACTCGTATGTATGTTTGTTCGGGTGGAATCTTGCAACTCAATTTTGAAGCAGTTATTCCAAACCGATTGAGCTGAAATTTTGCATAATTATGTAGCTTTGGTGTCAATGCAATAAAATGGTGACAGTAAGCTGATCTGATGATGGAGTCAGGAGCTGTTCAACGGAACTCTTCAGTAAATAGTCTAATTGAGTTAAAAATTCTTATACCTATCAATATCAAATGACAATGTAATATTATAGTACTAGCGAGCTGGTCTGATGAAGGAGTTCGAATGTAGCTATAGGAACTCCTTAACTACACAACATAACCCCGTCGTGTTTAGGCTCGTTGGATTTGTCTTGACGAGTACTACCGCCCTAGATTTTATAAAAGCTTGATTTTAAAAATATAAAAAAAAAAACTTATTTACCTTTATGCTTGAATATCGATACACTCACGCAAAGGTTTACTTCTTGAACTTTCGAATTTCTAAACTGGAAAAGTCCATAGCTGAGTAAGATTAAACCGATACAAAAAGTCGGTCTCGAGGTGTCTCCCTCAAACGCCCCTTGAGGTTTGATGAAGACAAACGACTTGTATATTAAACATTAGTTTAGTCGCGCGACTAAAAGCAGAATAGCCGTGTTTAGTGAGATGGAAGCACAAAGGAAAACGTAATGTAGAGATAATAATGTATAGCCAATAATTGTATTTAGTTATATAGGTATGTATTTATTTAAATTAAAATATATAATATAAGTAATATAATGTATATATGTAATATAAATATTTCTATATTCGTATGTTTTTAACATTTTTAGTAGTGCACCTCGACCAATCTTCCATTCATCGATATATTCATTCCATCCTAAGGTTGTCTGGAAGAGATCGCTTTTTAGCGATAAGACCGTCCATCTCTGCCGTCTGCGCTGTAGGTTGTAGGTTTCATCCCCATACAAAGATTTGTGTGATGAACATTGATGTTTGTTATGAGTCTGGGTGATAATGTGTTTACAGAAAAAAAAGTATGTAAGTATTCTATCAGTTATCTGATTTCCATAGTAGAAGTTTTGCTTTGTTTTGGGGCTACATGGTGTTAAAAATTACCATCAATATTTTAATTTATTTATAATGTTTATTTTATTACTAGCCAACCCGTGACAGACTTTGTCCTGCCTAAATTTCAATAATTGCATAGAAAATAGCAATTTCAGACAACTTCCATCGAATTTTGGTAGAATGCGTATCATTCATTAGTCAAAACTGCGTTGTTTGAAACTAAATGTTTTTAGTCTGTCATGTCAGATTTGTTGCACACCAGCGCCATCTTTACCAAAATACCTTGTTCGTTTTTCATCATTTAGGGGTGGTTTTTCGGATTATTATTTCCCCCATTATTTATTTTGATTTTTTATCTACATACTACAGCAAATTTCATCTAATTCCGTTTTGTCGTTTATTTTTGATAGGGAACAAACATAGCAGCCTTATCACAGACTTTCGCATTTATAATATTATTAGGATTTAGTTTGTGAATTATTTACCCTTATATTATGTTTCTACAGTCAGTATGTATTTTTTGAGAACATTTGAAAAAAAAAACAAATCTATTTAGCTGCATCGTGTTGTTTGAAATCAGGGTTCAGAGTCGGCTCTTGCTCGGATTTGGGTCACGAATGTTGACGCACTGTCGTTGGTGGCCAACATGAGGGTATAATCCTATGATTGTTCTGATTTTCCGTGAGGTTTACCAGAAAATCTGATTTTAAGTAGCCTGTAATAAAGATGAAGAGCACATCGCCACTCATGAGAATACTAACTGGTTTCCTTAAAATCGAAAATCCACTAGTGCACGATCAGGATCTGAACCGACAACCTTTGGAAGTTTTAAGAGATATTATTTTGCTGAGAGGGTGTTTTTATATAATTAATGAATTTATTATGACACGTGATAATTTTATATAAGGAATTTATTTTTTGATATAAATGTAATTTTTGATTTGAAATTTAATGATATGACTGGTAACTTTTTTTTAAATTTATTTCTATTGGTTTTTTTTTGATGTGGTATTTCAAATACTATTTTATCTTAAAACTGCAGACCAAATGTAAAATAATTGTTCTACAGTGGATTCCATCGCATATTCAACTAAAAGAGAACGACGATGTAGATGCTTTAGCAAAACAAGCTATTGTTGATGATGTTCCTATGCTAGTCCAACCGTTGCATTCAGATTACGTAAGATTTTTAAAAATTCAATGCAAAGAGTTATGGCAGGAATATTTTGATAAAAGGTCTACGGAGAAGGGTATTTGGTACCGGACAATACAACTCAAATTCCAGCGTGTCCTTGGACAGATGAATCTGTTTTTAAGCGTAGTGTTTTAGTGACTGCCCTTAGGCTGCGTTCCGGACACATTTCATCCAACAAATTTGCCTTTCTAATGAAAAAAGTACCATCGCCTAATTGTAACGTTTGCGAGTGTATGGAAGATGTTCAACATATTCTGATGGAATGTATGCGGAATGCTAATGATAGAAGAACTATGTTTGGTTCAATGTTTGATGTTGGCCGATGTAACAGTATATTGGCTTCACCGATGTCTGATGAAGCCAAAAAATGTATTTCCTAGCTAATAAGTGCTTAGACAGGAAAGAATCCTATTTTTTTTTCTCCCTTTTCGTTCTTTCTTTTTTTCTTGTTAACCTAGTTAAGTTGTACCGATTGGGCGGTGTGGTCGCAAAGCGACAAAGCCCTTTTTTTCTTACGTTGAATAAATTTAAAAAAAAAAATTATTTTATAATTGTTGAAAGAAGAAAGTGCCTTGGTATTCGATTCAAATGTTGAGGGTTGCAATGTAATGATCCATGCAACCATGTTAAATTCCCATTGCCTTTTGACAGTTTCTATAAAAGCAATTTTACATTTAAAGCTAATTAAAACTAACTTAAACTAACGCAATAAGGCCGAGTTTCTACCTACGCGGAGCTTTGCGGAACTATGCGTGCAGAGCGGTCCAATAACAGCGCTCAAATATTCAATACTAGCCGACCCGTGACAGACGTTGTCCTGTCAAATTTCAATAATCGAATAGAAAAGACTGAATGTTTTTAGTCTGTGATGTCGGATTTGTTGCACAGCAACGCCATCTAAACAGAAATCATGCCTTTTGCGTTTTTTTATCGTTTTGGGGATGTTTTTTATATTTTAAAGTAGTCTGTTATTTATTTGGGTATTATATCTACATCTATAGCAAATTTCAACTTAATCCGTTTTGTTGTTTAGGCCTGATTGAGGAATAAACATACACACAAACTCACAAACTTTCACATTTTTAATATTATTAGGATAGTAAATCAATATAGACAATGTCGAGCGCGATCATTGGTTCGCTCCGCACAGCTAGACGAAAACTCACCCTAAGACTGCTAGATCCGATGTCCACACGCTCAAGACACACTTCCTGGAGATCGTGCACCATCCATCAGCACGGCAACGAAAAATAACACAATTAAAGGATCAAAAAATGACAGGTAACAAGATTGATCGTTCTCAGGTCAATGGCAGACCGTCGAAAGTATTTTCGTTGGTAACAGGCCCCGGGAATAAATCAATCTGACGTGAGAAGAAATATTACATTTTTCTAAGTGACAGGAAGGTGGAAAGCATGCGGTTTTTATTTGGTATATTAAACTGATTTATGCACGTTTTAAACGTACCTACCTATCACTACATAGTATAAAGCAAAGTCGCTTCCCGCTTCCCGCGTCTGTATGTATGTATGCTTATATCTTTAAAACTACACAGCGGATTTTGATGCGGTTTTTTTTTTATAAATAAAGTGATTCAAGAGGAAGGTTTATATGTATAATACATGCATAATATAGTAGAGATACACTGATAATTTTAGAGGTTTCTAATGTGATGTCGTAAATAAACTCATTTTTTTGCGCTTACATTGCAAATGCTGGCTGAACCCCACGAGATATATCAAAATAATGTACTATAGTATTGTACACCTTAAAAACGTCTACATAAAAGTCCACGATGGTATTAGAAATGTCTTACGCACAGCGAATCGGGCACGGGTCAGCTAGTCTTTGATATAGTTCATCTATTCTCTACTAAGTAAGAACTGAATGATGGATCCATAGCTCGATAGATCGCTATCTCTATTGCATGAAATCTTGATCTCAAAAGTTAAGTCATCTACTTACAACCAACCAAGTACCTGGATACAAATAATCATAAATACTGTCACCACCAAATACAATTAGCAACTTTTTATCTTCACTACATAGTATAAAGCAAAGTCGCTTTCCGCTTCCCGCGTATGTATGTATGTTTGCTTATATCTTTAAAACTACACAACGGATTTTGATGCGGTTTTTTTTAATAGATAGAGTGATTCAGGAGGAAGGTTTATATGTATTAAACCCGTGCGAAGCCGGGGCGGGTCGCTAGTATTATCTAAACACTAAATGGGCGATGGACCATTAGTCACATTGCAGGACCTAAACACCAAACAGATGTCTACCGTACTTGAAGATGACAGTCGTAATCCTATTCCATCCTATTCATATTATAAATCCGAACGTTTGTTATGATATTTGTATGTTTAAATGTTTATGGCTGAATCACACCCAAACGACCAAACGGATTTAGATAAAACTTCGAATTTTATAGCCTTCCCGACAGACGTTGTCCTGTCAAATGTCAATAATCCCACAGAAAAAAACACTTTCCGTTTTTCCCGATCTTTACGCCACCCTTATCAATTAGGAGTATGAAAAATAGATGTTGGTCGATTCTCAGACCTACTCAATATGCTCACAAAATTTCATGAGAATCGGTCAAGCCGTTTCGGAGGAGTACGGTAACTAACATTGTGACATGGAAATTTTATATATTAGATATGCCTAGAAAAGCATAAAAAGCATACATATATTTCAATAAAATCACAAGGATCACTTTGAAATGTCTTAGGAGCTAGGTGAAGCTACCAAGCCTAGAAGAATCAGGCAACAAACACGGCTTGAAGCCTGTTTTTTTTTCAATAATTCTTTCTTTAAAGCTCTAGTGTGGTGCTGATCGAAAAAGGTGAAGGCTCAAAAATAATAATAATTATAAAAATAAATTTGATCACGACTGTAATCCCCTAGTACGGTAGACATCCTCTCAGATCTCCAGACTCTTAGATCCTTTGAAGATGTCTAGTGGGGGTAGTCAGAGGCACGTCCATACATTTGGCACATGCCCACATTTTGCAGTAGTTAGCATTCCATACGTGACAGGTTGCAAGCCCATCGCCGCTTAAGAACACTAACTGGTTTCCTCTGTTTTTTTCGAACCCACGACCTTCAGATTGAAAGTCGAGGTACATCCCACTCGGCCAACACGGCTTTTAAGTTAATTATAAGTACTAACCAACCAAACACCTTAGGTATTCTATTTCCAGGTTACAGCAAAACATCACTGAGCAGAGCTCCCTTTTATATTACAGATGCGATTCGTCATGGCTAGCTGCTGACGTCATCAATTTGCAGGCCGGCACACCTGGCGGAAAAAAGTTCTGAATAAACAAACTGCCGGCGCCGGGAGAACTCGCTGCTGCAAGCACTGTTGTCCGGCCACGAGAACAGCGGCTCATTTTAATTTATAATTCATCATTATCATCTTTCTGCCATTATCCCACTTAAGTGGGGTTGGCACAACATGTGTACTTCTTCCATTTCCCTCTATCAGCCGTCATCTCATCACTCACTCCTTTCTTACCCATGTCATCTTTCACACAGTCCATCCATCTTCACTACATAGTATAAAGCAAAGTCGCTTTCCGCTTCCCGCGTCTGTATGTCTGTATGTATGTTTGCTTATATCTTTAAAACTACGCAACGGATTTTGATGCAGTTTTTTTTAATAGATAGAGTGATTCAGGAGGAAGGTTTATATGTATAATAACATGCTACCCGTGCGAAGCCGGGGCGGGTCGCTAGTTTAATATATAATTATTCATTTTAAATACATATACGGCTTACCACGTTATTTTCTTGTATTGCTGACGTTTCGAGACAATTCAGATGCTCTTCATCATGACTGCCTGCGATGTATACACCGATCTCGTCAAAAATCAATTTTCTAGCGAGAAAAAGTAGTAAGTTTATATGTGAAAGGTTGAAAGCCCACAGCGGCATAAAGAGTACTAAAAGTTTTCTTCAACAAGTTTTCCTTCACCGTTTTATGCATTATGTTAAAGCGCAATATTTTTTGGAACGAAGTTCCTTATCGCGCGTTGTGAAAGGGGGCTAGACGGAAAAAATTCTTACGAAAAGTTGTCACGAAAAGTTGTCACGACACTTTTTTGCTATAGTATATCTATTAATATAAATATGTATTAATTGTGTCGAGGTCGAGGTCGAGGTCGAGGTCGAGGTCGAGGTCGAGGTCGAGGTCGAGGTCGAGGTCGAGGTCGAGGTCGAGGTCGAGGTCGAGGTCGAGGTCGAGGTCGAGGTCGAGGTCGAGGTCGAGGTCGAGGTCGAGGTCGAGGTCGAGGTCGAGGTCGAGGTCGAGGTCGAGGTCGAGGTCGAGGTAGAGGTCGAGGTCGAGGTCGAGGTCGAGGTCGAGGTCGAGGTCGAGGTCGAGGTCGAGGTCGAGGTCGAGGTCGAGGTCGAGGTCGAGGTCGAGGTCGAGGTCGAGGTCGAGGTCGAGGTCGAGGTCGAGGTCGAGGTCGAGGTCGAGGTCGAGGTCGAGGTCGAGGTCGAGGTCGAGGTCGAGGTCGAGGTCGAGGTCGAGGTCGAGGTCGAGGTCGAGGTCGAGGTCGAGGTCGAGGTCGAGGTCGAGGTCGAGGTAGAGGTCGAGGTCGAGGTCGAGGTCGAGGTCGAGGTCGAGGTCGAGGTCGAAGTCGAAGTCGAAGTCAAAGTTGATTCCCCTTCCCTTGTCCCACGTTATTTTGTGAGAACTTCGTTCCATCCGGGTGTCCCTTGACACCTCTCATTTTAATAAAAAATCCCCACGGTCAGCAAGAACTACTTTGGAGTTTTTCTTAATCAATTACCTTATTAACTAAGATATACCTACCCAAAAACATGATAGTGTCGCGTAAACGTAATTTATTTCATGAAACCCGTAAAATAAACCGGTTTTCAAGCAACGCTCATATTTACACATTTTCGTGGTCACTTTCTACCTACCCGAAAGATCATGATCGTGTCGTATGAACGTATTAACTTATTTCATGAAACCGGTAAAATAAACCGGTTTTTCAAGCAACGCTCATGTTTTCCTTTTCTCGTGGCCACTTCCCACCGAGCCTAATAAAGTGGGTCGAGCAAACATTGCCGGCTAAAACTACGGTTTTAACTAGTATTTTTAGTTGCTTTTGTGCACTATTGTCTCATCTGGTTCCACTTGCTTTATCAGGGTTTACTTATCCTTTCAGGGCTTTCTGGGACTGATTGAAATAATGATTTAAAAAAATATCCGAACTGAAAACCACTTCAAAATATGTAAGAACTTAGCTAAAAATCATTGAATTTAGCTTAAGGGGCTCCCAGTCGACGATTGCTCTTTTTCGAAACGAAAAAAGAAATACTTCTGAACAAGCCACATCTCCTCCTTCAGGTTCCTACAAAGATATTATTTCAAAATGATACGTTTTAGAATTTATGATCGAAATATTTTATATACCTACTATTAAAATCAACTTGTGATTTATTGTTAAAGATAGGTAATATGTAGATCTAGATTTCAATTAGAAAAGATTTTTGATAAGTAATTATACATAATTTATATCATTAATTTATTCGAAAAGCTAAGGCGGACCACGCGCCGTAGTGTGTTTGTCGTCATTGCAGCGGTCGGTAGGATTATTTTTATCGAAGTGATTAAAGATGGGTACATCTTTATTCACATATACTATACATTATAAAATAGGAGATGTGGCTTGTTCACAAGTATTTCTTTTTTCGTTTCGAACAAAAACGATCGTCGACTGGGAGCGCCTTAAGAGTATTTAAACATTATTTTTTAAGGTTTGTATATACACCTTAAAAAATAATGTTATATACATACTTACTTTTCATCTTACAATTTTTTTAATAATTATAAATCTAAGTTTGTGAAAATTTTTGTATGTTTGTGACTCAATAACGCCTAAACGACCAAACGGATTTTGACGAAACTTGAAACACATTTAAGTACATGTTTTGGAATAGCTAATAGAATACTTTTGTGCAGGTACCAGGCAAGTAAAACAGCTGGTGGAAGTAAATAAGTAAATAAATAAATAATATTTGTGGACTTTATCACACAGCGCCATCGAGCCCCAAACTAAGCAAAGCTGCACTAGATAACTGAAAGAATACTTATGTAATTTTTTTTGTAAATACAACAAACATCTATATTGATCACACAAATATTTGTCCTGGCACCACACCCACCATCGAACCCACAAAAGCGCAAAAGGCACTGAAAAGTTGGTTTTTATATTATATACTAGCTCAGATCGTATCAGAATCACAGGGAGCAGACTTTTCGATTTTCTTTCATTCTTTTACGGAATCCTTTGACATATTTTATCCTGAAAACACGCATTACCTCTCTTTTTATCTTTTATACTCGGCTTGGTGTAAATACGAGAGGATCGGCGAGATCAGTGTTTCTTTTGTGGTTTTCAGCAAGCTTTAGTAGTTTTTTTTGTTATTTGTTTTTTTTTGTGTCGGAAACAACTTAGATTGATAAATAATGCATTTTTTGACTGGCCTCACAGCTCAGTTGTTGATGAACAGAGTATTTTTTACTCAATAACCGCTAAACATACAGTTTTGTTTTTTATGACAATAATAACTTAAGTTTATTTTATACTAGCTGACCCGTGCCCGCTTCGCTGTGCGTAAGACATTTCTAATACCATCGTGGACTTTTTTGTAGACGTTTTTAAGGTGTACAATACTGTAGTACATTATTTTGATATATCTCGTGGGGTTCAGCCAGCATTTGCAATGTAAGCGCAAAAAAATGTGTTTATTTACGACATCACATTAGAAACCTCTAAAATTATCAGTGTTTCTCTACTATATTATACATATAAACCATCCTCCTGAATCACTCTATCTATAAAAAAAAACCGCATTAAAATCCGTTGTGTAGTTTTAAAGATATAAGCAAACATACATACATACATATTGCATATTACATACAGACGCGGGAAGCGGAAAGCGACTTTGCTTTATACTATGTAGTGATAAATTATATACACACGATTGGTGAAAATTTCTCAAAAGATTTATTTTCAAAATTTGGCTTTTCCTAAACACAAATTTCGTCTTTACTCAAAATAAAGAATAGCTAAACAGTTAAACTAGTATGAATGAATGAATGAATGAATGAATGAATGAATGAATGAATGAATGAATGAATGAAAATGCTTTATTGTACACCATAAAACAAAATAATAAAGATATAAACTTAAACTAGAAGAAACACTGTACAATGGGCGGTCTTATCGCTCAAAAGCGATCTCTTCCAGACAACCTTAGGATGGAATGAATATAACGAAGAATGGAAGATTGGTCGAGGTGCACTACTAAAAAATATTTATTATAAATGTACTTAATCAAATAAATAATTATATAAGTAAAAACATCTGAATATAGAAATATTTATATTAAGTACATATATCCCTATATAAATATAGAATCTGTGATACATAATCCATAATATATATATATAGTAAATTTAAATAAATACATACATAAATAACTAAATACTCATATAAAATATAATTATATATAAATATATAGATACATAAATAAATACAATATACATGCAACAAACTAATGAACGACGCTTGATAACTGTTCAGACAAATAAAATTGTTTGGTTCGATTTTTAAGTGTGGCTAGTGAGGGAGACTGCCTTACAGATAACGGTAACGCATTCCATAAACGAACTACTTGGACGAAAAAGGAATCAGCATAAAACCCGGTTCTATGCACTGGGGTTTTTAGAAGGAGGTTTTTTGAGGATCGAAGAGTACGGGAATTTGAGGAATGAAGAAACTCAAATCGGTCCTTCAAATAACAAGGAGTGGAAGGATTACGAAGGATGTTGAAAAGAAGTGAAAGGATATGAGTATTCCGGCGAAGACGAATGGGAAGCCATTTCAGCTGAGCACGATATTCTGAAATGTGGTCATATTTTCGAAGCCCATAAATGAATCTGATAGCAACATTCTGAAGGCGTTCCAATTTATTAAGCTGTTCTTCCGATAAATCAAGAAAACATGAATCAGCATAGTCAAGGATAGGGAGAAGAAGAGATTGTGCAAGCGCAATTTTAGTAGCTATGGGAAGAAAGTTACGCAGCCTCCTAAGCGAATCCTAAGCTAGTAGTCCTAAGCTAGCCTCCTAAGCTAGTAATTCATACTAGTTACATAAATAAAAGACAGTTTCTTTTTAAGTTTGATGGTTTTCAAGATAATGCGGTATTATCACTTTTTCTGTCTTGTCCGAGTAGACTGAGCCCATACAAAAAAAAAATCTCGTGTAGTTTAAAAATAATAACATACGAGTACTTACCTACTTATTAGTGAAAATTTCATATAATTTGACATGTTGCTCATAGCCGCCTGTCCTTCACCATTTTGAGCACGTGCCATGTTAAAACGTACATAAATTTTTATTATTAATTTGAATTTTTGAGATCCTTAAACTCCTTGCAATGTTAAAAAAACTCCTAAGTAAGTAATCACCATCGACCGCACAGCCTAGACTCCTCATGCAAAGCGAACACTGTCAGACAACACATATGGGCTACAAATACTGTGTAAGCCACCGAGCGTGGTTCACGACGCGCCTAGCGTTGGGCTGTGACATTGAACCGGCCAATCAGAATGCATTTTTTACCGCTCCCCCCGACCCGCACACCTCAACGTTTTGACAGAATTGTTTGTTTGAAGAAATAAAGCCATTACGCATCTACTAGGCTGTGTCGATGGTTATCACTAACAAAAAATATAGCCTAAGTTTTTACCGGCGCGGCTGAAAAACTTCAAAAAACATTTTCTCCGAAAACATGCCGTCATGTTTTAAATTAAAAATTCTCCAAGTAGACGCTTAATCTTTGGTTTCTTCAAACACAGTGACCGTTATTAAACGTACGTAATATCACGTACACTTACTGGAGAGGTTACTTCAGAGTAATCATTATAATATTATAAATGTGAAAGTTTGTGAGTTTGTATGTCTGTTTGTTCCTCAATCAGGCCTAAACGAAAAAACAGATTAAGATGAAATTTGCTGTAGATGTGAATGCTCGAATAAATAATAAATTACTTTAAAATATTAAAAACATCCCCAAAAACAATTGAAAAACGCAAAAGGGATGATGTCTGTATAGATGGCGCTGGTGTGCAACAAATCTGACATCACAAACTAAAAACATGCAGTCATCATAGGGACGCAGTTTTTACTAATGAATGATACGCATTCTACCAAAATTATAATTTATTTTATCAGGACAAGGTTAATAGAAATCAGACAAAAAAAATGAAATCCATACCAAAATCACACTTTGTGTTGTTCTATCATTTAGGGGTTAATTTTCAGATTATAAGTAGCTAAAATCTTTATTCAGATTTTTTGTGTAGACAATACAGATTATGTAGATATTACAGCAAATTTCATCTTAATCCGTTTTGTTGTTTAGGCCTGATTGAGACGCAAACATACTAACATCCTTACAAACTTTCGCATTTATAATATACAAGCTAACCCGGCAAACTTCGTATTGCTTTAGAATTTAATCCCGTTTCCGTTCCCGTTATAAAAAGTATCCTATGTCCGTCTCCTGGTTCTAAGCTACTTCCTCACTAATTTTCAGCCAAATCGGTTCAGCCATTCTCGAGTTATATAAAGTGTTGCAACAAACCCGACTTTCTTTTATATATAAGACTAGCGACCCGCCCCGGCTTCGCACGGGTAGCATGTTATTATACATATAAACCTTCCTCCTGAATCACTCTATCTATTAAAAAAACCGCATCAAAATCCGTTGTGTAGTTTTAAAGATATAAGCAAACATACATACATACAGAAGCGGGAAGCGGAAAGCGACTGCTTTATACTATGTTGTGATGTATAGATAGGATTTCAGCAAAACTGTAGATGGAACCTACGGCTGTAGAAGCATTTTCATAAGACCCAAATCGTTACTTCGTCGAGTGGAGATTCCACTCGACGAAACAACGATTTGGTTGGACGATCTTTAGGTGGTTAACGCGTCCCCGTACGGAGTGGAATGTGTAGGTACAATTTTGGAAATTACTTCAGTTGTGGATATGACTAAGGAATTTCTTTCACCTTATACATCACGTCTTTTCAATTTTCTTTCTTTCTTAGGTTTAAAGAATTTTATTTCTCATAAAAATACAGAGTTCACTTAAAATAAGATACAAAAATAACACTTAAATATTGCGTTTTAAATGATTTCATCCTAGGGGTCTAGTAGTAGTAGGTATATACACAGGTACAGTAGGTATATGGCTCCACTGAAAATCAGCGCTGCATCAACTCTCGCTGTTGCAGCATATAGCTGAGTGGTGACCAATTTTGTTGTCAATGTTACCAATATGTGTTTTTTGTTTAGTTTTAAGAGATTATGTTCACACAAAATAAATTTATTCTTTCTTTCTTTCTTTCTAAATAGATCGATAAGTTAATCGCAAACAATTAACACCAATACAACAATGAAATATATAAAAATAAAATAAAATAGGAAACAAACACTGTGTTCGACGCAGAAATATTTTCAATTAACAGAGTTATTTATTACTCGTAAAAAATGAATAAAAATATTTGATATTTTTAATGTGAATTTGTAATTTAGTAAGAATATTAAAATATCTGACACATTTTAGATGTGTTTTTTTTTGTAAGAGCATAAACAAACCAATACTGATGACTTTATTATGACGGTCACTGATTCTTAAAAAAAAGCTTTAGTCATCACTTTTATTATGCTTCAGTGATTAATGATATTAAACTGTGTAGTGGTGATTTAATGCTTCTCCATCAAAATCTAAAACCTACTGAAATTGTATGAAACGCTAAAATCTTAATTTTTTCATTCATTTGACCGTGTCACTAACTCTCTCTCTTACCTTGAGTTGACAGTTCTGTGAACTGAGGAATTCGCGATTAGAGGCAAACTCGAGGTAATTTTATCAACTAAAGCTACCAAAACTAGCTACAGTTTCTAGGTTGAGTCGAGGATGAGTCGAGGTGACAGCTGAGAATTGGGGATTAGTCACTTACGCCACGTTAGTGATTGTATTGTTGACTCTATGATAATATAAAAAAATCACACCTGTTAACATCTCAGATCTCTTAAGATCAGAACCATGAACATGTCAAATGGGGGTAATCAAATGCACGTCCAAAGAAGGTTGTGGTTTCAATCCCCACCCAGGGCAAATAATAAGTATTATATCTATCAGTTTGAGGCTAAATGTCGCTGTGTGTAAAGTCTGCCAATATTTTATTTATTTATTTATCACTACATAGTATAAAGCAAAGTCGCTTTCCGCTTCCCGCGTCTGTATGTAAAATGTATGTATGTATGTTTGCTTATATCTTTAAAACTACACAACGGATTTTGATGCGGTTTTTTTTAATAGATAGAGTGATTCAGGAGGAAGGTTTATATGTATAATAACATGCTACCCGTGCGAAGCCGGGGCGGGTCGCTAGTTGACATTAATATGTTGATTTTGATTTTGAGATCGTAGCTAGTGATCAGGGGGGTTAGCATGAACCACTATCGTATCGACAACCTATCGTCCAAATGTCAAAATTGACACTTTTTGTATAGGTAGTAAAAGTGTCAGTTTTGGCATTTGAACGATCGTGCTCAGGCCACAGTGGTCCTTGGTCTCTGCCTACCCCTCTGGGAAATAGGCATGATTTTAGGTATGTATGTATATTTTTTTAGATTTTAAATATTTTCCTACTAATCTAACGAAGCTGCACAAAACATTAAACCAAAAATCAACGCAAAAAGAACTAGCTTGTGCCTATTTTTTTGCGTTTGATGGTAGTGCCAGATTTTAGAGACATAAAAAAGCCTTGTGCTAAAGAATAAATCTGATGAAAAGCTTCAGTGCCTTGCAAAGGCTTTTTTAATGTAGATTTTAGCGCGACTTTGAAAAAGGGGATTATTGCCACAGACTTTCTTTGTTACATTTTATTAGTGGAAACTCTAGCGGTTTTGTTCACGTGAATTATTTTCAAACAGACTTACAACCACCGCTACACCCCCTTAGGGGTGAAATTTCGGGAATTACTTTCTAAGTGCACTCCTACATATCAAAAGGAATCCTAATTTCAAGTTTTTATGACCAGTGGTTTAGGCTGTGCGTTGAAAGATCAGTCAGTCAGTCACTAACGCTAAAGTTTTATATTGATTAAGCTTGCTTCTCTTATATTGAACGCTATATAGATGACGGGCGGGGACGGGCTTGCAACCTGTCACGTGTGGAATGATACTGCAAAATATGGGCATGTGCTGAATGTAATGTTTGGACGTCTGACTAACCCCTTTAGACATCTTCAAAGATCTGAGCGCATGTTAATCCGAGAGGATGTCTACCGTACTTGGAGATTACAGTCGTGATGTCGCTGTCCCGACAAACGTTATCCTGTCAAATTTCAAAATCCCACAGAAAAAAAAACACTTTCAGTATATCCCGAACTTTATGCCACCCTTATCACTTATATAAAAAAATACACACAAAAGCATAAAAATCGGTCAAGCCGTTTCCGAGAGTTTTGTTACAAACACTGTGACACGATTTTATATATTAGAAGATATAGATGGCGTGTCTTCTGATACTGAAGTTACCAGCAGTCATTATAAAAAGTAGGAATAAAACCCATTTTACACAGTACGATGTTACCACATACACCGTGTATGTACATACATGGTTTCCATACAAACGGTGGCGTAATTTAGCGGATATCTGGCAAACAAAAACTTTACTCAACAAAGATCTTTACTCAAGAAATTCTTATAGAGCAGAAAACTGGAAATTTTATAAAAAATCTATTTTATTTTTATATAAATTACGCGTCACGTTGTTTGTCTGCTATGGACTACTAAACCGATTTCAATCAAACTTTGCACACCGTGTGCAGTTTGATCCAACTTGAAAGATAGGATAGCTTACATCTCAATTTATAGTCACAATATTAAAAAACATGGAAGTCCCCATGACTGAATAATGTTCTCCTACCATGCCCCTTGAATAGTTTACTACAATGTAATTAGTAAAGGTCTTAGTATAATATAATATCTTATGTTACTCGATGATGATATACCTTTTGAAAGAAGAAATAATATTTAAAATTGGTTAAGTTTTGTCTATTACAAACAGAAATACAAATAGTATATCTAAAAGTAGATCAAAGATGATCAAAGAAGATGTTGGTATTCAAAATAAGTTGTACGCGCATAATTTACTCGTATGTTTATGATGCAACTCAGGACAAAAATACAATTATTTTTTAGGAATTAATTCTAAGTAGTTGCCATGTGTTTTGTGCGTTGTAGAGTGAAAGCGCCGGTTGTAGCCCTTTTAATTTTCAAATTAACGAATTATATTAAAAAAAAAAACGATTAAAACGACGAATTTCAAACAAAATAGAATAGAGTAAAGAACTATCTCTTAGTGTAAGTAAAGGTAAATAAAGGTTTTGTAAGAGGCGATATTTTATTTTATTAATATTCATATTTTTATAGACGAAACGGGATATATTTAGTTGTGGTCAATCAAGTATAGAGGTATAACGCATCACAACTATCACTAATCAAAACGAACCATAGACAAATAATCGTATTATCTATAGATTTAAAACAAGTTTGTTTGCTATGCTTAGTTATTGACTGCATAAATTGAAAATGACCAAAACCGGGGTAGGCACCACAACTACGTCTTTGACCCTGATAAATAAAAAAATATGTAGCCTATACTAAAACATTTGCTGCATTACGACCGTCATACTACCGCCGCTTTTGATGAAGCCCTGCCTTAGGCCCTGCCAGTGCCGGTGCCAACTCACACCGACCACCTGATAAGCGTACTTTATTGCTATTCGATATCATCGTGGTCCTTTTGGGAGCTTGTTTAGAAGTGTTTTAGGCCGCGATTTCGCTCCGGCTTTGGGTTTATTAGGCCGCATGTTTTTGCCTTTTACACGAATGAAGAATACGAGATATTTGATTTCATTAAAAAAAATGACGACTGTAATCCCCAAGTACGGTAGACATCCTCTCAGATCTCCAGGAGCTCCTTTGAAGATTTCTAGAGGGATTAGTCAGAGATACGTCCAAACATTATATTTGGCACATGCCCACCTTTTTCAGTAGTTAGCATTCCATACGTGACCATAGGTTGCAAGGCCATCGCTGCTTTATAAGAATACTGACTGGTTTTCTCACGATGTTTGCCTTCACCGTTTTTTTTGATGCGCATATAAATTTTTCGAATAGAAAAATCCATTGATGCTCGCCGGCATTCGAACCCACAACCTTCGAAATGAAAGTCGTGGTACCTCCCACTCGGCCAACACGACTTATTTGATTAGACTTGGCGGATTTCATTAAGACAAAGTGGTTTGTAAGTCATACCTTTAGATTTTAAAAAACAAAAAAAAACTAATTAAAAAGTATCGACCAATCGAAAAATCAAGACTCGGTAAACGATTATTAGGATTTCTCAATTCGACAATACATTTTTTTTGGTGCGTTTTTTTTATGTATGATCGCGCATATCTTTTTTTGCGGGTTTCTTTTTAGTGTTTTAAAATGTAGTAAGTAGTAAAAAAAAACAATTTAAATAGTACTATTCTCTACATTATAATTAATGAATTCTGTTTGAAATCGTAAAGCTCTATGTCGAAAATGTTTCGTGTTTCAATCGAGCTTTGTTAATTGCTACCTAATATATAGTTACAAAGCTGCCATATTTACCAGTTTCAAATAGAACTAACACTCAGGCATGATACAAATATTGACAGATGATGCAAACATTTGTCCTGTTGCTCAAACTAGCACCTCTTGCACCAGTGCTTAAAATAACTATCAAAATTTGCGTACAATTTGTATTTCTACTACAAGTCCGGTCAAATTAGACATGAAAAGGTACAATAATTTTCTTACAGCTGATAATTGGGAGTAATGTTTGGAACATCATTATAAAATTAAACATATAAAGTCCCCGATCCCATATCTGCAAAAAAAAGTCAAAGTTCGCAAAAATGTGTTTTTCGCGTTTTTCAGACAAACGGTAAGAATAATCACAAAATTAGGCAAAACAAAAATTGTAGATAATTTATCTATAAAAATGGTCAGATTATTTTTTTCCTAAGATCCACTGTTTCTGAGATAAAACGATTCAAAAAGTTTAAAAAGTTTTGTTCATCATAATATGTACATGTTTCCACACGTCACGGACTATAATCTTTATGTAACAATATAAAAATTGCGATTTAATTGTTGAAACTTGTGCTGACCAAAAACTGCGTACATAAATAACATAATAAATTCAAACGTTACTAAAACTCAATTACGGTGTTCCCAACAGACTAAATTCTTTGAAATCCTGGGCCTCAGATAATGCGACGCTATAACTCGCGGTCCCAGTAAAACTGTCAAAACTTTGGCCCGTGTCATTGTAATGGTCGCATTACCTTAAAACTGCAAGATCCTAAGATAAATTTAACAGAAATCTTAGAAAATTTGGGTTAGTAAATTTGTAAGCATTATATTTTATTTTACTCGTATTTTAAATAGAATACGTTTAGGTACTAAGTCAAGTTTATATTATGTACTAGAAAAATATGCACTCAAATATAACATTTCAGAAGATAATTTTTGACAGACCTCTGGTCGGAGAGCTCCTGTTTTCCTACATAGCTATCTTAAGACGAGTAATAAATGTTTTTGATGAATGTAGAATCGTTTTTTTCTCAATAACCGCAAAATATACAGTTGTGTTATTTATGACAAAGATAACTTAAGGATATAATCTAGATAAATTACAGACAGAAACTCGATTGGTCAAACTTTTCTCGATAGATTTATTTTCCAAAGTTGGCTCTTCAAAAATACTAGTTTTGTTTTTAATCAAAACTATGAATAGCTAAACAGTAAACAGTTCATTTTTATATAATTCGTTAGATAATAATACTAGCTAAGTTAATTACAGACAGTTTCTTTTTAAATTGGATGGTTTTCAAGATAATGCATTTTTATCACTTTTTCCGTCTTATCCGGGTAGTCTCAGCCCATACAAAAAGTCAAAAATTTCACTTATCACCTTAACTCACGCGCTACAATTTTTTGGATGACGACATCTAATTACTACAATTAGCAACTACATTTACGGCATTGTTAGACTTGAATCCAAGAGAGGAGCTCTCCGACGAGACACACGTCATTCTTAGTTGTAACCTTGATTCTATCTTGACTTAAACTCTTTCGAATTTCCCTCGAAAAGTACCTTATGTTTGATATCTTAGATCGATATTTTGGAGGCTCCTTTATTACGTCATAACGTCATCAGTTCGAGGAGAGTTTAATCAAACAAACCGTCACTAGTATCTCTCATTTCTTTTCAGTTTTCACTTCACTAAGGTCAAACAAATCGCATGAAAACGTAAAATTTTAGCAAATCAAACAATATTCTATGAAAACCATAAACAAAGTCCAAACTAACTACTACTTAAGTCATGACCAAAGGGTAGTTAGTTACACCCCTACGTCTAAGACCTCATACTCGCTATTATCGAGCTTGGCGAGCCTCCAACCAACGCAGCCAAGTGTGCCGGTCAGATTAAGTGGTACCATGGTGTTATCCTAATAATATTATAAATACGAAAGTTTGTGAGTTTGTTTGTATGTTTGTGCCTCAATCAGGCCAGAACATCAAAATCGGAATTAGGTGAAATTTGCTGTAAATGTAGTTATAATGCCAGAATAAAACATAGACTACTTTCAAATACGAAAAATATCCCCAAAATGATAAAAGAAGCAAGTGATGATTTTGGTATAGACGGCGCTGGTGTACAAAAAATCTGACATTAGTGTTGACATGAGTCGTCATAGCAATTTGCGTTACTCTATGCAATTATTGAAATTTGGACAGGACAACGTCTGTTTATCTGTCACGGGTCTGCTAGTAAACCGTAAACTTCGATTGTGAAACAAACAATCGAAAGATGGCTAAAAGTAACTACTGCAAGTTCAAATTCGAAATACATTAATTTCAATATAATTCCATTAAAATTTTAATTCAAAGGGCATTAATTTAAATTGCCAAAGAGGGTTTTCGTCTGGCAGGCGGCCGATTGTAAGACATTAGCCAAATCCTCTTCACAACATGTTTGTCAACATGTTGTGCCGACCCATTAGCTGGAAAAGAAGAGAAGAGAGAAGAAAATGATGATTTATACAATACAATCAATAAAATCACAAGGATCAAATTAAAATGTCTTAGGAGCTAGGTGAAGCTACGCCTTTTCCTCGCGACCAAGCTTAGAAGAATCATTATCATCATCTGCCCCTCTTTTTGCCAATCACTACGGTATTTTGCCTTTATTGACAATCTTTTGCCTAACTATAGATTTTGACACAGGTCTTTATCACGTAATTACCTTTAAGACGAGTAATAAATGTTTTTGATAAATGCAGAATCGTTTTTTCTTAATAACCGCAAAACATACAGTTTTGTTTTTTATGACAAAGATAACTTAGGATTTAATCTAGATAAATAGAAACACGATTGGTAAAACTTTTCTCAATAGATTTATTTTAAAAAGTTGTATCTTCAAATTCGGCGCTTCTTCTAGTTTCGTTTTTAATCAAAACTATTAATAGCTAAATAGTTTTTACCTAAAATACATACATTTTTTAATATCAAATTTATAAAAAAAATGGTTTTCAAGATAATGCAGTTTTATCACTTTTTTCGGCTTATCCGGGTAGACTTAGCCCATACAAAACGTCAAAAATTTCACTTATCACCTTAATTTACTTTCCCGACATTTCGAATATGTTACAATAGGCATGTTTATACCCGCGTCAAAATCTATAGTTATGTCTACTAATCACGATAGTTTGAAAAATAATCTTTTGCCTCACCACCACATGCGTGGTCTGCCACGACGCCGCGCTGGCCGATACTCCTTAATAGTAAAAAGTATCTAGCCTACATGTAATCAAACATATTATGGCAAGCTATCTAGCCATTTCCCACACTATAATAGAAGACTGAAGAGGGCGACAAAACTGGTGATTTTTTTTTGATAATAAAAAAATAAATCACGACTGTAAACATCAAGTACGGTAGACATCCTCTCAGATCTCCAGCCGCTTAGATCCTTTGAAGATGTCTAAGGTAGTCAGAGGCACGTCTTAACATTACGTATTGGCACAATACCAACATTTTGTAGTAGTTAGCTAGTAATATATAAGTTTACAAGACAATAGTATCAACAAATGCTACTATAAAATAAATAACCTTGCCGAGTGGACTGCATAGTTGTTACACAGCTTTTATCGCTGTTATTTTATAATTTAGTATCCTATTACTTTTACACGCTATTAAACTTCAGTACCGCTGAAAACTGGGGACGAACATGTGTTTTCGGACTGCATTTACAGTACGCATAGTTACTTAAAGTTAAGGGGGCATGTAATGGTTGTTTTTTACCGACTTCGGTAAAGGAGGTTTATGAATAATGGCCATAGTTTTAAAGTAATAAAAATTGGCCATGCATCAGTGGATTTTTTTGTTCGAAAAATGTTTATTAATATTAATAACGGTGAAGGAAAACATCGTAAACCAGTTAGTGTTCTTGTAAGTGGCGATGGGCTTGTCACGTGTGGAATACTGCAAAATGTGGACGTGCCACTAACTACTCTCTATAGACATCTTCAAGCATCTAAGCGCCAGGAGATCTAACCGTACTTAAGGATACAAAAATAGAATCACTACTGTAATCCCCCAGTACGGTAGATATCCTCTCAGATCTCCAGGCGCTTTAATCCTTGAAGATGTTTAAAGGTGATAGTCAAAGACTCGTCCAAATATAACGATGTTTAAAATATTTATTTATGATTATTATTCATTGTTTATGTATGTTTTATTCCGGCTTAACGTCAACTTCTGGGACACTCTGTATAAATTAAAACTTGGTTAAAATGTCAAATGGATATTTAATTTAATTTAGACGTCTCTTCAGTACCGACGTCATATAAAATATTCTTTTCCTTATTTTTCGTAATGTTGGCGCTGTAATATTTGCAGCTACAATAAGACGGCCTCCGCTTTTCTGAGCATCTGAATAAAGTGTAACACCAGCTACATAAATCTGGATTTACGTTTTGACTATTTAGTTTAGTGGGGCTAGTCAGAGGCACTGAATACTGGACAAGTATGAGTCGGACTCGCGCACAGATTCCGTACAAACTTTTTATAGGTTTTCCTGTAATCTATAAGGAACTATTTTTTTACATTTTCAGCCTTGTAGTAGATAAAGGGAGGGGGAAGGGGAATTGGAGGGACAGACACACGACACACTATTTTACTTTTTGAGGTACGGAACCCTAAAAAGGATATTTTTTAGTACTTATGACGTCCTGTCTGATTCTATTAAGCTTGATCACCAACCCAATAGAGCGGTAATTTTTCAAAACATAGGACTTCTGTTACATTTTATTTTGTTTTTAGGGTTCCGTACTGAAAGGGTAAAAACGGAACCCTATTACTAAGACTTCGCTGTAGTCTGTCTGTCTGTCCGTCTGTCCGTCTGCCTGTCACAGGGCTGTTTCTCAAGAAGCGTGATAGCTAGACTGTTAAAATTTTTACAGATGATGTATTTCTGTTGCCACTATAACAACAACTTCTAAAAACAGAATAAATATGAATATATGGCTCCCATACAACAAACGTGTTTTTCTGCCGTTTTTTATAAATAACTAGCGACCCGCCCTGGCTTCGCACGGGTAGCATGTTATTATACATATAAACCTTCCTCCTGAATCACTCTATCTATTAAAAAAACCGCATCAAAATCCGTTGTGTAGTTTTAAAGATATAAGCAAACATACATACATACATACGCGGGAAGCGGAAAGCGACTTTGCTTTATACTATGTAGTGATGGTACGGAACCCTTCGTGCACGAGGCCGACGTGCACTTGGCCGGTTTTTAAGTATTTTTTCCCTAAAACGAAACAAACACTATTTAACACTAGCTCGCTCACTATCATAGTTTGAACGCGCCCTAATCCACAGAGCCAACGTAGCATGAAGACGCGCTAAATGGACGTGTGTGAACTTTATTATGCCACGGATTAGTGATGTTCAGCTATAAATGTTCAGCTTTATGGAGTGCTAGTTACGCTATTCTGAGGAAAATTCAGAAGTTGGATGTATAGCTGTTTTGGAAGTTTCTTTTCATCTTTCACTCAGCATTAGGCAACAGATCGATATGGTTTTTGGCAGAGATAGTTCATGAGCTGGAAAGTGACATATGCTTTTGTGTGCGTGATACTGAGCGCTTCCGAGTTTACACACACAGAGACAATATGCCACGTGCTACACACACAATTAAGACAAACCCACATTCGTGAGATGGAACGATTTGTATCTAAGTATGTAATTCTGAGACCTGAAAACGCGAACTAAATTAGCATTTGAGTAATACTTAAATATACAGAAACACGATTAGTAAAACTTTTCTCAATAGATTTATTTTCCAAAGTTGGCTCTGCAAAAACACTAAATTATAGACATTTTCTTTTTAAGTTTGATGGTTTTCAAGATAATGCAGTTTTATCAGTTTTTTCGTCTTATCCAAGTAGACTCAGCCCATACAAAAAACCAAACATTTCACATATCAACTTAAACTGTAATATATATTTTTTTAACATTAAATTTATTTTATTTTATTTCTCTTATTTAAAATGATTAATGGAGGAGGAAATAAACTCCATGATAAATTCGTACATATGGCAGTCTTTATACCTATATATTTCATTGAAATACTTACACGTGACATAGATAATATCTATGTAAGAACGCATAGCACAGGTCCATGAACTCCTAGTCCCATTTTGAATCTGTCTGACCTTGTTGCGCGATGAGTCCGTCAGTTTTATGCTTCGACCACACAGACAGACTCCTCATGCAAGGCGAACACTGTCAGACGACACATATGGGCTACAAATCATGTGTAAACTACCGAGCACGGTTCACGACGCACCCCGCCGTGGGCTGCGACATTGAACCGGTCAATCAAAATGCATTTTACCGCTCCCTCTGATTCGCACACCTCAATGTTTTGACAGAATTGTATGTTTGAAAAAATAAATATTGGTGGACATTTCACACAGCGCTATCTAGCCCCAAACTCAAACTAAGCAAAGCGCAACCATATAACCGGTAGAATACTTATATATATTTTATACATCATACAAATGTTTATCCCGGGTGAGGATCGAACCCACAACCTACAGCGCAAAAGGCAGAGCTACTACCAACTGAGCTGTGAGGCCAGAAAAGAAGCCATTAGGCGTCTATTGGGCTGTGTGGTCAATGGTTTTACGAGACATTACTTTATACCGGCAGATTGCGCGGCTGAATATTTGAAACAGTTTCTGTGAATGCCGGTCTCTTTGAATGTTATGTTTGCCTGGTACTTGTTAAACTAAAGTTGTCTCAGCCTGTACCTGTTCCGCAGTGAAAACTCAGAATCATGTTGTATAGTGATTAGTTTTAACCGACTTCTGATAAGGATAACATAATCTTTTTTCAGGTAGGTATCAAAATATGGCCTATTTTTTCTACTGATGAAAAAATAAGATACTCAATTCGAGGCGCATATCTTTTTACCTAGTTATCTGATTAGTTTCTGCTGTTTAACGTTGGTTCCTTAGAAATGATATTAAACATTTTCGTCGGTTTTTTTTTTAGTTTTAAAATGTTCAATGACTTGATGTTATTTGATAAATGTAGATATTGCCATTATAATTTGTATAAAGTTCCTCTAATAAATTGGCGCATCGATTGGTTATCGATAAAACAAAAAAAAAGACGATACTTAGTAGATACTAGCAGAAATTTCGTCGAATATTTTCCAGAAACATCTAATATTAAGATTGTTTTACACAGATTCCACCCCCTTCGGGACGAGCCGGTTGCGTCGAACACGGACGGCGGAATAATTTGTTAGGTAATATTTGACAAGTGAGTGACGTTTACGCAGGTAAGTTTTTACGCAAATTAAAAAAAGTTTACGAATCCGTTATTTATTGCTGTCTGAAAAGGGTTTTGGAAATTAGCCGTGTTTTTACAGGCTTGCACTGTTCAATGTTTGTAAGCTGTCCGTCAAAATTTGCAAACCATTATTTTTTCCTCTCAGCGAATCAGAAACGAGACTTCTTATGCGAAAATGATTGACAATAGAGCAAAGTGATATACTATAGTTTTATAGAAAACATCAATATCTCCAAAAAAGTCTAAAATACCATTTGTCTAACTCCGCACAGCCCCGCACAGATTCGCGTAGCTGGAAACTCACCCTTACGGTGCGGTTAGCGGATCTTGGCGTACGTGAAGTTAGCGTAGCGTGTTCGGGAAACTTCCAACCAGAACATTTGGTCCTTCGGTTACCGTCAGGATGATGCGTCACCCATCGTATTTCACGTAGAAATGCTATCCAAAAATTGCTTCCCAATTGCTTCTATTTGCTTCCCTCAATAAGAGATTTGCTTCCTTTATATTTAAAAAAAAATTAAACATTTAAAGGTTACCGTTATCCTGACGGATGGCCGGTCACTATTGGCCGTAGGCTATATGCGGCGTGGAATCGCTGAAATTTATATATACCAATAATTGCTTCCTAATTGCTTCCTTCAAAGTTGTCAAACCTAGATCCTGTATCTATCAAGGAAAGAAAGATATATCGATATAAGATGACCATTTGTTGGCATCCGATTGAGCTGAAATTTTACTCTTCACTATATACTACTTATACTATTTCACTTTAGTTTAATAATACCAACGTTTCTAATACAACAGGTGCACAAACAGTGAATAGTTCTATGAAAAGTGTACATATTAGGTATTCTCTAACATTAGGTATTGCATTAAATATCATAACATGAAAATCATGTTTTTACAAAATATCCCTGCTGATGATGGAGTCAGGAGCTGTTCAACAGACACAACAGAACTCCTTAGTAAATACTTCGATTAAGCAAAATTTTGCTTACTTGTCAATTTCTCCGTTGACAATATTATTAAGTGACAGGTGATAGTTCGCTAGTGCTTGGTGAAGAAATTTAATTACAAATTTTTGTTTATTTAAGCAGAAATTTTGCATACCAATGTAACTTTGGTGTCAATACAATAATATGGTGACAGAGTGCTGATCTGATGATGGAGTCAGAAGCTGTTACAGAAACTCTTACAATGAAACTCCTAAGTAAATGGTTCGATTTAGTTACAATGAATTTCCAAGTTCCGATGACAATGAAGGTAATAATTATTTGACAGGTGACAGCGCGCTGGTGCTCGATGATTTAAATGATTTTACTAAAGCTTTAAAAAAAATCATAAAACTATTTTATTGTGCTTGTATATCAGCAGTCAGTCAGCATCGACAGATTTTAATAGAATCTGAAAGTAGCGAGGGATTTAAAACATCCATTTTAAATAAAAACTAAATTAGTATAGCATTTACGAGACGTAATACTAATTTAGTTTTTATACGTAGAGTCGTAAATTACGTCTCTACGTTGGATACTTACACGTAAACACAGGTAGTCTCCGTTATAACATTTAAAATTGAGGTTTTAAAATAACTGTTTTGTAGATTACATATAGTTATTAACATTTAAAATTTTTGTTTGTCTTCCTGTTTGGGCTATCCTCTAGAACGGTTGAACAGATTTAAAAAAAGAACAAAAATAAATAAATAGTATCACGACTGTAATCTCCAAGTAAGGTAGACATCCTCTCAGATCTCCAGGCGCTAAGATCTTTGAATATGTCTAGTGGGGGTAGTCAGAAGTACATCTAAACATTATGTATATTGCACATGCCCACATTTTGCGCATTTTCACATTACATATATGCGAAAGGTTGCAAGCCCATCACCGCTTACAAGAATACTAACTGGTTTCCTCACGATGTTTTCCTTCACCGTTTTAAGCACGTATTTTGATGCGCATATAATTTTTTCGAACAGAAATATCCATTGATGCACGCCGGGTTTCGAGCCCACGACCTTCAGATTGAAAGTCGAGGTACCTCCCACTCGGCCAACACGATATTTATAATATGTATGTATTTACAAAATCACTATCACTACATAGTATAAAGCAAAGTCGCTTTCCGCTTCCCGCGTCTGTATATAATATGTAATATGTATGTATGTATGTTTGCTTATATCTTTAAAACTACACAACGGATTTTGATGCGGTTTTTTTTAATAAACAGAGTGATTCAAGAGGAAGGTTTATATGTATAATACATGCATAATATAGTAGAGAAACACTGATAATTTTAGAGGTTTCTAATGTGATGTCGTAAATAAACACATTTTTTTGCGCTTACATTGCAAATGCTGGCTGAACCCCACGAGATATATCAAAATAATGTACTATAGTATTGTACACCTTAAAAACGTCTACAAAAAAGTCAACGATGGTATTAGAAATGTCTTACGCACAGCGAAGCGGGCACGGGTCAGCTAGTAAAAGTATATAAGTATTTTATCAGTTATCTGATTCCTATCTGGTAAAGATCTTTATGTACAATTTATAAAATAAAACACAATATTTTACGCCAGCTCTTAAACCGTGAAGACAAAAGAACTATAAAAATCTGTGTTTTACATCCAATGAGCGAGTATAAACATTGGTATTTTACGGTTAAAAGCGGTTCTCTTACACGAGCAACTAAATTACATAGCGACACAATCGACTGAAGCTAGCAAAAATCGTGGGATATTCAAATGTTGGTAGTAACTCTGCCTTCTGCGCTGTAGGTTGTGGGTTCGATCCCCACCCAGGGCAAATATTTGTGTGATGAACATAGATGTTTGTTCTGTGTCTGGGTGTTACTATGTATAATAAGTATGTATTTACAAAAAAAAAAAAAAAAAAAAAGTATATAAGTATTCTATCAGTTATCTGGTTCCCATAGTACAAGCTTTGCTTAGTTTGGGGCTAGATGGCGCTGTGTGTAAGGTCCGCCAATAAAAAAAAAAAAAAAAAAAAAAAAAAAAAAAAAATGTTTTTAAATCGATTATGATGAAGTTCTAAGGAAAAGAAATAAACTGATTGAAAACCGCTCCTTTTTTTGAAGAAGGTTAAAGGATTGTGGCTGTAATTTTCAAGTGTCTCGCTCTCACGCCGTGTTGGCCGAGTCGGAGGTACTTCGACTTTCAATCTGAATGTCGTGTGTTCGAATCCCGGCGTACATCAACGGATTTTTCTGTTCGAAAAAATTATATGCGCATCAAAAACACGTGCTTAAAATTATGAAGGAAAACATCGTGAGGAAACTAGTTAGTATTCTTATAAGCGGCGATGGGCTCGCAACCTGTCACGTATGGAATGCTAACAACTGCAAAATGTGGGCATGTGCCAAATATAATGTTTGGACATACCTCAGACTACCTCCACTAGACATCTTCAAAGGATCTAAGCGTCTGGAGATCTGAGAGGATGTATACCATACTAAGGGATTACAGTTGTGATCCTATTTATTTATTTTTATTTTTATTCTCAAACTCAATTATTACATTTAGCACTCGCTCGCATTCTCTAATAGCTGCGATCGCGATCAACAGCAGATCGGTGAATACTAACTAATCACTACATAGTATAAAGCAAAGTCGCTTTCCGCTTCCCGCGTATGTATGTATGTTTGCTTATATCTTTAAAACTACACAACGGATTTTGATGCGGTTTTTGGAACGAAGTTCCTTATCGCGCGTTGTGAAAGGGGGCTAGACGGAAAAAATTCTTACGAAAAGTTGTCACGAAAAGTTGTCACAAAAAGTTGTCACGAAAAGTTGTCACGAAAAGTTGTCACGACACTTTTTTGCTATAGTATATCTATTAATATATAAATAATAATAATAATAATAAATAATAAATATTGGTGGACATTTTACACATCGCCATCTAGCCCCAAACTAAGCAAAGCTTGTACTATGGGAACTAGATAACTGATAGAATACTTAAATACTTTTTGGAACGAAGTTCCTTATCGCGCGTTGTGAAAGGGTCGAGGTGGGGTCGAGGTGGGGTCGAGGTGGGGTCGAGGTGGGGTCGAGGTGGGGTCGAGGTGGGGTCGAGGTGGGGTCGAGGTGGGGTCGAGGTGGGGTCGAGGTAGTGTCGAGGTGGGGTCGAGGTGGGGTCGAGGTGGGGTCGAGGTGGGGTCGAGGTAGTGTCGAGGTGGGGTCGAGGTGGGGTCGAGGTGGGGTCGAGGTGGGGTCGAGGTGGGGTCGAGGTGGGATCGAGGTGGGGTCGAGGTGGGGTCGAGGTGGGGTCGAGGTGGGGTCGAGGTCGGGTCGAGGTCGGGTCGAGGTCGGGTCGAGGTCGGGTCGAGGTCGGGTCGTGGTCGGGTCGAGGTCGGGTCGAGGTCGGGTCGAGGTCGGGTCGAGGTCGGGTCGAGGTCGAGGTCGAGGTCGAGGTCGAGGTCGAGGTCAAAGTTGATTCCCCTTCCCTTGTCCCACGTTATTTTGTGTTCAGTACAACATAACTGTAAACTAATAAACGACTTATTGTGCAAGTAGGAGATTACCAAAACATCATTAGTTGGTAGGTGGTATCTACTTAGGAAGGTAGGTACTTACCTATTTTTTTGCTTTGCGTTTGTTTCTCATCTAACTAGCTAGATTGACAAAAATTGAGCCTACTGATTAAGTTTATATTACATTATATTTGATAATAATAAAAAACATATTATTTTAACTTAAAAGAAATAAAATTTTATTACAATTCCTTCACTAATTAATCGAAAAGAACTTCGTTCCATCCGGGTGTCCCTTGACACCTCTCAAGTTTTTTTAATAGATAGAGTGATTCAGGAGGAAGGTTTATATGTATAATAACATGCTACCCGTGCGAAGCCGGGGCGGGTCGCTAGTTTAATATATACTAGAGTTTTCTATAAAAATTGAAATAAAATAACCAAGGTATAAAAATATGCCTTTAATCATCATTAGAATTGCTACAATAAGTTTTCCAAGCAACAATTATTGCTTAGGAAATATCGTATGGCGTCATTTTATGTGGCGACTGCCAGACGCGAATAGAAAAACTGCAGAATTACGTTGTGTAAACTTATTATGCAACTTTGTAGGGAGTTATAATTACATTATAATTAAAAACAAAATAATAATAAAAATTTTAGTCTGTGATGTAAGATTTAATTCACACAAGCGCCATCTATACCAAAATCATCCCTTTTGCGTTTTTTTATCATTTTGGGTTTGTTTTTCATATTTTTAAATAGTCTATGTTTTATTCTGGCATTATATTATCTACACCACATCGACAGCAAATTTCAACATTTTCTGTTTAGGCCTGATTGAGGCACAAACATACATACAAACTCACAAACTTTCACATCTACTATATAAAAGAAAGACGGGTTTGTTACAACACTTATAACTCGAGATCTGCTGGACCAATTTTCATGGTTTTTGATTCGTTGGATTTGTCTCCGCCCCGAATAGCAGAATATTTCTAACAAAACAATGAAAACTCGACGAATACATAATTATGAAAGATGAATCATTTTCAATAAATGTTCATTGGTTTAGTACATGTAAAACATTTGTTGTCCATTCTGTCAAATACTGTAAGTAATGATTGACATTTATGCATGCGTTCAGAAATGTATTTTGTGTAAACTATTTAAAAAGTTTGAATAAACTATTGTCTGTATTTTTTGATTTTTTAACTGGAACGGGAACGGGTGTTAATTCTAAAGCGATACGAAGTTCGCCGGGTTAGCTTGTTTATAAAAAAATAGAGGAAAAATTATAGAAAAAACATCTATGTTCGTCACACAAATCACCCTTTGTGAAACTCACAACCTACAGCGCAGAAGGCCGAGTTACTACCAACTGAGCTGTGAGGCCAGTCAAATTATTTTTCACTTACCCAAAAACCATTACAAAAAACACCTTTTCACAACTTCTCATCCTTCGTGATGGCTCGAACAAGTAAATTATTTATAACGAAACACTCAGCTGGAATAAGCCCACTTTCCTGAAACTTACCTAGTCAAGTGTAAGATGAAGTTGGGAACTCGCAAATGGACGCATTTATAAAGATAGCGGTTACAAAAACCTTTCCAGCCGAGTTTTTGCTCAAAAATTCAATTATACAGGGTGAATTAAGATTACTCCCGAAAACTGAAACTGGGTGTTCAGACCATGCATCTTGATTTATTATCAACTAGCGACCCGCCCCGGCTTTGCACAGGTTTAATACATATAAACCTTCCTATTAAAAAAAACTGCATCAAAATCGGTTGTGTAGTTTTAAAGATTATAAGCATACATACAGACGCGGGAAGCGGGAAGCGACTTTGCTTTATTATGTAGTGATTAAAAAAATTAAAAAAACGTACTGTGTTTTTTTTGCGAACTTTGCCCCAAACTAAGCAAAACAGGTACTAAGGGAACCAGATAACAATTTTGAACGGCGCAGAAGGCAGAGCTACTACCAACTGAGCTGTGAGGCCATTTGGCACTTTTCAAAATCATGTTTCCTGAATGAAAATAGTGTTTTTTTTTGTTTGAATTTAGTTCATTAGTTCATTACGTCCTCAAATGCCTGAAACATTGCCATATGCACTATACTTTACTTTGGAAGAGATAGGTGTGCTTGTGCCTTTAGTATTAAGAAGTCGTCATACTACACCTTTTATAGTGTATACTAATGGTATAAGTATTTAGACTATTTCTGAAAACAGAAATACCTATCAGACCGCATTTTGATTGATGATTTTCAGAAAATATTGTCAAAATTATTTACTTTGCCAACTACTGCAAAATGTGGGCATGCGCCTAATATAATGATAGATAGATAGATAGATGAACTCTTTATTGCACACAAAGAAAACAAATGGTAAATAACAACAAACATAAATGTACAATGGGCGGTCTTATCGCTAAAAGCGATCTCTTCCAGACAACCTCTAAAAGCGATCTCTTCCAGACAACAATAATGTTTGGACATGCCTTTGACTACCCCCACTAGACATCTTCAAAGGATCTTAGCGCCTGGAGATCTGAGAGGATGTCTACCGTACTTGAGGATTACAGTCGTGATCCTATTTTTTTTTGTTTACTTTATATATACTTTACGACCAATATCACCAGTGTTGTCGTAGGATTTTTTAAGGTACGATTTCATTTAATACAAAAACAATCATTTAGTTGGAAATCCATCAGGATAAAGCAATTTTGTCACTGTCACCGTCACCGATAAATCCCTTAGTACATCCCTACGCTCCAAAATAAATTACTGGCTGTGTAAGTGGCTGTACGTTGTACCTAAAGTCTGGGCATCTACTCTGCAATACGATTTGGACAACACGATAGTATTCGCCGATCTGCCGTTGATCGCAGTCGCGGGCGATGCTTCTCTTCATGATGAAGAGCATCTGAATTGTCTCAAAACGTCAGCAATACAAGAAAAAACGTGATAATTAGCCGTATTTCTATTTAAAATGATTAACAACTACGATAGTTTCGGCTCGGAGTCGAGGCCGGGGCGCGCACGCAGCGTGGCGCCCCGGCCAAATGTCGCTAAATGTGTTGGGCAATTTTTTTTAAACATGACCTTTTTGTATGTTTTTACTACTTCAAGTTAGTATGTACTAATCACATTTATAAATTATTGGGCAAGCCATTTATAGAAATCGTCTGTTGTAGTAGAATATAATTAATGTCAAATATCAAAAGTAATGTCGGTCGTTCAATCGTTTTTGAAACGATTTAACGTTTGTCACGATATATCCTTCATCGCTTCGCGGAGTAGACTCCCTGGTACCCACAATGCAACCTCACTAAAAGTAGACAGATTTAAATTAGTTTCTCATTTGTAACCGTAACTTCGTATTTGGGTACACAGCTTAAGACTTCAAAGCATGCGTGAGCGACTGGCAAATTAACGTGCCTAACTTTGAAGGTAAATATCTCGAAAACGTAATAGTTAGAAACATGAAATTCGCTAATTTACTCGCAGTTATGAGCATTATGAAAACATAATTTTCAGTTTCAGCACATTGCTAACCGTAATAAAGTTATAGGAGTCTCTGGGGGGTTAGTCTAGGGAAGTCTAGGGAGTTATTCGGGTTCGCTTGAACTAGTTTTGAAGTCGAAGTTTAACGCGTTATCTTTAAAACGATCAAACTTATAAAGAAACTGTTTTTAATTTAGGTTGGTTCTTAAAAATACCTTGCAAATATTTTTAGATTTGATGCATAAACGCAAAAAAATCGGACAAGTGCGAGTCGGACTCGCGCACCGAAGGTTCTTTACAAACTTCTTATAGGTTTTCCTGTATAGGTAAAGACCCAGTAGTTTCGAAGATAACGTAGGGGAGAATGAAGGGACGGACGGACAGACACACAAGTGATCCTATAAGGGTTTCGTATCCAAAGGGTAAAAACGGGACCCAATTACTAAGACTTCGCTGTCCGTCTGTCCGTCTGTCTGTCACAGGGCTGTATCTCATGAACCGTGATAGCTAGACAGTTGAAATTTTCACAGATGATATATTTTTGTTGCCGATATAACAACAAATACTAACAACAGAATAAAATATTATATCTAAATGGGGCTCCTATACACCAAACGTCTTTTTTGTCGTTTTTTATAGATAATGGTACGGAACCCTTCGTGCGCGAGTCCGACTCGCACTTGACCGGTTTTTTCGTATGGGGTACAGAGCCCAAAAATAATTATTATTTTTCCAACACCATTTATTGTTGTACAACAAAACCTACAACGGCCCAACCGTCAAGCAACCTGGAACAGTTTAAAAATAACTTGCGAGTTTCCACACTTTGGGGAGAGTTGAACAAATTGCTTCCGCGGCCGCGTGCAACTTTTGTAATTAACAGCTCGGCTGATTGATGCCAGTTTGTACATCTTTCTTTGCTTGTAAGATAATTCGCCTATAAAACTAAAAATAAAATGTTTTGTCCAAAAAGTCAAGGGACGATATTTGTTTTTTAAGTTTTATAAAGGAACTTTTTTTGTCCTACATTTAAAAAAGATCAACTTAGGACTATTTTCTACATAACAGAAAAAAATCATCGAAGTCCAATCCGGGTACCACGGTCCACCGGGTAAAAAGATATACGCAATCAAACATAAAAAATAAACAAAAAAAAACCGGCCAAGTACGAGTCGGACTCGCGCACGAAGGGTTCCGTACCTATAAAAAACGCCAAAAAAGACGTGTGGTGTATAGGAGCCCCATTTAGATATAATATTTTATTCTGTTTTTAGTATTTGTTGTTTAAGCGGCAACAGAAATACATCATCTATCACGGTTCATGAGATACAGCCTTGTGACAGACAGACAGACGGACGTTTGAGTCTTAGTAATAGGGTCCCGTTTTCCTCTTTGGATACGGAATCCTAAAAAAATACAAATACATGTCAAACTGAGAACCTACATTTGTTTTAATTTATTCAAACTTCGACTTCAACTATGACTGTATAGTCACATCTAATCCTTATCTATGATACTCGTAAACATAAAAATCAATTGCCATGCGTTAGTGTCGCAAAAACTCTAAAATAACTGATCCGATTTGGCAGAATTTTTTGTTAGTTTCATTACTAACACTATAATGTTTTTATGGAAAAAAATATATAAGTTATCCGAAAAATAGTAAAATCCGGAAAAACTGAACGTGATTTTTTCTATGGGATCATTCTAATCGACGTCTGTCGTGTCAGCTAGTACCTACTATTATTATAAAAACAAAAGTGTGTTTGTAGGTTTGTTGGTTTGTCCTTCTTTCAGTAACTTTTTGCTTTAGATATTACTAGCTGACCCGTGCCCGCTTCGCTGTGCGTAAGACATTTCTAATACCATCGTGGACTTTTTTGTAGACGTTTTTAAGGTGTACAATACTGTAGTACATTATTTTGATATATCTCGTGGGGTTCAGCCAGCATTTGCAATGTAAGCGCAAAAAAATGTGTTTATTTACGACATCACATTAGAAACCTCTAAAATTATCAGTGTTTCTCTACTATATTATGCATGTATTATACATATAAACCTTCCTCTTAAATCACTCTATTTATTAAAAAAAACCGCATCAAAATCCGTTGTGTAGTTTTAAAGATATAAGTAAACATACATACATACGCGGGAAGCGGAAAGCGACTTTGCTTTATACTATGTAGTGACATTACATAGTCAATGGTGCCATTTTTTCCAGGTACCATACGTGCAAAGCTTTAGGCAGAAGCTAGTTAGTAATTGATGTAGCATTTCTTAGGCTACCCGCACACGAGTCTCCGGCCACAACAACTACAACAATATTTCCTGTAGTTTCAGCCGTTTCAGCCAGTAGCAGCCTCTCCCTACGACTACAAAATGTATGATAAGCGTTAAAAAGTGGCTGTGGCCATTGGCCCGTTTGCGGCGAGCCTTAAAGATCTTGAAGCTTTCCCCTACAGTAAACTTGCAACTTGTCCAAGTGTAGCAATTACGTTCTTACGCAACCGATGCTTCGAGAATGCAAGCTAAAGTTATAAGTGCCTGTTAAATTGTTGAATTTCTGATAGATTACTTCCGGGTTTCGTGCAAACTTGTGCCGTTTAAAGTAAGTGAAAGACTTACTGTTATTTTAATAATTACGTTTGGTAAACTAAAAAATATTATGACTAAATAAAAAGTTAAGGGTCGATAATATTTTTTTAAGTTTTGTGAATGTTTTAGGAATCCTTCTTTAAACTGGATCACATTGAGGTTTATTCTCTACACAAAGTAAGTTTTATGTTGAAAAATAACTTTTCAATGACAAGCTTTTGAAAATCATTCAAACCATCACATAATATAACATTGTCATCGGATCTTGACAAGAATGCAAAGTTTTTACTCAATCGAAGTATTTACTTAGGAGTTCCGTTGTGAGTGTCTGTTGAACAGCTCCTGACTCTATCATCAGATCAGCTCGCTGTCACCGTATTATTGCATTGTCACCGAAGTTACATAAGTATGCAAAATTTCAGGATAATTGGTTGGGGATAGCTGCTTCAAAATTGAATTGCAAGATTCCACCCGAAAAAACATGGTTACATGCAGACATCTTAACATACATTGCAAGTTCAATAAAAGCTTGTAAAAAAACATTAAAATGGAGTCGCTAGGTAAATATATTATAATATTAAAAAAAAATATCAACTGTCTAGCTATCATGGTTCATGAGATACAGCCCTGTGACAGACAGACGGACAGACAGACGGACAGCGAAGTCTTAGTAATAGGGTTCCGATTTTACCCTTTGGGTACGGAACCCTAAAAAAGATATATACCTACGAATTAAATTGAGAAGGTTCGCTGTTTCCTTGTCGGTTAAAAAATTCAAGGCCCATACGTCTTCCCTTTTATTTCATTCAACCCTTGTTGAACAATCTGTACATGCTCATTATGAGAATTTAATTTTAATCCCACCGATTATAACTTTTAATCTTATTGGGGCTTACCAAATTAATGCTAATTAACTTTATACCGAATAATAATGTATAACATATAAAACATGTTCTTATCATACTTTCACACCCTTCCAAATTTAAGTTAGTTTGAGAGCTAGAATGCATAATTTGTCCTAATAGAAGACGAGGCTATTGATGTGTCAAGGATGACATGAGTAGGAATAGAGCTAAGGCGGACCACGCGCCGACGTGTGTTTGTCATCATTGCAGCGGTCGGTAGGATTATTTATCGAAGTGATTAAAGATGGGTACATCTTTATTCACATATACTATACATTATAAAATAGGAGATGTGGCTTGTTCACAAGTATTTCTTTTTTCGTTTCGAACAAAAATAATCGTCGACTGGCAGCGTCTTAATAACATTCTGAAGGACTTCAGCATTTCAAAATAAAAAAACCTAAAGTTTTCAATAAAATGTAGGGTTAAAGATCCGGTTGTGGTGCCTACCCCGGTTTTGGTCATTTTCAATTTTAGCGGTCAATAACAAAGCAATAGTGAGAGTTGTGATTTCCCGTTTTGTCTATTTAAATTTGAATAATTAATAAATAAAGATCGCCTGTTACAAAACCTTTGCTTAACCTAAGAGATAGATAAATACTCTATTCTATGTTATTTAAACATCGTCGTTTTAATAATCTTTGAATATAAACCGTTTATTTCAAAATTAAAATGTTTTTAAAATGCCTAAAACCAGAACTCTCACCCTAATCTCTAAGTACAGTAGACTTACTTTCAGATCCCTTGAAGATGGTGTAATGGGAGTAGTCAGAGGCACCTCCAAATATTATGTTTGGCAATACCCTCGAAATAAAGTTTTAGTTTCTACATTTTCCCTGATGCTATTTTACTCCGCTCGGAGCGCATGCTTAACGGACAGGTCATGATTCACCACTCACTGTGAGTTGGTAGATTTATGTGTCGGTAAACAGAGCAACCCGGAGCCTCAACTAACAAAATGCTCACTGAAATTTCACAAGCAATCAATTAACCAGCTTTGTGCTATCTCACACTTCAGACGACAGCAACTTTTGCCAGCGGATTATGGCCCTTAATGCTACGCAGTAAGAGATAAATATTGACGTACAATAAAGCAGAATATAATAACAGTGAAGGGTGACAGTTTGGGAACTGGCAACTCCCGAATTGTTGGCAGTTTAATTTATGCGGTAAGTTTAATATAAAATTGTTTTGGGATACAGTGCTGTGGAAAATGATGAGTAAAAGTGCCTTAACTTTATTTTGTTGGCTTGGAAAATTATTTCGGGGTGATTTTCCTTGGGGGTTCCGTAGCGATGTAACAAACAAAATGATTTAATCATTTGTAAGGTCTGGCCGTACCACAAGCTCAAAAGTAATATGAAAACAATACTACTCACAATGCGAAAGTGAACTCGTATAGCGTTATCACTTTCGCACCGCGAGTAATAATGTTTTGATATTACTTTTGTAGCTAATGGTATAGCCCTGGTATTCTGTTAACTGAGGGTGTTTTTCAAGAGCCGTGTTGGCCAAGCGAAAAGTGCTTTCAATCCGAAGGTCGTGGGCTCGAATCCCGACCGTGCATCAATGGATTTTACTATTCGAAAAATGTATTGTATGCTCAACACGGTGAAGGAAAATCGTGAAGAAACCAGTTAGCATTCTTAAAAGCGGTGATGGGCTTACAACTTCTCAAGCAAATCGTAAGCCTGTGCGAAATGTAATATTTAAACGTGCCTCTGACTACCCCCTTAAGACGGCTTAAGACATAGCTAAACAGCACGTATCATGAGATAAAGTTACCTGTAAATTACTTTTGTGCTTGGTATATGACATAATCTACTGACATGATTTTTCACGTTTGTATCATTTTGTAACTGGTTCAACATTAAGCCATTTCATTCCTTTGGTCTTGTTATTTCACAACGGAACCTTAAGCCCGTAAATGAGCACAGTGCCATTAGCATCAGTTTTTAGTGTAGAGTCGCTTAAGAAAGACTTGAAATTTGAAATTGAAATAAATATAGTCAATAGTAGGGGTTCCATGGGGATTTCTGAACAAAACGTCCAGAAATGCCCATTACATACTTAATGCGCTGCCAATGGGGATTTCTGGACTTTTGTGCGGAAATTCCCATTGATGGGGATAGTCAATGGGCATTTCCGGACTAACCCCATACGAGTAGCAGTTACCTACAATTCATATTAATTTATAATGTTTTTAACTGACGTAGATTACATCAGTCATTTCTAAGGTGATGACAACTAAAAATATGTTTTACCTTACATTATGCTCGTAGTCTTAGGTGCATCGCCCACACGAGCTAGAGTCGAGGTGGCGTCGAGGCGCGAGCGCGCCCTTGCGCCGCGACTCCGCCTCGACGCCGCCTCGACTCTAACTTGTGAGGGCGATGCGCCTTAGGTTTTCTTGCGTTTCCACTGACGGATTTGAGCAGAGTGGAACGGAGCGGACCATGAATTGACCAATCACAGAGCTCGAAATTTTTGGATCAATTATTTCGAGAAGAAACACACCCTAAGCCATCAAACAAGCAATTTTAAAGAATTTCCAAAAACGGAATTACCTTTTTATTCAAGCTGGAAGGTAGTAAACCGTGAGATATGCTTAACTAAGCATAAGCTAGTTTTCGAAACCTACAAAAACTAATGCTAGACCTGATCCAGGTGAATAAAAGAATTCTCCGAGAATTTTAAGTCGCAAACGTGATTTATATTCGCATTACTGGAAGAAATTTTCATTTTCAGTACACTCGCCTTTCTCAAAATACATATTTCAGTTGAATTAGTATGAATACTAAATTTGGTTTAGATCTCGTATTTTCTTGTCGCCGTGAAAAAGCCGAGTTGTGTACCTCGACTTTTATTCCGAAGGTAGTGGGTTCGATTGCCGGAAGTGCATCAATGATACTTTATGTTCAAAAAAATATTATACGCGAAACACGTACTTGAAATGGTGAACAAAAACATCTTGAGGAAATTAGTTAGTATTTTTGAAGGCGGCGACGGGCTTTTAACCTGTCACGTGTGCGAAATGTGGGCATTTGCCATATGTAATGTTTCGACGTGCCTCTGACTAACCCCTTTAGACATCTTCAAGGATCTGAGCGCCTGGATATCTGAGAGGATGTCTACCGAACTTGGGGATTTTATATATTCTTGGTGCCTTATGCAAAATTTAAGCTCGCGCGTCGAATAACACTTTTATTAGCAAAATTCATCAATAGAGATGAATTTGTAAATTTTGTAATTGATTTATCTACTTCATGTTGTAAATTTATGGGACCATATATCAGAAATTTAGCTTGAATCAAGGCGCAATCATATATTTTTGTCAAATTTTAACTACAAACTCCAAAATTTATTGCAAATTTTAATTAAAAATTGTTGATTTTTATTCTGTAAAATGAAAATATGAAAATTTCAAAAATGTATCGTTTCTTTCTATACAATGGTGGCAATTATGTTATGTTCGGCTAAAGCTTAAACTACGTAAAAATACGATCGCTCTTATTCGCTACTTTTTACGTTAAAGTCTAAATTAGCGTAACCTCAAAATAGTACTTAAATTTAGAATATTTCTTTTTTAGGGTTCCATACCCAAAAAGTAAAAACGGGTCCCTATTACTAAGACTTTGCTATCCGTCTATCTGTGACAAGACTGTATCTTATGAACCGTGATAGCTAGCCAGTTAAAATTTTCACAGAGTATGTATTTCTGTTGCCACTATAACAACAAATAGTAAAAACAGTGTTTTTTTTTTTGCCGTTTTTTATAGATAATGGTAGGGAACTTTCGTGCGCGAGTCCGACTCGCCCTTGGCCGGTTTTTTTTCCACATTTCAGATATACAAAAAAAATATCTTTAGTCAACACTTTTTTAAATGCTGGCCATTCGTTGAACTCAAAACAACCAAAGAAGTACCATTGGCATTACAAACAAACCTGCCTTATCGTAAAGTTTGTTCTCCTCGTCATCGTGTTTTGAAATTTATTCCGAAAACCGAAACAATCACATTTAATAAACTCAAAGTTACTCGCTGCCTCTTTGTTATGATGAAGTTGTGATTTATTTTATTGTGTTTTATTAAATAAAGATATACAAGTAATAAACATATAATCTATATCTATACATATAATAAAACTGTAGAAGAGTTCAATTCTGTACATTGAATAAAAACTAAAAAAAATACTACGGGGCCTATACAAGTAACACAAAACAAAGAAAAACATTTTGAAATGTTTGTCTGTCTGTCTGTAGTCCGGCTTTTACGCAAAAACTAGTAGACGGATTTTGATGAAACTTTTTTTGTTATATAGCTATTATTAGTCCTCGGCAACATATAGGCTATAATTTATTTGATGAATTAGAAATGAAGATTAGAATACCAGAGGTGAAACTATTTGTCGCCCAGCGAAGCGGGCACAGGTCGGCTAGTAAATAATAATATAGTACAAGCTTTGCTTAGTTTGGGGTTGACAGCGTCGTGTAAAGTCCACCATATTTTTTTATTAAATATACATAAACGCCTGTTTCTAAGAGGGGTAGGCAGAGACCAAGCCTTTCCGCTTGCTACGTTCCTGGCATACTTCTTTTGTTTCATTCACTCGCATCACATTCTTCATACATGCTTGTCGGTTTAGAGTATTCTTAAATTGGCATTTTAACAAAACTTCACCAATTCAGTTCAAAATATTACACCGAGGTCTTTCTCTTCCAACAGTTCTATTCACTCTCGAGTGAATGAAAAGAATGAATGAAATCACAAAACGAAATTTTATTTAAAATTCTTTGTATAGTCGAATTGTAGACGGCTTCCACTCAATAAGCAATTTAATATTAAATGCCAGTTGATAAAGGCTTCTCAAGAGTCTTTCTAAACTCTAGTCTAGACCTACCAGCTCTCTAGACAATTAGACTTTAGAAGATGTCTAAGAAATCAGAGGAATATTCAAACACGCTGACATTTTACAACGTTCTATACATGTCAGGCCGGATTTTAGGGTTCCGTACCCAAAGGACCCTATTACTAAGACTTCGCTGTTCATCTTTCCGTCTGTCCGTCTGTCTGTAACAAGGCTGTATCTCATTAAACCGTGATAGCTAGACAGTTGAAATTTTCACACATGATGTATTTTTGTTGCCGCTATAACAACGAATACTAAAAACAGAATAAAATAATATTTAAGTAGGGCTCCGATACAACAAACGTATTAAAGATATATGGTACGGAACTCTTCGCGCGCGAATCCGTCTAGCACTTGGCCGATTTTTATTAAGGTACATAAACAAAATAATTAACACTGCCGTCAGTTCTCAGAGCTTGCTTGTATCCTGTTACAGACAACAATATCAATATCTGAACATCATGTTGCTATTTCTGTTTACTGCATAGATTAATTAAGCGAACAACATAATCTAAGGCGTAGGATCGCGATCGGGTCTGATCAAGTAGTATTGCACGCTTCAGCATTAACCTTATACTCGTATTTTGTCTCGAGTCTGGGTGATGGTACCATGGATTCATGGCATATTCGTTTCTGATGTCTACGATATAGAAAAACTTAATAGATGTAGCCGTGTTGCCGAGTAGTTACCTTGACTTTCATTTCAAATGTCGTGGGTTCTATGATAACGTTACTATGATAACGTAACTAGGAAAGTTACGTTATCATAGTAGCAATGGAGATGAATAACCACCGGTGGGTTATAACAATCTAAACGTTAACCACAAAAAATAATCAAATCGGTTCACCAAGTTAAAAGATATGCGCTTTTTTATATATATAAAAAAGCTACAATAAAATATATTTACGTACTTATGTACCTACGCATCAAATTGAGAACCTTCTCTTTCGGTTATTTTATGTGAATAGAAAGATTAATTTGAGTCGAGCTACTGACATAATGGTTCTAGATAATGTCAGTTGGTATAAATGTTTTAACATTTATCTAGACTTGATCGCATCTTTCAAATGGCCCTATATCTTTCAAGACAAGTATCGCCACAGCTTTTTATTTTAATGTATGCGGCAGAAGGATAATTTCCTTCGCTCAGAGAAATTGCCCTAACACGTGGTGTTACTGAGATTGTAACCTTTTTGCTTTTTACCATCGAACACACAGCCAATAGACTCCTTATGCTAGGCGAACACTTTCTCACAACACATTAGGCTTATTGCGTCCGTTGTATATAATATGTAGTTTTTTAAACGTGATTATATTATAATCACGTTTAAAAAACTAACCAATCAAGTCAAGGGACGATATTAATTTATTAAGTTTTTGAAGGAACTGTCCTACATAAATATAAATAAAATGGAACCAACTTGGGACGATTCTCTACACAATAGAAAAAAACCATCGAAATCAGATCAGCAGGTAAAAGGTCATACATTAAAAAAAATGTACGCATCGACTTGAGAACCACCTCTCAAAAATCACGTCATTTAGCTCTACCGCATATTGGAGCTTTAATTGACCGACAACGCAGTATAAGTTGATCAGAAGAAATATTGGCGATGGTTAACTGAACATCAATTTGGGCAAACCGATTCTTCGGGCCAAAATGGGGGTACTCGCAAAGTCCGGGCTGCGTTCCAGGAATTCCAGAGGGTCTAGGCTGTTCCTCGTCCGACTTCTTAATTTTTTCCAAGGTCACCAGTGAAACGCAAGTGTTCCTAGCTTCCAACAACCTTATACTGCTGATATAAGACACCGAGCGCGATTCACGACGCGTCCCGCAGCTATGACATTGAACAAGCCAATCTGAATGCATTTTTTACTGCTCCCCCCGACCCGCACACCTCAACGTTTTGACAGAATTGTTTGTTTGAAGAAATGAAGCCATTAGGCGTCTATTAGGCTATGTGGTCGATGCTTTTTACTGTGGTTTGCGGCGAGCTGGAAATAGCGGGACTGGTTGGTGAAACTATTTTCTTCGTATTTTTTGCGTAATTCTCGCCGAGATTTTGTAGGCTTCGCGCGTGTTTAGCTTTCGTTTTTGCAATTTTCGTAACGCGGTCATTAGTCTTTGTATTTTTTGACTGACTTTACAGCTTAAATGCTTTTCAGGAAACATTTGTTTGAACATAATGAGTTGGTTTTGTTTGGGTGCTATAGTTTTTTTTATGTATATGTTCTAGATATGTATTTTATTAGTTATTTAAAAAAGTATGTAAAGCGATTTTGATAAATTTTGGTAAATAAATAGATTATGATCTGGATTAAAACATAAGATACTTTTTATCCCTAGAAATAACCTTTAGGGTGAGTTTCTAGAGAGTAGACACATGCCCACATTTAGCAGTAGTTAGCAGTCCATACGTAACAGGTTGCAAACCCATCGCCACTTTTAACCTTTCCTCACGATGTTTTCCTTCACCGTTTTTCATGGCCATATAAATTTTTCGAACAGAAAAATCCATTGATGCACGCCGAGATTCAAACTTTCAGATTGAAAGTCGAAGTACCTCTTTTTACAACTAGTCATAAACAAAATCGAATAACTTAAAACAATGACGTCACCAAACCGTAAATACGTAATAAGTTAAAGTGTCTCGCATGGCTTACATTTTATGTTTCTTTTAACTTAATCCATGTTTATACGTCGTAAATGTGCCGTAAAATAGGTATTTCTCTAAACGACTGAAGATATCACATAATTGCTATTTACCTTTATGAAATTGGAGTAACCACATAAAAAGTCTTCTTATTATATCCTCACACAGAATACATTAAGCTAATTCAATCAAGTTTACAGTAAATATTATAAAAATAACGTTCAAGACACATAAGTAGAGATACGTTTTCTGTTATAAAATATTTTTTAATGATAAGCTTTTGTAAAATCATTCAAACCATCGAGCACCAGCGCGCTATACCTGTCGCATCATATGACTTTGTCATCGGAACTTGACAAGAATGCAAAGTTTTTACTCAATCGAAATATTTAGGTACTAAGGAGTTCCGTTGTGAGTATCTGTTGAACAGCTCCTGACTCCATCATCAGATCAGCTCACTGTCACCTTATTATTGCATTGTCACCGAAGTTACATAAGAATGCGAAAATTCAGCTTAATCGGCTGGGGTAACTGCTTCAAAATTTAGTTGCAATATTCCACTCGAACAAACGTAGTTACATAAAATACATTGCAAGTTAAATAAAAGCTTGTAAAAAGATTAGTAACAACTTATAGTACCAGAGAAATATACAATTTAAAATGATTTTACGACGATTCTGAATAATCATAGTGATTTTAATGAATAAACATTTTTTGTAATTTGAATTTGAATTTAAAGACAATCTACATAAAACATTACCTATTATTTTGCTCTGATGTTAATATAATGTCAAAGCTCTCGAGTAAATTTAACGCAAGATCTTTTGTAAGAAAATAATTATAATTTTATTAAAAGCAAAACAAGGAAGGAAAATAAAACAAAAATGTGTTTGTTTTATAAATAACCGACACGAAAAGTAGGAAGTTATTTATTAAATGACAGCAATTCAATTTTAATTTTGGAACCATAAAAGTAGGTGCCTACTTACAAACTAACATGGAATATCGAAAAATTATTGTAACGAAAATGGCAACCATAGTTTTTGATGTATGATCACCGATTTGCACTTGATGAGACTATAAGATATTATTATTAGACCTAAACAGGAGCGTGAAAAATAGCACAGACAAGTAGAGAGATGACCCAGCAGTAGTTATATAGCCCTGGTATATAGGTTTCTTTTTATCCACGTACCACGTAAGATAAACTATTTGGCCTTATCGCGATCTAGTTTTAAGACAAGTAATAAATGTTTTTAATGAATTCAGAATTGTTTTTTCTCAATAACCGCAAAACATACAATTTTGTATTTATGACAAAGATAACTTAAGGATATAATCTAGATAAATTATAGACAGAAGCACGTTTGCTGAAACTTTTTTCGATAGATTTATTTTTCAAAGTTGGCTCTTATTGAAGAGCCAACTAGTTTAGTTTTTAATCAAAACTATGAATAGCTAAACAGTTAATTTTTATATAATTCGTTAGATAATCATACTAGCTAAGTAAATTACAGACAGTTTCTTTTTAAGTTTAATGGTTTTGAAGATAATGCAGTTCTATCACGTTTTCCGTCTTATTTGGGTAGACTTAGCCCATACAAAAAACAAAACATTTCACATATCACCTTAAACGCAATGTAGATAGATAGATAGATAGAAAACTCTTTATTGCACACCACATAATAATAACATGAAAAAAAAAAAAAAAAAAGCAACACAAACCAACATTGGAGTACAATGGGCGGTCTTATCGCTGGGAGCGATCTCTTCCAGACAACCTTTGGATGGACTGGACATAAAGTGTACGATATACGACGGTGGTGCAGTCAAAAGCGTGTACCTACATACATTTAATACAAAATAAACCTAAAAATATGTAACCTGCCTATGTAATGTAGCCTGCTATCTAGTCAAATTGAGATATAGTAAGCTTGACTGGCCTCACAGCTCAGTTGGTAGTAGCTCTGCTTTCTGCGCTATTGGTTGTGGACAATATTTGTGTGAACATAGATGTTTTTCTGGGTCTGGGTGTTTATATGTAAGTATGTATTTACAAAAAAAAAATGTATAAAAACTTGAGAGGTGTCAAGGGACACCCGGATGGAACGAAGTTCTCACAAAATAACGTGGGACAAGGGAAGGGGAATCAACTTTGACTTCGACTTCGACTTCGACTTCGACCTCGACCTCGACCTCGACCTCGACCTCGACCTCGACCTCGACCTCGACCTCGACCTCGACCTCGACCTCGACCTCGACCTCGACCTCGACCTCGACCTCCACCTCGACCTCGACCTCGACCTCGACCTCGACCTCCACCTCGACCTCGACCTCGACCTCCACCTCGACCTCGACCTCGACCTCCACCTCCATCTCGACCTCCACTTCCACCTCGACCTCGACCTCGACACAATTAATAGATATATATATTAATAGATATACTATAGCAAAAAAGTGTCGTGACAACTTTTCGTAAGAATTTTTTCCGTCTAGCCCCCTTTCACAACGCGCGATAAGGAACTTCGTTCCAATAAGTATTCTTTCAGTTCTCTGGTTCTGATAGTTTATGCTTTTAGTTTAGGGCTAGATGCTGCTGAGTGAAAAATCTGTCAAAATGTATTACAAGATTTTATTTAACTTGCAATGTATGTATGTAACATAATATGTTCGATCCCCACCCAGGGCAAATATTTGTGTGATGAACATAGATGTTTATTCTGTTTTTGGGTGTTACTATGTATAATAAGTATGTATTTACAAAAAAAAAAGTATATAAGTATTCTATCAGTTATCTGGTTCCCATAGTACAAGCTTTGCTTAGTTTGGGGCTAGATGGCGCTGTGTGTAAAGTCCGCCAATATTTATTTATTTATTTATTTAAAAACTATGTTTGTTATGGTGAAATCTTGCAACTTAATTTTGAAGCAGTTATCTTCAACCGATTGAGCTAAAATTTGGCTTACTTAAGTAACTTCGGTGACAATGCAATAATATTGTAACAGCGAGCTGATCTGATGATGGAGTCAGGAGCTGTTCAATAGGCACTCACAACGGAACTTTTTAGCACTTTGATCTATCACCTGTCACTGGTGGTTGATTTTACAAAAGCTTGTCATTGAAAAATATTTTTCAACAGGAAACTTATTTTATTTTTTATTATTGTACAAATTTTGTTTCATACCTTCGTTTACCTGACTCTAATAGCAACGTGTATGGTTACGAATACATACACCCAGTGTTCGTGCCGATGATCCATTTTCCATGAATTATGACCAGCCCCGGGGGAAAAAATAAGCCAAAAGCAAGTCGGACTCGCCCACGAAGGGTTCCGTACCATTATCTATAAAAACAGCAAAAAATCACATTTGTTGTATGGGAGCCCCATTTTTTAAAGTAGTTGTTGTTATAGCGACAACAGTCAACTGTCTATCTATCACAGTTCATACAGCCCTGTGACAGACAGACGGACAGCGAAGTCTTAGTAATAAGGTCCCGTCTTTACTTTGGGTACGGAACCCTAAAAATACGACAATGGTACTGTTACGTAGGGAACATAACGCGATAAAGTCTGATGTGACAGATTTGGAAATTCATCGTGTTACGGAATACCAACTGTTTTTGTGATGATATTGAAATGTTATGTTGCGCGGGGAATACACAAAAACGCAATTGTGAAGCAAAAATGGGACCCGTACTTTCTATCTACACGTATTGATGTCCTATCAATCGAATTTCTTGAAAATATGTACAGCTTTTACCCACGACATCGTCTGCCTAGATTTAAAGTGTATTTACTGATTCGATTCGATTCGACTTTATCGTTAAAGATTTTTCACTCTTTTTAAAAGTAGCCTATGTCCGTCTATATTTATTTGCAATTTTATCACATTTGACTTAGCAGTTTGGTTGTGATAACGTCATAGATAGACCGAAAGACAGACAGAAATAGTTACTTTCTATAGATAGATCTTTAAGTATATATTAACAGAGCACAATTTCACTTTCAAAACTTTTGTGAGTTGTACTACACATTATTACAACAACGGGAACTACTCACGTAAACGATAAATTGACAATGAAGACACCGACAATGTTTTGATTCATCTAGAGAACTTCGTCTAGAGAAATCGAGCAGGGTAGCGCGCGCGTTTAATGGTCCACTCACCCTGAAGAAGATTCTCTAGATGAATCGTAACATTGTCGGTGTCCTCATTGATAATTTATCATGTACGTGAGTATTTCCCGTTGTTGTAATAATGTGTAACAAAGCACAAGCTCGAAACGGGGAAGCAAAGGAAAACATAGTGACCAGTGTATGAATGCTAATACTGTAAAATGTAGGCATATAATAATTGGACGTGCCTCTGACAACTGGATCGATGTCTTCTATATTTGGAGACTACAGTCATTGTTTTATTATTTTTGTTTACAATTATAGACTCACTTTTCCGGTTTCCCTTAATTATTTACTTTAAAAAATTCACTTGTTTTTAGATGACAAAAAATCATGACTAAAAATGTATAACCACAACAAATTCTGATTCTTTCACTATTTATAATCTTTTCACTACTCAAATTCAAATTCAAATTCAAATTCAAATTCAAATTCAAATTCAAATTCAAATTCAAATTCAAATTCAAATTCAAAAATCATTTATTTAAATCACAACTTTGAAACGTCTTAGGAACTAGGTGAAGCTACGCCGATTCCACGCGACCAAGCCTAGAAGAATCAGGCAACAAACACGGCTTGGGGTCTATCTTTTTTTTAATGATCCTTTCCTTAATTGATATGTAGAGCTCCAGTGTGGTGCCAATCGAACAAGGTGAAGGCTCAAACTACTACTATGTATTTTGATCAAGTTAATTTAGTCCAGAGTTCAAATGAAGGACATTGCCCCTTAATCCCAACAGCATTGTGCCTACAAAATCTACTGTCAACAGATTCAGAACTAGTATTAGCAAGCCATATTAACTCCCATCGAGTTAACTATCAACCCCGAAGATGATCCTCTTACTGTTAGTAGCACAACTTCCTCTTACAACCCTTCCACACTGACCGGCAACTCTCTATCAACTATGTAATCTTTCCCGCATATTAAATGCACTAGCCTTCAAAATGCTGCGTTTGTCGGACCACACAGTGTCTGAATATTATGAAATGAGTATGCGGCCAGCCCGTGTAGAAGCCCAGCAAAGTCTTTAGAAAGAGACGGAATTATACTTGGTAATAGGAGAGGGAGACAGCATTAGTTGGTGATAGAAGCCGAACAATGAGGACTTTTGCAATAAATCATAGTCTAGAACCAGTGGGTAGGCTTAGGCAGGCTGTTTGTCACACCGAACTGTAATATGCTTTGATATAATTACGTTTATAAAAACAAAACCGACTTCTTGTTTATAAATAAAAATTGTAGTGGGGGGCTCCCCCCTCCGCGAGATCTAGGAGCCCCTACCCTGGCTAGCCCTTCACTCGGTGTATGCCAATGAAAGCAGGGCAAGGTCTATAGTTGAAAACCACTATCAATGCCCATAAATTTTAAAGGTTTCTCTCGATTTCCCTGAGATCCCATCATCAGATGCTGACTTAGTAGTAATGGGACCACCTCGAAAGTATAGGCTTTCAAAAAAAAATAATTTTGTTAATCCGTCCACAAACGCCGGAGTAATCGCGTAACATACACACAAAAAAAAACAACATACAGGCGACTTGATAACCTCCTCATTTTTGAAGTCGGTTAAAAAGTAGATTCGTTTTGACTGCCCTCAAATGTCATTTGATAGTATCTCTTCCTTTGAGTTTCTATATTGTAGGTTGCTATCCAGGATGAACGTTTTTGTCATGAACATGATCGTATTCGTTTAAGTTTGTTTTGTGTTATAATATTTATAAAATAAATTGCGCGTAAAACTACTAATAAAAAATATCTGACTTCTTAAAAATGAGGTTCTCAATTCAGGGTCTATGAATTTTTATTCATGTAAGTATGTTCACCGATTCTTCGTAACTGCTGATTTTTTCGCTATTTTGTAATGACTTCAATTTGGTTTTAATATTCTTCTTGTAACTTTACATAGGAGCTCTTTGCTTTATTTTGTATTAATATTTTTTTCAAAAAACCCTCTGTTACTTTATTTCTGGGACTCCCAGAGAGTGTTATTTTTTTATGAAATTAATAAAACCTCATTATCCCTTTCGAAACAAACTTTTATGACATGTGCTATTTTATACACAAAAAGTGTGTGTAATTAATAAATACAACACAATAAAATATTTTGATATATTTTAGAGCAAAACTTATGTAATTTCAAAATACTAAATAAACAAAGTATAAAGTTTAAAAAAAACGGACTAAATTCCGGCAATCTTGTATTTAAGGAACCAGTTAGTATTCTTATAAGTGGCGACGGGCCTGCAATCTATGCCAAATGTAATGTTTGAACGTGCTTTTAACTCTTTAGAAATGTTCATGCAACTGAGCGTCTAGCGATCTGATAAGATGTTTACCTTACTTGGGAATTACAATCATAAAACTATTTATTTTCAAGATTACAGTACGTTGTGACTGCATCCCATTTCGACTATGATCCTACACGATCCTTTTATCTGCGAGCAGCGATCCCGTCAGCGAGTACATCGCGACTCCAGCTCGTTAGTTCGCTTTTTGTGTTTCACGACTTTAATGTACCTAATAGCGTGAAGCTACTTCCAAACGTGACTATACTCAAAGCTCAAGAGAAAATTAAATAGAGTAGAACACATTTGTGTTTCAGCGTGTTTTTGGCGTCTTCAAACTTTATTCAGGGTCGCTAGCTTGCGTCATGATAATAACTTATATAAGTTTTCTATTGAAAAATATTTTTCAATAACAAGATTTCGTAAAATCATTTAAATCAGCGCGCACCTGTCACATCAGATAACATTGTCATCGGAACTTGACAAGTATGCAAAGTTTTTACTCAATCTAGCTCTAAACTTAGAAAAGCTTGTACTATAACAACTTGAACCTGTCACGTATGGAATGCTAACTATTGAAAAATGTGGGCATGTGCCAAATATAATGTTTAGACGTGCCTCTGACTACCCCCACTAGACATCTTCAAAGGATCTAAGTGTCTGGAGATCTGAGAGGATGTCTACCGTACTAGGGGAATACAGTCGTGATCCTTTTTTTTTTTTTTTTGTTATTTATACTCAAGATACATATCATAATAACACCCAGACACAGGATAAAAATCTATGTTCATCGGACAAATATTTGTCCTGGGTGGGAATCGAACCCACAACCTATAGCGCAGATGGCAGAGTTACTACCAACTGAGCTGTGAGGCCAGGTGAATGTAGGTAACATTGTAACAAGCATGCAAAATGTAAGCATGTAGCATGAAAATGCAATTCCAACTGGAATAGGCGATTTGAATAGTCATAAGGAGTGTATTGTGATTAATATCGTGCAGATTTGGGGCCTCATTTGCATGATATTCGGCTCTGATTGAAATAGGCATCATAATGTGAGTACATTTCTTAAACCAACATTTCTATGAGTATAGAATTAGGTTTAAGGCTGTAGAAATTCAAAGTAAATTGTACCCAAAATGTCCAGCCAGTACAAATTGGAGACCTTTCAAAATTCATAAGTGCAGAATTTGTTTTTTTTAACACATGTTTTTATTATAACGATTTGTTGTTTTAGTGATGTTACAGTACACGATGATGATGATGATGATGATGATAATGATAATGACTGCATACAAAAATATTATACAGGTAATATTTTTTTATCCCATTCTTAATGTAGAGCTCTTCTCAGTTACGAATCGAATCACAACGAAAACTCTTCATTAACGCTTAAACCGCTGAACAGATTTCGATTAAACTTACAAAGCAGGGGGTTTATTTGGGAACTAAAAACGAAATTTCGTGACAAAATAGTTATTACTTTTGACAATCATCGATGTTCGTAATCCTACTTACATATCAGTTCAATTTTCAAACGAATATTGTCACGTTATTTCGTTTTCATTTCCCGAGTAGGTTCTCTGGTATTTTTTGTCTCAAAAATACCTCACAAACTTAAGTAATAATTGCCACTGCAGCTTCTTATCCAAATATAGAACGCATCATGATTAATGTAATTGATCTGCACAAATAGCTACACGATGAGCAATTAACCGATTAGTGTTGCCAGCTGTGGCTGGAGAGTTTGCATTTGATGAGGACAAAGTGCTTTTAAGGCAAATTTTCGGACGGTTGGGTATTTGCAGGCAAAGCTGTATTAGCGGTTTCGCACACTAAGTAGGTACTATTATTTTGTGTGCTTAAATCAATATTGATAGGCATTATCTCGCAGCGCCATCTAGCTCCAAACTAAGCATATCTATAACTATCGATATTGACACGGGTCTTTATCACGTAATTACCTTTAATTTACTTTCCCGACGTTTCGACTATGTTACAATAGCCATGGTCGCGGGCAGATAGCAGTCTGCGAAACGACGGGAAAGGTAATTACGTGATAAAGACCCGTGTTAATCTATAGTTATGTCTACTAATCACGATAGTTTAAAAAATAATAAGCATATCTATACTATGAGAACTAGCTAACTGATAGAATACTTAAATACTTTTTTGTAAATAGTTTCTTAAGATATATAATAACACCCAGACACAGAACATCTATGTTCATCACACAAATGTTAATCCTCGTTGGAGATCGAACCCACAACCTACAGTGCAGAAGGCAGAGCTGTCAACTGAGCTGTCAGGCCAGTCAAATGTACTTTGTTGCGTTCGTCAACATGCATACAGGTTAAAAAGAAATACGGCGAATTACCTCGTTTTTTTTTTGTATTGCTGACGTTTCGAGACATGCTCTTCATCATGAGCATCGTCCATGACTGCGATCAACAGCAAACCGACCGTATTTCTATTTAAAATGATTAACAACAACGATAACTTTAACGGCGATGGGCTTGCAACCTGTCACGTATGAAATGCTAATTGTGGGCATGTGCCAAATACAACTACCACTAGACATATTCAAAGGATCTAAGCGTCTGAAGATCTGAGAGGATGTCTACCGTACTTGGGGATTACAGTCGTGGTCCTATTTATTTTTATTTTAATAAAACTGCCACGTGATACATAATGCATCACAAAAGTAATATTTCTTCACTCAGTGGGGTACATCAAACTTTCCATAGGGAATAAAAACAACACTTTCTCTGATATCTTCGCAATATCAAGCCATTACTTCCACTCTGCGCACACCATTAAAATCCATTTTAGTATCAGCAGAGTAGTCTTAGCAAACCATAATAAAACCGGCCAAGTGCGAGTCGGACTCGCGCACAAAGAGTTCCGTAACATCACTACATAGTATAAAGCAGTCGCTTCCCGCTTCCCGCTTCCCGCGTCTGTATGTATGTTTGCTTATATCTTTAAAACTACACAACGGATTTTGATGCGGTTTTTTTTAATAGATAGAGTGATTCAGAAGGAAGGTTTATTTATGTATAATAACATGCTACCCGTGCGAAGCCGGGGCGGGTCGCTAGTTATTTATAAAAAACGGCAAAAAAATCACGTTTGTTGGATAAGAGCCCCACTTAAATATTCACTTTATTCTGTTTTTAGTAATTGTTGTTATAGCGGCAACAGATATACATCGTCTGTGAAAATTTCAACTGTCTAGCTATCACGGTTTATGAGATACAGTCTTGTAACAGACAGGCGGACAGGCGGACAGACAGACAGACAGACGGGCAGCGAAGTCTTAGTAATAGGGTCCCGTTTTTACCCTTTGGGTACGAAACCCCAAAAAAACGAGTAAAAGAGACTATGAGAGGGAACGGATAAACTTACTACACGACTCAGTATAAACCATCACTATTATACGAGTAAATACAAAAGTGCGTTTGTTGGTTTGTTGGTCAAGAGATAGTCTTAGGTCTTGAAACGGACATAGGCTACTTTTTACCCCCAAATTTTCAAAAATTTCAATATATATGTATGTATGTCTTTGTAAATTGGTTTCCTGAATCTACGCGTACGAAGTTTTAGGTAATATCTAGTAAAAAAAATAGAATGAATAGGATCACAACTAAATGTAATCTCCAAGTACGGTAGACATCCTATCAGATCTCCAGACGCTTAGATCCTTTGAAGATGTCTAGTGGGGGTAGTCAGAGGCGCGTCCAAACATTATATTTTGCACATGCCCACATTTTGCAGTAGTTAGCATTCCATACGTGACAGGTTGCAAGTCCATCGCCGCTTATAAGAACACTAACTGGTTTCCTCATCATGTTTTCCTTCACCGTTATAAGCACGTGTTTTTGATGCGCATATAAATTTTTCGAACAGAAAAATCCATTGATGTACGCCGGGATTCGAACCCACCTTCAGATTGAAAGTCGAGGTTTGTGATGATGTTTGGATGTTTGCAATTCAATCATTCCCAACGATACTGTGGTGTACTGGACAACTGGACGCTCCATAACTAGCAAATACTACTCCATAGCTATTTTATTGAGTGCTCGTAAATTTTAGTTCTCGATATCGCAAAGTTTGGGCAATGAATTGATCGTAAAGCATCGTGTTGTCACTTTTGTAATGATAGTCTTTATACGGTGGCTAGATAAAGCTGTGTCGGTTAGACCAGTGTTCCACAAACATTTTGTGTTCAAGGTACATTGAGAAAATGTTTTTTTTTGAGGTACACCACAAATTAAAAATCAGTTTTTAAGTAATTTTAATCAACATTTATTAATAACAACGAAATAATATTTTTTATTAATCAACAAAACTAAACTTTATATTGCAGAAAAGGTATCTAATGCGAAACATGAGCTGTTTAATTGAGCATAGACGGTCTAAATTTGGAGTAATCGTTGTCAGGGCTGCTAAAAATACGTTTATAAGATATCCTTATTTTTCCAAGGCACACCAACTAATGACCACGGTACCTACACCAGTGTGCCGCGGTACACACTTTGCGGAACACTGGGTTAGACACACACTCCAGTAGAATAAATTCTCAGCAGAGCAGCTGCTATTTTACCTTAGGTTGAACTCTTTAGGAGCAGGTTGGCGGAATGGGCTATTTGACAAGATTTTGAAAACCATAAAAAAATATTATTTTCAATTCTGTTAAGTATTGGCCCTAAAAATGTAAATTAAATATCGTCAACCGCAAAAACGCTTCTTTTGCAAATGGTGTCGCACTAGTTTCTGTGACGTTACATGCTTGTCAACAAATACACAAACGTCAAGTTTTTCAAGGCAGGCGATGACATATTGACAAGCATGTTACGTCATCGTCGATTCGACCAATCCTGACCGTTTTGCGTCACGTGACAGGCATTTAAAAATAGATAATTATAATTATGGGTTTTTTAATAAATCATTGTTTATTTTTAAGTTATTTTACTCTATAACGATTTATGAAGGCAAAATTTACATAGATTACTATCAACAACACTTTATTTTTCATACTGTCAAATAGCCTATTCTATTTAACTTCATAATAATAATAATTCATAATAATAATTCATAATAATTCATTTATTCATTTGTAAACACAGGTATAATAATAATATAAGATGGTAAATAAAAAATCAAGAGTCTCTGCATTTTGCCTGGCGGCATACAAACATTGTTTTTATGGGGAACATTGTATTTAATATAATTAATAATAAAGAAAAAATGTCAAAAATAAAAAAAATATAAAGGAATAGAAATTGTGTTACATGTCATAAGAATATTGATTAAATTTAGTCTACTTGAAATTAAAATTATTCATCTAACTGTAACTTATCATTTAAAAATTCTTGAGTGCTGTAGTATGCTCTTTCAAGTAGCATTTGTTTTAGTTTTGCCTTAAACACAATCAGACTGGAAATATCTATGATAGACTTAGGGAGTTTATTATAAATACGGGCAGCCATACAGACAACACTTTTGTTATAAAGGGCGGTTTTATTGCGAGGAAAACAAATTTTTACATTGTGGCGTTTACTGTTACGCTTCCTAAAAAGGTCCATATTTGATTTTATAAAAGACGCAAGTTCATAAATATAGAGACTAGGTAGTGTCAGTATTTTAAGGTCACTTCGTCCGTTTCAAATCACTATCTTGGTCAGTTTATACATATCTACACCAAAATGATGAAGCAGAGCAAAAATTGTTACACTACAAGTGTAAATATATACACAAGTGTATATGAATATATATTTTTTTTAACTTTATGATATTGTAGGTGTTATGTTTGAAGAAATCTATATTTTCAATGTTGTTAAAAGTCAATATCAAGAAGAAAATTACATCAATTTTATGAAAACATTATTTTTCTGCCCTGTTCCGACATTACGATATTACATTAGATAACAATTACGTTTAAAAAAGTAAAAACAAAACTGACTTCAGCATGTATATAAATAAAAATTGTAGTGCTTTAAAATACATAATGAAAAACTCAGGGGCTCTGTTATCTGTGCCTTATAGGTGGTTCAAATTCGTGACGTCAACTCAAGGTGTTCATGATTTCTACTTCGAACGTATCGTGTACGTACCTACGTGAGATCTAGGGGCTCCTAACCCGGCTAGCCCTCCACTCGGTGTATGCCAATGAAAGAAGGTCTATAATTGAAAATCACTATGAATGCCTATAAATTTTGAAGGTTTTCCTCGATTTCCCTGGGATCCCATCATCAGATGCTGACTTGGTGGTAATGGGACCACCTCGGGAGTACAGGCTTTATAAAAAAAATATTTTGTAAATAAAAAACATACAGGCTAATTGAAAACCTCCTTTTTTTGAAGTCTGTTAAAAATGTCACCCTACTCCTTAGCTAAGTTTTCATTATAGCACAAACTATTTTTACTGCACGATTTATGACACCGATATTAAAACACTAAAAACTTCGATTTCCCACACGTCTTGGCGTGAAGTTAAGAACCAATACAGCCAGTTCAGCTTTCGTAAAAATCTATCATTTTCACAGCCATAGTTAAGAATTTCATAAATTTTAGAAATTACCAATTTTATTAACCGACTTCAAAAAGGAGGAGGTTATCAATTCGCCTGGATGTTTTTTTTTTGTTTATGTTACCTACGCGATTACTCCGGCGTTTGTGGACGGGTTTACAATATTACTTTTTTTTTTAAAGCCATTCTTTTAGGGGGTCCCATTACCACCAAGTCAGCATCTGATGATAGGATCCCAGGGAAATCGAGAGAAACCTTCAAAATTTATGGGCATTGATAATGGTTTTCAACTATAGGCCTTGCTCTTCTTTTATTGGCATACACCGAGTGGAGGGCTAGCCGGGGTAGGGCTCCTAGATCTCGCGGAGGGGGGAGCCCCTCCTCTACATTTTTTATTTATAAATATGAAGTCTGTTTGGTTTTTAGTTTTTTAAACGTATAACTATTATAGAATCTATGTAGGTATAGATATCTAAACTGCATTGAAAGCCTTTTTTAACGTAATTATAGTAACTATGAATCTATGTAGGTATAGATACATTTACTGCATTGTAAGCCATAATAATGATAATCATAGATTTTTACGAAATAAGCCGGCATAAACGCTAGCGAATTCAATCCGAATTGTATTAAGACCCGGAATCTAAAACTGGATGTTCAGACCATGCATCATGATCGATTTATCACAGAAAAAACTAAAAAACTTGGATAATTTTTCAACTTTATAAATTGGCCCTTTTCCAAAATCCCAATGCCTGAATGAAGGTAATATTTTTGCAATATGAGTTCAGTTCATTAGCGACTATTATTGCCTCCTCTATTGAATAAGCGTTGCCATTTTTGGGATATCCGATAAAATTTTCGTTTTTTTCACTCAATACTAAACAAGTTAAGGTGATAAATGTGAAATGTTTGTTTTTTTTGTATGAGCTGAGTCTACCCGGATAGACAGAAGAAGTGATAAAACCGCATTTCCTTGAAAACCATCATACCTAAAAAGAAACTGTCTTTAATTTATTTGCTAGTATGATTATCTAACGAAAAACAGTTCAGTTTTTAATAAAACTGAACTGTTTTGCTATTCATTGTGTTGAGTAAAAACGAAATTATCAACTTTGGAAAGTAAATCTATCGAGAAAAGTTTCACTTATCGTATTTAATTTATTTAGATTAAAAACTCGACATGGACATAAAATAGTATTAGATTACGATTCAAATCTCTATATTATGGAACAAAACCGACCAAGTGCGAGTCGGACTCGCAAACGAAGGGTTCCATACCATTCTATAAAAAAATCACGTTTGTTGTATGGCCCCACTTAAATATTTTTTTTCTATTTTTAGTATTTATTGTTACAGTGGCAACAGAAATACATAATCTGTGAAAATTTTAACTGTCTAGCTATCACGGTTCACGAGATACAGCCCTGAGACAGACAGACAGACGGACAGCGAAGTTTCAGTAACAGGGTCCAGTTTTTACCCTTTGGGTACGGAACCCAAAAAAATACCACACTTATTAAATGCCACATCGCATGTTTAGTAAACTCCATAACGCTATCGTCTCTAACGTTATTATCACTGGTATTATTATTTATCTAAGCTATTATTTCCTTATTTTTGTACCAAATAAAATGGGTTTATTATGTGAAGATAAAATTAAACTCAGATTCCTTTGGGAGTTGTCTGATGTTATTAGCGGGATGAAATTTGATAAAGTAAAATAATATTATACAAATTTAAATAAGCAATAAGGGCACAGTGTGGTTATTTGTGTCGTAAATCTTTATAATACGTTTTGATGAAATTAAAATGATAAGACAAATTATGAAAAAGGATCATCTGTAATCACGGTAGACATCGTCGAGGTCTCCTGATGCTCAAACCCATGAAGATGTCTAAAGAGGTAAGCAGAGGCGAGTTTAAACATTACATCGTCAATTCGTCAGTGGAAAGGAAAAAATGCTTAAGCGCCAAAATTGACAAAATGAGTTATCATTGGATTGGATGATTTTACGCAAATCTAACAATTTCTCATCTTTTTGGCGCTTTAGCATACGTAAAAGAGCTATGGAACGGGTAATCCTTTATTAAAATAGAGAAAAAATCCAAACTATTAATAAAATTTGGATACAACAATTAAAATTAAAAACAAAAGAGTTATGAATTAAAAAAAAAATTCAACATTTGCATATTGGCGCTTTAGCATTTCTTCCTTTTCACTGACGACATGCATTTGCATTTGACACTAGCCCTAATTTTGTAGTAGCTAGCATTCCATAAGGGTGGGTTTCCACTGACATGGAGTTGGGGAGTGGACCCAAAAAATTACCAATCATATTAGTGCTGGAAATAGTTGAAACAAAAATGTTGAGCGCTGTGACTGGACAGCACCCATAGTGACAGGTTGCAAGCATCACTGCTGCTTGAAATTTTTGTTTTTTGTAAGGGCTGAGTCTACCCGGATAAGACAGAACAAGATAAAACCGCATTATCTTGAAAAGCAAAGTCCACACATTATATTTGGCACATGCCCACATTTTGCAGTAGTTAGAATTCCGTACGTGACAGGTTGCAAGCCCATCGCCGCTTATAAGAATACTAACTGGTTTCCTCACGATGTTTTCCTTCACCGTTTTGAACACGTGTTTTTGATGCGCATATAAGTTTTTCGAACAGAAAAATTCATTGATGCACGCCGGGATTCGAACCCAGGACCTTCAGATTGCAAGTCGAGGTACCTTCCACTCGGCCAACACGGCTCGAGTGGGTAAATCCCCTTAGCTTTTAAAGTGACTTTTACACACCGACAGGTTAGGTAGTTGATACACTTTATAAATAAATAAATATTGGCTGACTTTACACACAGCGCCATCTAGCCCCAAACTAAGCAAAGCTTGTACTATGGGAACTAGATAACTGATAGAATACTTATATACTTTTTTTTGTAAATACATACTTATTATACATATTAACACCCAGACACAGAACAAACATCTATGTTCATCACACAAATTGTAACGAGTCAGGCTTCGTTCAAGGTATCCACAAAAATAAATTATAGTGTTTTAAATCTAAATTACTAATCATTGGTCTGATTTATCAATCGATAGTGGATTTGAGGTGCGAGAATTGTTTGTCATAGCTCAAAGTTGTCAATTATGACAGAGATATGGGAATGTCAACTGTTATGTCACCTGTCAGTATTAACAATGACATAAGAATAGTTCATCGATCGAGAATGGGAATCATTAGTTATATTCGTGTGACGTATATGGCAATAATTCGAGTTTTTGCATTCATTCACTGAGCTCTGATTGGTTGGAATTTTTGGGTGCGGGAAGAGAAAAAAAAAGATGGAGGATTTTTTACTGGGGTCTGGACGACGGGGTCGTGAGAGAGTTTTTTTAGAGAGGAGAGATTTTTTGAGGTAATTGGGGAATACAGGTGACGCTATTGTTAAGGGTAGATACAAGGGATGTTGAGGATTCTTTGGGGTTCTGAAGGGTATTCAATTGGGAGTTGTGGGGTCGTTTAAAGTAAAACTTGAGTCTTACTATAAATTTATGTGTTCAATTAATGGAGTTCAAATCGAAATACAAAATTGCTGTCAGTATAAAATTAACTTGGGAGACGGGATTTGCTTTAGAATAATTTCTTGGGTTGCTTCCTTGGCTGATTTACTTGAGGGTAGGATTTATCTGTGTACCTAGGTCCCCGGAGAAGTCGTTCTAGTGCTTAAAGTTTGTGAATTAGTTTAGATAAAAGTTTATTGTGATGGTTGAGTGTAATTCAATAATTGAATTAAAGCACCAGTTTAAATGGTTTTGATATGACTAGAAGACTTCTCTACGCACAATTGATACCTAACGGTGACAACTACATTGTGATTCTGGTTAGACCTGGGAAATCTGAGGTGATCCAGGGACTGTTTTTACCCTAGCATCAGGGAACAGTCAATTGCCTCTTCGGGTTACTGATTCCATATTTAGTGGTGAGGATTACGACAAGAGTATCACGCCCAGGCACTTACTTAACTGAATATGGACACATTAGCTTGAATCTTGGTTAGGGCATATAACCTATATATATTGCACTTATTATCTCTTTATTCCTTGTCTCTTGGCCCATCCCTGGCTTCGGCTGTAGCCAAGAGACGTACTAGGATGGTTATGGCTGCTAGCGACATGAGTCTGCCACTCAGTTCCCCCAACTAGTTTAGTTAGAAACTTATCATTGCACTTCGATGAGTTACATACACGGTTAAATGTAAATGAAGTGTTCGTGACTTTTGAATTGATAAATTACACATTTAGATCTGGATAGGTAGTGTAGGTACACTATATTGTTGATAGGAAAAAGCAGGAAGTTCTCTATGAGATAAAACCACAAACTCTTCATATTTGAATCTAGTTCTAGTTATTTGGAGTTCATTATTCTATATGTTTAAATCAACGAATTGTGTCGGTTGTGAAGGACTTGTCTAACCTTAGTTACTAATTACATTCGGTGTTGAAGTGAGATAATTTGAGATTCTGTTCCAACTTAAGTTCTATATCAAGGTGTCCGTCCTCTGAGCTTGGAGATTGAAGTTCAATTATGTGATTCGTTCAATGTGAATCTGATGAAGCAGTATCCTGAGTGCAAAGTTCTGGATATTAATTTGGTATTTAACATATGAGACGATCAATGTGTCTTTTATTTGAAGAATCGAATCACAAATTATATTTGACTATAATTTTAACAACGGAGAGTTGTTTATTAGACATTTATTTCATAATGGACAAGAAGGTTCTAAATATTATGATTTATATTATGTATAAGTATTTATCTGACCTAAATAGGATGTTTTAGAACCGATCTGATCGATTCTTCAGCATCCGAAAGTAACCTTTTGTTTGAAGGCTTGACTGATAGACGGACTGACTCAGGTTGCTAAAAGATTAAGTCCTCTTATATTTTGCTAGACAGAATTGACAGACTGAACTTTATGACTCTGTAATATCATTCCCACTCAAATGACAATTAAGCCTTCTACTCAGAGGAGGAGATAAGGTCTATGGAATGATCTCCACTATCCTTCTCGGACTGGAGGGGAGAGGATCTGCGCTGAGTTTTCCACATTTTAGATGACAGATAAGCCTAGCCAATTTATTATATATATTTTATTCTCCGTTACTTCTTACTCTCAATATCAGCAAATTCTCTAGACTTTCTTTAATTGTATACTAAAGTGTTATAGAATCTAATAGTAGATAAGTAGGTAGACAGTTTAATCATAATATCTTAAAAGAATCAGAGTTATTACCTATATCACAATGTACGGTCCTAATCAATAGAAACTAGACGATCACTTGGCCAATTTAAATAATTAAAACAGATCATAACAACTATTAGGATTAGTTCTAGGTAAGATTTCAGGATGACTAGGTATTAATATAGTTTTCTATTAACGTCTTATAATATAAATTAATTAAAATTATTATATTTAAATTTCAAAAATATTAGTAGGATGATGAAGTCGGGTGGGTGTGTAGTATGTAAGCTAGTATATAGGGTAGGTAGGTTAGGTGTAGGGGTTATATAAAGGGGGGGGAGTGTTACAATTTGGTGCCGTGACCAGGATATTTAGTAGTTTTAGTTACAGTTTGGTTAATCCGTAAACTAGGATATTTAATAATAGTTTTAGATACAAGTTGTTATGTCTTTAATTATTTAAGTGCGGAGGAAACCGCACAATTTGTTGCCGTTAATGGATAGGATTCGATTAAACTGTATGCAAGGGAAAGGTTAATTTAATTTAAGTAATTCTAATTATGATTACCGGTGGTAAAGAGAATAGATTAAAATTTTAAACTTTAGCTTTTATAGGTAAACTCATTTAAGCAAATAATTCACTTATACACAAACATCAGGTGTGAACTTATAGGTTTTACAACACTAGAACATTCGCTTCAATAATTGTACTCCTTGCAAGAGTTCAGACTTTAATTGAAGCCTATTAAACCAAATAAATGAGTTAATATTTAATTGGAAGTTGAATTTTGGTTATAAATCAGTTTCTATACTTGACGGGGCATGAACTGTCAAATCATTTCGTTCTAAAAACTTTATTGTTTATTTTTTAGTCTATAAGCTTATTATTTATAAAAATGCTTAGAACTAGCAAAGGATAGAAATACACACTGGTGCACTGAATTAGACAGAGACAGAGATACTGCGTTCAGAAACAGTAATAGATATTTTTTTTATAAGTTTCTAAGTAAAAGATATTACTTAAAATTAAGTTCAGGAATATTCAAAGGTCTTGTTGTTGGGGGGTTGATATATTCAATCTATAGCTATCCAATATTTGTTTTATAATCAAACTAGTTTATAAATTCTGAGGGCTTAAGTTGGTTTTAAAAACTATTTAATTAATCACTTATTATTCAAACAAAGAAAAGGATTATTGCAGTTAAAGATTAATAATTAGTGTCAATCATACAAAAATTTATAATTAAATTCGTAATAATATAAATAACCTATTTACAAACAAGTAATACCATCTAGTGACAGGAAACGTAATCATTATTGAGCGTAATGAAATTAAGTAGTAGGTATTGCTATTCGCCGCTAGATGTGTTAAAATAAATTAGTCGTATCTATTCGATTTTACAATAATACGTAGTAACGCTACCTGCCAATAGAGGGCGACCTATTAATTGAAATTTCATCTGTCAATCAAGTTTATCTATTTAAGTTGATGGGAATATCCTAAATTAAATATTTACATAAATAGATAGGTAGGTATACGAGTTCATTGACCACTTAGCTAGTCTATGTGTCGCATTGCAAGCTAGTAAGTGGGTATAATGTAGATAGGTAATAATTATTTTAAAATGAAATAAATTACGTAGTTGGGATCGCGACATTGATCCAGGTAGATAGGAGTTAGGTATGTAGATGTGTTTAAAATTGGTTGATAGTGTGTTTCATTTAGGACACACAAGATATACGTTAATAGCGTGGTAACAAGTACCTACTGGGAATGCATTGGTATCAGGCGTTGAGGGAATGGACAGTGAAACGGGAGTGTGACGGAGGTAGGTAGAAAAAACAAGTGAGGTTAAGTTAGTTTCGTTATTACCGGCGAAAAACTGAGACACCGGTTCGTGACGACTTGTATATAAAATAGAGATTTACGTCTTGAAATAGGCCTTTCTAAGTGCTAGTGTTAGTGTTTGAGATTAAATTAGAGGTAGGAAATCTATCAGTGATTGTTCAATGGCGGTTTTGGGTAGAAGAAGAGTTCAGGAAAAGACCTTCATCAGGAAGAGAACTTGGTTTGTGTTTATATACAGCGCTTTGGTGAGTGTTAGACTATAATCATTTAATATTATATGTATTACAAAACTAGTTACTTACGATCATTAGGAAAATAACCTATAGCATCTGTAAATATGATTGGAAGTTCATAGAATAAATAAATTCGAAATTGTTTTTCTGAACACATTTTGTTCTTGAAACAATGTGATGATTACCTAGGTACTTACTTGATAAACATTAGTAAAATTCATGGTAAAACAACCTGTAGAAAAGTAAGTACCTCCTGCTCTGAGAAGTTAGTCACATTTAGTATTTCCAAGGTTTTAGATTTTTAATGGGGTTAATTTCACAATTAATAGGACAGTAGAAGAAAATAGATACCAATCTAATTAGTCCAGGTATTATAGAATAGTTAGGTATGCTTTACATACATTAGGTATTTATTTAGACAATTAATTTTATAACCTTTTGTTACCTAGGAAAATTATGTTAGAAAAAAAACTTATGTTTGGCAGTTAAAATACCTAACTCAATTATTTTATAGGTTCTTGTGAACAAAATAATTTTTATAATTAGGCACGGTTAGGTTTCTTAAGTCATAATGGTAAAAATAAATAAATAATTTGATATCATCGCTCCGGGAGCAAAGTAAATTTTCAAATTTATCAAAGTTGGTTTAAATAATGGATTTTAAATATAATATTATTGTTAGGTACACTATGTGAATATATAGGTTCTTATATAAACAATTAATTTTAGGCATTTTCAATAACTAAGGTAAATATCTTAGGAAAATTAATATATAGTGTTTTAAATACATATTTATTTTATCGCAACGTTTCTCTAAAACAAAACAACTTTTAAAATTAGCAACGGATAGGATATTAAATTCATAACGTTTAAAATACAAAAATATTTTATCTCATGTTCCTCCGGGAACAAGTTAATTTTTGAATTTAGCAACGTTGTTGAAAATTATTAGATACATTAATGTGAGAAGTTGAAAGGGAATACATATTGAAGATTTTACAAACTATTATTTCAGGTAAATTAAATTAATATTTAATGAATTTTATAATCAATTAATTAATAATCTTGGTCTATTATTTAAGTTTAATGTTTTGGTTGGTAGGATTTAATCGGTTTAAGATATGCAACTAAGTTTGGATTAGTTAATCAATGATTTAAGTAAAGCAGTAATTGTTAGATTGATTTTGAGATTTGCTTATAGTTCTGAGTTTTAGTTACGGTCTGTTTTGTATAAAATATATATAAGTACTCTTTCATTGAGGAAATTTAACAACTTAATTAATTCTTAATTGAACAACCAAATGCTAGTGTGGGATGGTTAGTGTAGCTTAATTAAATAACTTGACATCACATTAAACATAATTATAATGGATACTCGGGATAAAAAATTATACAGGGTGTTAAATAATATTATTATGGGAATTCGGGAAAAAAAATTATACAGGATGTAAAATAATATTATTATGGGAATTCGGGATAAAAAAATTATACAGGCTGTTAAATAATATTATTATGGGAATTCGGGATAAAAAATTATACAGGATGTAAAATAATATTATTATGGGAATTCGGGATAAAAAATTATACAGGGTGTTAAATAATATTATTATGGGAATTCGGGATAAAAAATTATACAGGATGTAAAATAATATTATTATGGGAATTCGGGATAAAAAATTATACAGGGTGTTAAATAATATTATTATGGGAATTCGGGATAAAAAATTATACAGGATGTAAAATAATATTATTATGGGAATTTGGGATAAAAGTTTTATACAGGGTGTAAAATGATATTATTATGGGAATTTGGGATAAAAGTTTTTATACAGGGTGTAAAATATTTATGTATGTGAAAATTAAAAATACAAAGGTTATGACTATTCAATCATTCAAAGTGGCGCAGAAAATCTAATTTTGAGTAACTACTCAAGCTTGAAGAACCTGTCTTCGCAAAGCAATCTTTGATCATTGCTTGCTTCTTGTTTCTTTGACAATAGTTAAACATTGAAGATAAAATATTTAACTGGGTATGAAGTTTTCTTTATTACCTTATCTAAATATAATAAAAAAATATAATAAAATTCTTATAAATGGTTTTAATTTACATATGGTAATCTGACATGGTTGGTAATTATACTGAAAAATGTATTTCTACTTGAACTGAACTAAAGTTCTTGAAAAAGGTAATGGTTTTTAAAGGTAACAAAGGTGGTTTTAAAAAAGGTAACAAAATCAAACAAAAGAAACGCAATTGAGTTTAAAGTCAAATTAATTTAATCATTTTTATACATGAAATCTTCGTGCTCTCAAATTCACATATAGTTGGTGAATTGTCTGGTGGCGTTAACAACAATGATTGTGGGGGGTATGAATAATGTTCTGTGAGTGAAGAATGGATTTTAATTTTGAAGTGCAAGGAAGATGAATGCTAGATTGGAGGTAGTGAAATATATGTGGTAGAGGTTAATGGAATGATGGGCCAGATGATTCAACAAATATTCTAAATTGAGACGATTTGATCTTAGTTGATTTTCGATAAACGATACACTTACAAAGAACTATTATGAAGGAGAATTGGTGTTAGGATAAATATTCATCGGCTATCGCTGTTCTCATGAAAGTTCTTACTATACTGCTAGGCTCGTTTTAAAGCACACTATACATACTCCGGGTGTGATTAACTTGTGATTTTGAGATTAGTGCTTTGTGGGATGTTTCAAGCATGGAGAGCTATGTGTCTAACCCTTGGGAAAGATCCTCATCTGTAGACCTCTGTAGATTACTCCTGAGGAAATGGAAGATAGATATCCAAAGCTGTATGTGCTACAGAGTATTGCAGAATTGACTTGCTTCACAACCAAGTTGTCTTACGTGATGTTGATCGGACTGGCTAGATGGATATCTGTTTATTGATTGATTCATCAAAAACTTAGTTACCGGTACAAAATTATAACTATTTACATCTCGGTTTAAAAACACTTACATGAAGGTAAACCCACTTACATACATACATAATAGTTATCGAAATCAAATACAATCAAATTAGAAGATTGTACAATTAAAAATAAACAACAAAAAAAAGGAGGTAAAGGAACTACTACTGATAATGTAATTATAATGGTACGTTTTATGTTATGGTTACATTATAACTGTGTTAATTTATTTTAGGTAATGTGTGTGGTTGTGTGTGTATATATGTATATATATATATAAATTTTATGTATATTCTTTCTTTTATATATATAATACTTTATAAATATATATTTAAACGAATATCTATAAAGGATTCGTTTTATTTATGTACAAAATGGTTATAAGTATCTAATCTATATGTATTATAATTTATTTTTGCGAAGAACTACTTTCTACTTAGTGAAAAATTTACTACGATATTCTATCTGCGTAAATTTTGGGGGTTGGCTGTAACGAGTCAGGCTTCGTTCAAGGTATCCACAAAAATAAATTATAGTGTTTTAAATCTAAATTACTAATCATTGGTCTGATTTATCAATCGATAGTGGATTTGAGGTGCGAGAATTGTTTGTCATAGCTCAAAGTTGTCAATTATGACAGAGATATGGGAATGTCAACTGTTATGTCACCTGTCAGTATTAACAATGACATAAGAATAGTTCATCGATCGAGAATGGGAATCATTAGTTATATTCGTGTGACGTATATGGCAATAATTCGAGTTTTTGCATTCATTCACTGAGCTCTGATTGGTTGGAATTTTTGGGTGCGGGAAGAGAAAAAAAAAGATGGAGGATTTTTTACTGGGGTCTGGACGACGGGGTCGTGAGAGAGTTTTTTTAGAGAGGAGAGATTTTTTGAGGTAATTGGGGAATACAGGGGACGCTATTGTTAAGGGTAGATACAAGGGATGTTGAGGATTCTTTGGGGTTCTGAAGGGTATTCAATTGGGAGTTGTGGGGTCGTTTAAAGTAAAACTTGAGTCTTACTATAAATTTATGTGTTCAATTAATGGAGTTCAAATCGAAATACAAAATTGCTGTCAGTATAAAATTAACTTGGGAGACGGGATTTGCTTTAGAATAATTTCTTGGGTTGCTTCCTTGGCTGGTTTACTTGAGGGTAGGATTTATCTGTGTACCTAGGTCCCCGGAGAAGTCGTTCTAGTGCTTAAAGTTTGTGAATTAGTTTAGATAAAAGTTTATTGTGATGGTTGAGTGTAATTCAATAATTGAATTAAAGCACCAGTTTAAATGGTTTTGATATGACTAGAAGACTTCTCTACGCACAATTGATACCTAACGGTGACAACTACATTGTGATTCTGGTTAGACCTGGGAAATCTGAGGTGATCCAGGGACTGTTTTTACCCTAGCATCAGGGAACAGTCAATTGCCTCTTCGGGTTACTGATTCCATATTTAGTGGTGAGGATTACGACAAGAGTATCACGCCCAGGCACTTACTTAACTGAATATGGACACATTAGCTTGAATCTTGGTTAGGGCATATAACCTATATATATTGCACTTATTATCTCTTTATTCCTTGTCTCTTGGCCCATCCCTGGCTTCGGCTGTAGCCAAGAGACGTACTAGGATGGTTATGGCTGCTAGCGACATGAGTCTGCCACTCAGTTCCCCCAACTAGTTTAGTTAGAAACTTATCATTGCACTTCGATGAGTTACATACACGGTTAAATGTAAATGAAGTGTTCGTGACTTTTGAATTGATAAATTACACATTTAGATCTGGATAGGTAGTGTAGGTACACTATATTGTTGATAGGAAAAAGCAGGAAGTTCTCTATGAGATAAAACCACAAACTCTTCATATTTGAATCTAGTTCTAGTTATTTGGAGTTCATTATTCTATATGTTTAAATCAACGAATTGTGTCGGTTGTGAAGGACTTGTCTAACCTTAGTTACTAATTACATTCGGTGTTGAAGTGAGATAATTTGAGATTCTGTTCCAACTTAAGTTCTATATCAAGGTGTCCGTCCTCTGAGCTTGGAGATTGAAGTTCAATTATGTGATTCGTTCAATGTGAATCTGATGAAGCAGTATCCTGAGTGCAAAGTTCTGGATATTAATTTGGTATTTAACATATGAGACGATCAATGTGTCTTTTATTTGAAGAATCGAATCACAAATTATATTTGACTATAATTTTAACAACGGAGAGTTGTTTATTAGACATTTATTTCATAATGGACAAGAAGGTTCTAAATATTATGATTTATATTATGTATAAGTATTTATCTGACCTAAATAGGATGTTTTAGAACCGATCTGATCGATTCTTCAGCATCCGAAAGTAACCTTTTGTTTGAAGGCTTGACTGATAGACGGACTGACTCAGGTTGCTAAAAGATTAAGTCCTCTTATATTTTGCTAGACAGAATTGACAGACTGAACTTTATGACTCTGTAATATCATTCCCACTCAAATGACAATTAAGCCTTCTACTCAGAGGAGGAGATAAGGTCTATGGAATGATCTCCACTATCCTTCTCGGACTGGAGGGGAGAGGATCTGCGCTGAGTTTTCCACATTTTAGATGACAGATAAGCCTAGCCAATTTATTATATATATTTTATTCTCCGTTACTTCTTACTCTCAATATCAGCAAATTCTCTAGACTTTCTTTAATTGTATACTAAAGTGTTATAGAATCTAATAGTAGATAAGTAGGTAGACAGTTTAATCATAATATCTTAAAAGAATCAGAGTTATTACCTATATCACAATGTACGGTCCTAATCAATAGAAACTAGACGATCACTTGGCCAATTTAAATAATTAAAACAGATCATAACAACTATTAGGATTAGTTCTAGGTAAGATTTCAGGATGACTAGGTATTAATATAGTTTTCTATTAACGTCTTATAATATAAATTAATTAAAATTATTATATTTAAATTTCAAAAATATTAGTAGGATGATGAAGTCGGGTGGGTGTGTAGTATGTAAGCTAGTATATAGGGTAGGTAGGTTAGGTGTAGGGGTTATATAAAGGGGGGGGAGTGTTACAAAATATTTGCCCTGGGTGGGGATCGAACCCACAACCTACAGCGCAGAAGGCAGAGTTACTACCAACTGAGCTGTGAGGCCAGTCAATTTATTCCCAAACAATTTTGAAATGTACAAAAATGTTCCTCACGCTATGTTCGAAAGTGCCGAAAGTTTGTTTTTTACGTTGTTAAATGCACTACAAAATCCTAGCTCATAAAGTTGAGTATTTGAGCTGACGGATGGCAATGTAGTGCATGAAGGAAATTCTGGTCGTTTTATACTTTTAACTGATACGTTTCAAAGTATTCAATATTATAAATTGCGAAAGTAACTCTGTTTTAGCCTTTGGGTACGGAACCCTAAAAAATACAACTGAGTAGAGTTTTCTTTTTAAGCTGTGTTTGCAGAGTGGGAGGTTCCTCGACTTTCAATCTGAAGGTCGTGGGTTCGAATCCCAGCGTGCATCGATGGTTTATGTGTTTGAAATAATTATATGCGCATCAAAAACACGTGTTCAAACGGTGAAGGAAAACATCGTGTGGAAACCAGTTAGTATTCTTATAAGCGGCGATGGGCTTGCTACCTGTCACGTATGGAATGCTAACTACTGCAAAATGTGGCAATGTGCCAAATATAATGTTTTACACGTGCCTCTGACTATCCCCTATATATGATCTTATCGCCTGAAGATCTGAGAGGATGTCTACCGTACTTGGGGATTACAGTAGTGATCCTATTTTTTTTAAATCATTTCCGTTCAGTGCCAACAAATTTCACAGGTTTCGCTTGTAATCACTACATAGTATAAAGCAAAGTCGCTTTCCGCTTCCCGCGTCTGTATGTAATATGTATGTATGTATATTTGCTTATATCTTTAAAACTGCACAACGGATTTTGATGCAGTTTTTTTTAATAGATAGAGTGATTCAGGAGGAAGGTTTATATGTATAATAACATGCTACCCGTGCGAAGCCGGGGCGGGTCGCTAGTGTAAGATATAACCGAAATATTCTCTCTTCTAATTAAGATTCCAAGTTTCGAATAATTTAACAGGAGCACGAAAACATCACAAAGATACTTGTACCTGCAAAAACTTTCTGAAGGAAAACATCGCAGGCGAACCATCATCTCTGGCTGGCCTCACAGCTTAGTTGGTAGTAACTATGCGTTCTTAGCTGTAGGTTGCAGGTTTGATTTATCTATGATAAACATTTGTGTGATAAAAATAGATATGTGTTCTGGTGTCTGAAGTATCTATATACATATATAAAAGAAAGTCGTGTTAGTTACACTATTTATAACTCAAGAACGGTTGAACGGGAACGGGAACGGGAACGGGAACGGGAACGAGAATTTTACACAACATATGTAAATTCTAAAGCGATACGAAGTTCGCCGGGTTAGCTTGTTTATTTATAAAAATACCTATGCGAATGTAGGTATTTTATCAGTTAACACCAACGTGTGGGCATGTGTGCCAAATGCTATGTTTGGAGGCAAATCCCTTAGACAATCTTCAAGGATCTGTTTACATAAAGAACTGAGAGGATGTCTAATGTACTAAGGGATTACATAAATGATCCTATTTCATTTACAAGCTTCATTTAGTTTGGCTAGATGGCTATATACTGATAAAGGTTTTGTATTATGCGATAATTATTAATTAATTAATCATATTTTAATAGACATAACTGGAAATTATTAGTCGTGGTCAATCAAATCTAGAGGTATAAGGCATCACAACTGTAACTAATCAAAACGGAACTTAAACAAAGAATTGTATTAACTATAGATTTTAAACAAGTTTGTTTGTTATGCTTAGTTATTGAATGCCAAAATTGAAAATGCCCAATAGGCATCACAAACGGGTCTATGACTCTATTACGAGTACGCAATAATGTTGCTTCCATGATCAAAACTCGCAATAACGCAAGCTACGAAATCCTAGCATATGGCACCGACGACGCCTCGAGGAAATTAGTGTTTTCATTCCATTAGTTGCAGATTATACAATGCCATCAAAAACATAACTTGTAAAAAAAGCCAAGTCTCGCAAGCCAACTCAGTTCTTCTACCGTAAAAAGTTGTGAGATCCATGTAATACCAAGTCGGTTAATTTATTCAGTCCCTACTTTAAGGGTCCTTCTGTCTTAAGTTATTACGTAAAAGTTAGCTAATTACGTAATAACAAAAGTAATTACGTAATAACATATTTAAGTGAGGCTCCCATACATCAAACGTGATTTATAGATAATGGTACGGAACTCGACGTGTGCGAGTCCGACTCGCACTTGGCAGGTTTTTTTAGGATTTTTATACTAAACACTAATTGTGTTTCAAATTTGAAGCTTCTATGTCTGCTAGAAGTGCCTTAAACTTTTGATGATCGGTCAGTCAGTCAGTGAGTAAGTGAGTGAGTGACAAAATAGGAAACTTTGACTAGTTATAATTCTTAAACTACTGGTTCAAATTGAATGAAATTTGAAATATACCGTGTTTATATAGTGACTGCTTGGTTACTGAAAATTCAGGCTTCTAGTTTTATCCACAACGAAGTTATAGGGGGTCGAAAATGGCCTGAACTGCTTCGAGAAAAGGATGGTACAGCCGTGCCGCTTTATTGCTTGACTTGGCGGGGGCACTGCCGTGCCCCCAGATTATCTGTCTCCGCGTGCACGTGTGCAATTTTGGACGAAATTTCGACGCAAGTTTGAAGGAGTTTGCGGTACGTTATGAGATGGTTTCGAGATGAGAACTTGACAAGCGCCGACTATTTGGTTGGAGCTAATTTCATCTCTACGAAGCTATTGTTGCAGAATAAGTAAGTGTTTAATCAAAGCTGTAGGTTGTGGGTTCGATCCCCACCCAGGGCAAACATTTGTGTGATGAACATAGATGTTTGTTCTGTGTCTGGGTGTTACTATATATAATAAGTATGTATTTACAAAAAAAAGAAGTATATAAGTATTCTATCAGTTATCTGGTTCCCACAGTACAAGCTTTGCTTAGTTTGGGGCTAGATAGTGTTGTGTGTAAAGTCCGCCAATATTTATTTATTTATTTATTTATCTAGTGCTAGTTCTAGTGCTATAATAATGCTGTGCATTGTTTGTGAAGAAGACAGAAGTTTTGTTGCTTTTCAACATCGCTTTGCAATAATAAAGTGAACGTTTCCATTCAACAAAAGCTTTTTATGTGTTTTTATTTATATTTTTTTCATAAACGTGTCTATCGTATTGACATCGTATCGTCCAAATGTCAAAACTGACACTTACTTTATTATAAACTAGCGACCCGCCCCGGCTTCGCACGGGTAGCATGTTATTATACATATAAACCTTCCTCTTGAATCATTCAATCTATTAAAAAAAACCGCATCAAAATCCGTTGTGTAGTTTTAAAGATATAAGCAAACATACATACCTACATACATACAGACGCGGGAAGCGGAAAGCGACTTTGCTTTATACTACGAGTATGTAGTGAAGAGTTAGTTTTGACATTTGGACGTACATCCTAATAATATAATAAATGTGATATTATTAGGATAATAAGTAAATATAGTAAATGGAATAAATAATGGAATAAAGGAAATATAGTAAATGTTTGTTCCTCAATTAGGCCTAAATGACAAAACGGATTAAGTTGATATTTGCTGTAGATGTAGATATCAAGCCCAAATAAAACATAGACTACTTTAAAATATGAATAAAAAACACAAAATTATAAAAAACGCAAAATGGATGATTTAAAATCTGACTTAAATTTTAATCTGACACCACAGACAAAAACATTCAAACTTTTCTATTCGATTATTGAAATTAGACAGGACAACGTCTATCCCGTCTATCACGGACCCGTGTCCCGTGTGACCCGTCTAGCCGACAGGCTAGTATGATATATTTATTTCTGGTGTATTACAATAATTCGACTATGTTTAAAACCAGGTAGGATACACGTACAAAATGTATTCAATTACATCTTCCTGCGCTGAGATATGGAATTTAAAATTTCCGACGACAGTACCCACTTTGCTAATGGAAAGAAAATACGTATGACGGCTCCACATTTGCAAGTACTCATTCGTATTATGTGGCAATATGGCCTTGCATTATTTAAAATTCTTATAATATTATAAATGCAAAAGTTTGTGAGATTGTTTGTATGTTTGTGCCTCAGTCAGGCTTAAACGACAAAACGGATTAAGGTTAAATTTGCTGTAGATGTAGATATAATGCCCGATTAAAAAATAGACTACTTTAATATACGAAAAATATCTCCAAAATAATAAAAAAACGCAAAAGGGATGATTTTGGTATAGATGGCGCGCTGGTGTGGAAAAAAATATACTTACTAAAAACATACTCTAAGCCCCTTCCTTAAAGCTGTTGTAAGGATCTGATCAAGATTTTCAGAGATTCAAAGAAAAAATACTTTATATTTTGATGTTGTTTTTACGATATTATGTAAAGATCTAAAAAACGTCGAAAATGTGTTTTTTCAGAAATCCTTTGATTATGTTTTTTATACCATAGAGGAAATATAATGGCAGCGAAGAAACAAATAAGCTTTTTACGCAACAACATTTCTATAATGAGAATTCTAAGAAAATAATTTCAAAGAATACCTAGATACCAACATCTTATGTAATTCGAAAGATTGAAGAAACGGATTTTAGATTATGACTGTACAAAAACTTGTTTTATGCACTTATCTGAATAATCATCACTACATAGTATAAAGCAAAGTCGCTTTCCGCTTCCCGCGTCTGTATGTAGTATGTATGTATGTATGTATGTATGTTTGCTTATATCTTTAAAACTACACAACGGATTTTGATGCGGTTTTTTTAATAAATAGAGTGATTCAAGAGGAAGGTTTATATGTATAATACATGCATAATATAGTAGAGAAACACTGATAATTTTAGAGGTTTCTAATGTGATGTCGTAAATAAACACATTTTTTTGCGCTTACATTGCAAATGCTGGCTGAACCCCACGAGATATATCAAAATAATGTACTACAGTATTGTACACCTTAAAAACGTCTACAAAAAAGTCAACGATGGTATTAGAAATGTCTTACGCACAGCGAAGCGGGCACTGGTCAGCTAGTCTAATATAAAAATCAATGCCACTTTTCGTTGTAATTTTATAACTCAAGAACGGGCTCACCTATCCAAACCAAATGTTTAGGCTTTGTTCGGACTATTTATTAGATAGTTTATGTGAAGTTTGCACAAAATCGGTAGTCTTTTTATCCAGGTACCACCCGTGCAAAGCCGGGACGAGCAGCTAGTGAATTATTTAGATTTAATCTTATTTAATCTAATTGAAAAACCGTGTTAGACGAGTGAGTGGTATCTTGGATTTCAACCTGAAGGTCGCGGGTTCGAATCCCGGCGTACATCAACAGATTTTTCTGTTTGCAAAATGTATAATTATGATCTAAAAAACGCGTGCTGCTCAAAACGGTGAAAATCTTGAGGAAACCAGTTAGTATTCTTATAAGCGGCGATGGGCTTGCAACCTGTCACGCATGGAATGATAACTACTGCAAAATGTGAGCATGTGCCAAATGTATTAGACGTGTCTCTGACTACCACCTTTAGACATATTTAAGGATTTAAGCGCCTGGAGATCTGAGAGTATGTCTACCGTACTTGGGGATTACAGTCGTGATGTTATTTATTTATTTTGTATATTAATCGAGTCTAAGTGACACCTAAAAAAAACAATCATATTCCTTTAGTGAATATTTTTTCTTGATCAGAAGCTCACCTTATCTTAAGGCGCTCCCAGTCGACGATTGTTTTTGGTTCGAAACGAAAAAAGAAATACTTCTGAACAAGCCACATCTCCTATTTTATAATGTATAGTATATGTGAATAAAGATGTACCTATCTTTAATCACTTCGATAAATAATCCTACCGACCGCAGCAATGACCTCCGCCTTTGCTTTTCGAATAAATTAATGATATAAATTATGTATAATTACTTATCAAAAATCTATTCTAATAGAAATCTAGATCTACATAATACCTATCTTTAACAATAAATCACAAGTTGATTTTAATAGTAGGTATCAAAATATTTCGATCATAAATTCTAAAACGTATCATTTTGAAATAATATCTTTATCGTGAAAAATTTCTGCTATTATGTTTTCAGCTTAATAGAAATCTAGGTAGGAACCTGAAGTAATATACTTATAAAAATAGGAGATGTGGCTTGTTCAGAAGCATTTCTTTTTTCGTTTCGAAAAAGAGCAATCGTCGACATACAGCCCCTTAAAGGTAACAAAAAATTGTTCAGATCAGAACTCATTGTACCATAAATGTTGAGAAACACTTTATTCAAAATCACAATATTTTGTAAGAATAAAAACCGACCAAGTGCGAGTCGGACTCGCGCACGAAGGGTTCCGTACCGTTATCTATAAAAAAACGGCAAAAATAACACGTTTGTTGTATGGGACCACTAAATATCTATTTTATTCTGTTTTTAGTATTTGTTGTTATAGCGGCAACAGAAATACATAATCTGTGAAAATTTCAACTGTCTAGCTATCACGGCTCATGAGATACATCCCTGTGACAGACAGACGGACAGACGGACAGCAAAGTCTTAGTAATAGGGTTCCGTTTTTACCCTTTGGGTACGGAACCTAAAAAACTACAAATTGATGTTTTGATTTTTACAAAAGGCTGTGTACTCGACAAATAATCTTGAGCAAAGATCAGCCAAGCGGGAATTTTAATAAGTTACCGTGCTGAAGCGTTCCGTTGCTGGCCTAGTGGTGACTACTAGTGTTTTCTTTTAAAAAGTTGTGAAGATATTATGGAGACATTTGGACATCCCAAAAACTTCGTCTCCAGACTTGGTCACTAACTCACACACTTTTTAATATTTACTTGTGATGTTCTATTGCATAAATTACGGGTAGGTACTTGATAATAGATTTATCTCTATTTTAAGCGAAAATAAATTTAGTATATAGCAGTGTTGGCCGAGTGGGAGGTACCTCGACTTTTAATCTGAAGGTCATGGGTTCGAATCCCGGCGTGCTTCAATGGATTTTTCTGTTCGAAAAAAATATATGCGCATCAAAAATACGTGCTCAAAACGGTGAAGGAAAACATCGTGAGGAAACCAGTTAGTATTCTTATAAGCGGCGATGGACTTGCAACCTTTCACGTATGGAATGTTAACTACTGCAAAATGAGGGCATGTGCAAACATAATGTTTAGACTTGCCTCTGACTACCCCCACTAGACATCTTCAAAGGATCTAAGCATTTGGAGAACTGAGAGGATGTCTATCGTATTATTGTGTATAAAATTATTTATCTACATAATATAAATTCAAAACGAATTTTCCATACAATCGACGCGCGACGCCTATCCGACCCCTTTAGCGCAGAAAGATATTGGGTCAGGCGGCATTTGGCGCGAGCCCAGTTCGCAATCTTGTTCCTTCTTTTCTACATTGTAAAGTAACAGAGCATAACCGATTTAGCAATAAATGATTCGGTCCGACTCCCGAACAAAGAGTGTTTGCGTGTGATGGAAATTGTTGCTCAAAAATTTAGTTCTGTTTAAGTGGGTTTTGGGCTCAATTTGAATCCATTTTCATTCCATTTTTAATAATACGATAAAAGACATCATCTCAGTTCTCCAGACGCTTAGATCCTTTGAAGATGTCTAGTGGGGGTAGTCAGAGGTACGTCCAAACACTACATTTAGCGCATGCCCACATTTTGTAGTAGTTAGCATTCCATACGTGACAGTTTGCAAGTCCATCATCATATATAACGAGTATAAAGTCCCAGCTCTTGTATCTGTCTTTTACATTATTTTCATCAATAAATGTATTATGTAAAATATAGGATATTTCTTTAGATTTTGGCTAAGATAATATTTTTATGAGTAACAGCTGGTTGTAGTAAAAATTTGGTTTGTTTAGATTTAGAATGAGCATAAGAACTAGATCTAGATGTATCCATTTTAGGGCTCTGTTCCCAAAGGGTAAAAACGGGACCATATTACTAAGACTTCGCTGTCCGTTTGTCCGTCTGTCCGTCTGTCTGTCACAGGGCTGGATCTTATGAACCGTGTGTTAGCTCTCTTAAAATTTAAGTTGGTATTTTAAATAAATAATGTTAATTTTCTGGCAATTCGATAAGCTTTTAATGATTTTTTTTTATGTTAAACAGTATTGGCGGATACGAAAATAGTCTATTAATTTATCTGTATAAAATCATGTTAATTTAATCGTAAATTAAGATTATATTTTTAAGAATTTTAGAAATAAAGTATTTGATTATTATTTACTTAATAGCTCAATTGACACGATAAGACTGTGAGTAAAAAGAAAGACTATTGGAGTTTTTTTTTAAAACAACTACTACCCTCGGCTCATTTTTTTCTTAACCTGGGATGAGACATTTTTCTACGGCAGTCGTGGTTGAGCTGTGAAGTAAATTGGTGGTATTACAGTGTAAAGTGAATAAAGTGAACGTTGGTGGAATCACTATTACAGTATTTTTATTTTAACACGTTTACAACTCAGAAGTGAAACGTCGCACGCCCTGGACATTGAAAGTTAAGTACGAGTATCTTATACTAATATTATATGCTCTTATTAGAACAGCTTGTTTTTATCATCTTTAAATTCATGGTTTCGTTTTTGTTTTTAAATCTATTTTACTTTATTACAATAGAAATAAGTGACTACCTACAGTTTTTAAATAAAATTTAGCAGGTTACGTTAAGACGTACCTTCCGATGAAAAGGTTCACAGTTGTACAAAATTAGATATTTTTAAAAAGTATTACCATAAAAATATATGCTTACCTACAGTTTTAAAATAAAATTTAGCAGGTTACGTTAGAACGTACCGATGAAAAGGTTCATAGTTGTACAAAGTTAGATACTTATAAAGGTATATTCCTTTGTATTTCAATTACTACTCTAGTTAGGTACTAATTGTTGTTTTTATTGTCGTTTTGTTTTAGAAAACAAAAACATGCCCAGTGACCGATCTGAAAGCAAAAAGAAAAAAAAGTCTGATCGGAGGCATGACAGCAGTGTACGTAACGTTCAACCAGAACGCAGCCGGTCCCGGATTAGAAGTGAGACGCGAGATCGGAGTCAACGGGATGTTCGTGCTTCAACCCGTGCCGAGACTTCAGGTCATCTGGAGCAGCGCCGGTCCAGAGGAAGGTCACGTGCCGTGACTTCAGGTCATCTGGAGCAGCGCCGGTCCAGAGGAAGGTCACGTGCCAACACTTCAGGTCATCTGGAGCAGCGCCGGTCCAGAGGAAGGTCACGTGCCAACACTTCAGGTCATCTGGAGCATCGCCGATCCAGAGGAGGGTCACGTTCTGCAGCCAAGCCGAGAAGCCAAAATAGGTCAGTCACTCCACGTTTACATAAGACGCATACAGATCGAACAAGAAATCGCAGTCGTAGTAGTCAGAGTCGTCATAGGCTGCGTACCCCTCGTAGAAATAGTAATGTCAGATCACGCAGTCCAATTAGGTCTCAACGGGATGATCGGTACTCATTCATATCGCCGAAGCCGTCTCATAACGAGAATTCGATGCATAGCGAATTACTCAAATGTATAAAGGAGTCCTTGCAATCTATCTCAACCGTAAATCCGCATGGTAAAGATAAATTTTCAAATCATAATGTTGTGCCGGAATTTGACCCAAAAGCAAAAAATCAAACGATTGATTCATGGCTAAATAAAGTTAAAGAATGCTCTGAGATTTATGGTTGGGATAGTAAACAAACTAGTCATTACGCTCTCCCAAAACTAATTGGGACCGCAAAAAAATGGTACGAAGGGCAACCATCGGTTTTGCATACGTGGGACGAATGGGTAGATAAGCTGAAATCTGCTTTTCCGTCCTATGAAAACTATGGGCATTTACTTACAGAAATGTTATCAAAACGGGCAAAATTCGGGGACAATTTAGAAGAGTATTATTATGAGAAGTTAATAGGATTGAATAGGTGTGGCATAGTTGGCAGAAACGCAATCGACTGTATTGTATATGGGATAGATGATAGATCGGTTCGGTACGGTGCAGAGGCAGTAGGTTTTGAAGACGCAGACAAACTTTTAGGGTATCTTAGAAGTGTTAAGCATGAACGTACTGATAAGTTCAACAAAAAGCCTGTCACTGAAGTCGTGCGCAAGCCATTCAAGAATGAAGTAAATCGAATCATAAAATGTTTTAACTGTCATGAAACGGGTCATATTGTATCGAATTGTAAAAAGCCTATTATCAAATGTCAAAAATGCAAGCGTATAGGCCACGATGATCCTATTTGCAATAGAAACATGTGGTTAGATAAAACTGAAGTAAAAACTTTATGACTAGCCAACAATATTGATTTGCAAGTAGACGACAAGTTCATCAAGCTTATCAAAGTAAATAATGTTCAGTTGACAGGGTACATAGATTTTGGTAGCCAATGTAGCTTAATACAGGAATCGATCATAAAAGAAATAGTACCGCCAGAAAAATGGCAAATTGTGAATTTACCTATTCTAAAAGGATTTGGCAATACGTTTGTGAATGCGATAGGTAAAACTTATGTATCATTAACCATCGATAATACTAGTATTGACGTAGAAGTAGTTATTGTTCCCGACACATATTTAAATTATCATTTGCTTATTGGTCAAACTGCCACAGAGCAGTCGCACATAGAGGTCTATAAATCAAACAAAGAATTATTAATTACGGATAATAGAAGTAAAGGTAGTACTCGACTGGTTCTGAAATCTTTTAAAGATGTAGTAGTAGAAGGTAGTGTTTCTATAAAAGTTCACTCTGATCTTGACTTTGATGGTTTTGTAATAGTAGAGAATGGTTATCGCTTAAACTATAAAATAAAATTGGGGAATTACAAAATTAAAAATGGTAGTGGTTATTTGACTGTCTTAAACGATAATAACAATTTAATAAAATTCAAAGAAAATGAAGTTTTGGCACGAGTATGGACTCTCCAAAAACCCTTAGGATGTATAAGTAATATAAAAACTATAAATAAAATTGAAAATGTTTCGCTCCCATTGACTATGGAAGATCTTAACATTGATGATAATTTAAATAATGATCAGAAACTCATCTTGTTGGGCATAGTAAATAAATATCGAGATTGTTTTGCAAAAGATTTATCAGAGTTAGGACATACAGCTATTACAGAAATGGAAATTCAATTAAGGGATACAGAACCAGTCGTCTACAGGCCCTATAGGTTAAGTCAACCTGAACGCGACGAAGTTAGGATTATGATCGAGGATCTTTTAAAAAATGATATCATAAGGGAGTCGAAATCACCATACGCGAGTCCTATCATATTGGTGAAAAAAAAGACTGGGGACAAACGACTTTGTGTTGATTTTCGCGCGCTAAATAGAAAAACTATTAAGCAGCACTATCCTTTACCGCGCATGGAGGATCAGATTGATCGCTTAGCTGGCAATATATATTTTTGCGCTTTGGACTTGGCATCTGGTTATTACCAGATACCATTGTCCGAAGAATCTAAAAGTAAGACCTCGTTTGTCACGCCCGATGGGCAATTTGAGTTCAATAGAATGCCTTTTGGGCTTGCAAACGCGCCAGCAGTCTTCCAGCGTGCGATCAATATGGTTTTGGGCAACTCGCGGTTCGATAGTGCTTTGGCTTATATGGACGATATTTTGTTACCAAGTAAGTCGTTTGAGGAAGGTATCGAAAAATTAGAATCTATACTGCAGAAGTTTAGAGATGCAGGACTAACTTTGAAACCACAAAAATGTCACTTCTTTCAAAGTCAGGTAGATTATTTAGGATTTACTGTCTCTAAAGCAGGTGTAAGGCCAGGTTGTAAAAAAATTGAGTCTGTTAAGAATTTCCCGAAACCTAAAGACGTACATAATGTTCGGCAGTTTATTGGCTTAGCTAGTTTTTTTAGACGGTTTATCAGGGGCTTTGCCGAAACGGCTAGACCTCTCACAAAATTGCTTAAAAAAGATTCTGGTTGGGTTTGGGAACATGAACAAGAGGATGCATTTGATAAGTTGAAAAACGCGTTAGTATCACGGCCAGTATTAGCGTTGTATGACCCTAAACTTGAGACTCAAATTCACACGGACGCTAGCAAACACGGAGTGGGAAGCGTATTGTTACAAAAACAATTCGATGGCATTTTTAAACCTGTTGCTTATTACAGTAGACAGACCTCCCCTGAAGAGTCTCATTTCTCATCTTACGAGTTAGAATCACTGGCTGTCATAGCCGCACTTGTAAAATTCAGATCGTATGTGCTTGGATTAAACTTTACCATTGTCACAGACTGTAATTCCCTCAGAGCTACATTTTTAAAGCGTGACATGATACCAAGGGTTGCGCGGTGGTGGAGTTTAATCCAGGAATATGACTGTAATGTAGTGTATAAGTCTGGCAAAGGCATGATTCACGTAGATGCATTAAGTAGAAATCCGACCTCCAATAGCGAAGGTGTAGTTCGAGCTATAGAATCATATGATGTAATGAACATAACAGATGATTGGCTGTCTACAGTTCAGTTAGCAGATTCTGAATTACAACGCATTCAAAAGATATTATCTGATAAGGAATTTAATGATGTAGTTGAAATTCGTAAAAACTTTGTGCTTAAGCGTGAACGAGTGTATAGAGTCACTGATGATGGATTGAGATGGGTAGTGCCAAAAGGATGTAGATGGCAAATACTGCAGAAAAATCATGATGAGATCGGACATTTTGCGTTTGATAAGACATTAGATAAAATTAAGCAACATTATTGGTTCCCTCGCATGCGAAAGTTTGTCAAAAAGTATGTAAATGCGTGTTTAGAGTGTGCTCATAATAAATTGCCGTCTGGTAAAAAACAGGGCTTTTTACATCCTATACCTAAAGACACTACACCATTTCACACTGTCCACATTGACCACGTCGGTCCATTTGTGAGGTCTAAGAGGAAGAACTGTTATATATTGGTAATTGTCGAATCATTCACAAAATTTATTGTCTTGAAGGCGGTGAAAAATACAAAATCCACTTCTACTATAACAGTTCTCAGGGATTATTTTGGGACATTTGGTTTACCGAAACGTTTAATCAGTGATAGAGGCACTTCCTTTACAAGTTCAAAATTCAAAATGTTTATTAATGAGGTAGGCGTACAACACATAAAGAATGCGGTTGCCTCGCCTAGAGCCAATGGCCAAGTAGAAAGATATAACAGGACCATTTTAGATTCATTAGCGGCTCAAAATCATGGCAAGGATGAAAGGCTTTGGGATGATAGGTTATTACAAGTACAATGGGGGTTGAACAACACTGTTAACAAAGGGACTGGTAAAACTCCATCTGAAATTTTGTTTGGTCTTAGGCTCACAGGAATTAATGAGGGTAACATAATTTCGGATATTAGCTCTGATATAAATGATACAGCATCTAACGGAGGTGATGAGGATGATCTAATGAGAATTGACTCTGATGATTTGAATACAGCTAGGGATCAACAAACCGATACACATGTTAATTTAGAATCTGATAATTCAAATCAAATAAGGGATCATGTAGACCATACTAATACGGAATGCGATAACTTACGCCAAATTAGGGATCAAGTAGATCAACATACAAAGAAGTCTCAAGACAAACAAAAGAGTAGATTTGATAAAAAGCGGAAAAAACCATTAGAGTATAAAGTGGGAGATTACGTTAGAGTAGAAAGGGCATCGCACATAGTAGGTAAAAGTAGAAAATTATTATCAAAATGTTCTGGACCTTATAGGGTGACAAAAGTTTTAGAAAACGATAGGTACGAAGTCATAGATACTCCAATTACGAAAAAGGGGAAATCTATGTATAAGGGTGTGTTTTCAATTGATAAAATACATCCTTGGCTTTGCTTCAACGGTAAAGAAAGCGAGTCATCGAGTTGCGATAGCGCTGATGAGTAGCTAAATATAATATTTAGCAGTATTGTGTAAAATAAAATGTACATTTAGTGTAATAATAATGAGTAAATTATGTTGAAGTGTTATGTACACATGATTATCTATGTAATAAACAAAATATGAATTGCTATGAGCGTGTATAATTTTGAAAGTGTAATGTACACCATGATTACCTATCTAATTAAAAATATATGAATTTCTATGAGCGGGTATAATTTTGAAAGTGCAACATGCACACTTTCTTATCCTATGAGGTGCTATGAGCGTATATAATTATGGAAGTGCAATGTGCACATTTTCTTATCTTAAGTGGTGCTATGAGCGTATATAATTATGGAAGTGCAATGTGCACATTTTCTTATCTTAAGTGGTGCTATGAGCGTATAATAATTATGGAAGTGCAATGTGTACATTTTCTTATCTTAAGTGGTGCTATGAGCGTATATAATTATGGAAGTGCAATGTGCACATTTTCTTATCTTAAGTGGTGCTATGAGCGTATATAATTATGGAAGTGCAATGTGCACATTTTCTTATCTTAGGTGGTGCTATGAGCGTAAGAAGTATAAAGTATACGAATGCTACGAACATCCCTCTGTTTTTGTAAGTGCGATATGCACATAGTTTTAATTACTTTTAACATAAAAGTTATATTTTTTTTGTGCCCGCGAGGACGCGTCCATTTATCAGGATGGACGAATTGTTAGCTCTCTTAAAATTTAAGTTGGTATTTTAAATAAATAATGTTAATTTTCTGGCAATTCGATAAGCTTTTAATGATTTTTTTTTATGTTAAACAGTATTGGCGGATACGAAAATAGTCTATTAATTTATCTGTATAAAATCATGTTAATTTAATCGTAAATTAAGATTATATTTTTAAGAATTTTAGAAATAAAGTATTTGATTATTATTTACTTAATAGCTCAATTGACACGATAAGACTGTGAGTAAAAAGAAAGACTATTGGAGTTTTTTTTTAAAACAACTACTACCCTCGGCTCATTTTTTTCTTAACCTGGGATGAGACATTTTTCTACGGCAGTCGTGGTTGAGCTGTGAAGTAAATTGGTGGTATTACAGTGTAAAGTGAATAAAGTGAACGTTGGTGGAATCACTATTACAGTATTTTTATTTTAACACGTTTACACGTGATAGTTAGACAGTTGAAATTTTCACAGGTTATGTGTTTCTGTTGCTGCTATAACAACAAATACTAAGAACAGAATAAAATAAATATTTAAGTGGGGCTCACAACAAACGTGTTTTTTTGCCGTTTTTAATAGATGATGGTACGAAACCCTTCGTTCGCGAGTCCTACTCGCACTTAGCCGGTTTTATTTATTTATTTATTATTCCTTTTCCATAGCTTTCGACTTAGTCACTACGGTAACAGTATTACGGTCATAATCATTTAATTTTGATAGGTGCAGTAATGGCACAGTTTATAATACTAGTATAAGCTGAGCAGTACAAGCACTATGTTATACTGGAAAACGCGACTAAAAACGTTTGAGAGATAACTAACCAACCCGTGACAGACGTTGTCCTGTCAAATCTAAATAATTGCATAGAAAAAAGCAACTTCCAATTTTTCCCTATAAACAGAATGCGTATCATTTGTAAGTCAAAACTGCGTTGTTATGACGATTTAATGTTTTTAGTCTGTGATGTTAGATTTGTTGAACAACGCTAACTATGACAAAATCATCTTTTTTTCGTTTTTTTTATCATTTAGGGGTTTTCTTCGGATTGTAGGAACCCCTATATTTTATCTACATACTACAGCAAATTTCATCTTAATCCATTCTGTTATTCTGTTTCTCATTTATAATATTATTAGGATAGGATTTGTTATTGCTACTATCCAATATTAGTCAGTGGTTATTCTGTTCTGCAAAACACAAAAACAACAAAAAAATATAATGATATATATAGTTTGTTGAAGTTACTGTAAAATATTTTGGCAATTCTATTGTCACGACATACACTAACTAAACTATACTAAAATAGGAACGTTTTTATTCCTTCAACAGAATTAGTAGAGAGCTTTTTGTTAGAAAATAGTGGCACCATTTTCTAACAAGAAGTATAACAGCTGTTTCGCTGAACCAAGGTTTTTTGCGGACTTTTTTACATAGTTTTCATTTTACTTATCTACTCGCGTACTACATAATATCTGGTCTGTTATCAGTATGGGCAGAGAAAACGAATAGTACGGTTTTCAAATTTAGTCTTATACAATATATAATTATATTCTTAAATATTAAAAACTGGCCAAGAGCGTGTCGGACCACGCGCAATGTAGGGTTTCGTAGTTTACACAGATAAAATAAATAAATATTGGCGGACCTTACTCACAACGCCATCTAGCCCCAAACTAAGCAAAGCTTGTACTATGGGAACCAGATAACTAATAGAATACTTATATACTTTTTTTTTGTAAATACATACTTATTATACATAGTAACACCCAGACACAGACCAAACATCTATGTTTATCACACACATGTTTGCCCTGGGTGGGGATCGAACCCACAACCTATAGCGTAAAAGGCAGAGTTACTACCAACTAAGCTGTGAGGTCAGACAACGTTATTTAATTTCCAGTGATATTTGTATTTTTTTTTTATTAATACTCTTTATTTGTACAAAATATTTAGTTTCTAAGGTTTTAGACGATAACTCGTAAACTTGTAAAGCCTACTTGAACCGATTTTGCTAATTCTTTTTTTGTTACATTCGTTAGCGTCAGGAAAAGGTTCATAAGAAAAAAAAATAATTTGACAGGACAACGTCTGACGGGATAGCGAGTTCTTTATACATGCTTATCGGTTTAGTGTACTTTTTACAAACTTTTTTCAGATCTTCTCCACTAAAGCCAGAATTACGTTTACTGTCTTCCTTTTCCATCCTATTTAAATTAGCCTTATTTTTAAACGAAATGAGGTCACTATTAGACATGTATGTATTGTATATATATTTTTGTGTAGAATATAGTTCCGAGTTGAGATTCATTTAAATGATATTCATGTAGGACTTCTTTATAAAACTTAAAAAACTAATGTAATTCATTGACTTGTTTATGCGGAACATTCTCATTCAACATCTCATTTCATTCATTCAACATTCATTTTTAGTTTTTCAATGTAAGTATTTAATTTAAAGATGATAATGACCCTAACTTCGGTAATTACGAGATATAATAAAAATAAATAGGATCACGACTGTAATCCCCAAGTACGGTAGACATCCTCTAAGATCTCCAGACGCTTAGATCATTTGAAGATGTCTAGTGGTAGTTAGAGGCACGTCCAAACATTATATTTGGCACCCACATTTTGCAGTATTTAGCATTCCATACGTGACATTGCAAGCCCATCGCCGCTTATAAGAATACGAACTGGTTTCCTCACGATGTTTTCCTTCACCGCGATAAAACCCGTGTAAAAATCTATAGTTACGTCTACTTGATAAGTAGACGTAACTATAGATTTAACTATCGATAGTTTGAAAAATAAGACCCTTTCTACTTTTAAAACTATATATTTCTGTGGTAACGGTTATGTCAGTCCGGTAACTGGCAGTGGATGGGCTGAAGACTTACAAAGCCGTTAACAGTATAATTTACAGATAACCATAATTACAATGTTTCTCGGCAAAGTTTCAAAACACTAATAGCTAAAGTAAAGAGGTGTATGCATTGGCCGGAGCAATAGCGTAATGGCTAAAGCTAAGCCGATGTCAGTAGCCAATGTTAGAAAAAATGAAGCACAAACTGCTTCTACGGTAGCTGTTGAAATCAATTGTTTCATTTAGTATAAAATCTCGCCAAATATTTGTTTTGTCTTTATCTTTATCTAGTTTCCCGTAGATACAGTCAAGCTATGCTTAGTTGGGAGTTAGACGGCGCTGTGTGATATGTCCATCAATATTTATTATTATTTATATTAATCTGTGACCGAATATCAATTATTTAATTTAAATATAAAATAAAATAGAAATAGGATCAAGACTTTAATCCTTACGTACCAGTAGACATAATCTCAGAGCTTCAGGCGCTCAGATCTTTGAAGATGAATAAAAAGGGTAGTCAGGGGCATGTTCAAATATTACAAATATCTTTTTTTTTTCATTATATTTGTGTCAACTTATTGACTTAAAACTAAAAAAAACACATACATTATGGCAACATTGGCAACAAATTTGAAGTAAAGACAAGAGTACATGGCGGGTTAGGTATAAAAGCAGAGTGGGTAGCATTGGCAAGTCGACAGCTGGTTTATTCGAGCGACTAATCAATGTACAACCCCCTTAACAGCCAAAGTGAGAGTTAATCAAAGTTGTAACTTCTTGAGCCATTTGTTATGGAGCCAGTAATGTTCCGCTATCATTCCAGAAATTGTTTTAGTTACAGCAGTTTTAAAGAGTGTTGTACCGAACCCAAATAAACTGGGAGATGAGTAAGAAGGAGTAAAAAGGGTCTTTTTAAGAGTCTACAGGCAGTAAAAATATTTCAAATTCAAATAGATTTTAATTCAATAAAATCACAAGGATCACTTTGAAATGTCTTAGGAGCTAGGTGAAGCTACGCATTTTTCTCGCGACCAAGCCTAGAAGAATCAGGCAACAAACACGGTTTGGGGTTTATCATTTTTCTCAATGCGGGTTATTCGCACTTAGTACACTCTATTGTTATGCAAATTTTTTCAACTTTACCGCAGTTAGTACACCGGCTTTCAAGACAGTCAAGATAAAAAGTGTTTTACCTCATGATTGATAAAATAGTATAATCAACTAAGTACTTGTATGACAAAGTCGGAAAACTACCCAAAAAAAATTCAAATAGTCTATGTAGAGCTCCAGTGTGGTGACGATCGAACAATGTGAAGGCTCAAACAAGAATAATAATTAAAAGTACTAACCAAGTACATACAACAATAAAAAATAAAAAAACACGTTTGTTGTATGGGAGCCCCATTTAAATATTTATTTTATTCTAGTTTTAGTATTATTATGTTGTTATAGCGGCAACAAAAATACATCATCTGTGAAAATTTCAACTGTCTCGATATCACGGTTTATGAGATACAGCCCTGCGACAACCATACGGACAGACGGATAGCGAAGTCTCAGTAATAGGGTACTGTTTTTACTCTTTAGGTACGGAACCCTAAAAATAATGTCATAAGTACCTACATTTACACATTTATCAGTTAAAACTGATTTCAGCTGTTTGTACTGCTAGTTTAGTTTTAATTTTAAGCTTTAGTTTTAATTTGTATCTCTGTATCTTAAAAATAATTATCATAATTATAGAAAAAGTCAAAATGAAAGAAGCTCCCGATTCTACGCAGTCAGCGAAAGTTTGTAAGTATACAGAGAGCATAAATGTTAATATAGCCGACAGGCTGCCATGAACGTTGCGAATATCAAAATGGATGACAGAAAGAACCAAACTTTTCTGGGAATATGTTTACAGAAGAGTGTCATCACTCATAAATCCATAAATGTCGAAAATGCCACGAAGTTATAACCGTAGATAGTTGTTAAGGCCGGTTTCCACCGCGAGCGGAGCAGACTCGTTAAGGCTCCGTTTAACGGAATCCTTAATGGGTCATCGACCACATAGATAGCCCAATAGACGCTTAGTAGCTTAATTTCTTTAAACAAACAATTCTGTCAAACCGTTGATGTATGCGGGTCCTGAATAATGCATTCTGATTGGCCGGATCAAAGTGGCGGTTCAGGGAAATGGTCGGTACTACTTCAGATTTTACACGCGGTGTATTATATTAGCCTAATATCTTGTCAGACAGTGTTGGCCTTGCATGAAGTGTCAGTATGTCATCGACAACACAGCCCAATAGACGCCTAATGGTTTCATTTCTTCAAACTAACGATTCTGTTAAAGCGTTGAGGTATGCGGGTCGGGGGAGCGGGAAAAAATGCATTCTGATTGGCTGGTTCAAAGTCACAGGTCAGTATGTATATATCATAGTTATATGTCAGTAATCTAAACTGACGAGATGTTCACGGTTCACGGAAGTGGTCAGTACTAAAGTAAATTTCGCGCTCGGTGTCTTAAATCATCAGTATTATTCTAAAAATGAGAAAGTGTTCGTCTTGCATAAGGAGTCTATTATAAAGGCTTTGTGGTCGATGAAGCGAACCAATGACAGCGCTCCAATATTCGAGTTTGAAAATCTCGAGCGCTGTGTTTGGTCCGCTCCGCACAGCTCCGCGTAGATTATAGGCATGTTTTGCAGAGTCTTTTCCCATTTAATTTCTAATGGTTTCATTCTAGGAAATAAGGGGCAAGATTGCGAAATCTTATAAAAGCGGCAAACGATGGAAAAACTACCCTGAAACTTTTCCCAGCACTTTGTGGCAGTAGTTTGATGTATCGCCGAGGAAACTATCATTATGCCACGGGTACACTTGGGACAAATGAAAAGACATATTTGGCAACATGTCACTCAATATATCAATCATTGACCGCACAGCTCAGTAGCTCTGCTTATGCGATGTAGATTGAGTGTTCGAACCCCACCCAGGACAAATATTGAACATCCTTGTTTGTCCTGTGTCTGGTTGTTGTACAGTGTGGGCGTTTATTTTTTTATTCGACTGTAAATAATAAAATAAACCAAAAACTATACCCAATTTAAAGTATAACATTCGTCAAGAAATGGCTAACATGTGTGTTAATGTAAACGCTCTGTGTCAAAGTTTATTAAAATCTGAGGACCAGGTTTGAAGAGTGCCAGCAGCGAGATGGAAGCCACCTGGACAATATTATTTTTAAGAAATGAAATACCCCAGTTTTTTTTTCAACAAACATTCAATTAAATACAATGTGTAGTTTATTTTTAATAGTAATTTCAAAAGTATAAAAAAAATTGACACACTCTGTATTGTATCTTAAGTATTTATTTACAAAACAAAGAGTATAATAATATTCTATTACTTATCCAGTTCCCATAGCACAAGCTTTGCTGATGACGCTGTTAGATAATGACCAATATTTATTATTTTTAACATTATTATTATTTACAAGCTGACCCGGCGAACTTCGTATCGCTTTAGAATTAACAAATGCAGTGTTAAGTTCCCGTTCCCGTTCCCGTTCCCGTTCCCGTTCCCGTTCCCGTTCCCGTTCCCGTTCCCGTTCCCGTTCTTTTCTTTGCTATAAACCTCACGGAGCCCGAGACCTTTCCAACGAATGCAAAACCGTGGAAATCGGTTTGTGCGTTCTGGAGTTATAGCGTCAGGAAGGAAAACCCGACTTATTTTTATATTATAGATTATTTCGTGAATGTTTGGGAAACAATGTTTTTTAAACTTTTAAAAAACTTTGAAACTTTTAACAAAACTACAACTTACAACATGTTCTGAGTCACGTCAAATATTGCGAGACACTGTGGAATGTAACAGCGTCACAGTGATGGTGTTGCGCGTCATGTTGCGAGAAAAAAGTCCCCTAGTGTACCCGTGCCTTTGTCTGTCAGAACGTATGTTCCAGGATTTGCGGTGGTTTTTGTTGTGGATAAGTTTTCTGGGCCAGTGTTTTCATTTCACTGAGATACATCCTGTATGTAGTCGAGTGTGTTTTTTCGCGTGACCACATATCTATAGTGTTTTTGACTGGCCTCAGCTCAGGTAGTAGTTGTGCCTTGTAGGTTGTAAGTTCGATCCCCACCTAGGGCAAATATTTGTGTGATGAACATAGATGTTTGTTCTGTGTCTGGGTGTTACATGTATCTTAAGTATGTAGGTATCTAAATAAGAACATTTTGGGAAAAAAGTAGCCCATGTCCGTTTCAAGACTTTAAACTATATCAATATAAAATTTCATCACAATCGGCCCAGCAGTTTGGCCGTGATAACGTCACAGACAGATAGATTCACTTTTATATTTATAATATTAGTACAGATAAATGATAAAGCAGACAAAAATTCATTTTCGTCATAAGTTATCTGCATTATTTAACATTATGTGTGTATATGGCTTAGTTAACTGTAATGTGGCTCTCACAAAGTCACAGAGCACCAGGTGCGCTTCCATAATTCAATAAAGAATAAAAGGATGAGACAAATAAGTGGGGAGTAACAGATAATGAGACAAATAAGTGGGGAGTAACAGATAATGAGACAAATAAACCTGTATTATGGGAGACTTGATAAACCGCGTCACCAACATGGAGTCACCGCGTGCAAACCCATACAATAGAGATATATTTATTTGTAACAATAAAAAAATATTTTTAAGTTGAACTACGGCTAGTTACCACGTTATTTTCTTGTATTGCTGACGTTTCGACACAAGTCAGCTCTACATCATGAGCAACGCCTGCGACCGCGATCAACGTTTTATAGGCGAATATTGTAATAATTCTAATAATATTTAATCGTATAATATATAATAATTTATATAAATAAAAATAATTCGCCGGAATGTATGTACGCACATAACTTCTGAACGACTTCACCAAATTGGATATTTCTTTATTTATTGTGTTTGTTATTGTCAGGACAAGATTTGTATTAAATAATATTTTGAAAAATCTACCTCTAAATTGTAAAATTTGGAAAAAACAAAAAGTGTTTTTTTTATGGGATTTTTGCAATTTGACAGGACAACGTCTGTCGGGACAGCTAGTAACATAAAAAAACCGGCCAAGTGCAAGTTGGACTCGCGCACGGAGGGTTCCGTACCATTATCTATAAACAACGGCAAAAAAAAATCACGTTTGCTGTAAGGGAACACCACTTAAAAAAAATACTGTTTTTAGTATTTTGGCAATAGAAATACATCATCTGAAATCATCGGTTCATGAGATACAGCTCTGTGACAGACAGACGGACAGACGGACAGCGAAGTCTTAGTAATAGGGTCCCATTTTTACCCTTTGGGTACAGAACCTAAAAACCTAAAAACACGTCATGAAAATCAAAGCAAAAAGCAATAACATTAAAAAGGTACACACATTTTCTATTAAAATCAATTAAATCAATAAAATTAACATTTAATATTATAAATATGAAAGTGTGGATGTTTGTTTGTTACCCAATAACGCCGTAACGGCTGAAACGATTTTGATGTAGTAGGTATAACAGATTATGATACTTTGTATCCGGTTACTACGCGAGTGAAGCAATGTGAGGTAGTTAGTCTTCGATATAAATATAACTTCATTAAGTATACAAAAGACACAATCCACAATTTCTGATGCCACCCGCTAGGATTACGCTTGTCTCGGACACAGCATAGCAGAACAACTGGTACACTACGTATGAATTCAATTAAAATAATTTATGGGCTTAATCTTGCCTTTGCAAGTGGGGCAGCTAGAAATGCTTTTACAAAAGTTAGGCACTACGAATTCAGCAGATTACTTTTAGTTTGAAAGCAGCATGTTACCTACATGCTGCTTTCAAACTAAAAGTACTGCTACTTGATGAAATAGACAACTGACAACTACTCGTAGTATAAAAAATAAATAATAGCGTATTAGAAAACAAAAAAACACCGACTTCATCGGTGACTTTTGTTATTGTTATCTGACATTCATAAAATAATAGAAATAATTGAATTAGAAGATGTAGGTAACATGCTGCTTTCAAACTAAAAGTACTGCTACTTGATGAAATAGACAACTGACAACTACTCGTAGTATAAAAAATAAATAATAGCGTATTAGAAAACAAAAAAACACCGACTTCATCGGTGACTTTTGTTATTGTTATCTGACATTCATAAAATAATAGAAATAATTGAATTATTAATTGAAAATTGAAATTAAATAAAACTAAAAAAATATCATTCGAAAAGCCAAGCGCGATGCGATTCAGTTTAAAATTTATTTAGTTGATTATAAATAAAAATACCACCTTGAGTCTAATTTCAATACTACATAAAAAAAATGGTTTAACACGTAACAAGATATAAATAAAAAAATAAAAAATATACGAGTTGAATTTAAAAACTCCTTCTTTTTTGTGGGTTGAAATGAAACCGAAATAGGCTCATTATCTATCGTATTCCTCAAACACGATGAACACTGGACCTCACCATTTTTTTTTTAAACCTTTACAAAATTTAGCACGTTAGCCAGTTCAAATAAAAACAGAGTTAGTTGTAGTGTTTGAGCTGTGAAGACCAGAACGTACACAAAGGAAACAGTTTATCCCTAATGTCCACGACAGAATTATTACTTTTTGCAAGACCAACGTACAAACATTAAGAGATTATTTTCGGATTGCAAAACCGTAGGTACAGTGATAAATAAACACTTATTATTATTATTATCATCGATAGCTTTGTTTCACAGAGTGTTGACGTCAGGCAGGTGGCCGGTTCCTCCAAATCCTCCTTGCCGCATGTTTTTCTGACCCTGTATTAAATGGGAAAAAGTGAAGAAAATGATCTGTAGCTTTGTAATCGGTGGCATTAGATTTCCAAAAAAAAAAAAATTTGCGATTTATTTTCGAGTTTTTTACAAGCATATTTAAGTATGTAGGTATGTAACTATGTTTGTTAAGGTGGAATCTTGCAACTCAATTTTAAAGCAGTTATCCCCAGAAATTGTTGAGCTGAAATTTGCATACACGTTTAGTTCTGGTGACAATACAATAATATGGTGACAGCGAGCTGATCTGATGATGGAGTCAGGAGCTATTCAACAGACACTCACAACGGAACTTCTTATATAATGATACTAGCTGACCCGTGCCCGCTTCGCTGTGCGTAAGACATTTCTAATACACTCGTGGACTTTTTTGTAGACGTTTTTAAGGTATACAATACTGTAGTACATTATTTTGATATATCTCGTGGGGTTCAGCCAGCATTTGCAATGTAAGCGCAAAAAATGTGTTTATTTACGACATCACATTAGAAACCTCTAAAATTATCAGTGTTTCTCTACTATATTATGCATGTATTATACATATAAACCTTCCTCTTGAATCACTCTATTTTGTAATCGGTGTAGCTTTGTAATCGGTGTCATTAGATTTCCAAAAAAAAATGTAATTTGCGATCTTTTTTCGAGTTTTTTACAAGCATATTTAAGTATGTAGGTATGTAACTATGTTTGTTAAGGTGGAATCTTGCAACTCAATTTTAAAGCAGTTATCCCCAACCGGTTGAGCTGAAATTTGCATACACGTTTAGTTCTGGTGACAATACAATAATATGGTGACAGCGAGCTGATCTGATGATGGAGTCAGGAGCTATTCAACAGACACTCACAACGGAACTTCTTATATAATGATACTAGCTGACCCGTGCCCGCTTCGCTGTGCGTAAGACATTTCTAATACACTCGTGGACTTTTTTGTAGACGTTTTTAAGGTATACAATACTGTAGTACATTATTTTGATATATCTCGTGGGGTTCAGCCAGCATTTGCAATGTAAGCGCAAAAAATGTGTTTATTTACGACATCACATTAGAAACCTCTAAAATTATCAGTGTTTCTCTACTATATTATGCATGTATTATACATATAAACCTTCCTCTTGAATCACTCTATTTATTAAAAAAAACTGCATCAAAATCCGTTGTGTAGTTTTAAAGATATAAGCAAACATACATACATACATATTACATACAGACGCGGGAAGCGGAAAGCGACTTTGCTTTATACTATGTAGTGATGACAGGTGATAGCGCGCTTGTGCTCGATAGTTTAAATGATTTAGCAAGATCTGTCATTGAAATATATTTTTCAACAGAAAAACTTATTTTATTAATAGGTCTAAAAGTAAATGAATACCCGCTAATGTATTAAAAGCTGCAGCAGTCATTGGTATCCACCAAATTACACTCATGAATATTACATTTCACTTTCAGAATTACACATCACGTGTCATTTTCATCCCGATTCATTATAGTATACATACATTATGCCGCAATTATACCTACTGTTCTGTCGGGGTGTGTCGTGGCGCGCAATAAGTATCATCATCATTGAAAAAAAGGTAGACCCCAAGCCGTGTTTGTTGCCTGATTCTTTTAGGCTTGGTCGCGAGGAATCGGCGTAGCTTCACCTAGTTCCTAAGACGTTTCAAAGTGATCCTTGTGATTTTATTGAAATAATGATTTATGAGTTTGAGTTTGAGTTTGAGTTTCAGTTTCAGTTTCAGTTTCAGTTTCAGTTTCAATTTGAGTTTGAGTTTGAATCATGTAAGCCATAAGACGTTTTTTTTGGCTTTTGAGCGTTAATTTAATTTTTGAACAATTTTATGGCAAAATACCAAGCAAGATGCTTGAACACGTATTTTCCAAAAAATGCTATCTTTTGAATGAACCGACCTGTGCGAAGCTGAGGTGGGCAGTATACAGCCTAGACCCCTCATGCAAGGCGAACACTGTCAGACAACACATATGGGCTACAGATCTGTGTAAACCACGAAGCGCCGATTCACGACGCGCCCCCGGCGGGCTGTGACATTGAACCGGGCAATCAGAATGCATTTTTTACCGTTTTCTCCGACCCGCTCACTTCAACGACTTGACATAATTGTTTGTTTGAAGAAATGAAGTCATTAGGCGTCTATTGGGTTATGTGGTTGATGTTCTGGAAAGCTCAGTGACGGCAACGTTTAATTACCTAGACCCGCTGTTTGTTTATATACTCACATTCAAGCGATTTCTGTAATATCCTCGCATTTTACTCGCGCTCCAGAATTTATTGGTAAAATACTTTGGAATGATTACGAGTCCTACTCGATATTACTAGCTGCCCATGTATAGTCGATGTTTCCAGAGCATCGGCACGCGCCATGAAGGAAACGAGTTGGGGTCATTATCTTCGAACAAATCTTGAAGAAAGCGTTGTGCATAGCGTAAAGTCAGTAATACTTAAAAAAAATGTTTAAAAGTCATCCTATCCTAATAATATTAATGCAAAAGTTTGTGAGGATGTTTGTATGTTTGATAGTCAATCAGGCCAACACGACAAAACAGATTAAGATAAAATTTGCTGTAGATGTAGATATAATGCCCAAATAAAAAAAATTGACAACTTTAAAATACTTTTTTTCACTAAAAATATATTTTTAGTGAAAAAATGCAAATATTTTATAACAAATTATTGTAAATTAAAAATAATTTGTTAATAATAAATGTTTTTTCGGCTTATCTAATTTACACACACATTTATTAAACCAAAAATGTAAATGGATTTTCAGCGGCATTAAACCGAAACCCGGTTAAACCGAAAATGCTCTGTTTACTCGCATATAATTTGCAGTTAGGTACTAACTTAACTTTGTAAGGATAATTTTATTATGTACTTGTATGTAATATTATTATGCACGAGTGAGTTATAGCTCGGTTTATGGCCCTAAGAACGATGTAATACTCACTCTATAAAAAAGATATTACCAATTTCGAAGCCGCCATAACTTATATTATACTATACGTTAGACCAAGAAAAAACCGGTAAAACAATAGGTAAACAAGTCGATAGCCTTATTCAATTTCTAAATAAAAACAAACGAAAAACACTTGCTAACTTTCCAGGAATCAAAGTTCGTAAGAGCACATGAACCCTCGACCTCCAAACTGACTACTATTGATTCTAAGCATTAGTATTCTTCCTGCAAACACAACAAAAACCCTTAATACACGGTTTGAAACACATGTCAGCTGGGGAGCGGTGCCTAAATTGTAATTGATCGTGAGCTATCTAGAATTTTTGTAGCGAAAGTTAGAAATAAAAATAAAAATAAATAGGATCATGACTGTAATCCAAAATTAAGGTAGACATCCTCTCAGACCTACAGACGCTTAGATCCTTTGAAGATATCTAGTGGGGGTAGTCAGAGGTACGCGTCGAATTAAGAACCTTTATTTTCGGTAATTTAAATAGGCTAACAACTGTGAACGCTCAGATCCTTGAAGATCAAAGTCTGCAAATAATGATTTATTTGCAGACTTTGATCATCTGTTAAGACGAGTAATAAAAGTTTTTGATGAATGCAGAATCGTTTTTTCTCAATAACCGCAAAACTTACAGTTTTGTTTTTTATGATAAAGATAACTTGCAGATTGAATCTAGATATAGACAGAAACACGATTGTTATTTTCCAAAGTTGGCTCTTCCAAAACACTAATTTAGTTTTTACTCAAAACTATGAATAGCTAAACAGTTTATTTTTATATAATTCTAGTTAGCCGCCACGCACGGCTAGCCGCGCTATGCTTGGACAACAGCCGCGAGTTACCGGGGGTAATGGTTGCCGCGCTCGATTGCCACGCAATGTCTGGTCTCACCTTTAGACCTTAGATTACTACTAGCTACAATGACTGTGTGCTCAGTGCTCACGCCTCACATAACTCGCATGATAGCCCGTTAATGTAATGGGCCTTATCTAACCGGAATCAATATAGGTTAATGACCTTGTACAGGAAATGGTTGTATCAACGGTGATTGATGGAACATCTGGTGTGTGTTTATAATTGGTGCATGTCATAAATAGGCTTAAAACATTTGTAGTGAGATAGTTTGTATATTATGCTGTAAAAAAAGTGGAATGGATGGAGTTGGAATGGATTTTTCTGTTTGAAAAATTTATATGCGCATCTAAAACACGTGCTCATAACGGTGAAGGAAAACATCGTGAGGAAACCAGTTAGTATTCTTATAAGCGGCGATGGGCTTGCAACCTGTCCTCCACGTATGGAATTAACTAATGAAAAATATGGGCTTGTGCCAAATATAATGTTTGGCCGTACCTCTGACTACCCCCACTAGACATCTTTAAATGATCTAAGCGCCTGGAGATCTGAGAGGATGTCTACCGTACTTTGGGATTACAGTCCTGATAATATTTATTTATTTTATTTTATTTTTACTGTAAAAATAATTGTTAATCATCTCTAAAATACTGTATATTCACCATGATTAATAAGAGTCAAAGACCCGGTAGTTGTGCCTACCCAGGTTTTGGTCATTTTCAATTTTTGCAGTCAATAACTAAGCATAGCAAACAAACTTTTTTTTTTTGCTCATTTTTATAGATAATGGTACGGAACCCTACGTGCGCGAATCCTACTCGCACAAGGCCGGTTTTTGATCTACATAATTATGATCTTTGACTTAAAAACTATCTGTTTTAGTGATGATTGAGTCATTAGGTAAATCAACCAGCGGAAACATGCTGGAGCATAATTTGCAGTTCAGTTTACATAAATCAATTCAGATTATGGCAGAGTACTTTATGACAATGCTAATGAAATGTGCTTGGACGTTGACGAATATTCATGAAACAAAGCTTCATGCGACTGGACTTAGCGTGTCATCAATTATCCACAGACTTGTCTGCTGTTTAGTGGTAAAATAGCGTAAGAGATATTTTCAATCTATTTAACAAAAAAAAAAAAGAAATACGACTGTAATCCCCAAGTACGGTAGACATCCTATCAGATCTCCAGACGCTTAGATCCTTTGGAGATGTCTAGTGGGGGTAGACAGAGGCACGTCCAAACATTATGTTTGGCACATGCCCACATTTGTCAGCATTCCATACGTGACAGGTTGCAAGCCCGGCGCCGCTTATAAGAATACTAACTGGTTTCCTCATGATGTTTTCCTTCACCGTTTAGAGCACGTGTTTTTGATGGGCATTATACATTTTCGAACAGAAAAATCCATTGATGAACGCCGAGATTCGATCCCACGACCTTTAGATTGAAAGTCGAGCCGTGTTGGCCGAGTGGGGGGTACCCACTTGGCCAACACGGCTTTTTTTCTACTTATGTTTCAAATTTATTATTGATGTGAAACATCTATAGCGGCGGGTCAGACCGGCTGTTGGCTTAGCGCCGCCACGGCTTGCGGCGTCGCAAACTAAACGCGGTTACGCGAACTAGATGAGTTGCGGCCGAAGAAATGCCGACTTCGTCCGATCCGGTTCGCGATAATATGTTGTCACGCTTTTTGTTTTAAAATAATTTTCATAATAATTTAAATATTTTTTTATGTTTCAATTTATGCCAGGCGTCCAGCGACGGCTTACATTTTACTGCGGTTCATAACTAGCTACCATACCTCTCATAGATAGTTGCCAATAAAATGATTGTAATATTTAAAAATATCACGCTACCCCACTCTTTTTACTCTGGATTGAATTATTGTGTTAATAACTTAAATTTTACTACAATTTTGTTTTGAGGTGATTCAATATGATTGATTGTTTCATCTTCTACTACAGTTATACATATTAAACTCTTTGTCATCAAAAAATATTTTCTAGTTTTTAGTTCGATTAGCAATAAAAGCGTGTTTTTTTAGTTTTTTTAAACTATATTTTTTTTATTGACAATACTACCTTTCAAACCGAAACAAATCAATGCTGACGAAGGAAAACAAACACCTAACTATCCCATTAACAATACTATAATATAAAGTGTAATTCCTGAGTAAGTGTAATTCTTGGCTTAGATAGTTTTGCAACTAAACTGTCGACATCACAAATGGATATAGTCGAGATTGATTCAAAATGTCTCTGCAGATGAAAATGCGGTGATCAATATTAACACCTCGATGGGTTCCTTTGTGTTTTATATTAAATAATATCGGGAACTCTGGTGTTAGAATGTATTTTATCAAGGAGAGATAGAATAAATAGTTATTTTTTACTATTTCTTCAGACTGGTGTCATCTTAGTTGGTAGTAACTCTGCCTTCTGCACTGCTAGTTCAAGGTTCGATTCCCAGCAAACATTTGTGAGATGAATATACATAAATAGTTATTCTGTGTCTGGTTATCCTTATAATATTATAAATGCGAAAGTTTGTGAGTTTGTATATATGATGTACCCTAATCAAACCTAAACGATAAAACTGATTAAGATGGAATTTGCTGTAGAATGATAGATCCTCTTTGTATGAAACAACCTATACCATTGTAGGTTAAGAACAAATTCTACGGAGCCTCCAAATATAGTATGTAAAATTAAATACTTGTACTTTCTTGCTCCCCCTCCCTAGATTAAAAAGGTTCTTTCTCTCGACTGTACTATCCCGGTAAGTTTTTATTATTATTAAATTGAATAGAAGTAAGGCATCTGGCGCCCGAGATTTAGTTAGCTTGTTAGATATTTGTGATGTCGGCCTTCAGCATTTAAAATTCAATTTATTTAAAATTTTATTTTATTCTTTTTACCACTATTAAATTTCTTTTCTTACAATTGGCGCATATTTTACTATCCCAATTGTTTTCATTTATTACAATTGGCAATTTACTACAATTGGGGATAGAATGTAGAATGAGATAAAAAAACAGAATAATAATCTGAAAAACAACCCCTAAATTATAAAAAAATGCAAAATGGTTGATATTGATATAGATGGCGCTGGTGTGCAAAAAATCTGACATCATAGACTAAAAACATTAAGTCGTCATAGCAAAGCAGTTTTGACTTATAAATGATACGAATTCTACCAAAAAAAATATACAAAGCTTTTCTTAGTTAGATGGCGTCCACCAATATTTATTTAATTTGTTATGGCCCGGGGAACGCACCTTTTGTGTTACAGTCTACCTTTCGCCCGCCAAACTAAGGTCTAAGGTCAATTATAACTTTTAAGAGGAGTAATAAATGTTTTTGAAGAATGCAGAATCGTTTTTTCTCAATAACCGTAAAACATACAGTTTTGTTTTTTATGACAATGATAACTTAAGGATATAATCTAGATAAATTACAGACAGAATCACGATTGGTGAAACTTTTCTCGATAGATTTATTTTCCAAAGTTGGCTCTTCAAAAACACAAGTTTCGTTTTTAATCAAAACTATGAATAGCTAAACAGTTCATTTTTATATTATTCGTTAGAAAACATACTAGCTAAATAAATTACAGACAGTTTCTTTTTAAATTTGATGGTTTTCGAGATAATGCAATTTTATTACTTTTTCCGTCTTATCCGGGTAGACTTAGCCCATACAAAATGTCAAAAATTATACTTATCACCTTAATAAAACTTTTTATAAAAGTAAACTTAAAAATCTTATTACCTAGTTTAAAATCCCAGTCTTGCAAGCAACTGGAAACTTTTCAGTGAAATCTCTTAAATCTATTAAGTTTAATCTCTTCACTGTGTGCTCACCATTTTTAAGGTTTCGTATCCAAAGGGGTAAAAACGGAACCCTATTACTAAGACTTCGCTGTCCGTCTGTCTGTCTGTCTGTCTGTTCGTCCGTCTGTCTGTCACAAGGCTGTATCTCTTGAACCGTGATAGCTAGACAGTTGAAATTTTCACAGATGATGTATTCATGTTGCCGCTACAACAACAAATACTAAAAACAGAATAAAATAAATATTTAACATACAACAAAACGTGTTTTTTTTTGTAGTTTTTTATAGATAACTAGATGCTCACCCCAGTTTCGCAAGAGTGGTAAAAGTAGTACCTGGATAAAAAGTAGCCTATGTGTTATTCTGTTGTATAAACTATATTACTGTAAAGTTTCATTTTAATCCGTTTAGTAGTTTTTGGGTGAAAAAGTAACAAACACACACACACTCACTCACAAACTTTCGCAATTATAATATTAGTAGGATGGTACGGAACCCTTCGTGCACTAGTCCGACTTGCATTTGGCCGGTTTTTTTTGCTCTTGATATTTTCAACCCTAGTTTACAAAACTTAATTTAATCTACATAAAATTGTAGTTTGTCCAGCTTTTTGTCTGAAATTGTGTTGTAATGCGTTGAGTTTGTGATGTTTTCTGTTGTACTTTAAATTAATTCGGTTTTCCTTATTTGGCTTAAATATTAAGCTATTATAAACTAAAACTATTTTTAGTAAATTGTCGAATCTGGTTCACTTCTGTGGTGTGAAGTTATAAACCTTTTATTTTTTAGCGGCATGTAATGTTTGACCATCTATCGTATATTCTTAGTTGTCACCTCGAAATATCTCCTCAAACTGATGACATAATTAAGGAACCTTCAAGATATCGATTTATGACCCAACCATGAGGTACATTTTGATGGAAAGTAACTGTAATTCCCAAGTACGGTAGATATCCTCTCAGATCTCCAGGCGCTTAGATCCTTTGAAGATGTCTAATGGGGGTAGTCAGAGGCACGTTCAAATATTATAACAATATGTGGCACATGCCCACATTTTGCAGTAGTTAGCATTTCATACGTGACAAGTTGCAAGCCCCTATTTAAATACAGTCGCACATAATAAACTTTGAGCGTCCAAAAACGCAAAAACAAAAAAAGTAAATTATTGTCACGTAGAAAACTTGCAATGAGATGTAAATATTGTTTTGCTGACTGTCCATAATCACTTTTTTAATGGAGTTCGTGACCACGCGGTCGTGAATTGTTAATTAATATTTTTACACTTTTCTGCCATCCTTTCAGAAATGTGCAATGATATAAAAATGCTTCTTTGTCAGGGCTAGACCACAGTATGCGAGGTTGCTACTCAAAATAAACCTTAGGTTACATTATTGCATTTTCGTGGAGATCTCTAATTTAAAAAATAATAATAGCCTATGTTACTCACTGATAATGTAGCTTTTAAAAGGAGAAATCATTTTTTAAAATGGTACAGAAGTTTAGTAGTTTTTAATTTTTTTCGGTATTAACAAAAATACAAATTTTAACTCTTTATAAATTCTTCTACGTATAATAAAAAAACATACAGTTTTGTTTTTTATGACAAAGATAACATAAGGATTTATTAGTCATCTAGATAAATGAAGAACAGAAACACGAATGGTGAAACTCTTTTCGATAGATTTATTTTCCAAAGTTGGCTCTTGCAAAACACTATTTATGTTTTTAATCAAAACTATGAGCTGAACAGTTTATTTTTATAAAATTCGTTAGACAATCATACTAGCTACATAAATAAAAGACAGATTCATTTTAAGTTTAATGGTTGTCATGATAATGCAGTTTTATCACTTTTTCCGTCATAACTGGGTGTACACTCGTATCACCTTTAATAGGTTCAAAGATTTTGTTAAGGCAAAATAGATAATGCAGATTGGCCCGCTGTTGTATATTAAAAATAAATAAATAAATAGGATCACGACTGTAATCCCCAAGTAGGGTAGACATCCTCTCACATCTCCAGATGCTTAGATCTTTTGAAGATGCCTAGTGGGGGTAGTCAGAGGCACGTCCAAACATTATATTTGGCACATGCCCACATTTTACAGTAGTTAGCATTCCATATATGACAGGTTGCAAGCCCATCGCCGCTTATAAGAATACTAACTGGTTGTATATACGTTTCCATAATAATGCCTACTAGCTACCTCATTTTCTAAATTGATGACGATCTCGATAGTGTAGTGGACGACAGCACAGCTGAGACGATGAGAGATGAGAATATTTGTTCCGAGTGTTGTGGTATAGTAGGTGCAATTAGTACACGACTATGAATGAGACTGGTGACTTTTTAAGGTTCCGTATCCAAAGGGTAAAAACGGGATCCTATTACTAAGACTTTGCTGTCCGTCTGCCTGACACAGGGCTGTATCATATGAACCGTGATAGCTAGACAGTTGAAATTTTCACAGATTATGTATTTCTGTTGCCGCTATAAAAACAAATACTAAACACAGAATAAAATAAATATTTAAGTGGGGCTCCCATCTAACAAACGTATTTTTTTTTGATTTTTTTTTATAATGATTCGGAACCTTTCGTGCGCTAGTCCTACTTGCACTTGGTCGGTTATGTGCGAGTCGGACTCGCGCACAAAGGGTTCCGTACCATTATTTATGTCTGTCAAATTTAAATAATCGAATAGAAAAAACTGAATGTTTTTAGTCTGTGATGTCAGATTTGTTGCACACCAGCGCTATCTCTACCAAAATCAATCCTTTTGCGTTTTTTTATCATTTTCGTGATTATTTTCATATTTTAAAGTAGTCTATGCATTATTCAGGCATTATATCTACATCTACAGCAAATTTTATTTTTATCCGTTCTGTCGTTTAGGCCTGATTGAGACACAATTATAATATATACAAACTCACAAACATTTTTTAGCAAAAAACTTATTTATGTGTTGTGTTTGACGTACCGCACGACATATTCTGTGTAGCGAAGCCTTTGTAGGAAAAACAGCGAGTTTCTCTAGAGCTGTTTGGTTTTAGGAGACGTGCTTATTAAAGTGCACTTTTTAAATAAAAAATGTCGTCTTTCCATTTTCAACTAACACCGAGTGGAAGATTTTAATACAATTTTCAGCGAATGTTTGGGGAAAATTTAAAATGATGTGATTTTTTTTTGTTTGCGCGATAATGCACTGAAATTTAATGAGCTCGTAATATTTACCGTTTTTTAACGTTTTTTAATTACAGAAAAAATAGGAACACGACTGTAATACTGTAATATAAAAAATAGGATCACCCTAGTACGGTAGACGGTCCCAGATTTTATGGCGCTTTGATCCTTGAATATGTCTAAAGGGGTAGTCAGAGACACTTGCCCACATTTTGCAGTAGTTAGCATTATACGTGGCAGGTTGCAAGCCCATCGCCGCAGAAAGGACATTACATCTAATTACATCTTTAAGACAATCCAGATGCTCTTCATCATGACCTTATCAGCATCATGAGCGCGGTTGGCAGTAGCTCTGTTTTCTGCACTGGAGGTTGTAGGTTCGGTTCCTACCCAGGACAAATACCAACTGAGCTGTAAATTAATGACAATAATATTTTTTTTCATATATTTAATTTATGTTTAAAAACACACCTTTTTAATAATTATTTACCTTAAGCTATCATATATACTCGTAGCAAAAACAATTTCAATTCGATTGAATTTTATTAAAAAACAAAACAAATTACTTTCAAACCAAATAACGCCAAACAACTTTTTTTAAAACATAAAGCTCTCTAATAAACCATTCATCAGTAAAAGCTTTAGTTTCCTTAAAATCGACGACCGTCATTATACGCTCATAAAACAGTGAATATTAATTAATTAGGCATTAATAGCCGTGTTGGCTCAGTGGGAGGTACCTCGACTTTTATTTCGAAGGTCGTGGGTCCGAATTCTGCAGTGCATCAATGGATTTTTCTGTTCGATGTTTATGCGCATCAAAAACACGTGCTCAAAACGGTGAAGGAAAACATCGTGAAGAAACCAGTTAGTATTTTTATAAGCGGCGATGGGCTTGCAACCTCACAGCTCAGTTGGTAGCTCTGCCTTCTGCGCAGTAGGTTGTGGGTTCGATTCCCACCCAGGATAAACATTTGTGTGATAAACATAGATGTTTGTTTTGTGTTAAAATGTATAATAAGTATGTATTTAAAAAAAACAGTGAATTATAAGTATTCTATCAGTTATTTGGTTCCCATAGTACAAGCTTTGCTTAAATTGGCGCTGTATGAAATGTTCACCAAAATTTATTATATTTATTTATTTATTTACGTATGGAATGCTAAATACTGCAAAATGTTGGCATGAGCCAAATATAATGTTTGAGCGTGCCTCTGACTAACCCCACAGGACATCTTCTAAGGATCTAAGCGTCTGGAGATCTGAGAGGATGTCTACCGTACATGGGGATTACAGTCGTGATCCTATTTATTTATTTTTATTTATTTTTATTCTATTTATTTATTTTTATTTTTAACGACCGTTATAAGACTATCCCAGTTACAATAAAACTTGAACACAAGCCCGATTATTAGAAAACTTGAGGCAATTGCTTCGGAAAGCAAAGTTTCAACTTCAAAGGTTTTTTCTCCGAAATTGAGTAAGGATTTTTGTACAACAAAGGGATTCGATTATAGGCTGGAAAGGGAGCGAGCTGCGGTACCTTGTTTGTAAGAGAGCGAACATATTGATTAGAGAGAAGCGAGACGAAAGTTTGACCGTCATTAGCATCAATTCATGCCTTCAATCGATGTTTGTCGATTGCTGTATCAAGAGGGGAGCTAATCAGAGGCTTAAGTTGGAGATACCTCGGTAAATTGTGAAGACTGCGAAAGAAAAATATCGTGAGGAGACCAGTTAGTATTATTGTAAGCGGCGATGGGCTTGCAAACTGTTATGAATAGAATGCTAACTTCTACAAAATAAAGGCATGACTGTGTCAAATGTGAAGTTTGGACAAGTCTGTGACTACCCTTTGAGTTATCTTTGAGGCTCTAAGCGCCTGGAAATCTGAGAGGATGTTTACCGTGATTACAGTCGTGATATGGCTACTGACCCAATGCCGTCTAGCTCTAAACTAAGCAAAGATTTTACTATGAGAAACAAACAACTGACGGAATACTTTTTTTTGAATGCATACATTATATACACTATAACTCCCAGACACATAAAAACATCTATTCATCACACATTATTTATACCCTGAAATCGAACCCACAACCCACCAGTGCAGAAGGCGGAGCTACTACCTAAACAGTGAAGGTTAGAGCGCCCAAGCCATGTTTGTTGCCTGATTCTTCTAGGCTAAATCGCAAGGAACAAGCGTAGCTTTACTCAAGGCGAATCGTCCACATGAGCTAAAGTCAAGGCGGAGGTGGCTCAGAGTCGAGGCGGGTAAAAACGGGACCCTATTACTAAGACTTCGCTGTCCGTCTGTCTGTCCGTATGTCTGTTACAGGGCTGTATCTCATGAACCATGTTAGCTAGACAGTTGAAATTTTCACAGATTATGTATTCCTGTTGCTGCTCTAACAACAAATACTAAAAAGAGAATAAAATAAATATTTAAGGGGGGCTCCCATACAACAAACGTATAATTTTGCCGTTTTTTTGTATATAATTGTACGGAACCCTTCGTGCGCGAGTCCGACTCGCACTTGGCCGGTTTTTTAACTATGGTGTAGTCGCTACCTCCCAATGCCACGTCTGCCGCCCAGCAGCATTTCCTTCTGAGATTGCACACGGAGTTATCGCTTCTCTCATTAAGTCTCTTGTTTTGTATTTATTCTTGGCGTTAGAAAATTGCTAGCTTTTTTCTACAAGGGCCTTACCACAAATCCCTAAAGTGAATTAAATAAATTAACTCGCGGTGCCAAAGTAAATAATAAATAAAAATAAATAAATATTGGCGGACTTTACACACAACACTATCTAGCCCCAAACTAAGCAAAGCTTGTACTATGAACCAGATAACTGATAGAATACTCATATACTTTTTTTTTTTTTTTTTTTGTAAATACATACTTATTATACATAGTAACACCCAGACACAGGACAAACATCTATGTTCATCACACAAATGTTTGCCCTAGGTGGGGATCGAACCCACAACCTACAGCGTAGAAGGCAGAGTTACTACCAACTAAGCTGTGAGGTGAGGACAAGTTTTAATATTACTTTAAGAGCTTATGGTAAGGTCTCGATGGTATGGTTGAGAATGTTTTCATCATTTCTCAGTGAACTGAGTTGTATGAAAAAAAAAAGTATAAAAATAAATAAAAAACTAGCCAAGTGCGTGTCTGACTTGCGCACTAAGGGTTCCGTTCCATTATCTATAAAAACTGACCAAGTGCGTGTCGGGTCACGCGCAATGTAGGGTTTCGTGGTTGACACAGCTAAGTTATAAATATTTTTCAATGGTATTTGTACTAAAACAAATTATTATTTCTTCTTCGCAGAACAACGTTTGTCACGGTCGGCTAGTCCTAATAATATTATAAATGTGAAAGTTTGTGAGTTTGTATGTATATTTGTTCCTCAATCAGACCTAAACGACAAAACGGATTGCCGTAGATGTAGATTTAATGCCCGAATAAATAATATACTACTTTATTAGTTGTATAAGTAACCTATTTTTTTTAAATTGTATATTGTCATAATACCATTTTGTTACCATTCTCGTTTTTTTTGTCTTTTTGTTCTGCTCTGTAATGTCACAATTAAAAACGTTTTCTTTCTTTCAAATATGAAAAACATCCCAAAAACTATAAAAAAACGCAAAAAGGATGATTTCTGTATAGATGGCGCTGGTGTGCAACAAATCTGACAACTGCAACAGTCTGATCACAGACTAAAAACATTCAGTCTTTTCTATTCGATGATTGAAGTTTGACAGGACAACGTCTGTCACGAGTAGGCTAGTATACAATAATTTGTTGGCGATCTTCCTACTAACATTATAAATGCGAGAGTTTGTGAGTGAGTGATTGTGTGTGTGTGTGTGTGTTTGTTACTCTTTACCGCAAAAACTACCGAACGGATTCAAATAAAACTTTGCAGTATTATAGCTTTTACATCAGAATAGCACATAAGCTACTTTTTATCCAGGTACCAACCGTGCGAAGCCGGGGTAGTACTAAATAAATTTCAATTTAAATTTATCATGTTTTAAGGATAGATATATTAGACCGTGGCGTGACGTGTACGTGGCCTGGACGGGGCACGGATTTGAAACGTTACATACATTTCATATGAAGCAGTTTATATTAAACAGTGCCTGATCCGTGTCTCGTCCGGGCCCGTCTACTAACTAAAGGCTCCGGCCCGGCCCGGACACGGCCCGGTCTAAAACAAATATTCCCTTAACGAACTGTTTTTATCTACTCGTAGTCTCTAGGTACTTACCGTCTTAGTAATCATCATTATTATTAATAACTTAAGAACATAAACCGTTACACTATCTGCGAAGCTCTAAAATAATTAATCTAATCTTCATTTAGTTGAAACAGAGCCTGAATACGACTAAATCTATACATATAATAAAACTGTAGAAGAGTTCAATTCTGTACATTGAATAAAAACTAAAAAAAATACTCCTAGGGGCCTTCACACAAGTAACACAAACCAAAAAAAAACATTTTGAAACTTTGTCTGTCTGTTGTCCGGCTTTCACGCAAAAACTACTGGACAGATTTTGATGAAACTTTCGTTATGTAGCTATTAGTCCTCGGCAACATATAGGCTATAATTTATTTTGAAGATTGGAATACTAGATGTGAAACTATCTGTCCCCCAGCGAAGCGGGCACGGATCAGCCAATATATATGTATATAAACTTATATAATATCAATCCGTGTTGGCCGAGTGGGAGGTACCTCGACTTTAAATCTGCAGGTCGTGGGTTCGACCGGTGCATCAATGGATTTTTCTGTTCGAAAAATTTATATGCGCATCAAAACATGTGCTTAAAACGGTGAAGGAAAACATCGTGAGGAAACCAGGTAGTATTCTTATAAGCGGCGATGGGCTTGCACTCTGTCACATATGGAATGCAAACTACTGCAAAATGTGGGCATGTGCCAAATACAATGTTTGAACGTGCCTCTGACTACCCCAACTAGACATCTTCAAAGGATCTAAGCGTCTGAAGATCTGAGAGGATGTCTACCGTACTTGGGGATTACATACAGCTAAAAGCAGTGCAAACATTTAAAACCGTTCATTGGGACCAGGATAACCCACTTTTTAGTAAAAAACCAGCGTACTACGTAATTCTTCTACAAAATAAATTCCGTAGCAATCTGATAGCGACGCCGCGATAAGAAGTAAGATTTCTAAGACGAAATTAGCAACTTGGTATTTTCTTTTCAAGATATTTCGGGATTTTCCGTGTACAATTCTGCCTCTGGTGAACGCGAGTTTCTATAGAAAAGGTTATGTTGTAAGGATTCTGTAGACTGATAAGGAACTCTTACAATTTTTATACCAACAACAAAATGGGTAAGAGAAATACTTTCTGCGTTAGAGCCTGCAAACTGATTTACCAAAAAAACCGGCAAAGTGCGAATCGGACTCGAGCACGAAGGGTTCCGTACCATTATCTATAAAAAACGGCCAAAAACACGTTTGTTGTATGGGAACCCCTCTTAAATATTAATTTTATTCTGTTTTTAGTTATTGTTGTTATAGTGACAACAGAAATACATAATCTGTGAAAATTTCAACTGTCTTGCTATCATGGTTCATGAGATACAGCCCCTGTGACAGACAGACGGACAGACGGACAGACGGACAGCGAAGTGTTAGTAATAGGGTGCTGTTTTTACCCTTTGGGTACGGAACCCTAAAAATGACTAAAAACGTCGATTTTTAAACAACATAGAATAGAGTATTTTTGTTTATGTCTTAGGTTAAATAAAGGTTATTAATAAATTCTTTATATTTTATTAGACAAAACGGTAATAATTTAGCAGACAGACAAATCAACAGCGAAGTCTTAGTAATAGAGTCCCATTTTTAGGGTTCCGTACCCAAAGGGTAAGAACGGGACCCTATTACTAAGAGTTCGCTGTACGTCTGTCTGTCTGTCCGTCTGTCTGTCACAGGGCTGTATCAGGCTGTATCTCATGAACCGTAATAGCTAGATTGTTGAAATTTTCACAGAATATGTATGTTGCTGCTATAACAACAAATAAAAACAACTAAAAACAGAATAAAATAAATATATAAGGGTGGCTCCTATACAACAAACGTGATTTTTTGACCGTTTTTTATAGATAATGCAGGCCGGTTTTTTTTACCTTTTGGATACGGTACCCTAAAACATCTCTTTTGATAACAAAAACAAAACGTTTTTATCAAAATTGTCATCTCCCTATTACAGAATCGCAAAACAAAAGGCCATCACGATCCAAAAAAACGTAATAAAATTCTCGTGTGTTAGAACCCTATCGCGATCAAAATGCGATGTTTACAAGTCAGGTCATCAATCACAATCGTAGGGTTGTATTGTATAGTATAGGCAAGGTTTAGCTTTCGGAAGCAAAAATTTGCTATTTTACAAGCTTTTCACAGCTCAGTTGGTAGTAACTCTGCCTTCTGCGCTGTAGGTTGTAGGTTCGATCCCCACCCAGGGCAAATATTTGTGTGATGAACATAGTTGTTTGTTCTGTGTCTGGGTGTTACTATATAAGTGTGTACTGTGTATGTATGTTACTGTATATTATGTATGTATTTACAAAAAAAAAAGTATATAAGCATTCTACTAGTTATCTGGTTCCCATAGTACAAGCTTTGCTTAGTTTAGGGCTAGATGGCGTTATGTGTAAAGTCCGCCAATCTTTATTTATTTTATTTAACTTGTTATGGATGTAACTATGTCACTAACTAGTATGTAACTATTTGTGTTAAGGTGGAATCTTGCAACTCAATTTTGAAGCATTTATCCCCAACCGATTGAGCTGAAATTTTGCATACACCTTAAGTTTTGGTGGCAATACAATAATATGGTGACAGCGGGCTGATCTGATGATGGAGTCAGGAGCTGCTCATCAGTAACTCACAACGGAGCTCCTTAGTAAATATTTCAATTAAGTAAACACTTTGCAAGTTAAGATGACTATGTTATATGCTAGTGTTCATCTTCACGTCTAGAACTTAAACAGTCCTAGGTACTGAGCGATTATTTTCCTTATTTCCGTCTAGAACTTAAACAGTCCTAGGCACTGAGCGATTGTTTTCCTAATTTCATAAGGTCTATGACATTTTATTACTTCGCCCTTCATGAAGGTTAGCGTCAAATTTCCGGGATATTTATTGCTACGTGTGAATTTTTCTAAACATCACGAGTACGTGTTAAATAAAGTGTTTGAAATTATTGCTTCAGACATTTGCTACTGAGTTTTTGGGAGTGTTTTCGTACCGCCATGACAGGCGTTGACTTTGAGAGTACGTGACAAAAAGCTTAATATACTCGTAGATTGGTGGTACTAACCGAATAAATATGCTATTAAAACTGCGTCAAAAAGATATGCGGAATGAGCAACAGGAATAGGAAAATTGGAAGGAGTTCAATGAAAGAAATAATATAAATAAATAAATATTGGCGGACTTTACACACAGCGCCATCTAGCTTCAAACTAAGCAAAGCTTGTTCTATGGGAACCAGATAACTGATAGAATATATAATATGCCTTTTTTTGTGAATGTTCATTATACATATTAACACCCTGACACAGAACAAACATCTATGTTCATCACACAAATGTTTGCCCTGGGTGAGGATCGAACCCACAACCTACAGCGCAGAAGGCAGAGGTTATACCAACTATCTTTTGTCACGGTGTTTGAGGTCGCACTCCAACGAAACGGCTCAAACGATTTTTATACATATTTGGTAGGTATCAAGGTCGTAAAGTATATTTCTTACTGTTTTTTGGAAACTCCAGCGTAAAGTTCGGAAAAAAATGAAAGTGCTTTTTTCAGTAGGATAATTTAAATTTGACAGCAACTTATAGAATATTCATTTTAACCGCCTTTTTCGAACTATTTTGGTACCCACTTTCGTGACCAGAATACATTATACTCGTTTATTAATATTTCAAACGGGTATTCAATAAAAAAAAATGAGGTAAATACCCGTGCGAAATATTAATTAACAAAATTTAATATCAATCTTGGCGTCTTAGATTTTTTTCTGGATTTACATGCTGTTGGTCTATGAGACCTTTTCGCAACAGGTTTGTAAACATGTTGTGCCGATCCCACAATAAATCGATAAAGAAGAATAAAATTATGATGGTCATTTAGACCTGTCAGCATTAACAGACTATGCCGAGCGTAGAAGTCGCTGCGGTTGTGAAAAAAGTTAGATTGGGTTAACTAGCTCAAGGGCACCACTTAGGACGAGCTTAAACTTGGCCGCTGCTAGAGGGAAAGGAGGAAAATATATTTTAAGGAAAATAAACCCTGAGGGGGCGTAAACGAAGGGACTGCGTTGTTGAAACCGCCGAAGGAATCGGTTGTATTGAGTGTGTTTATGTTTAAGACGAGTAATAAATGTTTATGATGAATGCAGAATCGTTTTATCTCAATAACCGCAAAACATACAGTTTTGTTTTTTTATGACAAAGATAACTTTTAAGGATTTAATCTAGATAAATTAAAGACAGAAACACGATTGGTGAAACTTTTCTCGATAGATTTATTTTCCAAAGTTGGCTTTTCAAAAACACTAGTTTCGTTTTTAATCTAACTATAAATAGCTAAATAGTTCATTTTTATATAATTCGTTAGATAATTAATCATACTAGCTACCTAATTTAAAAACATTTTTTTTTAAATTTGATGTATTTCAAGATAATAGGTTTTATCACTTTTTCCGTCTCATCCGGGTAAACTCATCCCATACAACAAGTCAAAAATTTCACTTATCTTATATTATATGTAGATATAATGCCCGAATAAAACATAGACTACTTTTAAATAAAAACGCATAAGGAGTGATTTTGGTATAGATGGCGATGGTGTGCAAAAAACCTAACAGTGTTAATCAGTGTTGACATCAGTCGTCATATCAACGTGCGTTACTCTATGCAATTGTAGAAATTTGTACAGGACAACGTGACGTCACGCGTGACATCGTTCGACATGTTTCTGCGGCATGTCCCCTAGTAGTGCAAATGTGCTTATCGAATAGAAAAAATACACTCCGTCTGCAGCACATAGGGACAGCTTCGTCTCAGATGTAAAGACATGAGTTTCAGAGCGTTATGTTGTTTTAGGATAGAACCGATATTTGTATGTCTTTGGATACCTCACATGCAGTGTGCGGACTAAAATATACATCACGGCCGTGCTTACTCAAGTTCTGGTTTTAAAGGTCTGATTTTCTGAAATTGCTTGCCTAATCGTGATTAGTCACATGGCAGTATAGAGTGTGATTGTGACAGTGTAGATTAATATTAAAATTTAATATTGGTACTTAATAAAATGATCTTCAGACCTGTCGTATGGATCGTGTTGGGCTGCCAAAATGACGGTTAGAAATGCAATGAGTGTAAATTTCTCTTTGGCGTTTTTAGCCATGAAAATGTTCAGAATGGGCTGTCATTTATAATGTACTAGCTGACCCGTGCCCGCTTCGCTGTGCGTAAGACATTTCTAATACCATCGCGGACTTTTTTATAGACGTTTTTAAGGTGTACAATACTGTAGTACATTATTTTGATATATCTCGTGGGGTTCAGCCAGCGTTTGCAATGTAAGCGCAAAAAAATGTGTTTATTTACGACAACACATTAGAAACCTCTAAAATTATCAGTGTTTCTCTACTATAAGCATGTTTTATACATATAAACCTTCCTCTTGAATTATTCTATCTATTAAAAAAACCGCATCATAATCCGTTGCGTAGTTTTAAAGATTTAAGCATACATAGGGATATAGGGACAGAGAAAGCGACTTTGTTTTATACTATGTAGTGATTTGCTATGAATAAAAAAACTATGAACTATGAAATTTAAAACTTAAATCAACTTATTAAGGCAGGGCAAAAATAATAATAATGAAGCGAGCAAAGTTGCGGAGATCCCATTAAATGATCACACTAATTTTCATCATTATCTATAATTAATAGATAATGATAAAAATAGTATCGAAAAGTAGTTTTAATAATTATGAACATATAAATTTGCGAAGCGTATTTAATACAAAATATTTTTTTCCCTAAAACTCCATAGAAATACCATCTCAATGGGCTACAGGAAAAATGGATACGGGTTAATATTGTATAATGAACGAGTATATTTATTTAATGCATAAGTATGTATATGCTAAGGGTATTCAGTGTGATGCTCAGTATTTATGAAAAGAAAGAGAACCTTTAAATGATCGCTTTGTTGTCTGTCTGTCAAGATCCCTTCTCTTTGAAACACTAAAGACATGAAGTGGAAATGTTTATTAAATTACTAAGGTCTATATTATATAATAATAATAATAAATGTTGGTGGAAATTTCACACTGCGCTATCTAGCCCCAAACTAAGCAAAGCTTGTACTATGGGAACCAGATAACTGATAGAATACATATATACGTTTTTTTGTTGTTGTAGATACATACTTATTATACATAAACACCCAGACACAGAACAAACATCTATGTTCATCACACAAATGTTTATCCTGGGTGGGGATCGAACCCACAACCTACAGCGCAGAAGGCAGAGCTACTACCAACTGAGCTGTGAGGTCAACAAAGGTCAATTCTAACTCGGTTTTGAATTAAAATTCAGTGAAATATATATACTGTTACTTTTGTTACAATCTAGAAACTCGTCGTATAACAAATTTCAGAACAAATCATCACTCTTGACTAATTATAGAAATGATAATTATCATTTATTATCATCAAATCCAATGACAAACTTAGGTAGTAAAACTAGAATTACAACCTGTAATCCCTAAGCATCTATGGTAGACAACCTCTCAGATCTTTAGACGCTTAATCGTTGAAGATGTTTTAAAGGGTTAGTCAGAGACATATTCAAAAAATTACATTTAGATACATGTCTACATTGCGTAACTACCGCAATTTAAACATGTATTTAAATGTAATCGTAAATCTCGTAAAGTTCCATAGCTTTCTTAGCTGTTACACAGTTTTTAACTTTCATCGCACACTTTGTAATGTACACCCAGTGTATTTGTTCCGAATAAATGATTTGATTTGATTTTTACTTTAAAATAACCACGATTTTTGGTTCTCAGGATTTTTAGACGCATTATAACCTTGAAAATGTCTGGGAAGTTAGAGGCACGTCCAAACATTACTTTAGACACAATATCTACATTTTGCGGTAGTTAGACATATTTATGACTTACTTTGAAATAACGATATTCGGTTCACAAAAAACGGTTATTTCGTATAAAGTTCGCAAAAAATGAAAGTGCGCATATTTCCGCTGTCTCCACAAAGCAAAATAATCCTAACTAACATTTCAACTCATATCTTAAGATCGTGCTTGCCATCCAAAATAAGAACGCTTCTAAAACTGAATACAAATAAGATGTATCTATCCTTATTGGTTATAACAAGGATAAAGGATTTGTAGGTAAATAAGGATTTGTTTTGATTTTTGACCGACGATAAACAGAGGTTCTCAGTCGACGTGTACTGTATATATATATCTTATCTTAATATATATAAATTACGCGTCACGTTGTTTGTCCGCAATGGACTCCTAAACTACTTCGATTTTAATCAAACTTTGCACCGTGTGCAGTTTGATCCAACTTTAAAGATAAGATAGCGCTTACATCTCAATTATAATCGCAATATTATTTATTTATTATCTGACAGTCACAATTATTTGTTAGATCCAAAAGATTTGAACAGATGGCGATATCTGTTGACACAGATATCGCCATCAACGCGTGGCCGGGTCTGCTAGTAATAAGTTTATTTTACCTAGGAGTTTAATTTACCTAAGTGAGTTAAAATTTTTTTTAGATACTACACCACACTGGAGCTCTACATATAATCATTGAAAAATACGGAACCCTAAAAATGATAAGCTCCAAGCCGTGTCTGTTATCTGATTCTTCTAGGCTTGGTCGCGAGGGACAGGCGTAGCTTCACTTAGCTCCTAACACGTTTCAAAGTGATCCTTGTGATTTTATTGAAATAAATGCCTTTTGTATTTGAATTTGAATACTACTGAAAACACAAAATATGTGACTTTCAGTTCAAAAATGACCTGATAACCTAATTTTATATTAGAATTAATTTCACTGCTCCGTTCCAATTAGTAATCCTTCAACTCATCTTAATTTCACGAACAATCGCTTCCTTATCTTTCATGAAATCCTAAGCAATCTTCAGCAATTCAGAAATTTGTTTGTAAATTACTTTGAACAATTAACACAGGCTATAATTGAGAGAACATAATAATAATTTCGTTTTAAAAACTAAGAAAACCGACAAAAATGTTTAGGTCAATCGAAAAGTTAAGAGTTTTACCTTAGGACTGTTTTCTCTACCAGGCCTCACAGCTCAGTTGGTAGTAACTCTGCTTTCTGCACTGTAGGTTGTGGGTTCGATCCCCACCCAGGGCAAATATTTGTGTGATGAACATAGATGTTTGTTCTGTGTCTGGGTGTTAATATGTATAATAAGTATGTATTTACAAAGAAAGTATATAAGTATTCTATCAGTTATCTGGTTCCCATAGTACAAGCTTTGCTTAGTTTGGGGCTAGATGGCGCTGTGTGTAAAGTCCGCCAATATTTATTTATTATTATTTATTATATAAATAACCGGCCAAGTGCGAGTCAGACTCGAGCACGGTTCCGTACCATTATTTATAAAAAACGGGGAAAAAAACATGTTTGGCTTATGGGAGCCCCCCTTAAATAGTTATTTTATTCTGTTTTTAGTATTTGTTGTTATAGTATCTGCGAAAATATCAACTGTCACGCTATCACGGTTCATGAGATATAGCCCTGTCACAGACAGACGGACCGACGGGCAATCATAGTAATAGGGTCCCGTTTTTACCCTTTGGGTACGGAACCCTAAAAACATCAGAATCGTATCACCTGGTAAAAAAATATGCGTAGAAATACATAAAAACATTTTTTTAGCGGTTGAAAAATTGAAATAAAGTTTAGTTTGACACAACGAAAACAGAAGACCTAAACAGAATTATTGGTGGTTACCTAGGTAACTACCTACTTACAAATAGGATAATCATAAATGGTTTTAGTTAGGGTGTGACGACGATTGCCGCACTATGTCTGATAGTGCGGCAATCGAGTGCGGTAGCCGCGCTATGTTAGGACTACGGCAGCCGCGAGCTACCTGCACTAGAGTCTAAACTAGTTACGCGGCAAACTTGTGTCCCGCGAATACCGCGCTTTGTCTGGTCACACCTTTACAATCAAACTTTTTTAGCAACTGCAGAGCTACTTAATAATTGCTATTCTACCATTTTTATCGGTATCAATGTTTTATATCAATGTCTTATTTTTTTTCTTATGTAATGTTAGTGCGAGTACCTACTATATTAATATTGTCATGTAACGGCAACAGCTTCTCAGTAAATCGAGAATTTTCTCCCGCACGTCTTAATTCAAATGTGTTCATCCCACGAGTACAGAACAAACGATGCCTCGGATTGCACAGTTTATTTCATCGCGCTCGTCACGTCATGTCATATTTACACTTGCGAGAGAGAGGTGAGACATAAGGCGTGGTGCTAGTATCAGCGGATATAAAAATAATTTACCGGTTTTAAAAAGAACCGGTTAAAAGAATAAATAAAATCACGTAACTTCTAAGTAAGGTAGATATCCTCTTGTATCCTCCTTCATGCGCTTTTAGTTTTAGATATCTGAAGGAAGTAGTCAGAAATACGTCCAAACATTACATTTGATACATAAATACGTAATAGGTTTCTTCATTCATTTTAAAAGCAAATCAAAGTTGATGCGAACACGTGGAAAGCGTGTCCTTTGCTTACTTGGCCGTTCATCTAAATTTATAAAACTCTTGCCCACTGAATGACTGTGATTAGAATTTTATTATTTTAGGGTTCCGTACCCAATGGGTAAAAACGGGACCCTATTACTAAGACTTCGCTGTCCGTCTGTCTGTCTGTCCGTCCGTCTGTCTGTCACAGGGCTGTATCTCATGAACCTAGATAGCTAGACAGTTGAAATTTTCACAGATTATGTATTTCTGTTGCTGCTATAACAACAAATACTAAAAACAGAATAAAATAAATATTTAAGGGGGCTTCCATACAACAAACGTGATTTTTTTGCCGTTTTTATAGATAATGGTACGGAACCCTTCGTGCGCGAGTCCGACTCGCACTTGGCCGGTTTTTATATCACTTGAGTGTATTCTTCCGGTGTAGTGTCGAAGTTAAACCAGTAAGGGTTGCAGTGGGGGTGGAAGTCTGTTTAATAATGACTTCACGTGAACGAAGTCTCGATAATAAAATAAGTTTTTAAATGTTGGGATGTCATACATAGCAGGGCAAATTTTGAGTGGCCTTAAACTTTTAACGAGGAAAATTACTCGAAGCTGAAATACTCGTAAACTTTGATCTTTCGGAATGAACGCATCTCTGAAACAATTTAATATTATAATAATTTAATATGTATAGTACAAGCTTTGATTAGTTTAGGGCTAGATGGCGATGTGTGGAATAGAAAAAAAATAAACAAATATTGGTGGGCATCAATATTTGTTTACTTTTTTTATTTATTCATGTTTATTATATGTCAAAACACGTGCTCAAAACTGCGAAGGAAAACATCGAGAGGAAACCAGTTGTAAGCGTATCAAATTCTAACTACTGCAAATTGTGGGCATGTGCCAAATATAATGTTTGGACGTGCCTCTGACTCCCTCCTCTACTCATCTTCAAAGGATCTAAGGGCCGGCAGATCTGAGAGGATGTCTACCGTACTTGGGGATTACAGTCGTGAACCTATTTATTTAATTTTATTTTATTTTATGTTCCGAAAAGTTACGTTGCCCGCTAATACTGTGACCGTGCAATAACCTTCGTCAAAATGTGAATAGGCTCAAATTCCATGTTGATAGAATTCTTTATGCCCACTCTCTAGCCTAGTTTGAATTGCTCTGATATTCCTTACTGCGAATGGGATGTTTCTGTATCTAATGTAATTTACGCCAGAGTAACAACTTTATTACATGGTACCGAAATTGTAGATTAAAAGTTGTGGCTTGGAATGTTTCGTTTATTATTCGCAGATTTTAGAATGTTTTTTATATACTTACTAGCAGACCCGTGACAGACGTTGCCCTGACCAAATTTAAATAAGAGCCTAGAGTAACGCACGTTGCTATGACGACTGATGTTAGACACTGTTGTCAGATTTTTTTCACACCAGCGCCATCTATGCCAATATCATCCCCTTTGGATTTTATATCATTTAAAGGATGTTTTTCGTATCTTAAAGTAGTCTATGTTTTATTCGGGCATTATTATCTACATCTACAGAAAGTTTTATCTTAATTCGTTTTGTTATTTAAGCCTGATTGAGGCTCAAACACACAAACAAACTCGCAAACTTTTGCATTTATAATATTATTAGGATATTAAAGTGCTATTAGCTATAAGTGCTTAGAACGGTGAAGGAAACCAGATAGTATTATTATATGTGATAGCAACCAGTCTCGTATGGAAAGCTAAAAAAAAGTATATAAGTATTCAATCAGTTGTCTGGTTCCTACAGTATCCTTTGCTTAGTTTGTGGCTAGATGGCGCTGTGTGTAAAGTCTGCCAATATTTATTATTTTATTAATATTTATTTAAAAGGTTGTATACATAACCACACCTTAGATATCTAAACAAAGTAAAAACAAAGAAATAAACTTTATACTTCCCAGTCTCATAACAAATTCATTATCAAACCTTGTAAATTGTCACGAAGGTTGTATTAAAAGAGAGATTCGAAAATTATACAAAAACGACAGAAATAAATAAAATGGCTACTGCAAAATAATTCATAAGCTCGCGGACTGTATCAAAAATGTGACGGAATAAGAACGAATTAAGACGTGGATGCTGTGTTTTGTGAAGATGAATTTTTATAAAAAAAGGTATGAATTTTGACAAAATATTATTTGACTTTACTGTTTTGAATGCTAAATGAGTATCCTACTTGAGGAGAATAAAGGAAGTTTTGATTTAGGATTATTTAAAGCTCCGAGACAGCGTAGATAGCTAACCAATCAGGACGGATAGAAAAACACGATTTTTGTATAAAAAACTATGGTTCACGATGTGGCCGCCAGGGGCGCTTTATCGTGACTTCGTACAAAAAAATTGTGTTAAAATGTGAAAGTTTATGAATTTGTATTATAATATTTCAATGCCTCAATCAGGCTTAAACGAAAAAACGGGTTAAGTTGAAATTTGCTGTAGATGTAGTTATAATGCCCGAATAAACATAACTTTAGAATATGTAAAACATTTCCAAAATGATATAAAACGCAAAAGGGATGATTTTGGTATAGATGGTGTGCAACAAATTTGACTTCACACACTAAACACAGGTTTGTTGCGATTATTGAAATTTAGACAGGACAACGTCTGTCGCGGGTCTGCTAGTTTGTGCATATAGGTTGGATGATTCTCACCGTGTTATTTTGTATTTTTTTGTAAATAGCTCCACAAACGCCGGAGTAATCGCGTAACATACAAACAAAAATAAAAAAAGGCGAATTGAGAACCTTCTCCTTTTTGAAGTCGGTTAAACATTCAATACAGCTATGAATTTGCGCTATTTTGATCTCCCGTTCAAAAATACTTATAAAACCGTATTCAAAAATGACAAATCACCGTCTTTTGAAGGCGAAACAAATCGATCAACCACACACGATAATTAAAAGCATCTCTACACTGATGGAGCTATTACAGAGTGATAACGGATCGCCATCAATCATCCAGAGCAGTGATTTTCTTGTATATTTACATGGGCTTTTGTGATGGGATATTCATGAGTGATTGGCATTTTTTTACCAATAAGTACTACATATTTTTTTATAAATATAATCGATATAATAATTTGTAGTAACTCTTTAAAGAATTTGAAAGGCAGACGATTTTTTTTATAGTGACTAGATCAGAACGTGATCATGATGACATCAGTAGCGTAATGAGCAATTGCTTGGCTACAAGTCAAATTCAAATTCAAAAATCATTTATTTCAATAAAATCACAAGGATCACTTTGAAACGTCTTAGGAACTAGGTGAAGCTACGCCGATTCCACGCGACCAAGCCTAGAAGAATCAGGCAACAAACACGGCTTGGGGTCTACCTTTTTTTTAATGATCCTTTTCTTAAAGCTATGTAGAGCTCCAGTGTGATGCCAATCGAACAAGGTGAAGGCTCAAATAAGAATAATTATTAAAAGTACTACGTAAAAACGGGACCCTATTACTAGGACTTCGCTGTCCGTCTGTCTATCTGTCTGGCTGTATCTCAAAGACCGTGATAGCAAAACAGTTGAAATTTTCACAGATGATGTATTTCTGTTGCTGCTTTACAACAAATAAAAACAGAATAAAATTAATATTTAAGTGGGGCTCCCATACAACAAACATTTTTTTGTACTTCTTCCGAATCCTTCGTCCGACTCGCACTTAACTGGTTTTTTTTCTTGTATTGTGAACTTTTCGAGACAATTCAGATGCTCTTAATGAGCATCGACCGCGACCGCGATCAACAGCAGAACGATGAATTACGATGTATTTATATTTAAAATGTACGTACCGCAAAGGATATCCAAGAAAACCGTGCTAAATTTATTACCTTTCCAAAAATACCAGTGTTCTAAACATCGGTTACGTTTTCGCTTTTAAAAAGTGTCTCGCAAACTCATAAAAGTTATGGCTACGCCCCCAGTCACGATGACCACCCGTACATTTCCTGCGGGAGTTCGATACAATCGTTCGCAAATTTCACGCCATCGACCACACAGCCTATAGACTCCTCATGCAAGGTAAATAAAATCAAAATCCACAAAAGCTACCGCTACCATTGCAAGAATTATCAACTTCGTTATGTTTGCATCCATCAAAAACCGCATTACTACGCAAGTCTTGTCTGTGTAGCTCCTTATTTTTTAACAATATACCTAGGCTTACAAAGATTTAAATGATAATCAATGCAAGATAAAATTCAAAAAAATATTAATAGATAAATGTTATTACACAATTGACGAATTTATAAATGATAATAAATGGATTTACCTACTAATTTATGAAAAATAATCTACCTAGCATATTTTGACGTTATAATATAAAATTTGCATACTAACCAATGTAAAACATGTCATGACCATATTATAAATAATGTACCATCTCACACAAAAATGTAAACACATTTTTAAGCAAATAAATATCATTATCTTTTTCTTTATCTCGTTGTTTCAGAGAAAGCTGAGAATTATATTGACTAACTAGCAGTCCGCCCCGGCGTCACACGGTGTATTAATGGTTTTGTGGGTAATTTTTTACACGTTGGGTTACATTATCGAAGTTTTCATACTCATCCCTAACATTTTTGAAAATATTCTATAGCCTATGTTCATCAGGGATAATGTAGGATTCTAATGGTGAAAGAATTTTTCAAATCGGTCCAGTAGTTTCAGAGCCTATTCGATGCAAACAAACAAACAAACAAACAATCAAATCTTTCCTCTTTATAATATTAGTATAGAGTATAGATATAGATAAATGCTATTACAAAATAAATAAATTCTTTACTGACATGTTAACTTGATTAGGTATTTGTTTTTTTATTAATAAAAACATTAACAAACATTGAACATATTTAATCCCATTTTCTGGACAACAATTTTTATGATTTTCTATAATTTTTTATTTTATTTTATTAATATTTTTACAAACATATATTCGATTTTCATAAATGAACTGGCTAAGTACAGTCATTGTATTTATTTCTTTAACACTTTCTCACAACACTAACCCTCGTATTCAAGAACGACACTATGAGAACACGCACCCACAGTGTACGAAATCTTTTTTCATCAACATCACTTTTGTGTTGAGCGGCACTATGGCGCACGCTACCGTGTGCTTTTAGAGCTCAACTTTGGCTAGAGGCACACGACAATGTGCCTCTTGTCATAATATGCAGTGTCGCACAACACATAAAGTGATTTTTATGAAAAAAGATTTCGTCCACTGTGGGTGCGTGTTCTCATAGTGTCGTTCTTGAATACGAGGGTTAGGCTTATACTGCTGATAAGACCCCGAGCGCGATTCACGACGCGCCCCGCGGTCGGCGTGACATTGAACCAGCCAATCAGAATTCATTTTTACCACTCCCCCCGATCCGCATACCTCAACTGTTTGACAGAATTGTTTGAAGAAATGAAGCTATTAGGCGTCTATTGAGCTATCCGGTCGATGTTTCACGCAGATTTTTGAGCCTAGCTCCTTATTTTGGTTGCCTCTCTGATGGAACTGATAAGGATGAACGAATTGCTTTACAAAATCGTTATTTACCTGACAGTGGGAAGAGAAAGATGTTTGTGGTCACTAGAAATGTTTCTCGGGTACCAAATACAACAATTGTTTTAGGAGGAATCTATGTGATGCTGAAACAGTTTCACAGTTTCCTGCAACATGCCCTGCAACATTTAACGTGATGTGGGAAATATGTTGTGGAACTATTCACAACCACATCACTCTGTTTTTAGAAATATCGCTTGACGTGTCCCGCGTCACGTAAAATATTGAGGCATGGGCACACTTGGGGACAACTGGAGAGACAATTATGTGACATCATGCACATGTCCCTTATTTTTTTCCAAGTCATATACTTGAGGACTATTATGTGCCTGGCTTTATAGTGTGAACTGTTGGTCTTAACTCATTTTTTTCATCAAAAATCAAATTGAATTTCTTTATGTTTCGAACGAAAGAAACTTCCGCCAAGACAAACAAAAAAGCGGTTTCAGCTAACCTTTACGTAATAACTTAAGACAGAAGGACACTAAAGTAGGGACTGAATAAATTAACCGACTTGGTATTACATGGATCTCATAACTTTTTACGGTAAAAGAACTGAGTTGCGTTGCGAGATTTGGCTTTTTAGGGTTCCGTACCCAAAGGGTAAAAACGGAACCATATTACTAAGACTTCGCTGTCCCTCTGTCTGTCTGTCTGTCTGTCTGTCTGTCTATCTGTCTGTCTGTCTGTCTGTCTGGCATAATTTATACTTATTATATATTTTTGTCACTCTCGTAATCAGGAGGGATCCAATGGATCCTAGTTTATCAGAATCCATCAAGCCGCACAGTCTACCGGATTAGTCAAACGATTCTACCTTTTGGAAGTTCGGATAGATCTAATCATTCAACAGTGAGCGATACCAAAGACAATATTAGGTTTAAGACGAGTAATAAATGTTTTTGATGAATGCAGAATCGTTTTTCCTCAATAACCGCAAAACATACAGTTTTGTTTTTATGACAAAGATAACTTAAGAATATAATCTAGATAAATATTAGACTGAAACACGATTGGTGTAACTTTTCTTGACAGATTTATTTTCCAAAGTTGGCTCTTCAAAAACACTAGTTTCGTAAAACTGTGAATAGCTAAACAGTTCATTTTTATATAATTCAGTAGATAATCATACTAGCTAAGAAAATTATATATTTACAGTTTATTTTTAAGTTTGATGGTTTTCAAGATAATGAATCACTTTTTTCCGTCTTATATCCGGGTAGACTCGGCCCATACAAAAAACCAAACATTTCACATTATGACTTAATAACTAGTTATACCTTTATAAAAGAAGCTTATGTCCAACGAAAAAATGAACGCAAATTAATTAAAAAACATATGGATATTATCACACAGCTTCATTTAGCCCCGAACTAAGCAAAATTTGTACTGTGGGAACTAAATAGGTGATAGAAATGATGATAAAATTTGTGCCGTTGTTCTAGAGTTCATTCTCCTGCATGCATACAAACTCACAAAATTGCACTTTTTCTATATTGTTAGTTAGATTCGCCAAAAATATGGTTTGAGTAGTTGTTTGTTTTATTAGAATATCAATTACATTAATACAATTAGTCATCCTTCCAAACAAAAAAATAATTTTCTGAAAGAGAAAATAACGGAGTTCTAAGGTAACAAACATAGAAGTAAAATATAATACACAACCGAATTGAGAACCTCCTTTTTTGAAGTCGGTTCAAAACAAGGACGCCTTTACCAGCTTGTACAAATACATTTCCCCTTCAGGCGCCAGCGAAAGTTCTTCATACATTACAAAAATAAAGTTAATCTCGTAATACAAGAGCAAAATTCATTTTTCCCTAATCCGCGGAAATTCATGAAACGCCTTCGCTCTCGTGCGAACTTTATCGTGGATCTCTTTAAACGGAACCCTAATTTATCAATGTACACCTTAATTTACTTTTGACGAAGCAAAACGCCGAGGTGTTTTGTTATTTCCCTCTTTTTTGTTTCTTTAATCAGCGATTCGAAGGAAAGCTAATAGCGTTAATCAAACAGCCCTGTGAACTGAAGAGATTGGAATGTTTTAAGAGTAAGAATAGAATAATACCGTTTTAATACCTTATTTTGTGTTTATACCGGTTTAAAATATATTTGAAGGTTGTGGGTTTGAATCCCGGCCATGTATAAATGGGATTTTTCTGTTTCAAAAATGTATAATGCAAATCAAACACATGCTTACAACGTGGAAGTAAAACATCGTGAGGAAACCAGTTAGTATTCTTATAAGCGGCGATGGGCTTGCCACCTGTCACGTGGAAATGGAATGCTTACTACTGCAAAATGTGGGCATGTGCCAAATGTAATGTTTGGACGTGCCTCTGACTACCCCCACTAGACATGTTCAAAGGATCTAAGCGTCTGGGGATCTGAGAGGATGTCTACCGTGCTTGGGGATAACAGTCGTGACCCTATTTATTTTATTTTAGAACAGTGCCAACAGAATCGACTGTAATTCTCAAGTGCGGTTAACATCCTCTCAGATCCTTGAACATGTATAAAGGGGTTAGTCAGGGGCACGTCCTAACATTACGTTTTGGGACAATATCCACATTTAGCAGTAGTCATTTTGCAACGTTGCAGCATCATGTTGCAGGTCAAAATGTCCCCAAATTTATTCGTGGGTTCATGCATTGGGCACAAACGTTAGAGGTCATAATACTAAATTGGCGCAGAGTCCAAACACTCGCCCAAATTATGTCAGTTTTGTTTAAGTTTATTCAAATTCAAGCACGCAGTTAGAATATACAGATATAATGGTGCCTAACATAGTAATGTCTAGACAAAGCTAACATTAAATCACTAAGACTTGTTTTTGTAGAACTTGACAAATTTTTCCAATGACGTCATAAATAGCTAATTTAAATTAAGGGTGATAATCAGAGGAACGTCCAAGCTTTACCCCTTTGAGCAAGTGTATTTTAAGCTATAATAGAATAGAATAGACTAGAAATATTTTTATTTTCACACACAATGCCTAGGTAGGCATAGCAACATAACGAACATAATTTTGTAAGCTGATTTAATCATTATCATTATCACTAACCTATCTATCTAGACATCCTCTCAAATCTCCAGGTGCTCAGATCCTTGAATATTTCTCAAGGTTAGTCAGAGGTACGTCCAGATATTTAATTTGGCCCATTTTACAGGTTGCAATCCCCTCGCTGATTAAAGATAGGGTAGTTAAGTAATATAAAACTATTAATATCTGCGATATCGATAATCTATCATTTTATTAATGGAATCTTACGTCTGACTGGTCCCAATAAGTTAAGAACTTATAAACAGCCTCCTTAGTATTGACTAGGCCTTAATCCGAAGCCTAACGATTTTCATCCGATTCCACAACACAGTTTGACTTAGGGCCTGCGCACATTGGCGGACGAGACGGCAGAGGATTTCAAATGTATCAATAGAATTTATTAGCTGTACCGTCCGACAACGAGCACAGGCTATTACTTACCGTAACCGTGTTTACCCGATTACCGAAGGAGTGTTGAAATGAAAAAGGATAACGACTGTAATTTCTGAGTATGTTAGACATACTCTCAAATCTCCAGGCGTTTAGATCCTTGAAGATGTCTGAAGGGGGTAGTGATAGAGACACATCTAAACAGTATATTTGGCATATGGCCACATTTTGCATCAGTGAGCATTCTATACGTGACAAGTTGCAATCACAGCGCCGCTATACTAACCGGTTTTCTCACGATGTTTGATTTCACCGTTCCGAACACGTATGAATTTTAATTTTTGTAATTGAAAATCTTGCGGTATTCAAACCCACGCCCTTCGGATTGAAAGTCAACGTACCTAACAACACGGCCTAGAAGAGATAAAAAAAAAAAAATCCCCAAGTACGGTAGAAATCGTCTCAGATCTCCAGGCGCTTAGATCCTTTAAAGATGTCTAGTGGGGGTAGTCAGAGGCACGTCCAAACATTAAATTTGGCACAAGCCCACATTTTGCAGTAGTTAGCATTCCATACGTGACAGGTTGCAAGCCCGTCGCCGCTTATAAGAATACTAACTGGTTTCCTCACGATGTTTTCCTTCTTAAAACTTTTTTTTACTTAAGAGCGGTGATATTTAACTGTCACGTGTCACGTATAGTTTATAAACTACTAAAAACACCACCTCCATTAAAATCGTGAAAAGTATATAAATTCCTGAAGATCTAAAAGTTTTTACATACCTATCTTATTTTTATGTGAAGAAAATCCGAATAATAAATAGATTTTACGGCTATCATCTTCTTCGCTCAATTACTTAATTTTATAGTCATACAAGCTTCCGCCCGCGACTTCACACGCATGGTAGATAAATAAAAAGTATCCTATGTGTTATACTTATGTATAAGCTATATTATTGTAAAGTTCTTCAAATCCGTTCAGTTGTTTTTGCGTGAAAGAGTAACAAACATACATATACATAACTTCTTCCATCCTCACAAAGTTTTTAATTTTATGGTTCCGTACTCTCACGGTAAAAACGGGACCCTATTACTAAAACTTCGCTTTCCGTCTGTCTGTCTGTCACCAGGCTGTACTCATGAACCGTGACTGTTGATTGACTGTTCTCATGACTGTTGATTTTCAAAGATTGTATTTCTGTTTCCGCTATAACAACAAATACTAAAAACAGAATAAAATAAATATTTAAGTAGGGAAAACAACATTAAACGTGTTTTTTTGCCGTTTTTAGGGTTTCGAAGTCTATAAAAAACCCTTATAGTTTCGCCATGTGTTTTTTTTTGCCGTTTTTTATAGATAATAGTACGGAATCCTTCGTGCGAAAGTCCGACTCGCACTTGGTCGGATTTTAATATTAGTAGAATTACATACTAGCTTTTACAAAATGCTTTAAAACCAGACAATTCGATATCCGCCGGTAATTTGTACCGGTACAGCAGCATACCGCTTAACAGTCTACATTTTTGAGTACTGATCAATCTGAATTCCCATACCCAATTTAAGGTAATGCATGAATAATATCTGACGGTTCTATACAGTTTGAAATAATTAATTTTCTGGGGTGTGTGCTGTGTCCGTTTGGAGGTTCTTGCGCGCATGCGTCAGCACGAGCCGGATTATGTAGGGGGTGGTCGGTTTTTTAAGCCAGGGGATAGTCTATAGTGAGTTAGTTTGCAGACTATGCATTGGACAGCGGTCTTGTTTTGTTTTGTGTTTCAAACTTGTTGAAGAAGAACGAAAAAATTGGATATCGAAATTTTAGCTTAAGCAAAAAATATTGGATGGTATGGTTCGTTCATACGAGTATGTGCTAGTAGACTACTATGGGTTTTTAGGTCTTTTTAAGGCCTTCGCTGTAACTTTAAAAGAAGGACCGATTTCAAGGAAATAATATTATAATGTTCAATTTATCGAACACCGTAAAAGGCTTACAAAAACATGAACTTTTGTTTATGTGGATTTTTATTCAAAGCATAAAATGAGTTTTTTTCGGTCATTGTATTGTCGTTAAAAATAAACGATTTTTGTTAATTTAGAATACAAATAAAATACTCAAAAAGCTTCCTAAAATCTTCATAGTTTATAATCACTAAAGTAAACATTATCACAAGAAATTTGTTCTTGCGCTAAAAGTTAATTCAACTCTAAAAAATTGCAACATTGTACATTTTCTTAAACTTTCTTGTCAGAAATACATCATAACCACACTACGAGCTAACTGTAAACACAAATCCCTGAAGCGCTCACCACAAAATGTACCTTGCGACATGACGTTCTAATTAAATTATCCCTCCAACCATGAGCACAGCATGGCCACCCTAACTGCAGCCTCCGGCACCCGAGGAGCTTTCATATTGACCTATACGTATTACGAGTACTCTCACCAAGCTCTCTTTCAGGCTGTGCGAGCGAGACGGACAATAACGAGGACGACGAATCCTAGCGCGCTAGAGCGAGAGCCGAACAGTCTCTAGTCGGCCGGGTATACTCAGTGTGCTCCGAACGTTGAAGAGTTGCGGTCCAACGCATTTTAGAGAAAAAAACACGTGCGTTCTTTCCGAATTCAAACTGCATGTGATGTGTAGTGAAGTGACAGGCTGCAAGTGGTGACTAAATGTCAGTGTCAGTGAAGTGAGTGAGGTTTTTTCGGGGTCCTAGTGAGCCCTTGGGAGTCGTTCGCGTAATGTAAGTAATTTAACGTTTTTTTGGTTACGGCTTCTATAAAACGTCTACTATTTTCAATGGTAAATGGCTGTGAATGTGACATAGAATTTATGGGACTTTAGGGACTTTTTGTCACGGTCTCTTAACTCTGAAAATGTGGACTTTTGTAGCAAAAGTAGGTTTTAAAAGTTTCTTAAGGATCATGTTTAAAGAGTACTAAAAAAAGGTTATTTATAGACCTGATAGAGAGAAATTATAAGAACATTTTTAATGTATTCACCTTTAGTAAAAAAATATTTCTTAATTTTTTTAATTATACGTATGGCTGCGGTAGTACGTAGACGGCGTAGACGTACGTAGACGGCCTACGGCGTAGCAATACGTCTAAGAAGTGTTCAAAAAATATTATTTTAATCAAAAGATCAAGAATATGATTTGCTTAGTTCAAACACTAAGATATATTGGTGAGTTTATTGATGTATATAATATTGGAAATATAAAAAAAGCCACTAAAGACTTCTTAAGATTATTTTCTAAAATGCATCACCGTCAAATTACGCTCGTTATTTACAAACGCATGCAATTTACTCAAAAAAACTAAATATAGGTATTTAGTTATACCTAAATCCGATACGACTACCAGGTGTGTCAACGACTAAGCAGATTTGTATTTGCTCTTAAGAAGGTTCGCCAGACCGTTTCTTTTGACGCCGCTATAGCTGCTTACCATGGGCATGTGTCCTCGGTCCTGGGGTACGGGCTTTTACTATGGGGTAACTCAGTTGATGTCGAGAGAGTTTTCAAAATTCAAAAAAGATGTCTGAGAGTAATAAACAGGTCTTGGTTTCTTGATAGTTGTAAGCCTCTCTTCAAGAACTGTAGGATCTTGACTCTCACCTGCATGTATATTAGGGAAATTTGTTTGTTTGTAAAATCACATCCAACCTACTTTAAAAAACGTGGCGATGTGATTACTCGGCAAAAAAGGCCTAAATTTCAAAATTTACTCTACAACCACCAGTGCCATAAGGATATTTATAAGACAAATAATTATAACATGTGCATCACAATCTACAATAAATTACCGGAAGAATTAAAAGAACTAAATGGAAATATGTTTAGGAAAAAGTTAAGTGGTTGGCTAATTGAAGAATGTTTTTACAGTGTGAAAGAGTATTTGGAAAATTGAATTGTAACCTAATGACTAATACTTAATTCTAATTATATGACTCACAAAACATTTGCACGCCTGCGTGCAGGCTGAATACAATCTACCATAATAGTTTTAAGATCTGACATGTAAAATAATAATGTATTCTTGCAAATAAATGATTTGATTTGATTTGATTTGATTGATTTGATTGGCACATGCCCACATTTTACAGTAGTAGTTAGCATAGTTATCATTCCATACCGCTTTAATTCCGCTTCATTCCGCTTTAAGAATACTAACTAGTTTTCTCACGATGTTTTCGTTCATCGATTGGACACGTTTTTTGTATATACATATACATACTTATCACTACATAGTATAAAGCAAAGTCGCTTTCCGCTTCCCGCGTCTGTATGTAATATGTATGTATGTATGTATGTATGTTTGCTTATATCTTTAAAACTACACAACGGATTTTGATGCAGTTTTTTTTAATAGATAGAGTAATTCAGGAGGAAGGTTTATATGTATAATACATGCATAATATAGTAGAGAAACACTGATAATTTTAGAGGTTTCTAATGTGATGTCGTAAATAAACACTTTTTTTGCGCTTACATTGAAATGCTGGCTGAACCCCACGAGATATATCAAAATAATGTACTACAGTATTGTACACCTTAAAAACGTCTACAAAAAAGTCCACGATGGTGTTAGAAATGTCTTACGCACAGCGAAGCGGGCACGGGTCAGCTAGTTATACATATTAACACCCAACAAAACAAACATCTATGTTCATCACACAAATGTTGATCCCAAGTACAACCAACAGCGCAAAAGGCAGAGTTACTACCAACTGAGCTGTGAAGCCAGTCGAACTGCTTTTATTGACGGCCTCACAGCTCAGTTGGTAGTAACTCTGCCTTCAGCGCTGTAGGTTGTGGGTTCGATCCCCACCCAGAGCAAATATTTGTGTGATGAACATAGATCTTTGTTCTGTGTCTGGGTGTGTAGTTTGTATCATAAGTATGTATAATTACTTAAAAAACATATATAAGTATTCTATCAGTTATCTAGTTCTCATAGTACAAGCTTTGCTTAGTTTGGGGCTGGATGGCGATGTGTAAACCACCAGTATTTATTTATTTATAAAACTAACCCTTCTGATAGTACCTCGATATTGTGTGTGACACTGCGAGTAATGATAGGCTTATTCTGTCAAGGTAGCTTCGAAAGTCAATACTCGTTCGAGTTCAGCCAAAATATATAGAAAATAAGCGAAGGTCGTGTGTATTTTTGCTTATCCTGAACCCTTTTATTCATAACTAGCTACATCTCTCGATTTCATACGACGAAAACTACTTTTTATCACAAAAAACCATAGCACAGGGATAAGTTGTAGAAGTAGCTTAAACAAAATCGGCCAAGTGCGAGTCGGACTCGCTCACGAAGGGTTTTTTATAGTGGTACGGAACCACTATAAAAAACGGCAAAAAACACGTTTGTTGTTTAAGAGCCCCAATCAAATATTTATTTTATTTTTAATATTTGTATTTGTTGAATTCCGTTTTTAGTATTTGTTGTTACAGCGGCAACAGAAATACATCATCTGTAAAAAAATCAACTGTCTAGCTGTCACGGTTCATGAGATACAGCTTTGTGACAGAAAGACGGACAGACAGATAGACAGCGGAGTATTAGTAATAGGGTCCCGTTTTTATCCATTGGGTACGGAAAACAAAAACTATACTTTTTATCTCAAAAAAAAAATCATGTAGCACTGGGATAACATTAAAAATACATGTTGTCCCGACCCCACTTAAGTGGGTTAAGGTCAGGAAGATGATGATGATGATGATGACTAAGATAACAATAAGTAGCTTAAAAAAGTACGTCCTGGAATATAATCCCCAAGTACGGTAGACATCCTATCAGATCTCCAGGCGTTCAGATCCTTGAAGATGAGTAAAGGGGGTAGTTAGAGACACGCCTAAACATTACATTCGGTATATGCCCACATTTTGCAGTTGTTAGCATTCATTTAGACTTTACTTATTAGTATACTTGAGTAATGTTGTATCTTAAATCATTTCTCTAGATAACCCTCTGTGTATGAACATAATACTTATCACTAATCTACCCCTAAATTATAAATTATAATGGAATATTAATGAATATCTACTAGGGTAGAAAATAAGGGTGCCTCAAACAATCAGCGTGTAGTAAGTTTAATTACCTTCATTTATGAGAGACTAAGCCGTGTCGACTTTCAACCCGGTGGGTTCAAATCCTGGCAATGCATCAAAGTATTATTCTGTAAAAAAATATTGTTTTTTTTTATAATTATTTTAAAAATGAATCCGTTATATGCACATTAACGCGTGCTCAGTACAGTAAAGAAAAACATCGTAAGGAAACAAGTTAGTATTCTTATATGCGGCGGCGGGCTTGCAACATCTCATGTGCTTACTACTGCAATTATGTCAGGGAAGTGCCTCTGACAACCCCTTGAGATGTCTATCGTACTTGGTGATTAAAAATCCTATTTATTTTTATTGTTATATATTTATATTTTTTATATAATTATAGACAGTGCAGCTATTACCCTTATAGCCTTTTCTTTGGTATGGTGATCATAAAAAAACCCATAAAAATGTAGTTAAAAGGCGATTAGGGTTACTTAAGGTTACCACTGCGTCATTAAATGACCGTTACTCATATTTCATAGTTGACAGCCATATTAACCGGCCATAGTTTGAATAAATCAAAACGCTTCGAAGTCTAATTGCGCTCAATAGCATTTATTTTAACCATATGTTTTAAAATGTAAAGTGAACCCTTGTTTAGTCCATGAAATATAGAAGAACATGAAATTGAACTAGTTTTTAGGGTTCCGTACCCAAAAGATAAAAACGGCACCTTATTACTAAGATTTTGCTGTACACCTGTCTGGCCGTCTGTCTGTCACAGTCACAGGGTTGTATCTCATGAACCGTGATAGCTAGACAGTTACAATTTTCACAGATTATGTATTATTATTTAAGTTGTAACAACAAATACTAAAAACAGAATAAAATAAATATTTAAGTGGGGCTCCCATACAACAAACGTGTTTTTTTGCCGTTTTTAATAAATAATGGTACGGAACCCTTTGTGCGCGTCTGACTCGCACTTGGCCGGTTTATTTTAGTTGGTGCAAGTTACGAAATCTAATGATGAATCTAGAAAAATAATATTCCTGACTAAATACTATTCTAGGGCATAAGCTATGAATATCACAAGTTTTATTCAAATCCGTTTAGTCGTTTGGGCATTGATTTAGCCACTAACATCCAAACACACCACCATTCCTACTAACTTTCGTATTTATAATATTAGAGAAAATAGAATTGGAAGCATTCAATGTGGATTACGCTTACACGGCCTCCGTCCTTCAAACTAGACGTAGTACCCTCCAGAGCATTGACCGACAAAACAGAAAGGGTATGTTTTGAAAGAAAACTACTTTAATACACATAAAATTTGGTCAAGCAAAATCATCGGAACTCGGAATAATTTATGGGGATATTGGTTGGGGCCTAAGGCGATTGAGGGCGCATTCTCCTGACCGATGGTCGCGGAATAGACGATGACAGGCATGAGTTGCGCGCCCGTCCCAGTAATTTGTGTGTACCTGCCAAGGTGGCAACACCGACAACATGAAGAAAAACATGTTGCAAAAGGATTTGGCTTAGAGTTTATTCATTAATAGTCTGGAGCCTTCACCTTGTTCGATCGGCACCTCGCTGAAGCTCTACATAGCATTAAGGAAAGGATTATTGAAAAAAATAATAGGTCCCAAGCCGTGTTTGTTGCCTGATTCTTCTAGGCTTAGTCGCTAGGAACAGGTGTAGTCACCTAACTCTAAAATAAATACCTTTTGAGTTTGAAACCGAACACACTTTAGCGCAATATCAGAGTATTCTGAGCGAAGGTCGCAGAGATACGAGTATTACTAGAAATTCCACTTATGCCCACAACTACAATATTGTCTTCCCACAGGTTTTGCAATATCCTCTAGATCGGTGACAATTATTGCCAGAATGACGCCAAACTTTAGTGATAACTCCGATAACAATTCGTAAACTATTTGCGACATAATTCATCCTCTATTAACGGCCCGGTGTTGCCATAAACCAGGAACACGGCACAAAGTATCGCAATAATGTCACCCTCGAGACGCAATAAGGCCGAATCTGTCCGAACTCGTGTCGTTTTTAAATATTACCGTGTTTATTAGAATTAATTGTTTTTTCTGAGTGAATGATTGCTTCTTGTAAGGAAATGTTTTTAAGGCGTGTTCATTTGTTTTGGTGTGATTAAATTCGTCTGTTGAGGTCGTACTTGTGTATTAAAATACCAGGTCTGCCAAATACCACCTTCAATGAATACCAGGTTTAAAATACTTTAAAGCATTCGAGATTTAAAAAGTTAACTAGCACCCACCCCAAGGCGGTGAATTTTTGATAAAATATTTTGAAGAATAAAAATACGTTAAAGTACAAAAATACTTTCAAGAATAAAAATACTTTAAAGTACAAAAATACTTTTAAAATACCTAAATAATACGCGTCAGAACCGTGATATCATACCAGGTATTTTTTTACGCTTTATCCTGGTTGAGTAAATACACACCTCAACTATCGTCTATGCTATGCAAAACTGGTATAAAAGGCTAGTGTGAAAGATCGTTAGAAGAGGAAGACCTCGGCGTATTTTCTTGAACCAAATCGGTGACTTATTGGAAAAGGACAGGTCAAGGAGTACTTTAAACCGACGAGTATGCCTAAGGAATGTAATGAGAGAGAATGAAGCTAAAGAAGTATGTCAGGATCTTGCCAAGTGAAAAACCGTGGTATCTGCCTACCCCTCTGAGAAACAGGTGTGATTGTATGTACATATGCAAAACTGGGACAGGAAAACTACCAGTACTGTACTTTATTGTCGAATAGTTATTCTCACGAATACGAGTGGACAGTACTTGTAGTTGTGATGTGTATAAACCCGCGCTTTTGTGTGCGTGACTGATACTTAGCGCTTTCGATTTTACGCACACAGAAACAATGCATGTGCATGAATACGCACACAGTTGAGACTAACCTGCCTTCGTGACCATGACTTCCGTTTAAAAGGTCGTGAGTTCGAATGTGTCTATAATGCCGTCACAAGTATAAAACAATATCACACTTTGTCCGAGAAATCTATATTTTTTAATCTTATCTATCGTAAAACATTGAAATTCCTGAAAATCAAAAAGAAAATTTAGAGGAAAATAGTAGCCTATGTTCGTCCCAATACTTTAAACTATCTCTATACGAAATTTTATCACAATCGGCCCTGCAGTTTTGCCGTGAGTACATCACAGACACACACATGCAGGTAAGACAGACGGACAGACAGAGTTACTTTGGCATTTATAATATTATTGTAATATACGCTAAGACAGTATTTATACATTTTTGTTCTATTTTTTTTTTGGTGTACAATTAATAAAGCGTGTTCAAATTGTTCATTCATTCATTCATTCATTCAACTCATGGCGAAGCATGTTTCAATTGATTGAATTCATTAAATTTCAATATGGCAATAAATAAAACAACAGCTGCATTGCGTATGCTTAAAATTTTCAACATTCAACAATTCAACAATTTGATAATAAAAATTGATTCATAATAATTTTCCGATTGTAATGATCAACTATCACAATTTCGATTAATTTTGGGTTAAAATCTGTAAAACCAACCCTCTTCCATCCCGGTAATAAGCGAAATGCCTAATTGGGTCAAATATACCCTTTGTTGGCGTCTCAATCCGAAGCTATCGGCTTATTCTCAAGAGAACTAATCAAAAGTTCAAAAGAATACCAAATTTTTTATTTCCAAAATGTGAAAAATTTGTATGTTTGTTTTTTTAGGGTTCCGTACCCAAAGAGTAAAAACGGGACCCTTTTACTAAGACTTCGCTGTCCGTCTATCTGTCACAGAGTTGTATCTCATGAACAGTGATAGCTATACAGTTGAAATTTTTACAGATGAGGTATTTCTGTTGCCGTCATAACAACAAATACTAAAAACAGAATAAAATAAATATTTAAGTGGGGTTCCCATACAATAAACGCGATTTTTTTGCCGTTTTTATAGATAATGGTACGGGACCCTTCGAGCGCCCTTTGAGTCCGACTCGCACTTGGCTGGTTTTTAAATTTGTATTTCAATTGAGTAAAGTTGAGTCACTCCCGTTTGGTAAGACGCTGTCAGTGTGAGTGTGAGCAAACCCAAATAATTATGATCTTTGAGCCGCTTGAGAATACACCTGATAGTCAAAGCTGGAGTAATTTGAATCGACCTTGTCCCACCCCCGATCGGATTTCAATTATTCAATATTGATACTCAACTTTCGGTAAAGTTTGTAGAATTTGTATTAACGTTTGGGAAGGATTTTTTTGTTTCGTTTATTTGACGAGGGTCTCGTTAGTTTCTATTTTTGGGTTTTTAATTATTTTTTAATTTTATTTAATTTTGTTAGATAAATTATTCATTTTTAAGAGGATTGAGAAACTTATTTTGTATCACATCACGGACGAACCTACGATTAAAATTATCTTCAGCAATTTTTATTTTCAATGATAATATTAAATGCGAAAGTTTGTGAGTACAACAGAAAACATCACAAACTCAACGCATTACAACACAATTTCAGACAAAAAGCTGGACAAACTACAATTTTATGTAGATTAAATTAAGTTTTGTAAACTAGGGTTGAAAATATCAAGAGCAAAAAAAACCGGCCAAATGCGAGTCGGACTAGTGCACGAAGAGTTCCGTACTATCCTACTAATACTATAATTGCGAAAGTTTGTGAGTGAGTGTGTGTGTGTTTGTTACTCTTTCACGCAAAAACTACTGAACGGATTAAAATGAAACTTTACAGTAAACTTATTATTCAGGCTATTATATTCTTATATTCCAGGTTACTTATATTCCAGGTACCACCCGTACGAAGCCGGGGCGACCAGCTAGTATTAGTTATATTCAAATAAATGTAACAAGAATAATGCTGTTGAAATCAATCGTTCATAATGTGCGCTGATTTGAGATAAGTCCCATAAGCCAGTCTAAAATGAACCTTATTAATTTCAGCACTGGATTCAAATTTGTATGCGACTTGTTAAGGCTCGTTTGGAACGACTAATAAATTGAATTAATAATTTCTGCAAAGTTACTGGAATAGAACACGCACGTTGTTAGCACGACGGTCTTTTGGGAACAATAATTTCATCAAAATTAACTAAAACTTGTTTTAAGTACAAGGTTGTAAAAAAATATTAACTAAAACTAGAACGGTCGATTTTTCAACTGCTTTAGTTTTTTTTTTTTGCTTTCACAAAGTTATAGATGCAAAAGTTTAGATGTTTTGTTACTCAATGTATAATAAGTATGTATTGTATATATACAAAAAAAAAAGTATATAAGTGTTCTATCAGTCATCAGGTTCCCATAGTACAAGCTTTGCATAGTTTGGGGCTAGATGGCGCTGGGTGTAATGTCCGCCAGTATTTATTACATTTATTATTTATTATTATTAATCACGTCGCAACATCTTTACTAATTTCAATGTCATTTGTTAAAATCTATATTGAAACATAAAAATACTCTTTTTCTGACCAATTATCTAGTTGAGAAATCCAAACAGAATAATCAATTTTTAAAACCGAAACTCGATTTTTTTACTCCTTTTTGCATTATCAGACGTTGTCCTGTCAAATTTCAATAATCCAACAAAAAATAAGCATTTTCAGTTTTTCTCGAACTTTATGCCACTTTTAGCACTAAGGGATGTAAAAAATACCCAACGACCTATTCTATCATACCTATCAAATATTTTTTTTCACAAAAATCGGTCAAGCCGTTTCGGAGAAGTTTGACTACAAACACTGTGACACTAGAATTTTATATTTATGACAAGCTGACCCGGCGAACTTCGTATCGCAATTGACAAATGTTGTTTGAAGTTCCCGTTCCCGTTCTTAGGAACACACCTACATTGCTTAGACAACAGTGATCTTTATACAATAGCAATAAAGCTCAAATTGACTCTACCTTTCAGTTAGAAAACTTTTGTACGGGAAAAAGAAAAGGGCTGTTTTTAGAGTTTTTCCGGCAATTATTCGAATTTAACTCACCTTTTAAACCTTCCCTAGACCTCCACGAACATTTCAAGACCAAGATAAGATGAATCCGTTTAGCCGTTCTCGAGTTTTAGCGAGACTAACGAACAGCAATTGATTTTTATATATATAGATTTATTACTTTTTAAAAAAAAAATAGCCTATGTTACTCAGGGATAATGTAGCTTGGTAACGGTGAAAGAATTTTTTAAATCGGTTCAGTAGTTTTTGAGTTTATCCATTACAAACATACAAAAAATCAAAACTTTTATCTTTATAATATTATTAGTATTAGTATAGATATAGATATAGATAAGATAGCATTTATAAAACTTAAAACTTAAGATATTTTAAATTGCATGAACTTAAAGTGTAAATAAATCGTCTTCAGAAAATTTTTGAAGTAACCTTACTCTCAAAGTTTTAATTGCGATAAACTTTCAATGAGTCCAAATTTAAATTGAAACCGTGATATTTATAAGATGTTAGATAATTTCTTACACATAAATTAGTTTTAAAACAATAAAATTAAAATTAAAGAGCATAATTTTTTTTCTTTTTCCACTTTAAGTAGGGTCGATGTTGATACATGTTGCTAAGAGAGTTTAGATTATATTTTACAACCGAGCTGCCTGGCAGCACTCGTTGGGAAATGAAAATTAAAAATAAGAGATAAAGTTAAATTAAATTAAATATCACGACTTAATTTATTTTAACAAATCTTATTTTAAACAAAGATCAACTCCTTTTGAAATCTCTTGGAGTCTTAGTTATGGGAGTTCCTTCTTAAGTACACCCTTAAACATCAAACGAAATACAGCCACTGGATTTGAAAATACTTGGACCAAGGGGACTTACCACTAGCTCTTAAAGTAATAATAAAACAGTACTTCCCGCTGTGCGAAAGTGACAACGCTAAACGAAGTCATATATCACCGTAAGAAGTACTGCTTATTACTTAAAGAGCTCATGGTAAGACCTTAGACATGGCGTTGTCTGCCTGCGTAAAATAATATATAAATAGGATCACGACTGTAATCCCCAAGTACGGTAGACCTTCCCTCAGATCTCCAGACGCTTAGATCCTTTGAAGATGTCTAGTGGGGGTAGCTAAAGGCACGTCTAAACATAATATACATGCCCACATTTTGCAGTAGTTAACATTCCATACGTGACAGGTTAGCCCATCGCCGCTTAAGAACACTCTCTGGTTTCCTCACGATGTTTTCCTTCACCGTTGTGAGCACGTGTTTTTGATGCGCATATCATTTTTCGAACAGACAAATCCATTGATGCACGCCGGGATTCAAACCTACGACCTTCAGATTGAAAGTCGAGGCTCATTTTACTCGGTCAACACGGCTGTCAGCGTGGTTTCATAATATTAATATGTTTTGAAAACATTAAACAACCTCAAAACGCTAAGTAAAATATTAAAAGCTTAAACAATACAATTACTTAGTAGAAATAAAAGCTTCGGTACTTGTAGTAAAGACTGGCCTCACAGCTCAGTTCTGCGCTGTAGATTGTGGTTCGATCCAGGACAAATATTTGTAAGATGAACATAGGTGTTTGTTCTGTGTCTGGGTGTTATTATGTATCTTAAGTTTGTATTTACAAAAAAGTTTTCTAGTTCCCATAGTACAAGCTTTGCTTAGTTTGGGGCTAGATGACGCTGTGTGATAATTTTCACCAATATTTATTAATTTATTTAATTTATTAATACTTTTAAAAAACTAAAAACAAAACCGATTTCATGTTGTTATAAGTCCAATATAAAATTGGTAATGGTATTTTTTCTCGAATTGGAATGAGACCACACATGAAGTTTAATATTCTCCTAACCAAGAATTTTCAAATCGGTTAAAAAATTACGGAGCGCTGAGGTAAGAAAAATAAACAAAACCAGCCAAGCGCGTGTCGGGCCACGCGTAATGTAGGGTTTCGTAGTTTCCACAATGTTATAAATAAGTGATTTTCAATGGAATTTGTACTAAAAAAATATATTATTTCTTCTTCAAGTATATTTTATAAGTTGGTCGACTATTACGTTTATTACTTACTAGCGACCCGCCTCGGCTTCGCACAGGTAGCATGTTATTATACATATAAACCTTCCTCCTGAATCATTCTATCTATTAAAAAAAACCGCATCAAAATCCGTTGTGTAGTTTTAAAGATATAAGCAAACATACATACATACATATTACATACAGACGCGGGAAGCGGAAAGCGACTTTGCTTTATACTATGTAGTGATAATCTTGTTAAGCTTACTTAGCTGTAAAGCTTTTAACTTCATTAATGTTCTACGACCGTGAATTGTTTCACATCTCCAAGACACTTGACTCTAACAAAAATTAGCACTTTAAAGCTTAATATTTCACAAACGGCTCTCTTAATCGAAAAGTTGTTTTTACAACCCCACATATTTTTTAAAGACCTATCTAACGAAACCCCGCACCATGGGGTACGCAAGAAATAAAAAAAACATCCCCACTTTACATGTTAAGCCGGGGTCCCACGGCGCGTAATACGACGGGCCGCGCCGGATGACGCTCCGCCTGTGTGCGTCCGGCGCGTCGCGTACTGAGCGTTTCCAGCACGGGCCACCACGGATGCATCGTTCCCACGGCGCGTCCGTTCGCTTTGGCGCGGTCTGGCGCGTGAAAACGCGGGCCGTGGGACCCCGGCATAAGGACACATAAAAAAAATGTGTTTTTAAGATTTATTATACTACTTTATCGGCGTAACTAATATATAATTACAGCTTCCTAGCACTAAGCGTCTCTGCGGACGGACGGACATGGCGAAACCATAAGGGTTTCTTGAAGACTACGAAGCCCTAAAAACGCTATAGCACTATACGTAATTCAATAGAAGCGTTTGAAAGCAATGATTGCACAATTTACGTCGCAAACCGCTGCGAGATACGTAATGCTATTGCCGGCTTAAAATACCATTATAGGCTTTAAAATGTATACCGAAGGTTGGCAACCAAACAGTTCCACATAAATACTGCAATGCACTTAGCATAGCTGGTATAAATAACGCAGAACCATTAACATGCCTCTCACATAATAATTCGATAGAATCCCCAGTGGCAGAGTGAAATAGCTTGATCACTACATAATGTGATAGAATTTTTATATTGTTTTTGTGGTGTAACTTACATAAATTATATAATAATAAATAGTTTCACATCTGGGCGTCCCGCGGTGGCTCAATTTTTTTAGTAACTAATAGTAGTTACTAAAAAAATTGAGCCACCGTGGGACGCCCAGATGTGAAACATCGTGACAGCATTATCGCGAACCGGATTGGACATGGTTCGCCAGGACATGCCAGACTGTAATCCCGAAGACGGTAGACATGCTCTCAAAATTTTCGGAACAAAAATATACATTGATGCACGACCGACTTTCAGATTGAAATTCGAGGTAGGTACCTCGGCCAACACGGCTTTAAATATTTAGATATTTTTTTATTTATTTGTCTGCCCTCACAGTTCAGTTCGTAGTAGCTCTGCCTTCTGCACTGTAGTTTGTAAGTTTGATACCCACATAGGACATATGTTTGCGTGATGAAAGTATTAAGTAACGTTTTATATTAGTAGATTAAGTAGGTAATTATGTATTTACAAAAAAAAGTAAAAGTAAGTATGTATTTATTATATCAGTGAACTGGTGCCAACAGTACAAGCTATGCAATAATTATTTATTATTATTTTAAGTCTTTAAAATATATTTTTCGTATAGCACAGGTTTGACATCCGTTATTGTTTACACCTTAAGAAGCCTAGGCTGCCATCTAGATACACTGAGGCTTTTCGCTATAGTTCGGGAGAGGTCTCAGCGGAAATAACTGTATCGCGCTCGACTTGGCGGGGGCACTACGGTGCCCCCCAAAAAAAAAAACTGCATAATTATATTTTGTGTACGGTGTTTGTAGAGTGCAGGGGCCGTAGCTCAAGCTCTGAAAGTAATATTAAAATAGTATTACTTTATGTAGTTTTGTTTAATTATTATTTGGGAGCTTGTGGTAGAAGGGGAGGTCACTGAACAATATTACTAAAATTGAGACATATTGTGCACGACCTTTTTGAATTTTAGTTTGAAATTTTGTGTATTACCTTCGAAGAATTAGAACGACAGACAGTTTGTGAAAATAAAAGCGAAAAAAGTACGTAATACTCTCTAAGTACCTCGCTTATTTCAAAATTCGTAAAGAGTTACCCATCTGTTCTGGTGGTCGAGTTGGAGATGACAGTATAATAATATGTAGAGATTGTTACCGGTCACGGCGGATGGTGAAACCGATTTTTTGTGTGAAGTTACGATAAGCGCCTCTAGCGGTTACTTAGAGAACCATAGCTTTTCATACGGAAACTGGTTTCTGGCTAAATTTCTGCCTTCATTTCTTGAAAGAAACAATTCAGACAAACCGTTGATGTATGGGCCCCGAAAAATGCATTCTTATTGGCCGGATCAAAGTCGGTTCACGGAAGTGGTCGGTACTACTTTAGGTTTGACGCGCGGTGTCTTATATCAGCAGTATTAGTCTAATGTATTGTTAGATAGTACTCACCTTGCATAATGTGTCTATTAGGCTGTGTTGTCGATAGGTTATTGGACGATGAAATTGTTTTGTAAAAAATAAAAATAAATAGGATCACGACTGTAATCCCCAAGTACGGTAGACATCCTCTCAGATCTCCAGACGCTTTGATCCTTTAAAGATGTCTAGTGGGGGTAGTCAGAGGCACGTCCAAACATTATATTTGGCACATGCCCAGTAGTTAGCATTCTACACGTAACAGGTTGCCACGGTTGCTTACCATGTTTTCCTTCACCGTTTTGAGCACGTGATTTTGATGCACCTATAAATTTTCGAGCTGAAAATTCATTGATGCACGCCGGGATTCGAAACTACTACCTTTAGATTGAAAGTCGAGGTACCTCCCACTCGGCCAACTGTATTCGAAACAAACCGAGTTTTATTTTTATTATTATGAACATACGAGATATCGTACGATAAAGACTTGGCTTCGTACCAGCTGGATATTTGGCATTGGTTTATTTAAAGTCATTTATGAAATAAATTTATTGGGGAGCTGTATTGGCGAAGTGGTACTTCAACGATCAGAAGGTCATGAGTTTCAAATTCAAATTCAAAAATAATAAATTTTAATAAAATCACAAGGATCACTTTGAAACGTCTTAGGAACTAGGTGAAGCTACGTCGATTCCACGCGACCAAGCCTAGAAGAATCAGGCAACAAACACGGCTTGGGGTCTACCTTTTTTTTAATGATACTTTCCTTAATACTGTATATCAAAAGGTCATGGGTTTGAATCTCGGTTGAAGATTTATGTGCGCATAAATTATACTCAAAGTGATGGAGCAAAACCTCGTGAGAAAACCCTTAAGTAATTTGATTGAATGAGCTATAATTAACGTTTTTGTAATTTTAACAAATAAATATTAGAAAAATAATTCTGAAAATAGATCACTGTAATCCCGTAATACGGTATACATCCTTTCAGATCGCCAGGCGCTCAGATCCTTGAAGATGAATAAAAAGGGTAGTCAGAGGCACGTCCACACATTTGGCACATGCCCATATTTTGCAGTAGTTAGTAGTATCAATTTTAGGTTTGATTCTATGACTATGAAATTGCAACTTTTGGACCCTAATATTACTTTACGATCGGAGGCAATGTAAGGTAATGACATCAAATTACTAAGACCGTACCACAGAACACTTATATCTTAGGGAGGCCATGTGATACCTACTAAGGCAGACAAATTAGGGTACGGATTTCAAGCGATATCATAATTCATACAAACCCTTCTCTTGACTCCTTGCTTGTCTAAACTATGAGCCGTGTGTGCTCTGTGTTGCCACCTGGCATTGTTTGCGATTTAGTATTGCCATATTCTTCATTTCTAAGCCGTGTTGGCCGAGTGGGAGGTACCTTGACTTTCAATATGATTGTCGTGGGTTCGAATCCCGGCGTGCATCAATGGTTCAAAAAATTTATAAGCGCATCAAAACACGTGCTTAAAACGGTGAAAGAAAACATTGTGAGAAAGAGAGTATTCATGTAAGCGGTGATGGGCTTGCAACCTATGGTAACCACGTATGGAATGCTACTGCAATATGTGGACATGTGCCAGGTGTAATGTTTGGACGTGCCTCTAACTATCCGCTGATCTAAGCGCCTCGAGATCAGAGAGGACGTCTACCGTACTTGGGGAATAGTTATTTTATCTTTAAGTTTTCTTTCTAAATCAAGTGTAGCGTGTGCTGCTTTTTGAATTTGTGCGGAGGCTCTTTAGTTATTGTTATTATTATTATTTTTTATTGTTGACGTACTTGAGTAGTACTTTTAATAATTATTCTTGTTTGAGCCTTCACCTTGTTCGATTGGCATCACACTGGAGCTCTACATAGCTTTAAGAAAAGGATCATTAAAAAAAAAGTTAGACCCCAAGCCGTGTTTGTTGCCTGATTCTTCTAGGCTTGGTCGCGTGGAATCGGCGTAGCTTCACCTAGTTCCTAAGACGTTTCAAAGTGATCCTTGTGATTTTATTGAAATAAATGATTTTTGAATTTGAATTTGATTACAGTCATGATCCTATTAATTTTTGTTTTATTTTATTCTTCCAACCCAGTACAGAATAAAACTTTTACAATTTTTTATGTTTACTCGTAGATACCCTCATCTTCTTCATCTTATCCCACTTCTCGCGTGATTAGCACACAATTTAAATGTTGCAAATGAATTTGGATTAGTGTTTCACTACCGGCCGTCTGCCTGACGTCAATCCTCCTTGGGAATGCTTGTTGGTTGTGCACTTCATCGTTGTCGGTGACAAGCTGGACATGGTAAAGCTGACTACTATACTCTCATCACTCGTAAACAAATATTTTTTGAGGATTTAGCAATTTGAGCCCACGCTCTTCGGATTAAAAGTCGAGATAACTCCCACTCAGTCAACAGCATTAAATTTTGTAATTGAGACGATCTGCTTCCATCTATTATCATGCTTCCATTTATTATATTTTTTTCCAATCCCTTAATATTGACAAAAACGGTTGCCTATTAATTCTAACTGACCCTCAAAGTAGACGGTAGGAGCAAAAAAAAGGTTTCATTATTTTTTCATCAAGAAACCGAAAAAGGTCGATTCGACCGCAAAAACTTACAATATAACGGTTCATTAACGTTTATACAGCAAAAAACCGACCGAAAGAGCAAGTCGGACTCGCGCGAGAAGAGTTCCGTACCATTATAATTACATACCCACTTAAATATTTATTTTATTCTGTTTTTAGTATTTGTTGTTATAGCGGCAACGGAAATACATTATCTGTGAAAATTTACAACTGTCTAGCTATCAGTTCATGAGATACAGCCTTGTGACAGACAGATAGGCATACAGACAGCGGAGTCTTAGTAATAGGGTCCCGTTATTTATTTTATTCTGTTTTCAGTATTTTTGTTGTTTATAGCGTCAACAGAAATACATCATCTGTGAAAATTTACAACTATCTAGCTATCAGTTCATGAGATACAGCCTTGTGATAGACAAAAAGTCAGACGGATAGCGAAGTCTTAGTAACAGGGTCCCGTTATTAATTTTATTTTGTTTTTAGTATTTGTTGTTATAGCGGCAACGGAAATACATCATCTGTGAAAATTTACAACTATCTAGCTATCAGTTCATGAGATATAGCCTTGTGACAGACAGACAGACAGACTGACGGACAGCGGATTCTTAGTAACAAATTCAAATTCAAAAATCATTTATTTCAATAAAATCACAATGATCACTTTGAAACGTCATAAGAACTAGGTGAAGCTACGCAGATTCCTCGCGACCAAGCCTAGAAGAGTCAGGCAACAAACACGGCTTGGGGTCGACCTCTTTTTTAATGGAGTCCCGTTTTTACCCTTTGCGTACGGAGCCCTAAAAACGTACTAAATCTGCGTGCGGCATTATGGGACCCATTAGTTGAACAAAAGCTGAAACAAAAATGTCAGGTTTGTTAACAAAAGATATTTTAATTACTCTAGATGGCTCCGCACCTGATGAACGTTTATGAAAATACAAATTTGACTCAAATTATTATTTTGTTTTATGCCCTTTTGTACAAAGAGTCTCAAACAAGTGGAAAGGGAGCTCGAAATGAACGGCGATGGGCTTGCAACCTGTCACGTATGGAATGCTAACTACTGCAAAATGTGGGCATGTGCCGAATAATGTTTAAACGTGTTTCTGACCCCTATAGACATCTTCAAAGGATCTAAGCGTCTGGAGATCTGAGAGAATGCCTACCGTACTTGGGGATTACAGTCTTGATCCTATTATTTATTTATTCGTCTTATAATTTTAATGACAGTGTAAAATACTTCAATCCTCTCATTGCACTGATTTTTTTGATTTTGGTTCATTATAATGATCACAACTAAGTAACCAAGTAAATAAATCCACTTAGATTTCTAAGCGCTCAAATTCTTGAGTACGACTAAAGGGATTAGTGAGAGAAACGTCCAAACATTCTATACTGCACATATATACATTTTTACAGTAGTTAGCATTACATACGTGAGAAATTGCAAATGAAAAAGCTTTTTAAAAGAGAAATTAGTTATTGAATTGTGATGACCCATCCAGGGTAGGGCTAAATGGCTTTGGTATGGTTTGGATGATGATTTTTAAGGTGTACAATACTGTAGGCCATTATTTTATTATATCTCGTAGGGTTTAGTCAGCGTTTGCAATATAAGCGCAAAAAATGTGTTTATTTACGACATCACATTAGAATAAAATTATCAGTGTTTCTTTACTATATTATGCATGTATTTTACATTTTAAACCTTTCTTTTAAATTACACTATCTATTAAAAAAACCACATCATAATCTGTTGTGTAGTTTTAAAGATCTAAGCATACATACGGACAGACAGACAGATGGCGGGAAGCGACTTTATTTTATACTATGTAGTGAAATATAATTTCAGACACTCTTCTGTAATATTCTCGTATTTATCTCACATAAGGGCTTCCTTTGTTGTATGGGAATTATGGGAAAGCTATGAGGACATTGGTGTCATAATTACCCAGACCCGGAACAAATATTTGCAGATTATTATGTGACTTGCGCCTGTAGTCGAACCCATGCCTCATATATAAGCCACTGCTTTTATGCCTTATCTTAATACATTAATTGATTATAAAAAAAAAATAAGATAATGACGCCTGTAATCCCCAAGTATGGTAGACATCCTCTCTTATATTCAGACTCTTAGATCTTTTGAAGAAGTCTAGTGAGGGTAGTCAGAGGTACGTTCAAATATTATATTTGGCCACATTTTGTAGTTAGCATTTCATACGTGACAGGTTGCAAGCCCATCGCCGCTTATAAGAATACTAACTGGTTTCTCACGATGTTTTCTTCCTCCGTTATGCGCATGTGTTTTTAATGCGCATATAAATTACGGACATAGGTTATTTTTTTTCTCAAAATTTTCTCATGAATTTTAATGTTTTACGATAAAGTCGTCAAAATAAATTTCCTGAATCTACGAGGACGAAATCGCGGGTAAAAGATAGTATTTAATATGACTCGACTCAAGCTGAGCACGAAATAAGACAAGTGACTTATAACGCGAAGATTTTTTAACATTCTACTCACGAAATATCTAATAAAGACCCTGACACTAGAAAGAACTGATAAATAGGGCTGCCAAGTTAAATGAAGCACTGCAGAGGAATAAAACGGGCCAAGCCGTGTTCAGCCGCGTACGGGTTCCGTGGTTTTTATCAAGAAATACTTTCAGACTATTTTCAATAATTCATTGTCGTCGAAGCTTAAAACAACTGTGAATCTATTTATGTATTAGGGCGTGCCTATGACTACCGCCAATCTATTTTAAGGATCTGAGAGCTTAGAGATCTGAGAGGATGTCCATCGTACTTAGGTATGACAGTCGTGATATATTTTTAATATTACGAAGACTAGAAAATAAAGAAATAGAATCACAACTATAATTCCCAAGAACGGTAAACATACATGCCTAAAGGAGGTAATCAGAGGCACATGCCCACATTTGCAGCAGCTAGCATTCCAAACGGAACATGATGCAAGACCATCGCCAAAACAAGGACTAGCAAAAAAAAACCAGCACACTTTTATATTCATAACTATAGATTTTGACACGGGTCTTTATCACGTAATTACCTTTTATTTATTTTCCCGACGTTTCGGCATGTTACAATAGTCGGGCAGACTGGAGTACTCGGAGCTACCGTCGAGAAGCGGAGGCAGTTGAAGAAACTACCCTCACTTAGTCTTCAGAAATAGAAATGTCCATGTTCACATTACGACACACCACACTGACTGTATCCACGCAATGAGATGGTCTATCGCGACACCCACACATAGTGACCACAGGATTCCATGAAGAAGAGTCTAAAGCCGTCTTCACGATTAAAATTTTATATTCAGCAACATCAAATTTTCAGAATTTTTTACCATAAAGCTGCGGAACCCTAAAAGAGGGTAAATTTTCCCCGGGTCCGCTCTTTTCGACATCTTTCTTGAGACAAAGCAAAGCCATATCTTCCAAACTAATAAATTAATTTGGCCTGGTCAATGTACCGTGATGTTTGATGACCCTAAATCTCAGGGCATCGGATGAGTTATAAAATATAATACTCGGTCGACTGGTTTTTAGGGTTCTGTACCCTATGGATTAAAACGGGACCCTATTAATTAGACTTTGCTGTCCGTCTGTCTGTCCGTCTGTCTGCCACATAGCTGTATCTCATGAACCGTGATAGCTAGGCAGTTGATATTTTCACAGATAATATTTATAATAAAATAAATATTTAAGTGGGGCTTCCCTGCACGAGACCGACTCGCACTTGGCCGGTTTGTAGCAGCTTTGCTCTTTTATTAGGAGCTGCAAAAATAATGTTATCATGAATCGGTCATAAAACCAAGAATCTGGCAAGACATTATATTGACCATGATTAATATCATGTGGGCATGTGCTAAATGTAATATTTCGACATACCTCTGAATACTCCCTTTAGTTATATTTAATGATCTGAGCACTTGCAGATCCAGTCGTGATTATTTTATTTTTTTATGCTACCCTTATCACTTAGGGGTATACAATACGTATTCTTATACTTACCAAAATGTACACAAAAATTTCATAACAATCAAAGGAGTTGGATTAATTAGTGGATTGGATTAATAGTAGCGTTTCGGATTAGTTATAAACAATTGTCAAATGTTGCAAAATGTATGTTATATTTTGGGGAGGTTACTGCCTTCCTGCAACACAGTGAAAACTAAAGCAGGAACCAGTGCATCACATTATGTAATCCTATATTTGAATGCAATAAAAACATTTTGTATTTTAATTAGACACGAGAATTTTTTATAAGATTTTCGGCGCGTTTTATGAACGCGCCGTCGCCGCTCATTTCTTGCGTCTGACTTGCGTGCGTATTGCGTTTGTATCGATTAAACGCGAGTCGACGGCGCCTTTAAAAAACGCGGTGTGCACAGACCCTTAGACACGTACAAACGTTTCAATACAAGCCAAAGAAACTGTCATTCATCATTTTCTTCTCCTTTTTCCACTTAATTTAGGTTCGGCACAACATGTTGACAAACATGTTGCGATGAGAATTTAGCTTTTGTTTTACAACCGGCCGCCGTCAACCCTCTTTAGGAGTCATAACAACTGTCATTGTGATTGCAAAAGTTAACAAAAGTTACATGTAATTAACAAAACCTGTAGAAAAATGGATCAAATAGAAAAGTTTTTGAAAAGTCCCTTTTTAATCCTTTATAATTATGTTTTTTTTTGTTAAAAGCCAGATTAATTCATCTATATACCATATTTCAAAATTATTAAAATCCTTAACGATTTGATTGAATAAAAAGCAAACATCGATTTTTTATAAGCAATGCATACCCAATATAACTTTACTATAAAAAAAAAGGATCAAGACTGTAATCCCCAAGTACGGTAGACATCCTCTCAGATCTCCATGCGCTTAGATCCTTTGAAGATTTATTTATTTATTTATTATTTATTTATTACACAATACATCTATTATTACAGGTAACCTAATACAATAGAGTAGTTATAAGAATTAAAAATTAGAAAAGCATTATCATCAATAACATCCTTATTTTATATACACATCAAATGTCCACTTATTAATTAATTATTTACAAATTAAATTAAAATATCAATTATCACAATAGTCAACAAAAACAACAAAAACAACTACGTACACAATAAAAACCCAATTAATTACAATAACATAAATTATATAGTGTAGCCCTTACAAACTCGCTCTGTGAACAGTGGAATACGTCAATGTTCTCCGCCACCATATTGAGAGTTCGCAAGGTGCGCGTCAGTGGCGCTTTGTCAAACAGGTTAGTCCTACCGCGAGGTACCGCGATCAGAGGCGGCTGCCTGCGCCTCCCCACATACTTGTCTGGCACGCACAGCCTCATCATCTTTAAAATGGACGCGTTGGTTATGATCCCCCTGAACACCTTAACCACATATACCGCAAGCACCACATCCCTCCTAATTTCCAACTTGTTGTACCCCACCATGCCCAAAACAAACAAGGTTGGATACATCAGAGGATAGAAAGGGTAGACACCATATCTCTTCCAGTATAAAAATCTTGTGAATTTGTTTTGTATGTGCTCCATCATAAGACTATATTTAGCTTCATGTGGAGACCATACTGAAGCCGCGCTTTCCAAATGGCTTCTGACCAGTGCATCATACATTGCTGTTAGGGCCTTAAGATTTGTAAAACCGTTAGCTCGACGTAGGATGAACCCCAGCATTCGGTACGCCTTTTTACAAATATTTACAACATGTACTCTGAACCTCAACTCAGTGTCCATGAGAACCCCAAGATCCCTCACCGATTCCACTCGCTTCAACTGCGTTTCCTTCAACTTGTAATTGTAGTTGAGCGGTGCAGTTGCTCTACTAAATGTTATTACGGAACATTTGTCCACGTTAAACTGCAGCTTGTTCTTTCGACACCACTCAACTACCCTATCAACGTCTTGTTGAAGACGTACGCAGTCTCCCTCCTCTTTAATCGGTAAGATTAACTTGAGATCGTCCGCGAACAATAGACATCTGGCCTCTGTGACAACTTCTGGAAGGTCGTTGATCATAATGATGAATTCCAGTGGCCCCAAATGACTACCCTGGCTTACTCCTGTCCTCGTAAAATATGGTTCTGATTTGCATCCCGCGTACTCGACATACTGCTGCCTGTTCTTCATGTAGCTCGCAAAGAATTGCAGAAGTTTGGTTGTGCAGCCTATCGTCGCCAACTTAGTCAATAGGATGTCATTGTCGACCATGTCAAAAGCTTTTTTAAAGTCAAAGTAGGCGACGTCGACTTGAACCCCTGCGTCTACGTTAGGGACCAGGCAAGCCATGGAGTTTAGGAGGTTACTAGTAGTGCTTCGAGCTGGTCGGAACCCATGCTGAGCATCCGAGAGATGAGCCGATACCTGCTTTTGCATACTTCGCTGCACTGCCGACTCGAACACTTTTGCCGGTGTTGAGAGTATCGCTACGGGTCTAAATCCGCTTACCTCTGAGCCGGCGTCTCCTTTAGGTATTGGAATCACTCGGGTCATCCTCCAACGTTCTGGGAAATAAGACCTCTCTAGACATACGTTAAATATGTGCCCGAGAGGCTCCTCTAGAACCTGACGACAGTCTCTCATTACGAACACAGGAATGCCGTCTGGACCTGCTGAAGATGTCTAAAGAGGGTAGTCAGAGGCTCATCCAAACATTATATTTGGCACATGCCCACATTTTGCAGTAGTTAGCATTCCATACGTGACAGGTTGCAAGCCCATCGCCGCTTATAAGAATACTAACTAGTTTCCTTACGATGATTTCGTTCACCGTTTTGATTACGTGTTTTTGATGATGTGAAAAATCTATTGATGCACGCCGGGATTCGAACACGGGCCAACACGCACACGCATATTTTTTTAATATACTTATTAATAACTCCAAAATAATGAAATAAGAGACTATATTAGTCTTATATAAATACTTTTTAAATTGATCTAACTTGAGACTATTCTCTACACAATAAAATAATATCCAATCGGAATACCAGGTAAAAAGTTAGGTAATCAAAAAATCATAAATTTACGCGTCAAATTGAGAATCTCGTTGAAAAAGCACATTATTTAGGCCATTCTTGTTGAAAGGTTAATCAATTTTGGCAACATTACTTATCAAAGATTTATCAAGTCCTCTCCTCTCAAGTTGACCCTCTCAAACGCCAATTTCCAAGTCAATTTCGGAAACTATTTATTGAGTTAGATCAATAACTCGAAGTAGCTGCCTATTTAAGGTGTAAAGTTCAATTTTCCCTCTATACAGGGTGAAATCGTAAACACACGTCAAATTGATATGGGTGGTTCAGTATACGTAATAGTTTGGTTTCATGAAAAAATAATACACATTTAAAAAAAAAACAACAACTGATGTAATCAATTTAAACGATGCAGACAAAGTCAATGTATTCAGATAAGTTCATAATATCAGTGTTTTTTTTTGTTAAAATATTTAAAAAATAATATTCGGATAAAAAACATTTAAAGTATCAAGTTAATTTAGTTGAACTAAGTACACAAAACTTTGCGAGTGTAATAAGATGCCTTTGCAGTTGTTGTTTTTTTTTTTAATGTGTATTATTTTTTCATGAAACCAAACTATTACGTATACTGAACCACCCATATCAATTTGACGTGTGTTTACGATTTCACCCTGTATATTTCGCCTTTACAAATTCAAAGGCAGTTAACACACATAACCCAAACCCTGGACAAGTACCTAACAAGTACCTACACACATAACAATATCGTGAGGATTTGCTTGACAACACCCATTTATTCTCGAAGGGTCCAGCTATATTATTCGCACCATTCAGCACTGCTTGATCGTGTCTTTTAGTGAGCTTATTTTTATTTTTTACTAGCGACCCGCCCCGGCTTCGCACGGGTAGCATGTTATTATACATATAAACCTTCCTCCTGAATCACTCTATCTATTAAAAGAAACCGCATCAAAATCCGTGGTCTAGTTTTAAAGATTTAAGCAAACATACATATACATACGCGGGAAGCGGAAAGCGACTTTGCTTTATACTATGTAGTGACAAGCTTTTATTTAAGTTGCAATGTATATATGTAATATTTATGTATGTAATTATGTTTGTTCGGGTGGAATCTTGCAACTCAGTTCCGATGACAATGGTGAGGATTTTTTGTGTCCAAGCTAAACTTAAAATTTCGTAAAAAAAACGATCGATCTTATTCCTTTTATATTAAAGTCTAAATTAGAGTCACATCAAAATGGCAGTCCTAAAACATGGGATATTTTAGCCGTTTTTCTATTTTATTTCGCATATTTGACACAACCAAGTGTCATCTTAGTCAACACCAATTTACATGTTGATTACATTTAGCTTGACGTTTCTAAATCTATTACAAAAATCGTAAATTTATTCAAAACTATTATATGTTTTAGAACTGTCACTTTGGGATTACGCTATTTTAAACTTTAACTTAAAAGAAATAAGATCGATCAAGTTTTAAGGAATTTTAACTTAAGCGTGGACACAACAGAATCGCCACCTATGTTATATTTATGTGACAGGTGATAGCGGTGATAATCCTTTATCCTTATTTCTCAAACTATCGTAATTAGTAGTCATAAATATAGATTTTTACACGAATCTTTATCACAGTCAGTCAAACAGTCTGTTCGCGACCATGGCTATTGTAACATAGTAAAAACGTTTTGGGAAAATAAAGGTAATTACGCGATAAAGCCGTGTTGGCCAAGTGGGTGGTACCTCGACTTTCAATCTGAAGGTCGTGGGTTCGAATCCCGGCGTGAATCAATAGATTTTTCTGTTCGAAAAAATTATATACGCATCAAACACACGTGCTCCAAACGGTGAAGGAAACCAGTTAGTATTATTATAAGCGGCGATGGGCTTGCTACCTGTCGCGTATGTTATGCTAACAACTGCAAAATGTGTATATGTTTGGACGTGCTTCTGACTACCACCACTAGACATCTTTAACGGATCTAAGCATCTGGATATCTGAGAGGATGTCTACCGTACTTGGGGATTACAGTCGTGATCCTATTATATTATATTACGAGTATTAATAGACCCGTGAAAAATCTATAGTTTTTGTCTATCTTCTCTTTTCTCTCTTTAATATACGTTGTACTAAACAAAAATACGAGGGTTACCGCAGATTTGTTATGTTAATAATAACCACTATTAGGTACATAATTATGCAGCGGAACCCTAATAACTATCAAATAGATATAATTTTCCTTGATAGTAAACCTTCCACAAGATTTGACCTATATTTTAGCTATCATTGTTTTGGTAAATAGGTATATTTTGGTTTTATTACACACTAGCAGACCAGCGATAGACGTTTCAATAATCGCATAGATTAATGCACGTTGACGAGTGATGTCAACACTGATGACAGATTTTTTGCTCACCATTTACACCAAAATCACCCCATTTGCGTTTTTTAGAATTTTGGGTGTGTTTTTCGGATTATAAACCACCCTATGTTTTATTCGGCCATTGTATCTACAACTACAGCAAATTTCATCTTAATCCGTTCTGTAGTTTAGGCCTGATTGATTTTCAAACATACAAACATCCTCACAACTTTTGCAATAATATTACTAGCAGTCCGCCCCGGCGTCGTACGGGTGTAATAATGATTTTATGGGTAATTTTTTTACACCTTGGGTAACATTATCGGAGTTTTCATAAGGATCCCTAATAGTTAGACTTATAGTATTATAAACTTTTTTGTAGATTGATGTTTTCTATAAAACTGTATTCCATTACTTTGCTCTATATTCAATAGTTTCCGCAGCAAACGCGATATACGATTTTTTTTGGGATTTGTTTTCACACGTTGGGTTACATAATCGAAGTTTTCATACGGATCCCTAACATTTTTGAAAATATTCTACAGCCTATGTTCATCAGGGATAATGTAGAATTCTAATGGAGAAAGAATTTTTGAAATCGGTCTAGTAGTTTCGGAGTCTATTCGATGCAAACAAACAAACAATCAAATCTTTCCTTTTTATAATATTAGTAAAGATATAGACTAGGATTTTCCTTGATAGTAAATCTGTCCCTACTACAAATCTTTGACCTATATTTTAGCTATCATAGTTTTAGCAAACTAGGTATTATTTGGTTTTATTACACGGTACGTTTAGTAGAAATAGGTAGATTTATGTGTAATTGGAAGTAATAAAAATGTACTTCAAGAAATTTTACTTCGCAATTATGGTATCATGCAATTTATTTTTATTTCATAATATATTTTTATTTGTTTAGTAAAACTATATTTTTGTACAGTTATAAATGTTTGTGTTCTAAACCGGTTGCGAAAAGCAAGTGTTCAAAATGGTGTGAGAAAACATCGTGCGATAAAGCTCTGTATTTACTGATCTCGTCTTTTCTCTGAATAAGGGTAGGTTTCCACCGACGCGGAGCTGTGCGGAGTGGAGCGGACCGTGAATTGACCAATTACAGTGCTCGAAATTGATTCAGCTCCGGGTAGGTGGCAACTAATCCTTAAGTAAATCTGAGTTTCAAATATTCCTTAAAACTACCATTGATAATTAGATTTTTATAGGGTTTCCAGTTCAGCTAACATGTGTATCTGGGAGACATCCTCCCAGATCTCCAGATACTTAGATCCTTAGAAGATGTTAAGTGGGGGTATTCAGAGGTACTTCCAAACATTATATTTGGCACATGCCCACATTTTGCAGTAGTTAGCATTCTATACGTGACAGGTTGCAAGCCTATCGCCGCTTATAAGTATACTGACTGGATTCCTCACGATATTTTCCTTCACCGTTTTGAGCACGTGTTTTTGATGCGCATATAAATTTCGAACAGAAAAATCTATTGATTCACGCCGGTATTCGAACCCACGACTTTCAGAATGAAAGTCGAGATTTCTCTCACTCCTACATAAAAATAACACAAAAGCATCTGCAAAAATAAATTAGAGACATATATTGGGTATTAAAATATTAGGAAGGTACGTTTCAAATATGTTAATTTTAAATTAACACCTATTCTATCCAACTAACCCAAAATGACAATACCAAAACTTTGAATCGAATTATAGAAACTTTGAAAATCCCATAGGACGACAGAACCCCATACTAACCGAAACCACAGATGGTTTATCAGTATTTTGTTGAGAATTCTCACTGCGAAAACAAAAATCAAACAAAATATCACTAAAACTAAAAATATAATGTAGTACACAATGTACAATGTGTACAATGTGTACAATGTGTACAGTGTGTACAGTGTGTACAGTGTGTACAGTGTGTACAGTGTGTACAGTGTGTACAGTGTGTACAATGTGTACAGTATGTACAGTGTGTACAATGTACTACAACGCACCGTAAGTCAGTAGAAAGTTTCACTTGATGCTGTAAAAAATCATATTGCGTCGGCGATTGGATTTAATATGTGAACGCAGTTAATATATAACGCATTTAAAGGTTAACAGAAATATCTGTGGATTTGCGTTGTAGTGTAATAACTTAAGACCCATAAAGTAGAGACTGAATAAACTAACCGACTTGGTATTACATAGATCTCACAACTTTTTACGGTAGAAGAACTGAGTTGCGTTGCGTGACTTGACTTTTTTTACAAGTTATGTTTTTGATGGTATTATTATTACCTGTTATTCACTTGGTAAAATAGTATTATATATATTTAAATCCACATCACAATCTATATACCAACTACAGTCTATCAATTATACTAATTAAAATCGAATCAGCCGTTACGACGTGAATGAGTAACAAGAATTACTCGTAAGCAGCTATTTCTAAATCAAGTGTAGCGTGTGTTCCCTTTTAGAACTTTTATAGAAGCTCGTTATTTTATTTATTTTTTACCTTGTTATTGCTATTCTTGTTTGAGCTTTTTCCTTTGTTCAATCGACACCACACTGAAGCTCTACATATCGTTTACAAAATGGATCATCGAAAAATATGATGGAAACCAAGCCGTGTTTCGATTTTTATAGGCTTGGTCGCAAGGAACAGGCGTTTATATTTATATTTTTATTTCTACTTCCTATTCTATCTCTAATCCTATAGTAATATCCTAGCTTTAATCTTCTTATCACCTAGTTTCTATAACGTTTCAAAGTGATCTCATTTTATGAAAATAAATAACTATCCGATTTTTTTAACAGAGTAATTATCTCAAGAAGCAATGTTGGCCGAGTGGGAGGTACCTCGACTTTCATTTCGAAGGTCGTGGGTTTGAATCCCGGCGTGCATCAATGTATTTTTCTGTTCGAATTTAAATGCGCATCAAAACACGTGCTCAAAACGGTGAAGAAAACATCGTGAGGAAACCAGTTAGTGTTCTTATAAGCGGCGATGGGCTTGCAACCGGTCACGTATGGAATACTACTGCAACATGTGGGCATGTGCCAAATATAATGTATGGACGTGCCTCTGACTACCCCCAACTTGACATCTTTAAATGATCTAAGTGTCCGGAGATCTGAGAGGATGTCTAATGTAATTGGGGATTACAGTCGTGATCCTATTTATTTTTATTTTTTTAATTATCTATTTTTCATATCAATGTCATATAAAATGCTACAGAGTTTAGTTCAATTACTGATAATGTATGACTCGCGCACAACAACAAAGTGCACAACCAGCAAGCATTCCCAAGAAGGGTTGATGTAAAGCAGGCGGCCGGTTGCAAAACACCGTACTTCATTTGCAACATCTACATGTTGTGCTGTCCCCACGAGGACATGGGATAAGGTGAAGAAGAAGAAGAATAACTTCATCTGTAGTTTTAAACTTGCACGAAAGGTTCCGTACCATCTATAAAAAACGGCACAAAAATCACGTTTTTTGTATGGAACTTAAATATTTATTTTATTCTGTGAAAATTTCAATCGTCTAGCTATCACGGTTCATAGGATGTAGTCTTGTGACAGACAGACAGACGGACAGCGAAGTCTTAGTAACAGGGTCCCGTTTTTATCCTATGGGTACAGAACCCTAAATAACAACAAAAACATCATTTTTGTCTATGAAACCATATTAAATCTTAAAATAGTTTAAGTAAAGTTCGTTTCACTTCGGAAACTAGTTCAAAGTGGATGGTTTGTCCAAAACTAGAAACGCGGTCCAAACTTTTAGGGGCCTGAGGGTAAACTAAAGTATTACTCGTTTTAAGTTTGTACTTTGGGCTCTGTCCCTGGGTATATTTTCTTTACTAGTTTTTGTTAGACGAACGATATAAGATGTAGCGAAAAGCACATACATAGACACCAATACTCAAAGATTTTCGTTTTGGATTTTTTTTCGGTAACACAATGTATCTGAGTGTGACAGAAAGTGAAATATAAACACATTTAACTTAGAAACAAACTTTTTTTTTAATAATTTATTACGATTTCATATTTGGATTTAGAGTTATTTATCTAGAAAAAAATAAGAAAAAAATAAAACTAAATTTATTATTGCCAAAGCTTTGACAAATGTTAAGAAAAACACGATCAAAATGTCATAAAAAATATTCTGCAATGTCATAATGCTCGTACTATAAAAAAGTAATAAAATTTGTATTCAAAATCATTTAAACGCAATATTATCTAAGCCATAAAAATATCATAGAACTAGCTGACCCGTGCCCGCTTCGCTGTGCGTAAGACATTTCTAATACCATCGTTGACTTTTTTGTAGACGTTTTTAAGTTGTACAATACTGTACTACATTATTTTGATATATCTCGTGGGGTTCAGCCAGCATTTGCAATGTAAGCGCAAAAAAATGTGTTTATTTACGACATCACATTAGAAACCTCTAAAATTATCAGTTTTTCTCTACTATATTATGCATGTATTATACATATAAACCTTCCTCTTGAATCACTCTATTTATAAAAAAAAACCGCATCAAAATCCGTTGTGTAGTTTTAAAGATATAAGCAAACATACATACATACGCGGGAAGCGGAAAGCGACTTTGCTTTATACTATGTAGTGATTAATAATGCTTACTTTATTAAATACCTATCACAAAAAATGTTGCAACTGATGGATGAAGTTTACATAAAATAAAAATATACACACGGTGTGACTGCCCCCCAAGCTGTACCTAGACATCCTCCCTTCCTAATAGAAGTTTGTATATATACATCCTCCCTGATTTCCCGGCTAAAGTTTCTATGGAAATAGTTTCCGGCGAACAATATCGCGGACATCCCATCATCATCCATTGACTGGCCTCACAGCTCAATGGTAATAACTCTGCCTTCTGCGCTGTAGGTTGTGGGTTCGATCCTCACCCAGGGCAAATATTTATGTGATAATTATAGATGTTTGTTCTGTGTCTGGGTGTTAATATGTATAATAAGTATGTTTTACAAAAAAAATATATGTATCATATCTGTAGTACAAGCTTTGCTTAGTTTGGGGCTAGATGGCGCTGTGTGTAAAGTCCACCAATATTTATTAATTTATTTATCCTTCGTAGTTTAAAAATACGCCTGGTAATGGATTTTACGGTGCTCACGTGACGGCGTCGCTGCGTGCGTCACGACTATAATAACCGCAATTTAGCCCAGAAAATTGTTTTAAAAATATTGACACACGAACCGGGGAAACGTGCTATGGATGTATGTATTTGTTGACCTTTTAGGCAATGTTTACTCTTCGGATGGAGAATGGTATAAGTGCATGACAGGTATGGAATGAAAAACAGAGTACGCGGATCATAATAATAGATTTTAATCAATTAGCCGACCCGTGACAGACGTTGTCTTGTCCAAATTTCAATAATCACTTAGAGTAACGCTATGACGACTGACGACAAATTTTTGCACACTAGTGCTATGCGTATTTTTATAATTTGTGAGGATGTTTTTCATATTTTAAAGTAGTATAATTTTTATTCGGGCATTATATCTAAATCTACATGTACACAAATTTAATTTTAATATGTTTGGTAAAATTTAAAATGACCAAAACCGGGGTAGCCACCACGACCATTTCTTTGACCCTATCTGCAATATTAGATATCAGTCTAATGTGTTGTGTTTTGAGAAAGTTTAAGCCTTGCATGAGGAGTATAGGCTCTGTGGTCGATGTACGCAAGCAAATATTTATGTACTAGTTTCATTGCGCAAGTCTCGGTTAGTTGACCTGCATTCCTGTCTAACGTACGAGTATCAACCTCGGACCACACAGTCTGTAGACTCCTTATGCAAGGCGAACACTTTTAAACAACACAACATTACTAACTAACTAACTACTATGGCCTGAGCACTGACACTTTATATATAGTAAAAGTATCAGTTTTGGCATTTGGACGATACGTTGTCGATAAGATAGTGGTTCATGCCATCCCCTCTGATATAAGACACCGAGCGGGATTCACGACGCGCCCCGCGGCGGGTTGTGACATTGAACCGGCCAATCAGAATGCATTTTTTACCGCTCCCCCTGACCCGCACACCTCAACGTTTTGACAGAATTGTTTGCTTGATGAAATGAAGCCATTAGGCGTCTATTAGGCTATGTAGTCGATGGTATCAACTATCACAAACAGATATCTGATGTAGGCGCGTGTTTCGTATCGAGATGCGTCGGTCAACATTTAGAACATTTGATATTTGTGGTCAAATAAGCTAATTTTGAGGATTACCCGATTAATAATTGTAAAAATGCAACGAGTAGTTAATGTTTTTGATGTATGCAGAATCGTTTTTTCTCAATAACCGTAAATCATACAGTTTTGCTTCTAACTAAAGGATATAAATAATCTAGGTAAATTATAAACAGAAACACGATTGGTGAAACTTTTCTCGATAGATTTATTTTCCAAAGTTGGCTCTTCAAAAACATTAGTTTCGATTTTAATCAAAACTATGAATAGCTAAACTGTTCATATTTATATAATTCGTTGGATAATCATACTAGCTAAGTAAATTATAGAAAGTTTGTTTTTTAAATTTGATGGTTGTCGAGATAATGCAGTTTTATCACTTTTTCCGTCTTATCCGGGTAGACGGCTGAGTCTACCCGGATAAGATCATACAAAAAGTCAAAAATTTCACTTATCACCTTAACGTGTAATTCTCGCCTTAGGACTACATCAACAGACTTGGCTACCAGTTCACAAAAGTAACTGGCATTTTTATTCCACGCAACGCCTCAAAACTCGATGTAAAGTGAGTCGACCTCGTTGGCTGCCATCCAAGTCCGATAGGATCAACCTCCTGCCCTTTAATAGCCTGTTTCCCTAACGTGTTCGGGAGCATTCTTGTGGTTCAATACTCGCCTCGTTTTGCGGTTGGAATGAAATGCGTAGTCAAGCTTTGTGGTGATTACAACTACAAATTAATGTCACCTAGGCTTTCAGGTAAATTTATTTACACACTAGCTAAATTTATTTACCGTGCCCGTTTCACTGGAGGACAGATAGTGTCATATTATGTTTTATATGTTGCCGAGGACTAATAGATACAAAAAAAAAAGTTTCATCAAAATCTGTCTAGTAGTTTTTGCGTGAAAGCCGGACAACAGATAGACAGACAAAAATTTCAAAATGTTTTTTTTTGGCTTGTGTTACTTGTGTAGCTTGTGTTTGTGTTTATTCAATGTACAGAATGGAACTCACAGTTCTATTATATGTATAGATATACTAGCTGTCCTGACAGACGTTGTCCTGTCAAATTTCATAGAAACAGAAAAAAGCACTGTCAGTTTTTAGACCGAACTTTACGCCTCTGAAGTCACGCAACGCCAAGTCTTTAGGAGGCTGACTGGTACTTGGCAAACAAACATTTAATTAAAATATTGACAATATTTTTTTTAACAATGTTTAAGTGATGATATAGTTTTTAAAGGAAAAAAATAGTGTTTTTTTGATAATACACTAACAGAAAATAAGTACTTAAATCATATAAATTCAACAAACCTTCATCTACTTGAACACCAGGGGAGTTAGCATGAACCACTATAGTATCGTCCAAATGTCAAAACTGGCACTTTTTGTATATTAAAAGTGTCAGTTTTGACATTTAGACCATAGGTTGTCGATACGATAGTGGTTCGTGCTCTGGCCACTGAGCAGTATTGAAGTGTGGGTTCGATTTCCAGCAGTGAAAATTAAACCCAATACAACTGGAAGCTATCCAAAATCAGTATCAGATAACAGCCTTTTAAGTAACGGTTTCCTTAACGACTCCTATTTGCCCCAGGGTCGTTTTTGCAAATTATTTCCTTATTACCAGTAGAATTGTTTGTACTAAAATAACAATGAATGTAAGGTGTTCTGAACAGTCGATGTCAAAGTTCAACAATCATTAGAATTCCGTTTTCCGCCTACGGCTGTCTAGATGGGCTCTGACGTCATAAGACCGTCTTCTTGTGACGTCACTAACATTCTTCTACGACATAGGCTTGCAAAAGTTATAGCCAAATTATTTTTCAATAAAATCACACAACATAATGTTATGAGAAGAGAAGAAAGTCATGTAAAGAAAAGATGGATGGATTGTGTGAAAAATGATATGGGTAAGAAAGGAGTTAGTGATGAGATGAAGGCTGATAGAGGGAAATGGAAGAAGAACACAATGTTGCGCCGACCCCACTTAAGTGGGATACGGGCAGGAAGATGATGATGATGATGAAAATCACAAGGAATTTTTAGAAACGTCTTACGAGCTAGGGGTAGCGCACATGGGGAACAATATTAATATAGTAAATAAGCGTGAGTATAAGTGAAGTATCTTATTTAGTGGATGTTTTACGGACGTGCGTTCGACTACCCCCTTAGACATTTTTATAGTTTTTTACACGTAGTGAAAACTAGCTCCAAACTAAGCAAAGCTTGTAGTATTGGAACGAGATAACTGATAGAATACATAATATACTTTTTTTTAATACACTTATCAAACATACACCTAGACACAGAACAAACATCTATGTTCATCACAAAATTTTTGTCCTGGGTGGGGATCAAAACCACAACCCACAGCGCAAAAGGCAGAGCTACTACCAACTAAGCTATAAATCAGTAAATGTTAAAATTACGGATGTGTCTCCGACTACCCTTTTAGATATCTTTATAGATCCGAGCGCATGAAAAATTACTGAAAAGATATCCACCTCCCTTGGGGATTACAGTTGTGATCCTATTTCATTTTTTTTTTCAGGAAAAGCAACACTAAACAGCCGATAAGAATCAAGCTTTTTTTCGTCTGTTTCTCGTAAATCTTTCACGCGGATTAAGAATTTTTACGGATTTCGTGTTAATTCTAGCGATTTCTCGCAAAGTGCTATAAATCCTACTTATCTGTGGATTGCGACGTTTTTTCAAAACTTCCAGATTTATCTAACACCCGTATTCATGAACGACACTAAGAGAACGCACAGTAGGCTCCGACGCATTAGGAACAAAATCTTGTTTTATAAACAACACTTGAGTGTTCAAATTCAAATTAAAATTAAAAAAACATTTATTTCAATAAAATCACAACGATCACTTTGAAACGTCTTAGGAACTAGGTGAAGCTACGCCGATTCCACGCGACCAAGCCTAGAAGAATCAGGCAACAAACACGGCTTGGGGTCTACCTTTGTTTTAATGATCCTTTCCTTAATGCTATGTAGAACTCCACTGTGGTGCTAATCGAACAAGGTGAAGGCTCAATCAAGAATAATAATTAAAAGTACTACTCAAGTAAGTACAACAATAAAAAAAAATAACTGAAGAGTTTCAGCACAAATTAAAAAAGCAGCACACGCTACACTTGATTTAGAAATAAAACCTAATGATAAACGAACTATTTTCTAAAAAATAATTAGAGTTGACTAATGTTACACAAAATAAAATAGTGCAGACTAAGTTAATTAATATTTAGCTGTCGAGTGGCAGGCCACAAGGATTCATTATATATCATTTATATCATTTATCATTTATATCATTTATATAATCATCTACAGTTGTACTTTTTCGACATTATGCGCACACTACCAGCCGAAGGCTAAGGTAGAGGCACACGGTAATGTGTTTTAAACTGTCGCTAACACTCAAGTGATGTTTATAAAACAAGATTTTCTTGTCCACTGTGGGTCGGAGCCTACTGTGCGTTCTCTTAGTGTCGTTCATGAACACGGGTGTTAGAGTTGGAGTGAGTGTTAGAGAAACTGAGTAAGCAAAAAATACTATCAGATGACTCAAGATTTTAGTTAAAAGTCATTTTTTTAGCGAAAGTTACTCGTATCCTTGATTGATAAGAGAGGTTTAAAAAGAAGTATGAATTATCAAAAGACTTTAAATATTATAAGTTAATTTCATATTTGTTCTAGGCTTCATAGTTTTTAGATAAAAAACTAAATCGATTAAAAATAAACCAATAAAATATGAGCTCTCATTTATTAGAGTTTCAATGACATCGTAGTTCAGGAAGATAATTAGTCGACCACCGTAACTCTTTACTACAACAGCATAAAATGACGTGATCTCAGTTCAGGGTATACTACAAGTTTTGACTCATTTTAACTTCCATTAGCAGGATTTTCAGCATGGTATGAATATAAGAAGTAGCTTGTAGCACGGCTACGTCGTAGCTGATTGCTACGAGGCGTAGACACTTGCTACGAAATATTTGGAGATGGCAGCGTTTTAACTATTAATTATTTTGTTAAATTCTGTTTAAGAATTTAATACGTATATTCATGCCAAATTATAGCTTTCTAGTTCTTATAGTATCTGAGCTAAGCTGTGGACAGACGGACGGACGGACGGACATGGCGAAACGATAAGGATTTCTTGTAGACTATGAAACCCTTAAATGGACAACAGACATAGAAAATAGTGTAAATTGGTAGAATCTACATAAAGTGACATAAGCTATCGTTTAGTAGTACGGGTATGATAGACGCTCAAACATCCAAACATAAAGAATTTATGAAATAGGATCAATACTGATCCCCAAGTACGGTAGATATACTCTCAAATCTCAAGGCGCCTAGATCCAGATGTCTAAAAGGGGGTAGTCAAAAGCACGACCAAACATTATGTTTGGCACAATACCCACATTTTGCAATAGTAAGCATTCCATACGTGACAGGTTACAAGACCATTGCCATAAGTTAAAGCTTTTATACTAACTGGTTTCCTCACGATGTTTTTCTTCACCGTTTTGAGCACATGTTTTGATGCGCATTTACAAATTTTGAAGTCTATATTAAAAGTATTATATAGTTCTACTTTCTCATTTGATCAGAGAATATTCCAAAATAATTCTAAACGGATATGTAAAGAAACATACTGCAAACGCGTCCCACGTTCCGACTACAAATTTTCATTAGTCGACAAAATATCGGGAAAATATCAGAAAAAACAACGAATTTGGGATGTAACCCCAGGGGCAAAGTAGTATGACAGTGAAAGTACGGTATGACATCTTATGAAAACATTTTGATAATCTTTTTAACCGACGGCAAAACAGGAGGTTCTCAATTTAACGTTATTTTTTTGCTTTTTAGGGTATCTCATGAACCGTGATAGCTAGACAGATGAAATTTTCACAGATTATGTATTTCTGTTGCTGCTATAACAACAAATACTAAAAACAGAATAAAATATATATTTAAGGGGGGCTCCCATACAACAAACATGATTTTTTTGGCGTTTTTATAGATAATGGTATGGAACCCTTCATGCGCGAGTAAGACTCGCACTTGGCCGGTTTTTAAGTAAGTCGCGTAAGTCTTTTTACCTGGTGATGCTATTTCAATTATTTTTTGTATTGTGTGGAGAATAGTTCTAATTTAAAAAATAGGATTACGACTGTAATCCCCAAAAATGACATCCTCTCTGATTACCAGACGCTCAGGTATAAAAGTAGTCAGAGGTAGACAGAGGCACATCCAAAAAAATATTTAGCTCATGCCCATATTTACACAAATACATTCCACGCGTGACAGGTGACAAGCTCATCACCGTTTATCTGAGTTTTTAAGGCCATGTACAGGTAGCCATGAAATTTATATACAAAAATTCGGTCTAGAAATAAGCATTAATTCAAAATTTGGTGCGGACATTAATCTGATTGATCAACTAAGCAAGCTACGCGAGAAGCGCTTTAAAAACACGCAATTCATGGTAGAGAAAGCATTTTAAAGAAATCCCCGAAAATTGTTTACTCATACTTTCTGTCGGGCGTGTTTTGATAAATTAAGCCATAAATTACATCGCAAGCGGTTTCAACAATTCGCGGGAGGATAAAACGGGTCGACCATGCCTAGGCTAATTACTTTTTACTCTCGTAAACATATTTTTTGCGTTGGAGAAAAAATAAATACAGTCCTGAAAAAAAAAATAGCATCACGACTATAATCCCCAAGTACAGTACAAATCCTCTCAGATGTCCAGGACCAAAATGTGAGCATGTGCCAAATATAATGTTTGGACGTGCCTCTAACTACCCCCACTAGACATCTTCAAAGGATCTGAGCTCTAAACACACCCCTAATAAATAATCATTTCGTTCAAAAACTAATAAAAAGTTTTTGTAGTCTTTTCGGTTCGTGACGTTCTACGCGAAAAATTATGTCGTTTCATTTCTCCGTTGCTGCGTGGAAAATGGACAAACCAACAAACACACTTTTATATTTGTAATATGTAAGTAATGAAAAATGTAAAAATAATTAAGTATTTTTACGTGTTGGCCGAGTGGGAGGTACCTCGAGTTCGTTTAGGCCTGATTTAGGCACAGACATACATACAAACTCACAAACTTTCACATTTATAATATTACTAGCCGACCCGTGACAGACGTTGTCCTGTCAAATTTCGATAATTAGAAAAGACTGAATGTTTTTAGTCTGTGATGTCAGATTTTTTGCACACCAGCGCCATCTATACCAAAATCATCCCTTTTGCGTTTTTTATCAATTTGGAGAGGTTTTTCAAATTTTAAAGTAGTCTATGTTTTATTCGAACATTATATCTACATCTACAGCAAATTTCAACTTAATTGTTATGTCGTTTAGACCTAATTGTGACCCAAACATACATATAAACTCACTAACTCATATTTATAATAATAAGCAAATTCACTACGAGAACTAGTTTGGTTTCAAGATAGATCACAACCTGCATTGATATATGCAATAATTTTACCCGCACGAGCGGAGTCGTGAACGGATGCTAGTTCAGTATACGAGCCTGCGCACATTGGCGGACGGGAAGACAGAGGATTAAAATTTTATCAATTAAATTTAATAGTAATTCCATCTAAATAAAATATATATTTCATAACCATTTCTTATACACTACACTACTGACTGACCTCACAGCTCAGTTGGTAGTAACTCCTTCTGCGCTTCAGGTTGTGGGTTCGATCCTCACCCAGGGCAAATATTTGTGTGATGCTCATAGATGTTTTTTCTGTGTCTGGGTGTTAATATGTTATACATAGTATGTATTTACAAAAAAGAAATATATAAGTATTCTATCAGTTATTTTCATTATAGCTAGACTGTTGAAATTTTCACGGATTATGTATTTCTGTTGCTGCTCTAACAACAAATAAAACAAACATGTTTTTTTGCCGTTTTTATAGATAATGGTACGGAAAACCTTCGTGAGCGAGTCCGACTCGCACTTGGCCGGTTTTTTTTATTATATTTTTATTTTTATTTACTACATAAATATATAACAACATATTCAATTGATATATTTTAAATTCTCTGACGTCCCGTCCGCCAATGCACGCAGGCCATATAGCAGCGCGAGTGCATATGAGTTTCTTACGCTTATGCTCTCAAGTAAATAGCTATTAAATTACTGAAAGGTCCATTATCCGAACAATAGCGAATCCTTTGTACGTGTAGAATGTGTTTTTAATTATCTTTTGCCAAGGGTTACATTTTAAAAGGTTTCTTTTGAGAGGTATATAATGGGGTGTGTTATTGCTTTTTCTTTGGACATTTTTGTAATTATATTGTTAGGAGGACAAAAATTTATCACCGTGCTGGGTATCTACTATTTTTTGGGTTCCGTATCTGATGGGTAAAAACGGGACCGTATTACTAAGACTCTGCTGTCCGTCTGTCTGTCACAAGGCTGTATCATGAACCGTGATAGCTAGACAGTTGAAATTTTGACAAATTATGATGTATTTTTGTTGGCTCTTTATCATCAAATACTAAAAACAGAATGAAATAAAAAAAATCACTGATTATGTATTTATGTTGCCTTTTTAGGTATACTAAAAACAGAATAAAGTAAAAATTTATTGTCATTGAAAAAATATTTTTCAACGGATAACTTATTATAAATATATATTATCTAGGGAGGAGTTTCACATCTAGCAGAGCGGCGGAATACCAAAAACCGTAATTTAGGCGTGTCTCGGTGAAGATCGTAAAAAGCTGAACGCCGGAACATTCCGATTCCATCGCGGTAGTAAAAAGTATTTAGGCATAAAACGTTTACAGATGTAGAGATATAACATTGCGGCATTCGCTTGGAAATTGGGTATTTTGTGGTTTGATTTATTCGTAGAAAACGGTAGTTTTTGTAACAATATTATTTAGGGTTCCGTATTTAAAGGGTAAAAACGGGACCCTATTGCTATCTACGAAACCATAAGGAATATCTTAATTTTGAATTTAAAATATGAATGATACTAAAAATCTAACACACTTTGCTCTTGGAAGCATTTAAATAGGACAAAAATAGACAACAGGAAGAAAAAACACAGATACATTTACAAAAAACAAATTCTATTTTTATCGATACCGTAACGTAAGGGACAAAAACCCCTGTTTTACAGGAGAGCTGTAAAACAGGGGTTTTTGTCCCTTACGTTACGGTATCGATGTACCTTTTGCAACACCTTGAGGTATTTGGATTATTGAATTATTAATTATTATAATAATAATCGTATTATATTATTCCTTATTTTTAGGGTTCGGTATCGAAAGGTTAAAAACGGGACCCTATTACCAAGACTTCGCTGTGCGTCTGTCCTTCTGTCTGTCTCCGGGCTATATCTCATGAACCGTGATAGCTACACAGTGGAAATTTTCACAGATGATGTATTTCTGTTGCCGCTATAACAGCAAATACTAAAAACAGAATAAAATAAATATTTAAGTGGGGTTTCCATACAACAAACGTATTTTTTTGCCGTTTTTTATTGAAAATGCTACGGAACACTTCGTGCGCGATACCGACTCGCACTTGGCCGGTTTTTTTATTTCATTGACCCTCATTTTTTCTATCTGAAAGTAGATAGAAAAAATGAGGGTCAATGAAATAAAAAATCCGGCCAACCTTCTCTGATATACTCATTTCCATTTATTTCACAAGCAATTACATTAATAACCTAATTGGCGTCGTCACCATTTTGTTTTTACAAACATTTTCGATTCGAATGTGCTATTAACTGGTCCATTGTTAACGGCCAATCGAATCAGTTCACTGCGTGGCCCTAACGACGCACTTTAAAACACCAACCTCGTTTAAGAGCAAGCGCTTTTTAGAAAATGAAATTTTTATAATCTTTCTTGTGTATATTACTTTAGCTGATGGGGTAGTTAAATAAGCAGCAAAACGCTGTAGAAAAAAGCGATTGTTTTTAAGGTTACGTACCTTAAAGAAAAAACCGGCCAAATGCGAGTCGGACTCGCGCACGAAAGGGTTCCGAAGGAAGAATAGCTAATTTTTCTGCACCTTTGAAACCTAATAGCCTCATTAATCGTCTACGACGTCGTCCCGACCCTACGTTTACCTTTTGGGTTCTATTCTCGTAAAAGCAACCCACAACAATATTTGGAAACTAAAGCCTCAAAAATATTGTAACAAAATCTTTGGGTTAAGACTAATAAATGTTTTTGATGAATGCAAAAACGTTTTTCTCAATAACCGCAAAACTTAAAGTTTTGTTTTTTTAAGACAACGATAACTTAAGGATATAATCTAGATAAATTATAGACAGAAGCACGATTGGTAAAACTTTTCTCAATAGATTTATTCTCCAAAGTTGGCTTTTCAAAAACACTAATTTTGTATTTAATCAAAACTATGAAAAGCTAAACAGTTATTTTTTATATAAATTGTTAGATAATGATACTAGCTAAATAAATTGCGGACAGTTTCTTTTTAAGTTTGATGGTTTTTAAGATAATGCAGTTTTATCCCTTTTTCCGTCCATTTCACATCACCTTACCGTTCATTGGAAAAAAAAGAAAAGGTAGAAAACTAATTTAGGTCTCGCCTTTGTACATATTCTTTTTTACTAGTATGTCATAAGTATTAATGTTATTTTGTGTACAAAAAAGTATTTTCATGTTACAAAACTGAAAAAAAACTAAACCTTTGCTCAAAAATGAATAATTAAAAAGGTGGGTAAAGAAATACAGCATTCTTTTTAAGTGAACAATTTGTACGTGCATTTTTTATCACAGTCTCCACGTGAATGAATTATTAATTTTCATCAACAGGTTATATTGAAAATGTTAAATTGAAAGTAAATTACTATGAGAACTGTTTTTTTTAGTTAATAGCAAATCAACAAAAAACTTTTGTAACATACAATCTGTCATACATAAAATGTAGTTAAATGTATGGTCTAATCAAAGGTCTTGTCTTTCTGTTCGCATTTGTGGGAATGTGTTAAAATATTTCGACGTGTGAAGATTACCCCCTTTAGGCATTTTCTAGGGTCTGAGTGCCTGGGGATCTGGGACAATTTCTAACGTACCTGAGAATCTATTTATTTTACTAAGTGACACAAAGACATGCCACAAGGAATCATAAAATTATGAAACCGTTTATTTTTAGTGTTCTACTGCAAATGAGCGCCAAAGATAATTATCAAAAAAAAGTAGATATTACTTTGCACTTCATTTTGCTTGTTGCTTTCAATAGAAAGTCTTTTAATATCCTACTTCCTACTAATATTATTAATGCGAAAGTTTGTGAGTGTGTGTGTGTGTTTGTTACTCTCTCATGCAAAAACTACTGAACGGATTTAGATTCAACTTTACAGTAATATAGCTTATACATCAGAATAACACATAGGCTACTTTTTATCCAAGAAGCTAGTATAAAATACTCGTGTTTTTAACCAAACTCCTCCGAAACGGTTTAATCGATTTCTATATATTTTTTGTGTATATCTGATGGGTGTGAGAATAGGTCGTAGGATATCTTTTATATCCTTTTACTAGCGACCCGCCCCGGCTTCGCACGGGTAGCATGTTATTATACATATAAACCTTCCTCCTGAATCACTCTATCTATTAAAAAAAACCGCATCAAAATCCGTTGTGTAGTTTTAAAGATATAAGCAAACATACATACATACATACATACGCGGGAAGCGGAAAGCGACTTTGCTTTATACTATGTAGTGATATGCTAACTACTGCAAAATGTGGGCATGTGCCAAATATAATTTTTATACGTGCACTTGACTACCCCCAATAGACATCTTCAAAGGATCTAAGCGCCTGGATCTTTGAGAGGATGTCTACCGTATTTGAAGATTACAGTCGTGATCCTATTTTTTTTAACAGTTACCTACTTTGATATCGAAGTGATTGTACCACAGTTTATAAGCAGTTACTACAGCGTTCTCATGCCACAGTATAGCCTACATCTTGACCCACTTCTGCCGCTGAGGGGGCATTACTTAGCGGATTTTTCTCGGTTGACAACCGTGAAGGGTGTTTTTTCTCATGTTTTCTGTGACGCGGTCACCGTTTTATAACGGTAAACAACACTAGTAAGGCGTCCTTTGCTTTTCATATAAGACGCTACAATGATGTGCTGGTCGCTTCCATTCTCCAGATTCTTGAGTAATCACAATAGCATCCATTCATCGAGGGGAGGACGTCATACACGAACACAACAACACTAAAATAGTATAGCCATTTAAGAGACAAAATTAAAAAAAAACCGGCCAAATGCGAGTTGGACTTGCGCACAAATGTTTACTTACCATTATCTATAAGAAACGGGAAAAAAAATAACGTTGTATGGGAGCCTCACTTAAATATTTATTTTATTCTGTTTTTAGTATTTTTTTGTTATAGCGGCAACATAAATACATTATAAAAATCAATTCCTTTTCAACTAACTTGTTTAATGTATATTCTACCTTTATCGAAATATCCAAGTATTAATCGTTGAATGACAGCACGTTGAGTTGATCGATGACTTCTTGTCTAATTATAATGTTTTGAAATTATATCTATTTGTTATATTAAATGCCGCTCTAACATGCCTCTTTTCTTTATCTGTTCATGCTAAGGTTGTCTGGTAGATGTCGCTTTTGGCGATAAGGTCGGTCATTTTTTACATATAAGTGTCAAATTGTTTATTATCTAATACGTGTGGATCAATAAAAAAGTTGCATCTATCTACAATTTGTCGATATTACAATAACTGATCTCCATTTGATTTGAACAAAAACCAGCTGACATCTCTTTGCAAGTTTGTCGGCTATAATTCGACCGTTAAAAGATGGGCACTGTTCTTTAGGCAACCAAGGCCTGCAGTGGTATATTTTTGACGATTCATGTTGAGCTGGAATTGGTCTCTTTTGTGAAAGAGCAGTGGAAGTGGAAATATTTCTGCGATTCTGCTTGACGGATCTTACTTTTTGTAATTATGCTTTGAGTCTCACTCTTAGATCATATGATACTAATATCTCAATATTAAAATAAGTACCTGAATGACTGAGCTTTGTTCAGTATTAAATTGCCTGAAAATACGGATAAAACGACGTTTTCTAAAAAATAAACCTAGCTAGATCGATATATTGCCTTCGAAACCCCTTGCATACTAAATTAAATTTTATTATACTAAATTATTATTATTAACTTAAAAGACAGTAAATTGTGCGTAAATTTGACAACCATATCCAAGATAACACAAAAAAAAGATTTTGTCAAAATGAAAAAAAAAAATATCAAACTAATCATATTTTGCATTTTAAAATTGATTAAATTGAAATTTTCAAGCAGAGTATGAAACTATGTTTGATACGGACAAAGTAAATAAAAAACTAGATGCGAGCGGTGCGCGGAAATTGACAGGTTTCATACCACAAGCTCTTGAAGTTATATTAAAACAGTACTACTTAAAGCGTTGTCACTTACGCGAGTAGCGCTGTTTTAATATCACTAACTTTAAAAGCTTATGTAAGTCTTCAAAACATGATCCCATATCTCCACAAAAGCGACGCAGACGTGAGAGATGTCCCCACAATTAAATTTACCGCGTCGCAATCGCAATGTTGCGCGGCAAAGACTGGCGACTTTCCTTTTGAACGCGGCCTAAATCTACTTCACGTGCGAACCAATGAGCATTCAGCCAGTAATGGCTTCGATTCGACAATAAAAGGGCCGCATGGGAAGCCAGTAATTTGTTATTATTGTTTGGGAGACTTTCTTCTTGTGACTAAAAGATTAGTATCTTAAGCACCACTTCTTGATGTTACATTACGTTTTGAAAACTAAAAAGAAATCGACGAAAATGTTCCGACCAATCAAAAAATGGGCTTATGGGACCAACTTCGGAGTATACTCTATCCATCAAAAAAATAATTATAAAAAATAGGTAGCTAGTAGAACGTGATCCTATTTTCGTTGATGATTTCAATTTGTGATATTTAGCTTGAATCTCTTTGTTACATAATCTCAGAAACTGGTGCTACGAGTAATCTTGAAAGATGTTGAACACTGGATATTAATCTCAAACAAATCAATACCTCAAAAATCGCTACGTGTTTTGTGACACAAAATGTACGTTGTTTCTGTGTTTCCAATTCGCAAATTGTTTAATATTATCAGCATTAAAAGGTTTTTTTTTATTTTCCACAACGATTAGAGAATGACGTGTGTAGGTAATATTACAATCTGTAAAAACTAATGTAGGTACTCTTATAAAAATTTACAAAATAAATAAATTATAAATATTGGTGGATATATCACTCAGCGACATCTACCATCTAACATTATAACTTCGAATAAAAAATGTGAGCCGTCGCGGGACGCCTGGTAGATGTGAAACATCGAAATTATGTTGTACAGGTAATATGCATAAAATAAATATGGTAAATTTTGCGGCGGTGCATGCCCTGGCAACACGCGTCGCGAAGCCAATAGCCAGTCTCACCTGCCGCTATAGATGTTTAACATCAAAAAGTCCATTGACATATATATCCATTGGTTGAATTGACACCGTGGATGGCGAGTTATATAATGCTCTAAATTCGGCTTATTCGGCATTAAAAACCCTAACTCGACCACAAATACACAAATCACGATGAAAAGTAATAAGACGTTTTAGAAAAGATTAACAAGACGTTGTATTGTGTCCGCGCGGATTGACGCGCGGTTGGGTGGTTGGCGTGTTACATAAACAGCTGTACAACATCTTTATCCGTTTTGCTGTCTGCCTCGGGCATCGACAACATAGACTAATAAACGCCTACGGTACTATTAATAAAAATTTACTTATCCAAAGATCATCTGAGGTTACACCAAGACTTGTTAATACCAGCTTAATGTAAGCAACTCCATTTCTAATCCTTGTTTATTAATATTGAATTCGACTAGTCCAAACGTAAGCGTTGGACAAAATTTAATCCTGCGCTAGGCTACGTTTATTATTGAGACGGCTAATGTCTTATTTTCTTTTAACAAACAATTCAGAAAACCCGTTGATGTATGCGCGTCCTAAAAATGCATTCTAATTGACCGGTTCAAAGTGACGGTTCACAAAAGTGGTCGGTATTTATATCAGCAGTTTATAGGTGTGTCCAAACACAGCGCGTAAAATGCGCGGCAGCTGAGCGCGGCATTTGCAGGACACATGATTGCCGTGGCACTAGTTTAGATATAAAAGTAAATGTGCGCACGGCTGACGTCCAAACAGAGCGCGACTAGCCGCACTCAAATATCGTGATATGTTTGGTCATTCCTTTAGATTAATGTATTGTCAGACAGTGTTCGGCTTGCATGATGTGTATATTGGGCGGTGTTGTCGATGGTCACTGGTTAAATGCGCGACGTGTGGTGCAGTGTTCGCATTGCCTAAGTAATCTAAGTATATCAAAATATTTTTACTAGATTATAGTCACATTAATTATTTGTGTCGCACAGTATTCGGGTTTGTGTTTCCATTTAGTTCGCCTTCACTTTAATAAATAAGACTTTCACCAATTGCGAACACTTAGTCGACCACCAACACCGATTTCAACCTCAAATTAAGCAACATCCCCGGGCTTATACCCCCTTAAAATGTGTTGTGTGCGTGTAAATATTTAAGTACACAATTCGAGCGGCGCCGACCAATGAGAACGCACTTCTACATGTGTGCGTGTTCACGCTTGTGTAGTTTTATGTCGTTTTGATTCTTATTTAAGGCTTGTTACATACGACGCTGTAAATGAGCAAGCCTAACGAGCAGTAGCAGAGTTTTTATTTTAGTAAGCACGCAATAAATAGGGTTTTTATATTGGCATGCTCGGCTAAAAGATTTCCGGGTAATATTTTTGTGGGTGAAACACGAATATTTTAATATAATATTTACTTTATGTGAGCCCGACCTTCCTTTTTCGTTAAAGTCGGTCACGTACCTTCAGGCATGTGTACTAAAAGGTATTTTGACCATCATCACCGACATCAATCGGTTCTATAACGATGTTCATTGATGCAAAGTACGAAATACGACAATGTATATTATATATACATGTAGGTAGGCATACTATCTATCTATACTAATAGTATAAATATCAAAGTAACTCTGTCTGTCTGTCTTGTCTGTGACGTTAACACGGCTAAATCGCTAGGCCGATTATGATGAAATTTTATTTACAGATTAAAAGTCAAGCCTTTTGATTTTCAGGAATATCCAATTTTTTACTAAAAATCGATTATCTAAATCTACGCGTACGTAGTCGAAGGAAAAACCTAGTAAATAATATAGGTATGTATCCTTATATATCCTCCGCATAGTACTAGCTCTGCTAAGTTTAAAACTGGCACTTTGCAAAATGTATTTATTTTTATTAAAATTCAAAAGTATCTAGAACAGAAGATTAAAATTGACAGCATTATATAATGACATGATTTTTTTTATCTTGTCACTTGTCATAATTCTGTCAGTGCCTATTTCATGATAGATTCGTAATCATTATGATGGAAGGTGCGAAATAAAAGATGGTCGGTGTTCAGAGGGAGACTTAACAAAAAAAAACCGGTCAAGTGCGAGTCGGACTCGAGCACGAAGGGTTCCGTGCCATTATCAATAAAGAACGGCAAAAAACCACCTTTGTTGTATGCAACCTTAGTATTGATTTTATTCTGTTTTTAGTATTTGTTGTTATAGCGGCAACAATAATACATCATCTGTGATAATTTCAACTGTCTAGCTATCACGGTTCATGAGATACAGGCCTGTGACAGACAGACGGACAGACATCGGAGTTATATAATCATACTAGCCTCCTAGCTCAGTTGGTAGTAACTGTGCCTTCTGCGCTGTAGGTTGTGGGTTCGATCCTCACCTATGGCAAACATTTGTGTGTTGAACATAGATGTTTGTTCTGTGTCTCTGTGTGTCTTTACAACAAAAAAAACGTATTTAAGTATTCTATCAGTTATCTGGTTCCCATAGTACAAGCTGTGCTTAGTTTGGGGCTAGATGGCGCTGTGTGTAAAGTACGCCAATATTTTTTATTTATAGTCATTTTTGAGTACGGAACCCTAAAAAAGCCTTACTCACGCAATACCTTTGTAAAATTGTTTCTCTTGTTTGAAAATGATAACATTTCACGTTTCTTTTTATCACAATGAAAACAATATTGATTTTCATCTCACCGAAATTCTTTGTCAAAACAATTTCATCGTAGGTGATGCGAAACCCATATATAACATTTGTCGACTTTTTACGGCTCTCGAAATTACTTTGTAATGTATGAACAATCTATACGTAGTCTCTTAGAATCTTGAGTTTTTTTCTTAGAAGTGGCAGCCGTATTTTGACGACCGTAGTAATAAAAGAAGTGGTTTATTTGAGGTAAATCAAAAGACTTGGAGCTTTCCTTGTAAACAGGTACCATAGTCTACGATGGTACTTTCATAGTTACGTTTACTACAATGAGTATTACACCCAAACCGAGGATAAATAGTTGCTGATCATACTAGCAAAAAGTTACTAGAACTACTAAAACTACTAAAACGACAGGTGCGTGCTGCGTGCCGAACAATATTTGTCGCTTTGGAATTTCTATAGTTTAAGTTCAAGTTTATGTTTCTAGTTTACTTAATTGAATGATGATGATGATGATGATGATGATGATGATTGTGATGATGAACAAGTAATATCAATTCTCATGCACGTAAGGACTCGCATGAAAGTTGAACAAACTAAGATTTAGTTGAGCAAAGTACAAGAAAAATGCCTCACTAAATTTAAGAACTCAAAGCTCCATATTCTTACATAGTAAAGTTTTCATTTTCTTTACAGTAGCACAGTGACTCTCCATTATTTTCACCGTTATAGCCATCAATTTTGTACATTTGAATTTTTCCAAATTCCCTTTATGACTAAGAATACGACCCGAAGAGCCTTTAACCCAGTAGGTACTAAGATTTTCAAGATTTTTCTTCTTTCTTTTACGTCCATTGTACGTTTGGTCACGTTTTGCGGCTTCCGATTTTTGTGGAAGGTGATTGTTAATATTGGAATTGGAAATTCCGCTGTTTCCTGATTCAATTCGAGTTTCACGTTCATTTGTAGTATTGTATGATTCATCATCATCATTATCACCCAAGTATTTTTTCAGTGCCTCCATTCAAAAAGAGCATTATGTCGAGTTATGCCCATTTGATTTTATTGCACCAATTGTAATCTACATGCTCTGTTAAAAAAACTGTTTTAAAGAAAAACTGTCACAAAAATTAAAAACTAGGTTATGATGTATATATCTTTGTGGTTTGCGTCAGTTAGTGACAGCGACCTTCCGACACAGCTGTCAAGACTATTAAACAGGTACCTAGAGGCAAAGGATATAATTTGGAATTGTAGATAAACATTGTTTTATGTCCTATTCTAACTTGAGCCACTCAGGCTCTACCTAAGTCTAAGTATGCTTTCTCATTACTCCACATAGGTCAATTTAGAGATATTTTATTTTATAATTATCAAAACTCCCTTCGACAATATTTCCACTTAGATAATTTTATTAGGAATATTAATAGTCCTTGGACCAGAGTTTCCAAAAATCTTATTTTAAATTAACGAATTGACAGATTTTTATGTATTTTTACGAGTTTCTCAAAAAGTTGTAGTCCTGTAACTTCCATTTTTTTTAATGACTAACTTTTAGCTATTTAGCTTTTAGCGATTTTGACGACTTTATAGTAAAAAAATTAAATTTCTAAAAATCAAATCCAAAACTATGGTTTATGTTCATACCAAGACTTTAGACTATCTCTATATGAAATGCCATGACAATCGGTCCAGCACTGCGGTTTGGCCGTGATAACATCAGACAGGCAGACAGAGTTACTTTCGCATTGATATTAGTATAGATAGTATAGAAGTATAGATAATAGTGAATTGGCTAGCGTTTTAAAACAAACTAATGCTAACCATCCTAACCTCTACGTTTCTTAGTAAACCAGGCAATTTATTTAATAACTAAGTAACACAGAAAGTCAAGCGCCTGTGCAAATTGAAATGTCCCTCGATGTTGACGTAACAGTAATTAAACGAGTTCTGAATTAGGGTAGATTTATATAAGACCGAGGCGAGCCGTGTACGTGTCCCGGACGGGGCACGGATTTGAAACGTTACATACATTTTGTATGAATCTATATATAAAATCAATGCTACTTTTTGTTGTAATTTTATAACTGAAGAACGGGCTCACCTATCCAAACCAAATGTTTAGGCTTTGTTCGGGTTTATGTGAAGTTTGCACAAAATCGGTAGACTTTTTATTCATATACCATCCGTGCGAAGCCGGGGCGAGCAGCTACAGTGCCTGATCCGTGTCCCGTCCGGGCCTGTCGCTCCGGCCCGGCCCGGACACGGCCCGGTCTAATATAAATCCACCCTAAACGAGTTCTGAATTATGTTAAACTTGTTTCATTACCGTAATTATAAAGGTTTCACAAATATTCAGTCGCTCCGAGACTGAAATAGTCTTTAGAATACGTTTTAATGTATTTGCTTTATGTTTTAATGTACTACGAAACTTTAACTGGTTAGCTATGAACGCGCGACTTTACTCGGGTTTGACAATGTGGGAAAAATGTGCAAAATGTGAGCATGGTGTCAAATAATGAACGTGCCTTTGAATACCCCCCTCTAGATATCTTCAATGTATCTAAGCGCCTGGATATCTAAGAAGACGTCTACCGTGTTTGGGGATTACAGTCGTGATCCTATTTATTTTTATTACTTTACAATTTTTTTTTTCATTTCTTTAGTTTGTTTACTGAAATCACTAGAATCATTTTATATTTTGGTCATAAACATTATTTTTATTTTTGTTTTTTTTTGCGTATTTTGTACCTTGATTTCATACAAAAATAAAAATATTACTATTAATTATGTCAAAACGGGAAATTACTCACGTAAAAATATATTGTTGATTAAGAATTAGGTATATTTTTACGTGAGTAATTTTCATAATAACGTGGTAGTACCACTCACGAAAGTTTTTCAAAGTGAAATATAATTAATAATGATAGGGCGAGTTTGGAGTACCTGTACTCAATTTCAGGCTTTTTTGTCGTGTAAATAAAGAATTTGTATTATAAATCTGATTAGATTTATGAATAAAATTACAGGGATTACTTTGTAACAATTTGTGTGTAAAACGATAAATGCGAAAGTTTGTTGTGAGTTTGTGTTTGTGCCCAATCCTAATCGACAAAACGGATTAAGGTAAAATTTGGTGTAGTTGATAAAAACAAAAAGGAGAATTTATAATCCAAAAAACATCGCCTAAATGATAAAAAATAGCAAAATGAATGATTTTGGTATAGATGGCGCTGGTGTGCAACAAATCTGACATTACAGACTTAAAACATTTTCATAGCAATGCAGTTTAAGACGCTGCCAGTCGACGATTATTTTTGTTCGAAACGAAAAAAGAAATACCTCCTATTTTATAATGTATAGTATATTATGTGAATAAAGATGTACCCATCTTTAATCACTTCGATAAATAATCCTACCGACCGCTGCAATGATGACAAACACACGTCCGCGCGTGGTCCGCCTTAGCTTTTCGAATAAATTAATGATATAAATTATGTATAATTACTTATCAAAAATCTATCCTAATAGAAATCTAGATCTACATATTACCTATCTTTAACAATAAATCACAAATTAATTTTAATAGTAGGTATATAAAATATTTCGATCATAAATTCTAAAACGTATCATTTTGAAATAATATTTTTATCGTGAAAAATTTCTGCTATTATGTTTTCAGCTTAATAGAAATCTAGGTAGTAACCTGAAGTAATATACTTATAAAAATAGGAGATGTGGCTTGTTCAGAAGTATTTCTTTTTTCGTTTCGAAAAAGAGCAATCAGCGACTGGCAGCCTCTTAACTAATGAATGATATGCAATCTACCAATTTTATTAGAACAAGATTTGTAGGGAAAAAATTGGAAGTTTCATGAAACTGCTTTTTTCGATGCGATTATTGAAATTTGACAGGGCAACTTCTGTCACGGGTTGGCTAATAATTATAATAATTTCGTGTTTAGCGTAATTCGTTGCTGACTGTACGTGTCAGATGGTAATCTTTATTGTCGCTCAGTCAAAACGGCTCAATTCCGGGGAGTACTTGTTCGTCGACTTTCAGCGAGTTTTGTCGTAAAATTTAATTTCCATTTTACTGTTGCAAGGATTCGCAATAAACCCAATAATGTCGGGAGAACAGAACGGGTGCTAACTGGGAACAGAATGAGAGCTTTTGTGCATACCAAAGTGAATGGATGTGCGAATTTGTGAATTTACTTCGAGCTTTTTTAAACGTTGAAAAAAACGAAATAAACTACACTTAAACGGAATTGATTTTACAAATGTTCTTGGGAAATGAAATAGAATCACAACTGTATATAAATACAACAGCCATAATGACAAATCTCCAGGAAATAAGATCCTTGGGGATATCTAAAAGTGCTGGTAGTTCACGGCTGAAATCCTCAAGTACGGTAAAAAATCCTCTTAAATCTCCAAGCGCTCAGATCTTTTAAGATGTCTAAAGGGGTTAGTCACAATAAAAAATAAATAAAAAAGCCTTTATTTCTATTGCCAATCACAATCTTTTTAAACATAATTTAACTAAATTAAAACTAGTCACTAGTCCTCCACAATAGTCGCCTCGGCGGCGTAGGCCTCCCCTAAGTCCCTCCATTCATCCCTTTCCCTTGCCTTCCTCATCCATTTCGGTCCGCATCGTTGTGCAAAAAGGGGTTAGTCACAGGCACATTCAAACATACCATTTTGGCACATAGTCAGAGGCGCCATCTATCTATCATATTCGTATTATGCATGAGTGATTTTTCTGGCACAAGATAAGCCGAAACTCTGCCTGGGCCAGTTTTTTCAAGCCAAACGAAATGATAGTCCGCAGAGTAAAGAAAAATATAATTTCCGGACGGGAACTATTTCCAAAAATACACAGTTCAATTTCAAATCCCAGATTTACATAAGAAATCATAGTTTCTCTTTTTTTAGGGTTCCGTACCCAAAGGGTAAAAACGGGGCCCTATTACTAAGACTTCGCTGTCCGTCTGTCTGTCACAGGGCTGTATCTCATGAAACATGATAGCTAGACAGTTGAAATTTTCACAGATGTATTTTTATTGCCGCTATAACAACATATACTAAAAACAGAATAATATAAATATTTAAGTAGAGCTACGCCATTTTGTGTTTTTATAGATAATGGTACGGAACCCTTGGTGCGCGCGTCTGATTCGCACTTGGCCAGTTTTTTTTTTTGATATTTGAATAGATTTACGGTTCGTACGTGGGCGTTTTATTCACTTGAATGTAAGAATAGTCGTTAATATTTTATGGGGTAGGGTATTTGCCTCAGGTCATGCAAGGTTTTTGGAGGTCACATAAAGTGTGCTGTAAAAACTGTATAAACAATTGTGTGTTATTATTTAGTGAATAACATTACATTTTAATAATACGGGAAGGTCAAACTCTCCTTGATGTAGATACTCTAGTAATCTAAGAAATAAATAGGATCACGACTGTAATCCCCAAGTACGGTAGACATCCTCTCAGATCTCCAGACGCTTAGCTAGTAGGAGTAGTCAGAGGCACGTCCAAGCATTATATTTGGCACATGCCCACATATTGCAGTAGTTATTAATTCCATGACGTGACAGTTTGCAAGCCCATTGCCGCTTATAAGAATACTAACTGGTTTCCTCACGATGATTTCCTTCACTGTTTTGAGCACGGTTTTTTGATGCGCATTTAGATGTATTGAACAGAAAAATCCATTGATGCATGCTGGCATTCGAACCCACGACCATCAGATTGAAAGTTGAGATACCTCCCACTCGGTCGACAACACGGATTAAGATAAAATTTGTTGTAGAATGTAGATAAAAATCAGAATAAATATAGGGGGAACTTATAATCCGAAAAGCAACCCCTAAATGATGAAAAAACGCAAAAAGGATGATTTTGGTATAGATGGCGTTGGTGTGCAAGAAATCTGACATCACAGACTAAAAACATTTAGTCGTCATAGTAGTTTTGACTAATGAATGATACGCATTCTACCAAAATTCGTAATTTATTTTATCAGTACAAGGTTTGTAGGGAAAAAATTGGAAGCTGCCTGAAATAGCTTTTTCCTATGATTATAACAAAAAAAAATTGATAGAACAACGTTTGTCGCGGGTCGGCTAGTGATAAGATAAATATAGATTTTTACTTAACAATATTCAGTGCAACATTCGAAGCCCATTTCCAATCGAGTAAATAAAAGAGAAAACTCATTTTCAACTCTTTTGAGAGTTCAGACTCTTGGCTTGAGTGCTTATCTTGAACGATTTAATCACGGGACTTTAAAACGATCGTATGATGATTTTTATTCAGCTACAAAGCTAAAATAAGATGGGTTTTTTAGCTAAAGCTGAATAAGTTAAGATAGAATAAAGTACCTATTTTACTATGATAATTTTGGTTTTTGTTTTGGCAAGTCTTAACGGCCGTGTTGGCCGAGTGGGAGTACCTCGACTTTCAATCTGGAGGTCGTGGGTTCGAATCCGAAATAAACGGTTTATATTGGATTAAATAATAAAACGAAGATTTTTAATCAACATACAATAGAGTTACTCTTTCTCTTAGGTTAAAACGGACCATTGACAAATAACTGTATTAACCATAGATTTTAAACAAGTTTGTTTGTTTTTTATTGACCGCAAAAAAATAAAATGACCAAAACCGGGGTAGGCACCACAACAGGGTCTTTGACCCTACATATATAATAAATATATTATAATTTTCATCACGTATTTGTATGTATAAAAATTGATATAAAATCATGTTTCCATAGATAATATGCGCTGTCACTGGTTCAAATAACCGGTTAAAACCGGTTCTCGATCGTCTCCGTCGAAAAAGATGACAAATGGCTTATTCGATATTCTCTCAGAGCCTGTAATAAATCAATAATGTTCCCATTACACTGAATATGAATAATGAATGAGCTATGAAGATGTCGGTTCAAGATTTAAATGCATTTTACTTCGAGAGAGGCGAGAGAAATTGTCTTATTTTAAACATCTTCAGTATAAAAAAAGGGTTTAAGAAAGTAACAAGTTTTAGAACTAAAAGATAATAGAGAGCTTGTAGAGACGTTATTTTAGTTCTTTACTTTGAAAAGTAAATAGGATCACGACTGTAATCTTCAAGTAAGACAAAACGTATTAAGTTGAAATTTGTTGTAGATATAATGCTCAAATAAAACACAGACTTCTTTATAATATGAAAAACATTCCCAAAATGACAAAAAGACGCGCATATAATGATTTTGGTATAGATGACGCTGATGGCGCTATCTATACCAAAATTATCTCTTTTGGGTTTTTTTATTATTTTGGGGATGTTTTTTTGTATATCAAATTAGTTAAATATACAAACATCTTCACAAATTTTCGCATTTGAAATATTATTAGGACACATTGATATATGAACTCATTATTGTCCTCATTCGACTTATCCGAGTCTTAAGTTGCTCGGTGCGCACTGTTACAAATAAGGCTTAAATACAGAACCGTGTTGAAGATTATTTCGCGTGTTAAGGTGATATGTGAAATATTTTTTTTGTGTTGGCTGAGTCTACCTGGATATGACGGAAAAAGTAATAAAACTGCATTATCTTGAAAACTATTAAACTTAAAAAGAAACTGTCTATAATTTACTTAGCTAGCATGATTATCTAACGAATTATATAAAACCGGCCAAGTGCTAGTAGGACTCGCGCACGAAGGGTTCCGTACCATTATCTATTAGAAACTAATTGTTGTATGGGAACCCCACCTAAATATTTATTTTATATTGTTTTTAGTATTTGTTGTTATAGCGGCAACAGAAATACATCATCTGTGAAAATTTCAACTGTTCATGAGATACAACCCTGTGACAGACAGACGGACAGCGAAGTCTTAGTAATAGGGTCTCGTTTTTAGCCTTTGGGTACGGAACCCTAAAAAATTAACTGTTTAGCTATTCATAGTTTTGATTAAAATCAAAACTAGTCAAAACTAAAATCAAAACTATTCATAGTTTTGATTAAAATCAAAACTATGAATAGCTCTTCGAAAACTAGTGTTTGAAGCTAACTTTAGAAAATAAATCTATTGAGATAAGTTTCACCAATTTATCTAGATTAAATCATTAAATTAACTTTGTCATAAAAAAACAAAACTGTATGTTTTGCGGTAATTAAGAAAAAAACGTTTTTACTTCAAAAACATTTACTCGTCTTAAATACAGAACCGTGCAGAAGATTTTTTTGCGTGTTAAAAGCAACGTAACAAAGCTTCAATAGCGAGGTTTCCACGCTCGCAGATATATTAATCCCCTCCACAAAACAAACACATCCGGCATCAGATACACGTTTTGTTTTCCACTAGATTAACCCGCACAAAAATAAAGAATTTACACAATAGACTGTAATTCGTCCCTTTGTTTTGGCATTGTCAAAACAAATTGAATATCTATACGTTTAAAACTGTAACTCCCCCTGCCGCCCACTTTTTTAAGGTTCCGTACACAAAGGGTAAAAACAGGACCCTATTACTAATGCCGGGGTCCCACGGCCCGCGTTTTGACGCGCCAGACCGCGCCAAGGCGGACGTACGCGCCGTGGGAACGATGCATCCGTGGTGGCCCGTGCTCGGAAAGCTCTATACGCGACGCACCAGACGCACACAGGCGGAGCGTCATCCGGCGCGGCCCGTCGTTTTACGCGCCGTGGGACCCCGGCTTAAGACTTCGCTGTCCGTCTGTCTGTCACAGGCCTGTATCTCATGAACCGTGATACTCGTAGCTAGACAGTTGAAATTTTCACAGATAATGTTGCTGTTATAGCAACAAATACTAAAAACAGAATAAAATAAATATTTTAGTGAAGCTCCCATATAACAAACGTTTTTTTATAGATAACGGTACGGAAACCTTCGTGCGCGAGTCCGACTCGCACTTGGCCGGTTTTTGTAAATTATCTAAGCCCACCCGCGTTTTTTTGTCCGCATTATTAATTCAGGCAAACAAGCGAGGTGCAGAGGTTACCCGGTTTTAGTACAAAGCTGGATAAAAAGCGGATAAAAATTCATGGTCGAATATCATCACTGTTTGTGGGAACTTGAAAGTATGTTTTTAAACTTATTGTTATTTTTCCCGCTGTGCGAGTATTATCTTACTTGTTCGTAGTCTTTTGCCTTGTTTGTTTCATACAGAAGATATTCTAACCTTCTTAAAAATTGGGATGTTTTCATCTGACGATTTGTTTTCTATACATATAATAAAACTGTAGAAGAGTTCAATTCTGTACATTGAATAAAAACTTTAAAAAATACTCTTTAGGGCCTTTATACAATTAACACAAGCCAAAAAAAAAACGTTTTAATTTTTTGTCTGTCTGTCTGTCTGTTGGCCGTCTTTCATGAAAAAACTTTTAGACGGATTTTGATGAAACTTTTTTTCTTATGTAGCTATTAGTCCTCGGCAACATATAGGTTATAATTAATATATAGGTATAATATAGGTAATAATATTTTGAAGATTGGAATACCAGATGTGAAACTATCTGTCGCCCAGCGAAGCGGGCACGGGTCATCTAGTTTAAACACCAAATAACTGGAGCAGAATTTACTGAATGCTAAGAATGAGAATGAAAGCGATTTGACTGCAGAAAAGTACAATCTTAACCATAGTCATACTGTGACATTACCAAGACACTATCCGGCATATCATATTATGCAAAAAAATAGTATTTGTATTAATATGGATTACTAGCTCTCCCTGGCTTCGCACGAGTGGTACCTGGGTAAAAAGTAGCCTATGTATTATTCTAATGTGTAAGCTATATTACTGTAAAGTTTCATTTTATTTCGTTTAGTAGTTTTTGCGTGAAAGAGTAACAAACACACACACATCTCCACTCACAAACTTTCGCATTAAATAAATCTATCGAGAAATGTTTTACCAATCGTGTTTCTGTAATTTATCTAGGTTATATCATTAAGGGCCGATTTTTCAATCATCAGATAAGTGTTAACTGTCGAATAAATTTGACATATCGTATGGAAAATTGCAATTTTATTCCACAGTTAACACTTATCTGATGATTGAAAAATCGGCCCTAAGTTATCTTTGTCATAAAAAACAAAACTGTATGTTTTGCGGTTATTGAGAAAAAACATTCATCAAACAAATTTATTACTCGTCTTAAGCACGTATTATATAATGCATATAAAGTTGCTCAATAGAAAAATCTTTTGATGCACAGCTAATATTCGAGTCGAGATACTTCCAACTCGGCTAAAATGGCTTTTCTTAGTAAAAATTGAATTTTCTCAGCGAAATAAATAAGTTCCACGTACAAAATAGAAAATATTCTATGCCTCTATATTGCATTTAATGTGCCCGTTATGCTACCTCTATTTACATAACAAAACAGCAATACATTTTCTAATACAAGAATTTCTCTTTGTTGCAGGTGTCATGGCTGCGTCGAGTAGAAATGTGCCAACAATACTACAAAATAAAGTCCAAAATGCCGTAACACATATTCGGATACAGCATCCCGAATAGAGAAATGGGTCTGCAAAGGTGATATAAAGAAAATGGCTGACAGACTGCCACTTCATCTTTGCAACTCGATAAAACAGTATTGCTCAAAGATAGCAATAATAATAGTCTCTAGGCTCTGCGTAATAAGGTTCAATTTCCGGCTAGTGGTGTTATTAGTTATATTGCTTAGTGAGAGAACGTTTTGTTCTGGATTCAGTGGTCGGAATTCCATGTTACGAACTAGAGTGATTGGCACAAGGTACGGGAAACTTCAAGGTGTGATATTGCCTATGGACCAACATAAGTATTTGAAGCCGGTAGAGGCGTACCTTGGAGTTCCTTACGCTACGCCACCAACAGGATCAAATAGGTAAGTGTTCTTTAATACTACTGGCTGTCCCGACAGACGACCCGTCAAATTTCAATAATACCACAGAAAAAGCACTTTCTTACGATAAGTACGACAAATATTATATTCAATTGCCATCTTGCAACCCTATTGGCAATTTGTGAATGGAAGTAAAGATACTAATAACGCTATTAAAAAATGGGGGTTAATGGTAAAAGGGTGAATTAAGGGGTTATAATCTTATAATGTATTTTTAGTGCAATTTTTTTTTGTCAAAAATAAAATTACAAACAATTGGCGTGGGCCACCCTTATCACTTATGGATATAAAAAATACTCTACGGCACATTCTCTGACCTACTGAAAATACTCAAAAAATCATTAAAATCGGTCGAGTCGTTTCGGAGGAGTTTGGTTACAAACACTATGACACGAGAATTTTATATATTAGATGAAGATGATTACATAGATATAACTAAAACAATTCATATTTTCTTGTGTTCACTATTAAAACAGTTGTTGTAAATTTGATATAGTATGACTTTGTTTGCTAAATGTACATCGATTAGCTAAATTCATTGTAAAACACGACGTCAATATTAATTTTACGTCCGACCCATTTAATGAATCTCATCCATATTTCCATGAGAAATGTTCTGGCAAACAGACAAAGCAATTTCGCTAATGAGCTTCAGTTTTTGCGTACGTCCGCAATCACGTGGAAATCAGGTTACGTAATGTAAGTAAGCGTATGTTTATTAATAAAACCTAAAAAAAAGATATCATCGCTTGTTTTGAAAGAGAAAATTTTGGGTTTTGTTGTTAGTTTTTAAAATATACTGTGCCGGTTACCTACTTTCTATGTGAATGTGGCCTTACAAAAAACGTCGCTTCAATGTAAAACTGTTTTTCTTCATATTTATTTGTCATTACTAATGGGACATTTATGAAATTATAAAAGAAAAATAACAAGTGTTTTGGAGCAGAAAACCAATAACGAAAACGGATATGTATTTTAATGAGAGATAACATTTTTTTGGTTTTATTTATATAACGTTGTTGATTTTAGACAGAAATACCAAGCTGTGATAATAATAAAACAAAACTGAATTCATTATAATAATAATAAATAAATAATATATATTCGTTGACACACAACACTATCTAGCCCCAAACTAAATAATTAGAAGCTTTGCTACAGGTAAACATGTGTTAAAAAATGTTTGGACGTGTAGATATTAGCATAAAACTACTAGAACTGTGAATCCTAATCCTAATCCTAATAATATTATAAAAGCGAAAGTTTGTGATAAGGCTGCTATGTTTGTTCCCTAATCAAAAATAAACGTTAAAACGGATTAAGATGAAATTTGCTGTAGTATGTAGGTAGATAAAAAAACAATAAATGAAGGGGGAACTTATAATCCGAAAAACAACCCCTAAATGATAAAAAAAAACGCAAAAAGGATGATTTTGGTATAGATGGCGCTGGTGTGCAACAAATCTGACACAGACTAAAAACATTAATCGTCATAGCACCACAGACAGTTTTGATTAATGAATGATACGCAATCTACCAAAATTCGTAATTTATTTTATTAGTACAAGGTTTGTTGGGAAAAAATTTGAAGTGGTCTGAAATTGCTTTTTTCTATGCAATTATTGAAATTTAGGCAGGACAAAGTCTGTCACGGGTCGGTTTGTAATAAATGATTTCTCAACGTCGGTCGTCGTCGAAGTTACTTTACACTTTCACATAATTGTTTTCCGAAAACATGAAATTCCTATAATCGAACTATCTACATTTTTCTGTAGTACAACGAAATAGCTGTTTAACTTTGCCTGTCTCTTGCAGTCTGGTTACGGGCATTTTGTATTACCTCAAAGACATCTTGTCTTTAGTCTAGTGGAAAACAAGTGAATACTAGGTTTATTTTCAACCTTATTGCGTTCAATATAGTTCATTGTTTTCATGTGTATGTTGGGTTTAAATTTATTTATCATTTTGATCATGTTTTTCTCAATGATTGCCAAAGATAGTGAGATATTTTTAAATGGCAAAGATAAAATTAGTATAAATACGTACCATAATTTAAAAAGTTTCATTTTTCGTTTGAGTTTTTAGCACATTTTCTGTCTTATCCGAAGAATCTGCTCGTACCGAAAAATGAGAATGGTCAAATTTAATTTATGTTATAAGAGCAAAATTCATGCGGTTGAGATCATATTTAAGTCTACGTCATTTTTAGGGTTTCGTATCTTAAGGGGCTGTATTTCGACGATTGCTCTTGTTCGAAACGAAAAAAGAAAAACTTCTGAACAAGCCACATCTCCTATTTTTATAAGTATATTACTTCAGGTTCCTACCTAGATTTCTATTAAGCTGAAAACATAATAGCAGAAACTTTAAACGATAAAGATATTATTTCAAAATGATACGTTTTAGAATTTATGATCGAAATATTTTGATACCTACTATTAAAATCAACTTGTGATTTATTGTTAAAGATAGGTAATAGTAGATCTAGATTTCTATTAGAATAGATTTTTGATAAGTAATTTTATACATAATTTATATCATTAATTTATTCGAAAAGCAAAGGCGGACCACGCGCCGACGTGTGTTTGTTGTCATTGCAGCGGTCGGTAGGATTATTTATCGAAGTGATTAAAGATGGGTACATCTTTATTCACATATACTATACATTATAAAATAGGAGATGTGGCTTGTTCAGAAGTATAGCTTTTTTCGTTTCGAACAAAAACAATCGTCGACAGGGAGCGCCTTAAGAGTAAAAACGAGACCCTATTACTAAGACTTCGCTGTCTATTTGTCCGTCTGTTACAAGGCTGTATCTCATGAACTGTGATAGCAAGACAGTTGAAATTTTCACACATAATGTATTTTTGTTGCCGCTATAACAACAAACACTGAAAACAGAATACAATAAATATTTAAGTAAAAAGACAAAAAAAAACACGTTTGTTATGTGGTAGCCCACCACATAACAAACGTGTTTTTTTTGTCTTTTTTGTAAATAATTGTACCAGAACCCTTCGTGCGCGAGTCCGACTCGCACTTGGCTGGTTTATTTATTACTTTTGCTTTCAAACCTCTTTAAAGTCAAAATATATAAATAAAATCCGAACAAAGAGTCAGGACTATTTTCTGTTACTTATTAACATATTCCTGTTATATAATCATCATCATCATCGTCATCTTCCTGCCCTTATCCCACTTAAGTGGGGTCGGCACAACATGTGTACTTCTTCCATTTCCCTCTATCAGCCGTCATCTCATCACTCACTCCTTTCTTACCCATATCATATTTCACACAGTCCATCCATCTTTTCTTTTCCTGTTATATAATAATATTTTATATTTATTCAGGTTTGCACCAACCCGAGCGCCGGCACCCTGGGACGACGTGAAGACTGTCGACCAGATGGGCCCGGTCTGCCCTCAAAAGCTGCCTGACATCTCCAACGAGACGCTAGCTTTGGAGAGAATGCCGAAAGGAAGGCTGGAGTACCTCAGGAGGTTGCTGCCGAGGTTGAAGAATCAGAGCGAAGACTGCTTGTACATGAACATCTATACGCCGGTGCAAGGTATTATATTTTTTGATCATTATTATTAATAACAAGCTGACCCGGCGAACTTCGTATCGCTATAGAATTAACAAAAGTGTTAAGTTCCCGTTCCCGTTCCCGTTCCCGTTCCCGTTCCCGTTCCCGTTCCCGTTTTCCTGCTTTTCTCTTGAATTTTTTCCTGCTATAAACTGCACGGAGCCCGAGACCTTTCCAACGAATGCAAAACCGTGGAAATCGGTTTGTGCGTTCTGGAGTTATAGCGTCAGGAAGGAAAACCCGACTTATTTTTATATTATAGATTAGTGAATTAAAACTATTGTGGTTGTTATTCATTTTAGATTTCAGATCGGCGAATACTCAAGTAACTATAGATTTTGACACGGGACTTTATCACGTAATTACCTTTAATTTACTTTATCGACGTTTCGGCTATGTTACAATAACCATGGTCGCGGGCAGACAAAAAAAAATGAATACTCAAGTATTCGCAACGTCAGCAATACAACAAGAAACGTGGTAATTAGCCGTATTTGTAGTTAATATTAGTTAGTGTCAATGAGACTGTTGGAAAAGAAAAACCTCGATGTATTTTGTTGGATCAAATTGGCGACGTTTTTGAAATAGACCAAGTCAAGAGTACTCTAAACCGACGAGTATGCATGAGAAATGTGATGCGAGTGAATGAAGCAATAGAAGTTCCTATGTCAAGGTCGTAGAAAGTGGAAAGTCTTCTAATCTCTGCCTACCCCTTTGAGAAACAGACGTAATATGTATCTAATAAGCGACACGGCCGTACCATCCTTTGTTTGTACCGGATACCATCGAGCAGTTTAAGCCATGTAGGTTTTACTACTAAAAGCTCTTAGTTGGACTCCTTCGGGACCAATGCATTTTGTCTAAAAATGTTAAGTGTATGCTCCATCTTTACATGACCCACATGTGGGACATGTTGGTGTTAAACGAGGCGTACATGACAGCCATCTGGGTCATTGCTCACTATTCAGGATCGAATTTCGTGGACGTAATAAAACTAACCAACATCGTACATGAGCGTATGGGCTAATAAATCGGTAAAGTAGACCACCTGTCACGTATAGAGAGCTAACTACTGCAAAGATGGTGTCAATTTTGACAGGACTAAAGAAGGTCGATGCTTACAATTATTCCTACTCCAAAGTTACAAGATCTGTGAACGAATTTTGAAGGAATTATCATTGTCATACACCCTTCTTACTTTTTTGGCTGACATAAAATAAATAAATAAATATTGGTGGACATTACTACACAACGCTATCTAGCCCCAAACTAAGCAAAACTTGTACTATGGGAACTAGTTAACTGATAGAGTACTTATATATATCCTTTTTTGTAAATACATACATATGATACATAATAACACCAGACACAGAACAAACATCTACTGTATGTTCATCACACAAATGTTTGCCTGGGTGGGGATCGAACCCACAACCTACAGCGCAGAAAGCTACTACCAACTGAGCTGTGAGGCCAGTCAAATGCTTGCTTGCTCATGCTCTCGACTTCTTAATTTGACTAACTAGAGACTACAATCTATTCATTTATTTATTTGCTTTATTAAAAACAAGCTAACCCGGCGAACTTCGTATCGCTTTAGAATTAACTCCCGTTCCCGTTAAAAAGTATCCTATGTTCCGACTCCTGGTTCTATGTTACCTCGCCACCAATTTTCAGCCAAATCGGTTCAGCCGTTCTCGAGTTATAAGTGTTGTAACAAACCCGACTTTCTTTTATATAGTAGACTAGCGACCCGCCCCGGCTTCGCACGGGTGCAAAGCTGATACCAAAATATATTACAGAATGTCTTTGTATACACGTTAACAACATTTAAAAAATTTCTTAAAATTATCATAAAATCTTAAAATTATCAGTGGTTCTCTAATATATTAAGCATGTTATTATACATTATAAACCTTCCTCCTAAATCACTCTATCTATTAAAAAAAATCGCATCAAAATCCGTTGTGTAGTTTTAAAGATATAAGCAAACATACAGACGCGGGAAGCGGAAAGCGACTTTGCTTTATACTATGTAGTGATTGATAATAAATAGGGTAAGTACATGGGTCCCATAATCTAGCTCAATGACTAAGTTACCGTCAAAAATCAATTTAAAATCGATCATCCTTTATAGCATTTGGATTCTCTCATTTTGAAAGCAGACAATGGTGCCATCTTCAAACTATTTAAAACCATTGTGGGCTTTGATTAAAATTTCGCCTTCAAGTTTTTCTGTTGGAGACATTTCATTACGAGTAGAACCCCCAATAGTCTAGTCTATTGATATGAAATATTAAAATTTAGCCGAGCAAATGCCTTGCTCTTTGCTGAAATTTTGAATGTTAACGATGTGGCTTTCTTTGTTGAAACTTTTGATGAGATTTGCTAAAGACTAAGCTGAAGTATTTTTTTAGATAATTTTTTATTGGAATTGAAGAAAAAGAGTGTATTAAATCTCTTATTTTTTCTGTGGGTTATTATACAATTACCTATCAAGACTTCATGTTCTCAAAGGCTAGTTGGCTGTAAATGTTCTCCTGACTAGGTATGTAACTCACTAATACATAATGTAAAATTGATCCAGTAGTTTTTAGGGTTCCGTACCCGAAGGGTAAAAACGGGACCCTTTACTTAGACTTCGCTGTCCTTCTGTCTGTCACAAGGCTGTATCTCATGAACCGTGATAGCTAGACAGTTAAAATTTTCACAAATCATGTATTTATGTTGCCGCTATAACCGCAAATACTACAAACAGAATAAAATAAATATTTAAGTAGGGCTCCTATACAACAAATGTGTTTTTTCTCGCCGTTTTTATAGATAATGGTACGGAACCCTTCATGCGCGAGTCCGACTCGCACTTGGCCGGTTTTTTAGTTTATCCAGTACAAACAAAAATACAAATTTTACCTCTACTAGGTAGTGACAGAAAGTGATTACAGAACTGGCTTGAATCATTAAATGCTACCGAATGACGAGTAGGTACATCCATTGTAGCATACAGTTAGGTATACTCTGGTCAGGCAACTCCACCTGGACTGAAATCTGACCAGAAATCTTTTAATCCTTGTTTGCACAAAGCCCGAATGATTCGCTCTGTAAACAGCAATCACTAATTGTCCTGCTTCTATCCGTTCAATTTGCCTAATCACATTAGTTTCATCATAAAATAAAACAAATTTTATTGTCGTGTTTATTAACAAATACCGGCCAAGTGCGAGTCGGACTCGCGCACGAAGGGTTCCGTGCTATTATCTATAAAAAAACGGCCAAAAAAATCACGTCTGTTGTATGTTGGAGCCCCACTTAAATATTTATTTTATTATGATTTTAGTGATTGTTGTTATAGCGGCATCAAAAATACAAAATCTGTGAAAATTTTAACTATCTAGCTCTCACGGTTCAACAGATATAGCCATGTGGGTCCCGTTTTTACCCTTTAACACGGAACCCTAAAAATGATTAATGAGACAATTATTCAGTCAGTAAAAATGCCAGATGACATAAAGGTTCGTTTAAAAAGGTTGGATATGAATAATGAGGTTTTACTAATTTTATAAAAAGTTCAATATCCTGTGGAGTGTTATGTATACCATGGAATCTACCTATAGTACGTTCCATAGTCATATATTTTTTTTATAAACAATATCCCCTTTGTGTGAAGTTTTAAGTATCTAAGCATAAATATCGCTTTATTATTTTGTGTTTTTACAGTATTTTTTGAAACGTTGTGACCACATAAAGCCTGACCTAACAAAAAACTTTTGTAGGGGAGCGCTGGTTTTGGTCATTTTAACAACATTTAAATGTTCAAATAAACGGTTTACTTAAATTGAAAAAAATATTCAAATGACGATTTTAAAACAACATACAATAGAGTATTTATCTATCTCTTAGTTTATGCAAAGTTTTTTAACAGGCGATATTTATTAATATCTAAATAGACAAAACGGGAAATATTTAGTTGTGGTCAATCAACATTGTATTAACAATAGATTTTTAACAAGTTAGTTATTGACTGCCAAAATTGTAAATGATCAAAACCGGGGTAGGCACCACAACCGGGTCTTTGACTCTACGAGCGTTCTGCGTAGGCTGTATTCAAAGCTCCTTGCAGTCAAACGTAGTTAGTTATGTATCATAAAATAACAGCTACGACTCAATTTACAAAAGCCAGAGGCATCAAAGCCAGAGGCATTAAAGCAACTAGAGCACAAGCAAATTCGGAAGCTCCGATATAATTAACCTTAAAATTCTCACTCAATTGTGACAAAGATATCAGAATACTTGTCGATTTCTGAGAACAAAATACAAAGGAATATAATATGAACGAAAGTGTCACTTTATTGATGAGGAAAATTTAATTATTTACGAGTAATAAAATACAACTCATTTTATTTGAAGAGCTTTTACTCGTGCGTTATTATTTTTGATCAAGACGAGCCATTTTTTTTAATTAAATAAATGCAGACTCGTTTTTTCTCAACCGAAAAACATAAATTATCACTGTCATAAAAAAAACAAAACTGTTTTTTTATGACAGTGATAACTTAAAGATTTAATCTAGATAAATTATAGACAGAAACACGATTTGTGAAACTTTTCTCGATAGATTTAATTAGTTTTTAATCAAAACTATGAATAGCTAAATAGTTAACTTTTATATAATTTGTTAGATAATCATACTAGCTACCTAAATTAAAGATAGTTTCTTTTTATGTTTCATGGTTTTCAAGATATTACGCTTTTATCACTTTTTCCTACTTATCCGGATGGACTCGGCCCATACAAAACACCAAAAATCCGATATATTTATGTTTTTGTTTGCAAATATTCTCGTATTGTAACACCTAGACATATACGACTTTCATCCCACAAATATTTTACCTGGCTGAGAATCAAACCCAAAACCTACAACGCAGAAGGTAGAGCTACTACGAATTGAGCTTTAAAGCCAAATGGAGCAGTACTGTTTTATTAATGTCGTGTTGGGAGGTACTTCGACATTTAATCTGAAAGTTATGGGTTCGTATCCCGGGCATGCATAAACAGTTTTTTTTATTTGAAACCAGTTAGTATTCTTATAGGAAAGAAAGAAAGAATACTTATATTTATTTTGTGTCAATATAATAAAATGTTGTATGTGTCTGGCCGGAAAGATCCTCTCTTGGATTCAAGTCTAACAAAGCCGTAAATTTAGTTGCTAATTGTAGTAATTAGAAGTCGTTATCCAAAAAATTGTAGCGCGTGAATTAAGATAGATATGTAGGAAAAACAGGAGCTAACCGTGCAGACGTCTGTCAAAAATTATCTTCTGAAATGTTATATTTAAGTGCATATTTTTCTTATCAAAAAATTAAAGTTGAATTGTAGAAGCTGTTTCCAATTTTCAGGTCTCTAGGAGTGCAGGGTTACTGAGTTATAACGATTTCAAAAGTGACTTAAGGCGCTCCCAGTCGACGATTGTTTTTGTTCGAAACGAAAAAATAAATACTTGTGAACAAGCCACATCTCCTATTTTATAATGTATAGTATATGTGAATAAAGATGTACCCATCTTTAATCACTTCGATAAATAATCCTACCGACCGCTGCAATGACGACAAACACACGTCGGCGATGGTCCGCCTTAGCTTTTCGAATAAATTAATGATATAAATTATGTATAATTACTTATCAAAAATCTATTCTAATAGAAATTCTAATAGAAATCTAGATCTACATATTACCTATTTTTAACAATAAATCACAAGTTGATTTTAATAGTAGGTATATAAAATATTTCGATCATAAATTCTAAAACGTATCATTTTGAAATAATATCTTTATCGTGAAAAGTTTCTGCTATTATGTTTTCAGCTTAATAGAAATCTAGGTAGGAACCTGAAGTAATATACTTATAAAAATAGGAGATGTGGCTTGTTCAGAAGTATTTCTTTTTTCGTTCCGAAAAAGAGCAATCAGCGACTGGGAGCCCCTTAGAGACTAGCAGTGATAGGCTTGCAACCTGTCTTGCATATGCATGCTAACTACTATGTGCTGTGCCTGACAGATTCCTATAAACATCTTCAAGGGTCTTAACGTCTGGAGATCTGAGAATGTACTTTTTGTTTTTTAACATTTTTCACCGGCTTAGTAGTATTCTTATAAGCAGAGATGGGCAGTAGTTAGTATTTAACTACTGCTAAATGTGGGCATGTGCCAATAATAATGTTTGGACGTGCATCTGACTACCCCTACTAGATATCTTCAAAGGATCTAAACATCTGGAGATTTGAGAGGATGTCTACCGTACTTGGGAATTACAGTCGTGACTCGTGATTCTATTTTTTCTCAGCATCTCGACAATTCGCAAAATAACCAAACCTTTTTGCAAAACAGCCGAAGCCGCAAACTTGTCGGTTTACGACTGCTTGTCTCTCGTTTTATTTGTACACGTCCGATGCTACAGTGTACCGGGACGTGAGAATTCCACGGAATTTTTGTGGAAATTTATTAGTTGCATTACTTTTTATTTCGCACTGCGTCCAAAGTGGCGCTTGACAAATTATGCTTCGTTTTCATATGGTGACGACTGTGTTTCGTGTTTTTATTTTAGGACTTTTAGCTTTTTAGGAGCTTGTGATTGCTAAGGCACATTAACTTGCGTTCGCATATTATTACTCCAAATCTGTGGTGGTAACTGTTTTTTTTTTAATTTAATAAAATCTCAAGGATCACTTTGAAACGTCTGAGGGAGCTAGGTGAAGCTACACCGGTTCCTCGCGACCAGGCAACAAACACTGCTTGCACATCATATTTTTGAATGATTTTGTCTTTACAATTCTACAATGTAAAAGTAGAGTTTGGTTCTAGAAACTTGATTAACAACCAGTTCACTCGATTACAATATTTATAATAGTACTACAGATTCTAATTTAGTATCACTAGTACCATTGTTGGTTCTGAGGATACAAAGTCGTGGCACTTGTACTAGTCAACGGTACTATGAGCTAACGGCAAAAACTGTAAAGTTTTAACCCATAATTTGCCGTACCACTAAAAAAGCTTTGCCTATATCTACTTTTGATTTTGGCTATATCAGTAAATATTACGTGTTGGCGTTTTGCTATACGTAGGTAAAAAGTGCAACAGCTCAGTTTCACAACAGATGTTGCCAAGCGTGGACGTGTTTTCCACCAAGCGATAATCTTTTAGTTATTTCCACTACCATAACACGTTCGCGGGCGAGATATTTGCGACAACTGACTGAAAAATCAACTATATTTTATGTAGGTTTTTTAAATTTTTTCGTGTTATTTTAGAAATTGTTTATTTGAAATAAGACTTTGTAGGAATATGTCGCTTATTAGCAACAAAACGAAAACTAAGTAAAAGAAATGAAACTAAACTAAATTAAATTTAACGATTCTAAGTGATCCAAGTGATTTCAATTAATAAACGCTTTTTTGATTTTGATTCAATTGAAACCCAGAATTCAGTAGCATATGGGTTTGGGCCTCAAAACTCAAATGCGATTACAATAAGGTTCTTATTGCGATTATAGATTGAGGCAGTAATAGTATATTATGCAACTAGTGAATAAAGGACGGATTTAAAGCGAGGGCTGTAGATGAGTCACGAGCAAGTGAAGGATTCTAATGATTGAATCACGAGCGCAGCGAGTGATTCAACTGTTAGAATCCTGAACGACGCGAGTGATTCATGGCCCTCGATATAAATTCGTACTTTATTCAGGAGTTGCATACTATACTTTATACCATGACTACGAGAAAAGACATAATTTAAGCGAAAATAGAAATATAATCAAGAAATAAGAATTGTTACATTAATTGAAATGGACATTAAAATTAGAGCAATGACTGAAATTAAGCGTAATTTTCTTATTATTATCATTAGGGTGGTCAACTTGTGAAACAATATTTATTAATCTAATGCCAAACTCCTTGTCGCAAATATCGACCAATCAAATCTCGAGAATTTATTTGCACCAAAGAGTTTTGAATTTCAAATCTCAGCGCAAGGAGTTTGTGTAAGCATTGAAATAGAGACCGGATATATTTTGTGTTCCAAATTCAAACACCAAAATAGTAAATAAAAACAAAACAGTGAATAAAAGGCCTTTTTATTCACTGTTTTGCGTGAATAAAATAAGCTTTTTAAAGTAGGTATGGTATAAAATAAATATAATAAGTCCTTTTAACAGTACGTCTCTTTTTACACTATACCAAACAATAAGCTCGTGAGTTATGAGCTAATTTTGTTTCATCTTTTGTAAATGTAACCAATTTTGTAAATAACCTATTCTCTGTGCACATCATCCCTGTATTTATAACCAACAAAAAGGTGCTAAAACGAGCTGTATCCTAAACAAACGCTCAAAACGTACTGCGTACTAAAACGTCTAATAAATAAGCCATATTTTACTAGATACTAAGCTAACCGTGGCTTATGGACGTAAAGTCGAATCGGTGTTTTGAAGAAAAATACGTAAAAGAGCTAACATACCCCGTACTTTGACTTTAAGGACTCTGGGATAGGATAAATAAAATGTTCTTTTCAGAGTACAGACATATGAACAGGTTAAACTTTATATATTCTTATCTATGTTTATTTAGCAATCATGATGAGAATTGTTTTAATCGAATGAGCAAAAAAACTAAAAAAGCCAGGTGTGAGTCGAACTCGCGCACTAAGGGTTCCGTACCTATAAAAAGCGACAAAAAAAAATACGTTTGTTGTATAGGAGCCCCACTTAAATGTTTATCTTATTCTGTTTTTAGGATTTGTTGGTATAGCGGCAACAGGAATACATAATCTGTGAAACTTTTCAACTGTCTAGCTATCACGGTTTATGAGATACAGTTTAGTGGCAGAAAGACGGACAGCGAGTCTTAGTGACAGGTTCCCGTTTCCCGTTTTTACCCTTTGGGTACGGAATCCTAAAAACCAAATTTTTATTTACTTTAATTTTATAATGTGTTTATAATTTCTTTGTTTTAAGATTTAAGGAACAAAATTCTTCAAATTTTAAGTATATTTTTAGTTGTTCATAAGATATTATATTATTCAATCACAAATATTTCTACGTTAAGCTTATTCAACTTCCTAGTTTTGTATGCATGTTGTTTACCATCAAATTATTATAGGTACAAGAGCATAATTACTGTTGGGTCTAAATAGTGTGTTCGATGTTCTACATTGTAATATTAATCCGTTTAGCTAATATTCTGCTACTAAACCCTCCAGTCTATAATCTCATTTACGTAATAAACCTTACAATATCACGGGAAACGCTAACATACAAAGTCTTTATTACTAACTTACAAAGTTACAGTTAAAATTAACTAGTTAATACTGTAGTTATATTGCGGTTCGAGATAATACAATGGTACGGATCACAATCGTTATACCACTTAGGATGAGAGCGCTGGTTGTGGCCATATAAAGAAAAAATGATTAAAACGACGATTTTTAAACAACATAGAATAGAGTATTTATCTATCTCTTAGGATAAGCAAGGGTTTTGTAATAGGCGATATTTATTTATTTATTATTATGAATAATAATAAAAATAATACCCGTTTTGTCTATTTAGATACGCTAAATAGACAACACGGGTATTATTTAGTTGTGGTCAATCAAATCTAGAGATGTAACGCATTAATTGTCACTGATCAAAACGAACCATAGACAAAGAATTATATTAACTATAGATTTAAAACAAGTTCGTTTGCTATGCTTAGTGATTGACTGCCAAAATTGAAAATGGCCGAAACCGGGTATTTGACCCTAATCACTATTAAAATTAAATGAAAGATTATCACAATGTATTTAAATTATATGTGATCTTTATTCTACTATCCTACCCGTGACAGACGTCCTGTAACTTTTAATAAACGCATAGGAAAAAGCAATTTCAGTCAACTTCCAATTTGGTCCCTACAAACCTCGTTTTGTTAAAATAAATTACGAATTTTGGTAGAATGCAAATTATTAATTAGTCAAAACTACGTTACTATGGCAACTAAATGTTTTTATGTCAGATTTGTAGCACACCAGCGCCATCTATACCTTTTTGCATTTTTTATCCTGATTTGACGTCACAGATAACAAAAAAAAATGGTTAAAAAAAGGATTTAAAAAATGCCATTACAAATAAACTAAACGAAAGAACAGCATAAAAATTGCACGGTTAAAAAAATAATATCAAGCGCATTGAATACCCCCTAGTCATGCAATAGGTACGCCTGTATCCATGCATTTGTTTGCTAACTCAACGGCACGGTAAACACTGTGAAAATACCTCTGTCACCTGTCAGTTTCACGTTACCGTAGTTATTTCCTTTGACGATGGTCAATTTGTTTGAGGCGAATCTACTACTCTGTTTTGAGAGTTCAATTCTGTACATTGAATAAAAACGAAAAAAAATACTCCTAGGGATCTTCATACAAGTAACACAAGCCAAAAAAAAACATTTGGAAATTTTTGTCTGTCTGTCTGTCTGTCTGTCTGTTGTCAGGCTTTCACGCAAAAACTACTGAACGGATTTTGATGAAACTTTTTTTGTTATATAGCTATTAGTCCTAGGCAACTTATAGACTATAATTTTGGAAGATCGGAATACCAGATGTGGAACTATAGCGGTCTGGGTTTGGGTAATCTATAAGGGATATTAATATACTGCTTTAGGCAATGTTGGTCAACATGCTGTCGACAATCGAAGGAAAAGGAATAAAATAAAACCGGCCAAGTGCGAGTCGGATTAGCGCATGAAGGGTTCCGTACCATCACTACATAGTATAAAGCAAAGTCGCTTTCCGCTTCCCGCGTCTGTATGTAATATGTATGTATGTATGTTTGCTCAAAATCAAAATCCGTTGTGTAGTTTTAAAGATATACTTTAAAACTACACAACGGATTTTGATGCGGGTTTTTTTAATAGATAGAGTGATTCAGGAGGAAGGTTTATATGTATAATAACATGCTACCCGTGCGAAGCCGGGGCGGGTCGCTAGTAATTATATAAAAATCAATGCCACTTTTCGTTGTAATTTTGTAACTCAAGAACGGGGTCACCTATCCAAACCAAATGTTTAGGCTTTATTTGGACTATTTAGTAGATGGTTTAAGTGAAGTTTGCACAAAATCGGTAGACTTTTTATCCAAGTACCACCCGTGCGAAGCCGGGGCGAGCAGCTAGTAAGTTATAAAAACTAATAGAAAAGATCTCCTTTAGCGATAAGGCCACTTATTGTCATACTGTATTATTATTACTTTTTGTGTCCCTATTTTTTAATGTATTTTTAATATGGAGTACAATAAAAATATAGGTATTATATTATTGTCTAGAATGTTCGCGAAGTAAATTATCTAATTCTAGAATAGTCTTCAGCTTAGCAACTATACTTACTCGGGTAATAGCCGAAGCCATTACCTTAACCTGCGTTTGGGAGTATAAAAGCACTTAAAGCCGAACGGAGTTCTGACCTCGTAGTAGCTAAGTATTTTTCTGTAGCTACTTAAATACATAACTAAACACGACTGGTAAAACTTTTCCAGATAGATTATATCTGTTAGTGATAATTTTAATAATATTTGATAATTTGCAAGTGACAACAATTATTCAAAAAAGTTTTAACAAATTAATTTATAATAATTTATCTTACAGCAAACTTACTACTAATATTTAAATTGTTATATTCAAGACTGTTTCTTAGTCGAAATAACCACGTTTTCCGTCATATCCGGGTTGACTCTACACGTTCCTGTACCTATGTACCTTTATGTTGTTAAAAATTCAATACAAAACTACATCCCCTATTTTTTAAAGTGGGTATATTATCTTCCCAAACATAAAAATCTAAAAAACCGGCCAAGAGCGAGGACAGCGAAGTCTTAGTAATAGGGTTCCGTTTTATACCCTTTGGGTACGAAACCCTAAAAGCAACCAAATTGAGAAACTCTTTTTTTAGTCACCTTCAGGGGCTCCCAGTCGCTGATTGCTCTTTTTCGAAACGAAAAAAGAAATACTTCTGAACAAGCCACATCTCCTATTTTTAAAAGTATATTACTTCAGGTTCCTACCTAGATTTATATTAAGCTGAAAACATAATAGCAGAAACTTTTCACGATAAAGATATTATTTCAAAATGATACGTTTTAGAATTTATGATCGAAATATTTTATATACCTACTATTCAAATCAATTTGTGATTTATTGTTAAAGATAGGTAATATGTAGATCTAGATTTCTTTTAGAATAGATTTTTGATAAGTAATTATACATAATTTATATCATTAATTTATTCGAAAAGCTAAGGCGGTCCACGCGCCGACGTGTGTTTGTCATCATTGCAGAGGTCGGTAGGATTATTTATCGAAGTGATTAAAGATGGGTACATCTTTATTCACATATACTATACATTATAAAATAGGAGATGTGGCTTGTTCACAAGTATTTATTTTTTCGTTTCGAACAAAAACAATCGTCGACTGGGAGCGCCTTAATGTGAAAAGGCACTCCTATACAGGTCAATCACTGTCACGTTACACGATTTGCATAAAGCAGTATTTCATTTTATTTGCTTTGGATACAATACTGTTTATGCAAGATTGAGATAATATCGCTAGACGATAACATTATTCAAAACCGATACTTCACGACGAAGTTGTTTCTGTTACTTTTATATTCTTCTTGTCTGTCATTTTATTTTTGAGCTGGGGCCGTACCACAATATCCAAAGTAATATCGGAACAATATTACTCGCGGTGCGAAAGTGACAACGCGTTACAAGTTCGTATTGCTGTCACTTTCGCACCGCGTGTAGTACTATTTAATAAATACTATAGAGCTGGTAGTAATTGGGCTGAATCCAGATAAATAATTTTACAGAAACGTAAGCTAAAATAGTACGTCAGCAATATAATATTCGGTCAGCAATACCAAATGTCAGCAATATGCCCCGTCAGCGTTATCTAACATTCCATTTCACATATCAACTGAAATGATAGCGTACCGATAAATTCGAGTGGTTCCGATAGAGCGATCTTACACTACATTAGAAAGAATATACCGAAATTCGATAACATTCAGCGCCCGATTTATGAATTGGTTTGCGGGCGTTTGGATCAATAAACCGGTTTGTAAAACCGGTTTGTAAGGTCGGTTAAACCGGTTTTGTGGGGTACTGTCTTTTATGTAAAGTGGTGATTGTTATCTTTAAGTACGGTAGGCATGTTCTCCTGACCCTACACTAAATTTTCTTAAGCTATTGGTGAAACTACGTGTACTATGGTTCTAGTACGTCTGAAAGAAAGAGAGAGATAGACGAGATCTAGAGAGACCGGGAATAAATATTTATAGATCATACAAAAATGTATCCTGTCGATAGGATTGAACTCAGACTCTCTCATGACCTCACCTTGTAGTAGTTTAGTTTTGTCTTCTGTGCTCTGATTAGTAGATTGTGGGTTCAGTTCCCATCCGGGGCCAATATTTGTGTGAAGAACGTAGGTATTTGTTCTGTGTCTAAGTGTTATAATCTATCATAAGTACACGATATTAACAAAATAATAATAAATAAATAAATAATAAATATTAGCGGACTTAACACACAGCGCCATCTAGCCCCAAACTAAGCAAAGCTTGTACTATGTGAACCAGATAACTGATACAATACTTACATACCTTTTTTTTTGTAAATAAGTACATATATTATACATAATATACATTGTACATATCAACACCCAGACTCAGAACAAACATTTATGTTCATCACTCAAATATTTGTCCTGGGTGGGGATTCAACCCACAACCTAAAGCTAATAAAGAAAAATTTAGGTATAAACGTTTTGTATCTACTTCACGTACAAGTTTTCTTTATTTTGTGGATAGATGGCGGTGTTTAAGGTGGCTGTTTCAAATATGACAGCTCGCATTTTTTGTACTTTTCCGTATTCTGTGGCCGCACACTACGAATAGTGCAAACGCACACATTGAAGCTACTTCACACTTCATTTACCAAGACTAAATAACTAGTCTTGATACTTGAAAATATTTGGTGCAATAGGTATGTCATATTTGTATAGGTAGGTATGTACTTAATAATTTTATAGGTTGCACTTGACAAAAAGAAAATAAATATAGAAAAAATTAATATATATTATAAGACAGGTTACAAATCGTAAAGTGCTACTACACAGTTACTAATATTTGACTGTGCAAAAAATATTTGTTAGGTACCTATACCTACTAATAATAGTAGTTTATGTAACTGTCATATAAGGAAGGGTATTAAAACACGAGTGTGAGTTTATGAAACGAGCGAAGCGAGTTTCATAATAGTAACGAGTGTTTTAATACCCGTGTTATATGCAGTTACATACACTACTTTATCTTCACTAACGTCGCTATCCATTTTTAACTTTTAATTTGTATTTTAAAAACAAAACACATTGCGAAACATTAAATTCACGCGTACGTGTATTGTATTGTCACAGTGAACTTGCCGCCATTTTAAAATCTAACCAATAAGCAGCTGCGCGCGCAGGGCCAATCAGGAGCGAGCGCGCGCTGTTTTTTTTTATTTAATTGGCACAAGATCTTACCAAAGAGTTTTGTGTATATAAGTTTAGTAGTTTCACGTATAACCCAACTGTTTTCAAAAGCCAGCCTAATATCAACATTTTATACAACTTGTATGAGGATTTTGACATAAGGCTCGCCAGGTTAATATTGGTCGCGTTTTATTGATGTTATAATGAGATTTTACGATATCGATGTGGATATTATACCATCATGTGAAATTGCTTAAATTGAGTGTTTTGTTGTCTGCGCTATAACAGTAGTAATTATAAGTCAAGTATTGGAAACATAAGTAGAATGTTACAACATTAGTGTAGATAAAATACATTATGACAAAACGGTAAGTATCGTTTTTTTATAAGCTCTTATTTAACTTGCAGTTTATGTACATATTTATGTATCTATGTTTGATAAGGTGTAATCTTGCAACTTAATTTTAAGCAGTTATCCCCAATCGATTGAGCTGAAATTTTGCATACATAATATGGTGACAGCGAGCTGATCTGATGATGGAGTCAGGAGCTGTTCAACGGAACTCTTCACTAAATAGTCGAATTGAGGCAAAACTTTGCATATCTATATACCTGGTCTGATGATGGAGGTCGGATGTAGCCATCGGAACTCCTCAACTACACAACATAACCACGTCGCGTTTGGGCTCGTTATTTTTATCTTGACGAGAACTAGAGCACAAGAATTTACAAAAGCTTGATTTAAAAAATATATTTTTAATAAAAAAACTTATTGTCATCTAAAATCGATGACGGCACCGTCAACGTTTCGAGTACCACTCACAGAAAGTTTTGAAAGTGAAATACTGATAAAATATGTAGGTATGCTTTTGAATATTGTGTGCGAGCTATGATCTCGAAGATCCATAGACAGCGCGTAGCGAGGGTCAACAAGTTCTGGAATTAAACAGTTATTGTAAAATTTTACTAAATAATCATTCCATAATATTTTCTTTCCAGAAAAAGAGATGACCAGCTGCTCTTTTTACAAATTCATATTTTCCATTGTATTTATACTAAATGACATCACAAACCCGCAATACTTTTTAAGACCTATCCAAAGACATGGAGAGTATGCGAGAAAAAAAAAACATCTGAAAATATATATTTATTTCTACCACATTGTCGGCGTGACTAGTATATTCATGCCAAATTACAGCTTTCTAGTATTAAGAGTATCTGAGCTAAGCTGCGGACGAATGGACGGAAATGGCAAAACTATAAGGGTTTTTTGTAAACTACGAAACACTAAAGAGCACTTTCAGTATTTCGAATTAAAGAATTTTTCAGGACACTTTATTATTTTTTTAATATTTAATTATTTGCATCATGTACAACTTAACTATATGCCATCAAAAACAACTTGTAAAAATTAAAATAAAAAGACGTGTGGCACTCGGAGACTGCCGCGGTAAAGCTATTGCATAACATTTTTTATCAACTTATGTATTTATAATTATTTATTTATTTATTTTATTTATCCTTTTTTCCTTTGTTTTTCTTTGATATTCAACTTTTTGAGCGTGGTGACCGATAAGAAAAGAAAAAGAAAAAAAATTTTTTTTTTTTTTTTTACATCCCTAGATTGCGGAGGAAGAGGGGGATTAGGCATGCGCAGTAACGCCGATACAACCAATGCCACCTATTGGCGAGTTGCTAAACTAAAGAGACAAGCGTGATATTTCAAAAAGTCATTAAAAGTTCTGCTATTCATCGATAGATGTCAAAATCTTTAACCTACCTATTTACCTAACTACGTAGTTAGCATTCCACACGTAACAGGTTGCAAGCCCGTCGTCGCTTTCAAGAATACTAACAGGTTTCCTCACGATGTTTTCCTTCACCGTTATAAGCACGTGTAACGCGCATATACATTTTTCGAACAGAAATATCCATTGATGCACGGCCAGGATTCGATATTTACCTAACTACATGAATTCAATAATTCAATTTCAAACTTTTTAGTCGATCATGTCTGTGAAGTACCACCTATTTACCGATAGTGGTAAAATAGCGCCACCTGCCAGCGGAATTGCGAACCTCTCAAACCCCGAGCTTTCGCATGAGACCGCGAAAAGCACCTATAATAACGTAGTATCATCAAATGAAACTAGATGGCGCTGGAATGCGAAAATCACTCTAAGCAGGCATGACATGAGTCATAGGGATGTAATATTGATTGAAAAAAAATCTATTAATTAATAATCGATTTTTTGTCCCTACAAATAAATCGATTTTCCAAAAAATCTAATTATATGGTTCGGATCGCTTTCGGAGAGACGATCGATGGGTCGGTTCCCGTTTGTGAAGCGACTATTGGTCGGATCACGTTCGGAAAAACGATCAATGGTTCGGTTTGCGTTCGGAGACAAGACCGATGAGTCGGTTTCCGTTTGGGAGGCGACTATATGTAGGTTCACGTCCGGGAAAATGGCCAACGAACGATTCGGTTCGCGTTCGGAAAACTTAGTTTACAAAAATCGATTTATATGTGTAATTTACATAATCGATTTTTTAAAAATCGATTTTTTGAAATCCAAAAAGAGAAATCTCTAACACTCACACTCACGCATATTGCGTGAGTGTGAGTGTCTCGTAAATTTTCGTTACGAAATTTCTGGATTCGGTCTCCACGCTCAAGGCCCGCGATAGAAGCTATGCAATAGCTTAAAAAGCCAATTCTCGCAACGCAACTCAGTTCTTCTATCGTAAAAAGTTGTGAGATTTCAATGTCTGTCTGTCTGTCCAAAAAATGACCTGAACTGTTTCGAGAAAAGGATGGTACGATAATAACAAATACCGACCTTTTTAGAAGGTTCAACATTTTTGGTTCAATGCGTATCGTATCATTCGTCAGTCATTCATCAGTCGTCAAAATTGATTAATGCTAGATTTGTTGCACACCAGCACTCGGAGTCTTTTTATAGTTTTGGGGATGTTTTTAAATTAAAAATAGCATATTTATAAGCTAGGGGTATATTTACATCGACAGCAAATTTCAATTTCATCCGTTTAGTCGTTTAAGTCTGATTGAGGTACAAACATCCAAACATACCTAACATCCGCACAAACAAATCAGATTTATAATATTAAATGTAGATAGATAATAAATATAAATTATATTCGTAATCGAAAATTCAGGTAATTTTTCGCATTTTGTTCAGATAAAGTATCAATTTTTTCCATCCATGTATAAAAAAACACGCTTGGTAATATAGGGGAGGCCGAGTTAAAACCGTACTAAGGGTCATGGTACCTTTTTAGAACTTTCATTTCAAAACAGAAATGTATCAAATCATTATTTATATTTATTTAGTAGGACTAATTAGGGACACAAACAGGTTCACATTTTTCTGAAATTTAATATTTTTATTAAAATAACAACCAAATACGAAACATCTGCTTATTTCGATTTTGCTCCAACGCGACGTATGCAAAAAGGTAAAACCGTAAACTATTATCATACTGTTTCGAAACGTAACTCGATGTAACGCATCTTCTACAAAAAAATCATCCAACTCTTTCATAGTCTGTACAGTGTACATGAGCCCAGCCCTTACAACTCATGCATTGTACCTAACCTTCATCTGTGTGGCTTGCACCAAATTCGTCAAGGCAATATATTATACAAATGTTATCATTAGTTTTGCATGTCCACTATTTTACCCCAGTATCCGGTTATGTCAGACTTCCCCTAAATTCGAAGAAAAATGTGACGTGGACGTGCTTCCCCGAGCGCGTCTGAGCGCTGACTGACGTGCCGACTTGAGGTGAATGTGAGTTTTGTATGGAAAAAATGTATGGATAAGTTTTATTGCATTTTATATTGTTCATAAATGAAAAAGTAAATTATTTGAAAACAAGATAATGCCACGCGGTATAGAGAAATATAAAATCTACAATTTCGTATTATTTTCAAATAAAAATATGCTGTGGGTCTAAAGATATTGGTACCTAACCAGACCCCATTTTTCGACATTTTCAGCGGTTCTTGCGACGGTAAAAACGTATTTTTTTGAAAATGTTGTATAGAACTGGCCAGTTTTTATTATCTACTATTAAAGATGAATATATTATCAGTAATTTTGTATCATTATATCCTCACAATTGTGATTCCTGGTTTTTAAATCGGTACCTGAAAATCATTGAAATACGTGTGTGGGTGTGAGCCGGGCCTTAATATATGCCTATATCGTGTTTATATATTTATCTTGCGATTCAGTCAGACCCTTACCCACTACACCATCAAGGTCGTCTTCAAAAGGTCAAGATCACTATGTAATCAAAGTTAACAGGTTCAAATTCGTAACATTGTAACACGAAATCGACAAAAGCTCGAAATAAAATAAAATTTCATGGGGCCATTAGACCGCTTTCTTGCTAGGGACGAGTGTGGTTTCCTCCCACTAACATTATTTCCTCCGTATTTGGTGTACGTGTGGACTGAGAGCTCAACTCATGGATTCTACAACAAAACTATAATGACCAGCCGGGCTATTTTGTAAAAACATGATTATCATGTTATGATGCAATACCTAATGTTAGAGAATACCTAATCTGTACACTTTTCATAGTAACTATTCTTTGTTTATGCACCTATACCTACGTTTCTGCGTATGTATTGTATTGGAAGCGTAGGGGGTTATTCGCATTTCGTACACTCGACCTTTTAAAACGACATAAAAAATAATTTTGAAATCCCATACAACGATTCTCAGTTTGTACACTCTTTCTATAAGGTTGAAATGCATAGAAATATTGAGAGTTTAGTACAGTGTATGACAAAAGCTTTAGCAATTTTTTGAACATACTACCAATCAAGAACGTATCGGCGTAAATAGTATAGTTCCTTTAATAGTAGCTCGCAAGCTATCCCGTATGGAATACTAACTATTGTACCAAACGTAATGTTAGGACTTGCCTCTGACTACCCACTTTAGACAACCTTTAAAGAAGTACGCGCCTTGAGATCTGAGAGTACTACACAGTATCGTACGTGCCGTATAGGTGCCTACACAGAGAATAGTTACTATAAAAAGTGTACAGATTAGGTATTCTCTAACATGATAATCATGTTTTTACAAAATAGCCCCACAAATGTAGACCTGTGTTTAGACTCGAACAATTCGAACATAACGAAAATGTTTCGTAGTGCAGAGTTTACTATGTGAAAAATGCACAACTTTATTCAGTTTACTGGATTCGTTTCAGATTTGTGCGAGAGCTGTGAGCTCTGATTTTATTCATGGACAAACAATTTTGTTTGCGCTGCATGAACAGGTTGCATTCATTAATCAAAATGAATGCGAAGATTTTGTCAGAGCACATTCATTTTTTTAGATTTGGTTAACTTTATGTTGATTTAAACATGGGTTCGATTCCCAATTTTTTGTAAATCCTAATCCTAATATTATTATAAACTAGCCGACCCGTGACAGACGTTGTCCTGTCAAATTTTAATTCCCGTTCCCGTTCCCGTTCCCGTTCCCGTTCCCGTTCCCGTTCCCGTTCCCGTTCCCGTTCCCGTTCCCGTTCCCGTTCCCGTTCCCGTTCCCGTTCCCGTTCCCGTTCCCGTTCCCGTTCCGGGATAAAAAGTATCCTATGTCCATCTCCTGGCTCTAAGCTACCTCCCTGCCAATTTTCAGCTAAATCGGTTCAGCCGTTCTTGAGTTATAAGTGGAGTAACTAACACGACTTTCTTTTATATATATAGATGTGAAAGTTTGTGAGTTTGTATGTATGTTTGTTCCTCAATCAGGCTTAAACGACAAAACGGGTTCAGTTGAAATTTGCTGTATATGTAGATATAATGCCCGAATAAATAATAGACTACTTTGAAATGTGAAAAACAACCCCTAAACTATAATAAACGCAAAAAGGATGATTTTGGTAAAGATGGCGGTGGTGTTCAACAAATCTGACATCACAGACTAAAAACATTTAGTCATCATAGTAACTTTTTGACTAATGAATGATACGCATTCTACCAAAATTCGTAATTTATTTTATCAGTAAAAGGTTTGTTGGGAAAAAAATTGGAAGTTGTCTGAAATTGCTTTTATTGAAATTTAGGCAGGATAAAGTCTGTCACGGGTCGGCTAGTACAGTGTTCCGCAAACATTTTGTGTCCAAGGTACATTTAGGAAAATGTTTTTTTTTAAGTACACCACAAATTAAAAATCAGTTTTTAAGTAATATTAATCAACATTTTTATTAATCATGGAAATAACATTTTTTATTAATAAACAAAACTAAACTTTAAATTGCAGAATAGGTATCTAATGCGAAACATGAGCCTGTTTAATTGAGCATAGACGGTCTGAATTTGGAGCAATCGTTGACAGGGCTGCTAAAAATACGTTATTTTATATCCTTATTTTTCCAAGGCACACCAACTAATGACCGCGGTACACCAGTGTGCCGCGGTACACACTTTGCGGAACACTGGGCTAGTACATACTAAATACACCCAGACACAGAACAAACATCTATGTTTATGACACAAATGTTTGTCCTCAGTGGGGAAAAAGAAAGTCACAACTTACAGCCCAGAAGGCAAAGTTACTACCAACTGAGCTGTGAGGCCAGTCATGTGAATACACATCACATAAACATAGATATTATAGAACACAACATTAATCTCCAGGTACTAGATACGCAAACATCTTCTCAGGGGCCGTACCACACGCTCAAAAGTTAAGTTAAATATTACTCACAAAAAAAGATGTGTTGGCCTCATCGTACATCGACTTTCATTTCGTCTTCAATGGATTTTTCTGTTCGAAAAATGTATATGCGCGTCAAAACAAGTGCTCAAAACAGTGAAGGAAAACATCGTGAGAAAATCAGTTAGTATTCTTATAAGTAGCGATGGGCTTGCTACCTGTCATGTGTGGAATGCTAACTGCAAAATGCGGGCATGTGCCAAATGTTTGGACGTGCCTCTGACTAACCTATGTAGATATCTTCAAGGATCTGAGCGCCTGGAGATTTGAGAGCATGTTTACAATACTTTGGAAATACAGTCGTGATCCTATTTATTTATTACATAAGGTGCGAAAGTGACAACGCAATACGATCTCGTATCATTCGTATCACTTTCACACCGCGAGTAATATAAAATAAATATATAAAATAAATATTGGTGGACATTTCTCACAGCGCTATCTAACCCCAAACTAAGCAATGCTTGTACTATGGGTTCAGAAAACTGACAGAATACTTATATACGTTGATTTTTGTTTTAAATACCTATTATACATATTAACACCCAGATAGAGATTAAACATCTATGTTCATCACACAATTGTTTATCCCGGGTGGGGATCGAACCCACAACTTACAGCGTAGAAGAGCTACTTCCAACTGAGCTAAGAGGTTAATTTGCTTATAGTTCATCCTAATAATATTATAAATGCGAAAGTCTATGAGTTTGTATGTATGTTTGTTCCACAATCAGGCCTAATCGACAAAACGGATTAAGTTGAAATTTGCTGTGCTAGATATAATGCCCGAATAAATAATAGACTACCTATTTTGAAATATAAAAAACATCCCCCAAACTATAGAAAACGCAAAAGGGATTATTTCTGTATAGATGGCGCTGCTGTGCAACAAATCTGACATCACAGACTAAAAACATTCAGTCTTTTCTATTCGATTAATGAAATTTGACAGGACAAAGTCTGTCACGGGTCGGCTAGTAGTCAATATAGTTTTGATATTCATTTAGGACTTTGTGGTATGGCCTCTGATCTCCAAGTGTCAAAACATAATACATTGTCATACAACTATTTTGCAAGTGAACTATCTACATACATCCTGTATATTCCGAAACTCACTTTTTCGGTGCACGTCAGCGCGATAAATCACGACGCGCGGTATCTCGACAGAATTTACAAAACAAGTTAGTATTTCATACTTGACGGGTTGCAAGCTTAGTGCCGCTTAGAAGAATACTAACTAGTTTCCTCACAATGCTTATATATTAAGTTATAGTCAAAGTAACGTGACCTGGATATTATATAGACTATCTATAGAATAAAAACTATCGTAGTCGTTAATCATCTTCTATATTTATAAATACCGGCCAAGTGCGAGTTGGACTCACGCACGAAGGGTTCCGTATATCTATAAAAAACGACAAAAAGACACGTTTGTTGTATAGGAGTCAAACATAAATATTTATTTTATTCTGTTTCTAGTGTTTTTTGTTATAGCAGCAACAGAAATACACCATTTGTGAAAATTTCATTGGACTATCACGGTTCATGAGATATCAAATTTTCAGTCCTGTAACAGACAGACGGACAGCAAAGTCTTAGTAACACGGGTGCGGAACCCTAAAAATTAATCCCTATTTCCTTTGGTCACAGCATCACTCGTGTACGGCTGGACCGATTTTGCCAATTCTTTTTTTGTTGTTTAGTGTCAGAAAAAGGTTTAAATAGGGAAAAGCTTTTTTCTATTGGGGTTATTAAATATGACATGACAACTTCTGTTGGGACAGCAAGTTTTAAATAGAAATACGGATAATTACCACGTTATTTTCTTGTACTACTGACGTTTGAAGACAATTCAGATGCTCTTCATCAGACTAACTCCTTATTATTCGCGTACCATTCAAAGTAGGTCTATCAGATTTAAATACTCTATACCTAGACTAGAAATTTAGTCAACGAATATTTTTTTATACTATCAATTTGTAACATCTGTTGCATGATTGAAAAATATGAAGCGGCGCGCTGTTTCACCTTGTTTTTTTAATCGCGTGTTTTTTCTCGACAATATAATGCTAGTTTTTGCTCGATATGCTTGATATGCTATTTTGGGAAATAGACTATGTAAACTTCAAGTTTAATTCAAATCTGTTAGATGTTTTGGGCGTGATTCTGCCGTAAACTTGAATGTTGCTCAAAAGCTTTCGGATTTATTGGTTCAGTTAAAGAAATAAACCGACATTATTTTCATGTAGGATGTGTTTTTTTTGTCAGATGAGATGACAGCTGATAGAGGGAAATGAAGAAGAACACATGTTTTACCGACCCCATTTAAGTGGGATAAGGGCAAGAGAATAATGAAGGTGATGATGTGTTGCCATTTTATTATTTCTTTCCCCTGAGGAATACTAATATATATCTCAGCATAGTGCTGCCTTCCGCAGCGGTTTCTAGATCTTGCTCCGTGTGGAGAAACGGATGCCACATATTACTCGTAAGACTTGACAAATTTCCGACTGGGCAGTATCTCAAGTCCCGCGGAAAACGGTACCTTGTGTGGTCCACCAGTCTAGAACAGGGTTTCTCAAACTTATTTTTCCACGAACCTCTATTAAAAACTCAACACCACGGCGAACCCCTTAAAAAAATACAGACTAAAGATAGGTATTTTATTTAAAAAATATACAAATGAGCAATAGATACTTGCATAACTATGTTTAATGCTCCTAGGAATGTATTGTAATTCTTTTTTTATTAAAAAAATTACATACGTTGGTGTTTATATTAATCTGGTGACCCAGTCAGATAAACTGCCGCCATTACGTATATTACGACTTTAGAACATAGATATGATAAAAGTTCGACGTAAAACGAAGTTCCGATCGAAACTTCGAACGATACTTATAAAAAAAGACGAAATTGTCTATGGATCCGAACTTCATGTCCGAAATCGTTTAAGATTAAGATCCTTCTCGGTTTTCGGTCGTTTGCGAGGTAAGAAAGTAGACCATCTGACCCCGAAGTAGCAAGCATAGAATAGCAAAGCATGTTGTTGCTTAGTATTTAATAATGTAGAGTTAATTTGCCGGCCGTCGCAACACATGGCTAATGGATTTACCAATAAATTATGACAATCGATTTGTCTCCGTTACGTATCCATGAGCTGACTGCAAGATGATGAATAACTAAAAACTAGGCATGTCTAAGCTCCGATTTCTTAGGAAAGGTGCTTACTATTAAAACAACAATAAAAGCTAGCTTTTAATATTTACTTCGCCTGCGTAGGTAAGGAAATCTATTTTTAAAATTCGTAAAAAACAAAACAAAATTTTGGGGAAAAAGTACCCTATGTCCGTTCCAAGACCTTAAACTATCTCTACATGAAATTTCCTAGCGATTTAGGCGTGATAACGTTACAGACAGACAGACAGAGTTACTTTCGCATTTATAATATTTGTATAGATATATATTTTACTGAAATTATATCTTTTGGAAGCAGAACATGGAGATAGCCGTACTTCAAAACACCAACAATGTTGGCCAACTAGTTCTTAAGAACTTATTATTAATTCATTCGAAACTGACTAAGAACAAACTTATAGAAATTGTGATACTTGGAGGAACTTTTTGAACGCAATTGATACTTTCTTTATACAAAGTGTTTTATCAATGAAAAAGTTTTTCGACCCATCTTTTTGTGTTCGTCTATAATCAGCTGCAACTGTATTTCCGTCGTCTATCTTTTAAAAGACAATGTGAATTCTGTATCATTACGATTATCAGTTCATTTTCTTATATTGAACGTAGTACAGACTGTGGTGCGGCACCTGTGAAGGAAAAGATGAGGAGCAATATAGGTTACGTGCGTCATGAGCAGGGCAGAAAGTTATGTAACGAAAATAATGTAAGGAATTAATATTGTGAATGGATGTAGACGCAGAGGTAGATGAAGTGAGTGATAAGATGACTTGTTTGAGCCTTCACCTTGTTCGATCGGCACCACACTGGAGCTTTACATAGCATTAAGGAAAGGATCATTGAAAAAAAAGGTAGACCCCAAGCCGTGTTTGTTGCCTGATTCTACTAAGCTTGGTCGCGAGGAATCGGCGTAGCTTCACCCAGTTCCTAAGACGTTTCAAAGTGATCCTTGCGATTTTATTGAAATAAATGATTTTTGAATTTGAATTTGAATTTGACGGCTGATAGAGGGAAAAATATACATACAGTATACAAAAGCCTGAAATGGAAATGGACAGGACACATGCTAAGGGAAGGAATAGAGAAGTGGACGAGATTAGTAACGGAATGGTACCCGCGTGACAGCAAAAGGAGCAAAGGTAGACAAACAAAACGTTGGGAAGATGACATGAAAAAGATAGCTGGTCCAGAATGGACACGTACCGCAAAAGACAGGACAAAATGGAAAGCATTAGAGGAGGCCTTTGTCGAAAGACAAGCTGAGAAGGATAAACCGGCTACCGATTAAAATAAGTTTAATATGAAACAAGTAAAGTTTAAATGTAGATACAATAGAGTTAAGGAAATGTTAAAATTAAGTTTCAGCAATAAAGGCTTATATTATTATTATTAGAGGGAAATTAAAGAAGAACACATGTAGTGCCGACCCCACTTAAGTGGGATAAGAGCAAGAAGATGATGATGATGAGTACTGGCTGTGGTACCAGTGACATAACTAACGAACAAAGTACTTTGAAACATATTGGCTCAACACAAGATTTTAGATTAGCTAATCTTGTTTACCATGGCAAGGAAAGTTTTTCGATTGAAGTTTTGCGCGGAACTCGAGTTAGTCTAGTTTACGTTGGGTTCATTGAACGATGAAAATATTGAAAATATGTGCATAGAGAGGATGTTATGGTTGGAACCTTTTAGATTTTTGCCGATATAGCGACGGCAGTTTCTAAATGTAGGCACTGTGAATTTTTCGGAGTCGTGTTTAGTGAGCATGCAAGTTTTGTTACTATGGTTTTAGGGTTCCGTACCCAAAGGGTAAAAACGGGATCCTGTTACTAAGACTTCGCTGTCCGTCTGTCTGTCACAGGGCTGTATCTCGTGAACCGTGATAGCTGGACAGTTGAAAATTTCACAGATGATGTATTTCTGTTGCCACTATAACAATAAATAAAAAACACAAACGTGTTTTTTTGCAGTTTTTTATAGATAATGGTAAGTAACGCTTCGTGCGCGAGTTCGACTCGCACTTGGCCGGTTTTTTGTACTTCTACTTACGTCAGACGTCAATATGTTTTTGGTGAGTTTTCACCTAAGCGGAGCTGTGCACAGCTGTGAGGGGTGGACCAATGACAGCGCTCAAATATTCGAGTTTTAAATTTAAAGAGCTGTGGTTGGTCCGCTCCGCACAGCTTAGCATAGCTCTGCTTAGAGGAAAACTCACCCGTTGTCTGTACCTTATATGTATTCGGCTGATAGATATGATCTAGCCAATAAAACATAGATTTATATATAGGTAGTTCGCTACCTTCATGTAACTTCAATTCTTTAGATACTAAAATAAAGTTTTTGTGGAAACGACATAAGAACTAAGGTTTTTCGCTCGTAACTTTGATTTGTTTTGCTGTTTTTTTACCTATTTTCAGCGAGACAACTTTTTCTAATTTTATACAGAATTTTCTTTTATAACTTGACATACCGATGTTGATTAGATCGATGCGCCGCGTAGAATTGCTCTTTTTGCTCATTCTATTCTTTGTATCGTGCCAACAACTACTTATTAATTATATTCCCAAGGCTAATAAGAACTTGGCAATACATTTTAGACGTCGCTTCAAACTGCACAAAGAACTGGCTCCAGATTTATGCAGAATCTCGTACAAATAAAACAAAACACGCTCTCAAAAGGCTAAGATAAATTCATAGACGTTGGCTTGCATCCAGGTTAAGCTTTTCACATGTACACGTTTAATTATTTATTAAACTATTTACGAATATTATAAATGCGAAAGTTTGTGAGTTTGTTTGTATGTTTGTGTCTCAATCAGGCCTAACAATAAAACGGATTAAGATGAAATTTGCTGTAGATGTAGATATAATGCCCGAATAAAACATAGACTACTTTAAAATTCGAAAGACATCCCAAAAATAACAAAAAAAAACGCATTAGGGATGATTTTGGTATAGATGGCGCTGATGTGCAAAAAATCTGACATTAGTGTTGACATCAGTCGTCATAGCAACGTGCGTTACTCTGTGCGATTATCAAAATATGGAATGGACCACGTCTATCGCGGGTCTGCTAGTGTAAATATTTATTATAACTAGCTGCTCGCCCCGGCTTGGTGGTACCTGAACAAAAAGTCTACCGATTTTTGGCAAACTTTACATAAACCATTTACTTAATAGTCCGAACAAAGCCTAAACATTTGGTTTGAATAGGTGAGCCCGTTTTTGAGTTATAAAATTACAACGAAAAGTGGCATTGTTTTTAATATATATAAATAGATAGATGTCGATGAAGGCACCGACAATGTTTCGATTCATCGAGAACGCTTACGTTTGCAAACTATTGTGATTTCGTACCCGAAAACTATTGATTTATGTACATCGGGAAAATAGATAAAACTAATACGCGATAAAAACCCGTGTAAAATTCAATAGTTATGTCCATATTTATCGTTTAAGCTCTGTGCTTTGATACAAAACACATGACATGACGTTATACGTTTTTTGATAGGTTTTGGATTATTTTTATTGTATCTTACTTGATTTTTTCCATGTATCTACTCTATTGCATATAATACGATATTTTAAGAAGTTTATACGGGGAAACTACTTGATTTTTCGTAATCGTAATAACAATAGTGTATAGATAACTTTAAGAAGCAGCCAAATACATGTGTAAAGACTCTTTATCTAGAGCACAAAGACCGTGTCAAGCGAAACATTGATAACGTATTATGAAAACTTCTTAGGAAGAATATTGTTTGAGTTTTTGAATGAATTAATTTTAATATATAGACCACTAAACTTTATTACTGGGGGATTAGCATGAACCACTATCGTATCGACAACGTATCGTCTAAATACCAAAACTGACACTTTTACTATACAGTAATTTTACTACACTTTTACTTTTACTATACTTTTACATATTTTTGCTCTGTAGTTAATTTTTTTTTGTTGTACGTCAGGTACGTTAGTACTTTTAATTATTATTCTTGTTTGAGCCTCCAGCTCGTTCGATCGGCACCACACTGGAGCTCTACATAGCATTAAGGAAAGGATCATTGAAAAAAAGGTAGACCCCAAGCCGTGTTTGTTGCCTGATTCTTCTAAGCTTGGTCGCGAGGAATCGGCGTAGCTTCACCTAGTTCCTAAGACGTTTCAAAGTGATCCTTATGATTTTATTGAAATAAATGATTTTTGAATTTGAATTTGAAAAAGTGTCAGTTTTGGCATTTGGACGATACGTTGTCGATACGATAGTGTTCGTGCTTAGACCAAAACTAGTTAGAAACCTGTAGACGTCAGAGAAATAGGTATAAAAATCAGAAGTCACTTACTAGTTACACTTTCGAACATCATTGTTATGAGTTTACATAAACCATTTAAATTATTACGTTAAGGATAATCTCTATGGCATTTTAATTGCTTAGGGTTATGATACACGCACGCGATAAATTAAATTGCTTGAACAATTGCAGGTTGAGAGCGTCAAAGAGATATTGCTATGAAACGTGAAATGAAATGAAAAATGAAATTACGAGTCGGACTCGCGCATGAAGGGTTTCGTACCATCATGTTCATATCTATAAAAACGTAATTTACTCTGTTTTTAGTATTTTTTGTTAGAGCAGCAACAGAAATACGTAAAAATTTTAACTGTCTAGCTATCACGGTTCATGAGATACGGGCTGTATCTCATGAACCGTGATAGCTAGATAGTGATAGCTGTGACAGACAGACGGACGGACAGACAGACAGACAGACGGACAGCGAAGTCTTAGTAATAGGGTCCCGTTTTTACCCTTTGGGTACGGAACCCTAAAATTTGAAATAGGATCACGACTTTTAGTACGACGTACTTTAGACGTCCTCTGATCTCCAGGCACTCTGGTCCTTGAATATGGTAGCCAGAGGCACGTCTAAACATTATTTTAGACAAGTCCACATTTTTCTTTAGTTAGCATTCCATACGTGTCAGATTGCAAACCCGTTGTTGCTTATATAATACTAACTAAATCATTAATCGTAAAATTACCAAGTTCCAAAACAATAAACAAATTAAAATTAGTAGAGATTTCACACAGCGCCATCTAACTCCAAACTAGGCAACGCTTGTGCTATGGGGACAAGATTATATTAATAAATTAAACTTATATCCTTTTGTTTTAAATAAAAATTAACCTTACAAGTTTCGTCAATATAATATAATAATGGTGAACAACACATTGCCATCTAGCCCCAAACTAAGCAAAGCTTGTACTATGTGAACCCGATGATTGATAAAATACTTATGTACTTTATTTTTTTTGTAAATAAAAGAAAAAAAAAAAGACTATAATCCCCAGGTACGGTAGACATCCTCTCAGATCTCCAGACGCTTAGATCCTTTGAAGATGTCTAGAGGGGGTAGACAGAGGCACGTCCAAACATTATATTCGGCACATTCCCACATTTTGAAAAAGTTAGCATTCCATACGTGACAGGTTGTCACAATCAAAAGAAATCCATCGCCGCTTATAAGAATACTAATTGGTTTTCTCACGATGTTTTCCTTTACCGTTTTGAGCACGTGTTTGTGTGTTGTAAATACATACATAAAATACATTATAAGACCCAGACACAAAACAATGATTCCTATTTGACGAAATAACATAAAATAACTCCTATTTGTTGCAGTGGGCCCAACGCTGCAAGCCAAGTATCCTGTGGTGATCTTCATTCACGGAGAGTCCTTCGAATGGAATTCCGGCAACGTGTATGATGGATCTGTGCTGGCGAGCTACGCTGGTGTTGTTGTCATCACCATTAACTACCGACTTGGTATTCTAGGTAAGTTGTCGCAACGGTCTTTATATGGCTCAACTGATTCTTATGTATTTTGTGAATATTCTCATCTAATATATAAAATTCTCGTGTCACAGTTTTTGTAACTAAACTCCTCGGAAACAGCTTGACCGATTTGGATATTATTTTTTGTGTATATTTAGTAAATCTGAGAATAGGTTGAAGGATATTTTTTATACCCCTAAGTGATAAGGGTAGTGTAAAGTTCGGGAAAAACTGAAAGTGCCTTTTTGTCGGATTATTGAAATTTGACAGGGCAACGTTAGTCTGGACAGCTAGTATTGGTATAAGATGTTATTTGTTTTTGAAATAAATATCGAAAACTCGAAACACTTTATCATTTATCTGCAGATATACAGACCCTCGTATGCAAGAACGACACTATGAGAACACGCACCCGCAGTGGACGAAATCTTTTTTCATAAACATCACTTTATGTGTTGAGCGGCACTATGGCGCACGCTACCGTGTGCCTTTAGAGCTCAACTTTGGCTAGAGACACACGACATGCCTCTAGTCACACTATACAGTGTCGCACAACAGATAAAGTGATTTTTATGAAATAAGATTTCGTCCACTGTGGGTGCGTGTTCTCATAGTGTCGTTCTTGAATACGAGGGTAAATGTATTAAGACTAAACTTACGAAAACTGAAGATACAAGTACTTACGAGGAGATCTGAGAGAATGTGTACCGTACTTGAGGATTGCAGTCGTGATTCTATTTATTTATTTTTATAAAAAATATATTATTAGTAAAAAAAACTTATTTGTTAACAATTACGTTAACAATTCACGCTTGTCGCAATCCTGTCGCAAGATACGCTTGTCGTTCATCTCCTTCACTACAATAAACTCGTAAACGAATTAAATCGTCACTCCACTGCAGTCTTAATTGAATTGTACAAAATTCACTTTAGTTTTAGTTTCTTAGAAAGCTACATTTTGTGTAAGACAAGCGTTATTTGTGAAGGAATGGGTTTATTATTTACCTATATAAAAAGGAAAATGAAATGACATCATGACTGTCATCTCCAAGTATGGTAGTTAATTGCAGAGATGATTAAATGGGATTGTCAGAGGCACTTTCAAAAAACACGTCCTCAAAACGGTGTAAGAAAACGAGGGAACCAGTTAGTATTCTTAGCGGCGATGGGCTTGCAACCTCTCACGTATGGAATGGTAACTACTGCAAAATGTGGGCATGTGCCAAATATAATGTCTGGATGTGCCTCTGACTACCCCCACTAGACATTTTCAAAACGATCTAATGACCCCTTTTTTTTTTAAACATTGTATTTGTCACATGCCCACATTTTGCAATAGTTAGCATTTATGTAGGTTGCAAGCCCGTCGCCGCTTATTGTTATCGAGTTTTTAATTCGTGTACACCTTAAATATTATTTAAAAAAAAGTAAAAAGTTGTGTTTCAATAAAATCTAATCAAATAAAAATTATCTCTTCCTTATTAATTGAATTAGACACTTTCAAGAAACTTATTACTCAAACTGCATTCAATTTTCGCCCTTTAACGCGAGGTTTTTACGGCTTATTTTTGCATAGAGGAAATAATTTCACATGTTTTCAGAACCGCGTCATTGGTATGATATTTTCCTGTTTGATTTATTGGATGCTGAAAATGAATGTTAGCAATAAAAATATTTTATCTGCATTTCCCATGGAATAATTTGTTTTTTCTGCGTCGCTTTCGTTTATCAATTTGTGTTCAAAGCATTTGACAGGGTATGGTAGAGTGCGCTTGCCACACACGTTGCTATGAAATGCCACTCGAAGTGAAAATCATTGCGAAATGTTGACCAGAATGGCTTGAAATTCATAGATCTACATGCTCTATAATCTATACATATAATACAACTGTAGAAGAGTTCAATTCTGTACATTGAATAAAAACTAAAAAAAATACTCCTAGGGGCCTTTATAAAAGTAACACAAACCAATAAAAATATTTTGCAATTTTTGTCTGTCTGTCTGTCTGTCTGTTATCCGGCGTTCACGCAAAAACTACTGGACGGATTTTGATGAAACTTTTTTTGTTATGTAGCTATTAGTCCTCGGCAACATATAGGCTAATAATTTATTTTGAAGATTTAAATACTAGCAGATGTGAAACTATCTGTCCCCCAGCGAAGCGGTTACGGGTCAGCGGGTTAGTCCAGATATCTCCATTGACTATCCCCATCAATGGGGATTTCTGGACTTTTTTTTAGAAAAAGTTCAGTTATCCCCATTACACACTCAATGCGCTGCCAATATGTACAACCCATGTCCAGAAATCCCCATTGATGGGGATAGTCAATGGGGATATCTGGACTAACCCCGGGTCAGCTAGTGTTCTATAATTGTACTGATCGTTCGAGCTTGAATTATGTTGGTAGCAACTGTAAACCAAATGTCAAATACTACCTACATAAGTTGATTTGAAAATTAGAATCAGATTGTGCACGACAAATTCCTTTTTTTAGTTATTTACGAAAACCCTTTTGATTATTTAGTTTTGAAATTTTATGTATTACCTTCGAAGAATTAGAACGACAGGGAGTTTTGTGAAAATAAAAGCGAAAAAAAGTTGTTTTGTATTTTTTTAACCTAAAAATCGAAGCTTCGGCTCCGCGAAGCTCTCAATCTGAACACAGATGATGCAAAAAAGAAGTAGAATGTTTTTTTTTTATGAATTTTTTTCGCATAGAGTACGTTGCAAAACGAATTTCTGATTTTTTACACCAGCGCCATCTATACCAAAATCATCCTTTTTGCGTTATTTTATCATTTGTGAATGTTTTTCGTATTTTAAAGTAGTCTATTTTTTATTTGGGCATATCTACATCTACAGCTAATTTCAATTTAATCCGTTTTGTCGTTTAGGCCTGATTGCGGCACAAACATACAAACAAACTTTTGCATATATAATATTAATAAGATTGTTGCAAAATTACAAGGATTTAAGTTGTTAAAGGTATTTTATTTTTACATACAAACGTTTGGTTTAGATGCGATTCGTTTACACGAAGAAATATTTTGTCCGAACATCACTGCAAATATTGTGACGAATGCAATGTTTGGACGTGTCTCTGACTATTCTCTGTAGATATCTTCAAGCATCTTAGCGCCTGAAGATTTTCGAGGGTGTCTCCCGTACTTTGGGTACCCCCAAAGTAAAGTGAGCTGACATGATCATATATAACTATTTTTTGTTTCGCAGGTTTCCTCAACGCTAACCCGATCCCACATCTCAAGGCACGAGTGGCGAACTATGGTCTTATGGACCAGATAGCAGCACTGCATTGGGTGCAACAGAACATAGCGTTGTTCGGTGGTGACGCCGGTAACGTGACGATGCTGGGCCACGGCTCGGGAGCCGCGTGTATCAACTTTCTGATGATCTCGCCTACTGTTATGCCAGGTCAGTTTTATCCCTGGGAATCTACTCGAATATCGTTACTCCTCTCTGTTTAACCCTAAAACACCACAAACTATACTTTGAAAAGTATATTATATTTGGAAAAAGCTTCTTTTTGTGTTACCTTGTAAAGTTTAATAATTTTGAAATCTACGATATGAAGGTAGAAATAATAGGATATTTTGGTGTGAAAGGAAATTAACAATAGTTATTTTCAATACGGGTAGGCAGGACTATTGAAGAGAGTAGTAGCGCGTGAATTTTAAAACACAGACGCCTTAAAAAACCAAGGACGCTATTTTAAATCTATCCAGCACACCCCAAAACACTCCAAAACAGAACAGTTGGTAACCCTCATGTGAATCAAACTAGTGGCAGTAATGATAATCTAGTTTTGTCACAACAGCTTGTGATATTGCAACACAGTGGTGCATAAGGTGTTAATAACATAGCTTAAATTATAACGCCATATTCACCACCGAAAACTCAATTAAAAATGCAGTCCAATTATGGAATTGCAAACCGTCTACGGTAATTTATATTACGGCCCACTTTTGACGTTTCTGAGTGGTCCATCAAATTCGTTTGAACAAAAATAATTACGAGGTTCCCCCTACATGAGGTGCTGTAAGCATGAGTTTTTGTGTAACTCTGTCATTCATTGTCATAACGTGTTTTAGTGATAATGATCTCGAGATTTCCTCTTGTCGAGGATTCCTCAGTCAACAGAACTATCAACTCAAGTTACCTCCGAAATATCGATTTAAGATACCAAATGAGGAAAAGTTCAAAGGGCCTCGAAAGAGTTTGAGTCGAGGTGGAGTCGAGGTTACAACAATAAATATGAAAAATAATCTAGATCTCCGAGCTGCATAACAAACAAATCAATTGTGAAATCTCAGTTCAGGGGGCTACGAACTCGTATAGCGTTGTGACTTTCTTACTACGAGTAGTATACAATTTCGTAAGGAACCCTCGAAGCGTAAGTAAGACTCACAATCGTTCAGTTTTGATCTGCACACCAGTTGCAAGTTTTAGCATAAAAGATTATTAGCTGCTCATAATGTCTGCAACAAAAGCAATTATAATGCAGATGAAATTATAGTTGGCTACGAACTGACATTGTTAGGTTTATAACTGTGAAATTAATTTCGTTTATGAGCTTTTCTAATACAAAATGATTTACAAGCTTTAAACTTAATAGTTTTTAGCCTTTGTTCACTAGAGCTAAGGAATATGAATAAAAAATCAGAGTCGCTTTCAGAAAGTTTGTAAATATTAACTAAAATTTGCTTTAAATTGATCCAGAAGTCCGAGTAAAGAAAAAAAAAAGAACGAGTAAAGAAAAAAAAAGTAGGATCACGACTGTAATCCCCAAGTACGGTAGACATCCGCTCAAGTCAGGTCTCAAGGCGCTTAGATCCTTTTAAAATAAGGCACGTTCAAATATTATATTTGGCACATACCCACATTTTGCAGTAGTTAGCATTTCATACTTTACATTTCATCATTACTAACTGGTTTCCTCACGATGTTTTCCATCACCGTTTTGAGCACGTGCTTTGATGCGCATATACATTTTTTGAACAGAAAAATCCATGCACGCCGGTATTCGAACCCACGACCTTCAAAATGAAAATCGAAGTAGCTCCCACTCGGCCACGGCTGTTAAAGTAAAGAAATTGAGTTTTATATAGTTTTACAAAGTCATATCTGCAATTGGCTATTTTCAGTAGACATAAAGGATAATTTAGAAATAAATTTTATAGATGTCTTATGACGCACCGTTTGTACCAAGGTTCGTTATTGGCTTCATAAGGTTTCAAACTTTAAAATGCATTTGATTTGTATCGTTTTGAACTGATCTATTATTTGATCAAGAACAGCGTCTTTTACGATTTGATATCACCGCATTGCAGTCACTTTATCAGATAGTTGAAGCTCACATATGCTTTGTTTTCAGGTCTATTCCACCGAGCCATTCTCCTATCAGGATCTGCTCTAAGCTCCTGGGCCCTAGTAGAAGACCCGGTCAGCTTTTCCGTCCAAATGGCTAAACAGTCCAACTGCACTCTCCCAGAAGACATCGTAAAAGACCATGAGCTAATCGTAGACTGTCTCCGAGAAGTCGCTCTTGAAGAGTTGATGTCTGCAGACATCAGTACTCCAAGTTACTTGACCGCTTTTGGACCGTCAGTAGATGGTGTTGTTGTAAAGACTGATTACGCCAAAGAACTGCTTACGTTTTTCATTCCAAATGACCTTCAAGGGTTTACCAGCGTCTCTGGAGTCAATAACTTCAAAGCGGACAAGAGAAGCGGAGACAGAACTTTCGGTATAAGAGGGGGTCAGAACAAGTACGATCTCTTGTTTGGCGTTGTCACCAGCGAGGCGCTGTGGAAATTTTCGGCTCAGGATATACAAAACGGCTTCGAAGGCGAGAGAAGGGACCGAATAATAAGGTAAGGTCTGATGTTTATTCAGCAAATTGGTGTTTGAACGCGAATAAGGTCACAGGGCTCCATGCGAATGGACGGTAATGAAAGCAGTTGAATCGGTATCTGTCGGTATTGGCCGCAACAATGAGATGTTATAGGTGTCTTTGTTTTGATGGAGTAGGTGTTTTACTGGCGGGCTGAATGGCGGGGACAAATTTTGGTTCCGGAATTGCTTTTGGAAATTGCCTTCGGTATTGTGCGTCTCGATATCAATTGAAGTGCCTTGGAGTGAAGGGCGCGTGAGTCAAATTAAATGGCGTTCTATATTTACAATAACCCGATTGAAACGAAGCAAATAATGTACATTTCAAAATGAGTGCCTACGTACACGATAATATTCATATTTTTTTAGGTTATGCTGCAGTAAATTCGGTTGAGGGACAACATTTAAGCTCAAAACAATTTTCGTTACTAAAAAGAGGACTTTTATGGCGACTCGATAGCTCTCTTGCTGCTTTTACCCAAAAAGTTAAAATGGGATCCTATTACTAAGACTCCGTTGTCCGTATTTCAGTCACCAAGCTATATCTTCGTGATAGCTAAACAGTTGAAATTTTCACAAATGATGTATTTTTGTTGCCGCTATAAAAACAAAAACAGAATAAAATAAATATTTAAGTGGGGCTCCATTACAACAAACGTGTTTTTTATCGATAATGGTACAGAACCCTTCGTGCGCGAGTCAGACTCGCACTTGGCCGGGTTTTTTTTATTTAATGTCTAAAAAATTCTCGCTTTAGTAGCTAGTAAATTTTTCTAAATAAGTAAATTTATCAACAATTCTTAGCACCAGTTGATTTTCGTGCAGTCTGCACGTTTCACCCAGTTTCAATTACGCCGCTAACGAAGATAGGACAAAAAAGGTTCTACATTTTTAGTCTGAAAACGTTGTATTTATTACGAGTATATTATATGGTGTGAAACTAGTTATACTGTAAGGTTTTTTAGGGCAACCGATGTAAGGAATTTCCGGAAATTCCCTTCATTTAAAGGTTTATGGTTTAAAGGTATATTATTAACTTGTTTATGCAACAATGTCGTAACATATCAGCCATAAGCTACGAATATTAACGGAGTAATAAAAGCTGGCCAAGTGCGAGTTGGACTCGCGCACGAAGGGTTGGCACGCATTATCTATAAAAAACGGCATAAAAATCACGTTTGTTTCATGGGAGCCCCACTTAAATATATATTTTAGTATATTATAGCGGCTATAGAAATACGTCATCTGTGAAAATTTCAACTATCTAGCTATCACGGTTCATGAGATATAGTCTTGCGACAGACAGACAGACAGACGGACAACCGCAGCAAAGTCTTAGTAATAGGGTCCCGTTATTACCCTTTGGGTACGGAACCCTAAAAACTGAGTCTCATCAAGCGTACATTTACATGTTTAATATTATAGCTATAGTTTTCAATAACTTTGATGTATTGTTTCAGGACCTACGTAAGAAATGCTTACACATATCATTTGAGCGAAATTTTTTTCACCATTGTCAATGAGTACACTGACTGGGAAAGGACTGTCCAGGTAAGTTTTTTAGTTACGAATTTATTAATGAGGGCAACTCTGTTGTCACCACAAACTATGATGATTGATTATTGATCTTATTAGTAGTTAGTTTTGTTAACGTTGTGATCGCCATGATGGATGGATGCATGGATGGATGAATGGATGGATGGATGGATGGATGGATGGATGGATGGATGGATGGATGGATGGATGGATGGATGGATGGATGGATGGATGGATAGATGAATGAATGAATATATAAATTAACTATCTAAAATTCAGTAAAATACGATATATTTTGTTCTGATATTTTTTAAGAAACACATTTTTTTATGCTTCTTTTCCCACCCAAAACGGGGTCGGCACAACAAGTTGACAAAGATATTGCGGAAGGATTTTGCTCATGTTTTACAATGAGAAACCTGCCAGACGTCAACCCTCATGATTTTTTTTTTTCAGATAAAACTAATTAATCTTCATGAAAACTGAACAATTTTCTTGTTTTGCCTTTCGATGAGTTATTATGCACTCGTGTGTAATATTATTATGCCCGAGTGTGTTATATCTCGGTTTATGGCCCTAAGAACGATGTAATAAGGCTCACTTTACGAGAAAGTGTGTTGAAAATTGACTTACCTATCTAAATGTTTACGTCTCATAAACCCAACGTCTTTGAAACTCCAATACGTTGGATAACTGAATCAGCTGGACTTACTATTTGCGCTGCAAGATAAAACCTTAACGTACACGATGAGAAAACAAAAAAAGTAAAGCAAGATTCTACGTTGAATAATAATACGATGCCGCACGTGACTAACATTTTAATCTATCTTTAGACCCAAGCAAGCATCAGTAAACCTAATTTAAAGTTTTTTCGCAAGATCTAAAATCCATACCTATTTTTGCCGCCGAGCAGCATTTCTGTGTTTTGGTTTGAAGAGTATCGTAGTGCATGGTGGCGCGCGATTTGTGTTCGTGTTCTAAGAGTTATTGTTTTGCTATATTATGTCACATGCATAGTCACTTAACTTATTTGTATTCAAGAAGTTTACAAAAAATAAGAAAATTGTAAAAAAAACTACACTCTTGTAATATTGTGCTAAAAATCTATTAAATGCGTATACACAATTTGGTGTCTGTGTACAAGGATAAGTTCATATGTAACGTGAGTTATCGCATGCCAACGCGCGATCAAATTTACAAAGAGTTCAGATGACAAGCGCTAACGCGCGTTGCGAGTTCTCGTCAGGTAGAGTTTAATAATAAACAAAGTTACAAGAAAATCAACTCAACTGAACAAAATTCAAATTTAAATTCAAATTCAAAAATCATTTATTTCAATAAAATCACAAGGATCACTTTGAAACGTCTTAGGAACTAGGTGAAGCTACGCCGATTCCACGCGACTAAGCCTAGAAGAATCAGGCAACAAACACGGCTTGGGGTTTACCTTTTTTTGAATGATCCTTTCCTTAATGCTATGTAGAGCAGTGTGCAGTGTGATGCCAATCGAACAAGGTGAAAGCTCAAACAAGAATAATAATTAAAAGTACTACTCAAGTACGTAAAGAATAAAAAAATATAACTTAAGAGTCTCAGCACAAATTCAAAAAGCAGCACACGCTACACTTGATTTAGAAATAAAACTTAAAGATAAAATAACTATTTGCTATAAAATAATTAAAGTAGAGAAAATGTTACACAAAGTAAAATAGTGCAGATTAAGTAAATTAATATTTTGAACAATCATTGGACATTACAAACATTCAAAGCGAGCAAGATTCATTCTCTTAGTGCCGCGTTAAGACAAGTAATAAATGTTTTGGATGAATGCAGAATCGTTTTTTCTCAATAACAGCAAAACAAACAGTTTTGTTTTTTTATGACAAAAATAACTTAAAGATATAATCTAGATAAATTATAGACAGACACACGATTGGTGAAACTTTTATCAATAAATTTATTTTACAAAATTGGCTATTCAAAAACACTAGTTTCGTTTTTAATCAAAACTATGAATAGCCAAACAGTTCATTTTTTTATAATTTGTTAGATAATCATACTAAGTCAATTATAGACAGTTTCTTTTAAAGTTTGATGCTTTTCAAGATAATGCTGTTTTATCGCTTTTTCCGTCTTATCCAGGTAGACTCAGCCCATACAAAAAACATAACATTCGCTCGCTGACGCGCGTTAAGTTAACGCATTAACTCATTTAAAAAAGCGCGTCAAAATTTTGCCATCTGAACCTTAGAAGTTGTGAAGTTCAAAGCGTGATTTAAATCAAATCAAATCATTTATTTGCAAGAATACAACATTATTTTACATGTCAGATCTTAAAACTATTATGGTAGATTGTATTCAGCCTGCACGCAGGCGTGCAAATGTTTTGTGAGTCTTAAAATTAGAATTAAGTATTAGTCATTAGGTACGAGTATTATGTTACAATTCAATTTTCCAAATACTCTTTCACACTGTAAAAACATTAGCAATACCAATTAGCCAACCGCTTAACTTTTTCCTAAATATATTTCCATTTAGTTCTTTTAATTCTTCCTAATCTAAACTAAGACAAGCTGAGACAAGCCTGAGTAAACTGATACAAGCCTCACAAGCTCTTAAAGTAAATGTTATAAACATACGTAGCTAGTAGAGTATTATAGAGATGCCAAAATAAATGAGCAACAAAACGTATGTATTGGTAATAGTGAACAACATAAAGCTGGTCCGTCCACCGACCCGTATAATAAGCTTAAAACTGGCGAAACTTCTAAGAAATATATCTTTAGAAGTCGACCCATTTCTAAAATAGTTTGCAGCTTAGGCACAACGACATAAGGCTATGATGACTTGGCACTTGCCATTTGGCACGGCCTCACTAGACCCTGCCAAATTTCTATTGTTTTGAAGTTCAACCCGCTACAGAGCTGAGGCACAGAAGAAATAACCTAACATTCCTCTCGCAAACTATGAATGAATCTGTAAAAATCCCGCAAGCGATCTTGAAACTTGAAATAAGAAAGAGAAAGCTCAATTCAATTTGGCAAAAATAGTACCTTATGTTTCGTGTCGGCCAGCACTTTCAAATTCTCAGTTTTAATATTGAATCTTACGATGATGGCGCAGAGGTCATATTCTTTTGAAGCCAACTATAAAGTGACAGAAGTCAGGTAGAGGGCCGGATGTCTTTTATACGATAAGTTTTGAATGATAAAGTTCGATGTTTTTCGTCTGAAGTTCGGGATCGGGAGTAGATTTCGAGCGTTTAGTTTATTGAACTTCTATTTTGTTTGGTATAAATTCAGTGCTTGGAATTCAATTTTTCGAGAGCAATTTATTAGATAGATATATCTAAGTGCTACAAAGTTCTTGTTACGAGTATGTTTGCTTGTATGAGAGTTGGCCGAACCTAAAACTACAAGGTAGATGTAACTGTTTACCAACTTTAAAACAAGGTGGAGGTTATTAATTAGGGTGAGAGCACTGGTTGCCATTTTAACAACATTTTAATTTTCAAATAAATGGTTTATATTGAAAAAAATATTAAGTAAAGGTTTTATAACATTCGATATTTATTTATTACTGCATAAATCGCAAAACCAAACTTCCAAAATGCGATACCTCTGCAAATTCAAATAATTTGGTAGTCCTTGGTTGTAAATTTTATTTACCTTAAACTAAAACTACACGTATACCGGTATCTTAAAACCAGCCAACCACGTGACTGATGGCACAACTGGGACCCCTCAATTCCAACTTTATATCCATGCACTAGAGTCCAAATCGGTTCTACATGCATACTTAGATATGAGACGCTGGGTCGTTTGAACTTTATTTCCGTGCATTAAGGTCTAAAATGGCTGTTTCGCGTGGCCACTTGGGTATGTAGGAGGTTGTCACGTGCAAGGCACGTATCAGTAATTTGTGCAGCTCGGAATTTGATGTACCCCAGTTTGTAGGACACTTACTGAGACTGGCTTCGAGGCAACCCCTTCTGCGGTTAACAGGATTTGGTCCCTGAAATCGCGCAACTTCATTAACAGTTCTTGGATTGATCGTATAAGAATTTATAGAGATAATATAGATAAAAACTGTGTTATGGAACTAACGCAGGTATAAATGATAAACGTGACATATCTTTAAGGTGAAATTTTTGACGTTTTGTATGGGCTGAGTCTACCCGGATAAGACAGAAAAAGTGATAAAAATGCATTACCTTGATAATCATCACATTAAAAAACAATATCTTTAATTTAGGTAGCTAGTATGATTATCTAACGAATTATATAAAAATGAACTGTTTAGCTATTCATAGTTTTGATTAAAATCGAAAATAGTGTTTTTAAAGAGCCAACTTTATAAAATAAATTTACAGAGAAAAGTTTCACCAATCGTGTTTCAGTCTGTAATTTATATAGATTACATACATCCTTATGTTATTATTGTCAAAACAAACAAAAAAACAAAACTGTATGTTTTGCGGTTATTGAGAAAAAACGATTCTGCATTCATCAAACACATTTATTACTCGTCTTAACGAACAGACAAACACGTGACGTGACGTGACGTTTTTTTGACGTGATTTGGCTTTAAATCACGTCAGCGTTTTTATACGTTTGTGTACAACTAGCGTCCACCCGCGGCTTCGCTCGCATGGTACCTAGATAAAATGTATCCTACATGCCATTGAACCATAAACATCCTCACAAGCTTTCAGATTTATAAAATGAATAACACTTTTTTTTAGTCTGTCTGACCAACTTAATCACATCCCTATGTTATCAGTGGCTATTAGAAATCTATATAGAACAACCACATCATAATCAGAAGAAATTAACACAACAAAATCAAATTTAAATAAATAAATATTGGCGGACGTCACACACAGCGCCATCTAGCCACAAACTAAGCAAAGCTTGTACTATGGGAACAAAATAACTGAGAAAATACTTATATACTTTTTTGTTTGTAAATACATTTATACTTAAATACATACATACACCCAGACACAGTACAAACATCTATATTTATCACACATATATTTTAAATACCTATTACCAACCAAAATAACTGTTTTCCCTATTTCAGCATCCAATCAACACCAGAGACGCAGCAGTCCTGGCACTATCAGATGCTCAGTACGTGGCGCCATTGGTTCAAACTGGAGACTTCCTGAGTGTGGCAAAGAGTTCCCCAGAAACGGGGCCTAAGACCTTCTTCTACGTATTCGATTATCAAACCAAAGATGGAGACTATCCCCAGGTTAGTGATAACGAATTAAATTTTTGTTTGTTATCTACTTTTATTTTATTGTTTTTTTTTTGTTTTGTAGTACCTACCTCTGATTACACCCTTGAAATCTTCAAGGATCTGAGCGCCTGAGTGATTTGAGAGGTTGTCTACTGTTCTTGGGGATTATAGTCGTGAGCTTATTTAATTTCACCGATTTAAAATAAGAATGAGGTTTCAATTTGGTTGTATATTTTGATTCATAGATAGTAACATGAGACAAGAGTTCTGAGAATCTTTATTTACATAATGAATTCAAAATTCAAAATTCAAAATTCAAAATTCAAAATTCAAAATTCAAAATTCAAAATTCAAAATTCAAAATTCAAAATTCAAAATTCAAAATTCAAAATTCAAAATTCAAAATTCAAAATTCAAAATTCAAAATTCAAAATTCAAAATTCAAAATTCAAAATTCAAAATTCAAAATTCAAAATTCAAAATTCAAAATTCAAAATTCAAAATTCAAAATTCAAAATTCAAAATTCAAAATTCAAAATTCAAAATTCAAAATTCAAAATTCAAAATTCAAAATTCAAAATTCAAAATTCAAAATTCAAAATTCAAAATTCAAAATTCAAAATTCAAATTCAAAAATCATTTATTTCAATAAAATCACAAGGATCACTTTGAAACGTCTTAGGAACTAGTTGAAGCTACGCCGATTCCACGCGACCAAGCCTAGAAGAATCAGGCAACAAACGCGGCTTGGGGTCTACCCTTTTTTAATGATCCTTTCCTTAATGCTATGTAGAGCTCCAGTGTGATGCCAATCGAGCAAAGTGTAAAATAAGAACCAGTTGAGGTATCTAAATACTGTTGAAAACAGTCTATAGATAGCTCAACTGATCCAGATCACTACAGACGGAAGCGTTCCCAAGATACTGGCATCGAGAGATACAATTAATTTTAAAGGGTAGAGGAGACCCTGAGTCCGTCGGGAAACCGGGTTTTTTAAATTTGATTAGGGCGCCTGGTGAAAGCGACGCGTGACCCGAGAGCTGGTTCCTATTTGGCGCAACGGATCATCATTGCCGTCCATCGTGACAATGCCAGTATCTTAGGAACGCTTCCTACTAGCAGTGATCTGGATTATTTGAGCTATCTATTTACTATTTGCAACGGTTTTTAGAAGGCTCAACTGGTTTTTATGTATTTTGTAAATATTCTGTAATATTTTTGTTACTAGCCGACCCGTGACAGACGTTGTCCTGTCAAATTTCAATAATAAAATAGAATAGACTGAATGTTTTTAGTCAGTATGAATGCGCCATCTATACAGAAATCATCCCTTTTGCGTTTTTTTATCGTTTTTGGGATGTTTTTCATATTTTAAAGTAGTTTATTATTTATTCGGGTATTATATCTACATCTACAGCAAGTTTCAACTTAAGGCACTCCCAGTCGACGATTGTTTTTGTTCGAAACGAAAAAAGAAATACTTGTGAACAAGTCACATCTCCTATTTTATAATGTATAGTATATGTGAATAAAGATGTACCCATCTTTAATCACTTCGATAAATAATCCTACCGACCGCTGCAATGACGACAAACACACGTCGGCGCGTGGTCCGCCTTAGCTTTTCGAATAAATTAATGATATAAATTATGTATAATTACTTATCAAAAATCTATTCTAATAGAAATCTACATCTACATATTACCTATCTTTAACAATAAATCACAAGTTGATTTTAATAGTAGGTATATATAATATATTTCGATCATAAATTCTAAAACGTATCATTTTGAAATAATATCTTTATCGTGAAAAGTTTCTGCTATTATGTTTTCAGCTTAATAGAAATCTAGGTAGGAACCTGAAGTAATATACTTATAAAAAAAGGAGATGTGGCTTGTTCAGAAGTATTTCTTTTTTCGTTTCTAAAAAGAGCAATCAGCGACTGGGAGCCTCATAATCCGTTTTGTTGTTTAGGCCTGATTGAGGAACAAACATATATACAAACTCACAAACTTTTGCATTTATAATATTATTAGGATTACATGTTATTTGTTTTTGTCAATAAATGTTATCTTATTTTTAAAGTAATATCTTGTGTAACGTAAGCTGTTTTTGCAATGTATGAAAACATCAACAATCTCAGTGCCAAATTATCTTTGCCTATTTGTTTTTGGACTTACTTAGCAGTCCAAATATTCCACAGACAACAATCATCCACTCCCAAGTTCCCGACCAAAATATTATGAGTGTAAATAGATTGTTTGATTACTAACTTGTAATAATACAGTTGTTGTTTCAGCGAATGGGCTCTGTTCAGGGCTCGGAACAGGTTTACAACTATAGAATTAAAACTATCGTAATTATTAATCATTTTAAATAGAAATACGGCTAATTACCATGTTATTTTCTTGTATTGCTGACGTTTCGAGACAATTCAGATGCTCTTCATCATCATCGCCGCGACCGCGATCAACTGTAGATCGGCGAATACTCTATATATCTCTAATTTATCTATTCGGATAGTCGCATTCTCGTACAACTGGAGCCTGTTTCTGACTATGACGTCCATGTAAAAGTTTCACAGTTATTGATAAATGATGATCAAATAAATAACATTTAATATTATGCGGGTAAGTAAGTATATGAGATTATAGGTGATTTAAATAGCAAAGAAAACGACGATGTGAGAAAATCGTCACGTTTTAGACTCATAAATTCGAATAGACCCGTAACGGCTTATCTACCTACTTACGAAAGACCCAAATCCCCCCTTGTAGGTGATAAATCCCAAATAGCGATGGACACTTTATTGTAATTGACGTTTTTGCGGATGATTAGAATGTTTATTTGACACTAAACCTTTTAGCATTCTTCTTCTTTTCAGTCGTTTCTTCATTGCTGAAGATCGTGACCCTTTTATGAATCAAAATCAAAATCAAAATAGCGTTTATTCATTGAAATCACTTGGATCATTTAGAATCGTCAAATTTAGTTAAGTTTAATTTAGTTTAATTTTGTACATTGTTTGTTATTTTTTTTTTAAATCTTTGTACTTATTTTTTATACAAAATGAATCTTAATTATTATTGATACAGCGAGTTGGAGCAGTCCCAGGCTTTTTTGTCGTCTAAATAATCAGATATTTTATAGTAAGCCTTTTTACATAGTTTACGTTTAATTAAGTTTTTAAATTTGCTAATAGATAGCTTTTGCATGTCATTTGGGATTTTGTTATAGAAGCGTACACATTGGCCTTGAAATGATTTCTTAGTTTTAGTGAGCCTAGTCGTGGGAACAGCGAGTTTATCCTTATTTCTAGTATTTGCATCATAATTATCACAATTTTTCTTAAACAAACTAATATTTTTACGAACATACATTAGATTTTCATAAATGTACTGGCTAGGTACAGTCTATATATTTATTTCTTTAAACTTATTTTGCAGTGATTCTCTGGGGCCCATGTTGTAAATTGCTCGAACAGCTCTCTTCTGCAACACAAATATGGTGTTTACGTCTGCAGCACTCCCCCACAACAATATGCCATAAGACATAATGCTATGAAAGTACCTAGCTGAAGTAGACTAGTCTAGCTGTATCTACGTCTGTAAAAAGACGTATCTTTTTGACTGCGTATGCTGCAGAGCTAAGTCTCTTCGATAATTTATGTATGTGTGGGCCCCATTGAAGTTTATTATCTAAAGTAATGCCTAAAAACATAGTGGTGTCCACGAGATCTACATGTTCGTTTTTGATTTTTATATCAACATTTACTTGTGTAACATTCGGTAGTATAAACTGAATGCACTTAGTTTTGTTTTCATTTAATAATAGGTTATTGACTAAACCAATTAACAACTTTAGAGATTGCATTATTTACATCGTCAAAGTTATTCTGTCGTCGCTTCAGTTTAAATAAAAGTGAAGTGTCATCAGAAAACAGTACAATCTCGTGATAAGAGAGGGTAGATCATTAATATAAATTAAGAACATGAATGGTCCTAGTATTGATCCTTGTGGCACACCCATTGTTGCTACTGACCCCGGTGAACGCTTTCCATTTACGTCAACTCTTTGTATTCTGCTACTTAAGTAAGAAGTAAGAAGGTCTAGAGCGACACCCTTTATACCATAGTGGTGTAGTTTCCTGATTAATGTATTATGATGTACACAATCAAATGCCTTGGATAAATCACAAAAAATACCTAAAGCATCGCGAGAGTCTTCCCAGACATCAAAAATGTGGGATATCAACTTAACACTTGCATCAGTGGTTGAGCGTCCTTTTGTAAATCCAAATTGTTTATTGTCGAGTAAGTTATTTGTATTGAAATGGCTTTGTAATTGAATAAGAATCAGTTTTTCAAAAATTTTGCTGAATGTTGGTAGTAAATAATGCAACTAAATAAAATAAATGTAAATAAATGTAGAATAAATGTATAAATAAATGAATAAATGTAGATAAATGTAAATGTGTAATAAAATAAATGTAGTCCATGATAATGCAACTATTATATATTTATTATGATAATGCAACTGTTTGATTATTTGCTTCCATCGGTTCCTATACGCTGCCTGATGCAGTATCTCCAGTTTATCTGATACCTGGTCGGTCCATCGCTTAGTGCTTCATCCCCGCAGTCTTTAGCATACATACATTTTTTTTATATGACTAGCTGTCCCGACAGATGTTGTCCTGTCAAATTATTTTTTTTCCATAAGAACCTTCTCCTGATAATAACGAATAACAAAAAAAGAATTAGCGAAATAGCAGCGCTTAGTAACAAATTCAGCGATTCATTTTTATATTATAGATTATATTTTAACTTAAGAGGCTCCCAGTCGCTGATTGCTCTTTTTCGAAACGAAAAAAGAAATACTTCTGAACAAGCCACATCTCCTATTTTTATAAGTATATTACTTCAGGTTCCTACCTAGATTTCTATTAAGCTTAAAACATAATAGCAGAAACTTTTCACGATAAAAATATTATTTCAAAATGATACGTTTTAGAATTTATGATCGAAATATTTTATATACCTACTATTAAAATCAACTTGTGATTTATTGTTAACGATAGGTAATATGTAGATCTAGATTTCTATTAGAATAGATTTTTGATAAGTAATTATACATAATTTATATCATTAATTTATTCGAAAAGCTAAGGCGGACCACGCGCCGACGTGTGTTTGTGTCATTGCAGCGGTCGGTAGGATTATTTATCGAAGTGATTAAAGATGGGTATACTTTATTCACATATAGGTACTATACATTATAAAATAGGAGATGTGGCTTGTTCACAAGTATTTATTTTTTCGTTTCGAACAAAAACAATCGTCGACTAGGAGCGCCTTAAAGAACAATTCTGTGTCTGTGTCTAGCGTTGAGGCGGTTTTTCTCACAGTTTTTCTAACTTTTGCAGTTCTCATCGTGCCATCAATAACCTGTTTCCTTTGTACTTTGTAAAATTTTAATTTTATCCGTGTTGGCCGAGTAATAGGTTTTAATCGAAAGGTCGTGGGTTCGAATCCCGGCCGTGTATCAATGTATTTTTCCGGCTTTATTCATTAGTTTCTTCCAACAGCCTCTGAAATATTTTTGAAAAGTAAATAGGTCCTTTAGGAAACACTGTATCTACCTACGTTTGTATAATAAACTTGAAAATGCTACGAAGTTCCCGTTCGATGATTTAAAGCCTACATAATGAATAATATTATAAATAAGGTATACTATACTATAGATGCCTATGTGTTTGTCTACACTGCTGAGCCTAGCGCGGTGGCGATGACAGGCGCAAAGTATCTATATGAAACGCGCCTTTGCGCCACCGCGCTAGACTCGTAGTGTGGACACACGCTATTACAGATTCGTGTGGCCCTCGCTCTACCCTTCGTCAAAAACTTTTTAATTTACAATGTCTGCGAGGTTTTTTGTTAAGCTATTTCTAAATCAAGTGTAGCGTGTGCTGGCTTTAAAACTTTAACGAAAGCTCATTAACATTTTTTACCTTTTTACATATTTAGTTGTCTGAGTTTTCACCTTGGAGCTCTACATAGCATTTCGAAACGGATCATCGAACAAAAATATGAGCACCAAGCCTGAATATTTTAGAATTGGTAGCAATCTATTCCAGTTAAATAAAAATAAAAAAATTGGATCACGACTGTAATCCCCAAGTACGGTAGACATTCTGTCAGATCTCCAGACGCTTAGATCCTTTAAAGATGCCTAGGGGGGTAGTCAGAGGCACGTTCAAACATTATGTTTGGCACATGCCCGCATTTTGCAGTAGTTAGCATACGTGACAGGTTGCAAGCCCATCGCCGCTTAAAATAAAACTACTAATACCTTTGACTATACCTCATGACATTTTAAAAGGATCTAAGCGCCTGGCGGTCTTACAGGAAGTTTTTTTTTTTGTTTGTATTTGTTCTACGAACAGGCGTCGTTTTACCAAGCTCCTAATGCGTTGTAAAATTTTATCCTTGTATTTTCATTGAAATAAACATCCTTTGAATTTGACTTTGAGAGCCACGCATGAGGTCCCATGATCATAAAGTTATGACAAAAAGTTTTGCCCCAAAAGGCAATATTATTATGTCTTTTGGGACTAAACTTTTTGCTTTTGCCTTCCTGAAAATTATGGCATAATATTGTTTATGTTTGTTTTAGCGAATGGGTTCGGTGCATGGTGAGGAGCTTCCATACTTATTTGGAGCACCCCTGGTTGACGGCATCGGGCATTTTCCGAAGAACTATACCAAATCTGAAGTCGCACTAGCCGAATCATTTATTCTCTACATGGCGAATTTTATAAGGACTGGGTAAGTGTAACAATTTTTTAGGGTTACCCTTTGGGTACGGCCAAAGGGTAAAAACGAGACCCTATCACTAAGACTTCGCTGTCCGTCTGTCTGTCCGGCTGTATCTCATGAACCGTGATAGCTAGACAGTTGAAATATTCACAGATTATGAATTTCTGTTGCCGCTATAACAACGAATACTAAAAACAGAATAAAATAAATATTTAAGTGGGGATTCCGTTACAACAAAACTGCGCAGGTCCGACTCGCACTTGGCCAGTTTTTTTTTTAATTACGAAATCCAAAACGGCTAATATAAGATGAGTGTTGTTTTAGTTACCTTCATAACAACTTTCATAAATTATTATCTGTCACGACAGACGTTCTCCTGTCAAATTTCAATAATCTCACTGAAAAAAGCACTTTCAGTAATTTATTTTTAAACAATTTCAACAAAACAAAATCCTGTTTTTTTGTATATTGCTGGCTGCTTAATTTAAATGATTATTATCAAAACAAATAATTGAAAGCTATCAGTGAACTAAAATTTATAGGGGAACACAGAAAGTTCCTTAGTTCATTGAATTTGGATTTTAATTTGGAATTAGCAGAATTACAGCTAATTTACTTTGAATTCAAACAATTCCAAAGTTCACAGCAATACTTTGCGCTCAAGCTTTGTTTAATTAGAAATACATTCAGTGTAATTGATGACTGTGGAAGTAAGGGTAGATTTATATTAGACCGGCCGGGCCGAAGTCTTTAGTAGACGGGCCCGGACGGAACACGGATCAGGCACTGTTTAATATAAACAGCTTCATACAAAATGTATGTAACGTTTCAAATCCGTGCTCCGTCCGTGCCCCGTCTGCGCCTCGTACACGGCACGCCCGGGCACGGCCCGGTCTAATATAAATCTACCCTTATGTGACTGAATATTCCAGAATTGCGAGACCAGTTTACAGTAAAAAATGTAGTGTATTCACATTCTAAACGTGAACATATTTGCCTAGACAGAGCGACCAATGAAGAACACTCGAATATATACTAGCTTTTACTTGCAACTCCGTCCGCGTAGATTCAGGGAATCATTTTTGACAACTTTATCGTAAATATTAGAAATGAGGAAAAAAGTAGCATAATTATGGCCATCAAAATACTGCCGACTTAAACTATCTCTATATGAAATTTAATCACAATCGGCTCAGTGGGTTGGCCGTGATAACTTCACAGACAGACAGCCATTAGTTACGTTTGCAGTTATAATATTAGTATATATTTATAGACTGTAAGACAGCAGAAATAGATGGCATACTGCTAAGCAGCAACCACTCCCTGTAATAAAACACTATCTCGTAAGTCACGTAGTAAGTCACAGAAGTGCCCTAAGATGCACTTGCACTGCCTTACTTTACCAACTTAAGATTACAATGTAGCTAAGCCTCAGTTGTACTAGGGGACAGTTTGTCCTGGGACATTGTTCACCTACATTTTACGTATTTTACGATGTCGGGCGACGTCGCACGGGACATCGACCGACATCGTAGGCGACATCTACCGTTACAGTAGTTAAATCTACCGCTTTACAGACGCTATTTATTTACGTGTCCCTCGACTGTCGGGCAATGTCGCGCGGGACATCCCTGAGACATTAGTGCAAATGCGGCTAAAACATCATGTGTCTGTAATTTTAATTTTCAAAATGATATCAAGACACATTGCTAGCTATGGCGATATAAAAATGTATGAACTTAGTACTTCCTCGGACAAACCCCTTTGCAAGGAGCTTTATTTACTACTAACTATATATCCTCGTAAGACCCAGGGCTGCTAACCGTCCACTTGTCATTACGACCCAGTGGTCCTTCCTAAAGGACCACACAAAAGGAGTGACTCCGGCTTAGCGCATGCATGTCATCTTATCATTTCGCCATTTTTCTTCAAATCGACGGGTGCCACTTGATTTACCCAATGACAGATCCATTGACAATCCTTAATATTTCGTTCAGAAATGCATTGATACGATTCTAACTTCCCGCAAGATGTAAAAAAGTAATAAACAGTTCGTTTTTCTGGTCCTTTGTAAAGGACCGTTAGAATTGTGGGCCTTGCGAGGATATGAGACAAGTCAAATATTTCGTTAGTCCCTTGCCTACACTCATTATACTTAGGCCAATGGCAACTCTCGTATAGATTTTGTAGGAATGGGAACACACATCCAGAACTTTCTAATAAATAGCGCCGAAAACAGTTAAACACGCAAAACTCGTTACAAAACTCTATAAAATAAATTAAACAATCGTCAAGTGTTAGTATGATTCATTTCTAGATGGTTCCATATCGACCGTTGACCGGTACATTTCTGACAGCTCGTTTATTTATTTATTCGAAGACATGTAAATTTCGTTAAGTGTTAGGGAAAGTAGGTACATGGTAGGTTTATTATCATCCTAAATCATAATATACAACAGTGTCCGGTATATTCTTTATTTTGTTAATCCTGTCCATCTAAAGGACGAGATCGCTTTTAAAAAGAAAGAAATAATACATATATTTTGTATCAACATAATCTCTTAAAACTAAACAAACAAATGACATAAATAATGGCGACATTGACAACAAAATTGGTCACCACTCAGCTATATGCTGCAGCAGCAAGAGTTCATGCAGCGCTGATTTAGCGATAAGGCAGCCCGTTATACACGTTGTTATCTACTATTTGTTTTCTTTGTGTGTAATAAAGAGTTTATCTATCTATCTATATTTAAAGGAAAATGTCCAAAAAGAGTCACAAAAAATCTATGATGGTTTTATCATCAATATTTCAACTGTAAACGGTTATAAATATCAATCTGATAAACATTATCTAGCGCAAAAAATGTTCACAAAATATTAGTGCCAATTCAAAGGCAATTTTATTACCAAAGTAGTTGGTGCCTTCCTATTATAGCTACGAATAGACGAATTTGTACTCACTCGTATCAGACACGGAAACATAAAAAACTGTCAGACAAGACTTTCGTTATGGCTCTATGTAGCCCTGAGGCATTACCACAAGATCATAAAGCAACAAAAAAAAAATTGTTGGCCCAGTTCGAATCCTGACCGTGAAGCAATGGATTTTTCTGTTTGAAATTTACAAGCGCATTAAAACGTTGTGATAAAAGTAGTATTCTTGTAAGCGGCGATGAGCTTGCAACCTGTCACGTGTGGAATGCTAACTACTGCAAAATGTACCAAAATATAATGTTTGAACGAGCCTCTGTGCCCTTTAGTTATCTTCAAAGATCTGAGTGCCTGAAGATCCAAGAGGATGTCTGAGGAGGATGGGGATTGCAGTCGTGATCATAATCTATATTTATTTTTAAACAATATTACTTACAGTGTGAAAGTGACAACGCAATACGGCCTCGTATCGCATTGTCACTTTCGCACCATGAGAAGTATTGTTTTTATATTACTTTTGAGCTTGTGGTACGACTCATGAAAGCAGTTTTATTATTTTCGCGGATCGCAGAGTATTATATAAACGCCTACGGGCTAAAAGTCTACTTCCGGCCTTGTTTGGTAACAGCAGGCTCTGTAACTCAAAATCAGTATACAATGTAAAACGAACTTTATCTCGCTGAACTAAGATTTAATTTACCATGCTGTTTTCAATTTTACCGGTAAAGGAGAATGGATCAATTTATCAAACCTCAGTGAGAACAAACAATAAAAATAATTGAAATATAGTTATTCATGTTTATCTGCATATAACTCGAAACGGAAGCATTTCAATAAAGCTGTCATAATAACAATTATTTTAATTGAAAAGACCTTTCGACGACTTAATGTCATTACTATTGGAGGGTTGTCCAATCTGCCCATTCTCCTTTACTAAAAATAACTGTCACACTCTTTTATTTTAAAATTTAATAAATATTGATGTTATGTTTTAACGTGCCTCTGACTAACCCTTTTAGACATCTTCAAAGATTTAACATCTGAAGATCGATAAAGAGAAGATGTCTACCGTACTTGGGGATTACAGTCGTGATCCTATTTCATTTCATAATAATAATAATAAATAAATATTGGTGGACATTATCACACTGTGCCATCTAGCCCCAAACTAAGCAAAGCTTGTACTATGACTGCTAGATAATTGATAGAATACTTATATACTTTTTTTTTGTAAATACATACATTATGATATATAATAACACCCAGACACAGAACAAACATTTAAGTTCATCACACAAACATTTGTCCTGGGTGGGGATCGAACCCACAACCTACAGCGCAGAATCTGAAGGCAGAGCTACTACCAACTGAGCTGTGAGGTCAGTCAATGTAGAAGTTGTGGAAATAGATGATCTTTCGTTTTGATAATTTCGTGGGAAGGAACTATTGTATATTCCTTGCCGTAGAGTGGAAAAGTTACAGCAGAATGGGAAATTATTGTTGCGCCAAGTTTGTTTGCCAGATATTATGCTTTTCAATTTAGACACAATTCATTTGGTTTTGCAGCCTGCGGCCTTTTAAATAACTACTTTTTGGAAACTGATTTATAAAACAAAGCTAAAGCTAACTCAACATCATAAAAAAAATGTTTAGAAAACTTTTAAATTACATAAAAAATAATAGAATCACGACTGTAATCCCCAATTACGGTAGACATCCACTCAGATCTCCAGACGCTTAAATCCTTTGAAAATATTTAGTTGGGGTAGTCAGAGGCATGTCCAAACATTATATTTGGAACATGCCCACATTAATTTTGCAGTAGTTAACATTCCACACGTGACAGATTGCAAGCCCATCGCCGCTGTTTTTGATGCGCATATAAATATTTCAAAGAGAAAAATCCATTGAACATCTATTGACATATCTCGTCTTGTACAGATTTGATACACATTAACCCTAATAATAATAATAATAATAAATGTTTTTATTGTGTTTCCAAAATTACAATAATATTAACAATGATGAGATCTTATAAAAAATACTTGTCATAGGAGATTTTGCTCCCGTAGTAATCTTCTCAGTATCCTATTTTGGTTAAAAAAACCTTTTGGCAAAAAAATAGATATATATCTCTACTCACTTTATAAACTGCGAAACTACACAAATGTTTCCAACACCCGTTACACCATGCCAAGTTCATTGACCCACATCAGTCAACACGGCTACACCTGTGGAAACAATAAATCCCTATTTGCTCAGGAACCCGAACGAGGCTCAGCGTCAGGAGTCAGTGCTGCCAATATCACGGGAGAGGAACAAATACAAGAGCATCGTTTGGGACGAGTACGACACTCTACACCAGAAGTATTTGGAGATCGGTGAGTTCATAATCATCAGCCTCAAGCCGGGGTCCCACGGCCCGCGTTTTCACATGCCAGACCGCGCCAAGGCGGACGGACGCGCCGTGGGAACGATGCATCCGTGGCGGCCCGTGCTTGGAACGCTCTGTACGCGACGCGTCGGACGCACACAGGCGGAGCGTCATCCGGCGCGGCCCGTCATTTTACGCGCCGTGGGACCCCGGCATTAGAGCAACATGGGCTTCCTACGGAAGGGAGTAGCCATTCGCCGAGGTCTGTCAAAGTACAAGCCCAAGTGGTCATACACATTTTATAAAACGTGTCAATGAGTCATCTGTACACGAATGATACATGATTTTCGATCAAGACTGTCATGCCTCTTTTGAGCGCTGGTGACAGCGTATACTTTTACAAAATTTTAGAATGAAATACCTAATTACAAAAATTAACATGTAAATACTCGTATCCATTGGTCTAATATTTCACGTTAAAATATTTTTATGCCAGGTAACCAAAATTAAATGAACCGTCAACCATAATAAAAAGTAAAACGATGCAACAACGATGTAATTGAACCTTCAAAAACAAAATGTTGAGCCCAACCCGACTATAATACACTCCAAAATTAATTCCAGTGACCTTTTTGGGCCGACCCCGGCATTCCCGTCCGTTTCATAATCAGGAATTCCTTTGCAGGCATGAAGCCTCGGATGAAGAACCACTATAGAGCGCATCAGCTATCCGTCTGGCTGCGGCTTATCCCGGAGATACACCGAGCGGGGATGAAGGACGTGGTCGCAAAACACAACCTTTTCAGAAACCACAACGACCCCGAGCTATACGACGGCTTGGTGCGTCCCGACCCCCTAACCCGGGCGAACTACTTCGATCCAACAATGGAACTGTACCGCAAACCGGTGTACAACGTCACTTTGGATGTGCCATCCACTACAATGGACACTTACGTCACGACGTGTATCAGCGTCATGTCCGCTCGACCCGGCTCAGCGGTAACGCAGAACCAGGTAAACAACACGACAGCTCAGGACGTTTCCAATTTGGAAGTTGCCGGGTACACGGCTTACTCAACAGCTTTAAGCGTTACCATCGCTATCGGGTGCTCGCTTCTAATCCTCAACGTATTAATCTTCGCTGGGGTTTATTATCAACGCGATAAGACGAGATTGCAAGTGAAAGCGCTACAGCAACAGCAAAAGCGGAATCACAACAGTACTTTTGATAGCGTTTCGTCAAAACATCCCCATTACTTCGTCGGCCATTCTCAGAGCTCTAGCACAATAGTCGACATCGACCATCAGGATAAGAACGCTATAATAGCTATGACGAATCGCGTACCTCATTTTACTACCTCGAATTGTCCGAACGTTTGTCATACCGGGATACAAATGTCGAACACGCAGAAGAATAGTCCTCCGACGAATAGGGGTCATACAACATTACCGAGAAAAGTTGGTTTCGCTTACCAGCAACAAAACCAGTTGTGCAACTCATCAAATTGTATGACGCTGCCGAAGAATGCTACTTTTCTGAGTAGCACCAGCAACTTGCCTGATGTTCAAGCTCAGACAGGGCAATCTCAGGGGCCGGGGAATGGTAACGTGCTGCAGCCTCCCCCTTCCCCCCCTTCCCAACACTTCCAGAAGTCTAGAGTACCCCAGGCGGCGATGTCGGAGATGAATGTATGAGATATGGAAGATATTTATAACTATGTGTAAGTGGTAGTGTCGGTGAAGTGACAGGACACAGTGGCACTGAACTAATCATGGTTGTAAATATCGTAAAAAAGTATATGTACATACAAACGGATCCTATGTCAAATAGTTCTATGGTTATGGAATAAGATGGTTTGATGATTCGTAGTTATTTAAGACTTGAAATAAAGTATATCTGTTTTGTTATTAATATCGTCAACATTGTATAAAATTTATGGTATAAATTGTATATAATATTATTAAATAATCATAATGAATTTTCAGTTAATGATTAGGCAAAATACTAACACTAGTTTAAAATTATTCTTCAAAGTCCAATTTTCTATAGAAAGTAATAATTTAGCGCGATATGATTCGTTAAACAATTTTGTTATTACATTTTCGTATTCAATTTGGCTAATTAAATTTTGAATATTATTTTGTATAAACATGGAATTTTCCTCATTAAATTCCTCATTATTCGGCGATTATTAGCTTTGTTATTTCGTTATTATTGTCATTTAAAATGACCTTATTACTGTAAATACTTTAGAATCTTAAAGACTGTATACTAACATTAGGATTTTTTTTGTTTTAAATTCGAAAACATCACAAATGTGGCACAGACTTTTAAAATGTTCCGTTTATTTTATCGTTATAGAATGTTTACTATGCTATAAATAAAGTAATATTTCAAGTTATTAAAATAAAACCCAGAATTCATTGTCATCCATGAAACATTGCGATGTAGTGGAGTTTTGTTGATATTATTCGTGCTACTAAATTTTAACAAATGTATAGTCAATTCATATTTAGTGTTTTTCTTTTTTTAATGTGACAGTGAGAAATATAATATTGTATGGTTTGGCTTCCATGATTTGCCATAGGTATACTATTAGGTCCTATAGGTTGGCAACGGTTTGACATAATTATGTTGCTGCTCTAAAGGATCACACAAGCGTCCATTTTGAAACATCTGTCAAAAACAAATGAGTAGGTAATACATATAGGCCTCTGTTTCTTAGGAAAGCACACAGCTACGATGCGGTGCGGCGTCAGTATAGCACACGGTACCGTGTCAGCGCGTTGTAGTTCTTATGCCCGCGTTTTCACGCGCCAGACCGCGCCAAGGCGGACGGACGCGCCGTGGGAACGATGCATCCGTCGAGCCTGAGCTCGGAACGCTCTGTACGCGACGCGCCGGACGCACACAGGCGGAGCGTCATCCGGGTCGGCCCGTCGTTTTACGCGCCGTAGGACCCCGGCAAGTTAGACGTTGTAAATTGAGAGCCAAGCCAACGATTGAATTACGATCGAGGTATCTCGCCGCTCCGTGCGGCGCCAAAACAGCTTCTTAGTGTGCGTCCACACTGCGAGCCTAGCGCGGTTGCGACGACGGGCGCGAAGTATCGAACATATGAAACGCTTGGTCACAACACTATGGAAGCAAATTCATATACGTTCGATACTTCGCACGTCGTCGCGCTAAGCTCGCAGTGTGGACGCATACTTAGTGATAAGTGCTTAGTATGTTTACGTCTGTGTCACATATAGATATGTTGTTTAGGATAAAATGCTGTTATATTTTAATCCTGATATTTATGTTTATCTTATCGCATAATTAAATGTTTGCGAAATGTTTCTTGTAATTAATGTACCTAAGTACGTAACCGTTATGGAATTTCAATTTGTAAATATCTCTTTTATTTTAATGTAACGAATAATTATCTTCATAATAATTAACATTGATTTATAAGATAACAAATTTATCTAACCGTTACTACGAAATCTTATGACAAACTTACCGTGGATAAAAAAATAAGACAGAATAAAATTCGTGAAAAATATACTTGTTTTATTTAAAACTAGCTTTTCGCCCCAGCGTCGCACGGGTGTAATGATTTACACCTTGGGTTACATTATTAAAGTTTTAATAGGGATCCCTGATTTTTTCTAGAAATAAATATAGGCGATGTTCATCAAGGATAATGTAGGATTCTAATGGTAAAATAATTTTTCAAATCGGTCCAGTAGTTTCGGAGCCTATTCAATGCAAACAAAATATCAAATTAGTAATTTATAATATTAGTATAAACTTCCACTTACAGCTTTTTTAGGGTTCCGTACCCAAAAGGTAAAAACGGGACATTATTACTAAGACTTCGCTGTCCGTCTGTCCGTCTGTCTGTCACAAGGCTGTATCTCGTGAGCCGTGATAGCTAGACAGTTGAAATTTTCACAGATGATGTATTTCTGTTGTCGCTCTAACAACAAATACTAAAAACAGAATAAAAAAATATTTTAGTGGGGCTCCCATACCCATACCCATACCGTGGGGGTCCGACTCGCACTTGGCAGGTTTTTTGCTTAGTGCTCGAATAAAAAGTAGCCCATTTGTTATTCTAGACTATTTACTTGTACGTGCCAAGTTTCGTCCTAACCCGTTCTGGGGTCAGGGGTCACGTTATTGTGCAACAAAGATGCAATAAATTTTCTCTCTAACTTTGACACCCCATGGGCACCGCACGGAGTAGATTTATGGGGTTGAAAGTAGCCTTTATAGCCAGGATATTTACTACGTGCCGAGTTTCAACCTTAAATCCGTTCAATGATTGCCGACGGCGTGATAGAAACAAACATACACTTCATACTTTTGTATTTATAGATGTCCAGCTTTCGCCTGCAGCTTCGCTCGCGTGGTACGTGCATAAAAAGTATCTTATAAGCTATTCTAGGATATAAGCTATGTTTATTTTAAGTTTCATCCAAATCCTTTGGATTTTTTGGGAGTCGTTGAGCTACAAACATTTACACAAACTTTTAGATGTAGGGTGAAAGCGCTGGTTTAACAATATTTATTTTAACAATATTTTAATTTTCAAATAAATGGTTTATTAAAAATAAATATTAAAACGACGATTTTAAAACAACATTAAATAGAGTATTTATCTATCTCTTAAATTAAGCAAAAGTTCTGTATTTGTTTATTATTAATATTTAAAGAGACAAAACGGGAAATATTTAATTGTGGTCAATCAAGTCTAGAGGTGTATCGCACCACAACTGTCACTAATCAAAACGGACCATAGACAAAGAATTGTATTAACTATAGATTTTAAACAAGATTGTTTGCTATGCTTAGATAGTGACTGCCAAAATTGAAAATCACTAAAAACGGGGTAGGCACCACAACCTTTGACCCTATATTATTAGTGGGATATAAATAAACTGTAATGTAAAGACTAGTAGGACTAGTAGGTAGCCTTTTCCTGATTCAAAAAATGTTTTTTTATCAATCTCAAAAATTGATTTCACGAAAAACTCGATTGAAATTACTTAAAAAATTTAACCAAAACTGGATAGTAGTAAAATGGTTTTATCATTTACTGCTTAAAACGTATAAAAAACTACGGTGGAGTGGGTCCATCTAATTTTCTAATAGAACATTTTCACGACACTCCGGCATAAAAGAGGAAGGTCACTCAAGCGCGCCCCAAAAGGGGGATAGCCATTTCCTCAAAGGCACTCTTAGGATCCGTGTTCACTCTATAAAAGGAAACTGTGCAACACCTTTGACAAAGTTATCTCCTGAATCTTTTTCACGGTTCGTATTACGCCCATTTTCCGAGACAGTGCCTTGATGTGATGGTTTTTAGGGTTCCGCACCGCAAAAAAACGGAACCCTTGACACAGGTGCCTTGATTTTATATCCGAAAATCCCAAAAATCTGTATGGACTTTTCAATTCGAAAAAATGATGTAGGAAATTAACACGTACTCAGAAATGTAAAGGAAAACGTCTCGAGAAAACCAGTTAGTCTGTTTGTCACTGGCATCGAATTCTTAAGAATGTATAAGTGTTAAGTCAAAAAATAAAATTAGGTAGCTTAAAAATTACAAAACGAATATTATTTCAACTTTTCCTATTTAGTGATTTTCTTACTTAAAATCTTAATTATTATCAGAGTTATTAGATAAAGCGATCTACACCACGTTTCATGTATTGCTAACGTTAAAATGAAATAAAATTACATTTTAGTTCCGGTGTGGAACCCTCATTTCGCGAGCCCGACTCGCATTTTACCAATTTCTGACAGAGACCTGAGAAATATTGCGACCACTTTAGTTCATGGTGGAGTTTAGCATGAAGAATGTGTAATGGATATCGTTTAGTACAGGTATTTGAATATCGATAAAAACTGCTTTACGCTAAAGATCTCTTGTGTGCAAATCAGGATACTTAGATAATATTCAGTATTTTTTTCCGTGTAATTGTGAATTGGTGAAATTTTTGACGTATTGTATGGGCCGAGTCTACCCGGATAAGACAGAAAAAGTGATAAAACTGCATTATCTTAAAAACAAACAAATAAAAAAAAATGTATTTTTTTAGTATGATTATCTAACGAATTATATAATAATGAACTATTCAGCTATTCCTAGTTTTGATTAAAAACGAAACTAGTGTATTTGAAGAGGCAACTTTGGAAAATAAATCTATCGAGAAAAGTTTCACCAATCGTGTAAACGTGTCTGTAATTTATCTAGATTAAATCCTTAAGTTATCATTTTCACTGTATGTTTTGCGGTTATTGAGAAAAAACGATTCTGCATTCATCAAAAACATGTATTACTCGCATTAAAGCTTCTATATAAATTATTTAATTTTCAATTTAAAACTCCCCCCACCCCGCCTCTGACAAAAGTTGGCCTGTGAATTCACATGATACTACATTAGACCAGTAGAAGTTGCTTCAATATCTCATCCATTATGTCTATGAGCCATTTCGATTACTGCTGCTGAGCTTTTCTGCTTTCAAACAAAAAAAAATGCATCGAAATCGTTCACTGATACACAGATACACGTCAAACTTATAACACCCCTCCTTTTTCGTCAGTGGTTAATAAAAATGGTGTAAAATAAGTAAAGAGAACCATTTATCTAATTTTGATATAATGTCATTTACGATAGGATATTTTATACTTGATATAATACATTTTTGGCCATAATTTACCCCAAACAAAGTAAAATAGCTGGAATTTTTTTACGGTGTATCGATCTTTCCATTATTCAGCCTTCAACCATAAATTTCTTGGTAAAAGCACGATATACCGCGAAAAATTCCGCTAGTACAATGTAAAATGACAATGGACTTCGTGATAAAAAAATTGTGAGCCGTCGCGAGACGCCTGGCAGATGTGAAACATCGAAATTATTTTAGTAAAAGAGAGTGACAGCTTATTCCGAACCGGATCAGGCGCGGTCGGCACTTCTTCGGTAGCAACTCATCTAGTTCGCGTAGCCGCGTGTAGTTCGGCCACGCATGCCGTGGCGACGCGTCGCCAAGCCAACAGACGGTCTGACCTGCCGCTATAGATGTTTAACATCAAACACTAGGTATGTGGTTAATAATATGCAGCCTACGCACAGATCTAACAACTGAGTTTACTCCCCTTGCATCATTGTTGTGTTATTACTGGTATAAACTTTACATTTGTATCAGAAGTTCGGAGATCGAATCCGCATCTCTTGCATCTCTGTCGCACACTCGCTTAAGGTAGTTGAAATATTACACATCGAAATGAAGACGAAGAGTTTGTCTCTTTCTAAAGCTCGAAGTGAATATTACGGCCCGCCGGCTTATTTCGTAAAAATCTTTGATTATCACATTATGGCTTTCAATGCCATATTATGGCTTTCAATGCAGTTTAGGTACATAGATTCTATAATAGGCTATTTGACAGTATGAAAAATAAAGTGTTGTTGATAGTAATCTATGTAAATTATGCCTTCGATAAGCGTTATGGAGTAAAACAACCTTAAAATAAACAATGATTTATTAAAAAACCCATAATTAAAATTATCAATTTCTCAGTATGCTTGTCAACATGTCTTCGCCTGCCTTGAAAAACTGGACGTTTATTTACTTGTTGACAAACATGTGACGTCGCAGAAACTAGTGCGACGTCATTTGCATAATGAAGCGTTTTTGCGGGTTACAATTGACGATACTTACATTTTTAGGGCCAATACTTATCAGAATTTCAAATTATATTGTTTTATGGGTTCCATAGTCACTACTAAATAATTTAAAATGGTTTTTAAAATCTTGTCATATAGCTCACTAGCTGACCCGTGCCCGCTTCGCTGTGCGTAAGACATTTCTAATACCATCGTGGACTTTTTTGTAGACGTTTTTAAGGTGTACAATACTGTAGTACATTATTTTGATATATCTCGTGGGGTTCAGCCAGCATTTGCAATGTAAGCGCAAAAAAATGTGTTTATTTACGACATCACATTAGAAACCTCTAAAATTATCAGTGTTTCTCTACTATATTATGCATGTATTATACATATAAATAAAATAAAATAATTATAAAATAAAATGAGCCTTTATTTCTACTAATTACTAGTTTAACTTAGGTATAATTACTTATTTATTGTGTATCACTTTTATCAGTAGTCGCCTCCATGGCGTAGGCCTCCCCCAATTTCTTCCACATATTTCTATTTCTGGCCTTTGTCATCCAGTTTGATCCAGCTTTCTCTATGAAAATGTCTTCCCATCTTTTTTCTGGTCGACCTCTGCCTCTTGTTAGATTTCTTGGTATCCACTCTGTTATTTTTTTGGCCCATCGACTGTCTTCCATCCTAGACATGTGTCCTGCCCATTTCCATTTGAGGGATCTTATCCTTTTAACAACATCTGTTAACTTTGTTCTTTTCCTTATTATTTTATTCCTGACCATGTCTTTTTGTCTTATTCCCAGCATGCTCCTTTCCATCTTCCTTTGACAAATGGCTAATTTGCTCTCGTCTTCCTTTTTTAAGGACCAGCTTTGACAACCATATGTCAACGAAGGAAGAACTGACACTTCATAGAGCTTTTTCTTAATACTTAAATTTATTTGTTTATTTTTCATTATTTCTTTTAAACTCCAATATTTTTTCCATGCAATGGCTATTCTTCTTTGAACTTCGTTACTTGTGAACTTTTTAAAAGAGATCATCTGTCCCAAATATACATACTCTTTGACATAATCTATATTTTTGCTTCCCACTGATATATCCTCTATTATTCCGTTAGTTATTATTTTTGTTTTTGTCGCATTTAGTCCTAAGCCAACTTTTTTGCTTTCATTTGCTAGTTCATTCAGCATTTCTTCCAGTTCCATAGAGCTTTCTGCGAAAATAACTATATCGTCTGCGAAGCGAAGGTGACTAAGATGTTCCCCATCTATCTTCAGACCTTTATCTTCCCAGTCTAGGTTCCTAAATACCGACTCTAGCACGGCTGAGAAAATTTTTGGTGAGAGGGGATCTCCTTGCCGGACGCCTTTCTTAATAGGAAATTGTGGCCCTTCCCTTTCCATCCTGATTTTCGCGTTCATGTTCGAATATATATTTTGCAGCAGATCCATGTACGGCGTCTCCACTCCTTGCTGCGCAAGTGCTTTCCATATTGCGTCATGGTCTAAGGAATCGAAAGCTTTTGTGTAGTCAATAAAGCACATATATAAAGTTTTCCTGTAGTCTTTGAATTTTTCAATTACTTGTGTTACCACGTGAATATGGTCTATAGTAGAGAATTTTTTGCGAAAACCAGCTTGTTCACGCGGTTGATGTTCATCTAGTGGTTTTGTTAGTCTATTAAGTAGTATCTTCGAAAATACCTTATACATGTTGGACATGAGACTAATGGGGCGATAATTGTTCAGGTCATCTTTTTTACCCTTTTTATGTAGTAAAATTATTGTTGATTTAGACCACTGTTGAGGTGTTAGACCCTCATCGAGCATTCTGTCGAATAGTATCTGTAGGGGCGTCAAAAGCGAGTCGGAAAAGGACTTCAGGACTTCGTTTGTAATATTATCTTCTCCAGGGGTTTTATCCGCTTTTTGTGACCTAATAGCGTGATCGATTTCGCTTTTCAGTATGCTTCGTTCGGTTGCGGTAGAGTCGAAGTGTAAGATAGAGTCGGGTTGCGTGTTAGAGTGTACGTTACTATGAGTTTCTCCCTGGGTGATCTCGACGTTGTTAGGTTCTATACTTGCATATAATTCTTTATAGTAGTTAGTAGCTTCATTTATTATAGCTAGTCTTTATGTAATAGTGCTTCCAGATTTGCTTTTTAGACACCCTGTCCACAGTGTCCACTCCTTTTTATTTCTTAATTCTTTGTAGGCTTTTTTAACAGCGCCAAATTTTTGTATATATGTTTCTAGCTTGTCTAATCTATGTTTTTTCTTATCTTTGGATATATTTCTATTGATTGATTTACTAATTTGTGTAATTCTTATCTTTATTGATTTTGTCCGTTTTTCTTTGTATAACTGTTTCCTCTCATTTAGTAATTCTCTTGTATATGCGGATAAATTGTCTTTGTTTCTCTTACATTGTTGTGGTAGATAACTAAGTGCTTCCTTCATTACCAACTCTAAGGCATTATATTTGCTTTGTATATCGTTTTGCCCACTTAAACTCTGTACAAACTTGTTCTCCCACTGCATCCCATCTTCTTTAGAGATTTTAGGTATATTCGTAGCAAGTTTGTGGTTGCTTTTTATAAATGCTCTACTTCTTTGCGAGTTGTCAATTGCTAGTTTGCATCTAAGCATACGATGGTCCGTCTCGAAATTTAAATGGTGAATTATATCGAAATTGTGAATATAAGCTGGTTTGTTGGTTAAAATGTAGTCGATTTCATTCAGATGACGTCCATTTGGCGATGCCCAGGTCCATTTCATATTAGGTTTAATTTTAAACAAGCTGTTAGCAATAGTTAAGTTACGTTCTAGCGCAAAGTCCATTAATTTCGATCCATTTTTACTTCTCTTTCCAGTTGAATATTTACCAAGAACTCTTTCTTCTCCAATTTTCATTTCTCCTATACATATAAACCTTCCTCTTAAATCACTCTATTTATTTAAAAAAACCGCATCAAAATCCGTTGTGCAGTTTTAAAGATAAAAGCAAACATACATACATACATACATACGCAGGAAGCGGAAAGCGACTTTGCTTTATACTATGTAGTGATTAGTTACTCTATAATTGGTATTCTGTAAAATGTATTAACCAATATATTCTACAATACTTACTATGAAATTGGTGTTCTCCAAAATGCATGATAGTCATTTAACCATGGTTAAGGGGCTATGGATATTTTTTTATGAAATAAGCTAGCTGGTAGGTACAAGTATTATACGTTCATACATCACACAAGTGACTGCAGTGACCTAAAAATTAAATTCGCTCCGGAAATTTTACAAGTACCCTCCAAATAACTACTTCGTTGTATTCTTACAAGTACAAGTCCTGTGGGACTTGGAGAGAAGCCAGGTGCTTATGTACTAACCGCGTACTAATTGTAATTCTCACGCCAACTTAGCGAAACATAACTATTTGGGCAACGAGTAAGTTTAACGGGTAAGCTGCCTTGGAAACGGCTACTGCAATATAGCAACGCTTCAATAAAGCGCTGAGTGTCAATAATCAATCAACTTTTAGGCACATCGGTTACATGAGACTAGGCGGCGTAGAGGCGAGTACACGCGTACGAGGCCACTACGCCGCTTGCTCCCCTCGCTTCGACTCCAAACCGCCTCCGCCTCGTAGGTACGAAATAAGCTAGGTAGGTCACGTAGGTACGTGACAAAAAGATAAAATTCAAATTCAGTCTCAGAAAAATCACATATGATCACTTAGTTTGTACCTAGATAACAAAAAGTAATTCAAATTTAAACTAATTTATTCAAGAAAAAAAAACCGGTCAAGTGCGAGTCGGACTCGCGCACGAAGGGTTCCGTACCATTGTCTATAAAAACGGCAAAAAAATCATGTTTGTTGTATGGGAGCCCCCCTTAAATATTTATTTTATTCTATTTTTAGTATTTGTTGTTAGAGCAGCCACAGAAATACATAATCTGTGAAAACTTCAACTGTCTAGCTATCACGGTTCATGAGATACAGCCCTGTGACAGACAGACGGACAGACAGACAGACAGAGAGACGGACAGACGGATAGCGAAGTCTTAGTAATAGGGTCCCGTTTTTACCCTTTGGGTACGGAACCCTAAAAATGGATATCATTACGGCCGTTATGTGACAGTGTCTGTTTTTCAGGAAGCAGTAGTTTTAAAGGTAAGGGTCTGCTGGAACGAAGATAAGGATAAACGTAAAACTTTAGGAAGCAAATAAATGGTAAGAGCTGAGTATATATTTATTTTCTAGTACCTACCTTAAGTTTGCTTAGCGATATCCTCCAGTATTACTCAGTTAAAACAAAAACAAAAATTTCACATATCACCTATATGTGAAATTTTTGTTTTTTTTTATGGGTTGAGTCTATCCGGACATGATGGAAAAAGTGATAAAACCGCATTATCTTGAAAACCATGAAAACTGTATTTCTTTTATGTAGCTAGAAACAGCTACATAGCATAGCTTAGATCCTTTGAAGATAACTAGAAGGGATAGTCAGAAGCACGTCCACGCATTATATATGATGTGATATGATTGATTGACTATGATATTATGATTATCTAACGAATTATATAATAATGAACTGTTCAGCATAGTTTTGATTAAAATGAAACTAGTGTTTTTGAAGAGCCAAGAGCCACTTTGGAAAATAAATCTATCGAGAAAAGTTTCACCAATCGTGTTTCTGTGTTGAATTTATCTAGATTAAATCTATAAAGTTAAAGAAGTCTAAAAAGATAAAGTTTTTCTGTCATAGAAAACAAAATGGTATGTTTTGTTATTCAGAAAAAACTATTATACATTCATAAAAAAATATATACTTCGTTATAATAAAACGGCTACATTTTCAATTTCAAAATTACATCCGACATTTCTGATATTTCATTATAACAATGCCAAAATGCAATTATAAATTGTTGAAAATTTGATGTTTATGATAATAATGATTAAACAACATAAACGGAAAACAAAATTTCGCCTACCATGACATGTGTCAATACTTCTATAATGAAATGTTCAGCGAGAGCGCACTGTCAACACCATGCCTTAACTTTTAGTAGTAGGTTATTCGTGTAATCGAATTAGTATGAATATGCACTAATGTCCGATCGTCCAGGTCTTCGTCAGTCACTAACAAGCTCAGGGAATGTCGTCACATTTTTAGATTCAGTATAGAATGAGAATTGCTGGTGTATCATTAGAAATAGCCAAATTCAAATTCAAATTCAAAAATCATTTATTTCAATAAAATCACAAGGATCACTTTGAAACGTCTTAGGAACTAGGTGAAGCTACGCCGATTCCACGCGACCAAGCCTAGAAGAATCAGGCAACAAACACGGCTTGGGGTCTACCTTTTTTTTATGATCCTTTCCTTAATGCTATGTAGAGCTCCAGTGTGGTGCCAATCGAACAAGGTGAAGGCCGAGACGAATACCTTTATTCGCAGTACTGGGGGGCTGGCACGAATCACTATTGTATCGTCATCGTATCGTCACTACCCAGGATAAACATTTGTGTGATAAACATAGATGTTTATTCTGTTTCTGGGTGTTATAATGTATCATTACATATTATATATTTAAAAAAAAGCATATAAGTACTGTATCAGTTATCTAGGTCCCATAGTACAAGCTTTGCTTAGTTTGATGCTAGATGGCGCTGTGTGAAAAGTCCACCAATATTTACTTATATAAAACGTCAAAATACACCTTATTGTATTGCCACTTAGATCCTTTCAAGATAACTAAAGAGGGTAGTCAGAGTTACATCCAAACATTATAATTGGCACATGCCCACATTATGCAGTAGTTAGCATTCATTTTTTATTTGTCGAAATTGACACTTATTGTGATCTATTCCCGTCTAAAGCCGGGGTCCCACGGCGCGTAAAACGACGGGCCGCGCCGGATGACGCTCCGCCTGTGTGCGTCCGGCGCGTCGCGTACAGAGCGTTCTGAGCACAGGCCACCACGGATGCATCGTTCCCACGGCGCGTCCGTCCGCCGTGTCTGGCGCGTGAAAACGCGGGCCGTGGGACCCCGGCATAATACGAAAAACGAATACCAATGGTATTTCTTTTTTGCCTTAATTAGTATTCTATTCCTAACGAATACCACTCATAAACTAATACCAAAATAAGTTAAACAGATGAGATGGTACAGTTGTATTGTATAAGTGTTGTTATTTTATTTTACTATTAGGTTTAACTGTTTATGTGTGTAGTGTACCTTAATTTAACAGAAAAATATTAATTCAAAAAAAATGTTTTACCGAGGCAACACTGTCTTTTTAGATAAATCGTACAACTGGTCATCGCGATACGGACTTGCCTAGTGTGAAGACAGCCGATATATCCTACTTTTTAAATAAACCTAACCAGCAAAATAACCGTTTTTAGCTGAAAATAAATATTTTATTCATTGTCATTTTTTTTCAAGTGTCAGTTTTGACGTTTTGGCGATTCGATAGTGATTGGTGCTAGCCACTATACCAATGATTATACATCACGGTCTAATCAAATTAAAATTATGCTGGATAGCAAGTAGCAACTTTAGAATCTGCTGACCCAAATTACGAGACACTCGGCACGAGAGGCCTCCATCCGCCACAGACGTGTGCAACATTTGATAGGGGTGTCGAAGAAAATATTACATAAAAAAATAGAACCGTTATCCCCAAGTACGATAGACATCCTCTCAGATCTCCAGACGCTTAGATCCTTTGAAGCTAGAACGCGTTGTGTGAAATGTCCTCCGATATTCATTTATTTAAAACGTCAAAGTACACCTTATTGTATTTCCACTTAGATCCTTTGAAGATGTCTAGAAGGGGTAGTCAGAGGTACGTCTAAACATTATATTTAGCACATACTTACATTTTGCAGTAGGTAGCATTCCATACGTGACATGTTGCAAGCCCATCGCCGCTTATAAGAATACTAACTGGTTTTCTTACGATGTTTTCCTTCACCGTTTTGAGCACGTGTTTTTGATGCGCATATACATTTTTCGAACAGAAAAATCTATTAATGCACGCCGGGATGCGAACCCACGACCTTCAGATTGAAAGTCGAGGTACCTCTCACTTGGCCCTCTCACTTGGCCAACACGGCTTACCTTATGGTATATCTATACTAATATTATAAAGAGGAAAGATTTGATTGTTTGTTTGTTTACACATTATTACAACAACGGGAAATTACTCACGTAAATGATAAATTGTCAATGAGGACACCGACAATGTTTCGATTCATCTAGAGAATCTTCTTCAGGGTGAGTGGACCATAACGCGCGCGCTACCCTGCTCGCATTGCCGTCTCGCACTCGCACTCAGTGTAGTACAACTCACGAAAGTTTTGAAAGTGAAATGTTTGTTTGTTTGTTTGTTTGTCTCGAATAGGCTCCGAAACTACTGAACCGATTCAAAAAATTATTTTACCATTAGAATCCTACATTATCCCTGATGGACATAGGCTATATAGTATTTTCAAAAACGTTAGGGATCCGTATGAAAACTTCAATAATGTAACCCAAATGTGATAAAAAATCCAAAAAAATCTTTATATCGCGTATGCTGCGGAAATTATTGTCAATAGAGCAAAGTAATGTACTACAGTTTTAAAGAGGACATCAATATCTACAAATAAGTAAACAATACCATATATCTAACTATTAGGGATCCGTATGAAAACTTCGATAATGTAACCCAACGTGTGATAAAAAATCCAAAAAAATCTTTTTATCGCGTATGCTGCGGAAATTATTGACAATAGAGCAAAATAATGTAATACAGTTTTAATGAGGACATCAATATCTACAAATAAATTAACAATACCATTTGTCTAACTATTAGGGATCCGTATGAAAACTTCGATAATGTAACCCATCGTGTGAAAAAAAAACCAAAAAAATCTTTATATCGCGTATGCTGCGGAAATTATTGACAATAGAGCAAAGTGATGAACTGCAGTTTTAAAGATTACATCAATATACAAATAAGTCAGCAATACCATAATTATGTCCAACTATTACAGTTATGTCACAATAACTACTTTTTCATGTTAAAATATGCAATGGTAACGCCGCCTGTACAAACTAGGCCACATTATTCGTACCTGGGTATTAATCCTTATCAAAAAAATCACTTCATTTTCAAGGCCATATCAGTACCTGTAAATTACTTTTTTAATTATACCATTCCCAAATTCCATACCATTCAAAAGTTATTATGAGTGTAATAATCTATAGGTACTAATATTATTATGAGGAAAGATGTTTTGTATATTTGTATGGAATAAATACAAAATTTACTGGATATATTTCAAAAAATCGTTTACTTTTAGAATGCTACATTATCTCTGAGTAACATAGGCCATATTTATTGTTTGAAAAAAATAGGGATTCCTATTAAAACTTCGATAATGTAACCTGGGTAAAAAAATACCCATAAAATCGTAATAATACGTTACTCCCGTGCGGAGCCGGGGCGGACTGCTAGTATACTATATAATCACTACATAGTATAAAGCAAAGTCGCTTCCCGCTTCCCGCGTCTGTATGTATGCTTATATCTTTAAAACTACACAACGAATTTTGATGCGGTTTTTTTAATAGATAGAGTGATTCAGGAGGAAGGTTTATATGTATTAAACCCGTGCGAAGCTGGGGCGGGTCGCTAGTGTAATATATATATAACAAGCTAACCCGACGAACTTCGTATCGCTTTAGAATTAACATTAACAATGTGTTAAGTTCCCTTTGCCGTTCCCGTTCCCGTTTTTCCGACTTTATTTTATATAGTAGATATATTTATTAATATAACATCAACTTTTGAAAGGTATTTTACAAACGTGCTAGCCCTACGAACCTTGGAAAATCTACAAAAGCTTTTCAGCACTTACGTGTGTCTAACGTGCAGAGAATTCATTCGCCCGTTACGCCGCCTGTTCTGTAAGTACCTTAACGATTTAATAAAACTTACCTTTTTTTGTCAATGGTTCTTTTCGTATTCACAGAGGATTATTTTTATTCAGACAGATACCGAGGTGATTTGGTTTGATTGTTCCAAAACTTTTTTTTTTTTTTTTTGGTGGACATTTTTAGACATCGCCATCTAGCCCCAAACTAAGCAAAGCTTGTACTATGGGAACCAGATAACTGATAGAATACTTATTTACTTTTTTTTTTCATTTATTTTTAATAATTAAAAAATTAACGGCTGGAATTCGAACCACTCATACTCAAATAACTTGGCTATGTGCTCAAATGTATTTATGTATTTTGACAATCTTGTGTAGGTAATTGTTTATTATTTGTAGATGGAAGTAACTTTTTAGGGTTTTGTACCCAAAGGGTAAAAACGGTACCCTATTACTAAAACTTCGCTGTCCGTCTGACTGTCACAGGGCTGTATCTTTGGGCTGTATCTTACTGAAGTGGCTTAACATCCGCCATCGTCGGAACACCCATATTCTCTGCCTCCTTTACAACATCCTCCATCATCCCCTCTCACCTCACTATCTTAAAGAACGTTTCACTCCCCTCATCCCTCCAGACCGTCCTTCTCGCTCCTCTCAACACCTTCTTCTCATGACGCCTCAACATAACACAAACTTTTACACCGACTCTTTCACGGTTACTGCGATCCGCCTATGGAACTCTCTCCCTGTAGACATACGCAAAGCCTCATCCATGGGAATCTTCAAGTCCAAATTATACCAACATTATCTCTCTCTGCAAAATACTCATCCAATTTGAGCACCTATATATATTTTTTTTGTAGATACTAGGTATTATGGTATGGTATATATGTAAGTTTATGTATTTTTTAGTAAGTATGTGTATAAATATAATAAATTCAATGATTTCTCTCTTACAAAGCACTACCATTCCCTTTCCAAATTACACAAAGGTTAGCTGGAAGAAAATGCTAACTAGCATTAAGTTCGCCTATGTACATGTTCTTGTATTGTGCAATAAAGAATTTTCTATCTATCTATCTATCTATCTTTTAAACCATTATAGCTGGACTGTTGAAATGACACAGATGATGTATTTCTGTTGCTGCTATAATAACAAATACTAAAACCAGAATAAAATAAATATTTAAGAGGGGTTCCCATACAACAAACGTGATTTTAGCGCGAGTCCGACTCCCACTTGGCCGATTTTTCTGGTTGCAAAAAGTTAATATTCTAAAGAAACAATAATTTAAAAACATAAAATCAACAGAAAATCAACGACGTTACATTGACACGAAAAATAATCTAATATCAAGATGGAAAAAAATACTAGATACCTAAGCAGAAAGATCCGCTGGCTTATTTCGTAAAAACTATGACTATTATTATGGCTTTCAATGCTATTATTATTGCTTTGAATGCAGGTAGATAGATTCTATAATAAATACTATGGAATTGGTATTCTCTAAAATTTATGTTAGCCTAAGGCTAGGATGATTTTAACGAAGTAAAGCTAGCAGAAGATAGTTTCACTTCTACCATCAGTTTTTTTTTGTATGTACATTTTTTTTGATAAATGCAGAATCGTTTTTCCTCAGTAACAAACAGTTTTGATTTTTGAACAAAGATAACTTAAGGATTTAATCTCGATAAACTATAGACAAAAACACGATTGGTGTAATTTTTTTCGTTTTATTTTCCAAAGTTGGCACTTCCAAAACACTAATTTCGTTTTTGCTCAAAACAGTGAATAGCTAAACAGTTCATTTTTATATAATTCGTTAGATAATCATACTAGCTAAATAAATGACAGACAGTTTCTTTTTAAGCTTGATGGTTTTCAAGATAATGCGGTTTTATCATTTTTTCCGTCTTATCCGGGTAAACTCAGCCCATACAAAAAACAAAAAATTCAAGCATCACCTTAAACCGTGGTACAGAATACTGCATAGCTGGAACAGCATTGGCTTACGTGTTATATGTATTTGTTTAGGACTCATTTACGCACAAACACAAACAAAAGTGTTGTACGACAATGTGCTTGTGTTGTCATTAACATTTTGTACTCTTGAACTAAAGTACTCTTTGGTAAAATAAGTTTTCTGTTGAAAAATATATTTCAATGACAAAATTTATAAAATCATGTTAACCGAGCACCAGCGCGCTATCACCTGTTACATCATTATAAAGCCGGGGTCCCACGGCGCGTAAAACGACGGGCCGCGCCGAATGACGCTCCGCCTGTGTGCGTCCGGCGCGTCGCGTACAGAGCGTTCTGAGCACGGGCCACCACGGATGTATCGTTCCCACGGCGTGTTCGTCGGCCTTGGCGCGGTCTGGCGCGTGAAAACGCGGGCCGTGGGACCCCGGCATAACATTGTCATCGGAACATGACAAGAATGCAAAGTTTTTACTCAATCAAAGTTTACTAAGGAGTTTCGTTGTGAGTAACTGTTGAACAGCTCCTGACTCATCAGATCAGAATGCTGTCACCATATTATTGTATTGTCATCAAAACTAAAGGTGTATGCAAAATTTCAGCTCAATCGGTTGGGGATAACTGCTTCAAAATTGTGTTGCAAGATTCCATCCGAACAAACATAGTTACATACATACTCGTACATTGCAAGTTAAATAAAAGATTGTTCAAATTAATAAAATAGAATCATGACTGTAATCCCCTAGTACGGTAGATCCTTTCAGATCTCCAGGAACTCAGTTCCTCGAAGATGTCTAAAAGAGTTAATTAGAGGCACGTTCAAATAATACAACTGGAACATGATTACACAGTAGATATTACCTCGAATAGATCTCTGTAACCTAAAACCCATCAGTCTAGCTTTTGTTTAAAAACAAAATCTTCATAACATTAAATGAATAAAAACTGCTTATAAATGTGCTTTCATTTTTCAAGCTTGCGAATTAAGAAACCTTACTTAATCTCCTCATTACTTCAAGCTTAATAAAAATATTCCAAGTCCATTGTAACTTATTATATTTCTTCGCCGTTTCATTAAAAGAGATTCTCCCTGGACGGTCAGATAACTAAGCCATAGTGGCATAGATTGACGTGACACAGCTGGTTCATTAAACCATCAAAAATCATCCTTATCAAATATGTGAAACTAGCCGACCCGTGACAGACGTTGTCTTGTCAATTTTTAATAATCGTAAGCAATTTCAGGCAACTTCCAATTTTTTCCCTACAAACCTGACTAAATGTTTTTAGTCTGTGATGTCAGATTTTGTGCACACCAACACCATCTATAGCAAAATCATCCTTTTTACGTTTTTTAATAATTCAAGGGTGGTTTTTCCATCGACAACACGGTTTTTCGGATCATAAGTTCCCCTTTTATTTATTCAATTTTGTCGTTTATTTTTGATTAGAGAACAAACATAGCAGCCTTATCACAAACTTTCGCATTTATAATATTATTATTATTATATTAAATGATGTTCTCCAATCATTTATATATTTAATTATCAACGATTGAATGACATAATATCGCTATTAAAGGCTACGTTTACATACTTACCATTTGATAAAGAACCCAACAAATGTGTAATTTTCTGATGTCATAATTTTCCTTTTCCCACTTAATGTTGGCACAAACGTGTTGCAAAAGGATCTGGCTTGTGTTTTACAACCGACCGCCTAATGTTATAGTAGAATATAGTAATAATTTTAGATAGGTATTTAAATAACAACCCACGAATAATATTTTTGCGTAACAGTTTATGACCCAGTTTAGATTTATTTTTAACCCGGTGCCATGAAACGGAAGTTAGTCCAAATGAAGATAAAGATAAAGATAAAGATAAAGATAAAGATATTTATTTGCTTAAACATGTGTTTACATTTTTGTGTGAGATGGTACATTATTTATAATATGGACATGACATGTTTTACATTGGTTAGTATGCAAATTTTATATTATAATGTCAAAATATGCTAGGTAGATTATTTTTCTAAATATGCTAGGTAGATTATTATTTAGAACGAGGAGAAAGATGAGGTTATGGAGTAAGCCAGCCGTACACTTTAAGCTGTAACAGTGTTCACTGTACATTTTGATCTTATACCAGGTTTAAACATAATAACGTTAGCGAAGTTTGTATTTTTATTTAACGATCTTAAAAAAGGGGTTGAAGCTATTTCGCTTAAACCTTTAATCATTTTGCAGTGCATTGAGCTCATAAGTGAACAAAGTGCAAACGTTAGGATAATAGGGTCCCCTTCTTTTGAAGTCGGATAGTATCAATATGTTTTATAAAACGCCGTGTTGGCCGAGTGGGAGGTACCTCGACTTTGAATCTGATGGTCGTGGGTTCGAATCCCGGCGTGCATCAATGGATTATTCTGAAAAATGTATATGCGCATCAAAAACACGTGCTCAAAACGGTGAAGGAAAACATTGTGAGGAAACCAGTTAGTATTCTTATAAGCGGCGATGGGCTTGCAACCTGTCACGTATGGAATTCTAACTACTGCAAAATGTGGGCATGTGCCAAATATAATGTTTGGACGTGCCTCTGACTACCCCCACTAGACATTTTGAAAGGATCTAGGCGTCTAGAGACCTGAGAGGATGTCTAGCGTACTTGGGGATAACAGTCGTGATCCTATTTTTTTTTTTTTTATAAATTTAAAAAAAATGTTAAAAAATAGAAATACGTTTGGTATTAGTTTTTGGTATTAGACGGAAATAGATCCTCTAAAATATTGCAAATTTGTTAGGAAGTAAGTTTTCTTTTATTTATTTATTTTATTTTTAAGTTTTTAGGAAAAATTACAGCTAACACATGAATTTAACATATAGAAAATTTTACATTATACCTATACAAGATAGATACATGTATTTCTGACGGCTAATTACAAGTTTCCACACATAGAAACATTACATACACCTTTTTCGCCTTACACCTTTGTAACTTCCAAAAATACTTCTCGCATAGTTCGTAATAAAATTCGTATACCTCCAAAGCCGTTATTGCCATCCCTCCTCCCCCAAAGGACAATAACCTTGTTTGAAGTTTAAATTAAAACATGGAATCCCATGTTCCTTTCTTTTTCTATTTTCTTCTGACAGTTTCGGCCACCGTGAATTCATTTTCGACCACCCCTTGTTATAAAGTGAAAATTTCATTTTCTTTTCAGTAAAGATTTTCGGAAGGTGAAAAAGTTAATCTGGCTTTGGGCTGCAATTTGATTAATTTCTTCGATTGCCAATTTTATTGGAATAATTCGCCGTGTCCCAATAACGAAAATTATTTTAGCGTAGGAAAGTTCATTCAAACGTCAAGATGATTTGTATGCTACTAATGGAATGGAGCGCCTGGAGATCCTGAGAGGATGTTAGAGTCTAATGGGGCGTGAAAACATTCACGATAGTAGTAAATATACTTACGTTAAAAGCAAAACTATCACGGCTAAGTAGACTTTACAAGTTTACGAGTAATCATCGATCAAGTAATATTAGAATTTTTGCACAAAAATCATTGAAACACTCTGCTATTGTCTTGAAATTTTGAATTTTGTTATCATTGATGTATAACGTCGTTAGCTGTGTAAATTTCGATACTTACACTTCATTGCGCGTGGTCCGAGACGCACTTGGCCGGTTTTATTTTTATATTATGTAATTTTGATATCGTTCTTCTGAAATTTTTGAACCTACGATTAAGTATATCAGTATCATCTAAGTTTTTAAGGTTCCAATCGTCCGTCTGTCTGTTCGTCTTTATTAGCTGATTATTTCAATAAAAGCTATTGTCTTGAAATTTTGAATAGCTGTACAACTTAACGCGCATATAACAAGTTAAAATTCCGAAATATTTATATTATCATCGCCAAAGGGTCTGATAAGGGTAAAAATTTCAAAGTGGGGTCACTAGGTCAAGTCGTGTATCATTTGAAAAGGTTTTATTTGCGCATTGTACAAAAGGTTTCAATTTATATTTATTATGCATAGTTTTCACTAAAAATTTATTGGTTATACGATTTTATACTCGTATCTTTAATTTTATTACGTGAACCTCAATTCCTGACTAGCTCTTATCCCATTTCATGTAAAGTAGACACATCATCATCATCATCCTCCTGCCCATATCCCACTTAAGTTAAGTTGGCAAAACATGTATATTTTTCCTTTTCCCTCTATCGGCCGTCATCTTATCACTCTCTCCTATCTTACCAATGTCATCTTTCACACAGTCCATCCATCGTTTCTTTGGCCAACCTCTATTGTTGTTTAAGATAGTTGTTAAAAGGTACTAGTAAATCTGTTAAAATATAAATTGCAAATAATGTAATACAAACCAAATATTGCTGAACTAAATGCTAGGTAGGTTTACGGAACTCCTCAAACGTACACACTAATAAATATAATATTGATGGACCTTTCACACATCGCAATCTAGCCCCAAACAAAGCAAAGCTTATACTCTAAGAACCAGATTACTATATACATTGATCCTTTTTTTGTAAATACATACTTAAGGTACATTTTAATACTCAGACACAGTATTATTTTTCAAACTATCGTGATTAGTAGGCATAACTATACATTTTTACACGGGTCTTTATCGAGTAATTACCTTCAAGATGAGTAATAAGTGTTTTTGATGAATGCAGACATGCAGAATCGTTTTCTCAATAACCGTATAACATAAAGTTATATATATAATAACTTATATAACATATATTTATTTTTTATGACAAAGATAGCGTAAGTTATAGACAGAAACACGATTGGTGTAACTTTTCTCTATAGATTTATTTTCCAAAGTTGGCTCATCAAAAACACTTGTTCCGTTTTTAATCAAAACTATAATTAGCTAAACAGTTAATTTTTATATAATTCGTTAGATAATAATCATACTAAGTAAATTATAGACTGATTTTGGTTTTCAAGTTAGTGCAGTTTTATCACTTTTTCCGTCTTATCCGGTTAGACTCAGCCTATACAAAAAAATCAAACATTTCACATTATCATCTTAATTTATTTTCCCTACGTTTCGGCTAAGTAAAATCTATAGTTATACCCAGACACAAATACAAATGTTTTACCCTGGTGGAAATCAACTCACAACCTACAGCGCAGAAGGCAGAGTTACCAACTGAGCTGTGAGGCCAGTCAACACTATGTATTAACATAATATTTAACTACAAACGCGAACTTTGACCTACCACCTACCATCTTTCCACAATGTTGGCCATCACACCTCTCTAAATTTTCCGGACTAGCAGAGCAGCAAAGTGGTTTTTTTACAACACTTTGGAAGTACCCAAAACGCGTTAGAGAGTGTGTTACTTACTCAAAGACTTCCGACGATATATGAAAGTGCTTTTAGCAAAGATGTAGGTAGTCCCATTAGCTTTTGCACGAAAAATGTTGAGCTTTTTCAACCGGGATTGGGCTTTGTCTACACAGTGGCACACACACACGAACACTAACTAGTATAGTATCGTTATCGTATCGTCAAAATGTCAAACTAGACACGTGTCGATTCGATAGTTATTCGTGCTTAGGGCCACTGAACGCATTTTGAACGGATGTGATAAAAACAATGCTGGCGCGAGAATGTAAATAAAAAACTGCGAAGTCGCACGCGGGTAAATATTATTTTTATAAGACTACAAAAATAAATCTTAAAAAAAAAACCGGCCAAGTGCGAGTCGGACTCGCGCTCGAAGGGTTCCGTATCATTCTCTATAAAAAAACGCCAAAAAACACGTTTGTTGTATGGGAACCTCACTTATATTGATTTTAATGTGTTTTTATCCGTATTTTTTACCCGTTAGGTACGGAACCCTAAAGAGTAAAGTCAAGTTAAATCATACAACAGTCCGTACATACACCACGATTAGAAGAGCGAGCGTTTTGTAGTAAAGTATATAAGAGTCACAATGCAAGCATCCCCTTTCAAACGTATCGTCCCACCGTGATGTGGAAAAGGTATTAGTAAAATCGATTTCTACTGTACAAAAGAACTGAAAAATGACTTTTGGATAGACGCGCCACGAACTGAAGAGATTAAAGCGAATTGTTTCGAATTTATCCAGTTTCTATCACTCCAGATCGGTTTGTGTTGTAAAATAGACCTTATGGTGTTGGTATTGTCATTTAGGCTATATATAACTAAGCCTTATAATCAAAGAACCGATTTATATAAAAATAGCTTCCGACGCGACTCCACTCGCTTGGTACCTGAATAAAAATGTTATTTCAGGGCATAAGTTATGCATATATTTGGACTTAAATGAGCTATAAACATACATACATCTTCTTTAACTTTTAAATTTAAAACATTAATTAAAAGGACATAATATGAAAAGAAATAGGGAGAAAACCATTTATTTCATTTTAGATCCTTTGACCAAAGCGCATCGCCCACACGACCTAGAGTTAAGGCGGCGTCGAGGTGAAGTATCGGCGGGCGCGGCGCCGCGCAGCTTGATTGACAGTGCGGAGTCGTAGCACTGGCGAGGCAGAGGCGGCTCGGAGTCGAATCGAAGGCGAGCAAGGGGCGCCAGCATCACTTTGTCTCTAGTTCATGTGGGCGATGCGCCTTTGAACATTTTCAAGGATCTTAGTAGCTGGAGATCTGAGAGAGAATACAGTCGCCATACTAGGGGATTATAGTCGTGATTCTTTTAACCATTCTTCTATCTTATTACGTACACACAACATAAAGTACCAGATTTAGTATTGCGGGAGTGAAACTATTGTACTTTTATACGTACTTTTATACGTACTATAGCACATCGTAGTTTCGGATCATTTGAAAGGGTTTCGTATTTGAATATGTTGATAGTTTATTAGTGGCGATGGGCTTGCAATCTGTCATGTATGTAATGCTAACTTCTGCAAAATGAGGGCATGTGCTAAACGTGCCTCTGACCCTATTAGATATCGTCGGGTATCTGAGCGCCTGGAGATTTGAGACGTTTACCGTAGGTATACGGGGGTTGTTATTTTAATGCATATTTTCACGTTATTACGCATATTTATTACGTTAAAACCGGTTTTATTCTTTGAACTTGGCTGAACACGCCACCGCTTGTCTAGATAACATCGATCCTAGTTTACTCAACTTTAGTCAGTTTGTGAAAACCGAGTGAAAATACTGTTCATTTTTATAGCACGTTGCAGTTTCGGACCATTTGATAGGGTTCCGTATTTGGAGTTAGTTCACAATTGGCTGCGTCCAACTGGTAGTTTTAACGGTAGCTGGATAGTCGGGCACTATTATGTTGATAGTCTCTATTACGAGTGGCGATAGGCTTGCAACCTGTCACGTATGAAATGCTAAATACCGAAATATGTGGGCATTTCAAATGGACGTACCTCTGACTATCCTATTATACATAATATTCAATGATTTAAGTGTCTGAGAGAGTGTTTACTATAGGTACATACATATATATATACATTATAATCTACATTAGGGTAGCGTTGGGCTTGCTAATTGTCATGTCATTGTATGGCATGCTAGCTACTGCAAAATATAAGGGCATGTTAAGTGGACGTGCCTCTTACTAACCTTATTCGACATCTTCAATGATTTAAGCGCCCTGATAGGGCTTTTACCAGTACATTGGAGTTAAGGTGACACATTTTTTAGAAAACACTCAAACTCGCTGCAAAAAGTTTCAACACGTCCGAAATCTCGTCTAAACAACTAATTAAAAGTGTCCCAACTTAATTAAAGAGACAAAATCCGGACTCAAAATACTTGGATACATAACATGTCTATAACGCGAAAGATTTGGGAACATAATAATAAAAAAATAATAAGAATAATAATAATGACAATACTGGAATTTATTAGAAAATAGCTTTACTGACATGAAACTGGGATAAAAAGTAATAGGTAAATGTTTAAGTCTAGGATGTACGTAATAAAAAAATAATCACGACTGTAATCCCCAAGCACAGTAGACATCCTCTCAGATTTTCACACTCTTGGATCTTTTGAACTAGTGGGGGTAGTCAGAGGTACGTCCAAACATTATATTTGGCACATACCCACATTTTGCAGTAGTTAGCATTCCATACGTTACAGGTTGCAAGCCCATCGCCACTTACAAGAACACTAACTGGTTTCTTTACGATGTTTTCCTTCACCGTTGTAAGCATGTGTTTTTGATGCGCATATACATTTTTCGAACAGAAAAATGCATTGATGCACGCCGGGACTCAAACCCACGATCAATACGGCACGGTAGTTTTTTAAACGATATTATATTGAAATAATATAATATCTCTTCGACTTTGACTTTTGTATAACGCACCGATCTCCTTCACTGACAGATGTTGACCATATTGGTTACAAAATAAGTTATTCTCACTTCCTAATTCCACTATAACTTTTCTACTCACTGCCGTGGAAGTTATAATAATAAATAATAATAAAATCCTTTATTCTCTAACCAATTTTAACTTACAATCTACATAACAAAAAAAAATAATAATAATAATAACTGCTAAGCAATTCTAGTCTCTTCTGCCGTGGAAGTTATCTGAATGTAAATGCGGCATAATTCTTTGAAAACAAACCTTATTGCGGCAGCTCACTGGTAATCGTAATCGGATTCAACTGTCAAATTAATATCGTGTGTCAAAAACTGGTCAGGCTGCGGGCGTTTTTCTCCAATATGATCTATGATCATTTTCCTGCCTTGTTTCCCCAATTTTTTTATTTATAAAGAACGAAAATAATGCTTCACCGCGATGACTACTCTCAGGCTTAAACTGTTTTTAGGGTTCCGTACCCAAAGGGTAAAAACGGGACCCTATTACTAAGGCTTCACTGTCCGTCTGTCTGTCACAGGGCTGTATCTTATGAACCGCGATAGCTAGACAGTTGCAATTTGCACAGATGATGTATTTATATTGTCGCAATAACAACAAACGCTAAAAACAGAATAGGGTTCCCATACAACGAGCGTGTTTTTTTTTTTGCTTATTTTTATAGATAATGGTAAGGAACCCTTCGTGCGCGAGTCCAAATCGCAATTTCTTTTTTTTTATTCCCTCGAAGGAAACAAACACGTACCATCCGTGACTCAGCCAGCTATCCTCCCACTACACACCAAATCTCGCCAAAAAACGTCAACGTTTCAAAAGATAAATCAAATAGAAAGCAAAATCTTCGCCAAACAATTTAGCCAACTCGTACAAAACACGGCGCACGTACAGAACTTTATTTCCTGCGATATCGCTAATTGTATAATGAAAGTTAGCTTGAGCAATTTAGAAATTAGCAAATGATAGTCGCATCGAAATCGGATTGTTTTGGCAAATATTAAAGCAATGCTAACGTTTAGAGGCTTGTTTGTCGAATTATAATTGTTTGCAAGTTCCATAGAATGTAATTAAGAGTTGGGAGTTAGACCCGAGGGCTGAGATGACAGCTAGATTGTCACCTGTCACTGTGGATGCTGACACACATTTTTGGTAAAAACGACTCTAGCGATCACTTCGAGAATCACAGTTTATCATACAAGAATCGTGTCTTGACAGCAGTCACCGTGACACTGCTCTCCGTCGATAAATAACTTTTTGTCATTTTGTCCCGTGACATCGTTGTGCGTGACATCGCGCGGCTTGTTAAAGGAGTATGAAGTATAAACGACTCTAGCAATCACTTCGAGAATCACTTACCCTCGTATTCAAGAACGACACTATGAGAACACGCACCCACAGTGGACGAAATCTTTTTTCATAAAAATCACTTTATGTGTTGAGCGGCACTATTGCGCACACTACCGTGTGCCTTTAGAGCTCAACTTTGGCTAGAGGCACACGACAATGTGCCTCTAGTCACATTATGCAGTGTCGCATAACACATAAAGTGATTTTTATGAAAAAAAAAATCGTCTACTGTGGGTGCGTGTTCTCATAGTGTCGTTCTTGAATACGAGGGATAGTATAATTATCATACAAAATATTGGTCGGGACAGCTGTTACCGTGAGTAGTATTGATATCCGTGATATTCGTAGTGTCATTTCATCTTGAAGCTATTGAGATAGAAGTCATAAGCCTCCGTCGATAAATAACTTTTTGTCATTTTGTCCCGCGAGATCGTTGTGCGGGACATCGCGCGACTTGTTAAAGGATTAGTTCGTTTTGTCGACTCACTGGTTTGTGCTGGTCATCATAGTCGGAAGAGCTCAGTACCAGTCACGCACACATAAGCGCGTGTTCAGACACTTGACGCGCGTATCACAACATAACTACAATTACTGCCGCCCTTATGAGATAGAACAACTACACACAATGACAGTTGGAGCCGACTAGCATTACCAGTTCAGCAAGGCTATTTTGTAAAAACATGATTATCATCATATGATGTTGAATGCAATATCTAATGTTAGAGAATACCTAAACTGTACAATTTTCATAGTAACTATTTACTGTTTATGCACCTATACGCAGTAGCGTAGGTATTGTATTGGAAGCGAAGGTGCTTAAACAGCATAAAAAGCGTAGGTATTATGGCATTCAGTACCAATAAATATTGATATGTATATAATAACATGACAATCATGTTTTTACAAAATAGCCCCACAGTTAGACACGAAAGGCTCGTAATAAAAAAGCTTTTATCGCGAATTCATAAAACATGCACGGAAACAAGATCCGAAACGTATTCAAAAATGGCCGATCGGTCCTTGGCTTCAAGCCAACGAAATATCCGTCGCAATCATAGCAAATCGTGGGCCGATACGTCAAAGGTTGTGTATGGCCACAGAGAAATACTACTGACATAGATAAACAATATTAGTACCTAGTGTAGATGGGACACACTCAAGCAAAAAACAATAGTAGTGCAGATAGGACATCAAGCACAAGTTTATTGTCTAACCTCATAACTCAATTGGTGGTTACATTATTAACACCCAGACAAGGAACAAACATAAGAGTAAAAAAAGTAAAAAGTTCATTTATTGTATCCAAAGCTTATGGAACTAAAAGTTACATAAAATTGTTTGTGTTATGTTAATCTACCTATCTACATGTTACACAGATAAACAAACAATTTATTATTGTAAGAACACTAACTCCCACCCTAGGAATATCCTGTGTTGTGGGTAGTTAGCACATCTATGTTCATCATACAAATATTTGATTGGTGGGAATCGATCCCACAACCTACAGCGCAGAAGAAAGAGTTACTACCAACTTAGATGTAAAGCGAATATAAGCGAAATATGAGAAATTTTTGGTTTTTTGTATGGGCTGAGTATACCCCGATAAGACGGAAAAAGTGATAAACTGCGTCATCTTGAAAACCATCAAACTTAAAAAAAATCTGTCTATTACTTAGATAGTATGATTATCTAACAAATTATTTAAAAATAACTGTTAAGCTATTCATAGTATTGAAACTAGTGTTTTTAAAGAAAAATAATTCTTGCTTCTGTAATTTATCTAGATTATATCCTATTATTATCTTTGTCATAAAAACATAACCGTATGTTTTTTCTCAATAACCGCAAAACATACAGTTTTGTTTTTCATGACAAAGATAACTTAAGGATAATAATCTAGATGAATTGCAGACAGAAACACGATTGGTGAAACTTTTCTCGATAGATTTATTTTCCAAAGTTGGGTCTTCAAAAACACGAGTTTCGTTTTTAATCAAAGCTATGAATAGCTAAACAGTTTATTTTTATATAATTCGTAAGATAATCATACTAGCTAAATAAATTACAGACAGTTTCTTTTTAAATTTGATGGTTTTCGAGATAATGCAGTTTTACCACTTTTTTCGTCTTATCCAGGTAGACTCAGCCCATAAAAAACGTCAAAAATTTTACTTATCACCTTAATGCTAGTTAGCATTTAATGGTCTATCTATACTCTCGACTCTATGGCCACTAAATATGGATATGTCTCGTTGCGGTACAGCCCCAAGATTATGTATTCTACGTAAAGTACGGATGGTTTACGGTTACGGTTGTTTCTTTATTACATAAAGACCTTAGCCCATAAGTCCGATGGACCATAAAATCAACAGATTACATCAGAATATTTTTATCTCTCTGAAAGGAGCATATCAATCTTGGTAAAAATAAAATGCTAGGTTTTATGAAACGAGAATATTATGTCGTAATCTTAATTTTGTTAATATTGTTCATGCAAAATCTTCTGAGGTTCGACTGGTTTTTGATTACCGGCCAAGTGCGAGTCGGACTCGCGCACGAAGGGTTCCTTACCATTATCCATAAAAAACGGCACTATTATTTTGTTTTTAGTATTTGTTATTATAGCGGCAACAGAAATACATCATCTGTAAAAATTTCACCTGTCTAGATATCACGGTTAATGAGATACAGCCCTGTGACAGACAGACGGACAGCGAAGTCTTAGTAATAGGGTCCCGTTTTTACCCTTTGGGTACGGAACCCTAAAAATGGCAAAATTGCGTTCATTTGAATATCCTTGTGAGATAATTCTGATTATATTTTCGGAGATCTTATTTGAAATTTGGTGCTAATGAAAGATGGAAAACATAAAAATAAAAATATAAGTTTAGTAATATTACGTCTTAATAAAACTTCTAAATTTGTGTTTTTTCAGGTTTGTATCAACTGTACAGAAAAAAGAATCCTATTATGAATGGAAGAGAGAAAATGATTAGCTACCTCATACGGAACGACAGTTTCATCAGGGATAGTTGAAGGGAAGAGAGAAAGAAGAAGGAATGGAGGAAATCAGCGATATGAGCAAAATAAAAAAGATGACAGCTGTCGTGTCGTATAGGAAGGGCAAAGCGGTTGCGCTGGAGATAATCACATCGGCCTGAGCACGAACTACTATCGTATTGACAACGTATCGTCGAAATGTCAAAACTGACACTTTGTATAGTAAAAGTGTCCGTTTTGGCATTTGAACGATACGTTGTCGATACGGTAGTGTGTCATGATAACCCCCCAGTTTAAAAGCTGCATTTATTTACACTGACAAAAGCACAGATCTTAAATTAGAAAAAGATGATCTGACAAACATCTTCGGCGAACGAAATTCCTTAATCTATTTTCACTTTTTCAGACCAAAATATTACACATTTTACATTTTTTGATCATTAAGCATTTTTTTCGAACAATAAGCGGTAAACTCGCTCATAACGGCCGCAACGTAATACGTTTTCAAGTGGGTATTTAGCTACTTAGAACTTGTAAGTGCTCGAGTTTCGCTCACGTACGAAAAAACCTTGTAACCGCTTCAAAATTCATATTGTTACAGTGAAAATATCTCTTTTTTTGAACGACACTCATTCATCGTAGAAATACTAGAAGGTAAGCGTGACTAGAACTAGATACTAGTAGATATTGAACGTGGAGATGTTATCATTCCCAATATAATATTATAAATGCGAAAGTTTGTATGTTTTATGTATGTTTGTTCCTCAATCAGGCCTAAACGACAAAACGGATTAAGTTGAAATTTGTTGTAAATGTAGATGATACACACACAGACTAAAAACATTCAGTCTTTTCAATTCGATTATTGAAATTTAACAGGACAACGTCTGTCACGGGTCGGCTAGTAAGAGATATTGCACGTAAATATTTAAAGTGAGTTTCCATCTAAGCGGAGCAGTACGAAGCTGAGACAGCGTAATGTCAGCGCTTAAATATTCAAGCTTGATAATGTCGATCGCAGTCACTCCGCGTAGGTTGAAACTCTCCCTTAAGACGAGTAATAAATGTTTTTGATGAATGCAGAATCGTTTTTTCTCAATAACCGCATAACATACAGTTTTGTTTTTTATGACAATAATAATAGATTTATTTTCCAAAGTTGGCTCTTCAAAAACACTAGTTTCGTTTTTAATCAAAACTATGAATAGCTGAACAGTTCATTTTTATATAATTCGTTAGATAATCATACTAGCTAAGTAAATTATAGACAGTTTCTTTTTAAATTTGATGGTTTTCAAGATAATGCAGTTTTATCACTTTTTCAGTCTTATCCGGGTAGACTCAGCCCATACAAACTGTCAAAAATTCCACTTATCACCTTAAACCGCATTGGCACTAGGGGACATATCGCCTCACATGACGGGCGATGTCCCTCAGAACTATAATAGTGGGTGACACTTGAGCAGTAGCCTTTTTCGATGAAATGTCATAGCAACGCGTCACTTAAAAAAGTAAGCCATGAGCTTAAATTTGGTGCAGACTAAGTACAAGCCATTAATTCCTTCAAAACTTCCCTTACAATAGAACCCGTATACCAAAATACAATTATTAAGTCTTGCAGAAGATGATCCTATAACACTTGAGCTTTCATTAAAAGTTGGGAACGCTCAGAGTTTCAGAATATTATAATACAAATATCGTAAGGCTTGTTTAACACAGGGGCCGTACCACAAGCTGGAAAGCAACATTAAAACAATATTACTCACTAGCCGACCCGTGACAGACGTCGTCCATTCAAATTTCAATAGTTGCATAGAAAAAAATTATAGGCGACTTTCAATTTTTCCCTGTAAACTTGTACTGTGAAAATAAATTACTAATTTTGGTAGAATGCGTATCATTCGGTAGTTAAATTGATGTCGGTTTTTATGACAAATTAAATTTTGAATACCGACCCTGGTGTCAACCCGAGGTGTCAACCTTTTTGGTAGAATGCGTTGTTATGACCACTCAATGTTTTCGATTTGAGATGTCAAATTCTTTGCACACCAGCACCATCTATATCAAAATCATCCGTTTTGCATTATTTTATCATTTATTGGTTGTTGTTTAGATTATAAGTTCCCCCATATGTTTATCTGATTTTTTATCTACATACTACAGCAAATTTTATCTTAATCAATTTGGTCGTTTAGGTTCAAATTCACAAACTTTCGCATTTATAATATTATTAGGATGGCGCGCAAGTGACAAAGCAATACGCACTCGTAACGCGTTGTCACTTTCGCACCGTGAGTAAATTTTTTTTGATATTACTTCTAGACCTTGTGGTAAGGCCCCAGTTCAAGGTTGGGTCTTAGTTGGTATTGAATGGCTCTATTTGGAATACGAATCGTTTATCGTATAATTATGGAAATAGAAGTCGGTACATTTACAGGCGACAAACGCTAAATTGCCGGTTTTAGACCAGTCGAGCTAATAAATACATTGGGATAACAAAACTGGGTCTTAAACTGGGTCTTAGTCTTAGATGGGTTTCGTATTTAAGGAGTCAATTCAAAGGGGATTTATTTAGACAAAAACCCAAGGATAACTTAAATGTTTCTTCCTATTACTCACGATCTTGAAGAATCAAGCAACAAATTCGGCTAAGAACCTATAATTTTAGCTTTGTGAAGATCCGATACCGTCTTTTTTGTGGTGCCGATCTAACAAAATGTTGTAGGTAGATATATGAATGACAGTTTCTTTTTATGTTTGATTGTTTTTAGGGATTACCAAAGAAGTTTAACATGCCGGGTGTACATCATAAGTCGACCATATTAAGTGGGAAATAAAGAAAAACATGATGATATTACAAGTTAGGCATTCAAGATAGAAAAACCTGAGAATGAAGTATAATGTAATTCATGACAGGTGCAGTTTCTCACTCCATAACCCAGAATCCATCTTATATGTACGAAAAATTATACATTACTAGCTGACCCGTGCCCGCTTCGCTGTGCGTAAGACATTTCTAATACTATCGTTACTTTTTTGTAGAAGTTTTTAAGGTGTACAATAATGTAGTACATTATTTTGATATATCTCGTGGGGTTCAGCCAGCATTTGCAATGTAAGCGCAAAAAAATGTGTTTATTTACGACATCACATTAGAAACCTCTAAAATTATCAGTGTTTCTCTACTATATTATGCATGTATTATACATATAAACCTTCCTCTTGAATCACTCTGTTTATTAAAAAAAACCGCATCAAAATCCGTTGTGTAGTTTTAAAGATATAAGCAAACATACATACATACATACATACATATTACATACAGACGCGGGAAGCGGAAAGCGACTTTGCTTTATACTATGTAGTGATTTGACACCAACACACACAGAAGACAGAAGACAAGACAAGACGTGAAGAAGACTTATAGAATATTAAAAAAAACAATAAGATTAAATTAAAATGAGAAAAAAAAAGCCTAATAAGTCTAGTCTAAAAAGAGTAAATTAAACATTGTAAATACTAGCTGACCCGTGCCCGCTTCGCGGGGGGACAGATAGTTTCACATCTGGTATTCCAATCAATAGAATAAATTATAGCTTTTATGTTGCCGAGAACTAATAGCTACGTAACAAAAAAAGTTTCATCAAAATCCGTCCAGTAGTTTTTGCGTAAAAGCCGGACAACAGACAGACAGACAAAAATTTCAAAATGTTTTTTTTTGCTTATGTTATTTGAATAAAAAGGCCCCTAGGATATTTTTTTTTATTTCAATGTACAGAATTGAACTCTTCTACAGTTTTATTATATGTATAGAATAGATAGATAATATACTTTAAATACGAACTGGTGTGCAAAAAATCTGACATCAGTCCAAGAGAATATAACCACTACGTTTTAACATCAGTGTTGAAATCAGTCTTCATAGTAACTTGTGGGTCTGCTAGTGCCCTATGAAAGCTATAGGCTTACGTCTAGCCTGTGAATAACAATAAAGAAGTATAAATGATGCCATTATATTATATACTATTCTTATTTGTCCAAAATAGTACCCAATAGGCCCCGCCAACATTATGATAATGAAAAACTTTTTCCGAGACTCCACGCTTAATAGTTGAGGAAGTTTAGTCGCTTTGTTAAAACTTGACAATTGAAGCGGGACTTCGCAGCCAGGGTTTCAGAATATTATTCAGACATCATGTTTTGTATTTATCAGACAAGCATTCTTGACGTATCTTGCCTAGTGCTTCTTTAGATTGTACTAGCTGTCCGACCCAGCTTCGCATGGGTGTACTTATGAAGATTTTATTGCTTTATTATTATTGATAGACTAACTGGACCCGCGACAGACGTTGTCCTGTCCAAATTTCAATAATCGCATAGAAAAAAGCACATTTATTGATTTTTATTTGCGATCTTTTTTTTTTAATAAAATAAAGCTTATTTTACTCGCAGATAGTAGGTATAACTTTTGAAAGGTAAAATAATTTTTGAAATTGTTAGTAGTTTTTCAGTTTATCCCTTACAAACAAACAAAAAATAAACATTAATATATTTACACTTTTTATAATATTTGTGTAGATGTAGACAAAGAGACTGGAGAGCACTAGGGTCTAGCACGAATCACTATCGTATCAACATCGTGTTGTTCAAAATGTCAAAACTGACATTATAAAATACTGGTAGGTAGAGTGGAAGACCTAGATTTTTCTGATTAGTACTCTCAAACTGTAAAAGAAAAACTGTTAAAGAAAACTGGTTAAGGTGTAAAAAAGTTTTTAATAAGCAGCGCTGCGATGGGCAAAGTCACATACGAAACTTATTCTCTCTGAAATTTCAACTTGAGCCAAATGTAATATCGCGAAGTGCCTTGACTACCCCTTTATCACCACTTCCAGTTCAAATTCAAATTCAAATTCAAAAATAATTTATCACAAGGATCACTTTGAAACGTCTTAGGAACTTGGTGAAGCTACGCCGATTCCACGCGACCAAGCCTAGAAGAATCAGCCAATCGAAAAAGGTGAAGGCTCAAACAAGAATAATAATTAAAAGTACTACTCAAGTACGTACAACAATAAAAAACTGGCTAAGTACGAGTCGGACTCGCGCACGAAAGGTTCCGTACCATTATTTATAAAAAACGGCAAAAAACACATTTGTTGTATGGGAGCCCATTTAGATATTTATTTTATTCTGTTTTTAGTATTTGTTGTTAAAGCAGCAACAGAAATAATAATATATTGCCCGATCTACCATTGATCGCGGACCCAGGCGGTTCTCAGAGCAGCTGAATTGTCTCAAAACGTCTGCAATACAAGAAAATATCGTGGTAATTAGCCGTATCATGCATATTGTGATTAATATTTGATGTAATTTAAGTTAGTGTACTGTTATTAATATTATTTGATAAGCGCTAATTAAAACGTGCCTACAATAATAACTATGATACTCTATGTACCTTGTACATTCAAATAATGTAATATCAACGAAACATCAATAGTAGAATCATTCCTAATTCAAACAGCTCAAATTATTACGGCCCAGTGGGTTTATTTATCTACGCAGTACAGGTAGCGACCATTCATCTGGCACCAGTCAGCTAGACAAAGAGCTTTTGTTTACAATAGTTCAGCTAGGCTGCTTTTTAGCGTAATAGCATTATAACATACCGAGTATTTTACGTTGCGTAGTTTAAGCTATACATCCCGAGATGTAAAGTACATATACGTTGCGTAGTTTAAGCTATACATCCCGAGATGTAAAGTACATATACGTACAAGTACATTATAGCTGCCCTGTGTGAAGTCCTTTATTATAGTGCCAGAGTAAGAACCGCTGAGCTAGAGCAGTACAAACAAAACTTATAACCGAAATCAAGATACCAATTTGGCATCTAATTAAAAGCCGCTTTGCGAAGTGGAATTCAAAGGGTTTAGCTCATTAACAGTCGCTGCATGTTCCAAGTACGTAAATCAAGCGGTGGTTATACTGCGAGTGGGTATGGAATTAAATATGACGCAATTCCAATACAAACGTATTTTTACCCGAATGCTGAACTAATAAACTGTATGTACGGACAGTAATAGGGTCCCGTTTTTACCCGTTGGGTACGGAACCCAAAAAAATGTATGAAAACTACAGAAAATATACCGGTAGCGGCGTTTTGTGGCTGTAGGGTGTAGCCTTAGTCCTACTAATATTATAAATGCTAAAGTTTGTGAGTGAGTGAGTGTGTATGTGTGTTTGTTTATTACTCTTTCATGCAAAAACTATTAAACGGATTAAAATGAAACTTTACAGTAATATAGCGCTACACATCAAAATAACACATAGACTACTTTTTATCCAGGTTCCACCCGTGCGAAGCCGGGGCGCGCAGCTAGTATTTAATAATCTCTTATAGATTATCGCGGGCATTGTGACAAGACCGTTCAGTTTGCTAGAACGAACTGTATTCAGCTGTGTAGCTCTTACGTTTGCTTACACTAAAGTGGTATTAGTTTATTTTATAGGCTTAAGTCTATATTATTAACTCATTTTGAGTTTTACTCTTTAGGGTTCCGTACTCAAAGGGTAAAAACGGGACCCTATTACTACGACTTCGCTGTCCGTCTGTCCGTTTGTCCGTCTGTCCGTCTGTCCGTCTGTCCGTCTGTCCGTCTGTCCGTCTGTCCGTCTGTCCGTCTGTCCGTCTGTCCGTCTGTCCGTCTGTCCGTCTATCCGTCTGTCCGTCTGTCCGTCTGTCCGTCTGTCCGTCTGTCCGTCTGTCCGTCTGTCCGTCTGTTCTGTCCTGTCTTGCCGCTATGACAACTAATACTAAAAACAGAATCAAATAAATGATTAAGGCGCTCCATATCGACGATTGTTTTTTTTTCGAAACGAAAAAAGAAATACTTCTGAACAAGCCACATCTCCTATTTTATAATGTATAGTATATGTGAATAAAGATGTACCCATCTTTAATCACTTCGATAAATAATCCTACCGACGAGATGTGGCTTGTTCAGCAGTATTTATTTTTTCGTTTCGAACAAAAACAATCGTCGACTGGGAGCGCCTTCAGATAAGACCGGGACGGGACATGGATCAGCACTGTTTAATATAAACTGCTTCAAAAAAAATGTATGTAACGTTTCAAATCCGTGCCCCGTCCGGGTCACGTACACAGCACGACCCGGTCTAATATAAATCTACCCTAAATCTCTAGGCACTCAGAACCTCGAAGATGACTAAAGAGAGTTGTTATGCCAGAGTCTTAACATTAAATTTGTCACATACCCACATTTTGCAGTAGTTAGCATTCCATACATATGACAGGTTGCTACCCATTGCTGCTATAAGAATACTAACTGGTTTCCTCACGATGTTTTCCTTCACCGTTGTAAGCACGTAAGATACATATATATCGCAATACGTAGGTTTATACTTTAAACATGGTTTAAAGATGTCAACTAGGATTGAATTATTGCAAGCGTCGTACGCTGCGACGTATCGCAGCGTATGCAGATGAGACTCCAACTCGGCTTTGACTGCTACCTCTACCTACCCCTGCAAGCTATACAGGATGAATTCGACAAACTGCGGGCTTATTTCGTTAAAATCTATGTTTATCATATTGTGGCCTTCAATGCAGTTCAGGTATTATTTTTCAAACTATCGTGATTCGTAGACATAACTATTGATTTTAACACGGGTGTTTATCACGTTTTTACCTTTAATTTATTTTCCCGACGTTTCGGCTATGTTACAATAGCCATGGTCGCGGGCAGACTGGAGAATACGGTGCTACCGTCGAGAAGCGGAGGCAGTTGACGAAACTACCCTCACTTGGTCTTCAGAAATAGAAATGTCCATGATAAACACCCGTGTTAAAATCAATAGCAGTTCAGGTACCTATACCTAAATAGATTCTATAATATAATACTAGGAAAATAGTTTTCACTTAAATTTATGTTAATCACTTATAAAAAAAATAAAAATAAATAAATAAATAAATACTGGTGGACATTTTACACATCGCCATCAAGCCCCAAACTAAGCAAAGCTTGTACTATGGGAACTAGATAACTGATAGAATACTTATATAATATGTTTTTTTTTGTAAATACATACTTATGATACATACTACACACCCAGACACAGAACAAAGATCTATGTTCATCACACAAATATTTGCTCTGGGTGGGGATCGAACCCACAACCTACAGCGCTGAAGGCAGAGTTACTACCAACTGAGCTGTGTAATCCCCAAGTACGGTAGACATCTTCTCAAATCTCCAGACGCTTAGATCTTTTGAAGATGTCTAGTGGGGGTAGTCAGAGGCACGTCCAATCATTATATTTGGCACATGCCCCACATTTTGCACATTTTAATCACTTATGGCTATAGTAATCACTATTTTATTACGAAATAAGCCAGGTGGGTTTTTTAATGTTTACTTAAATATATGGGACAGAAAGGAACCAAAGGTACCGAGGAAGTATGGCTACGTCGCATCACGCCTGTCTGGTTAGGTACCTATTAAATTAAATTTCAATGCAATTTGATACGTTACTAAACTTATGGTAGATATCTTTCTACAATGTTGCATTATTTTTAACTTGATACAATTTGATAAATATTCATTCAGATTTAAAATAACTATATTTAAAAAACGGGCCAAGACGAAGGGTTCCGTACAGATATCTATAAAAAAACGGCAAAAAAATACGTTTGTTGTACGGGAGCCCTACTTAAATATAAATTTTAATCTGTTTTTAGTATTTGTTGTTATAGCGGCAATAGGAAATACATCATCTGTGAAAATTTCAACAGTCTAGCTATCACGGTTCATGAGATACAGCCCTGTGACACACAGACGGACAGACAGACAGACGGACAGCGAAGTCTTAGTAATAGGGTCCCGTTTTTACCCTATGGGTACGGAACCCTAAAAAACACACTGATTTTATTTATGCCCCTTTGTCTGCATCGTTTAAATTATTAAATCAGTTTTTTTTTCTATTTAATAAAAATAAATAGGACCACGACTGCTGTGCTGTGATGGTAGTCATTTACCCAGATCTCAAGGTGCTCAGATTCTTGAAGAAAACTAAAGAGTCAGAGGCACGTCCAAACAATACATTTTGCACATGCCCACATTTTTATCTCATTTTCGTCTCCCTAAACAAAATTTCACACCGCGAGCCTAGCGCGATGGCGGCGACGGTCGCGATGTGTCGAACATCACTCCACTGTGGACGTAAAGGCTTGTTTCATATGTTTGATACTTCGTTGTCGCAACCGCGCTAAACTCGCAGTGTGAACGCATTCTAATGCTTATGATACAAAACACAGCGACGATATAGCTTTGCTCGCTTTGTGTGCTTAGACGAATGATTTATTCAAAGTAGGCGCGTTTCTGATGTAAATACAAGCCGTGGCTAGTGTTGGGATTAGTCTAGTTCTCACAAAGACAGTTTAGTTAGTTCTTGGTAACCCCTTATTATTTTTGTTACTTGTAACATCATTTTTAGGGTTCCGTTCCCAAAGGGTAAAAACGGAACCCTTTTACTAAGACTTCGCTGTCCGTCTGTCTGTCCCTCTGTCTATCACAGGGCTGTATCTCAAGAACTGTGATAGCTAGACAGTTGAAATTTTCACACATGATGTATTTCTGTTGCTGCTATGACAAAAAAATACTTAAAACAGAATAAAATAAATATTTAAGTGGGGCTCCCATACAACAAACGTGAATTTTTTGCCAGTTTTTGTAGATAATGGTATGGAACCCTTATGGTATGGAGTCCGACTCGCACTTAGCCGGTTTTTTAACTCTGAAATTTTAGGTTAGACCGTGTAAGTAAAAAGTGTTCGAGTCGTGCTGCTTCTGTCTACCCCTTTTAGATATTAATAAAGATATGAGAGAGTGTCTACTACAGTACTGGGTAACTACAGTTGTTATAATGAATAACATATAACATTTAACTAGACGCACCTTAAACCTTCTGTCTTCTCTTAGTTACACGCATCTTGGCACGTATACTCCCGCGGAAGTGGTCTGACAAAAATGGTCTACCCTTTACTATGATCTTACTTACTCAAAAAATACTTATAATACACAGAGAACCAACAACTATCGTTCCTTTCCTTTGTACTATTCTTTTAACTATTTGACTGGCCACACCGCTCAGTTAGTAGCACCGCCCTCTGCGCTGTAGGTTGTGGGTTCAATACCCGGGACAAACATTACTGTGATGAACATGGATGTTTGTTCTGTTTTTGGGTGTTGGAATGTATCACCTGTACCTATTATCTTGAGTGGTAGAGCCCAGAAACATCGAAAAACACTTGAGTGGCAGGGCACCATGGAGACCACGCCGCGTCACGTCACCGCCGCGCCGTACATGCACTCTTTTGCCTATTTCTCGCTTATTTTGTATGAATAGATAAAGACATCTATATATATTTGGATTTTCCATGAAATTTTCCACAAACTTATTTATAAACACTTTCTAGAGTGTAAAAAATGGTTTCAAGAATGTAACAGTAAAAAAAAATTACACACAAATGTATTCTATTAGTAATCTGGTAAAGTAAGCTTAGTTTGGAGCTAGATGGCTATGTGTGAAATGTCCACCATTATTTTACTTATTAGTTTGTGACTGAATTTTTAAATTTTCTCATCACTACTATCTGAATAGTAAATTTGGAAGTGTTTTAAAGCAACGAGCGACGTGTGATACCTGCTAATTTGATGGTTGTCTGCTTCGTTGTGATCGCAGACGTGACTGATGTGATACTTCGAGCTTTTTCATGCTGTAAAGACGCCCAATCAGTGATGGAAGGCTAGATGGCTCTCTGTCAGCGTGACGAGAATTTTAAAAGAAATTTCATTCAAAAAATGAAAGAATAATGTCAATTTAAGATTGCCCAAAAATATTAAATGTTGCAGATTCTGATTTACATGATAAATAGATGATATATAATAATAAATAAATATTGACCCTTTGAACAACACAGTCTAACCCCAAACTAAGCAAAGCTTGTAGATTGGGATCTGGATGACCGATGGAATACTTAGATAATTAAAATTGGCAAGACATAAAATTAAGTAAACTAAAATAATATTTAACAAGTTGGTAGTAACTCTGCTTTCTGCGCTGTAGGTTGTGGGTTCGATCCTCACCCAGGGCAAAAATTGTGTGATAAACATTGATGCTTGTTCTGTATCTGGATGTTAATATATATATTAAGTATGTATTTACAAAAAAAATAGTATGTATGTATTTTATTAGTTATCTGGTTCCCATAGTACTGTAAATAGATGACGCTGTCTGTAAAAGACCGCCAATATTTATTTATTTATACACTTTTTAAAAATTTAACTTCACATACATTTCTATAAAATGTACATTCCTTATATAGATGTGAAATATTGCAAGCAAAATGTACTTTGACAGCAATATCAATGAAAAAATGTTTGATATGGGATTCTGGGGTTGAGTTTTTCCTTATTCCTGTTAGCAACAAGATCTAGAACATGGACCACATAGATCAATAGACGCCTAAAGGGTTCATTGCTTCAAACAAAAAAAATTGTATAACCATCGAGGTGTGCGAGTCGGGGGGAGTGGTGATAAATGCATTCTGATTGGCCAGATCAATGTCCGCCGCGGGGCGCGTCGTGAATCGCACTCGGTGTCTTATATCAGCAGTATAACCCTAATGTGTTGTGAGAAAGATCGCATTGCGTGAGGAGTCTATAGGCTGTGTGGTCGATGGAGTGGAATGCCAGCCGGATATGTGAACAGATGCTTATTAAGATGGATCTCGAGTAGTGGTGCGAAGATAAGAACGAAATTCCTACAATTGTGTTTCTATCGTTATGAGGTAACAGTTTTGAATTTTAGACAGTTTTAGATATTCGTCTACTTTTTAAATGGATAACAAACGAATTTAATATCAGAGACGGCAACAACAACAATTTCTTAGGCGCATCGTACTCACGAGTCGAGGCGGCGCCGGCGTCGAGGCGGAGTCGCGTCATAGGCGATGCGGCGTCGAGGCGAGGGCGAGCAAGCGGCGCGGGGCGCCACCGTGCCTCGACTCTACCTCGTGAGGGCGAAGCGTCATAAACTGTTGGTTCCAGCTGTTGTATTCGTAAACGCATAGAACCCATTTTATATATTCCTTTATCAAAGTAATTCTCCAGTTAGTATTCTTATAAGCGGCAATGAGCTTGCAACACGTCACACTAACTACCTAACTACAAAATGTGGGCTTGTGTGCCAAATATTATGTTTGGACGTAACTCGGACTTAGACATCTTCGGTTACTTTGAGATTAGGTCAAATTGTTTAGATTAAATAACTCCTAGATCCGAATTGGACCTAACAAGAACAGCTTGAGAGAATATTATATGAAATAGTACATCGTTAAAAGAATAATTTAATGCTGCAGCAACTCTAAATTTTTATTTCGCGTCTGCAGTGGGGAAAAGCACAAATGGTTAATTAGAACGTGTAGATGTGAAACGGCGGAACGACCTCAGTAAAGCGATTATTTTTTACGAAATAATCTTAGCGTGTGTCCACACTGCGAGCTTGGAATAGTAGCGGCGACGCCGACGGGTGTGATGTGGACTGCAGTGTGGCCACAAATGCGCGTTTCATATGTTTGATATTTCGCGTCCGTCGTCGTCACCGCACTAGTAGACTCGGTAGTGTGGACAAACATTTTGGTATATTAACACTATTAAGTGCATAATGGAAAAATTATGTACTTGTGCTCTGTAAGTTTTTGAGTGGTTTGAATAAATAAATAAATAATTTATAGATAGATAGATAGATAGATGGATGGATGGATGGATGGATGGATGGATGGATGGATGGATGGATGGATGGATAAATAGATAAATGAAAACTATAAATATGCAAAAACTTAAGAGTTGTCAAAGTTTAGAGCGGATCAGTTATGAAATAAAATTAAAAAAACACTTGAAATTACATTACAATCGGCATAGCGGTTCGGCTGTGATAACGTCGCAGACAGACAGATAGACAAAGTTACTTTCGCATTTATAATAATACTAGCTGCTCGCCCCGGCTTCGCACGGGTGGTACCTGGATTAAAAGTGGCCTATGTGTTACTCTGGTGTATATGCTATATTACTGTAAAGTTTTATTTTAATCCGTTTCCGTTTAATCCGTTGTTTTTGCGTAAAATAGTAACACACACCCACTTACAAACTTTCGCATTTATAATATTAGTAGGAAGGTAAGTGGATTTTATAATGGAGTTTCACATCTTTACCGAATTTTATGTATTAAACAAGCTTAAATAATTCAAAGAAAGTTGTAAAGTTAGTAGTCGTTTGCTTTTTAACTCATTCAATGGCAGTTTTAGAATGGATGTACGTTTGTTAGTTTGGAAAAACGGTTCTAAGATTATTAGTAAAATAAATAAAAAATAGGATCACGACTGTAATCCCCAAGTACGTTAGACATTTTATCAGATCTCCAGATGCTTGAATCCTTTGAAGATGCCTAGTTGGGGTAATCATAGGCACGTCTAAACATTATACTCGTATTTGGCACATGTCCACATTTTGCAGTAGTTAGCATTCCACACGTGTCAGGTTGCAAGCCCATCGCCGCTTATAAAAATACTTACTGGTTTCCTCGCGATGTCTTCCTTCACCGTTTTAAGCACGTGTTTTTGATGAAAAATCCATTGATGCACGCCGGGATTCGAACCCACGACCTTCAGATTAAAGTCTAGGTACCAACCACTCGGCCAACACGGCTATCTAACAAGGCTAAGATGATTAGTGTACACAATTATATTTTCTTGTGTTACTAATTGAAACCTGTTACTAATTGACTTTCTACTAATTGATTTCTTGTATTAAACGATTTTGTAGCTTATTTTGATTATGATCGTATTTTCTTTTTCTAGATGTTTTGAAGTTATAAAAAGTATCTACACATATAATAAAACTGTAGAAGAGTTCTATTCTGCAAATTGAATAAAAACTAAAAAAAATACTCCTAGGGGTCTTCATACCAATGACACATTTTGTGTTTTGTATGCAAAGTTTTTACTCAATCTAATTATTTACTAAGGAGTTCCGTTTTTAGGATTCCGTACCCAAAGGGTAAAATCGGAACCCTATTACTAAGACTTCGCTGTCCGTCTGTCTGTTCGTCTGTCTGTCTGTCTGTCACAGGGCTGTATCTCATCAACCATGATAGCTAGACAGTTGAAATTTTCACAGATTATGTATATTTATGAAAAATTTATATGCGCATCAAAATCACGTGCTCAAAACGGTGAAGGAAAACATCGTGAGGAAACCAGTTAGTGTTCTTATAAGCGGCGATGGGCTTGCAACCTGTCACGTATGGAATGCTAACTACTGCAAAATGTGAGCATGTGCCAAATGTAATGTTTGGACGTGTCTCTGACTACCCCCACTAAACATCTTCAAAGGATCTAAGAGTCTGGAGATCTGAGAGGATGTACTTGAGGATTACAGTCGTGATCCTATTTATTTTTTATTTTATTTTACAACTGATACGGGTCGACTAGTAGTTACATGAATCGTTTCATACGAGTACACAATCGTGAATCGATACAGATTATGACGTTACAAAGCCTGTAGGCTATGTATTGCACTCTACAAACCGAATACCTTTCTTATTGCATTCACGGACAATAGTCGGCAAACAGCATGCAAATCAATGGCTTAGCTCAAAAAGGCAACTGGCCATTTTTAGTCAACGAGATATCTGCTACAGTTTCGCAGGTTTAGTAAAAAAAAGATAGGATCACGACTAATCCCCAAGTACGGTAGACATCCTCTCAGATCTCCAGACGCTTAGATCCTTTGAAGATGTCTAGTGGGGGTAGTCAGAGTCACGTCCAAACATTATATTTGGCACATGCCCACATTTTACAGTAGTCAGCATTCCATACGTGACAGGTTGCAAGCCCATCGCCGCTTATAAGAACACTAACTGGTTTCCTCACGATGTTTTCCTTCGCCGTTTTGAGCACGTGTTTTTGATGCGCCTAAATTTTTCGATAGAAAAATCCATTGATGCACGCCGGGGTTCGAACCCACGACCTTCAGATTGATTGGCGAGGTACCTCCCACTCGGCCAACACGGTAGACAGGTTTAGTGAGATGAGGTAACTAGCAGACTCGCGACGTTATCCTGCCAATATTTTAATAATCGCATAGAGTAACGCACGTTGCTATGACGACTGATGTCAACCCTGATCGGTTTTTTGCACATCAGCGCCATCTATACCAAAATCATTCCTCAAGCGTTTTTTAACATTTTGGGGATGTTTTTCGTATTTTAAAGTAGTATATGTTTTATTCGGGCATTATGTCTATATTTACAGCAAATTTCATCTTAATCCGTTTTGTCGTTTAGGTTTAGATTGAGGCACAAACTTACAAACTTTCGCATTTATAATATTAGATTTTTTGATACCTGCCACAAGGTAGAGTCGAGGCGCGGGCGTTTAAGCGGCGTATTTTCGCCCCCACCTCGCATGTGCTGAGATTTCTTGATTCTTAGAATTTCATAGAAATTGTACGCCCGCACCTTGACAACCGCCTCGACTCTAGCTCAAGTGGGCGATGCGTGAGGAGGAGGATTAAAAAAATTTTTTTATTTTTTTTTTATATAATTATGCCGTGTACTCTCTGATAATGCTACTTTTGATAGGTAAAAGGATTTTCAAAATTGATCCATTGTTTTAGTTTATCTATAGGTACAAACATACAATGATGATGGATTTTGTTTGAGGGATAGTTAATATTCCACACAGCATTTAAACGAGCAGAAGTGTAGCATACCGTTCGAGTGGTACTTGAAATTGTGTAAACGAGTGATAAATAAATTGAGTGCTGCAAAATTCAGCTGTGCGTGCCACAATAAACCTCTTGATAGGGATGTGACATTTAGTAAAAAAAAGTCTACGAATAAATCGATAATAAAAACGATTATTCGAGATAAATAAATTTTTCGGCCGTCGTTCAACATACTTCGCATCTCCCATCGGTCTTGTGTAGATGGCTCTGTTAACAAAAATCGATACAAAATCTCACATACAACAATTCTCCGAGTTGGCTGACAATACTACCTATATGCCGTCTGCATGGCTGTTACAAAAATCTATTTATATGTGCAATTTACATAATCGATTATGCAATATATTAATCGATTAATTTAATTATCGTTTTTTATTCACATCCCTAACTCTTGAACAAGACGATTGGGAATATTTAGAATGGATGTGGTCTCGTGGGCTTGTCAAAAGTTTTATATGTTATTGGCGTTTTATTTTGTATAAAAATATATAACTACTAGCTTCCGCCAGCGGTTTTGCTCGCGTGGTACGTGGATAAAAAGAGTCTATGTGTTATTTTGATTTATAAGCTATATTACTGTAAAGTTTCATCTAAATCCGTTCAGTATCCGTTTTTGCGTAATGAAGAAACGCAAAAGGGATGATTTTGGTATAGATGGCGCTGGTGTGCAAAAAATCTGATATCAGCATTGACACCAGTTAAAATTTGGATAGGACAACGTCTGTCGCGGGTCGGCTAGTCACTACATAGTATAAAGCAAAGTCGCTTTCCGCTTCCCGCGTATGTATGTATGTTTGCTTATATCTTTAAAACTAAACAACGGATTTTGATGCGGTTTTTTTTAATAGATAGAGTGATTCAGGAGGAAGGTTTATATGTATAATAACATGCTACCCGTGCGAAGCCGGGGCGGGTCGCTAGTATAATATAAAAATACAAATCTTTCCTCTTTATGATATTAGTATAGATGTAGCATTATTTTTTAATCAAGAGTAGCGTGTGCTTCTTTTTGAATTTGTGCTGAAGCATTTGAGAAGTAGGTACTTTTAATTATTATTCGTGTTTGAGCCTTCCCCTTGTTCGATTGGCACTACACTGGAGCTCTACATAGCATTAAGGAAAGGATCATTAAAACAAAGGTAGACCCCCAAGCCGTGTTTGTTGCCTGATTCTTCTAGGCTTGGTCTCGTGGAATCGGCGTAGCTTCACCTAGTTCCTAAGACGTTTCAAAGTGATCCTTGTGATTTTATTGAAATAAATGATTTTTGAATTTGAATTTGAATTTGAATTATGTAGCAGATGTTGACCGAATGAGCTGTGCCAGCGGTCAGTGAATAGTGGAAACGCACTGGCTTGCAAATTGTGGATTGTGCGGCGTGTATTGTAACCTGTGTTGTTCTTGGCCCTATTGGAGATGAGCGTTCGGATTCCTATCCACGAAAGCTAAGCATTCGTGCAACTCGGCTTTCGGGTCAGTGGGTAGCGATTTTCGATCATTGCGTTTGTTAGTGTTGGTTGGTTGGATTCAAAATTAAAATATTATTAAAGAAAAAAATTGTAGCGAAATAATCATATTTTATCATTATAATATGCTCACAGCAAAATAACATAATTTTAACAATTATACAAAACTAGCCGACCCGTGACAGACGTTGTCCTGTCAAATTTAAATAATCGAATAGAAAAGACTGAATGTTTTTAGTCTGTGATGTCAGATTTGTTGCACACCAGAGCCATCTATACAGAAATCATCCCTTTTGCGTTTTTTTTCGTTATAGGGATTTTTTCATATTTTAAATTAGTCTATTATTTATTCGGGCAGTAAATCTACATCTACAGCAAATTTCAATTTAATCCGTTTTGTCGTTTAGGCCTGATTGAGGAACAAACATACATACAAACTCACAAACTTTCACATTTATAATATTATATTGTAGCTAGCGATTGTGCCCGGAAAAGGCCCAAGAGTTGTAAAACAATAAAATATACTGCAAAATGTGGGATGTGTCAATCGTAATGTTTGGACATACCTCTGACTAAACCTTTCAGACATCTTCAAGGATCTAAGCGCCCTGAGATCTGATAGTTTGTCTACCGTTTTAGGGAATACACGGTGTTGTGTGTGTGCCTATTTTTTTTTAACAGCGTAAAAGTAGACAAACCCAAAACTGACAAAAATTGTAGTTATTGTTGGTTAAAATTTCGTAATAACCAAGATAGATAATAAATAAAAACCGGCCAAGTGCGAGTCAGACTCGAACACGGAGGTTTCCGTACATCTATAAAAAATGGCAAAAAATCAGGTTGGTTGTATGGGAGCCCCACTTAAATATTTATTTTATTCTGATTTTGTTTTTGTTGTTATAGCGGCAACAGAAATACATCATCTGTGAAAATTTCAACTGTCTAGCTATCACGGTTCATGAGATACAGCCTTGTGACAGACAGACGAACAGCGAAGTCTTAGTAATAGGTTCCCGTTTTTACCCTTTGGGTACAGCATCCTAAAAGAGTGATGAGTATAAGCCATTTCGCAAAAATGCAATTTCATTTAGGCCACCTGAACCAAACCGAGGATGTTCATAACGAAAAATATCTCAAAAAAAAACCGGCCAAGTGCGAGTAGAACTCGCGCACGAAGGGTTCCGTACCATTATCTATAAAAAACAGGGGAAAAATACGTTTGTTGTATGGGAGCCCCACTTAAATATTTATTGCATTCTGTTTTTAGTATTTGTTGTTATAACGTCAACAGAAATACATAATCTGTGAAAATTTCAACTGTCTAGCTATCACGGTCCATGAGATACAGCCCTGTGACAAACAGACGGACAGACGGACAGCGAAGTCTTAGTAATAGGGTCCCGTTTTTACCCTTTGGGTACGGAACCCTAAAAATTAACCAGAACCCTATAGACAGAGCAACATTCCCGGATTCGTGGAAATGAGGGCGGAGGCAGTTTCTCTTTAAAAAGCGATTCAATAACCAACCTCGTTCGGAGCATTTCAGTATTTGCAAAAATTCAGAGTAAATATTTACAAACAGTAGTGAAGCTTCGAATAATGATTGAGCTGAATTATTTTACTTTCAAATACTTTATTGTACACAGAAAACATTAACAATTATGACAACAAAGAACATATTCAAAAGCGAGCTTAACCCTAATAGAGTTTTCTACCAGCAAACTTTTGAGGCTAGGGAGAGGCCTTAATAAAATTTTGGACAAACCGTGAACGATAAAAAACGCTTTTATTAGTTTCAACCTGTATATTACTATATTATTACATTATATTGATTTAAATAAATAAATAAAGTAAATAAATATTGGTAGACATTATTACACAGCGTCACCTAGCCACAAACTAAGCAAAGCTTGTACTAAGGCGCTATGTTTAAAGTCCACCAATATTTATTTATTTATTATTTGTTTTGTATAATAAGATTGTATTTACAAAAATATATATAAGTCTTATATCAGTTATCTGGATCCCATAGTACAAGCTTTGCTTAGTTTGTGGCTAGGTGACGCTGTGTAATAATGTCCACCATATATATATTTATTTAGATGTTTGTTCCGTGTCTGGGTGCTTGTATAATAAATGCTATCAAGAACATAACTTGTAAAAAGCCAAGTGTTGCAACGCAACTCAGTTCTTCTACCTAGTCTTTCTGTCTTAAGTTATTACGTAAAGGTTAGCTAATTACGTATCTGGGTGCTTGTATAATAAATATGTATTTACAAAAAGCATTAATTATAAGTATTCTATCAGTTAGACGGCGTAGTGTGAAATGTCCACCAATATAATATTTGTATGTACAGTTACTGTGCTTGAAGCGGCAGTCACTCGTTCCTATAGATCGTCGTTGGAATACAGATTTGATTAGCCATTTTATAAAAATTGGAAAACGGAACGTTTTATGCTTATGTAATGTGTTTGATGATGGAATTTTGAATAGGTATTCTTATAACAGAAATATTGTTTACAAGCAGTCCGCCCCGGCGCCGCACGGGTGTAATAATGATTTTATAGCAAATTTTTGAACACCTTGGGTTACATTATCGAAATTTTAATAGGGATCCCTAATTGTTAGACATATGGTATTTCAGACTTTTTTGTAGATATTTATGTCCCCTATAAAACTGTGGTACATTACTTTGCTCTATTGTCAATAATTTCCGCACATTCCATACATTGGGTTACATTATCGAAGTTTTCATACAGATCCCTAACATGTTTGAAAATATACTATAGCCTATGTTCATCAGGGATAATGTAGGATTATAATGGTGAAAGAATTTTTCAAATCGGTCCAGTAGTTTCGGAGCCTATTCGATGCAAGCAAACAAACAAACAAACAATCAAATCTTACCTCTTTATAATATTAGTATAGATTAAACTAAATAATTTTTAATGCACTTAGAACTTATTAGGCGAGTAAGGAGTGTGTGTATGCTTGGAGAGCTCTTGTCTTGGATTCAAGTCTATTAAAGCCAAAATTTAGTTGTTAATTGTAGCAATTAGATGTCGTCATCCAAAATTCAAATCCAAAATTGTAGCACGTGAGATAGCTATGTAGGAAAAACAGTGAAAAGCATATTGTATCTAAAAGATAAGCCAATGAATGAGTTTGAGAAAAAAAATCGTGGCTCTAAAGTTATTGGTTTAAAAGTATATTTAAATAGAAGTTATTGAAAAGTGATGGTCTAAGCTCCATGTTTTCATCTATAACTAGTAAGCCTGACATCATAGAAGAACGTAACCTACATCAAGATGTAGCCTAACTTAACCACAAAAATATTGTCATACCTACTTCATGTTTCTGTAGATGTTATACTTTACCAATAAAATGAGTTTTAGTTGTTCATTAGAATAAAATATAGTAGGGTGACAATGATGACCTTAAAAGTAGGATTGCCTACGTCAACCCATTCTATAAAATAATCATCCCTATTGTGGTTTTTTTATTATTTTGAAAATGTTCTTTTAGTTTTAAAGCAGTCTTTTTTTTTATTCGGGTATTATATCTACTTGTACAGCAAGTTTCATCTTAATTCATTTTGTCATTTAGGCCTATTTCAGGCACAAACATACAAACAAACTTAAACTTTCGCATTTGTAAATTAGGATAACTAAAAGCTTAAATTTATTCATGTATAACACGAGTACCCTGACAATGTTGAGAGACTTATCCAATAAAACCCACGGTAAATATCCAAGTTTAATTAAGAAACCTCCTTAAAAGCCTACCTGCCTCACAACTAAAGCAATATGTAAAGCAGATACCCGAAAAAAAGGTCCTGAAAATTGCCTGAACATTTTGGAAGTTTTATAAAAGGAGCGGCGAAATAAACGTAATCGACAAACTTGGTACAATATCCGGAATCCAATGTTGTACACTGTAATGATTGTTTCGACAATAGTTTGAAAATATATGTTGACTTGCCCCAAAGCTCAGTGGCTGGCTCCACAAACCACTATCGTATCGACAACGTATCGTCCAAATGTTCAAACTGACACATTTATTATACAATAAGTACACCTTTATTATGTAGTAGTTAGCATTCTATACGTGACAGGTTGCAAGCCCATCGCCGCTTATAAGAATACTAACTGGTTTCCTCACGATGTTTTCCTTCACCGATATAATGTTTTAATTCACCAAATATAATGTTTGAACGTGCCTCTGACCACTAGACATCTTTAAAGAAACATCTTCTGACATCCTCTCAGATTACAGTCGTGATCCTACATTTTTTTACCCAAAGTAGACATTACAGTTTGTGTGATAACATAGCTCTGTCATTGTACATTGTCATTGTCTTGTCATCATAACATAGCGCAGCTCCGCATAGCTCCGCGGAGATGGAAACTTACCATCATACTGACATCATACTATAAATATTTTATTCCACAACTCGATCGATTCAGAAACATTTTATGCCAGCTAGTCTTCAATATGACACTTCTGTAATGCATAATTATGCAAAATATGCAAACGATTTTACTTCATGTGGGTGGAACTCGTTTCTAGTGCATTTGCTTTTGCGTCCTGTGCTCGACCTATTTACGTTATCACTTGTTATCATATGAACTGTAATTTTCTACTGACGAATAAATAAAGTTCTTAAGTCGAAGAATACCTACATTTAATATATAAAATTACTAGCCGACCGTGACAGACTTTGTCTTGTCAAATTTTAATAATAGAATACAGAATGACTGATTGTTTTTAGTCTGTGATGTCAGATTTGTTGCACACCAGCGCCATCTATATCAAAATCATCCCTTTTGCGTTTCCTTATCATTTTGTGGATATTTCTCATATTTTAAAGTAGTTTATTATTTATTCGGGCATTATATCTACATCTACAGCAAATTTCAACTTAATCCGTTTTGTCGTTGAGGCCTGATTGAGGAACAAACATACATGCAAAATATCAAACTTTCATATTTATAATATTATTGGGATTGTGTCACAGTGTTTGTAACCAAACTCCGACAAATTTTTATATATTTTTTTTGTCTTATGACCTACCAAAGGTATGAGAATAGGTCGCAAGTTATTTTGTATACCCCTAAGTGATCAGGGTGGCATAAAGTTCGGAAAAAACGGAAAGTGCTTTCTTCTATGGGATTATTGAAAGTTGACAGGACAACGTCTGTCGGGACAGCTAGTAGTATTTATATATGTTTTTATGTATTAATGTGTATATAATTTTACCTAGTGATACGATTTGGATGTTTTTCTTTATATAGTGTAGAAAGTATTCCAAAGTTGGTCTCATTTATATTATACTAGCTGACCCGTGCCCGCTTCGCTGTGCGTAAGACATTTCTAATACCATCGTTGACTTTATTGTAGACGTTTTTAAGGTGTACAATACTGTAGTACATTATTTTGATATATCTCGTGGGGTTCAGCCAGCATTTGCAATGTAAGCGCAAAAAAATGTGTTTATTTACGACATCACATTAGAAACCTCTAACATTATCAGTGTTTCTCTACTATATTATGCATACATATAAACCTTCCTCTTAAATCACTCTATTTATTTAAAAAAACCGCATCAAAATCCGTTGTGTAGTTTTAAAGATATAAGCAAACATACATACATACATACATACGCGGGAAGCGGAAAGCGACTTTGCTTTATACTATGTAGTGATTTATCGAGGACTAACAGTTCTCTCAAAAAACAATATCGACTCTTGATTTTTGAATTGTAAAACATTCTTTTTTTTTCGTGATTTTTTTTTAATTTTTAAAACGTTTATTTAAAGTGACGCTTTGACAAATGTCAATTATATCGTAAACATAAAAACTAATTCGAAAATTCTCTTTCTCTACTTTCAAGCATCTCAAGTATATTTAGGAGTAAGCCATTAGTAAGTTTTATTACAAATAGAGTCAAGCGCGCTTAATATCTTTGACAAGAAAGCCGAGTACTTATAGTGTGTATAGTCTTTGTTACGGCCGTCATTTGATGGTCGAATTTTTTTTGAAAACAAGGAAAACAATTATATATTGTCAAAGACCTGGTTGTGGTGTCCAAGCATGGCAAACTAACTTGTTTAAAATCTATATTTAATATAATTCTTTATCTATGGTCCGTTTATATAATGACAGGTTGTGATGCGTTAGACTTAATTGACCACAACTAAATATTTCTCGTTTTGGTTATTTGAATATGAATAATGAATAAATAAATATCGTCTTTTACAAAACCTTTGCGTAGCCTAAAATATAGATAAATACTCTATTCTATGTTGTTTATATTTATAAACAACATAAAAAATATTTATAAAAAATATTTTTATTATATTAATATTAATATTAATATTTTTTTTCAATATAAACCGTTTAATTAAAACTAAAAATGTTGTTTAAGAGGCTCCCAGTCGCTGATTGCTCTTTTTCGAAACGAAAAAAGAAATACTTCTGAACAAGCCACATCTCCTATTTTTATAAGTATATTACTTCAGGTTCCTACCTAGATTTCTATTAAGCTGAAAACATAATATCAGAAACTTTTCACGATAAAGATATTATTTCAAAATGATACGTTTTAGAATTTATGATCGAAATATTTTATATACCTACTATTAAAATCAACTTGTGATTTATTGTTAAAGATAGGTAATATGTAGATCTAGATTTCTATTAGAATAGATTTTTGATAAGTAATTATACATAATTTATATCATTAATTTATTCGAAAAGCTAAGGCGGACCACGCTCCGACGTGTGTTTGTCGTCATTGTAGCGGTCGGTAGGATTATTTATCGAAGTGATTAAAGATGGGTACATCTTTATTCACATATACTATACATTATAAAATAGGAGATGTGGCTTGTTCTTAAGTATTTATTTTTTCGTTTCGAACAAAAACAATCGTCGACTGGGAGCGCCTTAAATGCCAGCCAACCAAACCAAACACAAACCAGCGCTCTCACCCTAATATCGATGACACATATAGTGTAAACTGGTACAGATTAAATAGGTATTAATGCTCATTTGATTATTTACAATTAGTATTTGGAAACGGTCGATTGGTTATTATTGGCTTTTCAGTCTGAACACGGTTTGTGCGAATTACCTATTTAAACTTGTTAGTGTGCAATGAATACAATTTAACTATGTTGTAGAAACATTGGTGTCGATTCTGGTCGCACCGTTTTAATCCTAAAATTTCCTAAAATAAAATTAAAACAATTTCGCTCTTATTCCTTTACGTTTAAGTATAAATGGAAGAATTCTTAAATTTAGAATATTTTAGTTTTTTTTTCGTTTATTTTGGATGTGCTAAAAAAAAAGAAAGTCAAAATTTCACTTTAGTCAGCACCTTAATTACATGCTGACTTAATTTACGTAAAAATCCGTTAAATTACATAAAACTAGCCTACGCTTTAAACTTTCATCCTAAGGTTACGTGAATTTAGTTTTAGGAATCCCAAAAGGTGTTTTAGGAATCCCAAATAATGACACAATTATGTTTGGACGTACCTCTGACCCCCATTAGATATTTTGGTTTTAATTGTGTGTGTAGATGACACGTGACACATTGTTTCTGTGTGCGTAAGCTTGAGAGCGCTCAGTATCAATCACACACACAAAAGCGTGTAGACACACAATACATCACTACTAGAAGTGCTCAACCACCTTTGTGAGATAAAAAAAACTTTATCAATATTGACTGATACCAATTTATAATACCATTTTAAAATTATAATTCAGTTTTGTTTCAAATATAGAAAAGTATGACTGCAATTGTTAGGAGTCTGGCACCAATCCAGACAGTTAAGAATCGCTACAAGTTTAGTGTCGTAGCCGGTGCTACGACGTAGTACTACTATCTATGTAACTACGGCGTAGCATTAGCTACGAACTCCGAGGTATAGTTACAGTGTACCCGTACTTTGTATAGTATTCGGTGAATCTACCTGCAGAGTAAATGTAATAAGGTAAAGGTTTGATTAAGATTTTTACAGATATTAGAGGAATTTTCCTTCAAGTTTTTTACAAGCTTTTATTTAACTTGCAATGTTTGTTAGTGTGTTCAGGTTAAACTAAAAAAAAATAGGATTACTACTGTAATCCCCAAGTATGATAAACATCCTCTCAGATCTCCAGACGCTTAGATCCCTTTAGGATGTCTAGTGGGGGTAGTCATAGGCAGAATTTAAAAACGAGTTTCCCCCATTTGATTAAACTGAAATTTAGCATACGTGTGTGTAACTTCGTAAACACGTAAACTTCGTAAACTTCGTAGTAACAGCGAGCTGATCTGATGATAATAATCAGAACTTGATCAATAGAACTCCTAAGTAAATGGTCTGAGGGCCTACTCTTAAAAACGATCAACGAAATATCAGGACATTACATCGTTTCCAACTATATTTTGAAAGGTGGAACGAGCGACATTACTTTTGACAATTGACATCATACACTCTAGTATGACAGATGACAATTTCTAGAGTACGAATAGGTAAATGTCAAAATGTTATGTTATTTTATGTGTTGTATTTTATTGCGTTAAAACTTCGAATACTTATAAATTTTCGATGATAGAATAAATGACTAGTTATGAATTATACAGTTGTTATTTTAAAGAAACACATTACTTCGTAACTTGTATCGTATTACATGTTTTTTTTTCTACTGGTTATGAAACTTTGGTTTCGTACGCGGCCGAAGAGGATACGCACGTTATTATACTAAATCTAGTTTGTAACCGCCAAAAATATATGTCCCATATTCAAAGGCGCCTCCAACTCGACTCTTACCAATAAATCTGTGGGAATCTGAGCAAAATTGTCAATTAATCCGCCATAACAATGAGTATAACTCACAATGCAACGCGCTGGGATAGAACGGGTGCGCCGTATCCGTGCGCGGAATTTATGCTTCTGCGGTCAGCGCTGCTTCGCAATCGAGGAACTAGGAAATTAATTTCCATTTGTAGAAAAAATATAGAGTATTCCCAAAGAGGGTTGAAGGCAGGCAGCTGGTTGTAAAACATAAGTCAAATCCTCTTCGTAACATGTTGTACGACCCCACCAAGTTGGAAAAAGAGAAGACAATGATGATTTGTAGAAAAAATACAATGTCTCATATCTTATCCTACTAATATTATAAATGAAAAATAGAATATTGGAAAAAAAATATTGAAAATGAATTATTAATTTCAGACTACCCCATTCTGAGTGAATAGAGATCTGAGATGAGGTCTAACGTACTTAGTAATTATAGTGGTAATCCTTTATTATATAGGGTCAAAAACCCGGTTGTGGAGCCTACCCCGGTTTTGGTCATTTTCAATTTTTCCAGTCAATAACTAAGCATATTAAATAAACTTGTTCAAAATCTATAGTTAATACAATTCTTTCTCTATAGCCCGTTTTGATTAGTGACAGTTGTGATGCGTTTAACCTCTTAGACTTGATTGACCTCACTAAATATTTCCCGTTTTGTCTATTTAAATATAAACTAAATATCGCCTTTTACAAAACTTTTACTTAATCTAAGAGCGAATAAATATTTTATTCTATGTTGTTTCAAAATTGTCGTTTTAATAATTTTTTCTATATAAACCGTTTTTTTGAAAATTTATATGTTTTTAAAATGCCCACAACCTCTCATTCTATCCATTTATTCTTAGACTAAGTTTTCAATTTAGGGTATTATGTTTAACCTTTAATCATAAAGTACCTACCTCAAATGAAGTACAACTCAAAAGATTTTTGCTGGAGCACTGTGTATTTAAAAAGAAAACAGTCGCAACATTCCTTTATACTAACTGAAAGTGGAGCCGCCTTGTCCTAAATAAACAAAACAAAATGGACTTTTGTTGCAAAGTCCTCGGGAGGCCTTTTTCGTCTGTTGTCTTATGGTCACGCACACATTGATACTATGCTTGTGTGCTGTACTCAAGGCTTATGTTGCTTATGAGTTATATCCTGAAGAATGACAGGTAATTTGTATTCGGTACGTAAATAAGAAGCCGTGTTGACTGAGCGTTCGAATCCTGGCCGTGCATCGTGCATCAACGGATTTTTAATTAGAAAATGAATATACTTATATAATAATATAATTATATATTATATAATATATAATTTAGTTTTAGTTCTTTTATAAGCGGCGATGGGCTTGCAACCTGTCAAATTTGGAATGCTAGCTACTGCAAAATGTGGGCATTGTAATGTAATATGTGTATGTTTAATGTAACATACACACATACATACATAGACACATTAAAAGTGAGAAACCTAGTTTATTAGTTTTTGAATAAGCATGTAGTCCAAAAGTAATCTGATATTCATTGTTTTTGATTTTCATATTTTTTTTTTTTTTTTTTTATGTTTTCCTAACTATTTATTAGCTTCACTATTTATTTATTTTTTCTTGAATGCTCTGATCTCCTGTCGTCATTAGGTCGGGCACTGGAAACTGCGACACAGTTTTTACTTCTGCATTTTCAGTGTTCAATTTTATATTTTGTACATGTGTATTTAAGTTCAAAATAAATAAATAAATAAATAAAATAAAAAAATAAATAAATAATGTTTGGAGGTGCTTGTGACTATTCTTTATAGACATCGTTATGTAAATTACATAACTATAGATTTTTACACGGTTCTATATCCCGTAACTACATTTAATTTTTTTTCTCGACGATTAAGACGACGTGTAAAAATATACCCATAATTATGTCTACTATCACCACGACAGATGGAAATTACAGTCGTGATTATATGTTTTTATTTCGTAAATAAAAGCCATTTAAAATCCAAACACAATGGTATTATATGTTCCTAAAAAAACATTTGTACGTAACGAGTTTGTAAGTGAAAGCTCATCTGTCATTTGTCAGTTTACATAGAACAGAGTAAATAAAGGATTTACATTAGAAAGTGAGAGCTTTGTAACCTACCACTAGCGCGTTTATGTATTAAACGTCTTTCAGCGCGTAAAAGCTTACTTTAAGGGTCCAAAAGAAACCATTAAAATATCACCTATGTATAAATATAAAACTACCCACGAGTTTGAACGTGACCAAGTGCCGCCATCGTATTTGGCGGCTCAATTCTTGTTCTATTACAGTCCTGTTATATTGTGTAACATTTTTAGGGTTCAGTACCTCAAAAATAAAAACGATAATCATTTGTGTGATAAACATAGATGTTTGTTCCGTGAAAAAGAAAAGTATATAAGAATTCTATCAGTATCTGTTTCTCATAGAAAGCTTTGCTTAGTTTGGGGCTAGATGGCGATGTGTGAAATGTCCACCTATTTTATTGTCAACAAATTTGAAAGTGTGTCAGGATGTTTGGATATTCGTGGCTTAATTACACCACAATGACCAATCGGATTTGAATGAAACTTTAAATATACATAGCTTATGTTCTGGACTAACATAAATAATACTTTTTATTCAAGGAGGCTAGCACGAATCACTACCTTATTTTGACACTTGTTGTATGTATAAGTGTCAGTTTTGTCATTTTGACAATACGATGACGATATGATAGTGATAAATGTGCTAGCCCTACAGGTATTACGCGAGCAAATCCAGGGGTGAAAGCTAGTTGTATAAAACAACTTTGTCATATTGTTAGTGCCTATATCGTCGTTTTGCTACTTAAGATGGCCTATGGACCCCGTTTCCCCAATGAAGTCTTACCCTCGTATTCAAGAACGACACTATGAGAACACGCACCCACAGTGTCGTTCTTGAATACGAGGGTGAATGTATCTGTTTCCATATCAAGTTAAATTCGCAGTGGAATTAATTGAAGCTTTTCGAACTGTGAGGACCGTTACCTGTGGACGGCGCGCAATTATCTCCTTCTACTTATTGCTATCCAACATTCATCGCTAAAGTGGTACAAGTCAAAAGATAGTGTTGTGTGGGAACCATCCACATATTCTCCAGCTATATAACAAATAAGTTTCATCAAAATCCGTCCTGTAGTAAAATAAAAACATAAAATAAACAGGATCACTACTGTAATCCCCTAGTATGGTAGACATCCTCTCAGATCTTCAGACGCTTAGATGTTTTCCTTCACCGTTGTAAGTATGTGTTTTTGATGCGCATATAAATTCGAACCCACGACCTTCAGATTGAAAGTCGAGGTACAATTTCTCGGCCAAAACGGCTTTTAAAAAAAATATACCCGTGGATCAATAGATTTTTCTGTTTGAAAAATTTTTATGCGCATCAAAAACACGTGCTTACAACGGTCAAGGAAAACATCTAAGCGTCTGAAGATCTGAGAGGATGTCTACCGTACTTGGGGATTACAGTCGTGATCCTATTTATTTATTATATTTTATTTTTTATCAGCTCTTACCTTGAATACCGTTGTGATGCAAGGCAAGACGTATTATTTATGGTTCGCAGATCTCCAGTTTTCCCCATTTTCTCCGAGTGACGATGGTTATAAAAGGGATGGTTTTATGAACTGTGCGGCTATAGAAGATATAACTTGAAATGGAAGGCGGTGACATAACTCTAAATGGATGAAAGATGGAGTGGATGAACGAAATTAAATTGGTAAGAATAGAACACAGGACCGAAGATAATGCTACGCATTTCAAAGTAGCAACAGTAACTATATAATAATAAATAATAATAATATTGGTAGATATTAAATACAGCGCCATCTTGCCTTAAAACAAGTAAAGCTTGTACTATGGGTACTAGATTACTGATAGACATACATATTTTTGTTTGTAAAAATGAGTAAATAAATATAATTAAAAATATCACCCCGAGATTATGTTCATCTTCATCACACAAATATTTGTACTGGGTTGGAATCGAACACACAACTTACAGCTCAAGACAGAGCTACTACAAACTAAGCTGTGGTACAATAAGGTCATCAATTTATGATGACCTTATTGTACCAGAAGTATATTAATTTAAAACGGTTTTTATTTGCCGTCTGATGACACAATCTTACTGAGTTACTCTTAAAAACGATCAACGTCACATCGTTTCCGTCTAGTATTTAAAGGACGGAACTACCGATATTACTTTTTATAATTGACATCATTCATTCTACTACGACAGACGAAGATTTTTTAGTTGTTCACATTGCAAGCGCAGCAAGGCTCGCAGTGTGTACGAACATGGTTTGAGGAATACATCGGAGCACTGTCACTGTCGTCGATAACGTCAAAATCGTTTTCCAGCTTTGCGTCCATACTGTAGTGATGGCGAGTTTCATATGTTCGATACTTAGCGCTGGTCGTCGTAACCGCGCTAGGCTCGCTGTATAGACGAACACGGTTTACACAAATACATCGGAGCACTGTCGTGGATGATGTCAAAATCGTTTTTCAGAGTAGAGACCCAAATGATGCAAATCCGAAAATGTGTATGTGTAACGACCGGATTTGGATAAACTTGGAATATACATTATTACATTATGTCCTGAAATATCACGGTAGCACGCGAGTAAAGCCGCGAGCAGATGCTATTATATAAAAAAAGTTAATTATAAGTTTTCGAACGTAATGCACTTTTTCTAGTTTACGGAGTTCTTACACCGATCTATGCTTTTAACGAGATAATTGAATTTTTCTAATCCAAATGTAAAATCTTAATAGATAGACGCGGCTCCCAAAGCTTTAAGTTATCTCAAAACTGCACTCTCTCAAGCATCTGCTTCAAGCCATTACTCAAATATAATTCTTAAAATTCCCAGCATATTCTTGATCCCGATAATTCTTGAGCCATAAAACTGTAAGGCATAGAAACCACTTACGTTTACTATACGGATTAAAAGTAAAGGAATAGAATAGAATAGAATAGAATAGAATAGAATAGAATAGAATAGAATAGAATAGAATAGAATAGAAAAGAATAGAAAAACGTTTATTCAAACCACCAAAATAATATAAAAAAACATAAAATAAATTAAAAACAAATATAAATCTAATTACCTATTTAACGAACAAAATAAATTTAACAAAAAAGGTGTAAATAGTGTTTAGGGTAGGATTGTCGAAATCAAGACGATATTTTCAACAATGTCATTACTATCAACCATCAATCTTAAGGGTATTTGACTGGCTTCTTAGTTTAGTTGGCAGAAGCGCTGTAGGTCGTGGGTTCAATGCCCATCCAGAACAAAAAGTTGTGTGATGAATAAAGATGTTTGTTCTGTATCTAGGTGTTTTACTGTATAAAGTAAGTATTAAAATATAAATGTATATTAAAAGTATTTTCAGTTATCTCAGATTATAATATGTGAAATTTAAAAAAAAAATACATTGAACTAGATTAAATGATTGATGATTCTAAATCATCCTAGTGATTTTGATTTTTAAGCAATTTTTTAAACATGATTTTCAATGCCTTCCTTCAATGTCACGCGAGGTGCATGCATTTTGTCAATCGTCTTCAAAGTCTACTGCTGACGTAGATGCTACAAAAAATAAAAAAATAGCATTTTTTATTTTTACACTGAATGCCAGTTCTTATCCAAGACTCAGCAGAATATCTCGTATTTCTTTACGTATGAAAAATTTACGAGCACATTATTTATGAGTTTTGATGACTTCCTTCTGCATCTTATGATTCAACAAAACCACCTAGCCTCACAGCTCAGTTGGTAATAGCTCTGCCTTTTGCCCTGTAAGTTATGGGTTCGATCCTCACCCAGGACTAATATTTGTGTGATGAACATAGATGTTCGTTCTGTGTCTGGGTGTTATTATGTAACATAATGTATGTAAAAAAAACAGTATTGTTGTATGGGAGCCTCGTTTAAATATTTATTTTATTCTGTTTTTAGTATTCCATGTTAATAGCGGCAACAAAAATGCATAATCAGTGAAAATTTCAACTGTCTAGCTATCACAGTTCATGAGTGTATCTCGCCCTGTAACAGACAGACGGTTGACGGACAGACGAACAGCGAAGTCTTAGTAATAGGGTCCCATTTTTACCCTTTGAGTACGGAACTAAAAAATTAAGTATTCTATCAGTTATCTAGTTCTCACAGTACAAGCTCATATGGCTAGATGGCGTTGTATGTATAGTCCGCCAATATTTATTTATTGTACTTCCTTCTACATCTTATGATTCAACAAACCCACCAACTTATTTAAGCTCGGCTTTCGAAGGCGCGAAGTCTGAAATTCTTAGGAGCGGTGGAGTATAACACTTAGGTGATCCCAACGAACTATTCGGTCGGGGGAGCAGTTTTTGAAAGTTTTCAAGCGGTTCCTTAGCCGTGGTGTTTGAAGCGTTTAGGATGGGATAGTTTAAATTAAATGTGATCTTGTGTTTTCTAAGTATGCATAAGATGTGCCACCTTTTCATCATAGGAGTACTTACTACCCGTTTACATAACAATAATAACACAAAAATTAAAAATTTGAATCGGTTCTTCAAAGTAGAAAATTCTTCAACTTTTAAAACGGTGACTCATAAGAATAAAATGTTTAGTTATTTTTTTAGGTAACTTTAAGATCTACAGTTTTTGTTTGGACTGTAATTATGATAAAACTTACCGTTTTCGAGAAAAAAACAAAAACCGAAAGCTTTGACGTTTGACTTTGAATAATTTTCTTAGCACACATGAGTTCAATAACAATATAACTAAAGTTTACGTCACTTTTAAAATAATTTGTTCAATTATCATGGTCTAAACAATAAGTTCTTAAAGTAAGCAGGGCCGTCTCCCCCAGAATTACCCTATGCTAATATAATATCACCTGTAAATACACTTAGGAAGATCTCTGTATCTGTATCTCATGAACCGTGACAGCTAGACAATTAAAATTTTCACAGATGATTTACTTATTCTGTTGTTGCTACAACAACAAATACAAAAAACAGAAAAAAATAAATATTTAAGTGGGGGACTCCCATACAACAAACGTGTTTTTTTTTTGCCGTTTTTTAGAGATAATGGTACGGAACCCTCCTGCGCGAGTCCTACTCGCCCTTGGACGGTTTTTTTTTTTAAATAAAATACCACAGACAAATCCATCTAACACTGATCCACAATAATCGGCTTCGGTCTGCCAAATCCCAAAAATACCCAAACTTCCGACGGTTTAACCCAAAAAGCCGAAAATTAAAAGCCTAATAGTATAATCCGGGCATATTTCGTTATTACCAGCTATTTGTGTAATCCGCACGGAAAGTGCCCTTAGCACGAGTTTGAACGTCATTCAAATGCTGGCGAGTTCGCCGAAATAGTCTGATTTTAGTTTGGTACATGAAAACATAAATTTAATCTTTTATACAAGAGGATTAAAAGTTATTGTAATACAAGCTGCTTGCCCCGGCTTCGTACGGGTGGTTTTTAGATAAAAAGTAGCCTATGTGTTATTCTGATGTTTAAGCTATACTACTGTAAAGTTTTATCTAAATCCATTCAGTAGCTTTTGCGCGAAAGAATAACAAACACACACATACACCCACTCACAAACTTTCTCATTTATAATACTAGTTGTCCTGTCAAATTTTAATAATCGCATAGGAAAAAGCAATTTTAGCCAACTTCCGATTTTATCCCTACACACCTTGTACTGATAAAATAAATTACGAATTTTGGTAGAATGCGTATCATTCATTAGTCAAAACTGCGACGACTAAATGTTTTTAGTCCGTGATGTCAGATTTGTTGCACACCAAAATCATCCTTATTGCGTTTTTTTTATCATTTAGGGGTTGTTTTTCGGATTTTAAGTTCCCCTTTATTTATTCTGATTTTTTATCTACATACTACGGCAAATTACATCTGAATCCGTTTTGTCGTTTATTTTTGATTAGGGAACAAACATAGCAGCCTTATCACAAACTTTCACATATATAATATTTTCAGGATTAAGACCGCTAAGTGGTCTCAGTAATTTTATTCAACAAAGAACATTATGACATTGATATTGACTTCGTCGCAAACTTATGCTAACTCCCCAGTATCCAGGTGATATTGATCGTTCCCATTTCCTTTTTGCATTTTGTTTATGACTGTGACGAAAACTCGTAAACTCTGGATACCGCGGGTATAAACCGGTTATACAGTGACACAGCTACGTAGTAGTAAGAAGCATAGACAATAACTTGTCTTCTAAGAGACTTACCTTCGTATTCAAGAACGACACTATGAGAACACGCATCCACAGTGGACGAAATCTTTTTTCATAAAAATCACTTTATGTGTTGTGCGACACTGCATAGTATGACTAGAGGCACATTGTCGTGTGCCTCTGGCCAAAGTTGAGCTCTAGAGGCACACGGTAGTGTGCGCCATAGTGCCGCTCAACACATAAAGTGATGTTTATGAAAAAATATTTCGTCCACTGTGGGTGCGTGTTCTCATAGGGTCGTTCTTGAATACGAGGGTGACAATCTCCTATGACCTTGAAAGGAGTCTACAGATGAGTAGTCAAAGACTAATAGGGTGAGAGCGCTGGTTGTGGGCATTTTAACTACATTTAAATAAAATAATTATATTCAAATAAAAGGTTTATATTGAATAAATTAAAACGACGATTTTTAAACAACATCGAATGGAGTATTTATCTATCTCTTAGGTTATGCAAAAGTTTTGTAAGAGGCGAAATATATTCATATTTAAAAAGACAAAACGTAAATATTTAGTTGTGGTCAATCAAGTCAGTCACTAATCAAAACAGACCATAGACAAAGAATTGTATTAACTAATGTATACACCCTAAAATTTTCATAACGATATCTTAGAAAACGTATATCTGGTAGGCAGGAGGTTAAACTAAAAACTAAACCAGCTGTTTTCAACACACTGTAACTATAGTATGCGTTTACGTTATGCTATGCCTATCGTAAAATTGATAGGTTTAAGCGAAAAAGTTTTCCATGTTCCTAGTAATTGTGCGATGTATGTGGCATGTTTGTAAGTAAAAAGAGATGGAATATTAGTTATAGAGATAATTTGAGGTAAATGGATAACGATTATCGAGTAACGATAACCATAGTTTTTTATAATAAAAAACAGTAGGTGTTATTATAAGAATAACATTTTGTAAAAAAATTCGTTTGCAATGAAAAATTACGAGTAAACTTTAACTGCATTTTATGTTACGTTTTTAGGGTTCCGTATGGTGTAATGTACAATAAAGATGCTATTATATTCAACTCTACTTAAAACTTAAAGTAATATTACAACAAAAACATTGCAAAATTGACAACGCTATGCGAACTCGGACGCCATAATATGATGTCACTGTCGCTTTCGTATGAGCAGTACTGTTTTAATATTTATTTAGGGCTTGTGTAAAGGGGGTAGGTTGTTCATATTTAGAGAGGCCATGGATAGGCTCCGAGTTTGAAGAAGTCCGAGTTGGAGGTACCTCGACTTTCAATCTGAAGGAAGGTGGTAGGATCGAATCCCAGCGTGCATCAATAGATTTTTCTGTTCGGAAATTTTTATATGCCCATCAAAAACACGTGCTTAAAACGGTGAACGTAAACATCGTGAGGAAACCAGTTAGTATTCTTATAAGCGGCGATGGGCTTACGACCTGTCACGTATGTAATGCTAACTACTGCAAAATGTGCGCATATGATGCCAAATATAATATTTGGACGTGCCTCTGACTACCCCCACTAGACATTTTAAAAGGATCTAAGTGCCTACAAATCTGAGAAGAACGGTAGACCTCTACCGTACTTGGGGATTACAGTCGTGATCCTATTTTTTATATATATTATATTTATATAAAACTTGTATGGCGTTGTAATTGTCACTTTCGTACGAGCAGTACTGTTTTAATATTACTTCAGAGCTTGTGGTAAAGGGGTAGGCTGTTCATATTTAGAGAGGTCACGGCACGGATAGGCTCCGAGTTTGACGAGTATAGCCGCAAAGTTTTATTAGCTTCCCGATAGGTAAGCACACATTACTCTGAAAGTTGGACAAGGGTCAGGTTGACATAATCACCGTTGTTTGTTTTGGGGATAATGTGCACCACAAAACGGCCGGTTAAAGAAACCATCGGTTAAAACTACAGATTTGTATGAGCTGAGTCTACCCGGATATGACGGAAAAAGTGATAAAACTGAATCTTGAAAACCATCAAATTTAAAAAGAAACTCTCTGTAATTTACTTACGTATGATTATTTACGAATTATATAAAAATAAACTGTTTAGCTATACATAGTTTTGATTAAAAACGAAACTAGTGTTTTTGAAGAGCCAACTTTGGAAAATAAATCTATCGAGAAAAGTTTCACCAATCGTGTTTCTGTCTGTAATTATCTACATTGTATCCTTAAGTTATCTTTGCCATAAAAAACCAAACTGTATGTTGTGTGGTTATTGAGAAAAAACGATTCTGCATTCATAAAAAACATTTATTACTCGTCTTAAGACTACAGAACAAACTATAAATGACAACCAACAAGCACATACGGCCCTGACCATTTTAATATTCAAATTCAAATTCTAAAAGCATAAGATACAGCTTTGTGACAGGCAAACAGACAGACAGATGAACAGCGGAGTCTTAGTAATAGTGTCCCGTTCTTACCATTTGGATACGGAACCCTAAAAATTAAGTCTGATTAAGAAAATCTTTCGTTTTGTTCCGTCGGTAAAAATATATTTATGTTCAAATTACAATTCTGTATTATCGCTCTGTTGAATCACTTGAATAGACAGTCACACTCCATTGGAACATAGATATGTTTTTCTCTACCTAAATCCATCAACATAGGATCCTAAAATAATAATAGTTTAAGGGTTCCGTACCCAATGGGTGAAAACGGGCCCTTATTACTAAACCTTCGCTGTCCATCTGTCTGTCTGTCTGTCACAAGGCTGTATCTCATGAACTGTGATAGCTAGACAGTTGAAATTTTCACAGATGATGTATTTTTGTTGCCGTTATAACAACAAATACTAAAAACAGAATAATATTATAAATATGTTAATGGGCTATCATACAACAAACGTGATTTTTTTGCTGTTTTTATAGATAATAGTACAGAACCCTTCGTGCGCGAGTCCAACTCGCACTTGGCCGGTTTTTCTATACTACTTCGATTTGCCAATGTAAATATTACTTACTATTGATATACCTAAAAAAATATCCAAAAATAACATTCCTTTTTAAATGCGAAAGTGTATTTAATCTTCTTTCATGCAGAAATTGTACAACGGATCGACATGATTCATAATAATAATAATAAATATTGGCGGATTTTACACACAGCGCCATCAAGCCACAAACTAACCAAAGCTTGTATTATGGGAACCAGATAACTGATAGAATACATATACTTTTATTTTTGTAAATACTTACATAGATACTCTAAATAATTATTGTGATAGTGTGTTTGTTTGTCCGACGACTTTGACAGAATTTTATGTGGAGATAATAGAAGGGCTGGAAAATGATATAAGCTACTATTTGTCTCTTTCTATTCCCCCACCCCCCTAAAATAGCTTTTTAAATAGTTTGTATAAAGCATTCCGCAATTTACAATGCAGAAAGTTAAAAATTGGTATGCGGACTCTTTGTAGCTAACGAACAATACTTGCATCAATTATTTTTTGGAAATCTGCCCCCAATGAGGGAGTGAAATTTTGTATTTGACTTTTCGCAGTGTACAAGGTAGAAAGTCTAAAATTGATAATAATACTTGTTACTAAATAAAAATACGTTTATCTTTTCTTTGTTAGAAATCTGTCTCCAACTCTTGAAAAAGGGGGTGATGTGTACGGGACTTTCGTCAGTTTCATAGACGCGAACGAAGCCACGCGGGGTAGCTTGAGCATCATGTTATATCGCAAACTAGCTGACCCGTGCCCGCTTCGCTGTGCGTAAGACATTTCTAATACCATCGTGGACTTTTTTGTAGACGTTTTTAAGGTATACAATACTGTAGTACATTATTTTGATATATCTCGTGGGGTTCAGCCAGCATTTGCAATGTAAGCGCAAAAAAATGTGTTTATTTACGACATCACATTAGAAACCTCTAAAATTATCAGTGTTTCTCTACTATATTATGCAAGTATTATACATATAAACCTTCCTCTTGAATCACTCTGTTTATTAAAAAAAACCGCATCAAAATCTGTTGTGTAGTTTTAAAGATATAAGCAAAGATACATACAGACATACAGACGCGGGAAGCGGAAAGCGACTTTGCTTTATACTATGTAGTGATGGCCTACGAACCGTCATAAAAAACGAATTTAATTATTCTCGTACTAGCTGTATAGCTTAGGCACGTAAGTTTTGTTACAATCATTTCAAATCAGCTGCAAGTTTCTATATTTGAAACTGATAATATATAATCGTTAATTAGCTGCCGTTAAGCCGCGATGGCCGAGTGGAAGTTACCCCGACTTTCAATCTGAAGGTCGTGGGTCCGAATTGCGGCCGTGCATCAATGGATTTTTCTGTTCGAAAAATGTATATACGTAACAAAAAGAAAAAATCGTGAGGAAACCAGTTAGTATTCTTAAAAGCGGCGATGAGCCTTCAACCTGTCACGTATGGAATGCTAACTACTGCAAAATGTGGACATGTGCTAAATGTAATTTTTAGACGTGCCTCTGACTAACCCCTTTAGACATCTTCAAAGATCTGAGCATCTGGAGATCCGAAAGGATGTCTACCAAACTTGGAAATTACAGTCGTGATCCATTTTAAGGTTATTAAGACTTCGTTGTCCGTCTGTCCGTCTGTCTGTCACAGGGCTGTACCTCATGAACCATGATAGCTAGACAGTAGAAATTTTCACAGATGATGTATTTCTGTTGTCGCTATAACAACAAATACTAAAAACAGAATAAAATAAATATTTAAGTGAAGCATACAACAAACGTGATTTTATTGGCGTTTTTTATAGATAATGGTATGAAACCCGTCGAGCGCGAGTCCGACTCGCACTTGGCCGGTATTTGTTTTATTAGCTGCAGTCACTAACAAAGCTTGATTGACATGATAGTTTATACCAATAGTTTAGCAAACAAAACATACATAATCGAGAGACTGGCGCTCGTAATTCAACATGATGTAAGCTTACTCACGTCTGTAGTAATTTCTCGCTTGAATTATCCCATATTCAATTAACCAATAACCATCGACCTCAAACTAATAGACGCATAGCTTCATTTCTTCAAACAAACAATTCTGTCAAAACGTTGAGGTGTGCGGGTCAGGGGGAGAGGTAAAAAAAGTTTTATGTTAAAAAATATTTTTGAATGACAAGATTTTGTAATTTTAAACCATCGTGCACCAGCGCGCTATCACCTGTTACATCATATAACATTGTCATCGGAACTTGACAAGTATGCAAAGTTTTTACTCAATTGAAGTATTTACTAAGAAATTCCATTGTGAATGAATGAATGAATGAAAATGCTTTATTGTACACCATTAAAACAAAATAATAAAGATATAAACTTAAATTAGAAGAAACACTGTACAATGGGCGGTTTTATCGCTCAAAAGCGATCTCTTCCAGACAACCTTGAACATACCGTGAGTTCCATTCCATTCTTTTAAACAGTTCCTAACTCTTTCATCAGATCAGCTCACTGTCACCGAAGTTACATAAGTATGAGAAATTTCAGCTCAACCGGTTGGGGATAACTGCTTCAAAATTGAGTTGCAAGATTCCACCTTAACAAATATAGTTACATAGTTACATACATACGTTGCAAGTTAAATAAAAGCTTGTAAAAATGCATTCTGTTTATCCGATTCAATGTCACAGCCCGCTAAAGAGCGCGTTTTTAACCACGCTCGATGGTTTACACATGATCTGTAGCACATATGTGTTGTTTAACAGTGTTATCCTTGCATGAGGAGTCTAGGCTGTGTGGTCGATGCCAATAACAGACTTCCTCGTAGCGTTTGATCGAGCGACGCGCTCTTTGCGTTGTTTATGAGAACTGTTTACATCAAGGAATTACATGATGGAAAGTTGCCTGTTTGAAACCAGTTTCTTTTTAGAGTTTTGAACTATCTCACTACATAGTATAAAGCAAAGTCGCTTTCCGCTTCCCGCGTCTGTATGTATGTATGCGGTTTTTTTTAATAGATAGAGTGATTCAGTAGGAAGGCTTATATGTATTAAACCCGTGCGAAGCGAAACTAAAAAAAGCTAAAAAAAGCTTGTACTATAGGAACTAGATAACTGATAGAATACTTTATATACTTTTTTTTGTAAAAACATCCTAATCTAATATATAAAATTCTCGTGTCACAGTGTGTGTAACCAAACTTCTCCGAAACGGCTTGACCGATTTTTATGGTTTTTTTTTGTATATTTGGTAGGTATTATGAGAATCGGTCGTAGGGTAGGGTAGGGTAGGGTAGGTAGGGTGTCTAAACTTAGTGCTTTTTACTGTGGGATTATTGAAATTTGACAGGACAACGTCTGTAGGGACAGCTAGTAATATTATAAAATAAATGTGAAAGTGTGTGAGTTTGTATGTATGTTTGTTCCTCAATCAGGCCTATACGACAAAACTAATTAAGTTGAAATTTGCTGTAGATGTTGATATAATGCCCGAATAAAACATTTTTTTGACTACTTTTAAATATAAAAAAAACATCCCTAAAATGATAATAAAAAAAGTATGATTGCGGTATAAATGGCGCTGGTGTGCAACAAATCTGACATCACAGACTAAAAACATTCAGTCTTTTCTATTAGATTATTAATTAGACAGGACAATGTCTGTCACGGGTTGGCTAGTACATGATACATTATAACACCCAGACAACAAACAATCATGTTCATAACACAAATGTTTGTCCCGGTTGGGAATCAAACCCAAAACCTACAGCGCAGAAGGCACAGTTCCTACCAACTCAGCTGGTTTTTTCAGTTATATTTCTTCCATATCCCACTTAAGTGGGTCGGCAGAACATTTATTCTTCTTCTTTTTCCCTCTATCGGCTTTGTTCCCAGTTAGAATACATGCCTGAAACAAAACACTGCTTCGTAGGTCATCAATAGTGTTGGTTTCCACTGAAACAGAGCTGCGGACCGTGAATTGACCAATCACAGTGCTCGATCTCACTACTCTAACTACTGCAAAATGTGTGTGCCAAATGTAACGTGCCTCTGACTAACCCCTTTAGACATCTTCAAGGATCTGATCGCCTGGAGAACTTAAAGGATGTCTACGTCCTTGGGGATTACAGTCGTGATCCTATGTATTTTATTTAATTTTACAAACTTACGCGTTTATTTTAATGGGATTAAATAATATACAGTTTTTGGGGTAATATTTTTTTTTGTATCGAAACAAATTGATTTTATTTTGTACGGTTGGTATTTTTTTTTAATAAATTAAGGTATTATTTTTTATAGATTAGCTTATAATCAAAAATAAAAACGAAAATTGTTGCATCGAGTAAATAAAGACGACATTAAAATTACCTACACTCGTACTACACTAATACTCGCATTTGTAATTTTATATTCAAAGCACAGAGATATGAGCACGCTATTGTGCTGAAGATAAGGGTACACAAACAATCCTCATACTCGTACATGTTACGTGAAATATGAATGCCTATTCATCAGAGATACGAACGAATAAACTGTTTCCCATAGTCTAGGAGGCGGTGAGAGTTTTACAAGCTTTTATTTAACTTGCAATGTATGTATGTATGTAACTATGTTTGTTAAGTTTTTTGTTCCAAATAAAAACATTTGATTTTGTTATGAGAGTCGCTTTAAGGCGCTTCGAGGGCCTAAAACCGCGGCAGAAACGACTAAGAGAGTTAACAACGGCAAGCTCTAGATGGCGTATGCGTATCGTAAATATTATCGACAGTTTTTATGAGATTGCGTTCCCGGTACCTACGTAGGCAGGTAAAAGGCTTTATTATAGGTAACTTTACCCACCCCTCATAACCATTTTCTCATTTTCAATATTTTTTTTGAGTTATTACCCATCTTTAGGCTCTTCGATAAATAACTCTTGCTACCGACCGCTGCAATGACGTCAAACACAAACATGTCTGACGTTGATAGTGGTCACAGCGGTACTGATTCATGGACGGCGCGCGGTCCACCTTTTCTTTTCGAATAAACTAATGATTTAAATTAAATATAATTTCTTATCAAAAAACTATCTTAGTGAGAATCTAGATCTACATAATTACCTATCTTTAACAATAAATCACAAGTTTATCTTAATAGTAGGTATCAAAGTATTTCGATGATAAATTCTAAAATGTATCATTTTGAAAAAATATGTTTATCGAGAAAAGTTTCTGCTATTGTTTTCAGCTTAGTAAAAGTCTAGGTAGGAACCTGAATAATATATTTACAAAAATAGGATACGTGGCTTGTTCAGAAGTATTTTTTTTTCTATTCGAGTAATCGTCGACATGGAGCGCCTTAACATAATGTTTAAATAGCACTTACACATGCCATATAAAACATTTAATTGTCTCCTCTACTAGAACGTGTACCGGCAAATGTACCGGCAATTTTACACACAGTTATGCAAATAAAAACTATTAAAAGTTTTATTTTAGTACTGGGTTTGTTTTTATGGACGTTCGCATAGATTCGAGTTGTTTTACTGTTCAAATAGTTTGATTTGTTTACCTATGAACTTTATAGCACTATGTGATCTAAACCCGCATCATCACTCTTGTCTCAATCTCCCCAAGCCGTGTTTGTTGCCTGATTCTTCTAGGCTTGGGCGCGTGGAATCGGCGTAGCTTTACTTAGTCCCTAAGACGTTTCAAAGTGATCCTTATGATCTTATTGAAATAAATGATTTTTGAATTTGAAATTTGAATTTGTCGATGATCTGAATAGTTCATTATTACACACAATGCTATAAAACATTTACTAAATAAATAGGATCACGACTGTTATCCCCAAGTACGGTAAACATCCTCTCAGATCTCCAGGTGCTTAGAGACTTTGAAGATGTCTAGTAGGGGTAGTCAGAGGCACGTCCAAACATTATACTTGGCACATGCCCACATTTTGCAGTAGTATTCCATACGTGACAGGTTGCAAGCCCATCGCTGCTTATAAGAATACTAACTGGTTTCCTCACGATGTATCCTTCGCCGTTTAGAGCACGTATTTTAATGCGTATATAAATTTTTCGAGTAGAAAAATTGATGCACGCCAGAATTCGACCCCACGACCTTCAGATTGTGACAGAACACATGTTGTGCCAACCCTACTTAAGTAAGACAAGGGCAGGAAGTTGATGATGATGATGAATAATCAAATGAAAATATTTTTTTATGTTCTTTGACATTTGAAAATTCACAGCAGACAATTTATTTCAACGGTTTATAATGTGCCAAAAGTGGTTTGAACGTATCTCTGAGTACCACCATCAGACTATTTAAAGGATGTGAACGCCTGAACATCTACGATAATGTGTACTTTACTACGGGATCAAGCCAACAGTCTACAACACCACAAGTCTACAATTTTATATTTCTACACGTTCAGAATACATCACACATACCTCTTCTTTCGTTTGAAATGACATGCCGTTTAGATGCCACTTGTGTTCACGTTTAAAGGCATCGTCTTACGAAATAATTAATTAATTCGTTTAGTTTCATTCTACTTCTGAGTCCGCTAGCTTTGATGTTTAGTAATTTGATGTAGCAATTACCTACACCTAATATACTAAAATATACCTCTCTAATTAAGTTCTCCTTTTAGACTTAAAAGTTTTCCTTTTCTATAAAACGTTCAATGTTTTATAGCGGCTGTAAAATTATTTATAATTATAGTTTATATAAATAAATATTAAAATAAATAGGATCACGACTGTAATCCCCAAGTACGGTAGACATCCTCTCAGATCTCCAGACGCTTAGATCCTTTGAAGATGTCTAGTGGGGGTAGACAGAACGTCCAAACATTATACTTGGCACATGCCCACGTTTTTCTTCTATTGCTGACGTTTCGAAACAATTCAGATGCTCTTCATCGTGAGCAGCGTTCGCGACCACGATCAACGGTAGATCGATGAATACCCTGAATTGAAAACGTCAGCAACACAAGAAAAAAGTTTTCTGTTGAAAAATATTTTCAAAATGAAATGAAATATTTACAAACTTTTGTAAAATCATTCAAATCATCGAGCACCAGCGCGCTATTACCTGTCACATATATTAATAACATTGTCATCGAACTTGACAAGTATGCGAAGTTTTTACTTAATCTAACTATTTACAAGAAGTTTTGTTGTAAGTGTCTGTTGAACAGCTCCTGAGTCCATCATCAGATCAGCTCGCTGTCCCCATATTATTGTATTGACACCAGAACTAAAGGTGTATGCAGATAACTGCTTCAAAATTAAGTTACAAGATTCCACCTGGACAAACATAGTTACATACATACATACATATTATATATTATATCACACTCACCTAGTGAAACATACGGTATTTGACGATAACCTTTTTTTGGAAACTAAAGCACGGGCAAGATGAAATAAATTTTGAGCAATTCACAAATTGGATCCGCGACAGGTATACAAGTTAATAAAATAATTTAGTCACTGGGGAAATTTGATTTGACATTTTGGATGAGAAATTTGGCAGGTAATACGATGTTAGGCAAAAAGGTAACGGTAGATTCTAAAGAACTCTATTTTATTAACGGATAGCTTTGATTATTCTGTAGTGACTAAATAAGTTGAGGTTTTTGTGAAGATTCTCGTCTTGGGAAGTACTTTATCTACCTACCTAGTGCAAACCCTCGCGATTTTGGTCACGTGAAGTTTTTTTTCAAACAGAACTTAACCTCAGGGGGCTGAAGGGAGTAGGGGAATTTCAGGAATTCCTTACATACACCCTCATAAAAGTGGTTTAGGCTGTGCGTTGATAAATCAGTCAGTCAGTCATTCAGTCACTTAATCAGTCCGTCAGTAACGCAAGAGTTATATTATACTAGCCGACCCGTCACAGACGTTGTCCTGTCAAATTTTAATAATCGAATAGAAAAGATTGAATGTTTTTAGTCTGTTGCAGTTGTCAGATTTATTGCAAACCAGCTCCATCTATACAGAAATAATCCCTTTTGCGTTTTTTTATAGCTTTTGAAATAATTTTCATATTTTGAAGTAGTCTATTATTTATTCGGGCATTATATCTACATCTACAGCAAATTTCAACTTAATCCGTTCTGTAGTTTAGGCCTGATTGAGGAACAAACATACATACAGACTCACAAACTTTCGCATATATAATATTATAGGAAGGATATTAGGATTTAGATTTTTGCCGTCAAGTAGTATTTATTACTGTGTTCCAGTTTGAAGGGTATGGTGGCCGATGAAAGTGAAAAATCTATAATCTTCAGACTATAATCTATTCAGATATTGTATATATTATTCTTACTGTATTCAGATAGTCAGAACATTTTATTTATTCTTTTAATGTTATATTATTAGAACCGAGCTTTACGAGTTTTTTTTCTCAATTTCACTTATTACTTGACAGAAATACGATAATTATGTCCTGAAATAAAGCTTTGTGAAATGGTATAAAGTAACAAACATATTTATTCGCAGAAATAATATTACCTCTAAGAAGCTCTACATCCAAAATAGATATAACTGTACCATTCGAATGTAATAGCTATAAAAAAAACGAAGTAAGAAAAATTTGTTCTGAACTATTGTTCTATCTCACTCATCTCATTTTTATTGTTATGTTTGAATAAAATATGTTTTATTTAATTTTGTATATTATATTTAAAGCCGCACCAACATGTTCCTTCTCGTTATAATATTAATTCCAATCCATCCTAAAGTTGCCTGGCATATCGCATTTAGCGATAAGGCCGCCCCCTTATCGCTAAAAGCGCACACAAACAATGCCAATGTCAAATCTACACTAACCCGCCATCGTGAAGACAGAACAACCTAAACCTGTTTATTTTACTAAATCACATACATACTCGTACATAAAATCACGCCTGTTTTCCAGAGGGGTAGGCAGAGATCACGGCTTTCCACTTGCTACTCTCCTGACATACTTCTTTAGCTTCATTCACTCTCATCACATTCCTTGCATGCTCATCGGTTTAGAGTACTCTAGACCTGGCCATTTTTAAAACGTCACCAATTTGGTCCAGGAAAATACGCCAAGGTCCAGTTCCTCTTCCAACGTATCCAGTCACACTCGCCTTATGCCGGGGTCCCACGGCCCGCGTTTTCACGCGCCAGACCGCGCCAAGGCGGACGGACGCGCCGTGGGAACGATGCATCCGTGGTGGCCCGTGCTCGGAACGCTCTGTACGCGACGCGCCGGACGCACACAGGCGGAGCGTCATCCGGCGCGGCCCGTCGTTTTACGCGCCGTGGGACCCCGGCTTTATATACCTGTTTATACTAAATCACATTAGTAAAAAAGATATACCCAGCAACACGTCGAACTTAGATCGCGCCCGATACAATTTTGTAAACATTGACCTACCCGTAATTTCGCCAATTGAGATGGGTTCAAACTTTTTGGGTAAATAAACGTTTTACTGCAAGGATTGGATTTCGTTAGCTAACTTAATAATGCAGAGCGGAAACGAAAATGTATTGGCATGTTTATTTGATTTGGAAACGATTGGTCGTTTTCAGATTGGAACACTCCTACACCGATGTCAGCCATCAACTGATATAAAAATAAGTTTTGAAAATTATTTTTCAATGACAAATGTTTGTAAAATTATTTAAACCATTTAGCACCAGCTCGCTATCACCTGTCACATTATACACATTGTCATCGAAACTTGACAAATATGCAAAGTTTTTACTCCTTAGTATTTACTAAGGAGTTCCATTGTGAGCAGCTCTGACTCCATCATCAGATCACCTCACTGGCACCATATTTTTGCATTAGCACCGAAGTTACATAAGTATGCGAAATTTCAGCGCAATCAGTTGAGGATAACTGCTTCAAAATTGAGTTGCGAGGTTCCACCTTATCGAATATAGATACATACATACATTGCAAGTTAAATAAAAGCTCAACGGAAATAACCTCCCTTACAACCTCCTAGGAATAGGTCGAATAACCAGTAACCCTGTCTATACTAATCTATTTTTCTCTTTATAAAGATATTTATAGAGAAAAGTTTAGATTTTTTGTTTATTTGTTTTTTTGTTTTTTTGTATGTTTGTAATGGATAAACTCAAAAACTACTGAACCGATTTCAAAAATTCTTTCACCATTACCAAGCTACATTATCCCTGAGTAACATAGGCTATTTTTTATTTTGAAAAAGTAATCTGGGGGCACGGCAGTGCCCCCGCCAAGTCTAGCAAAAAGCGGCACGGCCGTACCATCCTTTTCTCGAAGCAGTTCAGGCCATTTTCGACCCCCTATAACTTCGTTGTGGATAAAACTAGAAACCTGAATTTTCAGTTACTTTATGTTATTACGTAATTAGCTAACCTTTACGTAATAACTTAAGACAGAAGGACCCTTAAAGTAGGGAGTGATTAAATTAACCGACTTGGTATTACATGGATCTCACAACTTTTTACGGTAGAAGAACTGAGTTGCGTTGCGAGACTGGCTGGAACGGGAACGGGAACGGGAACGGGAACGGGAACGGGAACGGGAACGGGAACGGGAACGGGAACGGGAACGGGAACGGGAACGGGAACGGGAACGGGAACGGGAACGGGAACGGAAGACAACATTTGTTAATTCTAAAGCGATACGAAGTTCGCGGGGTCAGCTTGTATTAAATAAAAATAAACACAAATAGATCGCTGCAAGCGGAACCCGCTTCTCTTGCATTTAAGCCCATTGTGGTCGTTATAGTCTTACTCGAAAAAACTTACTTAAAAAAAAAAAAAAAAAAATAGGATCACGACTGTAATCCCCAAGTACGGTAGACATCCTCAAAGATCTCCAGACGCTTACATCCTTTAAGGATGTCTAGTGGGGGTAGTCAGAGGCACGTCCAAACATTATATTTGGCACATGCCCACATTTTGCAGTAGTTAGCATTCCACACGTGACAGGTTGCAAGCCCATCGCCGCTTATAAGAATACTAACTGGTTTCCTCACGATGTTTTCCTTCATCGTTGTAAGCACGTTTTTTGATGCGCATAATACATTTTCGAATAGAAAAATCCACTGATGCACGACCCACGACCTTCAGATTGAAAGTCAAAGTACCTCCTACTCGGCTAACACGGCCTAACTTTTTAATAAAAACGTAATATAATTGCCATTGTCTCATTTCGTTTTTAGGGTTCCGTACCCAAAGGGTAAAAACGGGACCCTATTACTAAGACTTCGCTGTCCGTCAGTCTGTCACAGGGCTGTATCTCATAAACCGTGATAGCTAGACAGTTTAAATTTTCACAGATGATGTATTTCTGTTTCCGCTATAGCAACAAATACTAAAAACAGAATAAAATAATTATTTAAGTGCAACAATACAACAAACGTGTTTTTTTGTTGTTTTCTATAGATGGTACGTATAGATGTTTATTTTATAGAATGGTAGTACGGAACCCTTCGTGCGCGAGTCCGACTCGCACTTGGCCGGTTTTTTTACGTCTGCAAAGTCAGCTAGCAGTCACGAAACGCACACAGCACATAATCGTACAAACGATCTCCTTTCAACACATTAAGAAGGATTAGTCGGGAGCGTGGATGCGTTGCAGATTTGTTTTGTTTCAAAGGTACTTTGCATGGTATTAAATCCACAAAGAGGATTGGGGTGCTTAGTTCTGAGCGAGCTCTACGCGGAGTAAAGGTAATGCTTGTTCGAGACGGTACAAAGACTACAAGTCAGGTGTAGTCTAACCTTTTGTTGCTATTTTAGTATTTACGAACGATAGTTACAAGGTTTTAAATTGCAAACAAATCAAACTAAAGCATTTAAGACGAGTAATAAATGTTTTTGATGAATGCAGAATCGTTTTTTCTCAATAACCGCAAAACATACAGTTTTGTTTTTTTTATGAAAAGGATAACTTAAGACGCTGCCAGTCGACGATTATTTTTGTTCGAAACGAAAAAAGAAATACTTGTGAACAAGCCACATCTCCTATTTTATAATGTATAGTATATGTGAATAAAGATGTACCCATCTTTAATCACTTCGATAAATAATCCTACCGACCGCTGCAATGATGACAAACACACGTCCGCGCGTGGTCCGCCTTAGCTTTTCCAATAAATTAATGATATAAATTATGTATAATTACTTATCAAAAATCTATCCTAATAGAAATCTAGATCTACATATTACCTATCTTTAACAATAAATCACAAGTTGATTTTAATAGTAGGTATATAACATATTTCGATCATAAATTCTAAAACGTATCATTTTGAAATAATATTTTTATCGTGAAAAGTTTCTGCTATTATGTTTTCAGCTTAATAGAAATCTAGGTAGGAACCTGAAGTAATATACTTATAAAAATAGGAGATGTGGCTTGTTCAGAAGTATTTCTTTTTTCGTTTCGAAAAAGAGCAATCAGCGACTGGCAGCCTCTTAAGGATATAGTCTAGATAAATTACAGACAGAAACACGATTGGTGAAACTTTCCTTGATAGATATATTTTCCAAAGTTGGCTCTTCAAAAACACTAGTTTCGTTTTAAATCAAAACCATGAATAGCTAAAATGTTCATTTTTATATAATTCGTTAGATAATCATGCTTGCTAAATAAATTACACACAGTTTCTTTTTTAATTTGATGATTTTCAAGATAATGCAGTTTTATCACTTTTTATACAAAATGTCAAAAATTTAACTTATCACCTTAACACGGGTTATTCCAAAAATGATAATTGACTTTGCCCATCAATAGGCAATAGGCTTTTTGTCAAAATTTTAAAAACTGTTTTAGATTATTCAGTAGTGACTGTAGAACCCATAAAAATATGATTTTAGTATTGGACCTAAAAATTATATTAAATATTGGCAATTTAAATAATTTCTAGTTTCTGTGACGCCACATGCTTGGCACCAAGTAAACAAACGTCAATTTTTTTAAGGCAGGCGAAGACATATTGACAAGCATGTTACGTTATCGTCGATTCGACCAGCGTTCACCACCATAATAACCGTTTTGTGTCACGTGACCAGCGTTTAAAAATAGATAATTTTAATCATAGGCTTAATAATAATTTTTTATTTGTTTTCAAGTTATTTTACTCCATAACGCTTTTTAAAGGCAAAATTTACATAAAATATATTTACTTTCAACAACACTTTATTTTTCATACTGTTAAAAGCCTATTCTGGAAAAACACTGTAATTATCCCCATTGACGGTTCATTGAGTTTAAAATGGGGACTTCTGGACTTTTTGTCTTCAAATGCCTATTATATACATATATCCCTCAACGCCTATAGTTATTGATATAACTTCCATACATTACCATTATCTATAAAAGACAGCGAAAAAACATGTTTGTTGTATGGGAGCCCTACTTAAATGTTTTTTTATTCTGTTTTTAGTATTTGTTATATAGCAGAAACAGAAATACATCATCTGTGAAAATTTCATTTGTCTAGCTATCGCGGTTCATGAGATACACCAATGTGACAGACAGATGGACAGCGAAGTCTTAGTAATAGGGTCCCGTTTTTACCCTTTGGGTACGGAACCCTAAAAACATCCTCACAAACTTTCAGATTTATAGTAGGATAAAAGCACTCCACTCACAAACACAGTTCAAAGTTAAACCAGTAATCAATTTCCAGGCTATTTACAAATGCGTGCAATCAGAGTTGAAACAATGACAAAGTATACTTTGACAAATGGCACCACCGCATTATAGGATAATGATGCGGCTGCACCGCCAGCCAGCGGGAAATTAGTGCGATTTGTTAACAGTACAGAGAATTTGGCGGATTACCCCTGATTCTACCGCATGGTTCGGCTAATAGCTTCGCTTTGCTAGGACTTGTTTTACAAAATGCTTTTAGATGACTTTAATAATTTTTTGGGCATGTATATACATTTTAAAAATGTCAACAAAGTCGTAAAATAAAATTAAAAAAAAAAAAAATTGTTTACCTCCCCTACGCCTAAAGTTGGGATGTTATTTTTTCTCGCGTACCTCATGGTGTGGGGTATCGTTAGATAGAAGTATGAGGGGTTTTAGAAAACCACTTTTCGATTGAGATATTTTGTGGAATATTAAGCTTTAAAGCGCCAATTTTTGTTTGAGTCGAGTGTGGGGACCAAAACCCTTAAAAGTTAAAAGCAAAACTATCACAGCTAAGTAGGCTATACAAGTATACGAGTAATAAACGTAATAGTCGACCAACTTATAAAATGTACTTGAAGAAGAAATAATGGATTTTTTTAAATACAAATACCATGGAAAATTACTTATTATAACGCTGTTAGCTATGTAAACTACGAAACCCTACATTGCGCGTGAACCGTTCACGCACTTGGCCGGTTTAATTAGAATGTGTTCACGCTCAATATTAACAGCTTTAGCGATTAAGCAAATTGATAAACAAATATATATACTAACAGGTCAGGCTAAATAAAAGCTTGTAAATAGCATGGCAAATACAAGCATATCATTAGCATATTAAACAATACTTACCCGAGTGGTATATGCCGCAAAACCTGTCCCGTGGCGATGATCATGATTGGAGCCATTCACGCGTTGAACTGTGTTGAAATATTGCAACCAGCTGCTCTTAGTATAAAAATAGACGTGAAAATGTCGTCCGACTTTTTGCATGCGTTAGCCGGATATGAAAAGATTGATAGTATTTACAGTCATATTATTATTGTACTTCCAAAGATGGTTGACGGCAGGCGGCTGGATGTAAAACATAAGCCAAAATCTCTTCGTAATATGTTATTAGCCTCACATTAAGTTTGAAAAGTAGAAGAAAAATTATGAAAATTATGACTAAATATATTAATCTCGAGCAGTAAATGGTTCTACTCGCATGTTCTAAAAGCAATATATTACAACATTTTATAACAGTGAAAAATAAAGTTTTACAAAAGATAAACAATGAAATTGTCTTATATTTTCTCAAACGCGTTTTTGTAGATTTATTGTTGCATAAATCAAGTTAATTGCCTTAGCACAAGTTAGAGACTATCAGAAAAATAATTTACTTACTTGTGGTAATTCTGGATACAGATAATTTAATAGATATACTTACTCTCGAAATTGTGGATAACTTGACTAGTTCATCAAAAGTCGGACGATATTTCCGGCCAAAGTCGTATGACAGGCAACTCTATGTTAAATTTTAATATTTATATGATGGATTTCAGCGTAATTGCTAATAGCGAGTAGGTGTGGACAGGGATATTAAACTAATGTTTAATAACGATACTGAATACTAAATTGTTGTAGGTTACACAAAATTACATAATCGAATAAAACCGTGTTCATACATACCTTATTTTCAAAACGAAATAATAAAGTTTTCTCCAAAACAAAAAAAATAGAACCTACAGATTTTTTTCATAAAGACGAGTAATAAATGTTTTTGATGAATGCAGAATCGTTTTTTCTCAATAACCGCAAAACATGCAGTTATTTTTTATGACATAGATAACTTAAGGATATATTCTAGATAAATTATAGACGGAAACACGATTGGTGAAACTTTTCTTGATAGATTTATTTTCCAAAGCTGACACTAGCTTCGTTTTTAATCAAAACTATGAATAGCTAAACAGTTCATTTTAAGACGCTGCCAGTCGACGATTATTTTTGTTCGAAACGAAAAAAGAAATACTTGTGAACAAGCCACATCTCCTATTTTATAATGTATAGTATATGTGAATAAAGATGTACCCATCTTTAATCACTTCGATAAATAATCCTACCGACCGCTGCAATGATGACAAACACACGTCCGCGCGTGGTCCGCCTTAGCTTTTCGAATAAATTAATGATATAAATTAAGATAAAAATATAGAGATAAATTAAATACTTATCAAAAATCTATCCTAATAGAAATCTAGATCTACATAATTACCTATATTTAACAATAAATCACAAGTTGATTTTAATAGTAGGTATATAAAATATTTCGATCATAAATTCTAAAACGTATCATTTTGAAATAATATTTTTATCGTGAAAAGTTTCTGCTATTATGTTTTCAGCTTAATAGAAATCTAGGTAGGAACCTGAAGTAATATACTTATAAAAATAGGAGATGTGGCTTGTTCAGAAGTATTTCTTTTTTCGTTTCGAAAAAGAGCAATCAGCGACTGGCAGCCTCTTAATATAATTCGTTAGATAATCATATTAGCCAAGTAAATTACTGACACAACTTGATGGTTTTCAAGATAATGCAGTTTTATCACTTTTTCCGTCTTGTCCGAGTAGACTAAATTTCACTTATCCCTATTTTCAAAGCTAACAGCACACCATGGATTTTTTTTATTAAACATGTAAGACTTTTTCACTAAGCGTTATAAATATACAAGTTAGGCATAATTTATGTAAAGCATGCATTTTGTATGTAGCTATTTCAAGTTTGTATGTAAGCATTTGAATTCATGTCGGGAAAAGAAATTATGATTGATGTCACAGTTGCGTGGGATCATGGTGGTTTGCGCTGCAAATAAATACTCTAGGGTTGTCACCTATCATAATAATAATATTAATGGACATTATCACACAGCGCCATCTAGTTTTAAGGTAAGCAAAGCGCGTACTATGGGAAATAACTAACTGATATAATTACTTAATATATTATTTACTGATATGTACTTTTTTATAAGTACATGCTTATTATACAAATATTAACACCCAGACACAGTAGAACAAACATGTTACAAATGTTTAACCTGAATCGAACTCACAAACCACCGCGCAAAAGGCAAAAATACTACCAACTGAGCTGTGAGGCCAGGTACCAGTTTTTTTATGTAATAAAAGCCTTAGACCAAGTCAATAGCTTTCATATTTCGCTTAGAATGGAGTAAATGGTTCAATATTACATCAATATTTTAACATTGCAAGGAATTTGTTGAAATATTTATTATTTTGACTAAAGGTACGATAGTAAAACAAAAGCAACAAATCACCGTAAGACCCTAACTCGACCAATTTTCGGGGTATTATGATATTGACAGAGCAGTCAAAATTAATTCTGCATAATTTACGAGGCAGCCCTAGCGGTTAGAAGAAATATATTGCCTCTATTAATTGCAAGCAATTGCGGTACATACTTGAAAATAACGATTTTGACTTCCAAAAGAACTGTATGCTTCATATGACGGTCCAAAGATGATCATAATAATTATGTGCAAAATTTTGTGAGTTTGTTTGTATGTTTGTGCCTCAATCAGGCCAAACCAAAAAACGAATTAAGATTTAATTTGCTGTAAATGTAGATATAATGCCTAAATAAAACATAGACTACTTAAAATACGAAAAAACTTCCCCAAAATGATAAAAAAACGCAAAAGGGATGAATTTGGTATTGATGCCATCAATGTGCAACAAATCTAACTTCACAGACTAAAATCATTTAGTCGTCATAGCAACGCAGTTTTGACTTAATGAATGATACGCGTTCTACCAAATTCTTAATATATTTTATCTATAAAAAGTTTGTAATAAACAGTTCGAAGTTGCCTTGAATTGCTTTTTTCTATGCGATTATTGAAATTTGGGCAGAACAAAGTCTGTCACGGGTCGGCTAGTAACTAAATAAAACCATTAAAATTCTGTGAGCTATTTTTAAATTACTAGGTACTAGAGTAGGTACCTTATCAAGTCTATTAAAAGTAGCACAAACAATAAACTTTAATATTAAAGTAACAGTTAGGAAATGACGACCGTTAATATGGCGTTTGTTACTTTTTAGCAACTTATAATAATATGCGGAAAATTAATTATCAACTATTTTTACAAATTAATTACGTTGCATGCAAATGTACAACAATGATTATAAAATATTTAACCGTAGTTTTCTTAGAAAATTGGAACGTATATTGTGTTTAATGGTGATAATAAACGGATAGCTTTATTGTACACCAAAATAAAATAAAACCGACCAAGTTCGAGTCGAACTCGCGCACTAGGGTTTCGTACCATTACCTATAAAAAAAGCAAAAAAACATGTTTGTTGTATATGTATATAATTCAATATTTATTTTATTCTGTTTTTAGTATTTGTTGTTATAACAACAACATAATTACATAATAATTATATTAATTACATAACAACATAATTAAATAATCTTTGAAAATTTCAACTGTCTGTTTGTTGAAACGCTTATTTATTATATCTTATTTTCGTGGCACAAAGTTTCCCATAAATAAATAATATATATTGGTGGATTTCACATACAGCGCCATCTATCCGCAAACTAAGCAAAGCTTGTATTATACTTGGCAACCCGTCAGCACTTTATAACTTTATATCCTGCAAACATAAAATTCGCAGCATAATTGAATACTAGCCGCCTATCTCTAATACATCTTCGTTTCAAATAACCAATGCTTTTAGACGTAATAAATTCGAGAAAGCTGTCTCTACACTACGTTGTAAATAAATGCTTCAAAAGCAATAAAATTTCAGCATCTCGAGCTCAGTATATTTAAGGCGATGCACACACGATCAGGGAGTATTATTAAATATTTTATCACGTATCTAAAACCTAGGCATTGTGTGTGAAAATAAAAATATTTCTAGTCTATTCTATTCTATTATAGCTTAAAATACACTTGCTCAAAGGGGTAAGTGCTTATACACGTTGACTCGCGGGCGCGGTGGCGGGCGCGGTCACGAAATATCAAACGTATGACTAGTTAGCTCGCTACTTAGACCGCACGTGCGTTTTGAACGTGAACACTTGGAAATCACGTCATACGTTTGATATTTCGTGACCGCGCCCGCCACCGCGCCCGCGAGTCAACGTGAATAAGCACTTAAATACGGAACGAGTCTAAAGTACATGTTATGTCAAAAACGGGAAATTACTCAAGTATAATAAATAATATAAAATATCGGTCGACATTTCACACATCACCATCTAGCCATAAACTAAGCAAAGCTTGTACTATGGGGAACAGAAAACTGATATAATACTTATATTATACTTTTTTTAATAACTAGGTACATTCTTGTCATACATTTTAACTCTTAGACACAGAACAAACATCTATTCATTCGTTCAACACAGAAATGTCTATCCTGGGTGGATACCAACTGTCAAAATCGTTTTTTTTTACGTGACTAATTTTACATCTTTGACATTATAGAGTAGTACTCACTAAAGTTTTGAATACGGCTATAATATAGAATTTTCAAAAGCTCTGTAATTAAAAAGCCATAATTACTTAACTTAGGTAAAGTAAGTAGATGCTCATTTTCATTCAAAGTATATTTTAATTTAGAAGTTAATTTGAATACAATCTATACAAATTACTTATAATTATGGTCACACAAGACACATAGTTTTACATTCTTTGTCTATATTTTATATATTTATAATTAGTGCTATTACACATTAGGCGTTTTTCTACGCTCGAATACTCGGGTAGTGTGTCAATCGTAAAATTTAGACGTGCCTCTGACTATCTCCTTTAGATATCTTCAAAGATCTAAGCGTCGTGATCCTAACATACATGTCATATCATTACAAATAAACCTCCATAAAAATATAAAATGAAAATGAAAACATTTATTTGTCATGACAGCAAACAAAGATAGACACGACAAATGCAAAACCCACACGACTTCACAAAAAGTTATTTTCACACAAACTTCAACTCCCTTTGCACCCCCCTTACCCTACGTTGTACCCCCTTAAGGGTATAATTTCGGAATTTTCTTTCTTTGTGAAAAAAGAATATACCCTTCTTTCAAGTTTCTAGTGTTCAATGGTTTAGGTTGTTCGTAGATAGATCAGTCAGCCAGTCAGTAACGCAAATGATTTATATATATAAATTATATTGCGAAATAAAATGTGAATGGACTGTGTGAAAGATGACATGGGTAAGAAAGGAGTGAGTGATGAGATGACGGATGATAGAGGGAAATGGAAGAAAAATAGATGTTGTGCCGACCCCATTTATGGGGATAAGATAAGGAAGATGATGATGATAATTTTCAATGCATTATCACTACATAGTATAAAGCAAAGTCGCTTCCAGCTTCCCGCGTCTGTATGTATGCTTATATCTTTAAAACTACACAATGATGCGGTTTTTTTTAATAGATAGAGCGATTAAGGAGGAAGGTTTATATGTATAATTACATGCTTAATACATTAGAGAACCACTGATAATTTTAAGATTTCTAATATGAAGTCGTAAATAAACACATTTCTATACGCTTACATTGCAAACGCTGGCTGAACTCTACGAGATAGATCAAAATAATGTACTAAATATTGTATATCTTAAAAAGGTCTACAAAAAAGTCCGCAATGGTATATGTTTATCTCTTAGGGATAACCCACAATAATCAATTACTATCCTTTACTTTTTACCGCGACTTTTTGTTTAAATTTTAAATGCTGTTAACGAGTATACAAAAACAATCTGTAATATATTTTGGTATCAGCTTTGCACCCGTGCGAAGCCGGGGCTAGTGTTAGATAAAACCAGTTTGAGTCAGTCACTAGTATGGATTTCTTCAGTCAAGTCAAGTAAAAACCGTGTTAACCGAATGGGATGTACCACGACTTTCAATCTGAAGGTCGTGGGTTCGAATACCGGCGTGCATCAATGGATTTTTCAGTTCAAAACATTTATACGCGCATCAAAACACGTGCTTATAACGGTGAAGGAAAACAGCGAGCTTATAAGCAACGATGGGCTTGCAACCTGTCACGCATGGAATGCTAATTACTGCGAAATGTGAGCATGTGCTAAATATAATATTTGGACGTGCCTCTAACTACCCCTTCTAACTATCTTCAAGGATTTAAGCGCCTGGAGATCTGAGAGGACGTCTACCGTACTTGGGGATTACAGTCGTGATCCTATTTTTTTTTTAGGTCAAGCAAAGTTAAACTGTTTCGCCCACTCGTGTTTTGAAGCCCTAAATTTTAAAATCGCCTCACGTCCGCTATGATACGAAGCGCTAGCGCAAATATTGTGTGTGAAATAGGTTCTGCGTTGCACCATGATATCATCCTTATGAAGTGCCCATTATTTATGGACGACCTCGGCAGCATGGTGGGTAATGGTTTGGCTGAGGCGTACGAGGTGTTAGATCACAGTGTTATGTAAAAAAAACAGCGGCTAAATAGAAATCTCAGTTTTATTTAAAACTAGCGACCCGCCCTGGCTTCGCACGTGTGCAATGCTGATACTAAATATACTACAGAATGTCTTTATATAAAACGTTTTTTTTCACAGCTTTTTTGTCATTAGACAATCATTGATGATTTCTTTTTTTCTCGAACGTTCGCGACCGGCCGAACTGCGCGTTTGACGCCTAGCTGCTAGGCCGGTCGCGAACGTTCGAGAATGTTCGTTTTACGAAGCTACTCGCTAGGTGACTCGCTAGCCTCTAGGTGCCAAGCAAGCCGCCTGCCTGTGCGTTCGCGTTTTTAATTAGGGATGACTGAGAGTGTTATAAACGTAAGAGTAGACAAATATAATCAGAAAGCTTCGAACTGCTAAGCTATCGGGAGTTACACGTGTTATTGTGAGTCAACCATAAAAGATAGACATATGCTGTCGTGGAATATTTTTATATGATTTTAAGGAGAACATTTCCGTCATACATGAATTCTGTGTAGCTTTAACAATTAAGGTTGCACACGCAACGGAAGCTTAAAAAATGGAGTAACTTCTCCCGTTTTCCCAACATTTTCCTTCACTGTTCTGCTCCTATTGATTGCAGCGTGATAAAAAGTATATACTATAACCAGCTCAGGAGTATGAAAAATAATTGTACCAAGTTTCGTTAAAATCCGCCGAGTAGTTTTTGTTTCTATAACGGTTATACAGACAGACAGACAGACAGACAGACAGACAAAATTTTTACTGATTGCATTTTTGGCATCAGTATCGATCCCTAATCACCCCCTGATAGTTATTTTGGAAATATATTTCATGTACAGAATTGACCTCTCTACAGATTTATTTTAAGTATAGATTGTTTAAAAATTTAAACATTTACAGTGCGTCGTTTAGACTCATATTAAACAATGCTTGTATTATAGGAATTAGAATGCTGATCCTGGAAAATCTGAAAAAAACCTAAGACTAAATATTTTTTTTATGAACATAGAAGTTTGTTCTGTATCTAGAAGTTAAAAAGTAAGCATGGCACATATATATAAAAAAAAAATGTAATATTCTATTACTTATTTGGTTTTCATATAGCAAGCTTGGCATTTTAGGGCTAGAAGACGCTTTGTAAAATATGTCTACCTAAATAAATAATAATAAATATTGGCGGACTTTACACACAACGCCATCTAGCCCCAAACTAAGCAAAGTTTGTAACTATGGGAACCAGATAACTAGTAGAATACTTACATACTTTTTTGTAAATACATACTTATTATACATAGTAACACCCAGACACAGAACAAACATCTATGTTCATCACACAAATATTTTCCCTGGGTGGGGATCGAACCCATAACCTACTGCGCAGAAGGCAGCGTTACTACCAACTGAGCTGTGAGGCCTGTCATACCTATATTATTTTTGTACATAAAACCTTTTCGTCCAACCTTACTGCAATAGAACTAAGGTCATAGCGACAGTTTCAAAATAAAGCATTTCTAATTAGCTTTAAAACAGTACGAAACAGTATGAAGAAGTTTCACAAAGTGAAGTAACAAATAACGTGCTTATTTCTTAGAACTTGTAAGAAAACACGATGCAACGAATGTGCTTAAAGTGCTACCGGAATGGAGTAATAATGCAGCGATGAGCGATCAAGTATGAACCATAATGACAAGTTTGCTTACACAACACAAGTCATTTTGTTAACAGCAAAATTGGTACGTGACTTTTAAGTTAATTATAAATTGTTTAATTACAATTAGCCTGTTGTATCCCATTGTTAGGCGAAAGCCTCTCTTACAATTACTTCTACGTTTTATGCCAGTTTGACCTACACCCTGTCAATGTGCAGTTAGAGGCACGTCCGAACAGTACATTTATCTTCTCAGTTTTTTCAGTAGTTAGCAGTACATACGTGTTAAGTTGCAAGCCCACCTATGCTTATAATATTATGGCTTCCATACGATGTTCGTTCATCCACCGTTTTGAGCACGTTATTCCATAGATGCATGGTATTCAAACCTAAGACCTAATTGTCAAAACTTTGACTAAGGCGAAACAGCTTTAAAGTGGGAATGTGCAGGCAATTAAAGAACCCGGTACACTCATTCCTTAAAATATATTATTCTCTTTGCAGTGCTACGAAGCTACGAATATCGTAGACAATTTGTAGACATTGCTACGACCGCTACGAAGGCAGCGACGGAGAAATAAGGATAAGTGGGTGCCGTTTGATATTATTATGTTATGATATTATTGTTATTGTTTATACAAAGACAATAAAATATCATATTTTTATTAATTTTTCTATACATTTTGATTAAGACGAGAAATATATTTTTGATGAATGCAGAATCGTTTTTTCTCAATAACCGCAAAACATACAATTTTGTTTTTATGACAAAGACAACTAAAGGATTTAATCTTGACAAATTATAGACAGAAACACGATTGGTGAAACTTTTCTTGATAGATTAATTTTCCAAAGTTGGCTCTTCCAAAATACTAATTTAGTTTTTACTCAAAACTATAAATAACTACACAACAACAAAACAGAGTCCTACTTTCACTCTTTGGGTGCGGAACCTTAATAAAAGAAGTCAGTGGTGAAACACTAAGATAAATCAAGTTTTTTTTAATTCTTGTAGATAAATGAAACGTATTGCGTTGTTCGGACAAAACATAAGGCGGAGTAATCTTGGGGTAATACGGTACGGGTAATATACGAGTACGTGCTCACGTCCTAAGACGGACTGTAAACAGACATGTTTACGTCCGGGCTCTCTACAACTACTTGGGATTGAGCACTAGATTCTTACTAAGGATATTTAACTATAGATTTTTACACAGGTGTTTATCACGTAATTACCTTTAATTACCTTTATCAGTCTGCCCCCGACCATGGTTATTGTAACATAGCCGAAACGTCGGGAAAATAAATTAAAGGTAATTACGTGATAAGCACCCGTGTTAAAATCTATAGTTATGTCAACTAATCACGATAGTTGATAAATAATAATGGATATTTAGTTTTCACAGAGTGATAAGGATTAGTTTATGAGTCGTAAATACTGAGATAATCAAGTCAATTTATCTATAGGGTTCCGTTTCTCAGAAAAAATAAAAACCGTTCAAGTGCGTGCCGGGTCACGCGCAATGTAGTTGACACAGCTAACAACGTTATACTAAGTAATTTCTATGGTATTTGTACAAAAAAAGTACGCATCCGAACCCAATAGTTTAGATTTTAGAGGGGACACTCGCTTCTGACAAAAATTTGCACATTAAAGCTTAATATTTTACAAACGGATCTCTTAATCGAAAAGTTGTTTTCATAAACACTCCATACGTTTTAAAGACCTATCTAACGGTATGCCAGACCATGGGGTACGCGAGAAAAAAATAAAACATCCCCACTTTAGGTATAGGGGAGGTATTATTTTTCAAACTATCGTGATTAGTAGACGTTTCGGCTAGGTTACAATAGCCATGGTCGCGGGCAGACTGATAAGGGAGGTACCCTAAAAATAGTTTTTCAAGATTTTATTCTTCGACTTTGATTATTGTAAATTTTCTCAAAAATATATCTTAAGATATTGTTATATTTTGTTGGTTGATTTTAATATCATTAGGCAATAATGAGACACCTTATATATACATACAAATTATAGTATATCTCAAAACTTTGCTCACGTATACGAATAAATATATGATTACAATCAACTTATTAGGTTGTATGTAGGTAACTTTATCAATGATAATGAGTTCATTGATAAAATCCTGATTTTATATTATAAATGGGAAAGTTTGTGAGTTTGTATGTATGTTTGTTCCTCAATCAGGCCTAAACGAGAAAACGGATTAAGTTGAAATTTGCTGTAGATGTAGATATAATGCCCGAATAAATAATATACTACTTTAAATTATGAAAAACATCCTAAAAACGATAAAAAACGCAAAAAGTATGATTTTAGTATAGATGGCGCTGGTGTGCAATAAATATGACATCACAGACTAAAAACATTCTGTCTTTTTTATTCGATTATTGCAATTTGACACGACAATGTCTGTCACGGGTCGGCTAGTGTATATATATAACCACAGTCTCAGCTTATTAAGTAGGTAGGTTAGTTTAGCGATGAACTCATTACACACTCGATTCTACAAACACCAGTGCTAAGGATACAGATCACTGTCACCGTAGAAGCCTGTTTGACTTGTCTGATTAATTAGTTCGAGACCTGGTTATTGCTTTGTCTTGCCTAAACCAATAAACCAACAGTTTTGTGTTTGTGTGACAGGAAACAGATGTTTGTCAGCGTTTGACCAGCCTTACAGCTGGTAGTAGCTCTGTCTTCTACGGTGGTTGTGAGTTCAATTCCCACCCATGACAACCATTTGCCTTCTTATTTTTGTTTTTAGGGTTCTGTACCCAAAGGGTAAAAACGGGACCTTATTACTAAGACTTCGCTGTCCGTCTGTCTGTCACAGGGCTGTATCTCATGAACCGTAATAGCTATAGTTGAAATTTTTACAGATGATATTGTATTTCTGATGACGCTATAACAACAAATACTGAAAATAGAAGAAAATAAATATCTATATATCCTATACAACAAACGTGTTTATTATGGTGTTTTTTATAGATATAATTATTCTATTAGTAATCCAGTTCTCATAGTACAAGTTTTACTTATGAAGCTGCATTATGAGGAATGTCCATAATCAAATAAATAATTATTGGTGGATTATTTCAGAGCTACCTAGCCCCTATACATTATTTTGTTTATTTATTTAATACCAGTCCAGACCTCAAAAATCTAGCTTACGTTTTATTTTAAATAACTGAATGGAATTTATTTTCGTAAAATCTGAAGTTTCCTATGGTATCCACTGGCTGAATGGAACGGTATTTTTTAAATTTAGATTCTGGCAACATACACATGCAGAAAAAAAATATTTGAATTTTAAATTCGGAATAGTTGCGTGCCAGATCCTTCAAAAAAATTGCAATTTATATTTAGATGCTGGCAACACACACTTGCAGAAAAAAATATTTGAATTTAAATTCGGAATAGTTGCGTGCCGTCCTTCGAAAAAATTGTACCGACTACACCAACAAAATAACAAAAAACCGACCAAGTGCGTATCGAACCACGTTACATAAGTATTTTTCAATGATGTTTGTACTGAATTTTTATTAATACCTTTCGAAGTACATTAAAAAACATTAAGCCTTCTCAGCTGTGATAGTTTCCTTTTAACTTCATTACTATGTATTACTACCGTATTTTTTTACACCTCTAAAACCAATAGTTTATCTGGCAGCACTCGGTACCCTAAATAGTATACGAACTCTTTGGTTAGTTCTCAAAAACGAAAAGGACATCTTACGAAATGGATAGAACTCAAAAAGCACAATATTCGTCAGCAAAATTGACCGTTTGCCCAGCTCTCCTACGTTATTGCGGTGGCTGGGCAGTCAGGGTTGTCAAAGTACATAAACTTAAAAGAAAACCTTACTTTTATTGATATGTACATTGTACAATAATTAATATTAATCACAACCATAACTAACAGGCCTCACAGCTCAGTCGGTAATAGTTCTGCCTTCTGCGCTGTAGTTTTGCTTAGTTTAGAGGTTAGATGGCGTTGTGTGAAATGTTCACCAAGATTTATTATTATTACTTTGATGTTTGACGTGCCTCTGACTGCCCCCACTAGACATCTTCAAAGGATCTAAGCGTCTGGAGATCTGAGAGAATGTCTACTGTACTTGGGGATTACAGTCGTGATCCTATTTATTATTTTATTTTTATTTAAGAGGTGGTGGTACGGTCTGGCAACCCTGCCAGTTTATTATAACGAAACCTCTCATATTGGCGAATTTGAACTCTTAGCGACGATACGACTGATACAGAAAATAATATTTGCGAGTTTATTTAGCTTTTGATGTTTTGGGTTAGTCCGCAATAAAATATCGAATGCTTGGATGGAGACACGTATCGGAATCGATGTACGAGTTATAGAGGATAACTATTTTTTTTTTGCTAATCGAAAGATCGCGAGTTTATTCAAATGCTTTTATTACAGCGTCCTCACTAGTATAGTAGCCATGCATGGATTACGCAAAGATCATTTTAACAGCCATTACAATATAGCAAAAAACCGGTTAAGCGCGAGTCGGAATACTTTGTTGTATGGGAGCCCCACTTAAAAAAAAAATATTCGCTTTTTAGTATCTGATGTTATAGCAGCAACAGAAATACATAATCTGTGAAAATTTCAACTGTCTGGCTTCATGAGATACACCCTGGTGACAGACAGACGGACAGCGGAGTCTTAGTAATATGGTCCCGTTTTTACCCATTGGTTACGGAACCCTAAAAAGTCGAGATAGTTACACCGTTTACATCTCAAGGATGTATGAAACGTTTCTCACGATTTTTGATTTATTTACTTGTTTTTGCCTCGAATAACAAAATAACTATAAAAAAACACAAATTTTCTTATTTTTTACACCCGTACAAAGCCGCGGTGGATAAATAAATGAATATTAAATAAATATTTGCGGACTTTACACACAACGCTATCTAGCCCCAAACTAAGCAAAGCTTGTACTATGTTAACCAGAGAACTGATAGAAAACTTAAATACTTTTTTTTTTTGTAAATACATATATACTTATTATACATATTAACACCCAGACACAGAACAAACATCTATGTTTATCACACAAATGATTATCCCACTTCCTACAGCGCAGAAGGCAGAGCTACTACCAACTGAGCTGTGAGGCCAGTAATATAAACCCGGCTGAAATTAGAAAAGGGTAAGAGTTCAATTTATTTATTTCAGGATTCTGTCTAGACAGATAAAAATTTGATCTACTTAGCTGTCTATTATTTGCCAGTAGGTAGGTAATCGTATATTTAGGGTAGAAAATAAGTTTTTTTTTTAATCAAGCTTTAAAAATTCTTAGGCTCTAGTGCTCTTCCAGTATGTTGTGTAGTTAGACAGTTCCTATGGCTACATTCGAGTTTCAACATCAAACCAGCTCGCTAGTACCAAATTTTTATATTGTCATTGGAGATTGATAGGTATGCAAAGTTTTTTCTCAATCAGACTATTGTTAATAATCTTCCCAAACTTGTTTAAAATCTATAGTTAATACAATTCTTTGTCTATGGTCCGTTTTGATTAGTGACAGTTGTGATGCGTTATACTTCTAGACAACTAGCGCTCTCATCCTACGATCTTCAGCCATATTTTCTTCTATACCAAAACAATCAAACTAATCTAAAAATACAAAATATTATAAATCTCGATTTATAAGAAGCGGCGACCGTTATATTCTGGCCGCAGCGTATCCAACAATCTTCGATGATAATTGAAGAAGTACAACACGGTGGATATAGCTAGACAGACATGAAGCTAACTGTGACCGCAAAAACGGTTTAATGTCACTACATATAAGGTCAAAAATTGTCTACCGTGCATCCAACTAAGTGTTCGTCCACACTGCCGAGCCTAGCGCGGTGACGACGACGGGCGCGAAGTATCAAACATATGAAACGCTCCTTGGCGGCCATAGTGCAGTGTTTGACACATCGCGCCCGTTGTCGCCTAGTTAGTAGCTTGACGTTTGTCTTGATACTACTGTAATAGAAATAAGACATTTTCGCGTTTTGCCTACTTTCAAGTTTTGGCACTGTGCGGCTCAATGCTGAAACAGGCACCTATTTGCCCCCACATCGCACAATCTGTTGTCTATTGGTACAATAACAGATACTGAGAGGTTTGCATGAACAAACTATCGTATCGACAACGTATCGTCCTAATACCAAAACTGACACTTTTACTATACAAAAAGTGTCAGTGTTGACATTTGAACGATATATTGTCTATACGATAGTGGTGCGTGCTCAGGCCACAGAACCTATTATTGTTCTCTTTAATTAATTGTTTATTTATCGTAGTGCAAATAAATGTATACCTTACCACCGCCATGATAATAACGATCACAGTTTTTTAAGGTTATTGACCCACATCACCGACACATCTTATTTTCACGACCAGATACGATGTGTTTTGTGTTGTGACACTCAAGAAATTAATAAGACATGTCACATACACGCGACTTGCTTATTTAGAATTGTTTATAACATCATGAGAAAACATCTATCAATGTAGTATTATTACTGAAGATGGGCTTGCAATCTGTATGGAATGCTGACTTGTGCCAAATATAATGTTTGGACGTGCGTCTGCCTACCCTTATTAGATAAGGTTTTTAAAATTTTTGTTAATCAAGAATTTAATTTTTTTTTATGTTTAATACTCAAAAAGGCCAGGTCAAGAGTACTCTAAACCGACGAGTAATGAGAGTAAATGAAGCTAAAGAAGTATATAAGGATCGTAGCAAATGGAAAGCCCTGATCTCTACCTACTTCTCTGGGAAACAGGCGTGATTTTATGTATGTATCAAAGTCAAAACGTACAAAAAACGCTGAGCACACCTATTTGGCGGGGGTGACTTCCTCCGCCTTATAGATTCCTACCAAATAGCTATACTCTGCATATTTATGATAGTTTATTTCAATAAAATCAACACAAGATTCACTTGGAAATGTCTTTAGGTGAAGCTACGCCGGTTCCTCGCGACCAAGCTTAGAAAAAACAGCAACAAACTACCGCCAAAAGTCGCAAGTGTACAGCCCACTCTCTCACAAAAGGAAATGGATATAGTTTTCCTATAAGAAAGTACGTGTCCCGTTCCGTTTGACGTGATAAGTGAAAGGAATCAAATCGCCTACAAAAAGAAAAGTTATTTGATCCATTGCGTTCGAGTTACTTTTATCCGATTGAGCAGGGAGTATTATTTCCTCATTTTGGTCATTGTTTCGTTGCGAGGACGAGGATGTGAGGATGTATCTAATCTGTGAGTGGATTATGTACCTTCCAAACTCGATTTTCAACCTCTATCTATTTTTACAAGCTTTTATTTAACTTGCAATGTAGCTGTAACTTCAATACGATAAACGATGTATCAGTAAAATAGAGCCAAACCTACTCAAGGTAACATCGTTCCCGACTTATTTTAAACGATGGAACAATCGTCATTACTTTTGGCGATGACATCGTTACTTCTACTACGACGGTCGATTTTTATGAGTGCGGTTTGGTCGAATATATCGGAGCACTGTCGTATCGTTTCAATAATGTCGAAATCGTTTTGCAAAGAAATGTCCCAGGATTGACTCAATAATACAAAATACTGAAAATGTACAGCGCAGGTCGCCCGCATCTTCGTAACGTCATACAATATTACTGTAATATGAAATATCAACCCCGTCACATGGGCCGTAGGTATGCTTTTGTCATAACTGACGCAAACTGCGTTGAACATACGTCTCAAATGCAGTCAAAAATAATGTTTACGATGCGATTCGATCATAAAATAAGTTTTTTTTTAATATATGTACAATCAAGCTTTTATAAATTCTAGGGCTCTAGTACTCGTCAAGACAAATCCAACGAACCCAATCATGACGTGGTTATGAATGAATGAATGAATGAAAATGCTTTATTGTACACCATAAAACAAATAAATAACAACGAAAGAAACTTAAACTAGAACAAACTGTACAATGGGCGGTCTTATCGCTAAAAAGCGATCTCTTCCAGACAACCTTGGGATGGAGTGAATATAAAGATGAATGGAAGATTGGTCGGGGTGCACTAAAAACAGTATTTAATAATAATCGAAGAATAAATACTTTAAATAAATACTAAAAAAAAAAAAAAACATACAAACATATAATATGATCAGAAATGTATAATATACATAAATATATAAAAATATATATATACATATATTTATAAATATATATAATTATAATAAATGCAACAAACTAATGAACCAGATTCTCTTTAGTTAAATAGAAATTCTTCAATCTAATTTTAAAAGTGGCTAGTGAGGGAGACTGCTTAACGGATAGCGGTAGCGCATTCCACTGACGGACTGCTTCAACGGAAAAGGAATCACCATAAAACTTGGTTCTATGCACTGGAGTTTTGAGAAGGAGGTTTTCTGAGGACCGAAGAGCTCGGGAATTTGAGCAATGGAGAAACTCGACTCGGTCCTTCAAATAACAAGGAGTGGATGGATTTCGGAGGATATTGAAAAGGAGAGAAAGGATATGAGTATTCCGGCGAAGACGAATGGGGAGCCATTTAAGTTGAACACGAAAATCAGAAATGTGGTCATATTTTCGTAAACCAAAAATGAACCTAATACACACATTTTGAAGGCGCTCAAGTTTATTGAACTGTTCTTCCGTTAGGTCAAGATAACAGGAATCGGCATAATCAAGGACAGGGAGAAGTAGAGATTGTGCTAGCGAAATTTTAGTAGCTATGGGAAGAAAGTTTCGCAGCCTCCTAAGCGAACCCACAGATGCAAATAGTTTTCGGCTCACAGATTCAAGCTGTGGGCCCCATGACATACTGCTATCCATGAAAACACCTAAGTTTTTTACAGATTTAGAGTAAGGCACAGTAACATTGTCAAAATTGATTTGAGGAAGAGTCGACCAATTAATTTTCATTAGAGTGCGAGAGCTACCTAAAATAATTGCCTGTGTTTTGATCGGATTTACTTTAAGGCCATAGGCCTTACTCCAGTCATTTATTCTAACTAAATTGTTGTTAGTGGTAGCAATGGCAGTAGGCAAATCCTCAAGAGAAGCTTGAGTATAAATTTGGAGATCGTCTGCATAAAGATGGTAGGGAGAAGTTAGTTGATGTGAAATGGAATTAATAAAAAGGGAAAAGAGAAGAGGAGATAAAACGCCACCCTGAGGTACACCGGCTGAAGTGCAACACCAAGACGAAAATAACTCATCAAGACGTATACGCTGCCGGCGCCCGAGCAAATAGCTGCGAAACCAGTCAATCACCGATGGAGATATGTTAATTGAGCGAAGCAAACCAAGAAGGATTTCAAAGTCCACTGTATTGAACGCATTACTGAAATCTAGTAGTGTCAATACAGTTAGATGTCCGTTTTCCATACCCGATCGTACATCATCAGTAATTTTAACGAGTGCCGTTACAGTACTGTGACCGGGTCGGAAACCGGACTGGAAAGGATTGAGCAGGTTGTTTGAGACTAAAAAGGAGCTAAGCTGGTTATGGACAAGACGCTCAAGGACTTTTGATAGGAAAGGGAGGATAGATATGGGACGATAGTCAGTAAAAGAGGTGGGCTTCGATTTCTTGGGAAGGGGGATTATGTGGGCTTCTTTCCAAATAGTAGGAACTGAACCGGAACCAGCAGAGAAGTTCAGAAGGTGACAGATAATCGGAAGAACCTCATCAATTACAGGAATTAACATATTCCGACCAATATTGTCACCTCCTATAGCATTAGAGGTAATTGATAGAATGCTCTTTTTAACATCACATGCGGTGAATTGACTAAAAACGAAAGGAGAAAAATCAGGAGTAGGAAGAGAAGAGAGATAGTTTAGTGTGTTATTTTTATCATCCAAACAAATGTTAGATGAAGAAGAAAAGTGTTGATTAAGGGAGTCAATATTCAGATCAGTTGAAATAGTATCGTGACGGGTCTTGCCAACTCCTAGAGATCTAAGAAATTTCCAGACTTTTGCTGGATCTACATTTGAAACAGAATCATGGATATGGCGACGTTGTGCATCCCTACACATCCTATTGCAGCGATTCCGAGCAGTAAAATATTTTTCCTTGTTATCGTCTGTAGCGTTCAATTTGAATTTAACTTTGGAAGAGGCTTTTTTACGCATCAATAATTTGATATCATCAGTGAGCCATGGTGCAGGTAGGTGTCTCATTTTGATTGCACGAATTGGAGCATGCACATCAAAAAGTTGAGTGATAATAGAATTAAATGCACAAATCTTTGTATTTATTTCATTTGAAATCGTAATAGGAGTCCAATCTATCCTCCTAGCATCATCCCTCAGTGCTTCCACATTCATAGCACTAAAATTACGCTGCAGAAGAGTTTTTGGTTTTGGCTTGGGGGGGCGAATTTTGTAGGAAATAAAAACAAGATCATGGTAGGAGAAGGTAGCGGCAGAACATTGGCCGTGATTGTCAACGTGTTGAAGAGACGAAACCAAAATAAGGTCAAGAAGAGAAGGAATACAGTTAGGAAAGTGGTGAGTAGTACCAAGTGGGAGAATATGCATATTACTGGATTTTATAATGGACTCAAGAGTAGATGAACGATAGTCGCGCTTTATAAGGCATGTATTGAAATCTCCCATCAAGATAGTATGATCATAAGATGGCAAAAGATCCTCTAGAAGTTTCTCAAAGGAGGTGAAAAAGTTTACACGCAAGGAAGGGCTATAGTAGACTCCGAGAAGTATTTTAGTATGAGAAAGTAACACTTCAATAAAGAGGTGTTCGCCTGCGTTAGATGGAGGTGGTTGTGCAGACATACTTACAATCGAGAAAGGAATATGAGAACGTAGGTAAATTGCTACACCACCACAACCCATACCAGTCCGGTCATTACGGATCAGGTTAAATCCAGGAAGAGAATAAGAAGTTGAAGGGAGACAAGGTTTGAGAAAAGATTCGGAGACTAATAAAGCATGAAGATTTTTAACATCGAAAGATGCCAGCATGTCTGGAAAGTGAGCCGGAATACTCTGCGCGTTGATATGGGCTACATTAAAGTTGGAGCGTCCATCCGAGAAATGGCTCGTTAATGTATCGGAAAGAGAAGGCAGACTCGTGAAACTGTCATCATCACTGCCAGTCGAATTGTGTGAAGAGGTGGAGAGAAAGTCATCATTATCACTAGAATTGTTCAATAGTTGCAACATAATAAATATTTAGATAAATATATAATAATAAAATAAATAGAAGATTATAATTAATTAGGTACTTCTTACATTACCTACTCCACCCGCCAGTTGCAATTCTGGGTACTTTAGTGTACTACACACAACACTACAATTAAAACAAAATAATAAACATTGCGGAACTAAAATAGAAACAAAAAAAAAAATATATATATTTAAAAATGAGAATTGCCTAAAACTACTTTTATCCATGCCATGAGCTACTTTGACATATAATGAAAGTGACATTGACATGACAGTATAACAATTGAAAAATAGTGACAAAAAGAAAATAGTAATTGTAATTTTGCGGGTAAAGAAAACATAAAGTAGACAAAAGAATACGCTCCGTATTACGACTGGCGACATCACTTTACATTACATCACTTCTTTGGTGCGCCTTTGCCGGCCCGCCTGGCCGACGGCGCCCTCGGTTCCTTGGCAAGAATCTTCGCAGACGCCGGCGTTGGCTCTCGGGCGTCTGGCGGCATCAATTTATTCAACTCACCTATGCAGGTGATACGATGACGTGCGCCGCCGGGCCCGATCACATGGATATGACCGTCTCTCGTCCAACAGTTTTTTATGCCGAGTCGCTCCCTTGCAGCCATAAAAGTGACATGCCGTGGCTTGGTCAAAAATTCTGAGACCGTGATGTTGCTTCCTTTGAGGTTGGTTTTTGCAAACCAAACCTTATCACGCATAGCAACATCACAGATTTTGACTAAGATTGGCCTAGGTCTATCACCATTCGTCGATCTTCCCATCCGATGACACCGACTTACATTAGCACTAGTGAAGTCAGCTAGCTTCATTTTGGTGATAAGGGTCTCCGTAACGACCGCGGCAGTGTTCTCCTTGCTGTCCTCGGAGACTCCATGAAGAAGCAGGATCTTGCGCCTACTGCGCATCTCCTGTTGGTCGACGTCACGAGCCAATAGTTCGACTTGCTGCTGTAGAGTCTTGAGTGCCGCAAGTGTGAAGTTCTTGAAGGCGGCATAGTCGGCTGCAATGGTCTCCACTGTAGTGGGTGTTGAAGACTTCAGCAGGTCACTCTCGAAGCGTGCCATCCGGTCGTGAAGGGATTTTATGACTTCAGTCAACGTTGTGTCCGTCATGTTGAGTTTAAGTGCAGTGATGTTTGTAGTTACCAGAATATGAATTTGAGTGGTGTTATGGAAATGGTGATTAATGGCAGGTGAAGTAGTGAGACTATTGATTTGTTTTACACATCAACTACTCAGTAAATGGCACTATGATAATTAATATCAATTAATAAATCCGAGATAACTTTATAAAGTTGTTTATGTCACCTACCCACCAATCCAAAAAAAAACTATGGTTTATGTTGTGTTGGTTATGTTGTGGTTATGTTGTGTAGTTAGGCAGTTCCTATAGCTACATTCGAGCACCATCATCAGACCAGCTCGCTAGTACCATAATTTTATATTATTGTCATTGGAGATTGATAGATATGTCTGTCTCGAATATTCTATTCTCGATGCTGCTCAACGACCTACCAGAAGCTATAACGGAGGCCGAGGTACTAATGTACGCCGATGACGTAGCCGCCGTGGTCACTGCGCCATCAGTCGATCAGCTAGAAATAAACCTAAACAGCACGGCAACGCAACTAGCAAAATGGTTTAGAATGAACGGTCTTGCCCTTAACCTGAGCAAGACGCACTATTTACATTGTTGCCTATCCGGTCGTACAGCGCGTCCCATGTCGGTGATCATCGATGGCAGGACTATAGATCAGGTTAAATGCACCGAATTTTTAGGTTTCCAGATTGACGGAGGGCTGACTTGGGCAAGTCATATCCACAAGCTATGTGGCAAGCTAGGCAGTGCTTGCTACGCGCTGGGCCGCGTGGCGCGGGCGGTCCCCGGCGACGTGGTCCGCGCATGTTACTTCGCCACGGTGCACTCGCTGCTGCAATACGGTGCCGAGCTATGGGCGCGCGCCGCCGACTGGGAGCGCGCGTTCAGAATGCAAAAAAGGGCCGTAAGAGCAATCGTGGGCATCCGGAGCGATGAAAGCGCAAGACCGTACTTCAAGAGCTTGGGTATTCTTACGCTGCCCGGAATAGTCATTTACCAAGTGGCCGTCTACGTGAAAACTAACCTAGGGGTTTATGTAAGGCACGGCGACTTGCACGCACACCACACTCGGAATAGGAATAAACTCAAGTCGTTGTCGCGAACACTTACGAAATCATCAAAGCTGACACATATTATGGGTCCATCTGTATTCAACAATCTTCCTGATAGCGTCACAGAGGCAGCCAACTTGGTTGAGTTTAAAAGAAAACTGAAACGCTGGCTTATCGAGCGAACCTTCTACAGTTATGAGGAATTCATTGACAATAAGTATTAATGCAAATGTATAATTATTGTAATTTAATTTATCTGTGATATTGAAAAATGTTACTTAAGTATCATATCTTATGTATAACAATAATGTTTGACCTATAATTATGATTATCAATAAATAACTATTATGACTATTATTATGACTATTATGCACAGTTTTATCTCATTTGAAGAGTTTCGTTGAACAGCTCCTGACTCCATCATCAGATCGGCTCGCTGTCATATTATTGCATTGTCACCAAAGTTACATAAGTATGGCAAATTTCGGCTCAATCGGTTGAAGATAACTGCTTCAAAATTGAGTTGCACCAAGTTCACCTTAACATACATAGTTACATACATTGCAAATTAAATAAAAGCTTCTAAAAAATGATAGACCTCAAGCCGTGTTTGTTGCCTAATTATTCTAGGTTTGGTCGCGAGAAACAGGCGTAGCTTCACATAGCTCATAAGACGTTTCAAACCATTGTGATTTGTTGAAATAAATAACTTTAATTTGACTTTCATATTGGTGCTTACACAAAACTCGACATTAATACTCAAATAACATTTTGATATCATCCGATCAAACTTTTATTTAACATAGAGATAATAAAAAGCTTGCTAGTATTGTACGTCACATCAAAACTAAAACTCTAGCAATAAAAACAAAGAAATCTTTCAGAAGCTATTAATTTCTTTGTCGCTTGTAACTTTGAATTCTCTCCACGTAGCTCCTAAATCAACGACCCACAGACGCCGTGTCTTGTCCAATTGACATGGGTCGTGGACATAAAAAAGTAGGTACATATTAACCTACAAGATTGTTATAAGCGAAAATTAATGCGAATGTTTTCACACCAGAAAGTAGAGGATAGGAGAAGATTTAGGTATATTAAGCCGGGGTCCCACGGTGCGTAAAGCGACGGGCCGCGCCGGATGACGCTCCGCCTGTGTGCGTCCGGCGCGTCGCGTACAGTGCGTTTCGAGCACGGGCCACCACGGATGCATCGTTCCCACGGCGCGTCCGTTATGGCGCGTGAAAACTCGGGCCGTGGGATCCCGGCATTTACCATGACCCCGGCCGGAGCTTTTAGTTAGTAGACGGGCCCGGACGAGACACGGATCAGGCACTGTTTAATATGAACTGCTTCATACAAAATGTATGTAACGTTTCAAATCCGTGCCCCGTTCGGGCCACATCACGGTACGCCCCGGACACGGCCTGGTCTAATATAACTTAGAGTATGGGCCCCACTTATAAATATTTATTTTATTAGTTTTTAGTATTTGTTGTTATAGCGGCAACAGAATTATGAAAATTTCAACTGTAGCTATCACGGTTCATGATATACAGCCTTGTGACAGACATACGGACGGACAGACGGACAGCGGAGTCTTAGTAAAAGGGTACCGTTGTTACCCTTTGGGTACGGAACCCTAAAACAAACAACAACAAAAATACATTATCGCTTCTGAACTCGGTAAAGAATAAAATAAGCCAACAACGTCAATTGATACTAAACCTTTCGACCTCGCTTCTCAAAATCCGCAAAGACCATGAAATATTCCCCAAATCCCATACACAAAGGAAGACATACCCTTTATGCCATGGCTATCTTACATTTTCTCTAAACGACAACGGATTGTCACAGTCAATAAAGTAGAGCAAGTTTTGAATTAGAGCCAGTCCTCTTGTTCTAAACTTAGTTCGAATGGAGTTTAAATTAGACTAGACTAGCGAAGAAGGCGCAAGCGTAATTTTTTTAATATAATTTGAATGGCTTCATTTAACTACTTTTATTAATTAATTCACTTAAATTACTATAACTATTTAAAAAGTTAGGTTTATGTGGCATAAAGCCAAATGTTTGGACTTGTCTCTGACTAACCCCTTTAGGCATCTTCAAGGATTAGAGCCTGGATGTCTACCGTACTTGGGGACTACAATTGTAATTCTATTTATTTATTTTTCCAACCGACGAAGGAGGTATTCAATTTGACGCGTTTAAATATATGTAGTAGGAAACCAGTTAGTATTTCTTATAAGCGGCGATGGGCATGCAACCTGTCACGTATGGAATGCTAACTACTGCAAAATGTCTGCATGTGCCAAATATAATGGTCGTATGTGCCTCTGACTACCACTAGATCATCTTCAAAGGATCTAAGCGTCTGGAGATCTGAGAGGATGTCTACCGTATTTGAGGATTACAGTCGTGATCCTATTTATTTTTTTTATTTATATTTATGTTTATTTTTTTATGTTATGGATGCTCATTTCTGTTTACTTAGTGATCCGATTTGGATGTTTTTTTTTAATTGCGTAGAGAATAGTCCCAATCTGGTTCCATTCAAATTGTATTTAGGTCTACTAGTTTCTTCGTAAAATTAATAAAAAATATCAGTTTTTGGCTTTTTGATTGGTTGAAACATTTTCGTTGGTTTTCCTTTTAGTTTATAAAACGTAATTATTAATGTCACATTAACTATTAAGACGCTGCCAGTCGACGATTATTTTTGTTCGAAACGAAAAAAGAAATACTTGTGAACAAGCCACATCTCCTATTTTATAATGTATAGTATATGTGAATAAAGATGTACCCATCTTTAATCACTTCGATAAATAATCCTACCGACCGCTGCAATGATGACAAACACACGTCCGCCCGTGGTCCGCCTTAGCTTTTCGAATAAATTAATGATATAAATTATGTATAATTACTTATCAAAAATCTATCCTAATAGAAATCTAGATCTACATATTACCTATCTTTAACAATAAATCACAAGTTGATTTTAATAGTAGGTATATAAAATATTTCGATCATAAATTCTAAAACGTATCATTTTGAAATAATATTTTTATCGTGAAAAGTTTCTGCTATTATGTTTTCAGCTTAATAGATATCTAGGTAGGAACCTGAAGTAATATACTTATAAAAATAGGAGATGTGGCTTGTTCAGAAGTATTACTTTTTTCGTTCCGAATAAGAGCAATCGTCGACTGGCAGCCCCTTAAAGAATTATTCACTCTATTCCAAAATTATTTAATACCTAGTTCATGTCGCCATTATTGTCTAAATTCAATAAAAAATCTGCTGGTGAGGATCGATTTTAAGATAAGCCAGTAGGTATGTTGACGTAAACAGAGACCCAAGGAGGCAAACTTGAGACAGCTCGGACTTCTAATATCTTGGGATTTAAAATGATTACTGACTTGACTGGTAATTTGATATAACAGGGTGAGTTTTGTCGAAGGGACTGTGGGACTAAATTTTAATGGATCTTACAGTATGGTGAGAGTGCTGGTTGTAAGCAACATTTTATTTTTCAAATAAACGGTTTATATTAAAAATCCGGCCAAGTGCGAGTCGGACTCGCGCACGAAGGGTTCCGTACCATTATCTATAAAAACGGCAAAAAAATCACGTTTGTTGTATGGGAGCGTCCCCCTTAAATATTGATTTTATTCTGTTTTTAGTATTTGTTGTTATTTGCAATTTGTAGTCATAGACCTGGTCATAGACTAAAGAGTTTTAAAAACATAGTGGTTGTCGGCGCGTTTTTTGTTGTCATTTCATTTATAGCAGCAATTAAAATACATAATCAGTGAAAATTTCAACTGTTTAGCTATCACGGTTCATGAGATACAGCCCTGTGACAGACAGACGGACAGACGGGCAGAAGGACAGCGAAGTCTTAGTAATAGGGTCCCGTTTTTACCCTTTGGGTGCGGATCCCTAAAAACGATGGTAACGATTTTTAAAAATAGAATGAAGTATTGATCTATCTCTTAGGTTAAGCAAATGTTTTGTAGCAGGCGATATTTATTTATTAATTATTTATATTTAAATGCGAAATATTTAGTTGCGGTCTGTCACTTATCAAAACGGACCATAGACAAAGAATTGCTTTAATTATAGATCTGAAACAAGTTTGTTCGCTATGCTTGGTTATTGTCTGCAAAAAAACGAAAATGACCGGAAGGAACCGGAGTAGCACCACAACCGGATCTTTGACCCTATTCGATTTTTGTCACGATACTTGAGATAATGTTTATTTCTTTGACAAGATTTTTGGGAAAACTGAATACATAATTAAAAGGATAAAATAAATCTTTCAAGGGGAATTTATGTCTACATTAAAACATAAATTCCCAATATAAAATTTCCCTAAATGTTTCCTAGGGATATAAAGATAAAATAACTGGTAAATAGTCATTTAATAATGCGCCAAGTTCAATATTTCGACATGCTTTTGACTACCCCCTTAAGTCATTATCAAGGATCTAAAATCCGAGTGCTTAGATACCTGAGTGGATGTCTACTTACCGTAATTGGGGATTTTTCGATTGAGAATTTCGAGTTTCGAATTTCGTGTTCAAAACGGCGAAGGAAAACATCGTGAGGAAACCAGTTAGTTTTCTTATAAGCGCTAAGCGCGTACAGCATGCTAACTACTACAAAATGTAGGCACGTGCCAAACATAATGTTTCGACGTGCCTCTGACTACTACCTCTAGACAATTTCAAGGATCTGAGCGCCTGAAGATCTGAGATCTACCGTACTTGGGGATAACAGTCGTGATCCTATTTTTTTTTGTTTAGAATTATCCTTTTAAATATAAATACGTCTAAATACCACGTTTTTTCTTGTATTGCTGACGTTTGGAGACAATTATGATGAAGAAATGAGCATCAGCCGCGACCGCGATCAACGGCAGATCGGCGAATACTACGGTGATTAGCATAGTTTTAATTCTAGAATTATCCTTCTGTTCATTTTGCCCTATGTGAAGTAGGACAAGTGTTTGTCCTTGACAAATGCACGCATAAGTCGTGCCCTGCTGAGATTTAGTGCCCCTACTTCTGCGTGTTTACTTCCTCTGGGTGAGTTTCAGCGGGTTATATTGTAAACTACGTTTTTTTCCCAACTATTCTTGGCATGGTATATTTTTTATATAAAACTAGCTTCCGCCCATGGATTTACTGGTATCTGGTAGGGTTTTGTTATTACTTTATAGGAACTACTGTTCACTTTATCGAGTATCTGTTATGATTTGATTATTATCCATCTTAGGTATAATATTTTATATTAGTCCATCCTAAGGTTGCCTGGTAGAGATCGTTTTTAGCGATAAGGCCGCCTTGAAGCATACTGCATTTTTTTTCCTGTATATAATTTTTTGTGTCCGTGTGAAGGGTGCGAGTATTTTTTAGGATTTGATTATTATCCATATAAGGGATAATGTTTTATATTTGTCCATCCTAAGGTTGCCTGGTAGAGATCGTTTTTAGCGATAAGGCCGCCTTGAAGCATACTGCAATTTTTTTCCTGTATATAATTTTTTGTGTCCGTGTGAAGTAGTGGTAATCAATAAAGTGTTATCTATCTATCTATCTATTATTTATAGGTTAAATACTATTTAACGGTGAAGGAAAACATCGTGAGGAAACCAGTTAGTATTATTATAAGCGGCGATGGGCTTGCATACCTACCCCGTATGCTTAACTACTGCAAAATATTGTACCAAACATAATGTTTGGACGTGCCTCTGTCTACCCCTTTAGACAAGGTCCACGAATAATTTTACCGTACTTTGGGATTACAGTCGTGATCCTATTTAATTACATTTTAATATGTCAATAAGCTTAAATAAATTTATTTAAAAATGTCATAATATCTACATTTTTTTTTATTTTGAATGTATTCTTATATTACAAATACAGATATATTTGCGATCTTCATAATATCGTCACCGCTATCTTAAGAAACTGTGATCTGCGAGCTAAATAAATATATAAATATTGGCGGACACACACAACACCATCTAGCCCCAAACTAAGCGAAGCTTGTACTATGGGAACCAGATAACTGATAGAATACTTATATACCTTTTTAGCTATTTAATTATTAGTGTTGCTACCATAAATAAGGGCAAGCGCAAATTAATCAGCCGTTAACGAGTGCAGAGTAACTTTCGCAATATCAACTAACGGTTGTAAATTGCAATTAGTATCAAACAGGGGGTCAAGTGACTAACGAGGCTAGGGGGGTCAATGATTATTGGTGACCAAGAAAGGAACGAGTGGTGAAAGTCGGGTTCTTCGAAGCACAATGATCTATCTAGTGTCTAAGTTTGACTATGACCTGTTTAAAGAACGACTAGGAAAGCTACATCATGAGTATTTCAAAAATCTATTTAGTATTTATAAATATACAAGCTGACCCCGCGAACTTCGTATCACTTTAGAATTAACAAATGCTGTGTTAAGTTCCCGTTCCTGTTTTCCTGCTTTTCTCTTTGAAATTTTTCCTGAATTTTCTTTGCTATAAACCTCACGGAGCCCGAGACCTTTCCAACGAATGCAAAACCGTCGAAATCGGTTCGTGCGTTCTGGAGTTATAGCGTCAGGAAGGAAAACCCGACTTATTTTTATATTATAGACTAGGCGATGGGCTATACGATACGTAACAGGTTGTAACTAGATTGCAGGTACCTGTTACGTACGGAATGCTAACTACTGCAAAATGTGGGCATGTGACAAATATAATGTTTGAACGTGCTTCTGACTACCCCCACTAGACACTTCTAAGCGTCTGGAGATCTGAGAGGATATCTACCGTACTTGGGGATTACAGTCGTAAACCTATTTTTTTTTAATATACTAGCTGTCCCTTCAGACGTTGTTCTGCTAAATTTCAATAATCCCACAAAAAAAGCACTTACAGTTTTTCCCGAACTTTATGCCACCCTTGTCACTTAGGGGTGAAAAAATACCGTACGACCCTATTCTCATACCTACCAAATATACACAAATATCATAAAAATTGGTCAAGCCGTTTCGGAGGAGTTTGGTTACAAACACTGTGACACGAGTTATAAGAAGATTGTGAGCGTGTGCCAAATGTAATATTTGGACGTGTCTCAAACTACCCTTTAGATTTATGGGCGCTTTGCGGTCAGAGAGGATGTCTATTATTTAGTATTTATAAATATACTAACTGCCCCAACAGACGTTGTCCTGCCAAATTTCAATAATCCCACAAAGAAAGCACTTTCAGTTTTTCCTAAACTTTATGCCTTTATGCCTACTAAGTATGTTAGACAATCGGCTTATATATATAATCGGGTTAATAAAAGCTTGAATATCTATCCGCAAACATATTATAATTCAAGAAAAGTTTTGATAGGTTGGTTGAAAACAAAAACGTATGATGAGATTGAAGCATTCTTGCAAATTATATCATAGAACACAAACACACACACACACACACACACACACACACACACACACACACACACACACACACACACACATGCACGCACACACACACACACACCTAATATTTATTATCACTAATTACCTACTTAATTATTTTTGGTTACTACTAAATTTTTCTGCGTTGTGTAACTTACACTGTTTAACTTAATTAGATTCTTTTATATTATATTATATCTTAAGTGCCTGATCTGTAACCTACAATCTCGATATGGAAGAGCGAGGTCTTCTAACACAAGTATTTATTACTTAAAAGAAGGCCTCAACCTAGTGATAGATTTATGTAATTTTGGGTACAGAAATAAATAATTTTGATTTTTAATTTTGATTTTTTTTTTGATGCCACCCTTATCACTTAGACCTATTAGAGAGTATGTCGACAACACATGAGAATTACAGTCGTGATTCTATTTCATTTTCAATCAGGATATTTGAAGTTCAGGATCTTGAAGAAGCTGAAAAGGATTCGATTAATTGCTCTGAAATTGTATCAAATGGTTTATATAGCTCAAAAGTTACGAAACTATAGTCCCTTGGCTAAAATTGGTGCAAGAGTTCGATTATAACTTAAGGCAAGTTTCTGATGGCTGTCGTTGTTCGGAACATATAACAATTTAGTTCAATTATTTTTGAAATTAATAGGATTATTATTTATTTATTTAATACCTTTGTTACACAATATAAAATAGTTGCACAAAAATGTGGGCTAAAATAGTTGCACAAAATTCTGAATGCATTTTCTGCCTGCCAACCTTAGAGGTAACAAAGATGGCGTTAGTGTGTAACAAATCTGACATCACAGACTAAAAACATTTAGTCGCATTCTACCAAAATTCGTAATAAATTGTATCAGTACAAGGTTTGTAGGGAAAAAATTGGAAATTGCCTAAAATATCTTTTTTTTCCTATGCGATTATTAAAAATTGACAGGACAACGTCTGTCACGGGTCGGCCAGTATTTTATAAGATAAAAAAATCGAATGCATACTCAAAAAAACTTACAAGCGTTTCTTCCGCGTTCAAGCTTTTTGTAATTTTAATACGCATCACGTTAAAATACTCCATGCGATATCAATTAGGCCTTCTTGCGCCGAATTTAAAAATAAAAGGCACTCTCGCCGGGCCCACTCTTCCAAGAGTTCTATAAAACTTATAAAACATTTCCTACTCAACTTATTTTATTTAAGTTCCTTTTTATAAATTGCTTGAAACATCGTTTCATATACTTTGTACCTAGGGCAATAGACCCGGTTGTGGTGCCTACCCCGGCTTTGGACATTTTCATTTTTGGCAGTCAATAACTAAGCATAGCAAACAAACTTGTTTAAAATCTAAAGTCAATACAATTCTTTGTCTATGATCCGTTTTGATTAGTGACATTTATGGTGCGGTACCTTTAGATTGTTTTGCCCGCACCATGATTTACCGTTTTGTCTATTTAAACATGAATAATTAATAAGTAAATAAATATCGCCAGTTACAAAACTTTTACTCAACCTAAAAGATAGATAACTACTCTATTCTATGTTGTATAAAAATCGTCGTTTTTATCATTTTTTTCAATATTTCAACAGTTTATTTGAAAATTAAAATGTTGTTAAAAGTACCTACAACCAGCACTCTCGCCCTACTATTACAATTTGAATAAAATACAATGATTACTCGCCGCTTCACTGATACTACATTGTAAAGTTATACAGGTTAAAATTATGTGAGACTTTTTCAAAGTACTTCATTCGGCAGTGTGTCACACCGAATGATTCATAGTAAGCGAAATTGTTGCATATCAAAATTTAATTTAAAAAAAATTGTAAATGGCAAATTATTAGTTGGAGCTTTCAAGCCCTTAACCTTTAACCTTTTAATTTATAATATATAATTGAATTATAATTATATAATTATTTTCTGTTAGAAAATTTATATGCGCATCAAAAACACGTGCTTACAACGGTGAAGGAAAACATCGTGAGGAAACCAGTTAGTGTTCTTATAAGCGGCGATGGGCTTGCAACCTATCACGTATGGAATGCTAACTGCTGCAAAATGTGGGCATGTGCCAAATATAATGTTTGGACGTGCCTCTGACTACCCCCACTAGACATCTTCAAAAGATCTAAGAGTCTGAAGATCTGAGAGGATGTCTATCGTACTTTGGGGATTACAGTCGTGATCCTATTTATTTATTTTTTTATTTCATTTGTTTATCACAGAAAATAAAAACTCACTCTCTATAAAATAATGTTAATTTCAGTAATAAAAAGAACAATACAATAATCATGTACCTACAATGAAAATTTAAAAATAACTTTTAACAATGAACATTTAAAATCATGTTCAACTTACCTACAAAACTGCATTGCTTTGTCTTGCAATATTTCAAATAAAACAAAGACGATGCGAGGTATGTCTCTTTTTGTCCACGATGAAAGGACATCCCTTTCCATTATACAATGCATTGTTCATTACATTCCGGTGTGATGCATACCCGGCTTTAGTCTACAAGATTTAATATCACTTTTGCAGAATTCTCGTATTCTCTAAAACCACTTTAAGCTAGCCGAAGCCATATTGGGAATGCTTTATTGCTATACGCAAGAACATGTGTTTTAGGGACCCGATATTAAAGAATGGCGGAAGAAATCGATGATATAGAGAGTACTTCTTCACACTAGTTTTGTGTTAATCGTTCGATCGATCTAAAAAAATAAAAAACTGGCCAAGTGTGAATCGGACTCGCGCATGAAGGGTTCCGTACCAATGGATATAAAAAACGGCAAAAAAAACACGTTTGTTGTATGGGAGCCCCAGTTAAATATTTATTTAATTTTGTTTTTTTAGTATTTGTTGTTATAGCGGCAACAGAAATACATCATCTGTGAAAATTTAAACTGTCTAGCTATCACGGTTAATGAGATACAGCCTTGTGACAGACAGAGACGGACAGCGGAGTCTTGTAATATCGGGTCCCGTTTGGGTACAGAACCCTAAAAATATGGCTCAAAGTTTCTTCGTATGAACTATGGAAAAACTTTACGGTGTAAGGAATCTTTTGTCCTAAATCGTTTCAAATAACTGTATTTTTAGTGGAATGGAGGGACATTCGCTTTCATTCGTTCTTTTTACCGCATTATGGCCAAAAATGCAAGGATTAGGACCAAGAGACAAAGCCAGCTAAATAAATTGAAGAATGTGACTCCTACATAGTTGCACCTACTTATACTTCGACTATTCTTAAGTTTAATAAGTTTTCTGTTAAATAATCTTTTCAAAAGAAGCTTTTGTAAAATCCTTCGAGCTTCAACATCAGACCAGCGTCACCTGTCACTAATATTACACTGTCATCGGAACTTGACTGGTATGCAAAGTTTTAACTCAATTGAACTATTTACTAAGGAGTTCCGTCTGAGTGCATCATCAGGTCAGCTCGCTGTCACTATTGATGTATTGTCACTAAAGTTACGCAGGTACGAGTATGCTATATTAGTAAGGATCGGATTGAAGGAACTGGTTAAAAATTACCAATAAGGCAACTTAAGACGAGTGATAAAAAAATTTATGAATGCTGAATCGTTTTTTCTCAATAACAGCAAAATATACAGTTTTGTTTTTTAAGTAACTTAAGAATATGATCTAGATATTATAGACAGAAACGCGATTGGTGAAACTTTTCTCGATAGATTTATATTCCAAAGTTGGCTCTTCCAAAATAGTAATTTAGTTTTTACTTAAAAATGTGAATAACTAAACAGTTATTTTTTATATAATTTGTTAGATAATCACTACATAGTATAAAGCAAAGTCGCTTTCCGCTTCCCGCGTCTGTATGTATGTTTGCTTATATCTTTAAAACTACACAACGGATTTTGATGCGGTTTTTTTTAATAGATAGAGTGATTCAGGAGCAAGGTTTATATGTATTAAACCCGTGCGAAGCCGGGGCGGGTCGCTAGTTTAGAAATAAATATCACCTGTTACAAAACCTTTGCTTAACTTAACAGATAGATAAATACTATATTCTATGTTGTTTAAAAATAGTCGTTTTAATATAGAATAAATATAGAAAATAATATAGAATAGAAAATAATATAGAAAATAATATAGAAAATAATATAGAATAGACGCAGCCCTACAAAAAAACAAAAATTAAGATAAGTAATGACATTGGAAGCCTGCGTTCGGCAAAAAAACCCTTTAGGCAACTTTTTAAATATTCCGCGCTTTTCCCCTTTCCATATTCAAACAATATCAAACCACAGCAGTATTTCCTGTTTGTCACAAAAAACCAATCTGCCATGCGTAAACTGTTCCGATCTCTTTGTGCTACATACACGCTTAAGCCTCTAGCACCTGTTTTCAATTTAAATAAGGATTTATTCAAACTGGTAAATGTTTGACCTAGGCAGAGCTAAAGATTAACTACCTTAAAACCAAACTAAACAAAAACTAAATCCTAATAATATTATAAATGCGAAAGTTTGTGTGATAAGGCTGCTCTGTTCGTTCCCTAATCAAAAATAAAAGATAAAACGGATTAAGATGAAATTTGCTGTAGTATGTAGATAAAAAATCAGAATACATAAAGGGGGAACTCCGAAAAACAACACCTTAATGATAAAAAAACGCAAAAAGGATAGTTTTGGTATTGATGCCGCTGGTGTGCTACAAATCTGACACCACAGACTAAAAACATTTAGTCGTCATAGCAACGCAGCTTTGACTGATGAATGATACGCATTCTACCAAAATTCGTAATTTATTTTATAAGTACAAGTTCTAAGCAAAAAATTTGAAGCTGCCTGAAAAAGATTTTTCCTATGTGATTATAACAAAAAAAAATAACAGAACAACGTTGGTCACGGGTCGGCTAGTAAAATATAAATATATAGAGGGTCACGGCTTTAATCCCCAAGTACAGTAGACATCCTTTTGGATTTTTTTACATTTAGCAGTAGTTAGCACTAAAATAAGCATAAAACAATTTTTTCTTTATTAAGAAGACAAAAATAACTGAGACTGAATAAACTCCAACTTTACTTATCGTTCATAAAAAAAAATACCGAACTTGAAGCGAAGCGAATGACTAGCTTAAATTGTAGCTGTAGCTTGCCGCATGCTTGTGTCGTTGCTGCACGACATATCATCATTTTCGAGGATCAAGATTTACGTCAACGCAATTATTTGATAGACCTTACTTAATTATTAATACCTTACACGTATGGTCTAAGTCACCAAGACACAACCCTAGACCGGTGCTAACCCTTCTTTTGCGTAACTTTGATCCCAAAATGATTTTTTATAAAACGTATTCCATAATTTCCCAACCGTTAAGGGTAAAGGCAATAAGGTTTTTGTATTTCACATACAATGTTAATCGAGTTGGGGTAAAACCGAGTGAAGGTGCTTCGACCTTCCTAGGTTCGAATCCTCGGTGTATCAATGGATTGTGGGTGTCATCAATCCTTCTCAAGTCCAGTGTGAGTGCGGCACCCCCATGCGAAATTTGCCACACTTGTTATCTTAACCTCAGTGCAACCTTCTGCACCCGAGATGATTTATTTGTGGCCATCGACCACACAGCCTAGACTCCTCAAGACAACACATATGGGCTATATATCCTGTGTAAACCACTGAGCGCGGTTCATGACACGTTTGCGGCGGATGACATGAAACCGGCCAATCAGAATGCATTTTTTACTGCTCCTCCTGACCCGCACACCTCAATGTTTTGGCAGAACTGTGTGTTTGAAGAAATTAAGCCAATATACGTGTGTGGTCGATGCTTGAGGCATCTGATAGAGCTGAGGACGACCTCGGCGTATTTTCTTAAGCCAAATTGGTGATGTTTTGAAAAAAGGCCAGGTCTAGATTACTCTAAACCGGCGAGCATGCATGACAATGTGATGAGGGTGAATGAAGCAAAAGAAGTATGTCAGGATCTCTGCCTTTCCCCCCGAAAAACAGGCGAGATTTTATGTATTTATATATCTGATAGAGCGATTACAGTATCAACCAGTATTATAAGAAATTTAAATATAAATTAAAAAATAAATGTTTGTCAATGTTGTGATTACCTGTAATTGGCTTTTAAATCATTTTTTTTTTACATACCACATAAACTTAACATGTTTAGATATAAAGGCTGTGACAGTCCATTTTAATAAATAAATATATAAATAAAAAACCCCCTGGAAGGACGTTATTTAATAAGTTATGAATGATCACGATGAATGGTTTTTTTATGTACGAATAGAGTGAGTGCTCACTTGGTGATCCTATCACCAATATTCATTGACCTTTTAGAATGATCAAAAAAATACGAAATCAAGGAGTGAAACAGGCCCAAACATTCGGAACCAGATGAGCTGATATCAAACAAATTCAAGGTTCGTTGGCCATCGAAACTGGCTATTTCACAGGATTTGTTTACTGAAATTCCACGAGCGTCACGTACTGGTGCTATTTTACCAGTTAGCAGTTACTGCCTAGTCTAGGCGTTGTTTACGAGGTCGATTGCACACCGCGTTTTTAAAACGCACCGTTGGTTGACGCGCTTTTGTAGCGATACAGACACGATACACACGCAAAGACGCAAATTCTAGGATGCGTCTGACTCGCGTGCGTAACGCAAACGCGCGTCGACGGCGCGTTTTAATCCCGCGGTGTGCTCAGGCATATAGAATGATGGTAAATGATGGGTGAAATCTTGCGATTGAATTTTAAACCAGTTAACCCCCAACCAATTAAGCATACCTATGTAACTTCAGTGACAATACAATAATATGATGACAGCGAGCTGATCTGATCTAGAGCTGTTCAACAGACGCTCACAACGGAACTTTTTAATAAATTGTTTGATTGAGCATACTTGTCAAGTTCCGATGACAATGTTATATGAAGTGACAGGTGATAGCGCGCTGATGATCGATGATTGAAATGATTTTACAAAAGCTTGTTATAAAAATATATTTTTCAACAGAAAACTTGTCTAATTTAAATGACGCTAGCCGTTTTTTAGTAAACCAACAGACGGACCGGGTAATGCCGATTGGCATCCGTTAATCCACACCAGTGATGAACGGCACAGCAACCGTTTGTTGGGGATTTCATTTTTTGTCAGGGATTTGTATTTATTTGATGTATTTAGGTATATTTGACTACTTTTTTGGTACGAAGCGAAAGCTGGTTAAATTTGTCGAAAAAATGTTTGGTCTAGTTTGGTCTCGGCAAATAATTACTTATTTGTGATTATTTTGGGATACGACTAACATGAGCATTCATTTGTAAGAGTTTCAATGAGTTAGTTCAGATAAGATTGGAGATGGCTCTTTTATTTGTCGCTTGCTTATCTTGCTGAAAATTTGAGCATTGTTGAAGCACTTTAAATCCATAGATGATGAGTTCGAATCAATGCATATGCACTATCAAAACATTATAGATAAACATCGTAAGAAAACCAGTTTATACCTATTCTAATAAGCAGTGATAAGCTTGCAACCTGTGTAATACAAGCTCCTGCAAAATATGGTCATGTGCCAAGTGTAATATACATGCCTCTGACTACCCTAGACATCTTCAAAAAGATCTGAAAGAATGTTACCATACGTGGAGAGTACAGTCGTTTAGATATGCAGTAGATAATTACTTATTTCCAAAAACATTGCCTATCAGATTATTTGATCGTGATGATTTTTGCCACACGAAATATGTATTTATAAACTACCTACATAATATTTTCGATCGATTATTTATATTCGATTAATAAACTAAGTAGGTAAGGTATATCACGGGGTAGTTACCTACCCGGTAACCTATATACCTTGTATACAAACTACCTATTATTCTACATTGGTGTTGTATAGCAATTTAAATAATACATTGGAATACTTAGGTTCCATAGATATACTACCTACCTAATGCTAATCTACCACCTTGCGAACGAAGTCGCGCACGGGTCAGCTAGTATTATCTATTTTTTTGTTTGTCGTTATTTTTATTCCGTAACTTTTCATTCCGTGTCCGAACAGTAAATTCAACAGTTACGCCGAAAAATTCGAAAACAACTCGAAACTTCTCATAGAGTTTATCGTTCCCATTCTGGGACTAAATGCACTTTTCCGATAGCCATTTTCGATCCGTTGTTTGAACAGACAAGAGACAGATTGCAAGTTTTAAAGAAAGTTAGTGAATCGTTTTTTCCTCTGAGTTTTTATGGCGATTTGGCGTAAATATTGATGGTTCAATTTCGTTATTAAATATATCTTTCGGATATTAAATATATATTAATAAATATTGGTTAACTTTACACACAGCGCCATCTAGCCCCCTAAAATAAGCAAAGCTTGTACTATTAAGTGAACTGATAAAATACTTAAATATATATTTTTTGCAACCTACAGCGCAGAAGGCAGAGTTACTACCAACTGAGCCAGGCCTGAGGGTGAGGCTAATATATTGGCTTTTACTATTGCAATATAAGCTTTTATGTCTGATTTTCATAAATTAAATAATTTTCAGAATTTTCAGATTATCAAAAATAATGGTGGTGTAAAAATTTAAAGTTCTCGGGTATTGAATCAAATGTTTCTTTATTTATAGGTATTTTTGTTGCACAAAATGTATTATTTTAACTTGTTAATATCGTTTCCGACTCAATAATACTTAAATAATTGTGTGAGAAGCAAGAAGCAAGATGCTGAATTAAAAACCTATAGGCATTGCTATTACCAAACGTTGATAGTGACTATTAAACTTAAAGAACATCTCATACTAAAGAATTATATCACACTCAACTCAATTGCTCAACTTTCGAGAGATATCAAACTCCTCAACACCCGAATCTACTTCAGACTACCTCCAAACTAGTAACTCGGTTGATAAAACTGGCGTCGCTACTAACACCAGGCCTAGTCGCTAGTTACCAGTTAGTGCTACATTCTGGTCACTGTTGGGAACTATTGTTGATACACTGCTGTGTTTTGTGTCGATCATCAACCAACGAAAAGAGAAAATTCTAAATTCAACGCGTAAATTTTTGATGCTTATACTTGTTTTATGTATGACGGCGCATATCATTTTACTTGGTGATTTTCTTCCATAAACAGACTCGCGCACGAAAGGTTCCGTGCCATTATCTATAAAAAACGGCAAAAAAACACGTTTGTTGTATGGAAGCCCCACTTAAATATTTATTTTATTCTATTTTTAGCATTTTTTGTTATAGCGGCAACAGAAATACATCATCTGTGAAAATTATAACTGTCTAGCTATCACAGCTCATGAGATACAGCCTTTGGACAGACATACAGACAGCGAAGTCTTAGTAATAGGGTCCGGTTTTTACTCTTTAGGTACGGAACTCTAAAAAATGGTTATTATTTAATTTCTTGTTGGCGAACAATATCTACACAATACCCAACAATACGTAGTCTAATCCTAAACTTCGAAGATAGTCGTACTATCCAAGTTGACAATGCACTTGACTCTAACTTGCCTAACTCGATATAATTATACTTAGTCTTGTAGCAATGAGATAACTACTGGCTGCCTTAGTTTAGCATCGAGAGAATTCAAATTCATTGGGTTTGAGTTGACAAACAACTTTAATTGCATTGAAACTAGTATTTTATTCATAGAGTTCACTGAGGAAAAATTAAATAGGATCACGAATGTCTGTCTGTCTGTCTGTTCAGACATAACAGTTACAGACGTTAGCTAACTGAAAGGTACCTATGTTATTTTTAATGAATAAATTATAGGTTGTTAATCATTTTAAATAGCTTTTTTCAAGACAATTCAGATGCTCTTATACCTGCGACTTCGTCCGCGTAGATTCAGGAAATCGGTATTTGACGTCTTTATCTCAAAAAATTGCAATTCCTGAAAATCAAAGATTTTTTTGTAAAAAAAAAGTAGTCTGTGCCCGTCCCAAGACTTTAAGTTATCTTTCTGTCAACAACAGATAGACATACAGAAAAACAGACAGAAAGACAGACAGAAGGACAGACAGAAAGATAGACAGAAAGACAGACAGAAATACAGACAGAAAGACAGACAGAAAGACAGACAGAAAAACATACAGAAAGACAGACAGAAAGACAGACAGAATTACTTTCGCATTTATAATATAAGTATATAACTCACAAGGATCACTTTGAAACGTCATAAGAAATAGGTAAAGTTATGCCTTCTCTTCACTATCAAACCTAGAATTTGCTTGTCTATGGGGTATAATGCTCTCCAAAGAAAATAGTCGTTTTGTATCTGATTCTGTGGCGTAGTCGGAACGAAAAACAAATGACGGCTGAAACCACACACCGCCCTAAATGGATGACAAATGGCTACGTGTGGATGTGGCTTACAGTGTGACACGTCTCAAATTTTGGAGTCACTATATCTATATATATATATATAATTGAATGTTTGTCTGTATGTCCTTTAAAGGTGGCGTAGCAACGCGCGCAGGCTACAGCTAGTTAATAATAAAGACAATAAATAAAAACTTTCAAGTTAGCTAAATATATTAGAAAAGTGCCTACAAATCTTGTATTGAGAAAATGTCGATATTATGTTTTAGTAATATTAATTTTGACAATGTTGTTGAAGGTGTCGGTTTATCAAAAGGCTAAACTTACCTTCTGTAAAGAAAACGGACCAGTCCGTCATATAAATAATTATTATCACAATACTCTAGTTGGTCTTTAATTCCGATAAATTGAATTTATTTTTAGAAAAGAGAGATATTTCTTTTAGACGTGATTATTAATATGTAAAAAGTGCGATCGGAAAATATTTTAAGCAGAACGTTTTCTAAATTCTGAAACGAAATTAATTAGCTACCCTCCATTCTATTAAAATGCGGACTGTTGCTTAGCGTAACTGAATGAGACCAAATGAGCACCGATCAGGCAATCTTCGCGAGCTTTTGTCACAGTGACAAGTGACCACAGCTTTTGTACCGCGTCACAGTACCAACTATACTTAGCAACGAACGTGTAACAAGGATATAGAATAGTAATGATACCTAAACATGCGACATATTGGCGCACAACACAAAACAACATGTTCGGTTAGCACTAGTTTAGGCATTAATTAATTCTTAGCTAGTAGTATTTGGTATGCAGAGTAAAACACCGTTTAAATGAGACTGACTCTATTGATAACAGACCTAAAAATACCTAAATTAGGTCTGTTATCAATAGAGTCAGTTAATTAATAACCATTGGAATGCTAACTACTAAATGTGGGCATGTACCAAATATAATATTTGGACGTGCCTCTGACTACCCCCACTAGGCAATCTTCAAAAGATCTAAGCGCCTGGAGATCTGAGAGGATGTCTACCGTACTTGGGGATTACAGTCGTGCTCCTATTTATTTATATATTTTGATGTATATTTGGGGGCACGGCAGTGCCCCCGCCAAGTCGAGCGCGAAGCAAACACTGCCGTACCATCCTTTACTGGAACCATTTCGCCGCATTTTCAGGCCCCTATTTGAGAACCTCTGGATAAGACCAGAACGCTGAAATTTTCGTCATCCAGTAAGCCATAATCACATACTTAAAATCCAAAATTTGAAGTCTGTAGGTCATTTAGTTACGAAGTTAAGCGAAAGCAAAGTTTCGCATTTTAGACAGACACTCACTCACTCACTCACTCACTCACTCACTCACTCATGATCATCAGAATAGAACTAGTACTTCCCATAAACTCAGAGAGCTGAAATTTGGTACAGAGTTAGGGTTTAATGGCCACATAAAGGAAAAACCATAAAAACTAGGATAATCGAAGATCTGGAGTACCTGGTGACCCTGATAGGAAAACACAAGAGCCTAACCAAACTATTAGAGATCGACATACCGCCTTTACAAAAAATATTCAACTACTGGACCGATTTGAAAAATTCTTTCACCATTAGAATCCTACATTATCCCTGATGAACATAGGCTATAGTATATTTTCAAAAATATTAGGGATCCGTATGAAAACATCGATAATGTAATCCAAAGTGTGAAAAAAATAAAAAATAAATCCTTATATTGCGTTTGGTGCGGAAATTATTGACAATAGAGCAAAGTAATGTACTACAGTTTTAAAGAAGACATCAATATCTACAAAAAAGTATGTAATACCATATGTCTAACTATTAGGGATCCGTATGAAAACTTCGATTATGTAACCCAACGTGTGAAAAAAATCCAAAAAAATCCTTATATTGCGTACTCTGCGGAAATTGTTGACGATAGAGCAAAGTGATGTACTACAGTTTTAAAGAGGACATCAATATCTACAAAAAAAGTCTGCGATACTAAATGTTTTATTAGGGATCCTTATGAAAAATTCGATAATGTAACCCAAGGTGTAAAAAAATTACCTATAATATCATTATTACATCCGTGCGATGCCGGGGCGGACTGCTAGTACGCAATAAAATTAAAGGGAAACTCTGGAAAACTCTGGATAAGACTAGACTGGCTTTTATACCTACATAACTTATACTTACAAGTTTACAAGAAGAAATAGTCGAACGATTAACTTTATTCTACTCGAACATTACACAAATTGAATAAACAAATTAACAAATTAAATAAACTAAAATATTAATTTCGCTCAAAATTTGATCAAAATATAATGCATTGGACTAAGAGTGGCGGTGATACCCGCACACGTCGCTAGATGGCGCTGACTATATTTTAAACGCGCTTACGATTTGTTTTTATAATAAAAAAACTACTCATAAAAAGAAAAAAAACTGTGTCAAATAAGAAAATCTAATAAAATAAATCAATAAGCCCACGTTTCTACAAAAAGAAGTGAAATCCCACCAAAAACATTCTGTAAAAAACTAGCCAAGTCTCGATGGAGCTGCTTGTTTATCTCTAAAAAGTAATGAAATCTAGACAAAGTCGTGTCAAGTCTGAGGTTCTTTACTGCGATTTCTTTATTATTATAGAATGTTATGTGACTTGGCCGTTGAAGAGTACACAAGGGTATAAAACCAGGTGCTCCATGACACCATTGCACCAATCTGTCGCCAGAACCGCTACCCATTAACGATGGAAAATTGCCACTTAGAAAACGTTGATTCAATAACCAGTCAATTGTAGGCTTGATAAAGCTGCGTATTTCAATAATACTTATGTAAAGGCGAGCCTGAAACAAACAGTATAAAAAATACGTCTGTTTTATGTTAGATCGGTGGTCGATTTGACGCTCCAAAAAGAAGACAGCAGAAGTCAGCATTGTCAATGCTGAATGCATGTGTTGCACGATCAACAACAGCCTAAAATAAGACACTAGCGTCTATACACACACATACACACACACACACACACACACACACACTTACTCACAAACTTTCACATTTATAAAAATAGTAGGAAGTAGGATTATTGATGATGGAAACTGTAACTTTCACAAAGCATGGTATGCCACAAACGCTGCACGCAATTGTTAAGGCACAGGTAATGATGCCTACACATGAGACTCATTGGCAAACACCGTCACCATAACGCACTGTATATCATTTGCATAACATTTCAGCGAAACACATTCCGATTTTCACCTTGCGTAAAGATAAGTTTCAATTAAATTCGTTTTTTCCCTGGTTGCTGTGACTGATTCTCACAATTCTGCCAAAATCCGTGTCATTCTAGTTTGTAACCCTTATTGGAGATAGTGATTGAGAAATATGGCTTTTTAGAGTTCCGTACCTAAAGGGTAATAACGGTACCCTATTACTAAGACTTCGCTGTCCGTCTGTCTGTCTGTCTGTCTGTCCGTCTGTCTGTCACAGGGCTGTATCTCATAAACCGTGATAGCCAGACAGTTGAAATTTTCACAGATAATGTATTTCTGTTGCCGCTATAACAACAAAAACTAAAAACAGAATAAAATAAACGTTTAAGTGGGGCTCCAATACAACAAATGTGTTTTTTTGGCCGTTTTTTACAGATAATGGTATGGAATCCTTCGTGCGTTATGTTATGGAATCCCGTTAATCCCCGAGCGAACGCCGGCGTTCGGGCTCTGACGTCATCGCGCATGCGCATTTTTGAAAATTTATTATAAAATAACCAGAAGAGCTATCGCTTTCGGGTTTTGACTGTTACGAAGCTGACAGATGACAGTATTGTTCTGTGTAACAAAACCATTCACTTCCGGATCCGAAATATGTTTCCGCGCAAATTTAAAATTATTTTTTTTTTTGCGACATTTTTCACTAAAAATCCATTTATTTAGTTTATTATAAAGTTTCTTATTTATATGATAAACAATAGCTATTGTTATGATCTATAAAAGAAACTTCATTTTTTTTTGATGATTTTTTTTTAATTTTTTTTTAATTTTTTTTTAATTTTTTTTTATTTATTACCTTATTTTTTTTTCTAAAAAGGTTATTTACACTCTAAATTGAATTTATAGATAAGTTTGAAGAAAATTTCACGGAGAATCCAAAAATATATAGATGTCTATACCTTTTCATGCAAAATAACGAGATATAGGTGAAATAGTGCATATATGGCGCCAAAAAACCGCCAAAAAAACGGCGCCAAAAAAACGTGTCAAGACCCAGGGGTTAAATAAAAGCTTGTAAAAATAGTACTTGCGGCTTCGTTCTTAGTTAGTTCATATTTAGGTTTTATTTCTAAATCAAGTGTAGCGTGTGCTGCCTTTAGAACTTTTGCTGAAGCTTTTTATTTAATTTTTTTATTGTTGTACCTACTCGATTAATATTTTTAATTATCCAGGGGCACGGCAGTGCCCCCGCCAAGTCAAGCAATAAAGCGTTTTTCTTTCTCGAGCGGAGCAACACTGCAGCTCTACATTAAGGAAAGGATAATTTAAAAAATATATAGGCCGCAAGCCGTGTTTGTTGCCTGATTCTTCGAGGCTTGGTTGCGAGGAAAAGGCGTAGCTTCACCTAGCTCATAAGACGTTTCAAAGTGATCCTTGTGATTTTATTGAAACAAGCTAACCCGGCGAACTTCGTATCGCTTTAGAAATTAACTCCCGTTCCCGTTCCCGTTAAAAAGTATCCTATGTTCGTCTCCTAGTTCTAAGCTACCTCCCCACCAATTTTCAGCCTAATCGGATCAGCCGTTTTTGAGTTATAAGTGTTGTAACAAACCCGACTTTCTTTTACATAGTAGAAGATAAATAATTTTTGAATTTGAACTTGATTCCTTTTATTATCTGAGCACGTGAATGAAGATGAAGCCGTGGGCGGCAGATAGTGGAAAATAAACAGTTCGCAAGACTAAGTTCGACCCTAAATGCCATTAGGAAATTAAAACGGACGTAGCGAAACGTGACCACGTGATCAGGAAAAGCCTTTTATATTGTGCAAACTTAATTTAAATCTCGGAGCAAGGCCTTTCTAAGGAGATAACTGGATTTTTTGTTATATAAATTGATTGAATTTTCACTTTTGAACCACGTTTTATAAAATAATTAATTTTGTTTCAAAAATAAGGAGTTTAGTGACTAACATTTCAGAAAAAGTTCAATTACTTTTTCTGAATCCGAATTATTTTTCCATAAAATAGTTACGACACATTTTATCGTCTCTATGTGTTTATGTTTTATTTACGTGTTTTATTTGTTTTGATCAGAGTCTGCATGTTATGGTACCATGGTACACAGAGTTTCTGATACTCAGGATGATATCCTACTCATAATAAGAATAAAATAAAAATAATATAAATCAGAAATATGTACTCGAACGTAACAGTTGAGTGTTAAATAAAAAATATTTCATTGTTTAAAAACTTTCTAAATATTCTTAATAGCAATGTAGCCACGAGAAGTTGAAATATTTTATTTTAACAAAATATAAGACTGCTAAGCTTCATTTTATTACATAAATGTCTATTTAGAAAAATCTTTTATTAAGGTTTCAAACATTTGTAGACCTTTTTGTTTCATAACTGTAGATACAATCGTATAGAATTTCAGTAAAACACCGCAAACCCACCGCAGCGCACGCAGAGACGACGCACGTGCGTCAAGCTTCGCTTTGCAAGACACTGCAACGCGCGAACACGCTACGCATAAATTGACGTCATTGGTACAGTCGTAGTTTGCTCGAATAAGATGCTCAATTGCTCACGTAGCTCAACGCTATCAACGCCATACACGCTGTGCACGCAATACACGTAAATGTGATTAACGTATGATTCAAAACTGTACTGCGCTACAGTTCTACATAGTTGTGAGTTAATATTCGTGTATAGCGTGTAGAAATGTAGACCCACATTGTCAAACAAATGATCACCAATCGTGTTTCTATCTATAATTTATCTGGATTATATCTTTATCATGCTGTGCACGGGACGCGACGCATTTTAGCTACGTGGGTTACGTAGCTAAAATGCGTCGCGTCCCGCGCACAGCATGATAAAGATATAATCCAGATAAATTATAGATAGAAACACGATTGGTGAAACTTTTCTGGATAGATTTATTTTCTAAAGTTGGCTCTTCAAAAATACTAGTTTCGTTTTTAATCAAAACTATGAATAACTAAACAGTTAATTTTTATATAATTCGTTAGATAATCATACTAGCTAAGTAATTTTTTCTTTACAAGTTTGGTGGTTTTCAAGATAATGCAGTTTTATCGCTTTTTCCGTCTTATCCGGGTAGACTCAGCTCATAAAAATAATTAAACATTTCACTTAATATCACCGTTCCTTGATGGACTTTAAACCCCTAAAAATGGCATAAAAAGGAAATTCGAGTAGCACATTTTTACTCAAAAACATAATGTGATTCTACTAATTATAATAAATCCTTTGCATTTATAATAATTCCATTGGCATGTTCAATACATAAATTAAACAGGACAATTAAGTTATGATTGAACTAATTCCTTGGTATTATAATCCAAATCAGCGCAACCGTTTCTAAATCTCCACCCTTAAAAGATCATTCTCGTTCATCCATTTTACCATCCGCGTTCTCTGCTTTGACACAGTGCAAAAAAAAACAGTAAGTGTTCTTAGAATCTATAACACAATAGTAGGTATATTATGATACAAGTGAGCTAAGTTGCTCATTACACACGAGGCTGTGGATTGTTTTTTATATGATAATTGTTTTTTATAAGTATTCTAGAAACGTATAACTTAGATTTTAATGATGCAAAAGCAATCAAGTATCATTCTTTATTATTTATTATTGAGCCTTTGTAAATTACTATTACTTAGCCTACTGGATTTTTCGTTACTATGTTCTTAAATTTTGGCTCATTTCAAAGGTGAAAACACTCGAGCTATCTCTGGAGGCAGTCGCTGTACAGGGTGCGTTATTATAGAGAGCTTTTTAATTAATTAAAATAATTACTTCATTGCGTGCTTTTGAGAGATTAAAATTAACAGCTATTCAAAGGGGTAAATTTATCTAATTATTAACATTTTCTTCATAATGAAAGGCAAGTTAAATCTCTATTTTAAAATGTAATCTGGCCTAATGCGAAATGTTTTGAAATAACACTTTTTGCTTCAGAAATACCTAGTACCTACATCAAATAGGAGCTTTGTATACCTATCTACTTGTTTCCGATAACCTTATTACTTAGCTTTGACTGGAGTAGTAGCATTAACCAGTTTCTAACTAGAGATGGTTTGTATTTAAATTAAAATGAAATATCTTATACATAAAACAGAGTCGTGTTAGTTACAGTGGTTTGTTTCATTTGTCTCGAATAGCAAAATAACTCAATAGTATGAATAGCTATACAGTTAATTTTTATATAATTCGTTGGATAAATTGACAGTTTCTTTTTAAATTTGATGGTTTTCAAGATAATGTAGTTTTAAAGTACACTCGTTTGAATCCGGGGCAAGCAGCTAGTAAGGATATAAAAGAAAGCTGGTTTTGTTCAAAAATAAATATAAAACGCTCATAAAACAAAATAAAAATATGCATTCGAGCATGGAAAACAAAGTTCGAAGTATCACATTTTGAAATTGAATTCCTCAACGCTCGCTTAGAGCCAGCATCGCCACGGAAATTGTCAAAAGGAGGCACAAGAAAATGGAACACGCTGTACAAACTGAATAAGGAAAAGCAGAAAAATATCTAAATTGAATCGAAATTGAGAGAATTTTCGTGTGTGATGTTCTATTGTATGAAAAGGATACACGTTTTAGTAATGTTTTTTTTATGTGTGTTGCATTGTTTGGGACCTTCGTTGGGATTTTAAGGGTGATTGCACGGAGTATTTATAGAATACTCACTATCTCGCTCTATTTATTGTCATCTTTTTGTCGTGTTTTCACACAAATAGAAAGTAAATCATACATTTTCAACTTATCCTCCCATAAAGATAATAATTAAAAGCACGCACGACTGGCCGAGTTGGCCGAGTACCGAGGTACCTCGACTTTCAATCTGAAGGTCGTGGGTTTGAATCACGGCGTGCATCAATGGATTTACCAATCAATGTCCGCCAATCCTAATATTATAAATGTGAATGTTTGTGAGTCAGTAAGTGAGTGTGTGCGTTTGTTACTCTTTCACGCAAAAACTACTGAACGGATTAAAAATAAACTTTATAGTAATATAGCTTATACATCAGAATAACACATAGGCTAGGGCGAGCAGCTAGTAATTTATACATTTAATTTTAGATTTGCTTAGCTAAAACTTGATGGCATGGAGTATAATGACCAACTTTATTTTGTTTCTAATTTATTTTACATTATATATATTATTTAAATATATTTGCCAACACTTTAAACTAGCTAGTTTCGAGTATTAACACTATAAACAAGTTTAAACTCCAGACTTTGCCGATAACAAGAAAAGTTTCCCACCGCATGTGCACTTTCACTGGGTCTCGCCGCAAAAATCCGAAACTTCATTAAAACTTTCAGGTTTAATTTGACATCTAATTTTAGTAGTTTATGCTCGGGCTTTGGGAAATCTGGGACGGTGTTGACTAAAGTTTCAGTCCTAATACATATTGACATATTGACCCCACAGATGTTGCCTTGTCTAACTTAGGGTATATTTATATTAGACCGGGCCGTGCCCGAGGCGTGCCGTGTCCGGGCCGGAGCCTTTAGTTAGTTGACTGGCCTGGACGGGGCACGGATTTCAAACGTTAGATACATTTTGTATGAAGCAGTTTATATTAAACAGTGCCTGATCCATGTCCCGTCGCGGACCGTCTACTAACTAAAAGCTCCGGCCCGGCCCGGAAACGGCACGCCCCAGGCACGGCCCGGTCTAATACAAATCTACCCTTAGTATAAACTGCTATAAACGAAATGTATGTAACGTTTCAAATCCGTACCCCGTCCGGGCCACGTACACGGCACGCCTCGAGCACGACCTGTCTAATAAAAATCTGCCCTTAGCGTGCGTCCGCACTGCGAGCCTGAGCCTAGTGCAGTGACGGCGACAGGCGTGATGTGTCAAACATTGATACGCGCCATCACTATTTGATACTTCGCGCCCGTTGCCGTGCTTGGCTCAGCAGTGTGGACAAACACTTAGAATAACTCCATAAAAAAGCACTTTCAGCTTTTTCCGAATTTCACAATTTTCCTGGCATCTTTAATACATTTTTTTATCTAAAAACGTTATTCTAAATAATAAATATAATAAAATAAAATGGAGCATCATGTATGTAGGCTAAGTAGAATAAATAGATACGTATAGGCATTAGCATAACACAAAATATCTGCTCAATTTGCTTGATATTATCAAATTTCTAGAATTCTCAATAATAAATCGCATTACCATCGACAAGCCGAAACCCAAAATTCGATAATTCAAAAACTTGTCTTTACTTTAAATTGAATTTGGAGGCATAAATCCAGAATTCTATGTTCAAATTACTCGAACTCGGTATCAGTTACACTAAAAATAAATTGAGGTTATCGAACCGTTGGGTATAATTCGATTGGAGGGTCACGCTGAAAGTTGAAACATTGTTATGTATAGCGCGGTATTAAAATTTTACGGCATCAGTTGACGTCACCCAGGGGTCATAGGAACACTTGTTTGGGACATATAAACTTAAGGTTTGGTTCGAGGAGACTGCTCCTTTGTTACAAATTATGAGTGTTGTAGTTATAAAGCTTGTTACATTACCAATCACACATCCTATAAAAAAACCGGCCAAGTGCGAGTCGGACTCTAGCTATCACGGTTCTTGAGATACAGCTCTGTGACAGACAGAAGGATAGACGGACAGACTGACGGACAGCGAAGTCTTAGTAATAGGGTCCCGCTCTTTCCCTTTGGGTACGAAACCCTAAAATGGCTAGCCACACATCTCAGTTGGTGCCTCTCAGCCTTCTAATGTTTTGCGCATCAAACATTTGTGTGATGAATATAGATGTTTGTTCTGTGTCTGGGTATTATTATGTATTATACGATGTACAAAATAAAAGTAATATAGTATATATTACTATATATTATTACTATTACTATATATTATTAGCCTATTACTATATAGTATATAGTAATAGGCCAGAACAAATCACGGTAAAAGAATGTTTACTTTTGAAGGCGCACAGCTGTATAATAAACTACCGTCAATTATAAAAAATGTAAGCTCGTTCAATGCATTTAAATTAAAACTTACTCAACATATAACTCAATCATGTACTTACTTAAAACAATAACTTTAAATGCATTGTATGAGTGCAAAAGTGAAGCAATGTTTAGCTATCTAGTTTAGAACACTGAATGTAGTTTTGAGCGACGTTTGTTAATTATTTACCCTAATATTATGTTTCTCATGTAAGTGACTGTAATGTCTTTTTTGAAAATAAATTTTTTTAAACCTATATAGGTAAGTTTATTAGTAATCTAGTTCTCATAGTACAAGCTTTGCTAAGTTTTGGAATAGATAGCGATATGTAACATGTCCATAAACATAAGAAAAAAAATTAAATATGATTACGATTATAATCCCCCAAAACGGTAGATAACCTCTTAGATTTCCAGGCGCTTAGATCCTTGAAGATGTCTAAAGGAGGTAATCAGAGGCACGTCAAAACATTATATTTGGAAAAACTTGAAACAGGCACCAATTACATATCATATATAAAATAGCTTTTATTAAATTGATAGCTTTTATTTCGGTACCAAGACAGCAGGAGTGTTTGATTATTAAAAACTTTATTATTATTTAAACTATTTTTAATTAAACTTGCAAAAAATCGAGTGCTTCCTCTTTCTATCCAATAAGTATTTATCTTCATTCTACCCTCAAATCTACAATTAATTCTTAAATCTACAATTAATTTTAAAAAGGACTTCAAAGAGCATTTTCATTGTATATTTCAAGATCTTCGCCGAAAATAAATAGAAGGATTCCCTGTTATTCTTTCAAATAACTAAAATCAAATAAAAATATTTGAAGCGTGTGATTTAGTTTTGGTCTCTGATGTAAAAACTGTAAATTGTACATGAATGGAATCTTATGTGTTATGTTAATCATTACTGTGTTTTGTTAAAGACAATGTTTGATGATTAGCAGCATGCAGATGAAAGCAGATGCTTGTTCTGTCTGCAAGTGATATTAAAAAAGCGATGACTGCCATTATAACGTCCTTAAGGCGAGTAATTAATGTGTTTGATGAATGCAGAATCGTTTTACGATTCAATACGATTAGTGAAACTTTTCTCGATAGATTTATTTTCCAAAGTTGCCTCTTCAAAAACACTAGTTCCGTTTTTAATCAAAACTATGAATAGCTAAAAAGTTAATTTTTAAATTCGTTAGATAATGATACTAGCTAAGTAAATTATAGACAGTCTTTTTAAGTTTGATAGTTTCAAGATAATGCAGTTTTATTACTTTTTCCGTCTTATCCGGGTTGACTCAGCATACAAAAAGTCAAAAATTTCTCTTATCACCTTAAAAAACATTTATTTCATACTCAGCCGCGGAAATCCATGAAGTATGGTTTAAAATCACCTACAGAGTTTTATAAAAGCGTCAATTCTGTTTGATTTATAAAGTTTTTTCTCAAAAGCACCAATAATCTCAGCGTTCCCGATTCAAAGCGACCTAGTTCTATAGAGTCGACCCGTGGGAGTTTTTCGCTAGAACTAATCTGCATATAAAAGAAACGGTGCTACTTTTATTTCAAGAATGGTATGAAAGAAAGCTTTTTAGGGTTCCGTACCCAAAGGGTAAAAACGGAACCCTATTACACACCCCCGTATTCAGGAACGACACTGTGAGAACACGCACCCACAGTGGACGAAATCTTTTTTCATAGGCATCGCTTTATGTGTTGTGCGACATTGCATAGTGTGACTAGAGGCACACTGTCGTGCGCCTATAACCAAAGTTGAGCTCTAGAGGCACACGTTAGTGTACGTCATAGTGTCGAACAACACATAAAGTGATGTTTATGAAAAGATTTCGTCCACTGTGGGTGCGTGTTCTCACAGTGTCGTTCCTGAATACGAAGGTAAGACTTCGCTGTCCGTCTGTCCGTCTGTCCGTCTGTCCGTCTGTCCGTCTGTCCGTCTGTCCGTCTGTCCGTCTGTCCGTCTGTCCGTCTGTCCGTCTGTCCGTCTGTCCGTCTGTCCGTCTGTCCGTCTGTCCGTCTGTCCGTCTGTCCGTCTGTCCGTCTGTCCGTCTGTCCGTCTGTCCGTCTGTCCATCTGTCTGTCACAGGGCTATATCTCATAAACCGTGATAGCTAGACAGTTGAAATTTTCACAGATGATGTATTTATGTTGTCGCTATAACAAAACAGAATGAAATAAATATTTAAGTAGGGCTCTCATACAACAAACGTGTTTTTTATAGATAATGGTACGGAACTCTAAGTGCGCGAGTTCGACTCGCACTTGGCAGGTTTTTTTCGTTCTTGTTCAGAAACACTCGCTTGTCTTGTCGCCACAACAGAATTTCAATGCGACGACTATGTATTTTTTTCTATTTAACGCGCAATACCTGGTCCGATGTCAATGGGCTTTAGCTATATCACTACATAGTATAAAGCAAAGTCGCTTTCCGCTTCCCGCGTCTGTATGTCTGTATGTATGTTTGCTTATATCTTTAAAACTACACAACGGATTTTGATGCGGTTTTTTTTAATAGATAGAGTGATTCAGGAGGAAGGTTTATATGTATAATAACATGCTACCCGTGCGAAGCCGGGGCGGGTCGCTAGTTGTAAATAAAATACTCCCGAGTGGTCCTATAAAAATCCTATCCTATTAATATTATGAATGCCAAAGTTTGTATATATGTTTGTACCCTAATCAAACGATCAACCACTGATTAGAATGAAATTTGCTGTAGTATATAGATAAATAAACAGATTATCAGAAGGGGGAGCTTATAATCCGAAAAACAACCCTTAAATAATCAAATTTTGCAAAATGGATGATTTTGGTATAGGCGCTGGTGTGCAACAAATCTAACATCACAGACTAAAAAGGCTTCGCACGGGTAGCATGTTATTATTATACATATAAACCTTCCTCCTGAATCACTCTATCTATTATTAAAAACCGCATCAAAATCCGTTGTGTAGTTTTAAAGATATAAGCAAACATACATACATACATACATACAGACGCGGGAAGCGGAAAGCGACTTTGCTTTATACTATGTAGTGATGTTTTACCTACATAATAAGTTTAGTGAATATCTTTTTTAGGGTTCCGTACCCAAAAGGTAAAATCGGAACCCTATTACTGACTTCGCTGTCCGTCTGTCTGTCTGTCCGTCCGTCCGTCCGTCTGTCTGTCACAGTGATGTATCTCATGAACCGTGATAGCTAGACAGTTGAAATTTTCGCAGATTATGTATTTCCCTTAAATATTTAAATATTTAAGGGGTTCCCATACAACAAACGTGTTTTTTTGCCTTTTTTATAGATACGGAACCCTTCGTGCGCGAGTCCGACTCACACTTGGCCGGTTTGTTAGTTTAGTCAGTACAAATATCATTGAAAATTACTTATTATAACGTTGTTAGCTGTGTAAACGAAAAAAAAACAAAATCCTACATTGCGCGTGGTCACTTGACTTTTATTGGGCACGTCCAGTATAAAATTGCGAAACCTACTTAAAAATTCAAATACTTATAACGCCACAGGCCACTTCATTAATGTGTGCCCAGCCTACGTGCCCGTCCAATAAAGTTTCGCCGTAATTTGGTGAGTAACATAGCGTTTTGGTAATAAAAAGGTTACGCAAAGGGAATGTAGAACGATTGCTTTTAATAATTAAGGTGAAGCTTGAAATCTTTATTTATTTGTATGGGCTGAGCTTCCCGGATAAGACGGAAAAAGTGATAAAACAGCATTATCTTGAAAACAGTTAAAAAATAAACTGTCTTTAATTTATGTAGCTAGTATGCTTATCTAACGAATTATAAATCTATTCATAGTTTTAAGTAAAAACGACACAGTGTACAGTGCCTGATCCGTATTCCGTCCGGGACCGTATACTAACTAAAAGCTCCGACCCAGCCCGGATACGACCCGGTCTAATATAAATCCCTTAACCATGATTCAAGCCTCATTTAGACGGAAAGTTCATGCCTCAAAGAAATTCTCGAAAAAGAGAAATGTTGAATCATGTAACAAACACGTACGATTGAAGCGAATATTGCCTTACCTACCTAACAAACCTACATTGCTTAGACAACAGTGAACTTTATACAATAGCAAAAAAGTTCAAATTGACTCTACGTTTTAGTTAGAAAACTTTTGTATGGGAAAAAGAAAAGTGCTGTTTTTAGGGTTTTCCCGGCAATTATTCGAATTTTTCTCACCTTTTAAACCTTTTCTAAACCACCACGTACATTTCAAGATCAAGATAAGATAAATCCGTTCAGCCGTTCTCGAGTTTTAGCGAGACTAACGAACAGCAATTGATTTTTATATGTTATTGTATCTTAGCCGTGTTTATCGCTCTTTAGTCGTATTAATTTGGTCTTGTTTGATTTTTTTATTTATTGTTTGAGAGAAAAGAGATTATTGTCTTCATTGCATAGACATTCTCGCTTGACTACGTTCGAGAAACTCTTTATAAATCGGCCTTTAACACGTCTGATTAAGCATGTAATGTATGTTTATCACGAATGAACATGTTATTTTGCTCAAAAATAAGAGAGTTGAATATAAAGAGTCTTGAAAGGACGGCCTTCACTCTGATCAAATGGATCGGTGACACTGGTATTTGCAAAAAACTGGTGGATACTGGTGAGAAGTGGATAAAAAAATATCTGACAACATTTTATAGAGGAAGCTTATTACGTGATCATTACGGTGAGTTGCCACCTACACGGAGCTGAGCGGAGCCGTGCGAAGCTGTGCGAAGCGGACCAATGACAGCGCTCGACATTATCAAACTCGAATATTTGAGCGCTGTCATTGGTCCGCTCCGCACAGCTCCACGTAGTTGGAAACTCACTTTAAGTGTCTTTTGTCTAGTTCTCATTTTTTCATAGATTTTGATAACGTCAGCACCATGGTGACCCAATTCACTATCTCCCATTACCTGTAAACAGTATGTTCACATCTATACATCACACATACAATCAGTGGTCCATATATCCACCTGCTATTTGTATGTGCCGGATCCGCTTCGATTTAAACCCATGACAAATTTAGAATAACTCAAAGTGTATACGAAAATCCGCCGATTGATAGATGGTCCAGGATTAAAAAGAAATAGAAAAAAATGCGTTGTGTATTCGCGAAAATGTACGTTTTAAAATAATGTAAATTTCGAGGAAAGTGATTCCGGATTCCCTTTGATGTTAACCATTTCGCTTGCACAACGCTCAACAAATTTAATTTTATATCAAAAGTGTTTACGTACTCTCCAATTCGAATTAAGTAAAAGTCTTTTTAATTTACTTACGACTTACTTTAATTAAAAGTTTATTAAATATAGATACAATTTATTTTTTTAGGTAACGAAAGCTTATTAAATATCAAGAGAAGTCTTCTCTTAATTTTATACAACGAAATATTTGTTAATGAAACGTATTAATACAGAGAGCATATTTTTTTACAAGCTTTTATTTAAAATGTAATGTACATGTATAGTATGTAAGTATATTTGTTCGGGTAGAATCTTGCAACTCAAGTTTGAAGCAGTTATCCCCAACCGATTGAGCTGAAATTTTGCATACATCTTTAATTCTGGTGACAATATAATAATATGACAGCGAGTTAATCTGATAATGGACTCAGGAGCTGTTCAACAGACCCAACGGAACTCCTTAGTTAATACTTCGTAAAAACTTTGCATACTTGTCAAGTTGTCAATGTTACGACAGTGCTCGATGGTTTGAACATTGAAAAAATATTTTTCAACAAAAAACTTATTTATATCTCATCTTTTGGCACACTAGATCTAGATAGACAAGTCTAATTTAATCGCAATCACTTAGATTTATCTATAAAACATTAGGTTTGTTTTCCCCGCCGTACGATTTATGAGACTAGACTATCATGGCCTTACATCATGTAACAAAGATAGCCATTACTGTCATATTAACATGTTAATGTCAGAGTTCCGGCACTGTCCGGTACATTATGGTCGAAGTTGACAATGTATTAGGAGAGCCAATTTGGCTCAGTTAATTACGTTAGCTCGTTTTTGTTCTGGCTGACATGCGACACTTAATACGCATGGAAGTACGGTCAGTAAACAAATGAAAGGCAAATGCAGGGCGTCCCACGCTATTTAAAGGCAAGGCCTTCATGCTTTGTAGAAACTGGCTAAAACTAGCGTGTGAGTAAGATTTAATCCTCGTTTAAACGTCGTTTTTAACATTTGTGAAAACAAGGCCAAATATTACGTAATTTTACTACTTTAATAATAATAATAAACTTTATTTAATTCACTAACAAGATTATAATATATATATGTTATTAAAGTCCTGAGCTACGTAATATATAACCTGTGATTCAGAAATCAAGTTCCTCTTCCATCCTTATGCCCTATTAATTAGTGTAATTTCAATTGGGGAACTTAAAAAACTTAAAAAGAAGAAAAATATGAATAGGTTAATCAAATGATAAGAACAAGACATAAATAAAAATAATACGAATACTACTCATAATACTAATATTATAAATGCGAAAGTTTGAGAGTGGGTGTGTGTGTATCTGTGTGTGTTTGTTACTCTTTTACCGCAAAAACTACTAAACGGATTAAAATAAAACTTTACAGTAATATTTGATAGTTTGTAAGTTTGTTTGTATGTTTGTGCCTCAATCAGGCTTAAACGACACAACGAATTAAGATGATATAAAATTGAGTCGATGTAGATATAATGCCCGAATAATATATAGACTAATTTTAAAATACGAAAAACATCCCCATTATTTTGACCCTTACCCTGCCAATATCACCATCTACCAACCGGAAATTCATATTATTTTTAATTGAGTCAGATCGTCCTAAACTACACCATTACAAAACAACAGATAATTCAATTTCAAGATTTTTTCTCGAAAATGTTTTTGAAAGTAAAATCTAATTTAGAAACCTCTCTAATTTAGATTTAACTGGGAAGGTAAATTTCAGGGTAAAAAGTATTTTCCCAATCAATTGGACTTTTTTTGATAACGGTACCCCAGCACGGAAATAGCGATCCAATTTCATCAAACCCTACTTACTCGTAATACACGGTTAAAGGTAATATATGAAAAAGTAGGTATTCCTCTAATTAATACGTTTTAATTTGGACACATTGTTGTGTTTATTTGTCAACCAAAGGCGAGAAACTACAAGATTATATTATGTACATAAAAATCAATTGTCATTTGTTAGTCTTGCAAAATCACGAAGACTCCGATTTAGTTGTGTCCGAAAATTGTATTCAGAGGCACGTCCAAACATTATGGTTGGCCCAAATTTTGCATACGTGACAGTTGCCGTCTATAAGAATACTAACTGGTTTCCTCCTGTTTTCCTTCGCCGTCTGTAAAGATCAAAATAAGGTGTTTTTTAGAAGAATTTTCAAGAAAAGTCTACTTTATATTTTTCAAACAATCGTGATTAGTCGACGTGACTATAGATTTTTACATGGGTTTTTATCACGTAATAACTTTTTATTTATTTTTCCGACAATTCGACTATATTACAATAGTCATAATGTTACAATAGTGTCTGTCCGCGACCATAGCTATTTTAACATAGTCGAAACGTCGGGAAAATAAATGAAAGGTAATTAAATGATAAAGACCCATGAAAAATCTATAGGTTTATCTATTTTTTATTTTATTTGGAGCAATATATCAACCACTATTTCACCATTACAAATTCATATCTGAACACGAAGCTACAACAGTTTTTCTCTAAAGCAAGGCCCTAAAATGGTAATGTCTTTTGGCAACAACCCCTGAATTAAAAGCTGTATACCCTAACTACCCTGTATCTAAGCACACCGGCCACGTCGTAACCGCTTGTTAAAACCGGAAGCTGACTAGAATTTAGGGGTAGTATTTCAACAGGACGGAGACGTGACAGAAATGAGGGCAGTTTTTGAAACATGATTTAGAAACTGTCAAAATTTGTTTACGTAAATATGTACAAGTATCGAAACGACTACAAGATACTACTACAGAAGTACTACTATACTACAACTACTACTATACTACGGAAGCAGTTCTGTTATTACATGGTACAAAATAACTAAAATTTTGTAAAATACGATTTACGACTATACTACGGTTAGACTACGGTTACCAATATTACCACAATACGAGAGCGACAGGAAGCTCGTACCAACCGGCAAAAACTGTCATTTCTACTGCTCGGAGGCAATGAGCCGCTTAAATTTTGTAATAAACATAAATTTTCTATTTAAATTATTAAATCAAGTAACTACAATTATATTCGGAATTTTTATTTATAAACTCAAGGTGTCCCGCAATATTATTTTATTGCAAATTATTTGTTTATTCTCTGACAGTCACAATAATCTGAAAGCTCCAAAAGATTCTAACAGATGGCGATATCTGTTGAAACAGCAGAAACGCGTGGCCGGGTCTGCTAGTAAATACTATAAAAACTTGATTCCGGTCCCATCCCGTTCGCGTGTAAATAGAGTTTTAGAATGCAGGTTTCAGGGTTCGTGTAAGGAATAATCGATGAAATTGTAATGTTACCTGGCTTGTTATGTTTAGCTTTTCAATATAATATATGTTTTCTTAAACTTCTTTTAAAAATGGTTATTATTTTCTGGTTTGACTTAAATCCTAATCACTACATAGTATAAAGCAAAGTCGCTTTCCGCTTCCCGCGTCTGTATGTATGTTTGCTTATATCTTTAAAACTACACAACGGATTTTGATGCGGTTTTTTTTAATAGATAGAGTGATTCAGGAGGAAGGTTTATATGTATTAAACCCGTGCGAAGCCGGGGCGGGTCGCTAGTAATATTATAAATGCGAAAGTTTGTGATAAGGCTGCTATGTTTGTTTCTTAATCAAAAATAAACGAAAAAACGAATTAACATGAAATTAAAATTTGCTGTAAAATCTGAAAAAAAATCTGAATAAATAAAGGGGTAACTTATAATCCGAAAAACAACGCACTTTTGACTAATGAATGATACGCATTCTACCAAAATTCGTAAGTTATTTTATCTGTACAAGGTTTGTAAAGAAATAAATTTACCTATGTGCTTATTACAAAGAATAATTACAGAACAACGTTTGTCACGGGTCGGCTAGTAAAATATAAATTTGTTATATCCCTTTTACGAGCAACAAAACTCTTTTGAACTTTTTAGAGACTAGTTTTTAAACGAAAATATTGTAATTTCACTTTAATATGAAACAGGCTAACCTCTTTACATAGTGTTTACATCGTTTACATTTTGTGATTTTGTTTACAGCCCAAAATACATTTTTGTTCCAACATGACCGATCAATCACCTGCGTGAAAAACTACCTCGATTCGATAGATACCTCATATTCCAAGCATAACTTTTTTTTATAAAATATACAAAATAAACACGTTATCGTTCTGCAAAAAGTGTTATAAACGGTCAATTTAATTGCTCTATTACAATATTTGGAAAAGTTGCTTACATTTTTCTTGCTTTTCTTGATAAATAAATATTCGTGGACCTATTACACAGCGCCATCTTGCATAAAACTAAGAAAAGCTTGTACTATGTGTACCAGATGACTTATAGAATACTTATACTACTTTTACTTCAGAAATAACTCTCATATTACATTTTCTATATTTAAAAACATTATCTTTTAGAGAGTATTTAATAGTAAACTATACAAAGTATATATGAGAATCGAAACCACGACCTACAGCGCAGAAAACCGAGTTACTACCAACTAAGCTGTGAGGCCAGTCAGATAGGATTTGTTGTTTTCAGTTATAACTTAAAATAACTCCACATTTTAGTATCATTAAGGCCCGGCTCACACCCACACACGTATTTCAATGATTTTCAGGTACCGATTTAAAAACCAGGAATCACAATTGTGAGGATATAATGATACAAAATTACTGATAATATATTCATCTTTAATAGTAGATAATAAAAACTGGCCAGTTCTATACAACATTTTCAAAAAAATACGTTTTTACCGTCGCAAGAACCGCTGAAAATGTCGAAAAATGGGGTCTGGTTAGGTACCAATATCTTTAGACCCACAGCATATTTTTATTTGAAAATAATACGAAATTGTAGATTTTATATTTCTCTATACCGCGTGGCATTATCTTGTTTTCAAATAATTTACTTTTTCATTTATGAACAATATAAAATGCAATAAAACTTATCCATACATTTTTTCCATACAAAACTCACATTCACCTCAAGTCGGCACGTCAGTCAGCGCTCAGACGCGCTCGGGGAAGCACGTCCACGTCACATTTTTCTTCGAATTTAGGGGAAGTCTGACATAACCGGATACTGGGGTAAAATAGTGGACATGCAAAACTAATGATAACATTTGTATAATATATTGCCTTGACGAATTTGGTGCAAGCCACACAGATGAAGGTTAGGTACAATGCATGAGTTGTAAGGGCTGGGCTCATGTACACTGTACAGACTATGAAAGAGTTGGATGATTTTTTTGTAGAAGATGCGTTACATCGAGTTACGTTTCGAAACAGTATGATAATAGTTTACGGTTTTACCTTTTTGCATACGTCGCGTTGGAGCAAAATCGAAATAAGCAGATGTTTCGTATTTGATTGTTATTTTAATAAAAATATTAAATTTCAGAAAAATGTGAACCTGTTTGTGTCCCTAATTAGTCCTACTAAATAAATATAAATAATGATTTGATACATTTCTGTTTTGAAATGAAAGTTCTAAAAAGGTACCATGACCCTTAGTACGGTTTTAACCCGGCCTCCCCTATATTACCAAGCGTGTTTTTTTATACATGGATGGAAAAAATTGATACTTTATCTGAACAAAATGCGAAAAATTACCTGAATTTTCGATTACGAATATAATTTATATTTATTATCTATCTACATTTAATATTATAAATCTGATTTGTTTGTGCGGATGTTAGGTATGTTTGGATGTTTGTACCTCAATCAGACTTAAACGACTAAACGGATGAAATTGAAATTTGCTGTCGATGTAAATATACCCCTAGCTTATAAATATGCTATTTTTAATTTAAAAACATCCCCAAAACTATAAAAAGACTCCGAGTGCTGGTGTGCAACAAATCTAGCATTAATCAATTTTGACGACTGATGAATGACTGACGAATGATACGATACGCATTGAACCAAAAATGTTGAACCTTCTAAAAAGGTCGGTATTTGTTATTATCAAGGCAAGGTTTATCTGGGGGCACGGTAGTGCCCCCGCCAAGTTAAGCAAAAAAGCGGCACAGTCGTACCATCCTTTTCTCGAAACAGTTCAGGTCATTTTTTGGACAGACAGACAGACATTGAAATCTCACAACTTTTTACGATAGAAGAACTGAGTTGCGTTGCGAGAATTGGCTTTTTATTTTAATTTTTACAAGTTGTTTTTGATGGCATATACTTAAGTTGTACATGATGCAAATAATTAAATATTAAAAAAATAATAAAGTGTCCTGAAAAATTGTTTAATTCGAAATACTGAAAGTGCTCTTTAGTGTTTCGTAGTTTACAAAAAACCCTTATAGTTTTGCCATTTCCGTCCATTCGTCCGCAGCTTAGCTCAGATACTCTTAATACTAGAAAGCTGTAATTTGGCATGAATATACTAGTCACGCCGACAATGTGGTAGAAATAAATATATATTTTCAGATGTTTTTTTTTCTCGCATACTCTCTCCATGTCTTTGGATAGGTCTTAAAAAGTATTGCGGGTTTGTGATGTCATTTAGTATAAATACAATGGAAAATATGAATTTGTAAAAAGAGCAGCTGGTCATCTCTTTTTCTGGAAAGAAAATATTATGGAAGATTATTTAGTAAAATTTTACAATAACTGTTTAATTCCAGAACTTGTTGACCCTCGCTACGCGCTGTCTATGGATCTTCGAGATCATAGCTCGCACACAATATTCAAAAGCATACCTACATATTTTATCAGTATTTCACTTTCAAAACTTTCTGTGAGTGGTACTCGAAACGTTGACGGTGCCGTCATCGATTTTAGATGACAATAAGTTTTTTTATTAAAAATATATTTTTTAAATCAAGCTTTTGTAAATTCTTGTGCTCTAGTTCTCGTCAAGATAAAAATAACGAGCCCAAACGCGACGTGGTTATGTTGTGTAGTTGAGGAGTTCCGATGGCTACATCCGACCTCCATCATCAGACCAGGTATATAGATATGCAAAGTTTTGCCTCAATTCGACTATTTAGTGAAGAGTTCCGTTGAACAGCTCCTGACTCCATCATCAGATCAGCTCGCTGTCACCATATTATGTATGCAAAATTTCAGCTCAATCGATTGGGGATAACTGCTTAAAATTAAGTTGCAAGATTACACCTTATCAAACATAGATACATAAATATGTACATAAACTGCAAGTTAAATAAGAGCTTATAAAAAAACGATACTTACCGTTTTGTCATAATGTATTTTATTAGTAGGTATAGGTACCTAACAAATATTTTTTGCACAGTCAAATATTAGTAACTGTGTAGTAGCACTTTACGATTTGTAACCTGTCTTATAATATATATTAATTTTTTCTATATTTATTTTCTTTTTGTCAAGTGCAACCTATAAAATTATTAAGTACATACCTACCTATACAAATATGACATACCTATTGCACCAAATATTTTCAAGTATCAAGACTAGTTATTTAGTCTTGGTAAATGAAGTGTGAAGTAGCTTCAATGTGTGCGTTTGCACTATTCGTAGTGTGCGGCCACAGAATACGGAAAAGTACAAAAAATGCGAGCTGTCATATTTGAAACAGCCGCCTTAAGGGTAAAAACAATACGTAAAATAGGTAGTAAATAAAACGCCAGTAAAAGTTTCAACGTATAAACTTTAGTACCTAGGGAATAAAAAAGTTTCAATATTTCAATCACTTTTAAATTTTCGAATCGTAAAACTTTCAAATAAAAATCCCACTGAAACTACAAAGTGAAGTGAACAAACAAAAAATTATGTAGAAAAAGGAATACAACTGTAATACCCAGGTACGCTCGACATCCTATCAGATCTCCAGGCACTCAGATCCTTGAAGATATCTAAAGAGGTTAGCTAGAGGCACGTCCATTACATTTGGCACATACCCACATTTTGCAGTAGTTAGCATTCCACACGTGACAGGTTCCAAGCCCGACGCAGCTAGCAAGAATACCAACTGGTTTCCTCACAATGTTTTTCTTTACCGTTATAAGCAGGATAATGCATACAATTTTCGAACAAGAAAATCCGTGTGAGAGCTTTAAAAACAAACGTTATCAGAATAAAGCGGCGAACATTTGCGTGAACATTATTGACAGATCGTGCGTGACGGTGCGACGTGTCACGCCATGTGACCTGTCACGCAGCTGTTTGAAAGGATTTGGAAAGTTAACGGTACTTTTTGCTCTATTAAAAATTCATAGTCACGATACAATATAAAAATAGCCATGTTGACCGAGTGAAAGGTATCTTTTTAAGTCAGAAGGTCGTGAGTTTGAATCCCCGCTAAACTCTTTCAGTTATCTGGTTCCCATAGTTTTAGTTAGTTAGAGCTAGATGGCTATGTGAAATGTCTACCAATATATTTTATTTTTTTATTAAATGATTCGTCGAAAACTGAGTAAATAATCTGCTTTGATCATTATTTGGACTTGTAATTTAATGTTTTAACACAAATCTCTGTTTTAGTATGATTAAAGATCTAACTCGTAATATCGGGATTGAGTCTATTACTTATTAAAGCCGTATTGGCTGAGTGGGAGGTACATCGACTATCAATCTGAAGATCGTGGGTTCGAATCTCGGCGTGCATCAATGGATTTTTCTGTTTGAAAAAATTATATGCCCATCAATAACACGTGCATAAAACGGTGAAGGAAAACATCGTGAGGAAACCAGTTGGTAGCGGCGATTGGCTTGCAACCTGTCACTTATGGAATGCTAACTACTGCAAAATGTGGGCATGTGCAAAATATAAACTTTGGACGTGCCTCTGACTACCCCCACTCTTCAAAAGGTCTAATCGACTAGAGATCTGAATGGATGTCCGAACTTGAGTATTACAGTCGTGATCCTATTTTTTTTTTTTTTTATAAAATTTACTTCTCATATCTCAATTTCACTAAAAAACCAAACGTATCATAACCATTATCTAAACACGTGGCAGCGTGTCCGGCCAAGTTCAAAGAAACAGCACCGTGTGTAATATAATACGAACTATTTCGAGCTACTTTTGAACTCAAAACCTATTTAACCTACATATTCATATTATCATCGCAAGTTCGTAAGGGCTCAGGCTGCTAATCGTACACTTGTCATTACGACCCAGTGGAAGGAGAGAGTCCTTTAGGACTCTCTCCTTCCACTCTCCTTTACTTTGTAAAGGACCGTTGGGTGTTAATGAGTACAAAGCTGAAAAATGGGCTGGGCCGGAATGGCCATATTTTGTGAGTACCTTAAAAAGAACTGCGGGCCTTTAGAGGTTATAGTATATTAATAGACAGATCAGATAACGGAACTGATTACCTGAGCAAACTTCATTGAATTCCGCCGATAAAGTAGGTACTATTTTAAGAACAAGCAGAATTAATTGCCGCGAGATAAGAGCGACGATAAATATAAGAAGGCTCACAAAATTGAGAGGCTTTGCAGATAATTTTATCTTTGTTTGCAGACAATATTGTATAAAACTGAGTTGGTTTATTTATAAAGTTGACTACTTTGATAATACGATTCACTGATGTTTTTTGTAAAGCCTTTTGAGAACGGACGGTAACTACGGTAACGGTATGAGCTTATTGAAATTAGACAGGACAACGTCTGCCGGTGTTGCTAGTAGATTATGTATTACAGATTATTAATAATAATATTTTTGTTTATATATTTTTAGTCATGTTATTATTTAACTATAGATTTTAACACGGGTGTTTATCTCTCTACTAATTACGATAGTTTGAAAAATAATATTATTCTTTGTTTACGCTCTCATTAAATAATTTTTTTTTATTTATTTACGAAAACACGGAACTAAATGGAGATAAATGGGAACGTTTGGAAGAGACTTCGGTGTATTTTTCTGGAACAAATTGGTGACGTTTTGAAAAAAGTCCAAGTCAAGGGTAACTACATGTGATGAGGGCGAATGAAGCAAAGAAAGTATGTCAGGATAGTAGCAAGTAGAAAGCCGTGGTCTGCCTGTTAAAAAAAAAGCCTAAAAACCTAAAACAGGCGTGATTTTATTATGTATTTAGGTAGGTATAATTTCTACTACTCAGTAGTACCTCTCTACTTATTACTATTTATATAAATATACTACCAGACAGGGCCACGCTTTGCTGTGTCAATAGATATCGCCATCTGTTAGAATCTTTTGGAGCTAACAGATAATTGTGACTGTCAGATAATAAACAAATAATTTTGCAATAAAATAATATTGCGACTATAAATTGAAATGTAAGCTAACCTATCTTTCAAGTTGGATCAAACTGCACACGGTGTGAAAAGTTTGATTAAATTCGGTTAAGTAGTTTAAGAGTCCATCGCGGACAAACAACGTGACGCGTAGTTTATTTATATTATGAAAAATTGTTTTATAAACACACTCTGACCAGTCTTCCATTCATCCTTCATTAGCAGCCGCAAACTGTTTATTTTCCAGATTTCATTAAAATAGGCTTTTTAATACGAGTAGGTAGGTAGTCTGAAAACAATGTAAAATCTGTCTCAAAATCTATTAAAACCATTTAATATCAGTAACATCCATTTGTTATGGTAATTAATGAGATGCGGTTTCGTTCATCGAACATCGATTCAATTATGGTTGTTTTATTATTTCAGTCAACGGCAGTATGGAGGTTTTATGATTAAAAAATAGATAGAAAGATAGATAGAAAATACTTTATTGCACACCATAAAAAGAAATAAAACATATATAATAAGAATACACAACAAAAAAACTATGCTGAACAATGGGCGGTCTTATCGCTAATCAGCGATCTCTTCCAGACAACCTTTGGATGGAGAAGGACTGATGATATTATATGGGGCATTGATGATGCAATATTATAATGAGACTTACATATATGACATAAATGAAATAAAAATAAAATAACTACTTAATACATATTTATGGAAAAAGAAAAATAAAGCAAACAACTCAGCGACAACAGGACAGATAGTGTTCCCTTAACATAGATTTAAAAATAGGGAGAGATTTAGCACTCCTGACAGACACAGGCAGCGCATTCCACAACCGAGCAGCCTGCACTGTAAAAGAGTTATCATAATAGGAGGAGGAGTGAACAGGTGTCTTAAGTTGGAAAGTTTCGGAGGAGCGCAAGGAACGAGGGTTGGATTGGTGGAGGAATTGGAAACGTTCTTTAAGATAGGAAGGTGAAGAAGAGTTAAATAAAATATTATATAAAAGATTTAGAAAGTGAGTATTCCGACGAAGACGTATGGGTAACCACTTGAGCTTACTGCGAAACTCCGAAACATGATCATACTTGCGTAAACCAAATATGAATCGTATTCCGAAGTTTTGCAGTCGCTCTAGTTTATTTAGCTGCTGTTCATTAAGGTCTAAGTAACATGAATCAGCGTAATCCAGAATTGGAAGAAGGAGTGATTGTGCAAGCGAGATTTTGGTGGCAATGGGAAGGAAGTTCCGTAACCTTCTGAGAGAACCCACTGAGGCAAACATACGACGGCTGATTTCAGTAATCTGCGGTCCCCACGAAAGTTGCCTGTCGATGAGTACGCCTAGATTTTTGACCGTTTCACTCAGAACTAAGTGAGTACTATTAAAAACAACTTGAGGAAGACTAGTCCAATCTATCTTAGATACCATTCGCGAGCCCCCAACTACAATGACTTGAGTTTTGAGAGGATTTACCTGGATGCCGTACGCTTCACTCCAATTTAGAATACTACCCAAGTCACTGTTTAGAGAATGTATCGCTTCAGGTAGCTGTTCTACTGTGGCTTGTGTGTCTTTATTCAAATTCAAATTCAAAAATCATTTTATTAACATTGTGTTTATTAAATCATCAAAAATAAGAAATTAAACCTCTGAATTTTTGCATCAGTACAGACGACATTGCGTTCTAAAAGAGTAACTAGAGGCAATAAAAAAAATTCTAAGACTCTTTAGGTTTTCTGAAAAATAGTCCGATCTTACCAGAAAGCACTGTATTTCAATAAAATCACAAGGATCACTTTGAAACGTCTTAGGAACTAGGTGAAGCTACGCCTTTTCCTCGCGACTAAGCCTAGAAGAATCAGGCAACAAACACGGCTTGGGGTCTATAATTTTTTTTTAAGATCCTTTCCTTGATGCTATATAGAGCTCCAGTGGTGCTGATTGTATATGTACAAGGTGATCCCTACAAAAACAAACTGATTAAGGTCATTTTAAATAGAAATACTGCTAATTACCACGTATTTACAAGCTTTTATTTAACTTGCAATGTATGTATGTTTAATGTTTCTTGTATGTTAGGGTGGAATCTTGAAACTCAATTTTGAAGCAGTTTTCCCCAACCGATTAAGCTGAAATTTCGCATACTTATGTAACTTCGTTGACAATGCAATAATATGATATCGGGATGATCTGATGATGGAGTCAGGAGCTCCTCAACAGTCACTCACAACGGAACTGCTTAGTAAATACTTCGATGGAGTAAAAACTTTTCATTCTTATCAAGTTCCGATGACAATGTTATATAATGTGACAGGTGGTAGCGCGCTGGTGCTCGATGAATTTAATTATTTTACAAAAGCTTATCATTGAAAAATATTTTCAACTGAAAACTTATTTCTTGTATTTTTGACGTTTCAAGATAATGCTCTTCATCAGTTTTGGCATTTGGTCGATACGTTGTCGATACGATAGTGGTTCATGCTAATCTCCCAGGCCCATTAGCTATTGCTAGGTACAAGGCAAATAATTCATGCTTCGGGCAAATGTCAAAATAAATCATTCCTCATTCTTGTAAGTCGGTTTTGTTTTTAAAACAAAATTATTCATTAAACAACGAATGTCTCTCTCTTCGTACCTATCTAAATAAGAAGCTATTTTAGGATTTTTGCTTTCTTTGTTTGATCTCAGCATTTGCCTGGAAAATTCAACTCAGCTTTTGTTTGCTTAGAAAACGGCACCGTCATATAGCAACCGAAAACATGCCGATGTTAAAAAAGAATTATATTACGTACGTAACGTATTTTGTTTGATATATTTTTGCAACAAATGCTTGCACACCACTAAACTTAAAAAGACATTCATTTCCATACACGGTAGACATCCTCTCAGATTCCCATGCACACGTCACATGTCTAAAGGTGTAGTCAAAGGCACGTACGTTTATTTTATTTACACTTAGCAAGCCTTGGTACATTCATTTAAACCATTAAGAGATGTCGCGACGCTTAATTTAATAGTATGTAAATGTTATACAGTGCATACCTGAAGCCATACTGGCCTCACAGCTCTGTTGATAGTAACTCTGCCTTCTGCGTTGTAGGTTGTGGTTCGATGCCCACCTAGGGCAAATATTTGTGTGATTAACATAGATGTTTGTTCTGTGTCTGAGTGTTACTATGTATATTAAGTATGTATTTACAAAAAAAAACTATCAGTTATCTGGTTCCCATAGTACTCACAAGCTTTGCTTAGTTTGAGGTTAGATGTGTGTAAAGTCTGAAATTATTTATTTATTACCTTATGCTTATAAAATCGGGCATCATAATAACGGGATACAACATCTTGAAAATCAATGCTGCCCAAGCGCGTAGCCAGGATTCTCTATAGGGGGGGGAAGATAAAAAAATCCTAGAGTGTATTGTTTTAATCGTGGTTTTTAGAGATCCGTACCCAAAGGGTAAGAACGGGACCCTATTACTAAGATTTCACTGTCCGTCTGTCTGTCACAGGGCTTTATCTCATGAACCGTGATAGCTAGATAGTTGAATTTTTTACAGATTATGTATTTATGTTGCTGCTATAACAACAAATACTAAAAACAGAATAAAATCAATATTTAAGGGGGGCTCCTATACAACAAACGTGTTTTTTTTTGCCGTTATTTATAGATAACGGTTATTTATAGACGGAGCCCTTCGTGGGCGAGTCCGACTCGCACTTGGCTGGTTTTTAACATAATGATATAAGTATCTCACTTTAGAAGTGGAGTCTTATCGCTATTAATTAGTGTCATTGTTTAAAGTAAGAAAAGATGAAAAAATCTTTTTTATCAGTGACCTTCCAGCTCTTCTAGAGGAAGGAAGCTGCCCCCCCTGCCTGTACCTCGCTACGCCCATGCTGCTGCCTGCCATATATAATTCCCACCACGCTTGTCCCTAAGCCACCTGCATAATCCCATATTCTGAGGCCTACATTACCGCTACTTGGATATTCCTGCTAGATATTCTAGTCTTGTGACGTCAGCAAGTTACCATATTTGGAGAATTTGAAAACATTATGCCACCGATGCTATTTTTACAAGCTTTTATTTAACTTGCAATGTATGTATGTATGTAACTATGTCTGTTAAGGTGGAATCAAATTTTGAAGAAGTTATCCCCAACCGATTGACCTTAAATTTTGCATACTTATGTAACTTTGATGACAATGCAATAATATGGTGACGTTAAGCTGATCTGATGATGGAAACAGGAGCTGTTTAACAGACACTCACATCGGAACTCCTTAGTAAATACTTCGATTGAGTAAAAACTTTGCATACTGCTCAATCGATGACAATGTTATATGATGTGACAGGTGATAGCGCGCTGGTTATTGATGGTTTTAATGATTTTACAAAAGCTTGTCATTGAAATATATTTTTCAACAAATAACTTATTTTAATTGAATATTTTTTTGATTTTAATTGAAAGATTGAAATTGATATTTTTATAAAAGAACCTGCTTTTGCGGTTTATAATAATTATAAATAATTGTTATGTTATGTGTAAACAATTATGATCTATGAACTATGACTACATAACAAATGATCTTTTAAATCCGTCATCATATTTTGTCACTTGTCACGGTGAATGGTGATACAATTATTGTATAAAGAACTCTGGTTCTTGAAATGATCGCCAGAGGCGCTACTCGACTTCATACAAAAAAACCACATCTACTGTGAAACAGTCTATTTCGTCTGTCGTTTATTTATTGTTTTCCTCATCTCACACTGACAATAAAACTATTATTTTGAAATTGATATCACATTTGTATCACTCATTTTACTTATCAAATTGAGCCTTCATCTTGTTCTTACGGCACCACACTGGAGCTCTACATAGTATTAAGGAAAGGATAATTGAAAACTATGATAGCCGTGTTTGTTGCCTGATTCTTCTAGGCTTGGTCACGAGGAACAGGCGTAGCTTCACCTAGCTCCTAACACGTTTCAAAGTCATCCTTGTGACATTAATATCGCTTGCTTGGCGACTAATAATATAGCTATATGACCCATATTCATAAACGCTAGCTTTTTACAATGTAGTCCGCAGCGAACCGACTTTCAGAATACGAGAAAAACGTCAAGATCACTTCAAACCCTAAAATATCACCTACACACCTCTATCAGGACTGACTCTTATCCCCATATTCTTAGATATAACCTCGAAATATCTCCACCTCGACTCGACCTCGAAATCGTGGTTTGGTAGTTTTCGTTGATAAAACTACCTCGATTTTGCGTCGAGTATTTCTCAGTCAGAGCTGTCAACTCAATGTACCTAGATGTACTCGACATTTTTCGACAGCTTCTAAACGATGCATGCGTGTGACGGTGTGTTTGATAAAAATCTCGTAATGATGTAATGACGTAATCGAAGAACCTCCAAAATATGGATTTAAGATACTAAGGTAGTTTTCGAGTGAAAGTTCGAGGGTCCTCGAAAGAGTTTGAGACAAGGTAGAGTTGAGGTTAACTAAGAATATGGGGGGATTAGTTCGGTAAAGTAACAGGACACAGCTCGTTAAACCGCGCCACTGCAGGAGCCGTTCGCTCAGTTAACACGTGCAGATACAATCAGATTCAATTTCCTGATGCTAGCAGGTGTAGGAGTGTATGGCCATTGTCGACCGACATCCGGTTTTAATATCTTTCGTTGATAACTTTTTCAAATCATTATCAACGCATTAATGATGTCCTTGGTAATGCAGGCTTATTCCGTAAAAAAATATATTTGGTAACTGGTTTGCAGAATATTTTTCTCGCATCGGCTAGATATATAGATAGATAGATAATACTAAACTTTATTGTACACCAGAAATAAACAAACAAATAATTTTCGAATTACTCTGGGCGGCTTTATCACTAAAAAGCAATTTCTTTCAGGCAACCTAAAGATGAAAAGTAGTGAGCAAAGTAACTGGAAGGCAATGTACAAGCAACAAAAATAGAAATAACTTTATGACTTTAATACCTATGATAAGAACGTATAGATTATTTAAATACTTAATATTAAATGATTACTTAAGAGTAACAATATATACCTACACAAATAGATTATATAAATATATTTATTATTTATAATAGATAGTCTGGGTTTATAACACGCTTTTATAAGCTTGGGTTGTACTCGTATGTATGTAACGGAATCTTTGAACGTAATTTTGACCTACTTCAAAACGTCGGTCACAATCATATACTAAAAATAATAAATACATATTGGTGGACAATTTTACATAGCGCCATTTAGCCTCAAACTAAGCAAAGCTGTACAATGGGAACCAGACTAAATTGAAGTCAATATAATATTTAAAGCTATTGTAGATTAAGTTGTTAAATGATTCAAATTATTATGTATTTCAAATTATTCAAAATGTCAATCTTTATTATAGAATTATGTATTTAATGCAATTCTCATTCTTATTATTACTACAATTATTGGAACGAAGTTCCTTATCGCGCGTTGTGAAAGGGGGCTAGACGGAAAAAATTCTTACGAAAAGTTGTCACGAAAAGTTGTCACGAAAAGTTGTCACGACACTTTTTTGCTATAGTATATCTATTAATATATATATCTATTAATTGTGTCGAGGTCGAGGTCGAGGTGGAAGTGGAGGTCGAGATGGAGGTGGAGGTCGAGGTCGAGGTCGAGTTCGAGGTCGAGGTCGAGGTCGAGGTCGAGGTCGAGGTCGAGGTCGAGGTCGAGGTCGAGGTCGAGGTCGAGGTCGAGGTCGAGGTCGAGGTCGAGGTCTAGGTCGAGGTCGAGGTCGAGGTCGAGGTCGAGGTCGAGGTCGAGGTCGAGGTCGAGGTCGAGGTCGAGGTCGAGGTCGAGGTCGAGGTCGAGGTCGAGGTCGAGGTCGAGGTCGAGGTCGAGGTCGAGGTCGAGGTCGAGGTCGAGGTCGAGGTCGAGGTCGAGGTCGAGGTCGAGGTCGAGGTCGAGGTCGAGGTCGAGGTCGAGGTCGAGGTCGAGGTCGAGGTCGAGGTCTAGGTCGAGGTCGAGGTCGAGGTCGAGGTCGAGGTCGAGGTCGAGGTCGAGGTCGAGGTCGAGGTCGAGGTCGAGGTCGAGGTCGAGGTCGAGGTCGAGGTCGAAGTCGAAGTCGAAGTCGAAGTCAAAGTTGATTCCCCTTCCCTTGTCCCACGTTATTTTGTGAGAACTTCGTTCCATCCGGGTGTCCCTTGACACCTCTCAAGTTTTAGTAGTATCTTATAGTAACTACAATTAGTATGTAGTACCTGTAGTAAGTACTTAAGCTTACTTAGTATGTAAGTAATAAAACTGTTATTTTATGACGTGTAAAGGTGTTTACCAATAAATGACTATTATTGACTATTATTATTGTTTTATCACGTTTCGATACAGACAAACGGAAACAAGCACAGAAACAGTCGAATGACACGAAGAGCGTCTCAAAGACGTGTCATTCCAGAACCTATTTCCGAAGACCAAATTCGTCTTTTTAGGGTTCCGTACCCAAAGGTTAAAAACGGGAACCTATTACTAAGACTTCGCGGTCCGTCTGTCCTTCTGTCCGTCACATGGTCGTCTAATAAACCATGATAGCTAGACAGATGAAATTTCACAGATGGTGTATTTCTGTTGCCGCTATAACAAACAAATACTAAAACAGAATAAAATAAATATTTAAGTGGGGCTTCCATACAACAAACGTGTTTTTTTGCCGTTTTTAGGGTTTCGAGTCTAGAAGAAACCCTTATAGTTTCGCCATGTCCGTCCGTCCGTCCGTCTGTCCGCAGCTTAGCTCAGAGACTATGTATATTTGGCATGTGTATTTGTACTCCATGGTGTGGGGTATTGTTAGATAGGTCTTTAAAAATTATGGAGGGTTTGTGAAAACAACTTTTCGATTAAGAAATCCGTTTGTGAAATATTAAGCTTTAAAGTGCCAATTTTAGGACCCGACACGCACTTAGCCGGTTTTTTTCTATAGATAATGGTACGGAACCCTTCGTGCGCGAGACCGACTCGCACTTGGCCGGTTTTTACTTTATATCGACAAGATTGAGGAAATGTAAGATTTCCTATATAAAAGGCGAGTAGTTTATTTTGGATTTTGGTGGGTTTTGAATTTCTTAACTCCGTTTATCCTGTTGGCTTACAACGAGTATTACCAAAGTTTGTCGCAAATATTTTACTTTAGGATGTTTCTGTCTTTTCACTATCACTACATAGTATAAAGCAAAGTCGCTTTCCGCTTCCCGCGTCTGTATGTATGTAGGTATGTATGTTTGCATAAATCTTTAAAACTACACAACGGATTTTGATGCGGTTTTTTTTAATAGATAGAGTGATTCAGGAGGAAGGTTTATATGTATTAAACCCGTGCGAAGCCGGGGCGGGTCGCTAGTATAAAATAAATATTAGTGGAATATATTATGGACTATAGATTTTGACACGGGTCTTTATCACGTACCTTTAATTTATAGTTAATTTATATTATTTATAGTTATGTCTACTAATCACGATAGTTTGAAAAATAATATTAGTGGACGTTTTACACATCGCCATCCAGCTCCAAACTAAGCAAAACTATTAGTACTAGATAACTGATAGAATACTTATACTAAGTTTTTATAAATACATACTTATAATAACACCCAATAGACGACTTGACATGATCACTCAATTCTAAGGTTGTCTGGAGGAGATCGCTTTTTAGCGATAAGCCCGCCCATTTTAGTGTTTTCTCTAGTTTCCGTTGTTACTATTTTTTGTTTGTGGTGTACAATAAAATATTTTCATTCATTCATTAATTTATTTTGCACGTAATCCTAATAGATAACTTACAAGCTGGATTTTTTTCTTTAATTCAACATTTTGGGGCCAAAAAATATAAAGGGAAAGTTCTATTATCACACAAAGTCGTTTCCGCTATCAAATATCAATGTCAACGTGGAACGTGACATACGTTCCACGTTTCCGGGGATTCATTTATTGCAAGATTGTTCTATAATAACAGATGTGTCACTTTGAATTAGATGCCAATGAAAAATGAGCTTTATCACGATCACTGAAGATTCAATTTGGATACGGCTGCGAAGCGGCTTCGTTGCCTAACTAAAGACTACTCGCAACTTCGTTCACGTGAAGTTATTTTTAAACAGACAACAAACCCCGCTGCAATCCTAAAGACCCCTAAAGAGAACTTTAGGGGTTGAATTTTGGAAGTTTCTTAGTGTACCCCTACACACCAAAATAAAATATCACACGGTAACTAATACAAAATATAAAATAGAAAAACTAAATAGAATAGAAATTTCATGGGTAGGTACTTATGTAAAGTAAGTACCTACCATACACGTCACTTCCTATTTCCGTCCTTGTGAACGGAAATCCAAATCCAATGTTTGTAAAAAGGTTTACCCCTTCCAAATTTCTAGTTTCTAGGACCAGTAGTTTAGGCTGTGCGTTGAAAGATCAGTCAGTCATATATTTAGACTAGCTGACCCGTGCCCGCTTCGCTGTGCGTAAGATATTTCTAATACCATCGTTGACTTTTTTGTAGACGTTTTTAAGGTGTACAATACTGTAGTACATTATTTTGATATATCTCGTGGGGTTCAGCCAGCATTTGCAATGTAAGCGCAAAAAATGTGTTTATTTACGACATCACATTAGAAACCTCTAAAATTATCAGTGTTTCTCTACTATATTATGCATGTATTATACATATAAATCTCCTCTTGAATCACTCTATTTATTAAAAAAAACCACATCAAAATCCGTTGTGTAGTTTTAAAGATATAAGCAAACATACATACATACATACATACATACCTATTACATACAGACGCGGGAAGCGGAAAGCGAAAGATGTAGTGATTATTCCGTTGAAATAGCAGATGTGTGTCACTTTGAACAAGATTCCAATGAAAAGTGAGCTTTATTGCGATCACTGAAGATTCAATTTGGATACAGCCGTGGCTTCATAATTTAACCTATAAAGATATTGAAGATATATTAAAAGTTACTTCTTAATTTATATTAATTACACACACTATCAAACCCTTACTAGCTTCTTTTTAAACCATCATAATGCCTATACCTATAAACACACTACACGTACACACACATGTGTTTCTCTTGTGAAACCCAGCCAATAAGAGACAAGAACCTAACCTACACACAACTCACACCCTCACACACTCACACAAAAGGCAATTTATCTATATTGGCTTTCCTATAGATTACTCACAGTATGTAATGACCATCTAAATTAAATCCTTACTATTCATATATAAATACGAGAATCTTTGTTTGTTTGTTACTGTTCAGGCTTCAGATTAATTCCTTGATCCTTCCTATCCTAATCCTACCCAATCTCAATTCTCAAGCAAAACCTCACAATTTAAATTTGGCGCCAACTCGGAAATCCGACCGCACGCCGTTTTGGAATGAAGAACCAAGATGTCTGCCGAAGCTTCTCGTGTCGTGTGTGCGCGCCGGTACAAAATACAAAACCATTGTGAAATACGTGTTAAACTGAATCGAAACCTACCAAAAATCATTAACCTCTGTGTATCTAAACTCTACGAAATATAAACGCAAACATATCACCAAAACTTCAAGTGGAATTCCCTATGAGGACAGTTAACCGCCGCTCATGTGAGTACCTATACCTACCCACCTTCCTATACATACATATATCTGAGCCATTCGAAGAATTAACTTTATCTACATGTTTAAACTCAAAACATAAAGTGGTCCTGCGAGCCGAATAACAAAATCATTTCATTTTGGGGATTTTTATTGTGTTTTTCGTAATTTCAAGTATAGCCCGACCAAATCTGGTGGTCGTAGGTTCACCTTACATCTATTCGGATTCATATAGCATTTTAATTTGGCCGCGTAACCTTTACCGCGTGGTTACAATTCAAACTTATTGAACTTATTTACGTATTTACGCAATTTCACAAAGGTACATAAGTATATCAGGTATTCGTTCATCTTATCTCAAGCTTTATTTATCTACTGCTACCGAAGTTGTACAACATCTTAGCTTCATACTTAGGTAGAAATATATTGTAAGAAATCTTTCATTCAAAATGGAACAGAGCAAACTCAAAGTTCTTATATCTCAACGCGAATATGTTTTCCGAGCAATTCAAATTCTTTATGATCTTTCGCAAGGCATGGTTCAAGATCGTTCAAAGATACCTACTTTTAAGTCTAGGTTTTCTCGAGTCCAATCTATTCGCGAGGAATATATTAAAGTAAACGAAAAAATTCAAGCTTTGCAGCTATCCATAAACCCTGATCAGGCGATTGATCAAAGTGCGCTAAGTTCATTTGATGATTTGTTCTACGCAGTGATTACCGCGTCAGACGCATTGATTGCAATGGCGCCGGACAACGGACAACGTACAACCGATTCAGAGTTGCCCGCCATTTTGCCTGCCACGCGTTCTACGCCTGTAAATGCGCGTTTACCTAAACTTGAGTTACCTAAATTCGATAGTCACATAGAAAACTGGCAAACGTTTTATGATACATTTACAACACTGATTCACGAAAATACTTCGATCTCCCAAGTAGAAAAGTTTCATTATCTCGTGTCGTGTTTATCGGGGCCCGCCGTATCTATCGTAAGGGGCGTACCTATTACCTCGGCAAATTATGAAGTCGTTTTCAATACCTTGGTCGAGAGATATCAAAACAAACGTATTTTAGCTATAACTTATCTGGATAAAATCTTGAACTATCCAGCTCTCAAATCAGGTAACTTCCAAGAAATACAAACGTTAACCAACGCATTTTACGAATCCGTCCACTCACTCAAAGCTTTGAATATACAAAATCTATGCGATTTCATTCTGTTTCATTTAGTTTCAAGAATACTTGATGCGGACACACGCAAACGCTTCGAATCTCAAAACTGTTCACAAGTACCTTCATTCAGTGAACTGTTAAAGTTTCTTCAAGACTACGTAAAGGTCTTAGAAACCAGCCGACTATCTTCAACAAATCTTACACCGTCTATATCTCGAAGTACGGTTGACGGGAAAACCTCAGCGGCGCGCAATCGCCCAGTTAGCAGCGGTACAAAACGCTCAACTTATCTTAACAAAACCACCCCGTCAGCATCTTATATTATCTGTTCGTGTTGTGGCGATGCGCATTCGACTTACCGATGCCCTACCTTTCAATCTTTAGATTCTCGATCTAGACTCGCATTAGTCGATAACAAAAAATTATGTAAGAACTGTCTGCGTACGAATCACGTCATAGACAAATGTATCTCTAAAATCTCATGCTTAATTTGCGGATTACGTCATCACACCTTATTGCATATTGAAACTCCCCAAGCTAGTGCGAATGGTGTCACTCAAGCCAGCACTAGCGCGCATGTCGGAAACAGCCGCAGCGTAGTTCTCCTTGGTACGTGTCAGCTGCGCGTATGCAATACCATCTCCGGCGCACAACATATAGTGCGCGCCCTTGTCGACAGCGGCGCACAGGATTGCTTCATAACTACTGCTTGCGCCCGGACACTAGGTTTAAAGCTCCAACACTGCAATCTTATAGTAGGCGGTTTAGGACAGAACACAGTGTTTCAAGTCAGGGGTGAGACTCAGTGCGTTTTACGACCGCTCGACCGCGATGATCCGCATTTTATGATCCAACCCATTGTGTTAGATACCATCACCGCTCAACTGCCTAGTGCCAGATTGCCGTTAGTCGTGCGAGACCATTGTAGGCACTTAACTTTAGCCGATCGCGACTTCGACGTACCGGCAGACATAGATATCCTTATCGGAGCGGAACTATTCCATGATGTCTATGACGGTAAACGTATCAAGCTGGGGTCCGGACTGCCTACCGCCCTACATAGCGTCTTCGGATGGATTCTCACGGGCCCGCTCGAGTTCGATGTAGGAATCCCCCCTCCCAATACTTCTTCGTTGTTAGCTGCTACTCGCACACTCGACGAACAGGTTAAGCAATTTTGGGAGGTTGAGGAACCACCGCGTGCTCCTATTCTGGTACCCGAAGACGAGATATGTGAACGTATGTACACTGACCTTACCTACCGGGAACCGGATGGTCGTTACGTCGTACCTATCCTAATCAAGGATAGAAAATGCACCTTAGGTAATTCGTATCCGAGCGCTTTGTCGCGGTTATCTAATCTTGAAAAGAAGCTTAGCCGGCATAGTCAACTTAAATCTGATTATATCGATTTTATGCGAGAATACGAGAACATGAATCACATGGAACTTGCGTCCCCTTCACCAACGAACGAAGCTTACCATATCCCACATCATTGCATCATTCGACCACAAAGCACAACAACTAAGCTGCGCGTGGTGTTTGACGCAAGCTGCAAGACCACCAACGGTCTATCACTGAATGACCTTGTGTATACTGGACCCAAGCTCCAAACGGACATTATCGATATTATAACTGGTTTCCGATTACATAAAGTATTATTTACATGCGATATTTCCAAAATGTTTCGAAATTTTTTGATTAGGCCCGAAGATAGGCGTTACCAGCACGTGCTATGGCGAGAGTCCGCTAGTCTTCCTCTCAAAGAGTACGAGCTGCGTACTATAACCTACGGCGTAGGCAGTTCACCGTATCTTAGCATACGTACTTTACATCAGCTGGCAACGGACCACGGTACTGAGTACCCTCGTGCTGCGGAAGCCTTACGCTATGAGACATTCGTTGATGACATAACGACAGGAGCGCCATCTGTTGAGGAAGCTATTGAGTTAAAATCACAACTCATCACACTTCTCAGTTGCGCTCAGTTGGAACTCCGCAAATGGAGTAGTAACTCGGAAACATTTCTAGAAACCTTACCAGTAGATCATTGTCAGACCCCCAAAATCTTTTCTGAGGAAAACGATAAAGCTACGCTTAAAATCTTAGGAGTCCAATGGGACCCAACGGGTGATATCTTTACATACTCACTCTCCGAAGTAGCAGATGCTGAGTATACGAAACGTTCTATCTTATCCCACGTTGCACGTATCTTCGATCCGTTAGGGTGGCTTACCCCATTCATTCTCAAAGCAAAATTGCTCCTTCAAGATCTATGGCGTCAAAACATCTCCTGGGACGAGCCAGTACCCAGAGATATATCTCAAGACTGGCGAGAATTTATCTCGGATCTTAAAAACTTAAAACTAATCGTTATCCCTCGCCACGTCGTACCTTCAGCAGCCACCAAAATTCAGCTTATCGGATTTTGTGATGGCTCAACAAAAGCATACGGATGCTGTGTCTATCTTCGTGTTGTCACTGACCAGCGGGTTCAAGTCTCTCTTTTGATCGCTAAGTCCAAGGTAGCCCCTCTAAAGGTTCTAACCGTAAATCGTTTAGAACTCTGCGGCGCTGTCCTACTATCTAAAGTAGTTACTCGCATCTACTCCTTGCTTAGCAACAAACTGAACATAGCTCAATCTTATCTCTTTACTGACAGCTCGACGGTGCTGTCGTGGCTGGGCACAGAACCACATAAACTCAAAACCTTCGTAGCACACCGCGTGGTGCAAGTAACTGAAGCTACCTCTCAGTTTGTGTGGCGCCATGTATCCACTCACGACAACCCGGCCGATCTTTGTAGTCGTGGCCTGTCTTGTGCTCAACTAGCTGCATGCGAATGTTGGTGGTCGGGTCCCCCTTGGGTGACCTCAGACTTATCTAACTGGCCTGTCCAAACGGTTGACAAACAGGACAACGTTCCCGAGTTGAAAGTCTCGTCACACGCGTGTCTCATCGAGACACACGAAGCTGACGTGCTTCACAGTTTACTCGAACGTATCTCCAGCCTAACACGACTACAAAGATTAACAGCTTGGTTATATCGTTTCATTAACAACTCGAAAATCGATTCTTCAAAGCGTAACTTATCTGGGTTTTTATCTTCATCCGAGCTTGATCAAGCACTTCAAATCCTAGTTATAAATGTTCAGAACAAAGATTTTCATAACGTCTCTACCCAAATCAACTCAAATAAACCAATTCCAAAACACCTTCAAAAACTATCTATCTTCATCGACTCCGCCGGAGTCTTGCGAGTGGGGGGACGTTTAAAACAATCAGACTTGCCAGACAGTGTCAAACATCCATATCTCTTACCGAAACAATCCAGACTGAGTGACCTCCTTATCGACCACTACCATGTATCTTATCTTCATAGTGGGCCTCGACTCTTACAGTCTTTAATTCAGCGTCGATTTTGGATCCTCGGCCTAAGAAACCTTATTCGATCTCGATTATCAAGGTGTGTAACTTGTTGTAAGGTAAAGCCAACTCCTTTTCAACCTATGATGGGCGATCTTCCTCCTTCCCGACTGAAGCCAGGTTATTGTTTTCAGTCGATCGGAATCGATTTTGGGGGTCCCTTTATGGTAAAGGAAAGCCGTCGACGTAACGCACGGACTTATAAATCTTATCTATGTCTTATAGTGTGTCACGCGGTAAAAGCCGTTCATCTTGAGCTGGTCACTGAGCTGACCACTGAAGCTTTCATCGCATCCTTAGATCGCTTTGTTGCCAGGCGTGGCCTTTGCCAATCCATAACTACTGACGGCGGAACCAACTTCATAGGCGCGAAGCGCTACCTTTCGGAAGTATCGGAAATGTTAGATCGGGAAAATCTTACCATATCTGAAAATCTTGCATCCCGTGGTATAATCTGGAAAATAAATCCACCCTCCGGAGCTCACTTCGGTGGAATCTTCGAAAGTGGTATCAAATCTACCAAATACCACCTAAAACGCGTGATAGGATCGCAAGTTCTAACCTTCGAAGAACTTTATACCGTGCTTACGAAAGTAGAAGCCATGTTAAACTCAAGACCTTTGGTCGCTCTCTCGTCAGACCCTAACGAGGTGGACGCTCTTACAGCAGGCCATTTTCTTATTGGGCGGCCGTTAGTGTCCGTACCTGAACCAACAATCAACGAGAATGTACCTTTGCGCACTCGTTGGCAGTTGTTGCAGCGATTATCTCAAAGCTTCTGGCGAACTTGGTCTAGGGACTATTTACATACCTTACAACAACGAAACAAATGGTTTAAAACGGAAAATAATCAACCAAAATTGAACGATCTTGTAACTGTCATCGAACCTAATTTGCCTGCTTATACTTGGAAGACCGGTCGGGTGGTCAAACTACATCCAGGAAAAGACAATCACATCCGCGTGATTACAGTGAAAACTGGTAAAGGAGAATTTATTCGCCCAACAAATAAGGTCTGTCTTATCCCGACATCTCAGGACAATCCGGTCCAATCTCAATAGTTTAATTTAAATTATTTGATGTTGTTAACTTAGTTAGAAGTAAGTATCCTAGTTCGTAAATATTCCTTAACGCAAATTTTTTATCGCATTTCATTTATCTAAGTACCTATTCTTGGAATAGTCTTAGTATTCAACAATTTGGTCCTTCGTAATCTTATCTCATTTCATACACAATCAATACCTCCTTAGGTATATGGCTATATTATAATGGCCAGCTGACATAGCTAATTGCGTGCCGAGTCACAGCTTACTTAGTAATAAACTCTCTTATCGCACGCATCCTAGGTCAATAAAATTGCATAATATGAATCCGCATAGATGATCGCATATATGACTTAGGATCTTGAACCTTTCTTTGTAACTTATGAAATCCTTGGTTGATTTCAAATGGGGGGATATGTTCAGGCTTCAGATTAATTCCTTGATCCTTCCTATCCTAATCCTACCCAATCTCAATTCTCAAGCAAAACCTCACAATTTAAATTTGGCGCCAACTCGGAAATCCGACCGCACGCCGTTTTGGAATGAAGAACCAAGATGTCTGCCGAAGCTTCTCGTGTCGTGTGTGCGCGCCGGTACAAAATACAAAACCATTGTGAAATACGTGTTAAACTGAATCGAAACCTACCAAAAATCATTAACCTCTGTGTATCTAAACTCTACGAAATATAAACGCAAACATATCACCAAAACTTCAAGTGGAATTCCCTATGAGGACAGTTAACCGCCGCTCATGTGAGTACCTATACCTACCCACCTTCCTATACATACATATATCTGAGCCATTCGAAGAATTAACTTTATCTACATGTTTAAACTCAAAACAGTTACCTTATTACGCCTGTTTAGAATTTCCATAAAATTTGATCCTAAGGCTTTCTTTCGCCTCAATAAAAAAGCCAGCAGGACGTCAAATAGAGGATGTAATGTATTTTTGTATGTTAGTAACGAATAAACTAAAAAACTATTGGACCGATTTCTAAAATCCGAGAAATTATTTCACCATTAGAATGCTACATTATCTCTGAGTTACATACGTCACATCTATCACATCATCTACATCTACATATATAACTAGAAATAATTAGGGATCCCTACTAAAACTCCAAGGTGTAAAATTGCCATATTATCATTAGTACACAAGTGCGACGCCGGGGCAGATTTATAATAATAGGTATGGTTATGCTAACTACTGTAAAACGTGGGAACATTTCCAATAAACACCTGAGCACTGGAGATCTAAGAGGATGTCTACCATTGGAGATTATATATAGATGTTATTTTGCAAAAAGGTTTGCTTCACACCATGCAAAATTTGCCTCCTACTATCAAGACAGAGCCTTCTCAGAATAATAAAGCTTATTTAATGATTTTATTCATCACACCATTTCCAATTAAGACCCTTATCCTGGCTAATCGACAGAATCCCTGCAGCGGCAACAAGTCGCGATCTTGCTGATCTTGCCAAGTCTGTGTCACTGAAAGCCGGCTATTGTGTTAAGCCAGATTTTATTCAATACAAGCTGACCCCGCGAACTTTAGAATTAACAAATGTTGTCTTTAGTTCCCGTCCCCGGTCCCCACGTTTTAGTTAGAAAACTTTTGTATTGGAAAAAAAAGGGCTGTTTTTAGGGTTTTTCCGGCAATTATTCGAATTTTTCTCACCTTTTTAACCTTCGATTGACCTCCAAAAAAAAAAACGGGTATAACTAAAAGTGTTTTTTTCTACGGGACTATTCAAATTTGACAGGAAAACTTCTGTCAGTACAGCTAGTCTTCTTCTTCTCAATATATATAAATTACGCGTCACGTTGTTTGTCTGCGATGGACTCCTAAACTACTTAACCGATTTTAACCAAACTTTGTGGACGGATTTAAAAAAATATTTTTTAATTGAAATCCAAAGGTGAAAGAAAGGTCCCATTAACACCAAGTCAGCATCTAATGATGGGATCCCAGGGAAAACGAGAGAAACCTTCAAAATTTATGGGCATTGATAGTGGTTTTCAATAGACTTTGCCCTTCTTTCATTGGCATACATCGAGTGGAGGGCTAGCCGGGGTGGGCTCCTAGATCCTAGAGGGGGGGAGCCCCCCCCCCCCCCCCCCCTCCACTACAATTTTTATTTATAAACATGAAGTTGGTTTTGTTTTTAGTTATTTAAACGTAATTATTATATTTTCTGTTCGTCTATGCACTAAGCAGCCAAGTAGCCAGGTAAGTCCTAGTGATACCTTGTACTTTCATACTGTCTTATCTTCTGTGATCTCGCGGCTGGTAATTGGACTTTTTTATTGGCAATCAGATTCAGTTGAGCTTCGGTGGCGAGCCGCTTGATTGGCTAAATTTATTTTTATGGCTTCCATGGCCGAGATAATGCATTCCGGATGAAGTCTTCGACAGCTGTTATAACGATGCCATAACCAATATATTATGAGGTTGTGTGTATTTTGTTTTTTCTATGTGTTTTGTTGAATAGTGTATCTACTATCATATTATGTGTATACTAGCAGACCCGCGTTGTCATGTCCGAACTTCGATAATCGCATAGAGTAACGCACGTTGCTATGACGACTGATGTCAACACGGATGTCAGATTGTTTGCACACCAGCGCCATCTATACCTAAATCAACCTTTTATCATTTTTTTATCATTTTAGGGTTGTTTTTCGGATAATAAGTTGGCAGTAACAACTGAGCTATGATGCCAATTTAGTTTTATAGAAATAACTAGCTTCCGTCCGCGGCTTCATTCAAGTAGAGATTTATTTTATCTTATATATAAAATTCTCGTGTCACAATCTTAGTTAAGGTCTGAGAATCGGCCAACATCTATTTTTCATACCCCTAAGTGATAAGGATGGCGTAAAGGTCGGGAAAAACGGAAAGTGCTTTTTTCTGTGGGATTATTGACATTTGACAGGACAACGTCTGTCGGGACAGCTAGTATAAATATAAAGATAACTGTATGGTATTCTAAGATAACAATAGTTTTATTCGAATCAGTTCCGCTCGTTAAAGTGTAATTGAAACTGTTAGTTTTTTTAGGATTCCGTACCCAAAGGGTAAAAACGGGACCCTATTACTAAGACTTTTTACTCTGTCTGTCACAAGGCTGTATCTCATGAACCGTGATAGTTGAAATTTTTGTATTTCTGTTGTCTTTATAACAACAAATACTAAAAACAGAATAAAGTAAATATTTTCATTGGGGCTCCCATACAACAGACGTGTTTTTTGCCGTTTTTTATAGAAGGTACGGAATCCTTCTTGGCTGGTATTTTTTAATAAATTCGGACGAAAACTTTGAGAAAACTTGAATTATTTAAACTTGTTGTTTCTGGGAAATGTTAGCTTATCTAACAAAGAAAGGTAGAAATATTTAATACTAGAGCTTTTCACAAGAATTTGCCTTCAAGGAAGTACCCAAAACAAGGGAATGTTCTCTGGTTCTAGGAAAATTAGCTGAATTAATAAAGCCGAACATAATTTGTAAGTAGGTACGCCCCTGTATTTCATTCAACAAAACTAACATTGTTTTTTCGCATTTTATTTGTTAACCCTACATCTACATCTACACTACTATTAGGACGTAGTTATGCAAACTAGAACCAACCCACACTTTGAGTGAAATTGAGTTACATAGCTAGCTGGGATCCCAATAACGTCTTCTACATCCAAAAAAAATATCCTGGCAATACACCTAACCAAAACAAAAAAAAACAAAGTCGCCTTGGGTACCAAACCTCATTCAGTCATTTTTAAAAAGCTAAACAGAACCATGCCGCATGGTACCTATAAATCTACAGCATTTTCATTGCGCAAACTAGAACCAAACCACATGGTTCTTGTTAGCAAAAGTAAAATATAAATTATGTAGGTACTCTTTTTGATTGATTATTGGAACCATGTTGTTTGGTACTAGTTTGCATTTCCAAAATAAAGTGGAAAATATGATTTCAAGGGAACAAAAGTTAGATGAATATGATGCCCAGAACATGTTCCTTGCAGCTTGTATAAAAGAATACCCAATGACACGGATTTTGGAAGAATTTAATGTGCTTTTAAATTGCAACAAAGATTATACACGCCCAGAAGACTATTTGACTACTATAGAAACCTAGATGAAGACTTTGCGCAAGTTAATTTGAAAAAAAAAAATGCGTTCCTACTACCCAAAGAAATGATGGAACCACTTTGGCCTAATGGAAAACCTATTTCTGAGGCCAAATTGAATGACCTAAAAAGTTTACTGCCCCTTATACCAGAAGATGCACAAGACTTTTATAAAAAAACTAACAGGAATTGAAAGTGTTCAAGATGACATCGATGGGTTTTCTGGTGAAGTTGATTTTGAGATGGAAGTGGACGATGTTGGCATGATTTCGCAATAAAATTTTCACATAAAATAAAGAGATTTTATATTTATTTACATTAATTTGTTAAACCCTAAAACCTTAACGTTTTGCAATAGGGAACCATCCCACAAAACTGTTTTTTGCTATAAAGAACCAACCGATATTTTATTAAAAAAAACTACTTAAGCTGAATAAAATCAAATTAATCTAGTTTCCCATATATCATTACTAATGTGACATAATATATTGTAAAGTTGTTTTTCTAAAATAAGTTACCAATTTTTTTCTTCACAGCATTTTTCTAAAAATCTAATTATCTCAAAAGTGCCATGGTGTGGGTTGGTTCTAGTTTGCATAACTATGTCCTATTCTAAAGAGGTAATATTTGATCAACTTTTTTTTTTACTTTCTACTTTTAAATACGCTCGCTACCTTATCAGCGAGAAAAAGAAAACAGTATCACGTCTGTAATCACTATCACTACATAGTATAAAGCAAAGTCGCTTTCCGCTTCCCGCGTATGTATGTATGTATGTTTGCTTATATCTTTAAAACTACACAACGGATCTTAATGCGGTTTTTTTTAATAAATAGAGTAATTCAAGAGAAAGGTTTATATGTATAATACATGCATAATATAGTAGAGAAACACTGATTATTTTAGAGGTTTCTAATGTGATGTCGTAAATAAACACATTTTTTTGCGCTTACATTGCAAATGCTGGCTGAACCCCACGAGCTATATCAAAATAATGTATTACAGTATTGTACACTTTAAAAACGTCTACAAAAAAGTCCACGATGGTATTAGAAATGTCTTACGCACAGCGAAGCGGGCACGGGTCAGCTAGTCCCTTATAAAGCTAGACATCATCTAAGAATTCCAGGCGTTTAAATCCTTGAAGATATCTAGAGGGGGTAGTCAGAGGCACGTCCAAACATTTAATTTGGCACATGCCCACATTTTGTAGTAGTTAACATTCCATGCGTAACAGGTTGCAAGCCCATCGCCGCTTATAAAAATACTAATTGGTTTTCACGATGTTTTCCTTCACCGTTTTGAGCACGTATCAAAAATTTGCTCGAGGATCTACAGAAATCTACATCTCCTCAGAAATCTACATCAGAGGTCTACTCTCCCCCCCGTCAGCGGTTTGGTTCGCACCCCGACGCAAGATAGCCTAGAGACGGCCCTGGTGTCTGGCTATCGTACCGGTCACGAACCGTCGTTACGTAACTTCCGACTTGCGAAGATACATTAGTGACGTCACACTAATGTAAATAGTGATTGACGAAATTAACACATTGTTGCGTTCCTACTACCCAAAGAAATGATGGAACCACTTTGGCCTAATGGAAAACCTATTTCTGAGGCCAAATTGAATGACCTAAAAAGTTTACTGCCCCTTATACCAGAAGATGCACAAGACTTTTATAAAAAAACTAACAGGAATTGAAAGTGTTCAAGATGACATCGATGGGTTTTCTGGTGAAGTTGATTTTGAGATGGAAGTGGACGATGTTGGCATGATTTCGCAATAAAATTTTCACATAAAATAAAGAGATTTTATATTTATTTACATTAATTTGTTAAACCCTAAAACCTTAACGTTTTGCAATAGGGAACCATCCCACAAAACTGTTTTTTGCTATAAAGAACCAACCGATATTTTATTAAAAAAAACTACTTAAGCTGAATAAAATCAAATTAATCTAGTTTCCCATATATCATTACTAATGTGACATAATATATTGTAAAGTTGTTTTTCTAAAATAAGTTACCAATTTTTTTCTTCACAGCATTTTTCTAAAAATCTAATTATCTCAAAAGTGCCATGGTGTGGGTTGGTTCTAGTTTGCATAACTATGTCCTATTCTAAAGAGGTAATATTTGATCAACTTTTTTTTTTACTTTCTACTTTTAAATACGCTCGCTACCTTATCAGCGAGAAAAAGAAAACAGTATCACGTCTGTAATCACTATCACTACATAGTATAAAGCAAAGTCGCTTTCCGCTTCCCGCGTATGTATGTATGTATGTTTGCTTATATCTTTAAAACTACACAACGGATCTTAATGCGGTTTTTTTTAATAAATAGAGTAATTCAAGAGAAAGGTTTATATGTATAATACATGCATAATATAGTAGAGAAACACTGATTATTTTAGAGGTTTCTAATGTGATGTCGTAAATAAACACATTTTTTTGCGCTTACATTGCAAATGCTGGCTGAACCCCACGAGCTATATCAAAATAATGTATTACAGTATTGTACACTTTAAAAACGTCTACAAAAAAGTCCACGATGGTATTAGAAATGTCTTACGCACAGCGAAGCGGGCACGGGTCAGCTAGTCCCTTATAAAGCTAGACATCATCTAAGAATTCCAGGCGTTTAAATCCTTGAAGATATCTAGAGGGGGTAGTCAGAGGCACGTCCAAACATTTAATTTGGCACATGCCCACATTTTGTAGTAGTTAACATTCCATGCGTAACAGGTTGCAAGCCCATCGCCGCTTATAAAAATACTAATTGGTTTTCACGATGTTTTCCTTCACCGTTTTGAGCACGTATCAAAAATTTGCTCGAGGATCTACAGAAATCTACATCTCCTCAGAAATCTACATCAGAGGTCTACTCTCCCCCCCGTCAGCGGTTTGGTTCGCACCCCGACGCAAGATAGCCTAGAGACGGCCCTGGTGTCTGGCTATCGTACCGGTCACGAACCGTCGTTACGTAACTTCCGACTTGCGAAGATACATTAGTGACGTCACACTAATGTAAATAGTGATTGACGAAATTAACACATTGTTAATTAAATTAATGATCTGTTCCGAAACAAAACGAAATAATGAATATTTTTTATTTTTTACCAAACGGTTTTTATAGTAAACATTTTACTGAAAAATATATGTAAATAAAATGATGAAATAAAACTAAAAATGAGTGATATTACAAAATGGCATTATGTTCGAAATTTGCGATAATTTCCATTAGCACACATGTGCGAAGCCGGAGCGATCTGCTAGTCTTTAATAATTTAACAGTACTAGTACCTAGTATTCTGGAATCCAATTGAACTCCTCAATATTTTAGAACTCGGAACAATCGCGTCAATATCCTTCGCCCAAAGCGGTACCTTAAATTTATTTTATTGACAAATTATGGAGGCTACCCTTCAATTGGGGTAGAATAATGACGTGTAACAGTAGGCTGTGGTCACAAGGTGTTTGAGGGGGTATAAGGGGCTCTTATTTTATAGCTATGGGGTGCACAATAAGCGTAATTGTAGAGATAAAAATAATAATGATCGCACCTGAGAAACAGTGTTTTGGAAAAAGCTGCTCAAAATTACCTACTAAAAATCTACACGAATAAAATACTAAGTACCTAATAGTTTTCACTAATAATCTGAGAAGTACGATTGCCCCATACTTCACCATTGGGTCAAAACTGTTATACCTAATTGTTAATTTTAAAATGCGGATTTCTGGACAAAAAGTTCAGAAATCCCCATTGATAGGGATAGTCAATGGGGATTTCTGGACTAACCCAATTTTATTTTATATATTTTCTTGTATTTGTTATTATAATGTGTGTTTGTGAAATTTTATAGACCTAGTTGTCTGCAATAAAGAGATTTGAATTTGAATTTGAACTTATATATATTTTTTTAATAAAATAAGTAAAACAAAAAAAAAAAATGATTTAACAATTTATTACGACCCATAGTGCAATCCCTATCAGTTTGTCTAGTTAATCTAATTACGAAAGAGTAGCTACCGTTCGCGGTTTCACTCTATAATAGCCCATATTTCTCCAGAATAATGTACCTATTAAATGGTGGAATATTGTTTTATTGGTTCCGTGGTTCCGTAGATTACCCTCCGCATACATAAAGAAAAGAAAGAAAGAAAGAAAAATATTTTTTTTGCTCCAAAGGCACAACACAATTATTGAATAAAAACAAAAAAACAATCAACAGCTGATTGTGCCATGTGGGGACAAATAGGTCCCGTCTCAGCATTGAGCCGCACAGCACCGAACCTAGGGAGTAGGCGAAGCGCGGTGCGACGCTTGTTTTCAGTCGGGGCCTGGACGCGATGTGGCGACACAACAAGTTGATAAACTAAATAAGATATAACTTAGGTCATAATTCTAAAGAATTTAAGTACAGTAGACTAAACAATGAAATAAATAAATATCAAAGTAGTATGACTCACAAAATTCGCAATCTATCTTTATTCTCTACTTTACTAGCTGCACGCTCCGGCCTCGCGCGGGTATACTTATAATGATTATTGGCAATTTTTTGATATCATAGAACTTATGTTTTTGCCAGCATTTTCCAAATTTTTATTAGTTATTCTGCTATTCGGGGCATAATCCAACAAATCAAAAATCATGAAATGTTATCCAGCTTCTTGATTTATAAATGGTTTGACTAACACGACATTGCTTTATATTACGAGTTTATTATAAAATTAGAAGTTTGGTATTGATAAATAAATAATACCCGACAGTACCTACGAGCTCCCTTTGATTCTTCAACCGAAAACTTTGTAAACAATTTATTTTATTAGTCTTTTCAATTTCATTCCAGTCAGAAATAACCTCAAATTGAGTGGAAAAACGCAATTCTAAATTGAACCTTTGATTTTGCCTATTCTATTAGATTGATCTCTGAAGCGTTTCGTAAGTCTAGATTCTAGAATCAAAGGCTGTACCGAAATTGGTTTAAAGAGATCAAGGGCGTAGCCAGGATTCTCTAAGGGGGAGCAGATAAAGAAAATGCCATCAAAAAACATAACTTGTAAAAAAAGTCTCGCAACGCAACTCAACTCAGTTCTTCTACCGTAAAAAGTTGTGAGATCAATGTAATACCAAGTCGGTTAATTTATTCAGTCCCTACTTTAAGGGTTCTTCTGTCTTCAGTTATTACGTGAAGGTTAGCTAATTACGTAATAACATAAGTCAGAAGGACCCTTTTTTTTACAAGTTATGTTTTTTGATGGCATCTCATTTATTTTTGTAGATAGCCCTACGTTTTAGGGTTCCGTACCTAAAGAGTAAAAACGGAACCCTGTTACTAATACTCCACTGTCCGTTCGTCCGTCTGTCCATATGTACGTGTGTCCGTCTGTCCGTCTGTCCGTCTGTCTGTCTATCGATTTGTCGGTCTGTCTGTCCGTCTGTCTATCACAGGGCCGTATCTCATGAACCATGATAGCTAGACAGTTGAAATTTTTCACAGATGATGTATTTCTGTTGCCGCTATAACAACAAATACTAAAAACAGAATAAAATAAATATTTAAGTGGGGCTCCCATACAACAAACGTGATTTATAGATAATTGTACGGAACTCAACGTGCGCGAGTCCAACTCGCACTTGGCAGGTTTTTTTAGGATTTTTACACTAAACACTAATTGTGTTTCAAATTTGAAGCTTCTATGTCTGCTAGAAGTGCCTTAAATTTAAGATGATCGGTCAGTCAGTCAGTCAGTCAGTCAGTCAGTCAGTGAGTGAGTGAGTGAGTGAGTGACAAAATAGGAAACTTTGACTAGTTATAATTCTTAATCTACTGGTTCAAATTGAATGAAATTTGAAATATACTGTGTTTATATAGTGACTGCTTGGTTACTGAAAATTCAGGCTTCTAGTTTTATTCACAACGAAGTAATAGGGGGTCGACAATGGCCTGAACTGCTTCGAGAAAAGGATGGTACGGCCGTGCCGCTTTATTGCTTGACTTGGCAGGTTCCGTACCCAAAGGGTAAAAACGGGACCCTATTACTAAGACTTCGCAGTCCATCTCTGTCCGTCTGTCTGTCACAAGGCAGTATAACATTAACCGTGATAGCTAGACAATTGAAATTTTCTCAGATGATGTATTTCTGTTGCCGCTATTACAAGGAATACTAAAAAGAGAATAAAATACAACAAACTTGTTTATTTTGCCGTTGTTTATAGATAATGGTACCCTTCGTGCGCGACTCTGACTCGCACTTGGCCGGTTTTTGGCATAATATGATATGAGTATCTCACATTAGTAGTGGAGTCTTATAGCTATTCGTGTCATTACTTAGAGTAAGAAAAGATGGATATTATTTTTATCAGAGACCGACCACTCTTCTAGCTGTTCTAGAGGAGGGCAGCTGCCCCCTTTCTGACCGTATCTGGCTACGCCCATGAAATAAATTGTCATGAAATCAATAATAGTAACGACCTTGGTGATGTGTTGGGTCCCGAATATGACGCAAGAGTAGATTCGATTCTTGTGGCGAAACAAATTGTTTCGTCTCAGATTTTTGATTTAGGATAGTGCATGCGTAGTTTTTGGTTATTTCGTTTATAGAGGGATATAAATATATTTAATGTAAAAATTACAATATCTATAAAGTCCTATCTAGTTTAGGAGTTAATTATTAATAATATGAGTTTCATGAAAGAAAATTAAAATAGAAATATGATCAAGACTTTAATCCTCACGTAACTTCGGTACGTATAAGATTTCCATGCGCTCAGATCTTTGAAAATGTCTAAAAGTAGTCAGAAGCATGCATACATTTTGAAACATGCCCTCATTTTGCAGTAGTTAGCTTTCCATACGTGACAGATGACAAGACAGGAAAAAAATAATGTTATAAAACCATCTTCTCATTGGTGAATTTCTGATCACTCAGTCTGTATTACATAGACAAATTCATGTAATATTGAAGTGGGCTCGACGTCATGACATCACTTCTTCAAAAAAATTGCCAAAAGAGCACTAGAAAGCGATGATTTTGCTGTATTTTCAAATAACATAATTATGAATTGCCTATGAACTTATTGTACTAAGCGCATCTCCCACCCGATTTGGAGTCGAGGCGGAGTCGCGGCACAGGTGAAGCGGAAGCAGCTCGAGGTCGAGGCGGGGGCGCACAAGCGGCGTGGTGCTACTCGTTTGACAGTGCGGAGTTAAGGCACAGGCGAGGCGGAGGCGGCTCGGAATCAAGGCGAAGGCGAGCAAGCGGCGCAAAGGCACGCCTGGGCCTCGACGCCGCCTCGACTCTATCTCGTGTGTGCGATGAGCCTTACATATCGTAGTTCTATTATTTTACATTTTATCCTGACTTAATAGTTTGACCAGTCATAATTATGAGCTAAACCCACTGAACCGCACAATGCTCGACTAACCGACACTAATACACGATCGAATACCATTGTCAGCCAGTGCATTATAATAATAGCTATTCGATTAATCCAATACACACAGTATTCATTTAAATAAGTATGTAAAATCATTATACAATGTTTTAACAGTTTAATTTTGGTACAGCGCCTAGGGCGTAGTAGAGCAGATAAAAATATTAAATTTACGGCTTTGTTAGACTTGAATCAATGAAAGGATCTCTCCGACCAGACACATACTTAAAAATGTGAGCCGTAGCTGGACGCCTGGTAGATGTGAAACAATCGAAATTATTTTGTATAAGTAATATGCATAAAAGGATAGTTAACGACAACAAATAAAAATAGCAAGATGAAAATGAAGATGAAAAAGTCGGCATTTCTTCGGCAGCAACTCATCTAGTTCGCGTAGCGACACGCATCTCGAAGCCAACAGCCGGTCTCACCCGCTGCTATAGATCTATAAAAGTTTTAAAAAATATGATTACGACTCAAATCCCCAAGTACGTTAGACATCCTCACAGATTTTCAGGCTTTTAGATGTCTAAAGGCGGTAGTTAGACGCACGTCCAATTTTTAAATTAGGCACATGCCACATTTTGCAGTACTTAGCATTCCATAAAATCACGTTTGCTGTATAGCCCTCCCTTAAATAGTTATTTTATTCTGTTTTTAGTATTTGTTGTTATAGCAGCAACAGAAATACATAATCTGTGAAAATTTCAACTGTCTAGCTAGCCCTGTGACAGACAGACGGACAGACGAACAGCACGTCGACACGAACCCTAAAAAACAAAACAAAATATACTTTATTACAACAACGGGAAATTACTCACGTAAATGATAAATTGTCAATGAGGACACCGACAATGTTTCGATTCATCTAGAGAATCTTCTTCAGGGTGAGTGGACCATAACACAATGCGAGCAGGGTAGCGCGCGATGGTCCACTCACCCTGAAGAAGATTCTCTAGATGAATCGAAACATTGTCGGTGTCCTCATTGACAATTTATCATTTACGTGAGTAATTTCCCGTTGTTATAATAATGTGTAGTACAACTCACGAAAGTTTTGAAAGTGAAAAAAAAAATATACTTTACAATCTTTTACAAACATCAAGAGCCCAATATTGATTTTAATGAATGAAAACGCGTTCTTAACAATCTTCAATCTGAAACGCCCCAGTATCAATCGCAGCCCGAAATTTGAATTCGTTCATTCACTCGCCGCTCACGTTCGTTCACGCTCCAATGACCGGTCCGCTCCACTGGGCGGACTTGTTGATACATCGCCTGGAGCTTGGGTACTTTGAGGTTTACGTGATATATGACAGTGCATGAGTAACTTACACTCGTATTTTTAGTATTTATTCAAGCTTGATATCTTTTTTGACAGACATTATTTTACACACACATTACACATTTTAAGTTGCAAAATTCCACCTTTAACAAACATAGTTACATAAATAAATAAATATAAATATTAGTGGACATTTTTACACAGCGCCATCTAGCCCCAAACTAAGCAAAGCTTGTACTATGGGAACTAGATAACTGATAGAATACTTATATACTATTTTTTTGTAAATACATACATATGATAAATACTAACACCCAGACACAGAACAAACATCTATGTTCATCACACAAATATTTGCCCTGAGTGGGGATCGAACCCACGACCTACAGCACTGAAGGCATAGTTACTACCAACTGAGCTGTATAGTTAGTTACCTTACCATAGTTTCATACATACATTGCAAGTTGTAATTTGCCAAATGTAATGTTTGGACGTGCCTCTACCCCTCATAGCCATCTTCAAGGACTTGAAATTGCATCGAAATTGCTGTGGAAGATGATTCTATTTAGAAATTTGACTTCGTCATCATATTTGATTTTAGAAAGATAGATTGATTTTAGAACTCTTTATTGCACACAAAGATATCAAACGGTAAATAACACCAAACATAAATGTACAATGGGTGGCCTTCCAGACAACCTTTTTGACGAGATCTTTATTATTTTTTATTGAATTTGCTGTGGAAAGTGACTAACTTTTGAGATTTTACCTCAAGTTCTCCTCACAACGACTTAAAATACCTTGTATTTTCTCGGCTCAGAACCGTAAGCTTCTGTATTTTGTACCTCGTTCCTGGAATATCTGTGTCAAACAATATTTCACGTTCTTGTTACATAAAATGTTATTATTTTTCTCTTTCGACTTTTAACATAAGCAATGGTGTCAGATTTGTCTTTTTATTATTATTGTCCAACATTACATTTAATAAATTTCTCCAATTAATTATTTATTATTTTAAAAATAGTAAAGTAATTATTATTTACTATTTTTGTTAGGATGAGGCTTGTATGAAAGAAAATTTTGGTAAATCTAGTGAAAAATTAAAAAAAAACAGTGTTTTTTTCTTAGATTATTGAAATTTGACAGGACAACGTCTGTCGGGACAGCTAGTAAATAACGAACTCAACAAAAAATAATCATCTAATTTGGTGCAGTCGTTCTCATGTTATGGCGTGAACTAGGGAAATATTTTTGTCTACATATCAATATGTCTAGGTAGCCAGTAAGCCTAGATCGCGAAATGACTAGTTCGCTATCGGACCAGTTATCCCGACGTCTACATCGCAAAACGTCAAGGTTGTTTTGACTACATCGCAATTGGACTAGATGGCCATATAACCAGATAGCATTTTGACTACATAGTGTTTTGTTTTTGAAAAGTACAGTTGCGTTCAATTAAACTAAAATGGTTTACCCCGAACAAGAAGATTTTTTTTTATATTAGCTTTTATTTCGGATTTAAATAAAATATGATTGGTGCACTTTTAAATTTTAAACCCTTATTTGAAACAATCCTGGTCCAATCCTGGTATATAAAAATGCCATCAAAAATATAACTTGTAAAAAAAGCCAAGTCTCACAACGCAACTCAATTCTTCTAACGTAAAAAGTTGTGAGATCCATGTAATACCAAGTCGGTTAACTTATTCAGTCCCTACTTTAAGGGTCCTTCTGTCTTAAGTTATTACGTAAAGGTTATTTACTTGCTTGACTTGGCGGGGGCTGCCGTGCCCCCAGATTATATACGAACTTATAAATTGTGTTGCGATCAATCTTCTACCTACTACTTCATGATATACTTCATGATAGGATGAATGGTTCGAAAGTTATCGTCAGATACCTGTACAGTACAAACTCGTACAAACGCCAATAAACCTCGACAAATTAACCTCTTCAAATTAAACATAAAAACATGATCAGCGTGGGCTTATGTTGCATACGAACATTGAGGCGTCGATGCCATGCCTCAAGAGCGTTATTTGTTCTATGCCTATCTTGGATCATTTTCCACAATCGCGTTCCATGCATCTTCTATACCTACATGATGCTGGCACAAGAGGTAAATGGGCTGTCATTCTAGTTATTTCTCTTCCTTCCTGAGTTGTAGTTAAGCCTATATCTATAGCCTTCTTCCAAACTGCCCTGTTATAGTGAAAGTAGCAGCCAGTTATATTTCCATGTGGAAAAATACCTACAAATGCTTTAACCATTGCTGCTTCGTAATCACACTTGAATTTTTGTATTTGCACCCCAAGTACATCACGAATTATTGTGAATAAAGTAAGTTTAACCATAAGTTTTTTGATTTTTGTTCGGCAATAGAGCATATAGCATGGAGATAATGTTTGTTGAAGTTTGGGTACTCTCCACATCAACATGTACGGAGAACAGTTGGTAAAATGGCTCAGGCACGCGCTTGAATGTGCCGTCACCAAAGAACATTATTTTTGGTCTGCATATCGTTTCATATTTATCTTGCAATAGTTTGATGAAAATTCAATTAGTTTGTCATCTAAATCAAGCTCATATTCCGTTACTACAAAATCTTTTTTGACAATTTCTGGCAATTCATCAATCGGCTTTCGAAATTAGGTTTTTTCGACATTCAAATACCTTCTTCTTGCTCTATATAGCACATCTTTTACCGAGTGGTATGTTCTTCCACCTTCAACGGGTGTATCGATTAATGTTTGTTCATAATTTTTTTTATACTATACCTACTTTAAAAAGCTTATTTTATTCACGCAAAACAGTGAATAAAAAGGCCTTTTATTCACTGTTTTGTTTTTATTCACTATTTTGGTGTTTGAATTTGGAACACAAAATATATCCGGTCTCTATTTCAATGCTTACACGAACTCCTTGCGTTGAGATTCGAAATTCAAAACTCTTTGGTGCAAATAAATTCTCGAGATTTGATTGGTCGATATTTGCGACAAGGAGTTTGGCATTAGATTTAAATAAATATTCTCGTAGTCATGGTATAAAGTATAGTATGCAACTCCTGAATAAAGTACGAATTTATATCGAGGGCCATGAATCACTCGCGTCGTTCAGGATTCTAACAGTTGAATCACTCGCTGCGCTCGTGATTCAATCATTAGAATCCTTCACTTGCTCGTGACTCATCTACGGCCCTCGCTTTAAATCCGTCCTTTATTCACTAGTTGCATAATATACTATTATACCATACCTACTTTAAAAAGCTTATTTTATTCACGCAAAACAGTGAATAAAAAGGCCTTTTATTCACTGTTTTGTTTTTATTCACTATTTTAGTGTTTGAATTTGGAACACAAAATATATCCGGTCTCTATTTCAATGCTTACACAAACTCCTTGCGCTGAGATTCGAAATTCAAAACTCTTTGGTGCAAATAAATTCTCGAGATTTGATTGGTCGATATTTGCGACAAGGAGTTTGGCATTAGATTAAATAAATATTCTCGTAGTCATGGTATAAAGTATAGTATGCAACTCTTGAATAAAGTACGAATTTATATCGAGGGCCATGAATCACTCGCGTCGTTCAGGATTCTAACAGTTGAATCACTCGCTGCGCTCGTGATTCAATCATTAGAATCCTTCACTTGCTCGTGACTCATCTACGGCCCTCGCTTTAAATCCGTCCTTTATTCACTAGTTGCATAATATACTATTCACTGCTGCCATATCCTTGCAAACATTCGTAGTCGCTTTGACATTGGTGCAAAATCGTCCTAATTATTTCACTTTTGTCCTGGTTTAATGTTATTGAAGCACTGCACTCTTGGCGTTTTGAACAACGCCACAATGAAGTTAGATTTATATTATTAGATACCCAATTATATCCATTGCAAAGCACAGCGTCCTTATTTTTAAGATTTTTTATGAAATATAATTGGTCCATTATTGGAATAAATGTTGAATAATTTTTGAATTGATTTACAATTCAAAAATTATTGCAGTGTTAATTGTAAGAAGTTTGTAAATAAGATAGGTTAGTTACCTACTTGTTATAACAATAGACACTTTTCGTCGTTGTTGTATGTACGTCATGACGATATAAAATGTGTCAGATAATAAGAAAAATAGCGTAATCAAGAACCAGTCGTATTGCGATTTAGTCTTTCTAGTCGTTTTGCGACGTAGACGTCGGGATAACTGGTCCGATAGCGAACTAGTCATTTCGCGATCTAGGCTTACTGGCTACCTAGACATATTGATATTTAGACTAAAAGATACGGACCCATATTTTTTATATTATTTAGATTTATTTATTTAATACTCTAGGTAGGTTGACTCAGAAAATCAAAGCGCATTTCAATTCTAAATTATGTTTCTGGGGCTGGACCATAAGTTCTTAAAGTACTTAAAAAACAGTATTACTTGAAATGCGATATTATCAACGCTATACGAACTCCTATGGCAATGTAAACATCGCGAGTAACAAAAAAATTAAGAAAAGTCACGACTGTAATCTCCAAGTACGGTAGACATCCTCTCAAATCTTCAGGCGCTTAGATCCTTAAAGCTGTCTAGAGAGGGTAGTCAGGGGCACGTCCAAACATGCTGTTTGGCACATGCCCACATTTTGCAATAGTTAGCTTTTTTTAGACAAGTTGCAAACCGATCGCCGCTTATAAGAATACTTACTGGTTTCCTCACGATGTTTTCCTTCACCGTTTTGAGCACGTGTTTTGAAGCGCATATAAATTGTGATATTGTTTTAATATTACTTTAGAGCTTATGGTAGGAGGTCAGATGTGGAAATCATTCGACTTGAATTAAGACGGTAATGTACGAGTAACTATGTAAATGTTAAGGTATCAAAGTAAAGTGAAAATATTTTTCTCAGAAAAATCATGTTTTCTGGAAATCTCATCAGAATTTTTACATTCCGCTCCTTGATTATGTAATATTTTTCTGTTATCAATCTTAATAAAAATAAATAAATAGGATCACTACTGTAATCCCCAAGTACGTAGATATACTTTCAGATCTCCAGACGCTTAGATCCTTTGAAGATATATAGTGGGGGTAGTCAGAGGCACGTCCAAACGTTACATTTGGCACAAGCACACATTTTGCAGTAGCATTCCATACGTGACAGGTTGCAAGCCCATCGCCGCTTATAAAAATACTAACTGGTTTCCTCACGATGTTTTTCTTTACCATTTTGAGCACGAGTTTTGATGCGCATATAAATTTTTCGAGCAGAAAAATCCATTGATGCACGCCGGGATTCGAACCAACGAATTCGAACGGTTATGACCAATAACCGTATAATAATTAAGATTTTGATGGCTTCGCAAACACCTACGTATTAACTGTAGTTACGAAGGTCTGTGGCCAGAACCAAATGTCAAAATTGATACTTATGTTGGCCGAGTGGGATGTACCGCGACTTTCAATCTGAAGGTCGTGGGTTCGAATCCCGGCATGCATCAATGGATTTTTCGGTTCGAAAAATTTATATGCGCATCAAAAACACGTGCTCAAAACGGTGAAGGAAAACATCGTGAGGAAGCCAGTTAGTGTTCTTATAAGCGGCGATGGGCTTGCAACCTGTCACGTATGGAATATAATGATCATGAATGATGATGAATGACGTGTCAAATATAATGATTGGACGTGCCTCTGACTACCCCCACTAGACATCTTCAAAGGATCTAAGCGTCTAGAGATCTGAGAGAATGTCTACAGTACTTGGGGATTACAGTCGTGATCCTATTTTTTTTTTTTTGTATTGCTTGTCAGTTTTGACATTTAGGTGTCTGTCTGTTTGTCTGTGACGTTGTGATTAAACTTACAGAGATAGTTCAAAGTCTCGGTACGGACGTAAACTACTTTTTATCTCAAAATTGTCATATTATTTTCCGATATTTCAATCTTTTACGATAAGGTCGTCAATAATCGTTTTCCTGGACGCGAACGAAGTCACGGGTAAAAGCTAGTCTGTATATATTTATATAAAATAACTTTCGACAACGATTTCTGTCGTATTTACCTACTGGTTTCCTAATGAAATTGATTGCAACAAAGCTTACTTAAATCGATAGAAAGTTCCGAGTCCTAATGCACCTAACTAAGCACGCAACTCTGCAAGTTGTTTGCAACTTACAAACAAACTCGGACAGGATAACTGCGGTATAAATAATAAAATATCGACACTATTTCCAAAAAAAAAGGTCCCGTTAAAATATTTAACATCCATTATTTGCTCCTGAAAAATGCGCGTCCCTTCCGTGTCCGCACTTTGTATGCAAATATGACTACCGTACTAGGTTGGCGACACACGATACAATATTTTGTTCTTTTATTAAACAAAATTAATAAAAAAAAATAGGATCACGACTGTAATTCCCAAGTACGGTAGACATCCTCTCAGATCTCCAGACGCTTAGATCCTTTGAAGATGTCTAGTAGTCAGAGGCACGTCCAAACATTATATTTGGCACATGTCCACATTTTGCAGTAGTTAGCATTCCATACGTGACAGGTTGCAAGCCCATCGCCGCTTATAAGAACACTAACTGGTTTCCTCACGATGTTTTCCTTCACCTTCATGTGTTTTTGATGCGCATATAAATTTTTGAACAGAAAAATCCATTGATGCACGCCGGGATTCGAACCCACGACCTTCAAATTGAAAGTCGAGGTACATCCCACTCGGCCAACACAAATATAATTTAAAAATCGGCATAATGCGAGTCGGACTCGCGCACGAAGGGTCTGTTTGTCCGTCTGTCTGCCACAGGGCTGTATCTGATGAACCGTGATAGCTAGACAGTTGACATTTTCATATATTTATTTCTGTTGCCACTATAACAACAAATAAAAACAGAATAAAATAAATATTTAAGTTTGGCTCCCATACAACAAACGTGTTTTTTGCCGTTTATGGTACGGAACCGGAACCTTTCGTGCGCGAGTCCGACTCGCACTCGGCCAGGAAGGAACTAATTAGAACATAAATATAATTAGGACCATCTGGTAACTGTTCTCTACACAATTGAAAAAAATCATCAAAATCGGATCGTCATGTAAAAAGGTCATTGGATTATGTTGTTTAAATTAGTTAGTTCTTATTTATTAAACAGAACTATGTTCGTGTTAAGGAGGCGAGCGTTGAAGCTGCTACACAGTTATTAACTTTTGTGGTTTCATCGTACACTATGTAAAGTACACCCATGTATTTGTTCTGAATAAATGATTTGATTTGAATTATCAGGTCATGCAAAAAAACCGGCCAAGTGCGAGTCGGACTCGCGCACGAAGGGTTCCGTACTTTTATCAAAACGGCAAAAAAATCACGTTTGTTGTACGGGAAATATTTATTTTATGCTGTTTTTAGAGCAAAACATCATCTGTGAAAATTTAAACTGACGGACGGACAGCAGTGTCTTAGTAGTCCCGTTTTTTACTCTTTAGGTACGGAACCCTAAAAACATAAAAAATAATTCATAATATCTCGTAACCTACCTATTTACCTAACTACGTAGTTAGCATTCCACACGTAACAGGTTGCAAGTTGCAAGCCCGTCGCCGCTTTCAAGAATACTAACAGGTTTCCTCACGATGTTTTCCTTCACCGTTTTAAACACGTGTAACGCGCATATACATTTTTCGAACAGAAATATCCATTGATGCACGGCCAGGATTCGATATTTACCTAACTACATGAATTCAATAATTCAATTTCAAACTTTTTAGTCGATCATGTCTGTGAAGTACCACCTATTTACCGATAGTGGTAAAATAGCGCCACCTGCCAGCGGAATTGCGAACCTCTCAAACCCCGAGCTTTCGCATGAGACCGCGAAAAGCACCTATAATAACGTAGTATAGATGGCGCTGCTATCACAGTAAACATAAGCTCCGTAAAAATATTAGCATTAAAAATAATTAAGTAAGAGTTCATTCAATATGAAATTATAATTACGTCAAGTGTTCGTCAATTCACGTCATAAACTGTTTGTAGCACATAAAATACAGAAAACAAGTGATATTCCTCATCAAAATTTGGAGAAACCTAGGAGCTAAAATAAGAAAAGTTATTATAAAAAAAGTGTCCTAGTGAATAACTGCAACATTTATAAGAAGATTGATAAACAACAAGTAAGGAATTACACAAGGAAAGTGAGTAAACTTTTAAATTTACTTCACGAACAGAGCCGTTACAAACGTTAGAATAACAAACAAAGAATCTTTTTCTTCCTTGTGTTGGTGAATGACCTTTGACCCGACTCAGTTGGTACCCGCACTAGAATCAACATCACACTAACTAGACAAAATACACCTGACCGCTAATTTCACACCATGCGTCATGAGCAGTGCTAGCGGCGAGCGGCGTATCCTTAACACTCTGTCGTAAAAACAAACGATACCTGGGTTCAAATCCGAAGATCATAATTTAATTTTTGTAACAATTTCAATTTGTTAAAACGTCACCTAGTAGAGCTGAACCAGAACAATAATGGAAGCCCAAGATAACATCACCTTTAGACGGGCCCAAACCCAACTAGACATCAACAATGAATCAGATATGAGCATTGATCCGCTAGATGGCACCACCGGTAGCCTACCAGATCTATCGGTCAATAATAATGACCAAGTTAAAATTTTAATGGAAAAAATAAATCAATTACAAATACAATTAAACAGCGCCCATATTGAAGTAGAACAAATATCATTAGAGAACAGGGCATTGAAACGCAATATTGAAGATCTAAAAAAGAAAAATGAGTTGTATAAGAAACTTGGGAGCAGCCCCTCAAAATTAATTTCTCCGTCATCCTCATCACGAAAAAATCTCAAATCTCAGCGCAATCCTAAATCACATAAACATACACAAACTGATATACAAATGAATGAAATAGGAAATACATCTATTGAGAAAATACACAAAAATACACAAACAAACAATGACTTAGACAAAAAACATACACAAACTGATATACAAATGAATGAAATAGGAAATACATATATTGAGAAAATACACAAAAATACACAAACAAACAATGACTTATACAAAAACTTGCCGCATGGAATGGATAAAGAAACACAAACTGTAATTTTAAATGAAAACAAACAGCAAAAAGCCTACAATATCCCAAACCTGGTAAAAGAACGCAATAATATTGTAAAAAATCAGACGGCCGCATATATACCAAAACTATGCTTGATAAGCAGTAATAAGCAAAACAAAGTTGTTTCCATTATACAAGATATGATGCGGAACAACGTTAGAGTATGTCACTACCTAACTCCCAATGTGTGTACTAGACAAATTCTAAGTGAAATGCAAAAGAAATTAACTGACTTCACAATGGATGATTACTGTGTTATTTTAATCGGCGACCAAGACTTCCACGAAATGAATAGAAATCTTGACTTAATTGACTACTTAAGAGAAACTTTGCAGAAAATCACACATACTAATATCATAATCTGTACACCAACTTATCAATATGGATATAATAAAGAAGCATTAAATCAACGGATACAACATTTTAACAACTTACTCAATCAAGACATAAACACATATGATTATGCTTATTTAATTGACACAAACAGGCACCTTGTTTACGACTACAGCATGTTTCATAAGCCTTCTGGGACTATTAACAATAATGGACTTCGTGTAATTTTCCAAGATTTGACCGACTATGTAGAAAAAATCAAGAAATACAGATTCTATCGAGATTCTTATAAAACAGAACTCTCCAGCATGGATACTGACCAACTTAGAAATCAGTTTTTTCTTGAATAGCCAACTGCACATACTTCATCAAAACATCGCGGGACTTTTAAACAAGTCAAACCTGCTAACAGTCTGCCTAGAAGACCTGTTAAAAAGCAATAAAAAAGTTGACATCTTATGTATTACGGAACATTTCATCATGGAAGAATATGAACAGAATTTGGTAATACCTAATTACACATTAGCTTCATGTTTCTGCCGGAGAGACTCCAAGAGAGGCGGAGCGTGCATTCTGATCCGTAACGAACATAAATGGATAGAGTTGAAAAAAATATCAAACTTTTCCATAACCGGTATATTTGAGTGCTGTGCAGTGGTATTAACAAACTATAATATTGCTATTTTATGTGTTTATCGTGTGCCAAAACTAAACAATTTTAACATTTTCATGGATTCTTTTAAAAAGGCTCTAATTGAATTATCACGGAAACATTACCAGAATATTCTAGTTGCTGGTGATTTTAATGTTGACATATTGAAACGAAATAATTTTACTCTTGACTTTGAATGCCTTCTTTTAAGTTTTGATCTCAAACTTGCTCTGAGACAACCTACGCGACTAAAAAGCCAGACATGTATAGATAATTTTGCTCATAATTTCAAAAAATCATGCATAACTGAAGTCATAGACTTAGCACTATCGGACCATACATCTCAGCTTATAAAATGTCCAATCAGCAATATAAATCTATTGAAATCTTGGCGTGTGATGAGGCGAGATTACTCGGCCGATAATATAGAAAAGTTTACAAATATCCTTGGTTGCATATCGTTTTCTGAAGTATATAGTGAAAAGGACCCAACGGTTGCGTTTGATGGATTTATTGAAGTATTTAAACTTTTTTATGATCTCTGTTTTCCTCAAAAAATTGTAACTATGAAGGCGTCAAAACCAGTACGATGGGTATCACGAGGTATAAGAATATGTTGCAAAAAAAAAAGGAAACTTCTTAGGGTACTTAGAAGAAAACCATCAAAATTGAATGTAAATAAATATAAGGAATACGCAAAACGACTAAATAGAATTATAAAACTAACGCAAAAAGCACAAAATAATTATAAAATAAAACAATCAGATAACAAAAGTAAAACTACTTGGAGTATTATAAATAGCGCAAAACGTAATTTACCAAAAAATTCAATTGACAAATTAAATATAGATAATAAATTAATTACAAATCCAAAAGACATAGCAAATGCATTTAATAATTTTTTTATTGATAAAATAATACCTTTAGATAACTCCGGAAAAAACGTAACAAAACTAATTAAAAGCTACAAAGACTCCATATTTATGAATCCTAGCATACCCACTGATGTTCTTAAAATTATATACTCCCTTAATAATACAAACAGTGTTGGATATGATGATATCTCTACAAAAATACTGAAAGTAGCAGCTCATTCTGTGAGCGCACCGATTAGCCATATTATTAATTTAAGTCTCAGTACCGGTATATTTCCAAAAGCATTAAAAGTCTCCATAATTAAACCACTGCACAAAAAACAAAGTAAAGAGTCCATGGAAAATTACAGGCCAATATCTCTTATACCTGTAATATCTAAAATATTTGAAAGATACATATATAAATTAATCAATAATTATCTGGAAGCAAACAAACTTCTCTGTAACGAACAGAAAGGCTTTAGAGAGGGTAAAACTATAAATATGGCTCTATATGACTTTTTATATCGTGTAACAAGCAATATTGACAAAAAAACACCAGTATGCTCGATTCTTTGTGATATGACTCAAGCATTCGATTATGTACAGCATAGTATATTGTTAAAAAAACTCGAGGTCTATGGGATCAGAGGCAATTCGTTACAACTGATAAAATCCTACTTAGAAAACCGAATACAGATAACACAAATAACAAAAATAAATTATAAAACTAAAACAGAAGAAATTCATAGATCTGAAGAACGTATTATGACATACGGCGTTCCTCAAGGGAGTGTACTGGGCCCATTACTTTTCATTATCTATATTAACGACCTGCCAAAAGCCGTAAAACAACCTATGTCATTATTTGCTGATGATAGTACTGTGACTATTACATGCAATAATATTGACACATATAAAATTGACATAAAAGACGCACTGACATCAATCATAAATTGGCTAGATAATAATAACTTGAAAATTAATATAAACAAAACTAAAATAATTCATTTCAGACAACGCGAGAATGCTGCTTCTACAAATCTTGACATAAAATACATAAATAATACAATAGAGGAGGTTGACACTACAAAATTCTTAGGGATTCAAATTGACAATAAACTAAACTGGAAACCACAGGTAGAAAGTCTTTGTAAAAAAATAAACAGCATTGTTTATGTTTTGTATAAACTGTCCCCAATAGTTAATATGGAAACTCTGCTCATCGCGTATCACGGCTTGATTGCTTCCAATATTAGGTACGGTATAATGTTTTGGGGTAACTCCACATACGTTGATAAAATCTTTAAACACCAAAAAAGGTGTATAAGAGCTATGTTTCATCTTAAAGTAACGGATACATGCAAACCATACTTCAATAAATATAAAATTCTCACTATTCCTTCACTGTATATTTTTGAAACGGCAATGTTTGTCAGACATAACCCTGATCTGTTTTGTCGGCTGTCTAATGTCGTTCCTCGTAGCCGACGAGACCAATATAAAGTTTGTGTCCGCAACTCCAAGACTTCACTGATGCACAAAAGTATCTTCTGTATGGCTCCTTTGATCTACAATAAGCTACCGCTACCATTGCGAGAATTATCAACTACGTTGTTTCAGAGAAAGCTGAGAATTATATTGACTAATAAATGCTATTACAAAATAAATGAATTCTTTACAGACATATTAACTTGATTAGGTATTTGTTGTGCTTTGACATTGTATTACTTTTTGCTTTGACATCCGCATTTTACTACCTACTAATTTAGTCCCATTTTCAGGACAACAATTTTTATGATTTTTCTATGATTTTTTATTTTATTCTATTGACATTTACTCTAATTCGTTTTTTTTTATTTTTATTTTGTATTATATTATATTATTTTATTTTGTAATAAGTACCCATTGTAAACATAAATATTGCACACCCTTAATAGGGTAGAATACATTGATACCACAAAATTATAATTATTATCATCTTTGTACATGTGATTCAGCAATAAATATACTTTGACTTTGACTTTGACTTTATCATCAAATGAAACTAGATGGCGCTGGAATGCGAAAATCACTCTAAGCAGGCATGACATGAGTCATAGGGATGTAATATTGATTGAAAAAAATCTATTAATTAATAATCGATTTTTTGTCCCTACAAATAAATCGATTTTCCAAAAAATCGAATTATATGGTTCGGATCGCTTTCGGAGAGACGATCGATGGGTCGGTTCCCGTTTGTGAAGCGACTATTGGTCGGATCACGTTCGGAAAAACGATCAATGGTTCGGTTTGCGTTCGGAGACAAGACCGATGAGTCGGTTTCCGTTTGGGAGGCGACTATATGTAGGTTCACGTCCGGGAAAATGGCCAACGAACGATTCGGTTCGCGTTCGAAAAACTTAGTTTACAAAAATCGATTTATATGTGTAATTTACATAATCGATTTTTTTAAAATCGATTTTTTGAAATCCAAAAAGAGAAATCTCTAACACTCACACTCACGCATATTGCGTGAGTGTGAGTGTCTCGTAAAATTTTGCGTAAATTTTCGTTACGAAATTTCTGGATTCGGTCTCCACGCTCAAGGCCCGCGATAGAAGCTATGCAATAGCTTAAAAAACGCAAAAAGAATGATTTTGGTATAGATGGCGCTGGTGTGCAACAAATCTGACATCAGAAACTAAAAACATTGAGTCGCAATAGTAACGCAGTTTTGACTAATTAATTATACGCATTCTACTAAAATTCGTAATTTATTTGATCAGTACAAGGTTTTTAGGGAAAAGGAGAAGGTTTTTAGGGAAGAATTTGGAAGTTGGCTGAAATTGCTTTTTCATATGCGATTATTAAAATTTGACAGGACAACGTCTGCCATGGGTCGGCTAGTGTTTTAATAAAATAGCCCCACTGGTTAGTATTAGGCCGCGTTCAGTAGATGATGCCCTAAGTAGATGTAGTAGGGCAAAATAGCTTTTCCTTCAAAGCTAAACTCAGTGGGCATAAAGATCATTTTAAAATGAACGTCTGATGACAAATACTCGTAGCTCGCTGTTCTAGCCTTTGTACCTTAATCTTGTCAAGTATAGTCAGTGGCGCTCTGATACTATCCCTAATGACTGCCGCTAACGAAGTGGCAACTATCCAATTTCACGCCTCTAACCTCAGCCAATGTAGCTAATATTATAGTGCTTAACCGGTTATATTATATGCGATAATACTGTGGGCTCATTGAGGATGTTTACAATTGAAGGCCTGTTCAAATAGATCTACGTGAAAAAAAAGCAAAAATATATGTATGTACCGCATAGCTACTTGGTATAGAGTCTATAGAGCTTAGAGCAACACGGACGAATTGCGAATCATTGGTTTTCCTCTCAAACCCCGAGAGGTCGCATGAGACCGCGAAAAGTACCTATAATAACGTAGTAACATCAAATGAAACTAGATGGCGCTAAAATGCGAAAATCACGTTTGTTGTATGGGAGCCCCCCTTAAATATTTATTTTATTCTGTTTTTAGTACCTATTTGTTGTTAGAGCAGCAATAGAAATACATAATCTGTGAAAATTTCAACTGTCTAGCTATAATGGTTCTTGAGATACAGCCCTGTGACAGACAGACAGACAGACGGACAGAGAAGTCTTAGTAATAGGGTCCCGTTTTACCCTTTGGGTACGGAACCCTAAAAACGAATTTCAAATTGAGTAGGTACCTCTTCTTTTCGTGGGTTAAAAAACTTTTTGCTCGCTCGTTTGACATACAAGGACATGGTTTTAATTAAAACCGATCGCACATTCAAGCGTGTTAGTGGAAATCAATTTGGGTCACTTAGTAGCAATATAGATGTGCATAATAATGTACTTGTAAGTGGCAGGCTATTGCATTAGTTCATTAAATTTGATATACGTAATCGGTTTCGTCTGTCGAAATCTTATTGCGTAAGGCGCGTCGCCCACAAGAGTCGAGGCGCTTTTTCACCTCACTTGTGCCACGACTCCGCACTGTCACTGATTCCTAGAATTCCATTGAAATTGTGCTCCTGCGCCTCGACTCTAGGTAGTGTGGGCGATGAAAATTGTGCGCCCGCGCCTCGATGCGCCGTCTTGACTCTAGCTCGTGTTGGCGATGCCTTACTGACAAGATACATTAGGTTTTATCACTACGATTATCTTTAAATAATCCTTGGGCCTTGAGCGTGGAGAACGAATCCAGAAATTCCGTAACGAAAATAAATTACGATGATTTGCGCATGCATAATCGCCCCGCAATCTGGTGACTCATGCCTGCTTAGAGTTATTATTCGCATTCCAGCAAGTCGAGGTCGAGGTCGAGGTCGAGGTCGAGGGCGAGGTCGAAGTCGAAGTCGAAGTCGAAGTCAAAGTCAAAGTCAAAGTCAAAGTCAAGATCAAAGTCAAAGTCAAAGTCAAAGTAGATTTTTTTGAAAGAGTTTTCTTACACCACGCTCAAAAAGTTGAATTATTATCAAAGAAAAACAAAGGGAAAAAAATACTGCATAAATAAAATAAAAAATTAATAATTATAATTACATAAGTTGATAAAAAATGTTATGCAATAGCTTTACCGCGGCAGTCTCCGAGTGCCACACGTCTTTTTTATTTGATAATGCTCAGAGTGATGAGAATTCTTTCATCGATACAATAAATAAATAGATAATGCATGGATATTTAACACAGCGTCATCTAGTCCCAAACTAAGTAAAGAGAGAGCTTGTTCTCAAGGAACCAAATAACTGATAGAATATTTATATACTGTTTTTTTTGTAAATACAGGTACGTATTTACAAAAAAAAAACAACTCATGAAATATTAAACATTTATGTTCATCACACAAATGTTTGTCCTGGGGAATGGAAACCTCAACCTACAGCGCAGAAGTCAGAGCTACCAACTGAACTGTGACTGGTAAATATCGAGAAAATTCTCGCTATATTAATTTAATCATAATTATATTTCATGTTTGTTGTTCCAAGTTAAAATTATTGATGTGAAGCATCTAAACCGGAGGGCCACACCGGATATTGAACTACACGCGGCTACGCAAACTACAGATGAGTTGCGACCGTGCCGTTCCAGATCGATAAGCGCGTGACAGCTTATCGATCTGGAACGGCACGGTCGCAACTGTTTTTTGTACTAAAATAATTTCGATGTTTCACATCTGCCAGGCGTCCCACGACGGCTCACTTTTTTAGAGTTCCGTACCCTAAGGGTAAAAACGGGACCCTATTACTAAGACTTCGTTGTCCGTCTATCTGTCTGTCCGTCTGTCTGTCACAGGGCTGTATCTTATGAACCGTGATAGCTAGACAGTTGAAATTTTCTCAGATGTTGTATTTCTATTGTCGAAATATTTAAGTGGGGCTCCCATATAACAAACGTGTTTTTTTTGCCGTTTTTTATAGATATAATGGTACAGAACCCTTCATGCGCGAGTCTGACCGCTTTTTTTTAATTTGTTAAGCGACTGTCTTTTTGGCAACCTTCCTTTCCTGGTTCTTCCAAGTAATGTAAAGACGAATGCTAATAAACGCAACACTAAAAAGTTCTTTAATATTAAATATAGCTCACCGTTTAGTATAGTCACAAACTTTGTACTTTAATGAACTGTTCTAGGAAAGCCGTTGCGACGAGAATTTATATTTTTTTTAATGAAAATACTGACCAGTTGCTAAGGGGTCTACTCTTGAAAACGATAAACGATATATCGAGATAAACGTTGTATCGTTTTTTAATTTTGAAAGATGAAACGACCGACGTACATTCTGACAATTACCATCATATTATTCTACTACGACAGACGATGGTTTTTAAGAGTGCGGTATGGCCAAATAAATCGGAGCACTGTCATTGTCATCGATAATATCAACGTCGTTTTGCAAAGTAAGGGCCCTGATCACAAATCATTATCGTATCGTATCGTAAAAGATATACGATACGATAATGATTCGTGCTTATAATTTCAAAATAGACTCTTACACAATATAATAAGTTTTCGTTTTGACGTTTCGACGATACGATAACGATACGATAGTGATTCGTGCTAGCCCCCCAGTTCTATGACCGAAACATAATCCGCTTGAATAATTAAAAGTAAAATATGTAAGGGGAAATATTAACGACTGGAAACATAAAAACATGTAAGATTGCGTGATAAACGAAATATGTTATTACACGTTTAGTGATTTTGCTTTACGAAGGAAATAACCGTTAGTTCGTAGTGTCAAAACTTTGACTAGAAAAAACATTTATTACTCGTTTTCTGTATGTAACTATAAATTATAGCTATTATATTGCATCTTAATAAAATAAAAAAATAAAAGCATCAACACTGTAATCCCCGAGTACAGTAGGTAGACATTCTCTCAGATTTTCAGATGCTTAGATCTTTTGAATATGTCTAGTCTGGGTAGTCAGAAGAACGTCCAAACATTATATTTGGCACATGCCCACATTTTGCAGTTTTGAGCACGTGTTTTTTTAGGGTTCCGTACCCAAAGGGTAAAAACGGAACCCTATTACTAAGACTTCGCTGTCCGTCTGTCTGTCTGTCACAGGGCTGTATCTCATGAACCGTGATAGCTAGACAGATGAAATTTTCACAGATTATGTATTTCTATGGCTGCTCTAACAACAAATACTAAAAACAGAATAAAATTAATATTTAAGGGGGGCTCCCATACAATAAACATGAATTTTTTCCGTTTTTATAGATAATGGTACGGAACCCTTCGTGCGCGAGTCCGACTCGCACTTGGCCGGTTTTTTTTATAGATTTTTCTTCTTTGTCTGGGTGTTACTAAGCATAACAAGTATATATATGTATATATACATATGTATTCACAACATATATATGTATTCTATCAGTTATCTGGTTCCCATAGTACAAGCTTTGCTTAGTTTGGGCTAGATGGCAATGTGTGTAAAGTCTGCTAATATTTTATTTTTTATTTTAATAAAATTCACAATTCTGTAAATGAGAAATGATGTAGGTAGCATAATTTCAAATACTTTATCAATCCAGTTAAATGTTACTGAAATCCCAGACTTCATCTGACATGCTGTCTCTAAATGCCAGATAAAATAGGACTTAAAATAGTGACACGTATGTCCCCAATATCTCCAGGGCTAGACCTATGTCCCGGTATAATGCGATAGGCTGCGGGACAAAAGTATGATAACATGCCATTTACGACTTGCCCGGATTATGTATTGCGGTGTGACGCTAGGAAATAATACGACTATTTTGCAGGATACGTGCTCACGCCCAAGAATATAGCAGGCAATAATTTAAGGGTGGTAGGCATTTCAAACAGATCTAAAATTGTTAGGTGACTCTGTTCGAATGATTTATGACAACCCTACTTGTTATTAGAATACTAAACATAGGGATGGATGGATTCTCAATGTGAAAAATTAGTAATATTTGTCAGAATATATTTTGTAGTCATCATTTTCTTCTCCGCCTAATGTGGGGTCGTAACATGTTGCGGAGAGGATTTGACATATGTTTTATAATCGTCCGCCTGCCTGACGTCAACACTCTTTTGTCATTTTTGGTGAAGGTAATTCGTCAAAATTATAGAAATTTACAGGAAAATTAGCTGCAATAAAGCCGCGTGCGTTCTATTTTGACAGGTTTTCGGTTCGAATTCGGTCAACACAATTGTAGCGTGTATACTTTTGTACAGTTCGAGCTATAATCGTAATTCAAGCATAAAAGCTGTTAACTAAACACGAACCATAACTTTGTGTTCGTCCACACTGCCGAGCATAGCATAGTTGCGGCGACATGGGTGCGAAGTGTGTCGTAGTTGGACACGCTTGGAGCTAGTAGGTTAATTCTTAATTCGTTAATTCTAGGTAGCGTAATTCTTCAGCAATTCGTCGAAAGTCTAGCAAAAATGGATTACCCGCCCCCAGCCTTTTTAGCGTGTCTTGGAAAAATGTTGGTGGTTTCGGTAATGTATGCGGACCTGACGAGTGATTGTGATAAAGCGACTTTTTAAAGACGTACCTAGAGTATTTTTATTACAAGCTTTTATTTAACTTGCAATGTATGTATGTATGTAACTCTGTTTGTTAAGGTGGAATCTTGCAACTCAATTTTAAAGCAGTTATCCCCAACCGATTGAGCTGATTACATAATTATGTAATTTCGGTGACAATGCAATAATATGGTGACAGTGAGTTCAACGGACACTCACAATAGAACTCCTTAGTAAATACTTCGATTGAGTAAAAATTTTGCATTCTTGTCAAGTTCCGATGACAAATGTGTTATATGATGTGACAGATAGCGCGCTGGTGCTCGATGGTTGATTTTACAAAAGCTTGTCATTGAAAAATATTTTTTAACAAAAAACTTATTTGTATTAGAATTTGTTGAAATAAAGGTTGTCGAGACATAATGGTGATATTTTTGTAACATTATTAGGTTTACTTTACACCAGTAGTACAATCATCTTCGAATGCCAGCAGAATCAATGTATTGTTCTATTCAAAAATGGAATATGCGCAAAACGTGATCAAAATGGTGGACTTTGCAACCTGTCACGTAAGGAATGGCTACTGCGAACCCCTTTAGACATCTTCAAGGATCTGAGCGCGCCGAGATCTGATAGAACGTATACTGTGCTTGGGTAGTATCATATTTTGATGTTTTAATTTTACGCGTGACGACTTCGACATTCCAGACTGGCTGGTGGGACGAAGTTGTAGAGAATGGAGACCTTTGCCCAGCAGTGGGACAATATAGGTTGAAAAAAAAAGCGATTTAGCTTCAGACAACGACTGTGTGTGTAGGTATACCTATGCGGTACATGATCATCATTTTCTTCTCCTTTTCCTACTCAATGTGAGGTCGACAAACATGTCGCGAAGAAGATTTGGCTCATGTTTTACAACCGGCCGCCTGTCTGACTTCAGCCCTCTATACCTTAGAGTCTTAGAGCAACACGGGCTTCCTACGGAAGGGAGTAGTCTTAGCGATAGATTACTATTAAAAAAGTTCTGGCGTTTGTTGCGGGGGGAAATGTGCACATAAGTGCAGTTCCGCACACTTACATGCAAAAACAAAACTGCCAATGACTGTAATGATGACGACAATATACTAATAATTCGTGTACAGATTGACACGTTTTATAAAATGTGTACTATAAGGTTAAGCACTATAATATTAGCTACATTGGCTGAGGTTAGAGGCGTGAAATTGGATAGTTGCCACTTCGTTAGCGGCAGTCATTAGGGATAGTATCAGAGCGCCACTGATTATACTTGACAAGATTAAGGTACAAAGGCTAGAACAGCGAGCTACGAGTATTTGTCATCAGACGTTCATTTTAAAATGATCTTTATGCCCACTGAGTTTAGCTTTGAAGGAAAAGCTATTTTGCCCTACAACATCTACTTAGGGCATCATCTACTGAACGCGGCCTAATACTAACCAGTGGGGCTATTTTATTAAAACACTATCCGACCAATGGCAGACGTTGTCCTGTCAAATTTTAATAATCGCATATGAAAAAGCAATTTCAGCCAACTTCCAAATTCTTCCCTAAAAACCTTCTGCTTTTCCCTAAAAACCTTGTACTGATCAAATAAATTACGAATTTTAGTAGAATGCGTATAATTAATTAGTCAAAACTGCGTTACTATTGCGACTCAATGTTTTTAGTTTCTGATGTCAGATTTGTTGCACACCAGCGCCATCTATACCAAAATCATTCTTTTTGCGTTTTTTTTATCATTTAGGGGTTGTTTTTCGGATTATAAGATCTCTCTCTATTTATTCTGATTTTTAGGGTTCCGTACCCAAAGGGTAAAATCGGAACCCTATTACTAAGACTTCGCTGTCCGTCTGTCTGTCCGTCTGTCTGTCCGTCTGTCTGTCACAGGGCTGTAACTCATGAACGGTGATAGCTAGACAGTTGAAATTTTCACAGATTATGTATTTCTATTGCTGCTCTAACAACAAATACTAAAAACAGAATAAAATAAATATTTATTTTATTCTGGCTCCCATACAACAAACGTGATTTTCGCATTCCAGCGCCATCTAGTTTCATTTGATGTTACTACGTTATTATAGTGATTTCCGCAGTCTCATGCGACCGCTCGGGGTTTGAGAGGTAAGATGAAAGAGGTTTGCAATTCCGCTGGCAGGTGGCGCTATTTTACCACTATCGGTAAAGTAAGTCGGTAAATAGGTGGTACTTCACATGATCGAATAAAAAGTTTGAAATTGAATTATTGAATTCATGTAGTTAGGTAAATAGGTACCTAGGTAGATATTATTAATTTCCAATTAATTTCGAGTTCGAATCCTGGCCGTGCATCAATGGATATTTCTGTTCGAAAAATGTACCTATATGCGCGTTACACGTGTTTATAACAGTGAAGGAAAACATCGTGAGGAAACCTGTTAGTATTCTTGAAAGCGGCGACGAGCTTGCAACCTGTCACGTGTGAAATGCTAACTACGTAGTTAGGTAAATAAGTAGGTTACGAGATATTATGAATATTTTTTTATGTTTCTAGGGTTCCTTACCTAAAGGGTAAAAAACGGGACTACTATGACACCGCTGTCCGTCTGTCTGTTACCAGGTTGTATCTCGTGGACCGTGATAGCTAGACAGTTAAAATTTTCACAGATGATGTATTTCTCTAAAAACAGCATAAAATAAATATTTAAGTGGGACTCCCGTACAACAAACGTGATTTTTTTGCCGTTTTGATAATAGTACGGAACCCTTCGTGCGCGAGTCCGACTCGCACTTGGCCGGTTTTTTATCTACATACCTACCTACCACATAGAAAGGAGTAACATCTTTGTGAACACTGCTAATCGTTTTTAATTAATATTCGCGTCAATAGTGAAGTGAAGTGACTGAATTTTTGCACACACAAAGTTTTGGACCTGAAAATTACCGTAAGGTTACTAGTTAGCACAAATAAATTCGATTTAATCGATATCCTATCAATTAAGTTTGGATAGTGAAATTATAAACCACCCGCAATTATCCAACCATCAGTTACTCGGCGCGAGAGCAATACGCGTAAGCGACATCCAATACACGGCGCTTAAGACCTTATTCTCACGAGCGCGAGTTAACTGCACGGGGACTTTTTTGGTGTGCTGTTGTGGTTGAACTTCTTGTGGTACTTTATTGCAGTGCGCCTCCACATTTTTAACTGCAATATAAATACTCCACATAATGACGTCTATACCAAAAGAGTGGGGTTGCTGTACCTCTCGCAATCAGGACGATAACTACATGATATGCACGAAATGTACAACGGCGTACCATTATGCCTGTATTTACCCTGGTAAAGCTAAGCGCAGAGGCGTTCCGGATGCACCGAAAGATTGGACGTGTCCTCAATGCAGCGAGGCTGCTCCCAAGGCCACTAAAAATGACAACACTCCAATTCGACTAACTCAAAGCACTGCTACTGCCGCGCGCCCCACCAAGAGACCAGCACTATCATCTCCATCTGGCAAAGAGGACTCTCCAGTTACTCGTGATCAAGTGCGAGAAATCATGGAAGAGGTCTTACAGAAATATATGTTGGATTTTAAGAAACAGTTTGCCAAGGATCTCGATACAGTTAGGGAAGAATTAAAAAACGTCAAACAAGCCATGGAATTCGTGAATGACAAATTTGAAGACGTCATGAAGGCGCATAATGATGCTCAGGCTCAATTAAAAACTCTTCAAGAATGCGATGCCCAAATGCAATATACGATCCAGAACCTGGACACTAGAGTGAACCAGCTAGAACAGAATGCTCGCTGCAAGAACATCGAGATTCAGTGCGTGCCTGAAAAGAAGTCTGAAAATTTAATAAGTATTACAAAGGAAATTGGAAAGACTATAGGTTACGACATCAAAGATGATAACATATTACGCATCACAAGAACGGCGAAATTAAATCCTGATAGCACACGACCACGTTCCATAGTGGTGGAGTTTAATACACCTTTTGTTCGGGATAGCTTTCTAGCCTCCACAATCAAGTTTAACAAAAGAAACCCGAATAACAAACTCAACAGCTCCCACCTGGGGCACGCTGGTCAGAAGACTGCGGTTTTCATCGCGGAGCATTTATCACCACAAAACAAAGCTTTGCATGCAGCTGCTAGACAAGCGGCCAAGGAAAAGGGATATAAGTTTGTCTGGGTCCGAAGTGGGCGTATTTTCATGAGGCAGAAAGAAGATACAGGGTATATTCTTGTGAGAGACATGAGTACTTTGGCCAATTTAAAGTAACACTCAATGATAACCTAATTATGTTATGGATGACTTATCGTTACAATGGATTCCATAAGTATTTACTACCAAAATGCTCGTGGCCTCAGAACCAAAACCCACATCTTCCTTCGAAACTTAGCACTTAACAATTACGATATCATTGTCATAACTGAATCCAATTTAAACGAAAGCGTATTAGACGCAGAACTATTTGATCATCGGTATGTTGTCTTCAGAAGAGACAGGTATTCTTCGGGCTTTCACAGTCAGATGGACTGCGGTGGAGTACTTATTGCTGTTTCCAAGAGATTATCTGCTAAGCGTATGTCAAACTGGGAGAGCATGTGTGAGGATGTATGGGTTGTTGTCCATGATCCATTTTCAGGGGCTCGCAGCCAATTAGCCATTGGTGCTGTTTATCTCCCTCCTCCTGTTCGTAGAGTCATGCTCGAACATTACTTAGATCACTGCAACAAAGTTTTGGAAAATCACGAGGGCCACACTTGCATAATTGGAGATTTCAATTTAAGCAGTATCAATTGGAATTTAATCAACAGCGGTGATTTAAATTATCACACCTCATCATTGAATCAGACATTAATCGACTTTAGCTATGTCGCAAATCTTAAACAATGTAATTTAGTTCTCAACAATAATGATAGAATTCTTGACCTCGTGCTTGTAGATTTACCAAATTGCAACGTCTCAGCCTCAATAACTGCCCTATGTCCTATAGATATACAACACCCACCTTTAGAAATTGACATAACGGCAGACAATAATAGTTACCTTCCATCGAATCCAAAAAATCGCAAAGTAAATTACTTCAAAGGAGACTATGCTGCAATCAATAAAAGCCTTTCTGAAATTGATTGGAAATCGTACTTCACACAATGCAATGGTGTAAATAGTGCGTTAGATAAACTTTACAGTACTTTAAGAGACTTGATAGATAAGCATATACCCTTAATTAAACAAAATAATAATAAATACCCTCCTTGGTTCGATAAATCAATCATAAAGCTATTACGTGAAAAAAATAATGTACGACGCAGGTTTAAAATATACAAAAACCCTATGGATAATTTGGCGTATCTTAGACTAAGTGAGCGTAGTGAGAAACTAGCAACTGCTCGTTATAACAGTTACGTAAATGAAATTGAAAACAGAATCAGTAAGAATCCAAAATACTTTTGGTCTTTTATTAAATCTAAAAGAGCAACAACCAATACATATCCTGGTATTATGACTGACGGCTCGATTAATGAGTCAGATGGTTTAGAGATCTGTAATCTATTCGCAGGTTCATTTTCTAAAGTTTATGTTAGTAATGATCTTCCAGATCTTTCTTCTAATACAAGTACAACTCAATGTCCAACAACATCTTTTACAAGAGCTATAGATCATGGTAGTGCTTGTATGGCTAACTTGCATGTCTCTATAGAAACAATATTAAAAAAAAAAAAATGTTTGGATTCAACTAAAGGAGCAGGCCCAGACGGAATTCCGCCTTTTTTCATAAAAAAATGCTCTGACAACTTGGCGATACCTCTCTTTTACATTTTTAATGAATCTTTGCGTACCGGATTTTTTCCGCAAATCTGGAAAACTGCTAAAGTCGTACCCATACACAAATCCGGCGAAAAAAACCTAGTTTCTAACTACAGACCAATTTCTATTCTTTCATCTATGGGAAAGATCTTTGAATCAATAGTTTGTCCTAACATCCAAATCCATTTTCAGCAAAACCTCACGGAGCACCAACACGGTTTTGTGAAAACTCGATCAACCGCTACGAACTTAGTTTCCTTTGTCGAGGGCCTCACAGAGGCTGTAGACAAGCATCAAGAAGTAGATGTCATTTATACAGACTTTAGCAAGGCTTTTGACAAGGTCTCACACATATTACTTATTAGGAAACTTGCAGCATACGGCTTCGCTGGGAACATTATTAAGTGGATCGAGTCTTATTTGAGTAATAGGTTATTCTTTGTCGTCGTAAATGGTTATAGATCGGATCTATTTGGCATAGGTTCTGGAGTACCGCAAGGGTCTCACTTAGGGCCCATTCTATTCAATATATTTATAAATGACATTCCAAATTGCTTTGATTCTTCTTCACCCTTTTTATTTGCCGATGACCTAAAAATATCTCGTATTATAAAAACCGACAGTGATATTTATCTGCTGCAAAACGAATTGGACAGATTATTTGAATGGTGTTGTGCTAACAATATGTACATCAACACTGATAAATGTTTTTATATAAAATTTTCTAGGAAGCATAACGTGTTTAGATCAAATTACAACATTGGAGGCACTCCTATACGTGAGGTGGATGTCATCAGAGACTTAGGAGTAACATTAGATAAGAAATTAACTTTCGTTCCGCACATAGATGACGTCATCAAGAGAGCATCTAAAATTTTAGGATTTATTATAAGGAATAGCAAAATTTTCAGAAAACCTCATACCAAAATTCTCTTGTACAACACCCTAGTCCGAAGCATACTCGAATACTGTACCATTGTGTGGAGACCTCATTATGCAACCCATATTCTGAGAATCGAGAGGGTGCAAAAGCGTTTTTTGTGGCATCTCTCTTATGCAGCTAACATTGCTAAAGTCAAAACTTCTTATAAAGAGAGACTCACGCATTTCAGAATATCTACTTTAGAAAAGCGCAGAACTCAACTAGACCTTACTTTTTTGTTTAAAATTTTGACTTATCAAATAGCATGTCCCCAACTTTTGCATCAGTTTAACTTCAGAGTCCCCCGCAGAAAACCCCGTTACCCTATCTCTTTGCTTGTCCCTCCACATCGCACCACTGTACTTGGTACAAATACAAACTCTCCAGTCCCCAGGTTATGCAGGTCCCTAAACGATAATTGCAAGAACATTGATATTTTTTCTACAAACTTAAGTAAGTTCCGCCGGCACTTGGCCGAGAACTTATCTAACTAAGTAATGTTTTAAAATTTAAAATTAAAGTAGGATTAGATAGGCATGTTACTATTACATGCCTCTCTAGTTTTATTTCCTTCTTAGTTCATAATATATTATAATGTATAAACGCTATTATTATTTTTTCTCTTTCTGTAATTTGTTACTTCTTCATTAAGATATTAAAAGCATGCTGTGTTTACCTATAAGTGATTGTGCAATTAGCGTAAGACAGTACTATTGTACCTAATTTGTAAGGTTTTTCTTTTCATGTATCGTTGTAATAATTGTTGGTAGACCTTAATAAATAAAATAAAATAAAATAAAATACAGCAAATTTAATCTTAATCCTTTCGAAATGAAAGTCGAGGTACCCATTCGGCCAACACGGCTCGCATATAATATCATTAATTAATTAACATGTAATGCATACACATTTACATAAACATTTAAATAGTTGGTTGCGTAATTCAACTTGCTAAACTGCCATCTCTAACTGCACCTGCAATCAACTTTTGACTCTACGCTTGCGAGCATTAGATTCTAATTTGCTTGGCAAAAGAGGGAATAATTCATAAGGGTCGAGACACACAAGTCTACAAACCTCATTATATTATGCCCTAATGAGGAAGGCGTAGCAAATTCCGTTTTGCAGTGACTAGTGTGACTAGTGGTCGAGTGTGGTTCAAGTTAGAAGCAAATGTGATTGTAAAATTTGAATTTATCTTATTTCTTTTACGATATTTATGGACACCAAAATTTATCATGTAATCTGTTCATTCATATTGTATCAGTGTGAAATCTATAACAAATTATATTTAGGTTAGGTTTAGGTTACTTTAGGAGTGCAATGGAACTTAGGTTCCACGTTCCATTGCACTCTGGCTTATTTTGTGTCTAGACATCTGAAGATTATTATTTCGTTTAGTTTGGATGACCACGTCTATGAGTTGGTGCTTAAGTAAAAGTGGTAGGTTGCTTTTTATAGATGAGTAGGTAATTATTATAGACATCGATCGAGGTATGAAAGCGCATAAAATTATTACTTGTACGATGACGTGTAGACTGCCTAATATATGGTGTGTGTACTTTATTTTTATCATGTCTTGTTAACGCTACCTCAAGAGTAGTCTCTGTCTCTGTCCTGGGGTAATCAGAGGCACGTGTAAACATTATATTTTGCACATAATATGTTATAGCGGCAATAAAAATACAACATCTGTAAAAATTTCAACAGTCTAGCTATCACAGTTCATGAGATACAGCCCTGTGACAGACAAACGGACAGCGAAGTCTTAGTAAAAGTTAAAGTTAAAGCTCCATAAACTTTAATTCGTGTATATTTTATATATTTGTGTAATATTATTATTATATTTTAGACAATCTAGAAGTTAAAATCAAAGTTTTAAGCAGTAAAATAAAGGTCGGTGCGAGACGGCAATACAAGCAGGATATTCCACTCACCCTGAAGAAGATTCT